>JAZKLR010000303.1:0-1319349 GCA_037103525.1 Ganaspis brasiliensis
TCCCGCACTGCGCATGCGTAATTTTTGAATTTAATTAGAGCCAATGTGTGACTATCACTGTGCATGATTGCGCATGTGTAACAGCAATACAAAACAACTGCGCATGTGAAATGTTTGTTAAGTAGTGCGCACGTTTGCACAGCTGTGGTGCACTACTGCGCATGTGCAACAATATGTTGTGCATAAAAAAATGTTCAGTTTAACATGTTTGACACGAATAGTGCCAGTGCGCATTGTTACAAACTATAATAACATGGTAAAATGAACATTTTTGTAAGTAACCTATTGGAAAAAGTAGGTGAACTTTGAAGTCTGTTCGACGATGAACGAAGTTTTCTCGGTATCGTATTAATATAATAGAAGATTACCACGTACAATTTTATGAATATTGGGAGAACTTTCAAACTCTTTATTCTCAATAAATAAGTAAATTTTCACAAAACTTTTTTAAACACTAATTATATGGAAGATTTTCTGACAGTATGTTAAATATTTATTACCCCCCCCTCCCCCCGGTACCCCTAGAAAATGGTTTTTAAAAGTATGAAATATTGAAAACTTTCAGATCAAAATTTGTTACATTTTATAAATATTTTAAAGAAAAAAAAAATAAAATTAATAAAATTAAATACACTTTTAATGTTTTTATTATTTTTTATATTCAATAATATAAATTTTTCTATTAAATTTCTTGAATTCCAATGTTTATATTGAATTTTGAATATTCTTTTCTATTATGGGTCATTAATTACAATAATAATGAAAAAAAAAACAATTTTAACCAATTTTTTAAATAAAGGTACCTTTGCGCATGTGCAGTTATCATGTTACCGTGTTACGCATGCGCAATAATAAAACGTATTTTTACTGCGCACTTATTAAAAAAAGTATGCTATATGTACTGAAAATGTACTTTTCTGGTAAAGTACCGCACTGCGCATGCGTAATTTTTGAATTTAATTAGAGCTCATGTGTGACTATCACTGTGCATGATTGCGCATGTGCAACAGCAATACAAAACAACTGCGCATGTAAAATGTTTGTTAAGTAGTGCGCACGTTTACACAGCTGTGGTGCACTACTGCGCATGTGCAACAATATGTTGTGCATAAAAAAATGTTCAGTTTAACATGTTTGACACGAATAGTGCCAGTGCGCATTGTTACAAACTATAATAACATGGTAAAATGAACATTTTTGTAAGTAACCTATTGGAAAAAGTAGGTGAACTTTGAAGTCTGTTCGACGATGAACGAAGTTTTCTCGGTATCGTATTAATATAATAGAAGATTACCACGTACAATTTTATGAATATTGGGAGAACTTTCAAACTCATTATTCTCAATAAATAAGTAAATTTTTACAAAACTTTTTTAAACACTAATTATATGGAAGATTTTCTGACAGTATGTTAAATATTTATTACCCCCCCTCCCCCCGGTACCCCTAGAAAATGGTTTTTAAAAGTATGAAAAATTGAAAACTTTCAGATCAAAATTTGTTACATTTTATAAATATTTTAAAGAAAAAAAGAATAAAATTAAATACACTTTTAATGTTTTTATTATTTTTTATATTCAATAATATAAATTTTTCTATTAAATTTCTTGAATTCCAATATTTAGATTGAATTTTGAATATTCTTTTCTATTATGGGTCATTAATTACAATAATAATGAAAAAAAAACAATTTTAACCAATTTTTTAAATAAAGGTACCTTTGCGCATGTGCAGTTATCATGTTACTGTGTTACGCGTGCGCAATAATAAAACGGATTTTTACTGCGCACTTATTAAAAAAAGTATGCTATATGTACTGAAAATGTACTTATCTAGTAAAGTACCGCACTGCGCATGCGTAATTTTTGAATTTAATTAGAGCTCATGTGTGACTATCACTGTGCATGATTGCGCATGTGTAACAGCAATACAAAACAACTGCGCATGTGAAATGTTTGTTAAGTATTGCGCACGTTTACACAGCTGTGGTGCACTACTGCGCATGTGCAACAATATGATGTGCATAAAAAAATGTTCAGTTTAACATGTTTGACACGAATAGTGCCAGTGCGCATTGTTACAAACTATAATAACATGGTAAAATGAACATTTTTGTAAGTAACCTATTGGAAAAAGTAGGTGAACTTTGAAGTCTGTTCCACTATGAACGAAGTTTTCTCGGTATCGTATTAATATAATAGAAGATTACCACGTACAATTTTATGAATATTGGGAGAACTTTCAAACTCTTTATTCTCAATAAATAAGTAAATTTTCACAAAACTTTTTTAAACACTAATTATATGGAAGATTTTCTGACAGTATGTTAAATATTTATTACCCCCCCCTCCCCCCGGTACCCCTAGAAAATGGTTTTTAAAAGTATGAAAAATTGAAAA
Source organism: Ganaspis brasiliensis (assembly GCA_037103525.1). Lineage (NCBI taxonomy): Eukaryota > Metazoa > Arthropoda > Insecta > Hymenoptera > Figitidae > Ganaspis > Ganaspis brasiliensis. The sequence continues at coordinate 2,400 of JAZKLR010000303.1, forward strand.
CTTTCAGATCAAAATTTGTTACACTTTATAAATATTTTAAAGAGAATAAGAATAAAATTAATAAAATTAAATACACTTTTAATGTTTTTATTATTTTTTATATTATTAATATAAATTTTTCTATTAAATTTCTTGAATTCCAATATTTAGATTGAATTTTGAATATTCTTTTCTATTGTGGGTCATTAATTACAATAATAATGAAAAAAAAAACAATTTTAAACAATTTTTTAAAGAAAGGTACCTTCGCACATGTGCAGTTATCATGTTACCGTGTTACGCATGCGCAATAATAAAACGGATTTTTACTGCGCACTAATTAAAAAAAGTATGCTATATGTACTGAAATTGTACTTATCTGGTAAAGTACCGCACTGCGCATGCGTAATTTTTGAATTTAATTAGAGCTCATGTGTGACTATCACTGTGCATGATTGCGCATGTGTTACAGCAATACAAAACAACTGCGCATGTGAAATGTTTGTTAAGTAGTGCGCACGTTTACACAGCTGTGGTGCACTACTGTGCATGTGCAACAATATGTTGTGCATAAAAAAATGTTCAGTTTAACATGTTTGACACGAATAGTGCCAGTGCGCATTGTTACAAACTATAATAACATGGTAAAATGAACATTTTTGTAAGTAACCTATTGGAAAAAGTAGGTGAACTTTGAAGTCTGTTCGACGATGAACGAAGTTTTCTCGGTATCGTATTAATATAATAGAAGATTACCACGTACAATTTTATGAATATTGGGAGAAATTTCAAACTCTTTATTCTCAATAAATAAGTAAATTTTCACAAAACTTTTTTAAACACTAATTATATGGAAGATTTTCTGACAGTATGTTAAATATTTATTACCCCCCCCCCTCCCCCCGGTACCCCTAGAAAATGGTTTTTAAAAGTATGAAAAATTGAAAACTTTCAGATCAAAATTTGTAACACTTTATAAATATTTTAAAGAGAAAAAGAATAAAATTAATAAAATTAAATACACTTTTAATGTTTTTATTATTTTTTATATTATTAATATAAATTTTTCTATTAAATTTCTTGAATTCCAATATTTAGATTGAATTTTGAATATTCTTTTCTATTGTGGGTCATTAATTACAATAATAATGAAAAAAAAAACAATTTTAAACAATTTTTTAAAGAAAGGTACCTTCGCACATGTGCAGTTATCATGTTACCGTGTTACGCATGCGCAATAATAAAACGGATTTTTACTGCGCACTAATTAAAAAAAGTATGCTATATGTACTGAAATTGTACTTATCTGGTAAAGTACCGCACTGCGCATGCGTAATATTTGAATTTAATTAGAGCTCATGTGTGACTATCACTGTGCATGATTGCGCATGTGTAACAGCAATACAAAACAACTGCGCATGTGAAATGTTTGTTAAGTAGTGTGCACGTTTACACAGCTGTGGTGCACTACTGCGCATGTGCAACAATATGTTGTGCATAAAAAAATGTTCAGTTTAACATGTTTGACACGAATAGTGCCAGTGCGCATTGTTACAAACTATAATAACATGGTAAAATGAACATTTTTGTAAGTAACCTATTGGAAAAAGTAGGTGAACTTTGAAGTCTGTTCGACGATGAACGAAGTTTTCTCGGTATCGTATTAATATAATAGAAGATTACCACGTACAATTTTATGAATATTGGGAGAACTTTCAAACTCATTATTCTCAATAAATAAGTAAATTTTCACAAAACTTTTTTAAACACTAATTATATGGAAGATTTTCTGACAGTATGTTAAATATTTATTACCCCCCCTCCCCCCGGTACCCCTAGAAAATGGTTTTTAAAAGTATGAAAAATTGAAAACTTTCAGATCAAAATTTGTTACATTTTATAAATATTTTAAAGAAAAAAAGAATAAAATTAAATACACTTTTAATGTTTTTATTATTTTTTATATTCAATAATATAAATTTTTCTATTAAATTTCTTGAATTCCAATATTTAGATTGAATTTTAAATATTCTTTTCTATTATGGGTCATTAATTACAATAATAATTAAAAAAAAAAAGCAATTTTAACCAATTTTTTAAATAAAGGTACCTTTGCGCATGTGCAGTTATCATGTTACCGTGTTACGCATGCGCAATAATAAAACGGATTTTTACTGCGCACTTATTAAAAAAAGTATGCTATATGTACTGAAAATGTACTTATCTGGTAAAGTACCGCACTGCGCATGCGTAATTTTTGAATTTAATTAGAGCTCATGTGTGACTATCACTGTGCATGATTGCGCATGTGTAACAGCAATACAAAACAACTGCGCATGTGAAATGTTTGTTAAGTAGTGTGCACGTTTACACAGCTGTGGTGCACTACTGCGCATGTGCAACAATATGTTGTGCATAAAAAAATGTTCAGTTTAACATGTTTGACACGAATAGTGCCAGTGCGCATTGTTACAAACTATAATAACATGGTAAAATGAACATTTTTGTAAGTAACCTATTGGAAAAAGTAGGTGAACTTTGAAGTCTGTTCGACGATGAACGAAGTTTTCTCGGTATCGTATTAATATAATAGAAGATTACAACGTACAATTTTATGAATATTGGGAGAACTTTCAAACTCTTTATTCTTAATAAATAAGTAAATTTTCACAAAACTTTTTTAAACACTAATTATATGGAAGATTTTCTGACAGTATGTTAAATATTTATTACCCCCCCCCCCCGGTACCCCTAGAAAATGGTTTTTAAAAGTATGAAAAATTGAAAACTTTCAGATCAAAATTTGTTACATTTTATAAATATTTTAAAGAAAAAAAGAATAAAATTAATAAAATTAAATACACTTTTAATGTTTTTATTATTTTTTATATTCAATAATATAAATTTTTCTATTAAATTTCTTGAATTCCAATATTTAGATTGAATTTTGAATATTCTTTTCTATTATGGGTCATTAATTACAATAATAATGAAAAAAAAAACAATTTTAACCAATTTTTTAAATAAAGGTACCTTTGCGCATGTGCAGTTATCATGTTACCGTGTTACGCGTGCGCAATAATAAAACGGATTTTTACTGCGCACTTATTAAAAAAAGTATGCTATATGTACTGAAAATGTACTTATCTGATAAAGTCCCGCACTGCGCATGCGTAATTTTTGAATTTAATTAGAGCCAATGTGTGACTATCACTGTGCATGATTGCGCATGTGTAACAGCAATACAAAACAACTGCGCATGTGAAATGTTTGTTAAGTAGTGCGCACGTTTGCACAGCTGTGGTGCACTACTGCGCATGTGCAACAATATGTTGTGCATAAAAAAATGTTCAGTTTAACATGTTTGACACGAATAGTGCCAGTGCGCATTGTTACAAACTATAATAACATGGTAAAATGAACATTTTTGTAAGTAACCTATTGGAAAAAGTAGGTGAACTTTGAAGTCTGTTCGACGATGAACGAAGTTTTCTCGGTATCGTATTAATATAATAGAAGATTACCACGTACAATTTTATGAATATTGGGAGAACTTTCAAACTCTTTATTCTCAATAAATAAGTAAATTTTCACAAAACTTTTTTAAACACTAATTATATGGAAGATTTTCTGACAGTATGTTAAATATTTATTACCCCCCCCTCCCCCCGGTACCCCTAGAAAATGGTTTTTAAAAGTATGAAATATTGAAAACTTTCAGATCAAAATTTGTTACATTTTATAAATATTTTAAAGAAAAAAAAATAAAATTAATAAAATTAAATACACTTTTAATGTTTTTATTATTTTTTATATTCAATAATATAAATTTTTCTATTAAATTTCTTGAATTCCAATGTTTATATTGAATTTTGAATATTCTTTTCTATTATGGGTCATTAATTACAATAATAATGAAAAAGAAAACAATTTTAACCAATTTTTTAAATAAAGGTACCTTTGCGCATGTGCAGTTATCATGTTACCGTGTTACGCATGCGCAATAATAAAACGTATTTTTACTGCGCACTTATTAAAAAAAGTATGCTATATGTACTGAAAATGTACTTTTCTGGTAAAGTACCGCACTGCGCATGCGTAATTTTTGAATTTAATTAGAGCTCATGTGTGACTATCACTGTGCATGATTGCGCATGTGCAACAGCAATACAAAACAACTGCGCATGTAAAATGTTTGTTAAGTAGTGCGCACGTTTACACAGCTGTGGTGCACTACTGCGCATGTGCAACAATATGTTGTGCATAAAAAAATGTTCAGTTTAACATGTTTGACACGAATAGTGCCAGTGCGCATTGTTACAAACTATAATAACATGGTAAAATGAACATTTTTGTAAGTAACCTATTGGAAAAAGTAGGTGAACTTTGAAGTCTGTTCGACGATGAACGAAGTTTTCTCGGTATCGTATTAATATAATAGAAGATTACCACGTACAATTTTATGAATATTGGGAGAACTTTCAAACTCATTATTCTCAATAAATAAGTAAATTTTTACAAAACTTTTTTAAACACTAATTATATGGAAGATTTTCTGACAGTATGTTAAATATTTATTACCCCCCCTCCCCCCGGTACCCCTAGAAAATGGTTTTTAAAAGTATGAAAAATTGAAAACTTTCAGATCAAAATTTGTTACATTTTATAAATATTTTAAAGAAAAAAAGAATAAAATTAAATACACTTTTAATGTTTTTATTATTTTTTATATTCAATAATATAAATTTTTCTATTAAATTTCTTGAATTCCAATATTTAGATTGAATTTTGAATATTCTTTTCTATTATGGGTCATTAATTACAATAATAATGAAAAAAAAACAATTTTAACCAATTTTTTAAATAAAGGTACCTTTGCGCATGTGCAGTTATCATGTTACTGTGTTACGCGTGCGCAATAATAAAACGGATTTTTACTGCGCACTTATTAAAAAAAGTATGCTATATGTACTGAAAATGTACTTATCTAGTAAAGTACCGCACTGCGCATGCGTAATTTTTGAATTTAATTAGAGCTCATGTGTGACTATCACTGTGCATGATTGCGCATGTGTAACAGCAATACAAAACAACTGCGCATGTGAAATGTTTGTTAAGTATTGCGCACGTTTACACAGCTGTGGTGCACTACTGCGCATGTGCAACAATATGTTGTGCATAAAAAAATGTTCAGTTTAACATGTTTGACACGAATAGTGCCAGTGCGCATTGTTACAAACTATAATAACATGGTAAAATGAACATTTTTGTAAGTAACCTATTGGAAAAAGTAGGTGAACTTTGAAGTCTGTTCCACTATGAACGAAGTTTTCTCGGTATCGTATTAATATAATAGAAGATTACCACGTACAATTTTATGAATATTGGGAGAACTTTCAAACTCTTTATTCTCAATAAATAAGTAAATTTTCACAAAACTTTTTTAAACACTAATTATATGGAAGATTTTCTGACAGTATGTTAAATATTTATTACCCCCCCCTCCCCCCGGTACCCCTAGAAAATGGTTTTTAAAAGTATGAAAAATTGAAAACTTTCAGATCAAAATTTGTTACACTTTATAAATATTTTAAAGAGAATAAGAATAAAATTAATAAAATTAAATACACTTTTAATGTTTTTATTATTTTTTATATTATTAATATAAATTTTTCTATTAAATTTCTTGAATTCCAATATTTAGATTGAATTTTGAATATTCTTTTCTATTGTGGGTCATTAATTACAATAATAATGAAAAAAAAAACAATTTTAAACAATTTTTTAAAGAAAGGTACCTTCGCACATGTGCAGTTATCATGTTACCGTGTTACGCATGCGCAATAATAAAACGGATTTTTACTGCGCACTAATTAAAAAAAGTATGCTATATGTACTGAAATTGTACTTATCTGGTAAAGTACCGCACTGCGCATGCGTAATTTTTGAATTTAATTAGAGCTCATGTGTGACTATCACTGTGCATGATTGCGCATGTGTTACAGCAATACAAAACAACTGCGCATGTGAAATGTTTGTTAAGTAGTGCGCACGTTTACACAGCTGTGGTGCACTACTGTGCATGTGCAACAATATGTTGTGCATAAAAAAATGTTCAGTTTAACATGTTTGACACGAATAGTGCCAGTGCGCATTGTTACAAACTATAATAACATGGTAAAATGAACATTTTTGTAAGTAACCTATTGGAAAAAGTAGGTGAACTTTGAAGTCTGTTCGACGATGAACGAAGTTTTCTCGGTATCGTATTAATATAATAGAAGATTACCACGTACAATTTTATGAATATTGGGAGAAATTTCAAACTCTTTATTCTCAATAAATAAGTAAATTTTCACAAAACTTTTTTAAACACTAATTATATGGAAGATTTTCTGACAGTATGTTAAATATTTATTACCCCCCCCCCCCTCCCCCCGGTACCCCTAGAAAATGGTTTTTAAAAGTATGAAAAATTGAAAACTTTCAGATCAAAATTTGTAACACTTTATAAATATTTTAAAGAGAAAAAGAATAAAATTAATAAAATTAAATACACTTTTAATGTTTTTATTATTTTTTATATTATTAATATAAATTTTTCTATTAAATTTCTTGAATTCCAATATTTAGATTGAATTTTGAATATTCTTTTCTATTGTGGGTCATTAATTACAATAATAATGAAAAAAAAAACAATTTTAACCAATTTTTTAAAGAAAGGTACCTTTGCACATGTGCAGTTATCATGTTACCGTGTTACGCATGCGCAATAATAAAACGGATTTTTACTGCGCACTAATTAAAAAAAGTATGCTATATGTACTGAAATTGTACTTATCTGGTAAAGTACCGCACTGCGCATGCGTAATTTTTGAATTTAATTAGAGCTCATGTGTGACTATCACTGTGCATGATTGCGCATGTGTAACAGCAATACAAAACAACTGCGCATGTGAAATGTTTGTTAAGTATTGCGCACGTTTACACAGCTGTGGTGCACTACTGCGCATGTGCAACAATATGTTGTGCATAAAAAAATGTTCAGTTTAACATGTTTGACACGAATAGTTCCAGTGCGCATTGTTACAAACTATAATAACATGGTAAAATGAACATTTTTGTAAGTAATCTATTGGAAAAAGTAGGTGAACTTTGAAGTCTGTACGACGATGAACGAAGTTTTTTCAGTATCGTATTAATATAATAGAAGATTACCACGTACAATTTTATGAATATTGGGAGAACTTTCAAACTCTTTATTCTCAATAAATAAGTAAATTTTTACAAAACTTTTTTAAACACTAATTATTTGGAAGATTTTCTGACAGTATGTTAAATATTTATTACCCCCCCCCCCCCCGGTACCCCTAGAAAATGGTTTTTAAAAGTATGAAAAATTGAAAACTTTCAGATCAAAATTTGTTACATTTTATAAATATTTTAAAGAAAAAAAGATTAAAATTAATAAAATTAAATACACTTTTAATGTTTTTATTATTTTTTATATTCAATAATATAAATTTTTCTATTAAATTTCTTGAATTCCAATATTTAGATTGAATTTTAAATATTCTTTTCTATTATGGGTCATTAATTACAATAATAATTAAAAAAAAAAAGCAATTTTAACCAATTTTTTAAATAAAGGTACCTTTGCGCATGTGCAGTTATCATGTTACCGTGTTACGCATGCGCAACAATAAAACGGATTTTTACTGCGCACTTATTAAAAAAAGTATGCTATATGTACTGAAAATGTACTTATCTGGTAAAGTACCGCACTGCGCATGCGTAATATTTGAATTTAATTAGAGCTCATGTGTGACTATCACTGTGCATGATTGCGCATGTGTAACAGCAATACAAAACAACTGCGCATGTGAAATGTTTGTTAAGTAGTGTGCACGTTTACACAGCTGTGGTGCACTACTGCGCATGTGCAACAATATGTTGTGCATAAAAAAATGTTCAGTTTAACATGTTTGACACGAATAGTGCCAGTGCGCATTGTTACAAACTATAATAACATGGTAAAATGAACATTTTTGTAAGTAACCTATTGGAAAAAGTAGGTGAACTTTGAAGTCTGTTCGACGATGAACGAAGTTTTCTCGGTATCGTATTAATATAATAGAAGATTACCACGTACAATTTTATGAATATTGGGAGAACTTTCAAACTCATTATTCTCAATAAATAAGTAAATTTTCACAAAACTTTTTTAAACACTAATTATATGGAAGATTTTCTGACAGTATGTTAAATATTTATTACCCCCCCTCCCCCCGGTACCCCTAGAAAATGGTTTTTAAAAGTATGAAAAATTGAAAACTTTCAGATCAAAATTTGTTACATTTTATAAATATTTTAAAGAAAAAAAGAATAAAATTAAATACACTTTTAATGTTTTTATTATTTTTTATATTCAATAATATAAATTTTTCTATTAAATTTCTTGAATTCCAATATTTAGATTGAATTTTAAATATTCTTTTCTATTATGGGTCATTAATTACAATAATAATTAAAAAAAAAAAGCAATTTTAACCAATTTTTTAAATAAAGGTACCTTTGCGCATGTGCAGTTATCATGTTACCGTGTTACGCATGCGCAATAATAAAACGGATTTTTACTGCGCACTTATTAAAAAAAGTATGCTATATGTACTGAAAATGTACTTATCTGGTAAAGTACCGCACTGCGCATGCGTAATTTTTGAATTTAATTAGAGCTCATGTGTGACTATCACTGTGCATGATTGCGCATGTGTAACAGCAATACAAAACAACTGCGCATGTGAAATGTTTGTTAAGTAGTGTGCACGTTTACACAGCTGTGGTGCACTACTGCGCATGTGCAACAATATGTTGTGCATAAAAAAATGTTCAGTTTAACATGTTTGACACGAATAGTGCCAGTGCGCATTGTTACAAACTATAATAACATGGTAAAATGAACATTTTTGTAAGTAACCTATTGGAAAAAGTAGGTGAACTTTGAAGTCTGTTCGACGATGAACGAAGTTTTCTCGGTATCGTATTAATATAATAGAAGATTACCACGTACAATTTTATGAATATTGGGAGAACTTTCAAACTCATTATTCTCAATAAATAAGTAAATTTTCACAAAACTTTTTTAAACACTAATTATATGGAAGATTTTCTGACAGTATGTTAAATATTTATTACCCCCCCTCCCCCCGGTACCCCTAGAAAATGGTTTTTAAAAGTATGAAAAATTGAAAACTTTCAGATCAAAATTTGTTACATTTTATAAATATTTTAAAGAAAAAAAGAATAAAATTAAATACACTTTTAATGTTTTTATTATTTTTTATATTCAATAATATAAATTTTTCTATTAAATTTCTTGAATTCCAATATTTAGATTGAATTTTAAATATTCTTTTCTATTATGGGTCATTAATTACAATAATAATTAAAAAAAAAAAGCAATTTTAACCAATTTTTTAAATAAAGGTACCTTTGCGCATGTGCAGTTATCATGTTACTGTGTTACGCGTGCGCAATAATAAAACGGATTTTTACTGCGCACTTATTAAAAAAAGTATGCTATATGTACTGAAAATGTACTTATCTAGTAAAGTACCGCACTGCGCATGCGTAAGTTTTGAATTTAATTAGAGCTCATGTGTGACTATCACTGTGCATGATTGCGCATGTGTAACAGCAATACAAAACAACTGCGCATGTGAAATGTTTGTTAAGTATTGCGCACGTTTACACAGCTGTGGTGCACTACTGCGCATGTGCAACAATATGTTGTGCATAAAAAAATGTTCAGTTTAACATGTTTGACACGAATAGTGCCAGTGCGCATTGTTACAAACTATAATAACATGGTAAAATGAACATTTTTGTAAGTAACCTATTGGAAAAAGTAGGTGAACTTTGAAGTCTGTTCGACGATGAACGAAGTTTTCTCGGTATCGTATTAATATAATAGAAGATTACCACGTACAATTTTATGAATATTGGGAGAACTTTCAAACTCATTATTCTCAATAAATAAGTAAATTTTCACAAAACTTTTTTAAACACTAATTATATGGAAGATTTTCTGACAGTATGTTAAATATTTATTACCCCCCCTCCCCCCGGTACCCCTAGAAAATGGTTTTTAAAAGTATGAAAAATTGAAAACTTTCAGATCAAAATTTGTTACATTTTATAAATATTTTAAAGAAAAAAAGAATAAAATTAAATACACTTTTAATGTTTTTATTATTTTTTATATTCAATAATATAAATTTTTCTATTAAATTTCTTGAATTCCAATATTTAGATTGAATTTTAAATATTCTTTTCTATTATGGGTCATTAATTACAATAATAATTAAAAAAAAAAAGCAATTTTAACCAATTTTTTAAATAAAGGTACCTTTGCGCATGTGCAGTTATCATGTTACTGTGTTACGCGTGCGCAATAATAAAACGGATTTTTACTGCGCACTTATTAAAAAAAGTATGCTATATGTACTGAAAATGTACTTATCTAGTAAAGTACCGCACTGCGCATGCGTAAGTTTTGAATTTAATTAGAGCTCATGTGTGACTATCACTGTGCATGATTGCGCATGTGTAACAGCAATACAAAACAACTGCGCATGTGAAATGTTTGTTAAGTATTGCGCACGTTTACACAGCTGTGGTGCACTACTGCGCATGTGCAACAATATGTTGTGCATAAAAAAATGTTCAGTTTAACATGTTTGACACGAATAGTGCCAGTGCGCATTGTTACAAACTATAATAACATGGTAAAATGAACATTTTTGTAAGTAACCTATTGGAAAAAGTAGGTGAACTTTGAAGTCTGTTCGACGATGAACGAAGTTTTCTCGGTATCGTATTAATATAATAGAAGATTTTCTTAATATTAAATTTTTGCAAGCGTTCTGGTTTGCCTTGTGTTGACGGTCGTGGGTGGTTTTAGTGCGCGAAATTCATTGTTTTTAACTAACCTGTGACGTGAAATTTTACCACGTCACAGAATATATTTAGTGCTGTTTCTGTAATAATAGTACGAAAGCTGATAGAGAGATTTCATCTATCTCTAAAGCAGTAAAATACCAAGTTCGGTGATAATCCAAATATTTTTTAAATGCTTTTTCCATAATATTAAGTCCACAATATTGAATTTCTCAATTTGAATATTATATTTACATTCTACGACCCAAAAAATATCTAAAAACCAAGTTTGGTAAAAATCGAGTGTTTTTGGGGAATTTAGTCCGCCATATTGAATTTCTCAATTTGAATATTATATTTACATTCTACGACCCAAAAAACATCTGAAAACCAAGTTTCGCAAAAATATACTATTATTTTAGATTTAAGTCCGCCATATTGGATTCGCCATTTTGAAAGTTAAAATTTCATTCATATTTTAATGTAGCGACCTCCGAAGGTTACAAATAACGAGTTTTGTAAAGTTTCACAAATTTATTTGGTCTGTATACTTCAATTTGTCGTTTTTTTAAAAAAATTGCTAACTTCTCGAGTGTTTCCTGGACGAGAAAAATTAGAAGAAAGCTTCTCTATAATTTGTTCTTATTCTGTATTTATCTAGCTTTATTTTGATCCAAGGACCATTCATTTTCGTCTATTTTATCGAGAGATATTAGATTTTGACAAAAAAAAAGCCAAAAATCCCACTGTGTGCGCCGCTTTCGTTTGAACTACGGAAATAAAAATCTATCAATATTTAAAATTTTTAAGTTGCAAAAAATTGTTAAAAGCTTTAAACATCCGACATCTAAATTTTAAGAAAAAACCGAATTTTTTAATTGTAGATAATCCAAACTCCAGGTATCGTGTCGGTCAGTAAAATTTAGGGTTAAATTCAAGCAGATATTTTGCAGAAATAAGCAATCAAAAATAAAAATAAAGAATATTTTTTTGCACTTTTAAATATCAACTTTTATGTACAAAGATATTGGGTTATAAAACTATATTTGAAATATGAAAAATAAATTCTTGAAAATGTGTGCAATAAACCCTTACTGACCCCTTAATCATTAACTTTAAGTTTATTCACTACATTATATTTTAGTTTGTGTGTTTAATAAAAAGGTTAAAATTAGGTTTGCTTTTTTTTTGCTTTTCTGTGAAAATTGATGTTAATTGGAAATTTCTAAATCGCTAATTGTAGATTTTGAGTAACGACTATAATTTTGTTTTATCAGAATTATCTCATTTTGTTAGTGGTTTTCGGTAATAATTTAGTCACTTTTATCAAGATTCTGCTTAATGAATATTCAGAAATTTATTGTGTTTAACTCGGATATTATGATATTTTGAATTTAGTTATGAAAATCCTTTAGTAAACCTTTTTTTACGTGTCATAGGGTTGATATAGTCGCGATAGTTTTGTTTGTAATGAACTTAGAAATTTAGAAATGTCGGTTGAGAATGATGTTAAGTCGATGATTGTAAATTTGATCAATTTTGATCAGACTACTTCGTATTGTAAATTTTGTTAAGAACTTATTTAAGATTACTTCTCGCCAAGAACCTATTTCTGGGAAAAATGAAAGTCGACTCTTTGTTAAGTAAAGTTTTTGTGATGTTCGAGTAAATATGGAATTGTTTATTAGTCGCGTATTTAAGTTCGTTAAGTTAGTTACGTCGTTAAGTCGGTCAGTCATTGCAAGTTTAGTTAAGTCGATTTTGTTTGATAATTAATATTTTTTTTTGTTATTTAATTTGTAGAAAAAATCTAGTTTTCACAAGCATTAGAGAATAATTATTATGTTGATAGAAAATATACAGAAAAGACACACTCTCGAACAATTTAACTACAACAGAGACTTAATTTTAATTAAGATGAAGTCAAGACAAGAATTACTGTTATCTTTGTTTCGACTAACTGCAAATAAATACTTGAGTTTATCTTGTTTCAATGATAATAAAAGGAGCGTATATGAGTATGTTCTCTCTCGAGTTGCAAGAGAGACAATAAGGACCATACATTTTCTGCTGAATTATAAATTTTGTCACTTTGCACCTACAGTGTAATGAGCCAAGTATTTTGAAACAAGAAGTAGTTCAATAAGTCAGAAGGAATTCCAGCAGTTCGCAGTCTCATTATATTGTGGCACAATGACTGCTCTCTATATAGTGAGCGACAAAGTGCATTAAGGATGTATACCTGGCTGCTGCCTCATTAACTTTAGTACCATAAATATTATTCAAGCAATATTGTTAGACGCAAACTGAAATTGACGTTTAGGCTGCAACACAACACAATGACCCTTTACATATGTTGCTTCATTATTTTCCTATAACAACTCGGTAATATAACGAGATCATTAATATTAGTTTATTTAATACATTGTTCGAATAATAATTTTATCAAAAAGAATATTATAAAATCTACACTAAAATAATAACAGTCAAAACGAATCAAGTTACTTCATTGACTTTATGATACTTTACATACTTTCAGATAATTCAAAATATTTCAAAATAATTCAGGATACATCCAAAGTAATTTATGATACTTAAGATATTTTACGATATTTCACGTACTTCGAGATTTATCAAGATAATTAAAAACAAGAGTATACCTTAATTCATGAGTTGTACGTTTTCGCACGAAAAAAGATACATGTTTTTATCAACCTGGGTAAAAATTATGCTTATATTATAAAGATGTTTGGTAATACTAAAAATAGTACCTATATATTATATATATTGTAGTTCCTGCTACGGTTCGAATCTTTTTTAATCTCTGAGACTAAGAGGGATAAACTTTGCAAATCCTTTTTTATTCGTGTCTATGTTTTTTTACCATCTGTTTAATCCCAACAATCTAATTTAATCTCTAATTATGTCTATCACAATGTCTAAAAATCAATACAAGCTACGATAACATACAAGGATTCAAGTTTTATGAAGATTCTTTCTCTCATCTTTTTAACTCTTCAATTCATGTATCAAGGTTATCAAGGTTCTTAAACGTATATTGTTCAGTAGAATTTCTTTTGCCGAGTTCCCTAAGTTCAATCCTCCAGCTTGTAAATAAATCAGGGATTTATTAAAATAATTAATTTGCAGTTTGTCCCTTCCTGACATAACATAACAAACAATCTTTTTAAACCTCTCATTTTCGAATCCATATAATCATATAAATCATTTTGAATCCGACCGAAATCTTTTTTTGTCCCTTTTAAAACTGCGTAACAATATTTTTATCTTTATACATGATTTTCTATCCAAATTTATTTTCTCTTTATCCACTTTAATATTTTTTATGCATTTTAAATCTGAATAACAATCAATCTTTTTCAATCCCTATTCCTCCTTTTCAAATTCAAGAAAATTATTTTGAATTTTACTAACAAATTTTTTATCCCATTTTATTAAAATCGACTAATCAAGAATTTATAATAAATTAAATTCGTAATTATAACCAAGAGTATTATTGGACAAATTTTCAGAATAACTCTCTATATCAAATAATTTAAAAGGAGATGGATGACGAATTCATCCAATAATTGTCATTAATTATGAATTTCCAACAACTATTTTTGGATTTTAAGATTAAATTTGAAAATTTGAAAATATAAATCTCATGAAAATAACAAATCATCATTAATTTTATTAATTTCCAGTCACACTGAAAAAAATATGTTTGTCAAAATCAACTATTTGTCTATAGTTGAAGCCATTTTAGTTAAAATGACAAGGATTCCAAGTTAAGCTTGCAATCAAAGCAAAGTTAGTTCTAATACACATCAAACTTGTTTGTTTGTAATTCTTAAAAACGGGGGAAAAAATTGTCAATCAGCTAAAAATTTACAGTTTTCTATAGTGCAAATGAGTAAAGTTGTATTACATAATCTTAAAATAATACAAAAGTATACATTAAACTTTGAATAATGTTTTTTGAAAATGTCAAATCAACATAACCTTCAAATATATGACGGCCACAACTAAGTCATTTACCGTAACCACTAATGTTTTAGAGATAGAAAATATTAATATTTTATAAAATAATAGACTTTCTAAGTAATAAAAACAGTCGGTCCTACAATTTCTGATGTTCAATATAATATAATTTCTAATTTCTTAGACTGAAAATTATCCTTGTATTTTAACTAGGCTTCCCTAGTTGGCGCCTTAACTAACAAGGAAAACTGGTTGATTCCTTGTGTACGGGTGCAAGGGATTTTTTTCAGTGCAGATATGCTTGCACTTATAAAAAAAATATAATTTAATTCTTATAAAAAGTGAATAATAATTGACATTTATTCTACAAATTTTTTATGAATTTTTCTCATTATAAATGAGTCAGCCGTTGTCACCGGGTAAATTCCAGCTGTAGAAATTGAATTAGCACATAAAATTTTATATAATGAATTTATTATTATTATTACATTGATTTTCAAAATTTAATGAAGAATATTATGAAATGTTGAATTAATATTATTAAAACACGAGTTTCAGTACACCGAAAAAAGTTTATTCTGAAATTAAGAATATACAGTTGGCACTTATTTTAAAATATTTTATATTATTAGTAAAATTCTTTTTTATGTTATGTCAAAATAACTAATGTTTTAATAAAATTCTGTTTACTAATTTAATTAGTTAAATTTTAAGTAATTTTTAGTTAATTTTTTTTCCTAATAATCAGTCAAATTTTACTAATAATTACTTACTTTACACTGTAAAAACAAGTGTCTTATTTTAAGACATTTTTGTCCTCACTTTTAAGACGTTTTAAAGTGTCTTAATTTTAAACCAATGAGAAAGCATCTTTCAAAAGATAATACAATAAGACACTTAAAAGACAGCAGTTTTTGCAGTGTACTAATTGCTGAAACAAAAATTCAGCCACCATTGCAATAATCGTTATTTTTAACTATAATTCAGATTTAGAGAAACTTTAAGAATTGTAATCTAAATATTTTGAATGTATCCTTATTTTGAGAATTTAACAAATACTAAATTCAAGTATATAATATTCTAAAATAAGTGCCAAGTATATATTCTACATTTTAGAACACAATTTTTTCAATGTATGCCAATATTAGGGTGATCCAAAAAAAGTAAAGTCGGAATTTTAATGCTCTCATCCCCTAGGATTGTTCTCTGTCAAAAAAAACCCCCCGTTTTTTATATTTTTTAAGTCAAAAAATATTTAAAGGTCGCTCAAAGCGTTTAAAGTTTTCCATGTATTTTACATGCGGAAAACAAACTTTCTCGTAGAAATGGTATAGAATTCTTGAGAATCAATATTTTTGAATCACCAAACTCTGTTTTTCTTTAGAAAATTTCGAAAAATAATTCCAAATTGTTTATTTAATCATTTTTTAATATTACATATTATTTATAGGTCCCGCAGAAACCCCCAAAATGTGCAAAAATAAGAAAAAGATTTAAAAAAAATTTTCACTATTTTTTGCACTTTTTCAAATAATTTGCATTAATAAAGATTTTTAACAAATGTTTTAAGTAACTGATAATTTGTTTAAACAAGTTAATATTGTTTATTTACAACTATTTATCAAATTAGGCTACAGAGTTGAAACTTTTTATCAATTTTGCAACTTTTCAAGGCGAATGTAACCAATTACTAACAAAAAACTAAAAATAACAATTGTATCAATTGTTGATACAAATTATAAATTTCAATTTTAAGTTTTTATCAAATTAAGCTAAAGAGCTGCAATTTTTTTCAATTTTGTAACTTTTTAAACTAAATGATACTAATTAGTAACAATAAGCTAAAAAACAATTCTATACAATTGTTTAAACAGATTATTATTGTTTAATTTCAACTTTTTTTTAAATTAAACTACAAAGTTGCAATTTTTTCTCAATTTTCCAACTTTCAAAGACGAATGTAACAAATTACTAACAACAAGTTTAAAAACCAATTCTACCAATTGTTTAAACAAAAACAATTTTTGAATTTCAACTTTTTATCAATTTGAGCCACAGACACTGAAAAAATAGCAATGTAATCATAACAAAATAGTTTTGTTAATGATTTTTTGTTGGCTTTGTCAAATTTCAGAGTTAGAATTACCAAAAAACAGTTTAAATTATAAAATAATTTTGTAGTATTTAATAAAAATTTTGTTTGAGTTTATTAAAATCTTTTGTTGGCATTACCAAATATGTGATGGCGCATGCGCATTCTATACGATCCTGTTTGACGCATGTTCTCGTCTGGTTTTCATAAAGACATCGATATAAATTGGAATTTTTTGTTTTTTAAAACAAAAAAAAAGAATATTATATAATGGGTGATAACTAAATCAAATGTCTACAAAGTTAACTTTTGAAATTAAAAAAATATAACTATAAAATATACTTTATAAAGATAATAAAAAGGGACTTATTTATGATTTTATGTTTAGTGACAAAATTGACAGAATGTAATTCTGAATGATACATAAGTCGATAATTAGTCATATAAGTGAATAAATATTATGGTTTTTTAAAAGAGTAAATTTATATTTCGATTCTTACGTGGCAGGTTAATAAACGTTTAAGCACAATATGTTGTTTTCAAGAATCTAAACCTAACCTATAAAACTATCTACTTTATATTCTGTTTTTTTTTTGTGGAAAATACTTTATTTAACATAAGAAATAATTAAGGAATAATTCCATTTTTAATAGTATGAAACTACTTTCAATTATTGTTTTAAACATTAAAAATAAACACATGTTTTTTAATAAATTTCATGCCTAGAAATATTTACGTGTATTATTATAACTACACATTATTTCACAGTAAGATACAAAAAATATTAAATATTTTTTAATTAAAAACATTCATTTATTTAACAAATCAAAACAATATTGGAATTTCCATTTGCACAATCTGTGTTTAACTTTTTTTTCTTTATTATAATAGCCCTGTAATAAGAGGGTTATTAAGCAAGCGTTTTGGCTAGTTGAGCAAGCCCTCTGCTCAATTGTCCTAACGAAATATGGACAATTGGGCTGGTTGCTCATTCACCCAATGCATTGAGTCCAATAATCCACAAGGTATTTCGAGCTTAAAACTGGAGAAAAAGTGACTTAAAATTGATAAAACACTAAGAAACGTTAAATTAAGCATAAATACACAAAATTAGATAATAAAAATACGTATATTAAGAATAAATAACATTTTCGAAAAGACGTGATTTATTGTCACACAGGGAGCAGAACACCTGACTAGCAAAATAGACGTAGCCAATCACAATTTAGTCTCTCGCGGTAGAAAGATTTTGATTGGCTACGTCTATTCTGCTCGTCAGGTGTTCTGCTCCCTGTGTGACAATAAATCACGTCTTTTCGAAAATGTTATTTATTCTTAATATACGTATTTTTATTATCTAATTTTGTGTATTTATGCTTAATTTAACGTTTCTTAGTGTTTTATCAATTTTAAGTCACTTTTTCTCCAGTTTTAAGCTCGAAATACCTTGTGGATTATTGGACTCAATGCATTGGGTGAATGAGCAACCAGCCCAATTGTCCATATTTCGTTAGGACAATTGAGCAGAGGGCTTGCTCAACTAGCCAAAACGCTTGCTTAATAACCCTCTTATTACAGGGAGCCATCAAAATATTTGTTAAGCTCTAAAAAGTTTTGTTGGGACTACCAAATTTTTTTGTTGAAATTACCCTAAATAATTAACAAAAGAATTTTGTTGGCACAACAAAATAATTTTGTTGAGTGTATATCAACAAAAGAATTTGGTCGAGCCAACAAAATTTTTGTTCAGCCAAACAAACCTTTTTTTCAGTGGAGTTGCAACTTTTTCTCAACTGTGCAACTTTTTAAAACAAATGTTACCTGTTACTATCCACCAAGTAAGAATGACAATTCGACCGATTCTTCATAAACAAATTATTATTGTTGAACTTTAATTTTTTATCAAATTAAGCTACAGATTAAGAAACAGGATACATTCGCCTTAAAAAGTTGCACCATCGAGAAAAAGTTGTATTTCTGTAGCCTAATTTCATAAAAAGTTTAAATAAATCAATAATAATAATAATTTGTTTTTACAATTGATGCAATTGTTATTCTTGGTTTCTTGTTAGTGATTGGTATCCTACAGCTTGAAATTTTAGAAAATTGAGGAAAGGTTCCAACTCTGTAGCTTAATTTGGTAAAAACTTGAAATTAAACAATAATAATTTGTTTAAACAATTAGTACAATTGTTATTTTTAGTATGTTGTTAGTAATTGGTTACATTCTTCTTGAAAAATTGGACAATTGAGAAAAAGTTGCAAAAGTATATGTAGCCTAATTTGATAAATAGTTGTAAATAAACAATAATAATTTGTTTCAAAAAATTAGCAATCACATAAAACAATTCTGAAATTTCTATATTTATGTTATTTATTGAAAATAGTGCAAAAAATTATCAAAAAAACATTACAAAATATTTTCTAACGCCTTTTTTTGTATTTTTGCATTTTTTGGAGTTTTTTGACACATAAACAATAATTAATATTAAGAAATGGTTAATTAAATAATTTGTCATTATTCTTTGTAATTTCCTGAAGAGAAACAGAGTTTGGGGATTTAAAAATATTGATTTTCAAGGATTCTATACCATTTCTGCAAAAAAGTTTTTTTCCACGTAAAATACATGGGAAACTTTGAGCGCTTTGAGCGACCTCTAAATATTTTATGATTTAAAGAAAGGGGTATTATTTTCGACATAGAAGAATTCTAGGAGATGAGAGAATTAAAATTTTGATTTTACTTTTTTCCCATGCATTTTTGGACCACCCTAATGTCCAAGTCTCAATTGTTGTCACCCAACTTTTAATTCTTCACAAATATATTGTTTAAAAATTATAGTACCTAAATTTGTTTTTTGTAATAAGTTTCTTTTAATTGTTTTTCATCATTTGTTCAATTTCATTGTCACAGGTTATAAATAATTTGGATTTTTAATTATTAATAAGTTCAAAGATAATACGTTTTATTTGTAAACTTACCGAAAAAAAGTACTCTGAAATTAAGAATATATACTTGGCACTTAATTATTTATTTATATACTTGAATTTAATTTTTGCTAATCTTAAAATAAGGATATATTCTAAACATTTAGAATATATACTATATAGAACATTGTAAAATAAGTGCCAAGTATATATTTTTAATTTCAGAATAAATTTTTTGCGGTGCTTGCAAATTTGAACACTCGGTACTTAAAGTTTATAAGATTCAATAACATACTTCAAAAGAAAAAATTCTTATCTTATTTTTTTTTCTCGTTGAAGAGTTAAAGGTTCCAGATATGGGTGATTCTTCTGAAAGGGACCTGTATTTTTTTGAAAAAGTAAAAAATGAAATTTTAAAATTTTCTGAATTATATTTTGTTATATAAGTTCCAAAGAGATTCAAAAAGAAAAACATAAGTTGCGCAAAATTAATTTGCAAATCTACGGCCTACAAAAGCATTTTATTGTCACATACCTTTGAGGTTAAAGAAGACTAACTCCGAGTCAAGTCTTAAATTTTTTATTTTAATTTTCTAGATTTATAAATTATAAATCTTATACAATTTTATTTTTCCCGATATTGAGTATCAAAAATCCTCTTTTCATTATTTTATAAACAAATATCACATTTTACTAAAGGTTAGATTTTTCAAAACAATTAATCCTAAATCAAAAACAATACAAGATCGTCTCATAAATTTAAAAAAGGCTTCGGAGATGAAAAATTTCGTAAAAGAAAAATGCTCATTTTTTAATATTTAAAAATATAAATTAAGACATGAAATAATATTTTCGGGTTACATTTTCGTTCATTTTGAAGTAGCTTCCATATAATGTTTCAAAAGTTTAAAAATATGCTTTTATTAACGAGAAAAGGAGGCTTCGGAGATGAATCTGAATTTTTACTCGCACTGATAATACAATTTTAATTAATAATTTAAACAACATTTTCAATATTATATGGAACAAATATAAGTGAAAAATAAACGTTAGATTCTGACCTTTAATTTCTTATATAATAATACTAAATTAACATTTTTTAAATAAGGTTAAAATAGAATCGTAAAATGCTTAGTAGTTTTAACCAAAACTAAAAGACAAAATACAAAAAGTTTTTTTAATAAGAAAAACTTGTACTGGAATTTTTACAACAACATATAAAGATACATAAATTTACACAGATTAATAATAATTTTTTTAAAAATTGCAAATTGAAGGGAATATCAATAAAAAACTATTGTAAATGTTGAAAGTCATGATGGAGACACGTGAAGTGATCCTTTTCAGGAGAATCACCCATATATACCCTAATGTCAACCACCCGAGTGTGCTAACCAGGTCTATTAGAGTTGATGAGTCTCCCTTGTTGATAAACCAAGCTATCTATTAAACCGTCGAAGTAATAATCCAATTATATTGAAAACCAATTTGACATTTTCTCAAAAGCCAATTTTTTGTCATATTCTGAAAGCTAACTGTAATGGCGTAAAAGTGGAAAAATAACGTTATCTGCGTAATGGTCGTTTTTGTTCGAGATAAAAGTGTCACTTATTAGTTGTAACATTTTTTGATAAAAATTTTACAGAAAAAAATTTGGTGAGATTTACCGTGTTTTCCATAGTTGATATAGTGCGGATGGTGCGAGTGTTGTGCTCCAACAATTTCGTTATTTTCTTCCTCTCCGAGATCCATTTTCACACAGTTCTTCTTTCGAGCCACTGGATAGTCTTTTTTTCTACAGTTACGCAATAGAATTTTGCACAGTCACTACGCTTGCTTGGAAAAAGCAAAGAAGTCCTTTATACGTTTTTATTTTTTGTCTTTACAGCCCTTGCTCACACGTATTCAAGCGCGACTTTCACTTCCCTGGTTAATGTTTTTAATTATGAGAATCATTAGTAAAAGTTTTATTCGACTAACATGTTGAAAAAGAGGTAAAAAGAGTCGTATGCATAACAAAATTTTGTAAAAAGTTGAGCTAAATTAGAATTTAGGTCTAGGCCGTGGAAACTTTTCTACTCAGGAAAAAGTTAGGAGATTTTAATAAATTGGTTGGGTAGTTTTTACTAAACTTCGTTAATTACTACTGTGTATCATATTTTGTCAGTTTTAAAAGATATTTTGTGAAAACTTTGTGATAATTGTGCTTTACGAATGAGAAAAAAACTTTCATTTAACTTTAGTTCAATATTTTTCCTATATATTTCCTCATATTTTCCTATATGTATTTTGATGCGCTGAATCCGAATCCGCCGTTTGGTCCAAATGATCTGAGTTTGGATCTAACCTCAAAATCAATAAAATGGTACTTTTTGTTCGTTCTCTCTAAATTCCTTGGAGTATTTTAGGGTCAACAGAAAGCTTGAATTATGACTTTTAAAGTGCAAGATGTATATATATTTTTTGAAAAAAATCCACAATTTTCGTTAAAAATCATCGTAGAACACTTTTTGTTTTAAAATTTATTGATGTGTTTTTAACAAAAAAAAAAAAGTTATATTTTAAGTAAAATATCATATCTTCATTAAAAATGATCGTAGAACAATTTTTAAAAAAAGCATTTTATAGATCGTGATTTAAGCTTTCTGTTGACCCTAGACATAAATTAATGCTAACAATAAATCGTGTTCAGATCCTATCGAACAAAAAGTATCATTTTACTGATTTTGAGGTTAGGTGCAAACTCAGATTCTCTGAACCAATTCTGATGTCGGATTAGGATTCAGTGCATTAAAATACATAGGAAAATATGGGTCTCATATTCGGATCAGAGAATTTTATTTTTTTTGTGGGGCTGTGGAATTTTTAGATGTGTCAGTATAATAATAATAATAATAATTCAAAAATGAGTTAATATTTAGGAATAAAATAACGTTTTCTGATTTCCCAAATTTCCACTTTCATGGAAATTAATAATATTTTACTTAACCCTTTACAGTTGCGAATAATTTGTCAAATTTATCTACTGTGTGTACACTGTAGACAGTGTAACTTGAGATCAAGTTCATGACCCTTATTTAATTTATGCTAACAAGTACAGTTAGTAAATTGTGGGCAGATTAATTTCACCTTGATAAATTAAATATAATCCGAAAATCAACATTTATGTTATTTATATTATTCTTTGTATATTTAACTAATAATTACGTCATAAGAATATTTTTGCATATTTATGAATAAATAAACACAAATCCAGAATGTGATTTGCATATGAAATATTTTTTATTTTTAGCCAGAATATGGGGCATTTAAAGTTGGTTGATTTGTCATTCGAATAATAAAATAAAAAATCCAATTCAGATTATTGAAAATAATGGTTGAGTAAACACAAAAAATACAAGTTTGTTTTCTTTAATCGAATAAGAATATACTAAACGAATAAATTAAATTTAATTAAGTTTGACATTTTTAATGGTTTAAAAGTCAATTGTATATCACTTTTTTTTCAGTTTTTTTATACTACTTGTATTTTTGTTCTGTTGAAGAAGTGCTCGCTTTTAAGCAAATTATTCAATGAGAAAGAACGCTTTTATGTGACTGAAAATAAAACTGATATTAATACCGATCTATTATAATCTGCTTATACAATAACTCTGTTAATTTACTTCGTATTTCTTACCAACTTAATACTTTTACTTTAAATAAATATAACAACCAAAATGGACAAGAATTAACCGATTTAATAAAACCACAATTAATTAATCAATACCCAAATATTAAATTGTGTTTTAACTAAAGTACCTGACTTTTTCTTTTTTTGTCCGTTATATACCTACTTTATAAATACATATAAATATTAAGGAATACATTCTTCAAACTAATAATAATAATAATAATTTTTTTTTCAATATTACTAAACTAGTGTATTTCTACGAATTTTTCTTTGCTGAATTTGAACCCGAAGTCACAATTGCTAGATTGTTTCAACTTTTTAAGATAATTTCAAGAAAAATATAAAAACACAAATTGCAACCAAAACAAAAATTGTTATGTCCAGGACACTATGTTAGTGCATTTCTACGTATTTTCTCCGCTGACTCCGAATCCAAAATCATAATAACCAAATTGTCTAAAATCTATAAGATAATTTCCAAATACTGCTTAAAACAAAACAAAAAAAGGGTGTTTTGTCCGGTACCCTATGCTAGTGTATTTCTATTTATTTTTTTCGCTGAATCCGAAATCATAATAACCAAATTGGCTAAATTTATTGGATATGTCATTCAGAATGCGTACAGCCTGGTTCAAAGTTATATTTCAATAACAAAAATGTAATCATATCAGTAAGGGAGAGTCGGGTAAAATGCCTAATTGGGTAAATTGTCAATCGTTAATAACTTGGCCAAAAATAAATATTAAATATAATTGTTTTTATTAATTAAGTATATTAAGGTAAAGATGATTTCTATAAAGTTCCATGTTTATCCATTTATTATTAAAGAATTTATTAAAGAATTGTGAGAATGATGCTTTCCAACGATAATTTTTTCAATTTTAAATTTCAGAAAGTATATATACTTCTATCTCACAAACGTGTACAATTTTTTTTAATTAATCCTTAAACATTTAGCTTTCTAACCACTTTAATTTAATTTATAAAAATGATTTCTAAAATGAAAATAATTAGTTTAATTACATCGTGTGTTTTTGGGTAAATTGACTGGATTAAAATGCTTACTTGCTGTAAAACTTCTAAGCAAGATACGTACGATACGGAAAATCTCTCTGCTTACGTATATTTAGATGCAGAAACTAAATGTCAAGTTGTTACTGATTCTCCATTGAAAATCATTGTTTTAACAAATTAATTATATTAATTATTGCATTTACATTAATAATAATTATAATAATTGTGCATTGAAAAATAATTTTTAATATATTTTAAAAAATACGGTTTTAAATAAGAGCGGGATGAAAAAAAAAGTGCGCATGAGCAGAAAAAATGCTTACGAGTGCGAGAGTTACGCGAGTCACGTGATTATAAAGAATCATGGCGGATTAACCTCTCACATTTGGCATTGAGTGCCAAATTGTAGGTTTTCTTTCTAAAACTTACGTTATTTTGAAGCAGGCAGGTATTTTTGTAATTTATTATTAATTTACTTTCGTAAGTTATTTTATAATTGTAGAAGCTTTATTTATTTGTTATAAATTTTATTTCCATATTTTTTGTCGGACTGCTTTGGATTGACTGGTTTATATTTTTCAAAACTATAATTAAATACTTTTTTTTGCTCCAAACTTTACTATAGGCATTTTGGCCGACTTTCCCCTACCGAATTGATGAACTTCTGCAAGACAGAAATTACATTTTCTTACGATTTTAATTTTAACGATTATATTAATGAAGTAATCTCTTGTGAGATCGATAATTGTATAATGTATACGTTTCTGTAATATGGAAACCCTACCAGGATTATCAGATATTAAGTTTTGAACGTGTTTAGAATAACTTCCTTCATTTGGCAGATAATAATCAATTACGAATCCCCTAGTCATAATTACACTGGCCTGATGGTTTCATCGCTTTTCATACTTGAATTTTATATCACCTTTTTAGATAAGAATTTTTCAATTCTAAAAACTTATTGTTACAATCTGTATTTTAAAGTTTAGAATTATTTAGTAATGTTTGTAATATTTTTTTCTGAAGTTAAAATTTTTTATTTTTTGCTCTTTATTTCTAGACATTAAAATACTTTCTTTTTAAAAATATCTTTCTCTCAGTTTAAGGTTGATTGGAGATAATTCTAAATTAATCTAAATTGATATCCATAGAGATATCAATAATAATAGCTATTGATGCTATTTCGAGATACTTGGTGTTAGTCTTGGTTATACTTAATGTTGGTATACAGTACTAATAACCGGTAAATTGACGCTGTACTAATAATTGTTGCAGATACATATAGATATACTTCCACCTAGCATTGAATTGATATTTTGTGTTTGTTCTATGTAAGTCTGAGATGAATATAACGTCTTTGATACAGATGCTAGTTGAATATTTACACTAAGAGAAATTTGTATTATTCAAACTGACACAATATTAGCCTATTCTATGCATAAAAATAATTGCTTTCCATTCAAATTTCATTCAAAACTAACGTCTGAATAGCAGCTGTTGAGTTGGTATGAAATACTTCGTGGAGAGAAATAGTGGGTGAGAATGTCAAATTGAGATGATTAGCCTATATAACAATTTTAAGGTTTATCTTTGAACTATAAGTATGTAGTTAAATTTATCATTAAAAGATTATCTTAACTATCCAAAGATGTAACTCGACTTTCTAAAAGTTATTTCTATAGTTGATCTTGAAATATATTTTTAGCTTCCTTTCCGGTTTTTGACTTGAGTGTCTGTTACGAAACTTTTCCCTGATTTTACATTCCGGATTTTACATTCCCACTTTACAGATTTTTGGATTGCCCATTTCGAATTGCATATTCCGGATTTCACACCAATGATTCGACATCCTGAGTACCATGTTTCAGATTATAAAATTAAAAAATCCCCACTAACCCCTGTTTCCCAATCCCATATTCCGACTTTCTTATTCCCAAATTTCGGAATTTCAAATTTCGCAGATTCCCCTTTACTTTGTATTAAAGTTGTGACAACTATTAGCTGTTTTTAACGAGAAAAAAATATTTAAGGAATATTACTTGCTTCAAATACACTGATAGAAAAATTCCCGGTCCCCTGGTAGAAAAATTTCGTGGCGCTAGATAGGTACCAGTCTAGACTTCCAAGACCCTAAGATGGCGCTAGGTATATATGTAACGCACTTTCAAGCTAGCGACTAGCCTGAAAACTAGACTGGCGCCAGTCTCGCGACTAGAATGAATTTTGAGGTTACATTTTTGTGAATTGACAACTCGCTAGCCAGCAGTTGGCGTGGAAGCTAGTCTGGCGCCAGTTTTGCGACTAGAATGCATTTTAAGGTTAAGTTTATGTGAATTAACAATCTAGCAGAATCGATTAGAGCCATGACTGGGTCTAGATAGAATTGCAAAACTATGTTTCCAGCTTTGGTGCTAGCTATGTCCAGTTTCCCACTTGTAATTTCTACATGGGTCATTTTCCCGAATTGAGTTTCCCAAATGCCTAAAATTCCGAATGTCATTTTCCTGAAAACTTTTTTTTCCTGAATAATTAGTTAATCTAATATTTTTAAACAATTAACGCATAAATGGTTCTAACTGAAGCATAATGTCATAATAGAAACAGTGTAACTGTCATACTACTTTTTGACGTCTGTTTGTTCTCGGTATTTTTATATTAAATTTTTGTGTTTCTACATTTTTATATTTGAATTAATATTGTTATTAGAATGGAAATAGCATAAGTAATGTTAGGGCCAGAATTAATAATCGACGGTCATTTATATCAACGATATAAAAAAGAGAAGGAAATCCTCTCACGCGCTTGACTAAGATTTATGCGGGGCTGAAATTGTGAAAATGAGGTTAGACGTATACTTATAAATTTATGATATGCTTATTTCTGTCTTATTGTTTATATCTCATTTTTCTGTCGTTAAAGCAATATTATTATATTCATCATTATATATTATACTTATTATATATACATACAATTTATATATTTATTATATATATATATATATGTATATATATGTTTATATGTACATATAATTTTAACAATTGACTATTTATTGCTTAGATTAAAAAGAAAAGCGGAGGAACAGCCACACACAAAAAAAAAGTTCCCTGATCTGGGTATGTGACCCATATTTTCCTATGCATTTTGATGCGCTGAATCCGAATCCGTCATCAGAATTGGCCCAGCACGTCAAGTTTTAACCCTAACCTCAAAATTAAAAAAATGGCACTTTTTGTTAGTTAGAATTTGAACCCCACTTAACATTAATACATTCCTATGGCCATTAGAAAGCTTGAATTATGATATATTTGACTAATATATCAATTTGTTTTATAAATAAAGATGGTAACTTTATGCACTTTGAACCAATCTGATTATGCGTTTAAATTTTGTGTAATTATACGACAATTATTAAAAAATAAAAAATATACATTAAAAATTAAATAATAATATAATATACACAGAAAAAAAAGTATAACTGCATCAGTAAAACTTTTCTCCATAATAGCTAAACATTTAGCCAAAAACGAACGAACGATATATTGCCAATATCACTGTTTTGGCGAAATTGAAAATCGTCGCTCAAATTTTCTATATTAGGGAAAATGTATTATTAATTTATATATTTGTAACTTTAAAAGAAAGATATTAAAATTCTTTAATTTAAATATTCAAAATGTATAGCTAGAAATTTGATTTTAATGAATAGTTAGAAAAAGCAGATGAGTATATGTTTTGACAATTTCAACTTCAAATATTTTCGTGGTTAGGTGTTATTTATTTTTATTTTTTTATTTTATCGCATAATAAGTATTAAAATTTTTACTAAGACCTTCATTATAATTAATATAAGTGTTTTAATTATCTTCAGTAAAATGTAGTGACGTATAAAAAAGTATGAAGAAGGAAAGTGAATACGATAAAATGATTTGACAAAAATATTATAATTTTGTATTTGTACTTTGATTTTCAAAACAATAAATAAATTTAAATATGTATTTAGTTTCGTCATTGATATGTAATTAAAGTTTCAATTGACATGATTTTCTAATATTTTGATAAGTAGTTTTTGATATTCTTATTGTTTTTGATTTGAATTGGATTTTATTGAAAATTAGGGTTATTAAAATTGTAAATAAACTTAATAAGTTTACAATACCACTATATTTATCATTTAATAAAGGTTTTTTTAACGTTTAAAGATTCAATTTTTAATTTTTATTTTACGTTTTTTTTTCTTCAGGGATTTTAAAATTCAATAAAATAATTATTGTAAGCATACAAAAAGTAACGAATGCACTTAAACTTATATTTAATTTATCAATTAATTTAAATGCAACAACCGTTTAGCTTGAAATATTTTATTATTAATGTAATTTTTTTATAATAAATCATATGATTTATTGTTTATAGAAGTAATAACATTTTTATGATTGTAAACAAAAATTGAAGGTTATTTTAATATTTTTTAAAATAAAAAAAGCTATTTATCACATTATGCAAAATTATATTAATTTACATTTTAATTAATAATTAATATTAACTGATAAAATTAAATAAATATGTAAATGTATTTATTGTTTTGAAAATATAAATACATAATTATAATATTTTATTAACTCATTTCTTCTTCTTCTTCTTCTTCTTCTTCTTCTTCTTCTTCTTCTTCTTTATATTTCTTCTTCTTTCTTCTTTTCACCTTAATAATTTTCACTATAATTTGGCTCAAGATAATCATATTAATATTTTTATTTAATTAATTGTTAAATGAAATTAAAATTTTTTATTATTATCAGGTTAAATAAATATAACCACGTGAAAGTTTGGACTGAAGCTGTCAGTTTTTGACTGTTTATTTGTTTCGAAAATTTTCACTATCGCTAAATCACTAAAATTCATATCAACAAATTGACTATGCCTATAGCTGACCTAAAGGTGCATTTCACTGTTATATTTAAAAAGTTTTATTATTTTGGTTATTTAAGAAGAATGCATAATTTATTAAAATACGAAATTTCGAATTTTAACAATAACAAAAGAAATATCAATTTATTAAAACAGTTTACTGAAAATAGCAGAAACATTTATATAAATTAACTGTACATTTTCTTATTATAACTTTATTTCAAAATTCAGTGGTTCGCCACGCTAGATTTTTTTCCGTGTATTATCATGAAATATAGATGTTTGTCTACTATCTTTTTTTCTTAACGCCAACAATAACGCAGAAACAATGAACGACATTAAACATGAAAAAGTCAAATTATTATAAAAAAATGTAGATAGAACTTCAGTTTTTTTATTAGACCATACATTTCATAATAGTTTATATAATTATAGGCAATTCTATTGTGAGCTTTCAATTATGTATTATTTTCATGATATTTCAATTATTTTCTTCGATATTCAATAATTCTCGGCTTTCTTTAATATTTTTTTTCAATTATCGATTACGTTCTTGAAGCTTCAATTCAATTCTTCAATTATTCACAATTATTTTCTTCAATTGCCAATTATTCTTTTCAATTTTCAATTATTTTCTTCCATTTTGAATTATTTTCAATAATTTCAAATTATTTCTTCATTCCTCAATTGTTTTCTTTGATTTTCTACTTTTTTATTTATTTATTTATTTATTTAATACATAAACGGGCATACACTACAAAAACATGGTGTCTTAAATTGGCCAAAAATGTCTTAAATTAAGATACTTTTGGTGTTTAAGACAAGAAAAATGTCTTATTTTAAGACATTTTTTAACAATTTAGGACCCCTGTTTTTGCAGTAGTGTAATAAATATAGCATAATCCAACAAATAAATAATAACAGACAATAAAATTCTTCAATTGCCAAATATTTTTTTCAATTTTCAATTATTTTCATCAATTTCTAATTAATTTCTTTAATTCTGAAATATTTTCTACGATTTTCATTTATTTTTATCAACTTTTGCTTCCTCATAGAGGAAGCTTTGTGATCGTTACACTGTTAAAAATTTGGGGAGTTAACGGTTGCTGGAGTTGGGAGTTGAGATTTTAGAGTTAAAAATCGACTCCCCAAGGTGAGTGAGTCTCATACGCTCCATGTTTAAGAAGAGTGGGGACTGAAGGATTAAGCGTTAACTCTCTTTACTTCAACTCTTCAAGGCGTGCGACTTTTATAGAGTCCCGTAGGGAGTTAAATTTCAACTCCTTTTTTTAACAGTGTAAGATTTTCGATTTTCCAAAAATAGTCTAAATCGACTTATTTTCATTTAATAAGCGTAAATATAGCGTTTTTTTGTGTACAAGATATCTCGAGAACGCTTTAACGGATTCCAATAAAATTTAGATGACTTATTAAGCTTATGAATATCTAAATTTGGACACAGGGATTTTTGAAAATACCCAACCAAATTTTTTGAGCACCTTTTTTCATCGAAAAAAATCGTTTTTTGCCAAAAAATTTTTTCAAGCTAAAAATACAACTTAAAGAATACAAAAATCATATTCCTTATCTTAAAACGAATCGATTGACCTATAAAACTTTTATAATTGATCAAGAATTCGTAAAATAATTCATATTTTGACATTCTTTTGGATCAAAAAATTTTTTTTTTAACAACTTCCCCAATTAACTTATATATTATTAATTTCTTGCTTCCTCTATGAGGAAGCAAATTATTTTGCTTACTTGGAAGCGAAATGTTCATGAAATGGACATAATTCTCACCTAGTTAATTATTTTCTTCAACTATAAATTATTTTTTTCAATTGCCAATTATTTGATTTATTTTTCAATTATTTTCTTCAATTTTCCATTATTTTTATCAATTTTCGATTATTTTCTTTAGATCTTAATTAATTCCTTAATTTTTAATTATTTAATTCAATATTTAATAATTCTTGACTTTTTTCAACTATTTTTTTCAATTATCATTTATTTATTTCACATCTCAATAACTCCTCCAATTTCCAATTATTTGTTTCTATAATCAATAATTCTCGGCTTTATTCAATATTTTTTTTTTCAATTATCAATTATGTTTTTGAAACATCAATTCGATTCATCAATTATTATTCAACAATTTTCATAAAATCATATTTTCTTCAATTTCAAATTATTTTCTACAATTTTTAATTAATTTCTTCAAATTACAATTACATTCTTCATGTTTTATTGTTTTCTTCAAATTCTATAATTCCTGGGTTGTTCAATTTCTTTTTTCTTCAATTATCACTTATTTTCTTCTACTTTCAATCCAATTGTTCAATTCTTGAATTATTTTCTTTAATTCACAATTATAATTTTCCACATTCAATTCCATTCTTCAATTTTCAAGTGTTTTTTCAATATTCAATAACTCTAGGCTTTTTACAATGATTTTTTTTTAATTCTCAATTATTTTCTTCAATTTCTAATTTTTTTATTAAATTTCAATTATTTTCTTCAATTTCCAATTATTTTTTTATATTTCTTTCAATTTCTTCTCAATTTTCTTCAATATTCAACAATTCTCAGCTTTTTTAAATTATGTTTTTCTTTCAATTTAAATTTAAATTGATAATTTTGAAATTAATTTCATCAATACGCAATTATTTCCATCGATTTGTAAATTTTTCTGCTGTTTTCAAATATTGTCTTCAATTTTTAAGTACTTTCTTCAATTTTCAATTATTTTCTTGAATTTTTAATTATTTTGTTCAATTTTCAATTGTGTGTTTCAATATTTAGTAATCTCGACTTTTTTCAATTATCAGTTATTTATTTCATGTTTCAAAACCTCCTTCAATTTTCAATAATTTTCTTCTATTTTCAATTTAATTGTTCAATCATTTTTTTCAATTCTCAATTAATTTCTTTAAATAGCAATTCTATTCTTCAATTTTTAATGTTTTCTTCAATATTAAATAATTCCTGGCATTTTCCATTTTTCAGTCATTTTCTTTAATTCTCAATTATTGTATTCGAATTTCAATTTTATTTCTCAATTTTCAATTGTTTTTTTTTTAATATTTAATAATTCTGTGTTTTTCCGATTTCAATTTCATTATTTAATTTTCAATTTATTTCTTCAATTTTGAATTATTTTTTTTTTTGGATTCTCTATCTAGTTGACCAATTTTTAATTATATTCTTTGAATTTAATAACCATTGTTCAATTTTTTCAATTATTGTTCAATTGTTGATTAATATTTCCTTTTTTTTTAATTTTGTTTCTAATTGCCAAGTATCTTTGTCATTGTTCTATTATTTCTTTCCATTATTAATTATTTATTTTCATTATTAATTGTTTCTTTTAATTCTTAATTATTATTTTTTGTAAAGTTTAATATTTAATTCTTCAATTCTCAATTATTTTCTTTGAATTTCAATTATTTTCTTCAATTATCAACTGCTATCTTCAATTTTCAATTTTTTAAGTTAACAAGAGAAAAAACTGGGAAATGATCGGGAATTTTGTGGGACGAAATTATTAGACACCCTGTTATGAGTTTTTTTTATGTTAAAAACTCTGGAATAGTGAATTATGAAAAAAAATTATTTTACGTAAAACAAATCATATCTTCGTTAAAAATCAACGTAGAACAATGTTTAAAAAAGTGTTTTAAAGGTCATAATTCAACCTTTATCTTTATATTGGCCCTAAGCATGTATCAATGTTAAGTTGGGTTCAAATTCTAACGTACAAAAATTGCAATTTTTTTAAATTTGAGGTTAGGGTCAAAACTTGAGGTGCTGGGCGAATTCCGATGGCGGATTCGGATTGAGCGCATCAAAAGACATAGAAAAATATTGGTCTCATACCCAGATCAGGGACAGGCGCGTGTTCAGGGGGGGGGAAGGTTAAGGGGGTCATGACCTTCCTAGAAGTGTTAAATTTATATGAGAGTGACAGAGATAGCGCTATAGTGTTATCTCTTTCTCTCTCATATATAACCTCCCCCAAAAATCTTGTCTGGACACGCGCCTAATCAGGGAACTTTTTTTTGTGTGGCTGTGTTATTGATCTCGGAAGAAATGGTACATATCTTTAAATTGATATTATTTGTATATTTCTTATTTACATATATTTTAAATATACGAATTTTATATGCCACACAAAAAACTTCTGTTCATTACTGATGCATACTCAATTTGAGCAATGCTAAACGACATAGAACGTGGCGCCACCTACAAGGCTCACTTTTGAGCTCAGGTTTTTTCAGTGTTTATTTTTGCAAAAATGTAATGCAGTAAATACTTTAATACTAATAAAAAACAAATTTCTTTTTCGGGGACATTAGGTATTCGGGAAAATTATATTCGGGTTTTTAGACATTCAGAATTTTATATAAGTATTCGGGCCAGCGGCATTTGGGAAATTTGATTCGGGAAAATGACCGGATAAATGGAATATGGAATGTCGGAATTCGAGATGTGAAATCCGAAATATGGAACGTGGAATTATGGAATCCGTGATGTGAATCTCGGATTTTAGAATGCGAGATCCGGGATATAAAGTTCGAGATGTGGAATCCGAAATGTGGAATGTGTAATTTTAAGAATAGAAACAAGGATGTAAAATCCATAATAAAGAACCTGGAATTTGGAACCCGTGATGTAAATTCTGGATTTTAGAATATGAGATCCGGAATATGAAATTAAGGATGTGGGAACCCGTCCGTAAAATCCGTAATGTTGATCCTGAAATTAATGAAATCCGTGATATGAATTCTAGATTTTAGAATGTGATATCCGGGATATAAAATTCGGGATATTAAATCCGAAATATGAAACAGGGAATTATGGCATCTAGAATAAGGAATCTGGAAAGTGAAATCCGTAATGTTGACCCCGGAATGTGGAATCCATCATATGTATTCCGGATTTTGGAAGGCGAGATGTAGAACCCGGTATATTAGATACTAAATTTGGAATCCGTTGTGAAGAATCCAGGGTGTAAAATTTGGGTTATAAAATCCAGATTGTGCAATTCGTATATTATAAAGTTTGTGGAATCTGGGTACTTGTTATCCGCTAAGTTTTGTCGGATGTTCAGTTCGGGATGTTGATCCCGTAATGTGGAACCCTTGATGTAAAATCCTTATGTTATAAATCGAAAGGTAGAATCCGGTATGTAGAATCCTGAATGTGGAATCCTAATCATGAAATCGAAAATACCGAATCCGAATTGTGAAATCCAAAATTTAGAATCCAGTATTGCAAATCCGGGATCTGAAGTTTGATATTTGGAATTCATCCTAAATCTCTTCCCCCCTAACCCTACAGCAAAAAAGTCAACACTTAAAACATTCTGATTTGAAAAGAATTTGATTTCAATTCACAAGTTAAATATACTAAAGAAGTACTAGGCCAACTTTGTACATAACTCATAAATAGGTTCTTTACCAACAATTGATGCCAGTACTGAGCCAGTATTGTGGTAACTTTTGATGAGGCACAAACTTTCAGTGGAGGCATTGATGGTATGCAATTCATCATCGGAATGGTCGTATATAAAGTCCCGTCCAAGATCTGTTTTTCCGCATGCGTTTTTACGATGTTTACTTTATTTGATTGAAAATGTTATTGGGATAATGTTTCGAATGCAAAACTGTCGCAATTGATAAATGGAGATTCCGAGATAAAATATTATTACACGTATTGTGAAATCTTTGATAAATGTACATCAAGATTTGATAAATTCATAAAAGTTGGAAATCTTGTTAAGAATAGTATTCACGCAGTGGCGGGAAATTCGTATTGGAGGGGAATGAATTCACCGGCAGATAGAGCTTAACGCTTGAATGCACACGGAGATAGGCAAAGATAAAAGTCTTGAAAGTTTTCGCCTTATTTCTCCTGCATGTTTTTCCAAAGGTCGCTATTCGTGTATCTTATGATGCTTGAAAAAATTTATAATTCTATTCTCAATGACTTAATCTGCAGTATCTTCTGTCTTAATTCAACATAATTAATTTCTTTGATTGAACACTGTAACTATTAAATGATAATTTCAGTTAAAAAGTAAATACCTAATAAATAATAATAATACTATTATTATCATTATTATGTTCTATGTCATTTATACAAAAAATAAATAAATAAAAAGCCATTTCTATTTTATATTTGTAGAACAAAGTTTCGTATTAAGGTCTTTTGTGCATTATTTAAATAGGTCGAGAACAGTTGTTTTAAATAAAAAGCATATACCTGTTTAAAAATGAAGTAGAATTTCCTCAATTTGAAGGATTTTCTGTGGTACAAGTTTTATTAGACATTTAAGTGAATTCTCGACGATGTTTCGTACAAAAAGTAATAAAATGATGCAAAGACTGTTGTAAATAATCGAGTTTTCTGTAATGAAATTTTTTGTGTTTATAGAGAGCTGGTAGCAAAGTGGATACTTTTGGTTTTAATGCTACCATAAAAAATTAAAATAACCCGAGAACCTTGTCTGTTGATTACAATTAATTTCGATTTTATTTTAAAATCCTTGTATAACCTTATTTTTAACTTAATTAATGAAGCATCAAAAAACATGTCGCAACTTAAGTAATGTTTTAAATAAAGAAGTTAAGATTAAACTGAACAAGTTATTTATAAATTTAGAGAATTTTTATACGAGAACCAGAGCTCAACTTGGTAAATAAATAACTTTATCCGCTAGTTCGGAAAAGTTACGTAAAATTAACTAAAATAATTTTTTCCGTGTATATAATTTTAAAAAGTTTATTATTTAATTGAAACATTAAAATTTTATTTGATTCAGATATATTCTTTTAATAATCGTGTTGTTTTTAACATCATTTAATAAAAATAATGAAATAATTCAAAAGCTGCTTTATTAGGATTATTAGCAATGAAACCATTTTATATGCTGATTGGATTGTACGAAATTGATTACGAAAATGTGCAACATTATTTACCGGCAGACTACCTCGTGATCGGAATCGGAAGTTACCTAGATAAACTCGATTCTCAGGTAAATGAGAAGCAATCACGAACCAGAATCAGAGAATATATATTACATCAACCAATACATTTTTAATTTCAAACAAATCTTCAATAGATAATAATTTTGTAAAAGGGAAACTAATTTTTCATCATGGATTTACTGGAAGGAAATATTAAACAAATTTCACTAAAGTTCAAAGTATTTTACAAGTTTTGTTAATCTGCATTTTACCATTTAAGGAGAAAGAGTCAAAAAGTGAAGTTTTTAGATAAGTAATATTAGGCTTTTGAAAAAAATATTTGAAACATTACTAAATGATTTGGTAATAAAAGTATGCGCATGCGATTAGTTTTTAAAAACAATTTTACTGCTTTTTTCTAAACAGTTAAAAATAATTTAATTGCAGATAATTAGTAATAATACCTATATACCTAATATTAAAAACAATATAAATTAAACATATTTAATAGTAATTTTTGTTTATTGAAAAAGAAAAAAGAAATATTTTTTAGGGACAAAATATGAAATTTATAATAAAAAAGAAATATACTTTCATAAAAAAATTGGTAAAATTTCTAAAAATAATTTTTCAGAAAATTAAAATGTATCGAAAGAGGTCAATTTGACTTATTTTGATGATTTGTTACTTTTGTTACATCTTTGTTACATTAAATTTATTATTAACTCAAAATTTAATTAGACGTAATTAATTTCATTAATCTTCATTTACATTAGTCAAAAAATTTGTTGACTACAATTTTCAATGTAATCTATCAAAAATTCAGTTTATTAAAAATCTAATAATTGTCCATTATATTATTCAACTTTTATTTGATTCAAATCTCAGCTAAACAAACTTTAAACAATCCTAATTTTAATGCCAATATGTCAATTTTGATCTATTCAAATTTTAAACAATCCAATTTTCAATCAATTCTACTGTTTATTGGTCAAAACTTTTTTAATTAAGGACTGTAATAGATTCTAAATTTTATTTATCAAAATTTTAAAAATATATTTCAATTTCTTTTAATTTTAATTAAGCTTAAAATCCAATCAATCGAAACATAATATTGTCCAAAGTTTAATCTACTTTAATATTAATTTATTTAAAATTTAAAGTATTCGAATTTTCATTTATCTAAATTTTAATTGATTTAATTTAAGTGTTACTTGACTCAAAATTTAATTATTCACTTTTTAATTAATTTAATTGATTCCTGCAATATTGCAAATTAAACATGTTTAAATTGCTCGAATTATATCAGAAAAAGCTTTTATAATTTATTACATTTTAAGATTAATGAAAAATGTGACAAATAAAAATGTTTTTAAACATTGAAGTGTATAATAACCAATTTTATTTGATATCTTTTTCAGAAAACATGGGAAGAAATTTTTTGTTCTACAAAAAATTTTAATATTTTTAACTTTATTCTTGGATCAAGAATAATTAAATATATACTTGAATCAAAATAAATTATTCTTGATCGAAGTATAAAACGAACGGAATTGAAAAGAACATATATATATTATTATTGTTGTAGCCAGTTATAGGCAGTATTTATTTATTTATTACATGATAATTATTATTATTGAATTTAGCTTTTATTACTAAATGTTTTACAACTAAGCTAAAATTAGAGGTTCTAATTAAAGGTATTATACATTTCAATTATAAAAATGTTATTATCATTAATATACTGAACTTCTAAAATAGATGTCCCAGTTTCTGACAGAAGTACATTAAATACGTAAAGTCAAAATTATTTAAACAAGATGAAAATTGCTGTTTTATAACAAAAGTTTATTTTTGTTTTTAACAGCAAGACAAAAGCGTGCACTTAATTCTTTTCCATTTCGAAAAATAGGTCGGGATTTCAAGAATGTCTGAAAGGCAAAAACTCGAATAATTGTAGCTTGTAACCAAGGCTTATACGATTTTAGTATTCTAAAATAAATATATATTTCAAAAGAAAATTGATTATTATTTACAATATTTCAATAACTTAAAAATACATAAATCATAAAGTATCTTTTTGAATTAGCTATTAATTTTACTCTGAGAAACAACTTCTACTTAAATTTAATTGACAACAATTTCATCTTTCTTCAGTTCAGCTTCATGCAAATAAATTTATTTGCATGAAGCCGAACTGAAGATAAGCAAAAAGACCCTAATAAAAAAATAATGAATGTATTATTATTGTTCCCATTGGTGAGGTTACTAATTCTAAACTCTATATAGATAGGTCAATGAAATTACGATAATTGAAACATTTACCAGAATGTTATTCATAATTTAGTGTAATTATCAAAACTACAAATGGGTAAAATTAACTTGATATTCAGCTATTTTATCAATTCAAATTACTTGTTGGTATAAAATTAGATTAGTTATAAAATGTATTATTTCTATTGTAGTATATTTAATTACTCGATTAAATAAGAGAACAACTAGTTTATAATTGTGAGAAATTACTTCATCTTAAAACAATATTATTCAGTATTTAAATCACTTAAAATACTATTTTCAGTTTTAAATTTTCTTTTCCTTTTTCAATAAATTCGAAATTAAATTGTTCCCTTTTTACTGGTTTACTTAAAAATAGGATAATCATGGTATTGATTTAAAGTTTTACTGTAATTGAATAAATCACACTACTACTCTCTTAAATCTGAATTAGACAAGAATCAAACACTGATTCAAATTATAGTAAAAAATTCTACTAATTTTTTATGGAAAACTTAATTAGCTTAATTATTAATTAAATTAAATATGTATCATCTATACTTGATGAATCTTTTATCTTTTTTTCATTATAACAAAGATTTCATATAGGGGACAAATTGTTGAGTTTGTCTAAATAAAATTTTGAATGAAAAAAGGGGTAGGTTTCGAATTTACTTAAAATCAATTATTTTTCGATAATTTGTTTCGTAGGAAGTAAAAAGAATTCTAGTACATTGTTTTTCTCCATTTTGACATACTTTTGTGTCAAAAAAGAAGAAATAAATGATAAGTTTACATTAAGGTACAACATAACCCTAAAAAGAGAATTTTCTTTAATATTTATGTATTTTATAAGTTGATTTTAAAACATTTTTATTTAAAATAATTTTAAAAACTTTTTTTTAATTATACTTCTGAATCGGTACTTCTGAACTAAAAATTTACTCTGGCTTTATATGCCTAAAAACTCATCTTTTTTGACAGCTATCTAAAACCTTTACTGTGTTTTCTTTTTGGTAATGAAATCACAAAATGTTTGAATTCAAATAGAAACAGCATTTATAATAAAAAAAAATTTCATTTTAAACTTACCTCCACCGCGGGGTAAATTTCCAATCAACTTAAGGTTTTATATAACTTTGGCAAAAACTTTTTTTGTTTCCTAACTTATAGGAAACCTTAAGGAGTGTCGACCGCTTGACATAGCCTCAAACTAAAAAGTGATTTTTAACAGCCAATGAAACTATAAATAAAATGACTTCACCCAATTCTAAAAGATTCAGTTGTACAATTATCAGAAAAAGTTGGGTTGGATTAAAATTTGTTGTAAAATAATAATTATTAAACATTTTGTGTTTTTTCTTCAAGGGTCAGTAACCAATTGAAATTTTCAACCAATTTTGACCAAAATAGCTCATTTTGCTCTTTTAAACATTTTCTATAATTCCACTTGTCGAATTTTGTTTAAAATATTTTGTTCAAAAGTTATTATTAAACAAATAAAATTGGTTTTTAACATATTTTTTTAACAAAACATTTTAAACAAAATTCAACGAGTGGAATTGTAGAAAATGTTTAAAAGAGCAAAATAAGCTATTATTTGTCAAAATTGGTTGAAAATTTCAATTGGTTACTGACCCTTAAAGAAAAAATACAAAATATTTAATAATTATTATTTTACAACAAATTTTGGTCCAACCTAATTTTTTCTGATAATTCTACAACTGAATCTTTTAGAATTTGGTGAAATCATTTTATTTACAGTTTCATTGGCTGTTAAATATCACTTTTTTAATTAAAATATTTTTATTTCTATTGTTTACTTGTCTTTTAGTTTAAACTGACTAAAAATTATTAAAAATTTCAACTAATTTGAATTAGTGACCGATTTTAAGTGATGTTTTTACAGTGACTAATTCAGATTAAGAAAGTGGTTTTTGTAATAATATTTTATTCATGAAATTAAATTTTTTTAAAATTTCGTTCTCTCTAAATAAGAGTTAGAAAATTTCTACTAATTTTTAGTAATTTTCTACTAAAACTTTAGTCAACAAGATTTTAACTACTAAATGAAATAGTCAAAATTTACTAATTTAAATTAGAAACCTACTTTTCACTAAATAAAAAATTTAGTTAGTTTGGACTCATCATTTTTCCATTTGTTTTTATATTTCTTTTTAAAACAAATCTATTACCACAAAATTTTATATAAATTATCTTTACCTTGCTACATTTAGTTTTTATAAACAATTATAATAAATATTCAAATGTTTCAAAATGTTATTACCCAAAAGCCTCGAGCTTATTCACCAGTGCTCTACTTTTAATTTTTTTTTTTATAATCTTGTATAACTAATTTAGACATACCTAGATTTTTTGCCGAGTTGGAAATTAATACTTTTTTAGTGTAACGTTTTCAACACGTTTTCGATTAAATTAAATTTTACGTGTAGAATATTAAATTTCTCGTATACTGATTATTGTAATAGGCTGTAAACTTCTAACATAATGTTTACTTGAAACTAGTTGTAATTTTGAGAACAAATATTGTTTTAAATTTATGACACCCATAAAATTTGTATAATGTAGGCTTATTATTAATATATTTAATCTACTTAAACTTTATTCAAGAAACAGTTATTTAAGAGATTATTTTATGAATTTTTTAACAAAGATTTGACAATAATGCAATATTCATATCAAAATATTTCATATCAACCGCCCAAATGGATCACTAATTTTTTTAAGTTACATTACATAATAGTTAACTTTACCATTTTCATGGTTAAATTAATTATTTTTGTTGGTTAAAATAACAAAAATGTAAATAGTAATCACATTAGTTTTTTTCAGTATACATATATTAAATTTGCTTAAGTTAAGATTATTTAATTTTTAACCGAAAAATTATTCTGCCGAAAAACCTTGCACTCAAGTCATTAAAACATATATTTTTTTATTGTCAAAATAAACTGGCTTGGCTCATTTTTATGTTTCCGCTTGGTCTCAATATGAACTAAGGAGGTTCATTTATGATGCATTTCAAAATGAGTAAAGTGAGCACTTCAATTTTAAGATTATTGTATTTTCTATTTTTCTTCGAGAGAATCCTCTACAATACTTTCTAAATCTAAATTAGTGAAAAGTGGATTACTAATTCAAATTAATAAAAATTAGTGGAAATTTTCACTAGTTTTTAGCACCTTTCTTCTAAAACTTTAGTAAGAATAATAAACAAACTATTAAAACAAATAGTACACTTTTACTAAAAAATAGTACCGTCAAGTGGGGCTATTTTGTGCACGCGAGGTTTTAATGAATAAAATCTTTATATATAGTTGTTTAAGTTTGCTATTTGGTATAAATATTTTCTGATATATAGACTACAATGAGTACTAAATGAAATTACTTAATTCTTTATCACAAATATGAAAAAAAATCGTAAAGTCGTGAAAATCGAGCTGAAAATTTTCAAAGGTCTCAAAATTCTGTTTAGATCTCCGGAAGTTTAAAAGTGTTTTTAAAACTATTAATAATACTTGTTGACAATTTAGTTGTGATGGTGTATACGTGATGCGCTTACTTTTTATTGCATATTTTAAGAAAAAAGTGTAAAAAACTAAAAAATCAGAATTTGGTGGGTTATTTTGTGCATCCTTTAAAATCAATTATTTTTCAAAAATTTGTTTTGTAGTTAATAAAAAATACTTTATAATTTAGTTTTAGAACATATTTGTTTTATTTTTGTTATAAAAACCGAGAAATAAGCATAAAATTTAAAATTTACACACGGTGCCTTAAAAACTTCAAAAATGTAACTTTAATAATTACATGCTTTTCAAGTTAATTTTGTAACTTTTTTTCTTAAAATAACTCAAGAAATGTAGTAGAAGTTTTATTAAGTAAGATTTACTTGAAAAAATAACTTTTTTTGTAAATCTCCATTTTTGTAAAATTTCAAAGTTTTACGTTCAAATTAGTTAAATAATTACTACAAAAAAAAATATTTTTAACTTTGTTTTTATTTATTACACTCTAGAATATCTAGAAAAAATACTTCATACAGTAAAAACAGTAAAAAAAATTTTTTACCCATCTTTATAAATAAACAAACTTTGATGCACAAAATAGCCCCATCCGTGGGGCTATTTTGTGCACAACTTTGAGTTTCTATAACTCAGACAAAAAATTTTTTCTTGTCGGCTAACTCATAGGACACCTTCAGAAGGATGTCTACAACATAACTGAAAAGTTCAATTCTTTATTTTTTCAAATTCTGAATTTTAACAAAGCATAGAGTGCAAAAAGAGCGGTTTTGTGCACAAAATAGCCCCAGTTGACGGTATATGAATATTTACTAATTTGGTTTAGCAAACAACTTTGACGGTTTTTATATAATTGCTAACACTTTTTTTTAAAGAATTTTTAATCCCCTTTCCCTAAAAATGTGTCATTACTTGTAGAAGCTGCTTTTCTACTGATCCACCATCAAATTAATAGTATTATAAACTTAACTCTCTCTAAATCTAAATAACTGAAAATTTTCACTAATTTTGAGCAAAAGTTTACTATTTAAGTTCATACATTTTGAAATTTTTAGTGAAAAATAACCAAGAATTAGTAGAAATTGGCACTAATTTGAATATGTGGATGACTTTCCACTTATTCAGATTTAGAGAGCAAAATAATAATTATTGTAACTAAAATAATAATAATTGTGTCTAGTCGTCGCTAATTGCCATGATGTAAATGCGACCTTAAACTCGAAAGGAAGAAAAATTCGCAACTAATTTCTTTAAAATTGAAAAGAATTTTGTTTTTAAGTCAGATGTACTTTTTTTTAGTAAAATATAATGAAGAAATATTTCATCAAATGAATATTGTATTTAAAATTATTATAAAGTCCTCTAAATTTACGTTATTCTTTAGACCATATTTACAGGATCCTCTCAAACGAAGATTTTTTTCCTTGTGATTCAGATATTTATGCTTGCTTCCCACGTGAAATATTTCAAGGGAATTCGTTGAATCACCTGTCGAATTCCTGTATAATTCTATATTCCCTCCAAGGTATTCCCGTGGTATGCTTTTGCAGAAATGTTTCACGTGGTCTTGTTCTTAATAATTCTTTTATCAAATTGAAACTATTCTTGAATATAGAATATTAAAATTCACTTCAAGGCAAATTTGATCATATAAAAATTTTACTGTTTGACCAAACAATATGTTTCTCTCGAGATATGACTGAACGTAAACCCTTTTAAAAAAGTAACTCCAGAAAGTGTTTTACTATCGTACTGTTATAGATATTTCTAACTAGATTAGAGTTATATTTTGAATAACGTAATGTTTAGTTATATTCAAAAAATATAAAAATTCAACAATTATTTGGAATAACAAAATAATTAAAACAAGTAGGAAATATTGGTATTTCTCATCTAAAACAAAAACTAAGAATTAAAAAATACCAACGACTCGAAATGAATTAAATTTTAAGAATTCTTCGATTTTTCCAATAATGTGTTAGCAGATTAAAAGAATTTTAATTCCCGATAATTCACCATATATTCACTTAAAATAATAATACCCGAAAGATTAAAATTAAAAAAATACTATTGGTCATGCATGGTAAAACATTGAAAACATAA
The DNA here is from genome assembly GCA_037103525.1 of Ganaspis brasiliensis. Lineage (NCBI taxonomy): Eukaryota > Metazoa > Arthropoda > Insecta > Hymenoptera > Figitidae > Ganaspis > Ganaspis brasiliensis. Next base: position 46,806 of record JAZKLR010000303.1, read on the forward strand.
ACACTTTTTCCGTACAGGTTTTTGGCCTTTTTCCATGCATGGAGATGAAAGCACGTGCTTGAGACACTTTTTCACATAAGTATCTGAACGCTTTTAAAATTAGTCAATTTTGATTAACTAGTCGCTATTTATTGTGAGGTGTGAAATTTTCGCGTTTACCGGGAAAACTGATTGACGTTTCGAACGTCGTACGAGGACTTCATCGTCAGCGCAACGCAACCAATTGCAACGAGTGTACGGGTCAAACTGAAGCGTCGCGACGCTCTGGGTTTCTCGGCCGAATAAACGGCGCCACCGTCGGATGTCTCTTAACTATAATAGCACAAACTACATTAGATCCGTGTACTCACATGTGTACCGGTCAATTTGTAGATAGATATTCGCAGGTTGCAGATTAACTGCCTCTCGAATAAAAGGGATGCAATTCATTTCCACTAAAAGTACCGTGTGCTTCATTCAGTAGCTAAATAGTTCCTGTTACAAATACATCATTCTCAAATTGTTCTCGTTACAACTCCTTTTGATGATTTTATTATTTTCGCTTTTTAGTTTTAGAAGGTCTGTAATTCCTTTTGATTAATTCAGGCCCGGATTGGCCATTCAGGATACCGGGAAAAATCCCGGTGGGCCGCCGCCAGGCGGGCCGGTATTTTTGTAGGTCTAATTAATAATTTAATTTATGTAATTAAATTTCATTTAACTTTCAATTACTCTTTTCTATTTTCAATTAATTTTACAACATTCAATCATTTTCGGCTTCTTTCTATGTTCTTTTCAATCACAGAAATTGTAGAATTTCAATTAAATTGTTCAATTCTACAACTATTTTTTACAATTCTTATTTATTATTATCTTCAACTTTCAATTCCATTCTTCAATTTTCAATTTCATTCTTCAGTTTTCAACTATTATTTTTTTCTATATTCAAGAATTCTAGACTTTTTCAATTACTTCTTTCAATTTTTAATTACATTTTTTAAATTTCCATTACATTCCTCAATTTTCAATTATCTCCTTCAATTTTTTCAATCCTCAATAATTCTCAAAAAATTTTATAACTAATCTTTAACTTTTTAAATTATTTTGTTCTCTTGACCATTATTTCTTAGTGCTTTACGATATCAAGACGATATCATATTTGAGCAATATTGATATTGATCTCAAAATCTCTTGACCATCCAAAAATGTTCTCGTGTTGATAATATCGACCTAAAATAACTAAAAAATGACGAAAATAATTGACAAATGAAAAAAATTGGAATAATGACAAGATTAATAAATCGACAATTGACAAAAATAATTTAAAAAATTAAAGAACAAATATAATATTTTAAAAAAACAATTGGAAATTAAAAAAGGAAAAAAATTACAGAAATAATAATAATTGAAAAAAATTTTAATTTTAAAAAATTGACCTGGATTGAAATTTGAAGAAATAATCACAAATTGATAAGAAGAAAATAATATTAAAAATTGCCAAAATAATTAAAAAATGAAGAAAATAATTGTGAATTAGACAGAAAAATTGAGGAATTAAGGAGTTAAATTGAGATTTCAAAAAAATTATTGATAATAAATAATTTACAAATTACTATATCAATAAATAAATAAATAGTATAAAAGAGTGAAAAAGCCCAGGATTGGTGAATATTTAAGAAAATAATTGACAATTAAAAACTGAAGAAAACTGTAGGAATAATTATAACAAATAATTGGAAATTAAATGGGATTTCAAAAAGTTAAAGTTGGTTGAAAATTGAAGAAAATAATTTCAAATTAGAAGAAATAGTTGAAAAATGAAGAAAAAAATTCAAAATTAAAGAAAATAATAATTGAAAATAATAGTTGAAAAAAAGAATTGAAAGTTTAAGAAAAATATTGTTAATTGAAAAAATCATCGAAAAAAGCCGAGAATTATTAAATATTGAATAAAATAATTGCCAATTGGAAAAAATTCTAAACATGGCAAGATTATTATATTAAAAACTGACAGAAATAATTTTAAACAGAAAAAGATAAACATGAAATTAAAAAAAACTAAAAAAGAAAGAAAATAATAGGAATAGTTCTAGAAACAATTGAAAGTTTAATTGCTTTTTGAAAAATTAAACTTTATTAAAATTTGAAGAAAATACTTTCAAATTGAGAGAATAATTGAAAATGAAAAAAAGTATCAATAAAAGACAAGAATTGTGATTGGATACAAATAATTAAAGAATTAAAGAACTGAATTGAAATTTCAAGAAAATGATTAATAATTGAATAATATGAAAGAAAATAATTGAAAAAAGACGAAAATAAAGGACAATTGCAAAAAATTCGAAAAATTGCAACATTAAAAAGTTTACATTTCAACAGAATTATCTTAAAAGTTAAGAATGTAAATTAAAATTTAGAACAGAAATAACTAAGAATAAAAATTGAAAGAAAATTACTGTAGTAATTGTAGAAAATAATTGTAAATTTAATTGGATTATAAAAAATTGAACTGGATTGAAGTTCTTGGAAAATAATTGCCTATTGAAGGAAACAAGTGAAAATTGAAAAAATAATTGAAAAAAAATCGAGAATTATTGAATATTGACTGAAATAATTAAAAATTCAAGTAAATAATTGAAAACTGAAAAATAATTGAAAAAATGAGAATATTTGAAAACTGAAAAAGTAATTGAAAACTGAAAAAAAAATAATTGAAAAACCGACAATATTTGAAAATCGAAGAAAATAATTGAAAACTGAAAAAATAATTGAAAAAACGAGAATATTTGAAAACTGAAAAGAATAATTGAAAAAAACCGAAAATATTTCAAAATTGAAGAAAATAGTTGAAAACTGGAAAAACAATTGAAAAAATGAGAATTATTGAATATTGAAGAAAACAATTGAAAATTGATAAAAATATTGAAAGAAGCCGAAAATTATTGAATATTAAAGAGAATATTTGAAAATTAAAAAACATGATTAAAAATTAATTAAAATAATTGTGAATAGAAGATAATAATTGAGATTTGAAGAAAATAATTGTAAATTAAAGAAAGTAATTGGGTATTCAAATATTGAAAAAATGATTTTCAGGTGAATGAAAGCCGACTTTTTTTATGCTAAAGGGGGCAAAGTAGATAGAAATTCATTCTGAGCGATTTTTAAAGCCGGGGAATTCGCTAAAAAACTTTTTATTATATTTATTTAATAAAAATTGTCCATTTCTTGATTGAAGATCAGGGAATGATTTTAAAGGGTTATTTTTGATGCTGAAGGGGTTAAGGTAGATAGGAATACATTCAAAGCAATTTTTAAAGCCAGGAAATTCTCTCAAAATTTTTTTATTATATTTGTTTAATAGAAGTTGTCCATTTTTTGTCCTTTAAAATTGGTTAAAACCAGATTGAGGTGTTCATTAAACTAAGAAATTACTGCTGCTTTCGTACAAATGGCAGTAGAGAATGCTACTGTTCAAGAAATTCCAAATAATTAAATTATTGATAAGTTTAAATAAAATAATTTAATAATTTAATATTTTTATATTTTAGTTTTAAATGTTAATAAAAATTTTCAATTATATAGAAAGGGGCCGCTTTGAATATCTTTCCCGGGCCGCTTTTAATTCCCAATTCGGCCCTGGATTAATTACAAGAGAAAAGTCGGATTAAAGAAAATAATTCGCATTGCTTTTACACTATATAGATAAGTTTTTAGAAAATAGCGCAAATTGCTTTTTAATTGGTGTTTTGAACTTTGAAAATTTAATGAAATTGGTAAACTTTGAGTTTTGTAAATTGGTGATAAGTTGTTAATTACAATGAGATTTAAAAATATAAAGTAATTGCGTTTAAAGGTGTTTGAATTAGTACTGACTGAGTTGATTAATTTGGTTGATTAAACAGCGGTTTGTTAATTATACACGAAGTTAATTACACAAAATTTGTCAGTTTTCAAACAAAGAGCATTTACCGAGACAAAAGGTATTTGCCTGTGTCAATAATTAGAATGTATTTGGCAGTATTGATTCTCCGCAAAGAAAGGTATATTCGTAAGTGGTAAAAGTTGATTTTTCAAGACAGGCGTTCGAAGTAGAAACAGAGATGTGGAAGTCGCTTATTGACGCACATCTCTTTAATGCCTTAGGGTAAATGTGGATATTTCTGAGAGTTTCCCGATTATGGGGATTGTTTAAAAAATCGTTAATATTAATTATTTATGAGGATAAACCTTTTCACAAAAATCTATATTAAATAAAATCAGATTTCTGTCTGACTGTACATTGATCAAAACTAGGAAATTCTTATGTACTTTTTCATTTGAGATGCTAGGAATCCGAAAATGAAAAAAATGTCTGTCTGTCTGTCCGTCCGCAAATATTTTGTTCGCGCAGTACTAAATAACGGCCTGACAAATTTAAGTGAAACTTTTCAGTCTTTTAGAGGTACGCCTAACTTAAAATCATCACGTGACGGAATTTTTTTTGCATAAAAAAATGAAAAATCAATAAATTTAATATTTTTATTACTCAAGTGATTAGCATAAAAAACTCAAAATCGGTTATTTTTATTTTGGGACGAAAATAAAAATTCAAAAACAATGTTTTCCTAAATAACTAAAAATGAAAACGGGACTTCCTTTTTTTTAAAACGAAAGCTGAAATATTGGAGCAAGTTTCCTGTGCAATAAGGTTTTCATAAATTAGATATTAACGAAGTTAAACAACGAAGAATGCAAAATGAACCAACCATCCCCGGTCTCCCCTATAATCAGGGATGGCTTTTTTACTGCATGCTTACGTTACTGAAAACTTTACATGCTTGACGTAAATCATAAACTTTTCAGTTGCAAAGCGCGTTTAAACTTGTAATTGTAAAATTAGTAAAATTAATAGTAAATGCAAAAACGGTATATAAACGGTTATTTTAAAAAAATGGTAATAAATTGTTCATCAAAACGAACTTGCTATTATATAAAAAAAATTAAATAGATAATGAAAAAGAATAAAGGAAGTTTCATAATTACTAGGCAAGTATTAATTAGATAAAAACGTTTATATTTTATAAAAAATATCTTGTAATTCTTAAAGTGATTTGTTTGTGGTTAACAAAATAAAATAAAATGACTTTATTCCACACTAATTCCCAGTTATAGTTTTAGTTGAAATGAAAATTTTGTATAATTAGGATCCGAAAAAATTAACATATAATCATTTGTACGTAATAAAGGTTTAATTTCATAAATTATGACTTATCCACTTTGCATTTGAACTGCACGAATATTAATTTTAAAACAAAACTAAAGACGACTTTCGTGAAGGTCCCTGCTAAATACTCTTGATACAAATAAATAATTTATTTAAAAGAAATTAAACTATGGAAAGATTTAAATAGAATTAAATTTAAACATAAATTTATAGATTTATTTTAATTTTTAAAATAAATGTGACACGCATTGTAATCTGTACAACCCGTTGATGTTTAAATTGTCTTAACTTGAAAAATATGCAATAAAAACATTTTCTCACTTCAGATAATGAAAAAGGAACTTTTAATTAAAATAAATCAATCATTATCTAAAATTCGATTTTTTGCATAGTACGGTGCCTTTCTTCGGAGCACGTCACAAATAATACAATTAAAATATTAAATAAATTTATTCCTTTTAAAATGTAGAATTTGATAAACAATGAAAAAGTAAAAGATATTTTTTTTTAAAAAATTGAATAGAAACTTAAAATAATTTTTATTCTCTTTTATAAAATATAATTTAACATAGATACCAATTTTGATAATCCTTTATTACTTAAAAAATTAAACTTTTTCAAAGTGTAAAATTTAAAGAAATATACAAGGTGTCTAGCGAATTATCATTGTTATTTTCCTCGCAAATTGATGAAATTTATTATCAAATTTACATTTAGGAAAGGAAAGAAGATTTTTTAAAAATTATAAAAATTAAAAAATTATGTTAAACATTAGAAAAACTGCAAAACAAATATTTTTAAAAATATTCGTTGACAAAAATGTGAAGATATTAATTTAAGGAGAATAAGTCAAAAAGTCTGAAAAAATATAGAAAACTAAGAACACTCAATAAAAAATGAAAAGTATTTGAAAAACGGAGATATAAAATCTTTAAAAAAAAATTAAACAAACTATAAAGATATGAAGAAATTTCAAAATTGGGTGTAAATTATGTTGATTCCTGAACACTTTATTTCCACGTAAGCAAAATATTTTTGCTTCCATTGTAAAACGATTTTTATAAAGGAATCATTTCTTAAAAATGACAATTGGAAAAATTATATTAAAGAAATTTAAAATTAAAATTTCATTAAAAATTAAGAATTTTCGATTATTTCTTAAAATTTAGGATACAAGGTATTCTTTGTATAATTACATTTATCCATTAATTCATTTAGAATATTTCGTCGAAAGGACCTATGTTTTTTTTTGTTAAGCTGTAGGGTAAGTGAGGGTATTATTGCGGATGTGGGTATTATCGCGATAATTTGTATTTTTCCATGTTCCTGAATAAATATAAATATCTGAACCTCTAAAAAAATCACTCAAGAAATCTAATACCTAAGGAATATAATTTGCAATATACATCGAATCTCTCTTAAATATTTAATTTATTAAAAAAGTTTAAAAATTTGTTATTCTTTGTAAGTTAGAAAAGTTTCATTTTGGTTTGAGATTGAGCTCAGTAGGCGTCTTTATTAATCGTTGTAAATTTAATGTTATCAATTTAAAAATACATTTTTTTGTTTATTCTGGCAGATATATCATTGTTTTTAATAAAGATCATCAATTTAGTAGGAAATAAATTAATTTTCATATAAAATTTACCTCCGCGATATTGGATACACCTTTTTTTTAATGTGCTTGTATTCTCGCGGCTATTTTCACTTGAATCCTTGTTATTGTAACTTTCTCAAATCTATTTAACCTAAGTTTGACAGATCATAACAAAACAGTTTTCTTTTGATATAAAAGAATTAAAAACAAAGATAATGTAAAAATTGAAACGAAAAATGAAAAATAAAATTAAAAAAAGAGAATTATAAAATCATTACATACAAGAGAAACTCTGATATCAGCTGTAAAAGAAGCGTAACAAGGGAAATATATCTCCGAATTGTCAAAGAAATATTAAGTGCCAGAATAGACTACAAGAACGAGAGAAATGGGAATATGTTCAGATAAGATTATGAAATAATTCTATTAAAAATTTAATTTGAATTAAATATATTTTTGTGATAATACTTGCTTTTTTAAATAGTTTTTAATTAGTAAACATAATATCGTATTATATGAATCTATAAAGTTAAATAAATTAATTTTTTTTTGTGAAAATTATTAATATAATTCGTTTAGTATATTTTCAATTGCAATATATCATTAATCCATTATCACAATTAAATATAATATAATTAAATCATACCCGATATTTGATGCACGATAATACCTTCAACCAGGATATTTGATGCGCGATAATACCTTAAAGTCTTACTGAGTTCCGCGATATTATATGCATTTAAACAAATATTTTGATCGTTTATTTCAGGATTAAAATTATTATATATAACATTGTCAATTTTTTTATAAAGATAAATAATGTTAAATTTTTATTAAAAAAACAAAAAACATCGCGGTATCTATTCACTAACGTTTTCTAGACCACTTGAAAGTTCGACTAACATGAAATTCCGCGATAATACCCACATTTACCCTATTTTTAGTATGAAAAAATTTTTTGTCAAAGAACGATATTTGTTGGTAAAAAATGAGGCTTTAAAAAATTTGGTAGGATATTTTAAAAAATCCTTGTGTTCAAATTTATCTTCAAATTGTTCAAATTTATTTATTTATTATGATCTTAATTCATCAACTAAATTTTATTAAAATCCGTTAAGGCATTCTCAAGGTATTCAAGCGACATAAAAATTACCACACGCATATATATATATATATATATACACACACTCGAACTTTTTCTTAAAAATGAAAATTTAGTCTTTTTAGATAAATATAAGTCGATTTAAACTATTTTTGGAAAATCGAAAATCATAACGATCGCACAAAGCTTCCTCTATGAGAAAGCAAAATGTTAAAAAATGTAAAAAGTGGAAGAAGTCTAGCAATTTTTTTAAAAGAATAAATAAATTTGCAAAAAAAAGAATAAAGTAAGCAAAATAAATTAAAACAATTAAAATAAAGGTTGCAAAAATGTTTATGAATGAGTAGGAGGGGGGGGGGGGGCGAAAATTTGGAAGCTTGCCTTGGGCGCCAGAAAAACTCACTACGGCTCTGGATTCCATGGTAAACTAGCAACCGAAGCGAAGTTAGTTCTAATAAGTCAAACTTGTTAAATTTGTAATTCTTAAAAACGAAAAAAAATTTGCCAATCTGTTGAAAGTTTACGATTTCCCATTACAAAGGAGTTTTAATTCGTATCACATAATCTTTAAAATAATACCACAGTTTATTAAACTTTTCATAGTTTGTTCTGAAAATGTCAAATCAACATATAATATTAAAATATATGACGGTCACGACTAGGTCATTAACTGTAATCACTAATTTTTTAAAGAAAGAAAATGTTGATAATTATATTTTAGAAAATATTTTGCATTACTAAAAAATGTTAATGCCCCCCCCCCCCCGAAATTAGTTTTTATGTAACATTTTTCTTTAAAATTTGTATTTGCGATACATATTTATGAATGCTAATAAAATTTATATAATTCATATAAAAAATTAACAACTTCAAAATAACAAATATCTGGTTAAAAAAAATTAATTAATTAAATTAATTATTATTAAATCATCAATCTTTCATAGTATATTTCAAATTTAGTTTAAAATAATTAAGATCCAGTTAATATATGTATTAGAGACTATCTGTCTTACTTATTTTATTTATGATTAATAAATTTCCATTGTAAAATTCAAATACAAACGATAAAAAAATTATTTCCTACGAAATTCTATTACTTTCGTGGTTCTTTCATAATCCTGTTCGTTAAAGTTTTCATATAATATGAATATAATATAATTAAATAAATTATACATTAAAATAGTAAAATATATTTTATTTAATAAACAATTGTTTTACATTAAAATATGCAGACATTATAATCAGAAACGATGTTTCATTCAAAATCAACTTGATATCTTCATTTTATGGTAAGAGATTTTACTTCATTAACAGTGAAAATTAATTCACTCTAATCAGAGTGAGCAACTCACTCTACAAAACTGAAATCTCATTCTTAAAGGGTGAATTTTCACTCTAGATCAAATGGATATTCTCGTTAAAATTAAAGTGAAAGTTCACTTTTTGATTTGAGTAAATTTCTACTGAAATTCGAATGAAGTGGATTTTTACTCTAATTCGAGTGGAATGAATTTTAAATCCGATTTCAGTGGAAATTCAGTGCACTATAAATGTGGACTTTCACTCCAATTTTGCAGTGAATTTTCACTTCAACTGGAATAAAAATTCACTATTTAAGAATGAGATTTCAAATCCTTATCAGAGTGACACAATTTTTACTCTTCATAGAGTAAAAACTAAAAACTTTCTCTAAAAAATTAAAACAATGAGTCCATTTGGAACAAAATACTATTTCTGAATATAATGGTCTTAATATTTAAACGTTATACAATTGTTCAATAATTAAAATTTATTTTACAATCGAAATTTATAATTTATTTCATCTACAATTTTGAAACAAATATATTTGACATATTATACTAGATTGTAAAAAATCTATGTTTAAGACATTTTTTATATAATTTTCATTAAAAATTGCATAAAAAATTGTCTTATTTTTAATCTAAAAATATTTCTGTCATATGAAGAAAGTGTTGTATTACTTAACACACTAAAAATATACATATGATCAATCAAATTCAAAATTTTATAAAATTTTAAAAATAAAATTCAATTTTTTTCCAAAAGCGTCTGACTTATTATATATTGAATATAATTGAATTAAATAATTAAATAATTAAGGACATTTACATACCTGTTAATTTGTGTTTCCAATTGTTTAAACGTGAACATTCTTTTCTTTGAATTATTTTTTAAATTTGAAACTTCACTCATTTCTACACTTCTTCTTTTCGTTCTTGGACTTAATATGTTCGCGGACACTATATTACTGAATTCTATCAATTTTCATAATACCCATGATAACTTTCTATAACTCTGCATTTTCAAAATACTGACTACTTATCTTTGAATACAACATACACAAAACATATTATTAAGTAATGAAATAATAAGATATAAATTCAAATTTAATTTACCTTGAAATAACAACAACATTTCCCAAACACATTATAAAAAAATATAATGAGATTTAAATTTTAATTACATTTAACTATCAGCTTAATTTCTTATCCTTACTAAAGTTAATTTTAAATTAGACAGTTGAAATTATTAAACTGAGAATATAATTTTATAATACTCACACACACAATTGAAAAAATGATAAATAGTTAAAAACATGAATTATAACAATTACTATTATTATTGAAAAATTTAATTTTAATTAAATAACACTTTTTTAATTTATTATTAATAATTAATTTACAACAATTTACATATTCTATCATATTGATTATTTATTCATTTTTTGTTAATAATAATTATAATTGCTATTATTACTATTATTATTATTGTTATTATTGTTATTATTGATATTAACAAATAATAAACTAATAATAATAATACCAAACCATGTCATCATATTAAAAAAAAAATGGTGATAAACAATGTGTCTATTAATATAAAATGTTTTTCTAATAATTTCTATTGCAATAATAAATATTTTTACATACAAGATTATAAAATTTGTTAAAATATTTTTAAGTACTCCTGTCTATGAAAAACTAGATTAAATTTGATTAATTTAGTTTAAAATATTTAACATTATTTTAAATAATTCTATAAAATTCAAAATAAAAATTTATAACTATAATATTAATTACAAAATCAAATAAATAATTTCAAAAAATAACATATTAGATTACTTATAAATATATTAATTAATTATTTTTATAATTTGTTAATAATTAATATTTAGTATTATTATCATTATTACTGGCAATATTTTTTAAAACAATATCTTTGAGAATACTAGATATTATTTTTAAAATAAAGCAAATAAAATTTTAAAAATTAATTTTATATTTTTAAAAGAAATAAATAATTAATTATAAAACAATTTAAAAATATATATTATTATTACATAATACATATTACAATTTACTACTTTTTAAGTTATTCAATTATCATATTCTTTTAAAAATTGGCCGCATCGACTTAAGATGAATTAGAATATAGATTATTAAAATTTATAAATTTATAGATTTATATATATATGTTCACCTACTTTTTCCAATAGGCAACTTACAAAAATGTTCATTTTATCATGTTATTATATTTTGTAACAATGCGCACTGGCACTATTCGTGTCAAACATGTTAAACTGAACATTTTTTCATGCACAACATATTGTTGCGCATGCGCAGTAGTGCGTTACAGCTGTGTAAACGTGCGCACTACTAAACAAACATTTCACATGCGCAGTTGTTTTGTATTGCTGTTACACATGCGCAATCATGCACAGTGATAGTCACACATGTGCTCTAATTAAATTCAAAAATTACGCATGCGCAGTGCTTTACTTTACCAGATAAGTACATATTCAGTACATACAGTATACTTTTTATAATAAGTGCGCAGTAAAAATCCGTTTTATTATTGCGCATGCGTAACACGGTAACATGCTAAGGGCACATGCGCAAAGGTACTTTTTTCTTTTTTTTTTAAGTCCAACGAAAATTAAAATTTCGTTTTTCTCCACTTGTAAAATGTTGTTCGTACAATTTAGTCTCTAAAATTATATGTTTTAAACATTGCTTTCAACTTTTTTGCTAACATGTTTTTTAATGGCAACTCATGAGGAAATTGCTAAACAATCATTATTTGTTACGATTTTTACCACTGCGCATACCTAACGTTTGTAGAAAGCTATTGCGCATGTGTAATGTTTGTTAAAAACTACTTCGCATGTGTTAAATCGACAAAAACCTACGCACAATTTTTTCATTTGTTTTTTAAGATTAATTTTTTATTTTGTATCCTACTTTAAGTATATTTTTCTTACATTTTGAAATAATTAGTTTTTCGGAATTATACATTTTATAATTTTTCTCTGTGAATATTTTATTTTTAAGTTTTATTTATTAAATTCTTCTTGCAGCATATTTTGCTTTTTAAACCCTTCCAATGTTAGCCATTATATATATTTTTATACAATGTTGCCCAACTCCAATTTTATTTGGTTTTTCAAAAAAATCCCTTTATAAAAATTTAGATATTCAAGAGCTTAATAAGTCATCTAAATTTTATTAAAATCCATTAAAGCGTTCCCGAGATATCCTGATTACTAAAAAACGCTATACACAAACATATATATACATCTGGATATTTTTTTAAAAATGAAAAGTTACGCTTTTTAAATAACAATGTGTCGATTTAGACTATTTTTGGATAAATGAAAATTTTAACGATCACAAAGCTTCTTCTATGCGGAAACAAACATTATTCAAATATAGAAACATAACGGAAATAAACTCAGATTCGAAAATTTAATTTAAAAAAAAAATGTAGATCCATTAAGATTCTTTATATTTTTTCTGTGATCATTTACAAAAATAGTTTAGATTATGAAGCTTCAAATTTTGCAATAGTAAGATAATAGTACCCATACTCAATTAGTACCTATAATCGATCAGTGATAATTCAATTAGACAACATTAATTAATAGCTTCATAATATTGATGTAAATAATACATTACATATTACAAGATTTATTTTTTCCAATATAATTAAGCAATAAATTAATTTTTTTCTACTTAAATCATAACTGATCAACTATAGGTAATGATCAAGTATAGGTACCGTTATATTACGGAAACTAAGTTAAGGGACACGATTTTTTCGAAAAAATCGTTTTTCTTCTTAAACAAAAATATACCGTCAAGAGGGGCTATTTTGTGCGCCGTAGGGCTATTTTGTACACGGGAGATTTTTAATGAATAAAATCTTTATATTCATTGGCTTAGATTTACTACTTGGTATAAATATTTTCTGATAACTAAACTACAAAGAGTACTAAATGAATTTACTTAATTCTTTATCAGAAATCAGAAAAAATGGTGCTTTTTTTAGAATAAAAAACGTACTTCTACCTTAACCGATCTTAAAGAAAATGTAAAAAATTTTTTTTTATAAAAGGGGACTGTTGGCTATGAGTTTTAAGTGATTCCACTATTTTTAATAATGGGCACAGCAACAGACTCAATTTTTGACATGGTCTACATCAAGTGGATGCAATTCCTTTAATTTCAAATATTTTTTTTTTCTTTTAAGTGAGAACTCACTTTAAATGTTACAAAATAATGTAAGAATAAAATCATTACAAAATATTTAGTAGTTTCGTAAAAAAAAAATTAGTTTAAAAGGTATTTCTTTTCGCCCGTGAGACCATACCCCCACGTTAATATGATAATTAATTTTTAAAAATTTTTATAATAATAAAACATAACAATAAAAATTATTAAAATATAAAAAATTTGTAAAAAAAATATTAAACATTCAATTAACAATAAGTTCACTAATATTTTATGAAATGTCCACATCAATAAACAATTAAATTAATATTAATCACCGAGCGAGCGTTAGCGAGCGAGTTTCATTACGCTAGTATAATATTAAAATATATGACGGTCACGACTAGGTCATTAACTGTAATCACTAATTTTTTAAAGAAAGAAAATGTTGATAATTATATTTTAGAAAATATTTTGCATTACTAAAAAATGTTAATGCCCCCCCCCCCCCCCCCCCGACCTCCAAATGTCTGATTACGGGCCTGACATTTTTCTGGAAGAATTTAAGATAACAAGGGTCTGATCACTCCGAATTGTCTCAAATAAACTCAACGTAAATAGTTTGATATTTTAGAATTAGTTAATATATTCCCTAGTACTTGCTGATATTTGCTAATATTTATTGATATTTGGGTCCGTGTACAAATTACGTAAGGGACAAAGGGGGAGGAAGGGTTTATAAAAACCTTACGGATTTTTACGTGGGGGAGGGGAGGGTCGAAAATTTTTTTACAAAAGGATATATATTTTCTTAAATATAGGGGAGAGTGGCCATCAATGTACCGGGTTTTTTTCAAGGTCATAGTATTTATTCAATTTTACCAATTTAAAGCACTTTTTTGCATCAATATAAAACTGGAACACTTCTCTAGGTAATGCACATATATTATACCCGATTTATTTTGATTAAGTAATAAAATTTAGGATTTTTCTAAACTAACACGCTATTTTCATTTTCAACAACCTGGGTACAGAATGAACCACCTCTATAAAAACACTAAAAATGTTCAACAATAATAATATTGCAATTTTCACTTTGTGAAAAAACTTTTTTCTATCAAATACTATAAAAAATTATTACTTAATACTTTTTAATTGATAATGTATAACATAAATATACCTCAAATTTAAGTTAACTAGCTAAAATGGCATTTTATTTTTGCTATGTTGAGAAGAGTACTGATAACAATCGCGATCACATGCTGTACGCATGCCTAGTTTTATAATCAGGCATACCAATCTGGAAATTGAAAATACACTGAAATTCCAGGTGGTTCATTGTTCCCTGGTACATTGAATCAACATGACATTTGCAACAAAAATGGTTTTTTATAATTTAATCCAATATTTCAAAATCTTTATCTCATTAGAATATTGTAGTTAAGGCCCGATACAAAATAAATCGTAAGTTTATTTATTTTTAAATTACCTTATTTCAAATAAAAAACGTGTTTGTATTTTAGGTAAATTTTTTCTTCAGTGCATCAAAAACAGTTTTTTTTAGTTTTCTCTGTAAAGAATAAACCCACATGTCTTAAAATTTATTTAAAATTAGGAGAATTTTTATTTAATTGTTTCTGAGAAAATTGAAATGGTTCATTGAAAAAACTGGTACATTGATGGCCACTCTCCCCTACGTATAAATGTAAATGTAATCTACTGGCCACAATTGTGGGATCACCAATTTTGAGTGTGATGAAGAGCATCTTAAAACGTAAAAAGTATAAAAGTTAAGTTTTTCCTTCCGGTGTTCTAAAAGGTGATAAAATTTCGAGAAAACGAGACTATAAGAAGAAGAGATTTATTTAATATTTCAGTTAGAAAATCCCGAAAAAAAATAATTTGCAATGTTTCATAAAAATTAAAATTACTTCTGAAATATTGATCATTTTTAAATGTTTTTAGGTTTATTTTTAAGTTAATTTTCTACCAAAGTTGATATTACTCATAGCTATTACGATGCAATTTGTTTCTTAAAAAATGCAAGCTGTCAAAGTTAAACAAAGAGAATATTATAATATAATATAATATATACAGAATATTAAATATCATATACTTTACAAAAAAAAGTTTTTTTTAGTATAAAAAAATGTTATCAAATTTTTATAATTTTTTGTTCAACTTTGACAACTAACATTTTTTAAGAAACAAATTGCACCGTAATGGCTATGAGTAATATCAATTTTGTAAATAGTTACCCATAAAATGAGCCTAAAAACATTTAAAAATGTTCATTATTTCAAAAGTAATTTTATTTTTTATGAAGAATAGCTAATCACACTTTTTCATAATTTTCTAACTAAAATATTAATTAAATCACTTCTTCTTAGTCTCATTTTACTCGAAATTTCATCAACTTTTAGAAAATATTTAGAGTAAAATTTTAGCTTTTGTAATTTTTACATTTTAAGATGTTTGTCATTACACTTAAAATAGGTGGTCCCACAATTCTAGCCGGTAATGTATCTTCAGTTCCAATCACAAGTTAAAGGAATGAATTACAAATCAATTTTCTTCTGAAGGTGAAATACTCTAAAATGATATAATAATGTTTAAAAATGGGTTTTGTTCTTTAAACTAAAATATTTAATTAAATAATGTTAACTGTATTTTAAATATATAATAATTTAGAAACTTTGTTAAGAATAAAACTTGTAAGTAACTTTAAGTTTTGACTTATACTTTCTTTAAACTTTACGTAAGAAGAAGGGGGGGGATGAACAAAATCTCACTTAACCTTACATGGGGGGAGGGGGTTCAAAATGTCAAATATTAGCCTTACGTAATTTGTACACTGCCGCTTGTATATATTTACGCTCCTGATATTCGAAATAAAATTTTTTTGACAAATTCAGTTGAGTTTAATGGGAGATCGGTTCAATATCGATATAAATCGCAGTTTACTATCAAAATATTCGATTGTATTCGATTGCTGCCAACAATATTTACTTGTATTTTCGCGACGCCGAATATTTGTCTATTTGACACGAGAGTGATCAGCCCGTCAGAAGATAAGATCAGACGCACAACTTGGTAATTATCTCCGTCAGTGAAGTAATTCATTATGAAAATCCAAACAATAAATTCCGAAACAACATTGAAGATTATTCAAGGTAATTTGATTTTTCTATTTAAATAAACAATAAACGCATCTAAAATTTGATTACAGATTTTATTGAAATAGGAAATATTATCAATTTAAAGTCTGATGCAACCGAATTAATTGAACAATTATAATAGAGGCTAATTAGGGTAACCGGTACAATGATTGGCCATTTTGTTAAAATATGAGTAATTAATAATAATAATCGCAAACTTCATTCTTTCATTCTGTCTACACCTGAAGTTTGGCACAATAGATGTTTTTTGTTTTAAATTAATAACTTATGAAAAAATATATTTTTATGTTAATTATAAGATTTCTAATTTTATGTATTAAATTATTAATTCTCCTGAATCTAAATTTTAAATCAATTGACAAATTTATATATTTTATTTTCAATAATAATAATAATAATAATAATCTCTTATTATATTAAGACGAAACCTTTGTCGTCAACAGAAATTCGTCGTTCAGTCGTTCTTCCCCTTCCACTTGGTTCACTACTTTTCTTTATAAGCAACTTTTAAAATCAATTTACTTAAAATCTTTTTGAGTTATTAACATTTTTATAACGTAGGCACTTATACAATTAAGTGTAGTAGTGTGCCATGATAGTGACGCACGCGCAGTTGATTAAAATGGTCTATTTGTATGCGCAGTAAGTCAATATCATTAATTCTTATGCGCACTTGATCATTATGTTCATGACACATGCGCACTATATGTTTATGGCAGTTACACATGCGCAGTAATGCTCTATGGCAATTACACATGCGCAGTAATGCTCTATGACAATAACACATGCGCAGTAATGCAGTGTGGGATCTAACTAAGCTTAGTAGTTGGTACTTTTTTTTTTAAGTCAACGAAAATTAAAATTTAAACTATTTATATGTGCAAAATGTCTTACGTATATTTTACTTTCCAAAATTATATATCCTGCGCAAAGTATATGAATTTTTTGTTAACATGTTTTTTGGTTTCCGTTTACGTTTAAATTGTTAGAAATCCATTCTGTTTTGAGATTTTATTAACTGCGCATGTGTAAATTATTATAAAAACTATTGCGCATCTGTAAAGCTTACAAAAAATTACTGCGCATGCACAACTACACGAAAAAAAATATTTTCTGAAATATTCATTAACTTCATTTTGAGAAAAATGTTTAGT
This sequence comes from Ganaspis brasiliensis, assembly GCA_037103525.1. Classification (NCBI taxonomy): domain Eukaryota; kingdom Metazoa; phylum Arthropoda; class Insecta; order Hymenoptera; family Figitidae; genus Ganaspis; species Ganaspis brasiliensis. The sequence continues at coordinate 64,533 of JAZKLR010000303.1, forward strand.
CATAGCAACGAAAATTTGTTTGAGCCAACCAAATTATTTGGTTGTTATGTAATCAACCAAACTGAACTTATTTGGTTCAGTGTTGTTTGTTAGCATAACAAAAACTTTTGGTTGTCACAACTATATTTTTTATTCAGGATAACAAAAATTTTGGTTGCCATAAAAAAATTTCTATTTTGAAGCTAACTAACCCAGGTACGAACATTCGGTTCGCCAACACATATAATTACATAATTTAAATTTTATATTTTTAATTACACAAATATAGTCAGATGAGAATGTAGAAATTTAATATTAATGAAAACCTAAAACAGAAAAATGTCATTAGTCATGAAGATTCGTACCCGGGTTTTCCAACTGCCAGTCCTGTAGGCTAACCACCAGCCTATGATAGATATATGAATAACCAATAAGGAATAAACCTTGTAGCTAGACAGTTCAGTAACAGACACCGTTGGCTCAACTATCACACCCAGGTTGGGCCGACCGTCTGGTATTGGTTTTTATTTAAATTTTATTTATATTATTATCGGCAGCTTACTTACAAACTAATCATCAATTTTTTTTTAATAATTGTTTGATTGTCACAACCAAATTATGTTTGGATGTCAAAACCAATTTCTGTTTGGTTTTCACAACCAAATTATGTTTGGTTGTCACAACAAAATTGTGTTTGGTTCAACCAAGTAAGAGCAACAAAATAATATTGTTGTCCCAAACAACTTGATGTGTTACGCCAACCATATCCTTTTGTTGTACTAATAAAAATATTCTTGTTACAACCAACAATGGCCAACTAAAAAATATTGTTTCTAAAACTAAAACTTTTTTCTCAGTGTATATTTTCGGTATTTATAAAATTATACTTTGGAAGCATGAATTTGACACATATTTAATATTTATATTAGTATGAAACTAATTTATCCAAAAGTTTGTGTAAATCAACGTAATATTATAACACTCCCTTATTAAAAACAATTTTAGTATATTATTTGTTTTAAACAAAAATATTAAACAATTTATTTTAATATAAATAATATTATCATTACTAATTAATAAAAAATTCTTAAAACAAAATTATAATCTTTATATATAATTTTCAAAAGATTTACACTGAGAAAATAAGTTGACTAAATACAACCAATTTTTGATTAAATTTAGCAGAGAGAGGTTGTTGATATAGCACCTGCAAAGCACTTAATTGATTTTAGCAGAGCATATGCTCCGGTATCCTAGAAGTTTGATTGTCATCGCCGGTGTTTTGTTTGTTTTGTCCCGAGGAACCCTAACCTAGAAATAAAGCTGCTTGGCTAGAGGTTTATTTTCTCAGTGTAAACATAATAACAATACAATAAATAATAAGTTCATGATAGTTTTCAATATTTAAACTTAGATAAGCAATTTCTTTATAAATAAATATAATTGAGCGAGCGTTAGCGAGCGAATTAACATCGCTAGTAATGTGATTACAATACAAACGTGTCTTATTTAAAATTGCTTTACAGATTTTAACAAAGATTCAAAACACTTTAAACCAGTGTCAGTTTTACGGTGGGGCGATTGGGGCGACCGCCCCTCACCCCCGAGAATCTTATATTTGTATAAGAGAGAGAGAGAGATGACAATATGGTGCTATCTCTTTCTATCCTATATATCGCCCCTCCCGAACATTTTGCTTAAAGCCGCCCCTGCTTTAAACATCATATGAAAATTAATGAATATTTTATATTATAATTCTGTGGCTGAAAGGTAAAAGAGCACAACTCCATTTTCATGGTTTGGAGATAAACGAATTTAATTTTTTCTTAGTTCTGTGAAATCGAAAAATCAACAAATGTTTTTGGTGTTTTGCAATAATTCTTATTATTTAATGGATTTTTTAAATACATTTATCAAATTTAATAAAACGCTTCGATTTTAAAGAAATTTAATATTTTTTCATCGTGACATTGTATTTTGTTGGAGTTGTGTCGTTTTACTTTTAATTTGTAATATCTAACTAACTTTAATTTGTTTTTAAATGTCATTTTCAAAAAATGGTTATGATTTACTTTCTCTTAAACTCTTGCTTAAATAAGACATTTTTAGGTTTATATATTATAATTATTGTATATTATATGAATAATAATTGACAGTCTCCGAAATTTTACCGTGCTGTCTTAACATTTTTACCGGATTATCTGGTAAAAATTGTCGGAAATCCGGTAAAAATTGTAAGACAGCACGGTAAAATTTCGGGGACTGTCAATTATGACGCTTTTATAGTGAACTGAACAGGAATTTTTACCAAAAATTTTTCTCAGTGTAGAATCAGTGATTTTTTAAAACCGTCAATTGTTTTTCTCAGCCTGAATGGAGTTGTGTCGTTATACTATTCTTTCGACGACAAAAGTGGACTTGTGTCATTATTAGGGTGGCCCAAAAAAAAATTTCGATTTTCATAAACCTTACCCCCGAATTTTGTTCTTTGGCGAAAAATATGAGATACGTATTTTTTTATTTTTTTATTTTTTAATATTAACCCGTGCTGCAAAGCCGTTAAAAATTACCATTGAATTCCCATAGGAAAAATGCACTTTTTCGTAAATTTGACATAAAATCGTGAAAAAATGACTTTTTTCTTTCTGTAAACGATATTTTTGTTTATGAATGTTCAAATAATAAAAATCTGTCGTATATTTATTAAATAAATTATTTTAACTATGTTTTATGTGACTGTAAAAAAACCCCATTACGTAAAAAAACCTTGAATTTATTAAAAAAAATATTAATTATTATTTTAAATGCTTATTCTTCATTCATTGATGTTATTATCAAGATATATATTATTTTTTGTGTTTTACCATGTCACATAATTTGTTTAAACAATTTAATGTTGCTATTTCACTACAAAATGACAAATAAATCGAACGTTTTTGCAATTTTCTTAAACTTTCTAACTTTAGACGCCTAATAAAAACATAAATTTATATATATTTATGTTATATAACTATTTATTATCAAATTAAGACGCTAACAATTGTTTAAACAAATTATTGTTGTTATTTATAACTTTTTCAAAAATGCTTAAAAACAGTCGCAGGTTTTTCTTAATTTTGCAAATTGCTTTTCTTGAATTAACCACATTTTAATAAAATAAATAAAAATTGGTAGTATAACAATTATTTAAACAAAATATTGTTGTTATTTTTTAACTTTTTCAAAAATGCTTATAAAGAGTTGTAGTTTTTTTACAATTTTGCAAATTGATTTTATTAAACCAGCCACATGTTAATAAACATAATAAAATTATTATTCTAACAATTATTTTAACAAATTATTGTTATTATTTATTAACTTTTTCAAAAATGTTTATAAAGAGTTGTAGTTTTTTCTCAACTTTGCAAATTAATTTTATTAAACCAACCACATGTTAATAAAATTATTAAAATTATTATTATAACAATTGATTAAACAACTTATTGTTGTTATTTATAAAATTTTTAATAAATGCTAAATAAAAAGTTAAACAGTTTGTTTAAAAATTTGTCATGTTAAAAATTTATTAATTTTTTGCTTTCTTTATGAGGAACCTTTGTGATCGTTATTTAAATTGTGGTTGACTTAAGAAAAGTAATTTGCAAAATTAAGAATAAACTACAACTCTTTTAATGCATTTTTAGTAATGGGGGTTTTTTACAGTCACATAAAACATAGTTAAAATAATTAATTTAATAAATGTACGACAGATTTTTATTTTTTGGACATTCATGAACAAAAATATCGTTTACAGAAAGAAAAAGGTCAATTTTTCACGATTTTATGTCAAATTTACGAAAAAAAATTTAGTGCATTTTTCCTATGGGAATTCAATGGTAATTTTCAACGGCTTTGCGGCACGGGTTAATATTAAAAAATAAAAAAATGAAAAAATGCGTATCTCATATTTTTCGCCAAAGAACAAAATTGGGGGGTAAGGTTTATGAAAATCGAAATTTTTTTTTGGACCACCCTAGTCATTATATTATTCATTATTTTCTCTGTAAATAAATGTTTTACTCATTTTAAAAGTATCAAACTTTAAAAAGCATGTCTAAATCTTCTATTATATTAATACGATACCGAGAAAACTTCATTCATCGTCGTACACACTTCAAAGTTCAACTACTTTTTCCAATAGGCAACTTACAAAAATGGTCATTTTACCATGTTATTACAATTTGTAACAATGCGCACTGGCACTATTCGTGTCAAGCATTTTAAACTGAACGTTTTTTCATGCACAACATATTGTTGCACATGCGCAGTAGTGCACCACAACTGTGTAAACGTGCGCACTACAACACAAACATTTCACATGCGCAGTTGATTCGTATTGCTGTTACACAAGTGCATTGATGCACAGTGATAGTCACACATGTGCTCTGACTAAATTTTAAAATTACGCATGCGCAGTGGTGTGCTTTACCAGATAATTAAATTTTCAGTACATATAGTATACTTTTTTAATAAGTGCGCAGTAGAAATCCGTTTTATTATTGCGCATGCGTAACACTTTATCATTGTAAGTGCGCTTCCGCAAAGGTACCTTTATTTAACTTTTTTTTTTTTTTTTTTTTTAAGTCCAACGAAAATTAAAATTTTGTTTTTCTCCACTTGTAAAATGTTGTGCGTGCAATTTAGTCTTCAAAATTATATGTTTTAAACATTAGATTAAACTTTTTTGCTAACATGTTATTCATTGTCAGTTCTACCGCGCATGTGTAATGTTAGTAAAAAAACTGCTGTGTATGTGTTAAATCGACAAAAACCTACGCGCAACTTTTTTATATTAATTTTTTAAGATTTATTTTATATCCTACTTTTAGTATATTTTTCTTACATTTTTAAATAATTGGTTTAGAAATAATACATTTTATACTTTTTTTGTGTTAATGCATTGTTTTAAATTTTATTTAACAAATTGTTTGTGAAGCATATTTTGCTTTTTAATCCCTTCGAATGTTAGCCATTACCCAGGCGGCACACAGTAAACTAAAAGGCATCAAAATGCCAACATTGAAGCGTTAACTGTTAACATTTTGAGTTTCCAAAAAGTCATATTATCGTAAAGGAATTTGTATACCTAAAACTTCTCTAATGTCCGCCCAAAAATGTCACTTTTGTGGAAAGAAACAGTTATTCGTTTTGGTAACTTTTCGAATTCCCAAAAAGATATCAAATAGATGACTTGTTTATGTTAACAAATCGGCAACTTTTTTTTAACGAAAAATGAGAGAAAAGTTAAGTAATTGATGACTTTTATTTATCTTAATTGCAATATATTTGATAGTGTAATTAGTACTTTTTGGAAAGAATAAAAAGGCAAAAGTAGGTGTCAATGCCAAACGATTAACTCTTTTTTTATCATGTCAGACATAACCTATAATAATAATGACCATAGTAATAAAGACATTAAACCGTAATATAATGTTTATATATTTTATTTTATATATTTTTTCTCTTTTTGTATTACCTTATTTATTGTCTTTTATAGTCAGTATGGTCACACAGAAAATAATATTTCCGTGGAACTGCGACAATTATAGGCAGATTGGTAATATTTTATTGCTGTTTTGGGAACTGCCATACGTATTGGTGTTTTAGCCATACGGCTGTGTGAAACCACGAGTCATATTGTAAGGTTAGGTAAAATGGGCAGTGGCGCACCGATGCATTATGGGAAATTCGAACGTATAGTTGTCAAACTTCTACATAACCTGTCAACCATACTCAAATGTCTTATCTCTTCACAGTATTTTTTTCAGTGCATTATAATAATTATATTATAGGTTATCGCTGACATGATTGAAAAAAGATAATCGTCTGGCATCATCACCCACTTTTGAACTCTTAAACAATTAATAAATTAATGCAAATATAGTTGAAGTTATACTGTAAATTTTATTAAAATCACATAAACACATGAAGCACATGGAGAATGTGTAGAAACTATTGGCATATCTTAAGGTTAACATAACAAAATATGGCATGTGGAAATGATATGCGCACGCATTTTAATAACTGCAGTGCGCTTTTGATGTGTATTTCTATTAACTTTTTGTAAATAACGTTAAGTTAACAAAAAATGATTAACAAAATAATAACATAAAATCGTGTAACAAATGGTGATTGTAAAATGATATCTTTTTAATAACTTAAATAACATTACAAAAATGTCAACTTAAAAATGTTATCTTATGGATAACCTTTGAATTGTTATCCATTTTGTATGTATCTTTTTAATAACTAAATTAACAATACAAAAATTTCAACTTGAATATGTTATCTTATAGAGAACCATAAGTTGTTATCCATTTTGCATGTATTTCTTTAATAACATTTTGTTAACATCTGTAACTTTTCAATTGGTTAACAAAATTTCGATAACTATTTTTTAACATTTTAAAGTTAACATTTTGACTACTACGTTAAGTTAGCTTTTTGTTATCAATTTACATTACTAAACGAGTTACCTTAAAAACGATAACTATTTTTTAACTTCTTGACGTTAACATTTCAATTATCACATTTAGTTAACTTTTCGTTAAAAATTTACAGTACCAAAAAGATTACTTCAAAATGGTAACTTAAATGTTTTCAAAACGAAAAGTGTGCCGCTTGGGTATAAATATTTTTTATACAATGTTGTCCAACTCCCACGACGTGGTGTTTAAGAGGTGTTTTTTCACCCGTGTGACCATACTTCCCACCCCCCCCCCCCCCCCTCCTTAATATGATAATTAATTTTTAAAAATTTTTATAATAATAAAATATGACAATAAAAATTATTAGAATATAAAAAATTTGTAAAAAAATATGAAACATTCAATGAACAATAAGTTCACTAACATTTTATAGAATGTCCACATCAATAAGCAATTAAATAAATAATAATCACCGAGCGAGCGTCAGCGAGCGAGAATCTGTACGCTAGTATATATGAATCTGATGTTATCTTAAATTTGATAAAATAGCGCTTGTGCTGTTTTTCCTATTTTGTTCTTTTAATTACTGAGTCAAAATTTGTGAAGTGTGCCTATAACTTTTTGAAGCGTGAGTAATTTTTATGGTTTTAACATTTTTCTACTCTATATGATAAAGAAAAAATACAAGTTGAACAGTTTTGCAAAATTTAAATTTTTTCAATAGTTATTGTTAATAACATTTTTTCGTATGAATTTCGAAATTATTAATTTTTTACCGTTCTATAACAGGAATCAAGTTGATTTTTGGTATGAATAATAAGAAATAATACCACTTTTAATTAATATTGGTCATTATATAAATTTTAAAAAATTGTTAAAAATATAAACAATTTATTTAAACAATTAATAATAATTTCATGTTTTTTCCCAAATTTTTGTTAGATTTTTTATTGAATATTACTCCTTATTTAATGACGAACAAATTAAAAACAAAGAAAATTGTGTATAGTTTATTAGGTCAAAAGTTATTCAAGATTTTCTCTGAGCGCACCACGCGCTACGAGTGATAGATGCCTCGTCCCGGGACTTGACCGCACGCGCCGCGCAGTGTGGCCAATGAACAAAAATCAGCCAATACCTAAAAAATAAACCGATTTTAATTTTTCTTTTGAATACTCATGATTGTTTGTACTATAACGCTTGTCTGCTACAAAATCAAGATTTTTGTTAATAACTAAAATAAATGTTAACAACTTTTAAAAAGTAAAATATTGATTTTTGAGAAACTGATTGCTAGAATCTTTGATGCTAAAAACTATATAAATTTATATATTTTACACACAAAACTTGTCTAAAATATTTTTAAATGGTTCTAGTTATAACACAACAATTTTTATTTGTTTAAACAACCTTAGTTAACAAATAAATTACTGCCAAAGTTTTTTTTATTTTGATTTCGTTTTTTTTGGTGAAACAACAATTATTTGTTTAAACAATTGATAAAATAAAGATTCAACATTAATATTTGTCGTCTATTATAATCAGCTTCAAAAATTAGAAAAAAAACTGCACCTTTCTAGGTGCAACGAGAAAAAAGTTAATAAATAACAACAATTATTTGTTTAAACAATGTTAAATAACTGTTGTAACAAATTTAACTTAATTTCTTATTTATTTTAATTATTTAATAATAAGTAATGCCAATAAAAGCTTACAAATATGGTAAAAAATTTCCAAGATTTCAAGCTTTTTTTTAATATACAAGTAGAAAATCTTTACAGGGTGAAAAATACCCTACCTTACGAAGTTTCACCTTACGCTCGCCGGGTTTACAAATCACTATTGATCAAGAGTTTTAAATACAATTGAGAATGTTAACAAATAATTATTATATTGTTTAAACAATATGTTAGTTAATAAATAAAGGTCTTTAAAAGTTTTCTTTACTTAGATTTCCTTTTTTTTAAATTAATTAATAACTATAGTTCGTCGATTGGGAGCAGCAAGACGCCAATTCAGGTGATATCTGAGAAACGTGCTATTCTAGTTAAGAGTTGAAGAACGTGCCATCTCAGATGTCAAAATTTTTTCCTCATTTCAGGTTGATAAAAATATGGCAAAAGATTGATTAGTAGCAGTAATTATTTTTTTAATACAATTCAAACTTCAAATATCTTGCTTTAAAGTATAAATTCCAATATTTGTTTTTCATGTTAAAGTTCAGTCAAAATAAAATAAACAAAAAATTTGACAGCCGAGAAGGCACGTTCTTCAACTCTTAACCAGAATGGCACTTTTCTTAGCTATCACCTGAATTGGCGTCTTGCTGCTCCCAATCGACGAGTTAAAGAATTATAACAGGTATACATTTTAGAATGTTTACTAATAATTATTATATTGTTTAAACAATATATCTTAGTTAACAAATAAATTACTTTAAAAGTTTTCTTTATTTAGATTTCGTTTTTTTTTTTTTTTTTTTTGAAAAATTCATTAATTAGTTAATTACTATTGTAAAAGAATTATAATACAATTTAGGATGTTTCCTATAATTATTATATTATTAAAACAGTATCTTAGTTAACAAATAAAATACTTTGAAAGTTTTCATTACTTATAGATTTCGTTTCTTCTGTAAAGTTAATTAAATACACTTGAACTAATATACCTACAATTACAAAAGAAACGAGATCTAAGTAAGGAAAAATTGCAAAGTAATATATTTGTTAACTAAGATTGTTTAAAAAATTTAAGAATTGTTAATAAGCATCCTTAACTGTATTAGAACACTAGACCAATTGTAATTTCACAACAAAAGCGTAATCTGTATAAAGAAAACTTTCAAAGTAATATATTTGTTAACTATGATTGTTTAAATAATTTAAAAATTGTTAATAAACATTCTTAACTGTATTAGAACACTAGATTACCAGTAATTAATTAATTTCACAAAAAAAAACGAAATCTAAATAAAAAACTTTTAAAGTAATTTATTTGTTAGCTTAGATTATTTAAACAATTTAAAAATTGTTAACAAACATCCTTAACTGTATCAGAACACTAGGTTAATATTAATTAATTAGTTTTACAAAAGAAACGAAATCTAAGGAAGGAAAACTTTGGAAATTTTTTATTTGTTAACTAAGGTTGTTTAAACAAATAAAAATTGTTGTAGCAATTTAATTAGTTTAATTAGCAATTTAATTTAGTTAAGCCACAGCCGCCATTTTTAATTTTTTTTAAATATAAATATGTAAAAATTTTATATAATTATGTTACTATTTAAATAAAAAAAACAGCAATTCCAAAAATATTTCCGTCCATGAAAAAAAAACACAAATTTCATGAATTTTTCACCATTGAGAACGGTGACCTCCCCTTAAGCCACTTTTTGCGCCATAGATACAATAAAACTTGTTTTTAGAGTGTACTAATTAAAATTTGAAACAATTTGAATTCCTATTAATAAAATCAAGATTAAAATTTTTAATGTTAATTTAATTTTTTAAAGCTAAAGATTGAAATAAAAGAAAATGAACTCATTTTTATTTGACTTCCTAATGGTGGGAATTCAAATTATTTCAATTTTTCATTTTTCAAATTGAATTACATTAAAAATCTTAAAACTTTGGTTATATTGCAATTTTGATTATAATTGAAGTTGGAAATAATATAAATTTGAATTAATAGAAGTTCGGAATTTTTTAATTTGGAAAAATTAAAATTTATATTAAAATAGAAATTTTTGAGAGTGGTTTGTTACTAATTGAATTTCGTATTGTTTAAAGAAAAATTAAAACTAAAGATTTCATATCAATAGGAGTTTGGAATGAATGAAATTTGTATAGAAAATTGTGTTAATTGTATTAATAAAAAATATTTTGTTCAAAAAACTATTTGAAAAAATATTCTAACTTTTTGTAACGTACTATAAAAACTTTTTATTTTCAACTTAGACAGATAATCGGAGTTATTCTCTAAAATTTCTTTGTACTTATTAATTTATAACACATTTTAATAAATAAAAATTAATTTACAAAATTTAATTTGATAGTATAATTAATTTTATCTAAATAAGTTCAGTTTATTTTTTGTATTGAAACCATACTATCCAATGAAAAACACAATTCTAGCGCGCTTTAGCGCGCGTATTTTTGGCTAGTTAGATATAATTTTAAATAAATCGCTATATAAATTGATAGTACAAATTTAAAGACACAAGATAAAACAATATTTGTCTTATATACACCGAAAAAACGATATTCTTATTCTAAGAAACACTTCTTAAATAGGCGCCAAGAATATTTCCAACTTAAAGGAAGTGGGAAATATTCTTACAATAAGAGTAATATCCTTATTGTCAGAAAATTTCCCACTTAATTTAAGTGAGAAATATTCTTGGCGCCTATTTAAGAAGTGTTTCTTAGAATAAGAAAATCGTTTTTTCTGTGTACAAACATATTTTTAATTTTTGAGGTGGCCAATTATTGTAACTTTTAGTTTCTTAAGGGGGCCAATCATTGTACCAATTACCCTATATGTTTAGTATTTTTTCATTTTTTTTCCACTTCATTTAAAAAGCAATTAACAAATTTTTTTTTAAGCTTAAAACTCATAATGCCCTTTTTATTTAAATAGTGTAAAATTTTCATAGTTGTTGATTTTTATTTATTTTTTGTTTCGTTTGCAGCTGCTTACTTAGAAATAGATGATACTTCTAATCTGTTTACCATATTTTACAAAATAATGAAAAAAAAACTCTTCAATTGTAATGCAAAATTGAACTGATTACAAACGAAAGGTTTTATCGCAAACCAAAAAAGAAAACGTATCTACAGGAATTGCGATTAAGCTGTTGTCTTTTTGTGGTGCAAAAAAGTCAAACAGAGCTGCAATGCTAGTTTACCAGGAGATACATGTTTTGAGGAACGTCGCATTCCTACAACAAGTTGTATGTTGATTGCATACAGTTTTTCTGCTAATTTAAATTTCGACCACCTATTCACAAAAGCAGTATTATGGAAGGGAATTACCAAGAGAAAGAATTGCTGATTACTTTTCGTTTTGTCGGGAAGTTAGAATGGCTGCCCTAAACCAACATTTTGAAAATAAAAGATAAATGAGGAATCCTTGTGAAATCGTTGAAGTAGGCGAAAGAAAAATTTGTCGACGAAAAATATAAATAGAAGGATGGATAAACGACAAAGAAAAACATACGGTTAAAAACGCATAGATGAACATATTAAAAATCGTAATTCCATGGTTTAGAATTGAGATATTTTTGCTTTCCATATTTGTCAAAACGATAGAATAATTTTAAAAATTTTTTAATGGATGTAGAATATATACATTTTGTAACAGAAGATTTGATATTGTGAACATCAATTTGTCGAATTAACTTTACAGGAACCAAATTTAAATATTATTTTAATTTTAGAAATTTTGACTAACTAGGGTTTTGATACTTTGGGTCTTCGAGTCTTCGGGTCAGTTTGTGAGTCCGAATCGATCATTCAACAGATTTTGTAGAAATCAATCTACTCTTCTTAAATTTGAATATTGGTCGATGATTGTTAAAATCAGAGGGGAGGTAACTGTGTAACTACACTGTTAAAAAAAGGAGTTGAAATTTAACTCTCTGCGGGACTCTATAAAAGTCGCACGCCTTGAAGAGTTGAAGTAAAGAGAGTTAACGCTTAATCCTTCAGTCCCCACTATTCTTAAACATGGAGCGTATGAGCCTTACTCACCTTGGGGAGTCTACTTTTAACTCTAAAATCTCAACTCCCAACTCCAGCAACCGTTAACTCCCCAAATTTTTAACAGTTTATGTCGCCATAAATGGACAAAATTTTGTATTATGGTCTGATTGTGTAATTTTGTTATTTTATGTATTGTACCGCAGAGTCGGTCCTTGTGAAGTTTGTTTGACATTTTATTTGGTATAGTGATAATTCTAGTTTTGATTATATTATAACAGCACTCTGTAAGTAAACAAATATAATCTTATCTAAGCTTAAATTAAACAACCTTTTCTTTTATTAGTCTTATTTGGATCTATTCAATTTATCCTACCCTGAGATAGATTTAAATTAATAAATTTAAATTTAATTAAGTCCTAAATTTATTGTTTTAATTAAAATCAGTTGGCGTGCTCCCGGTAAATTCCAATTTTAGAGAAGTAACTGTTTTGGATCTGGTCAGTTTTGGGAGTCTTTAAAAAATTTAGGAAATTCTTCAAATGAGAGACTTTGAAAACATAAATCGATTAAACCTTAAAGTCTATGGACATAGACACAACTTCCTTAGGGAATTTTTGAATCAAACGACTCTACTGGTTAGCAATAAACATTAACTGTCAACCCGATGTCCACTCGAGTTTTGCAGGATTTCCGTAGGGAATTTCAATTTTAGATGACTTTGTTAGTATACCCACACTGAGAAATAAGTTTGTTTGATTAGAATCTAAAAATGTGTTTAGTTAAAAAAAACTTTGTTTGGATTAAACAAATTAAAATTATTTGTAAAAGTATTAATATTTTCAGTTTTTTAGATTATTTTAAGAAATCTCTTTCTTATTTATGTGTTAAATTAAAAAATTATTTAGTTTCTTTTTAAAAAAGGTTTTACATTCGGATTCAAAGTTTTAAGAAAATAAATTGTTATTGGAAAAAGTATAGTATAATTAAATTAACATTCATTTTTATGAGTAACTTCGTTGTAATAATAAATTCAAGCTCTTTAAGTGTACGCTTTTTTTATAAGTGCTTTAAATTTTACGTGACGTGTATAGAAGATTTATGAATTTTATTTTTGGTGCCACATTGAAAAGTATTCTCTCAAGATTCAATATAAGTTTGTTGTAAAGTAGATTTGACGACATCCTTTCATGAATACAAAGTAATACTTTTTGACGAGACACTTTTTACATAAAGTTGCAAACTTTTTCTAAACATTGTTAACTTTTTTCTTGAAAAATTTGTTACAAAAGCAAAATATTTAATTAGCAAGAAAAATTGGTGACTCTCAATTCACAATATGTAAAGTAATCTTAATTAAGTTTCTTTTTTTTTTTTTTACTAAACATTGTTAATTAAGGGGTAACACCACTTTAGAGACAGAAAACAAAGACCTATCTTTGATGATTTATTTTGGGAAAATGAAAAAGGAATTGAATTTCCTTTTAGAAATCCTTTTAGAAATTTGAAATCGACCATTTTTTGATGATCAAAATGGGAGGACAGTTTTTCTTAAAAGTTTAAGACCTGGACCAAAAAATTAATAAATTTTATAATCTATTGTATACTATCAACTTTGGAAATACTTATTAGTTTTGTAATTAGATGTAAACTTTCTTTTTTAAAAACAATTTACTGCTAATTTTTTAAGCAAAAAATCGGATTATTCATTCGAAAAATGCCTTACTTCTACCAAAATTAATTTATAAAAACCCATATGTACTTCTAAAATTTATGGTATATAGATTTTGGTTGGGTTTTTTTCAGGTATTAAACTTTTCAAAAAAACTGTTCTCTTGTTTTAGTCAGTGAAAACATAAGCGATTTTAAATATAGCATCTATCGCCGCCATATTGTAGTAAAATTTCCAATAAAATTTTTTTTTACCCTTCAATATATGTGTATTTAATATTTCCTCTAAAAAGAAATCCTTTTCTCATTTTCCCAAAATAAATCACTAAATTTTCACATGAAAGATATGTATTTGAAGAAAATATATATTTTTTTTAAACTAATTATGCAGAAATACGTGGGATACATCAAATTTGCGAGGTGCCCAAAGAAAAAAAGGGTTTTGCGGTGATCACTGCAGCTCGTCACTGGATCATCTGAAATCTAAACAAAAAAAGTTAAGTAATCTTAATTTAAATTGAGTTAGCTGTTTCTTCTTAACATTTGTTTTTCTAAGTAAAAAAATACATGTATATTTTTAAATTCTTTTAATAATAATTACCTCGTACTATTTTAATATTTTATTGCAAATAGCTTTAAAAAGTTTATTGTGCACTTTATTGCGTATTTTTCACGGTTTCCAGTACAAATTTTGAGATGGGCGGAAGTGGAACGGAAATGGCATGTTATTCCATCCATTTTCCGTCCGAGCAATCACCAGGGTAGGTCTATGGAAAGCCGTTGTTATATATTAACACTATGTAAATATAATTACCTGGGAGTGGTCTTAAGGTCCCAAATAAGGGTGTGTTTTTAGCGGGTCGGCAGAACATCGCCACCCCCGCATAACCCTGTAGTACGGGCTACAGGGTACCTGAAGGCAGGTTTTCACATCCTACGCAAAAAAAAAAAAAAAAAAAAAAAACAATAAGTGTCAAATCCTTGCCTGTACCAATTATATAGTACTGGCCCATCACAGAAAAAACATAAGAGTGAGATTGGAAGCGGGTATTTCTTTATTTTTACTCTCTTAACAAAATAGAATCGAAAAGTCACCATGATAGTGTACTATGTGTTGTTTTTGTTTTCTGCAAATCCAGTATTGAATTTCATCTATCCATATAACAGTGAATAAAAACGACACTGACAAACTTGAGTTTCAAAATGGATATATGTATTCTTTCACTCCAGCGTAAATTTAGAAAATAAAGGAATTAACAATTGATCGTTTTTAAGATGTAAGGACATATCCAGAAGAAAAATAAAAGAATTTATAAGTCTACTATTGCGGAGATAAAAGAACTTTAACCAAAAGCAAAGAAATGTTACCAAGTAAGCTCCTGTGAAATCTTGAAATTTTAATCGATAATTACCATCGCTTAATCTTCACCGTTCTATGGTCGAGGGAACATTAGCTGCATTTAATAACCGCAGCTCTTATCCGGTCAGACCATTTTCTGGTTATGATACGCGGCAGTTAGAGGAAATCTCTGAGGGAAATTAAAGCAAAGAACGTATGACATTTAAAAAGGCATATACTAAATATTAAAAAAAAGTGATAAGAAATCAAAAGTTAAATTGATATTTTTATTTTTTGTAGCCTGTAAAGAAAAATTATTTTATATACTAAAAGTTATAATCTCACGAAGAGAAGGATATAATTATTGTAAATCCTTTATATTGAAATTTACAAACTTATTTTAAAATATTATAGGGTCTTCAACTGATATTCATAGATACTTCTAGTTCTAATGTTTTTATGTAAGACTCGGAATTAAAATTAAGTGTCATAGTTCAAAACTTTTTTTCATATTTCAATGATTCGAAATATTTAAGTAACTTTTATTTTGAGAGACGACTCGATTTTGCAGTGTAGATTTTGGACTAAATACTCTAATGGGGATTTCCTTAGTAATAGTGTGAGTTAGATGTAGTCAAATATGACACCGTGATTACCATTTAAAAAATATATTCTAACAAATAGAAAATAAATGAATAGGTACAAGAAATTAACAAAATATGTCTCAATGAACGTTGAAAACAATGCCCAGTTTCGAGACATAAAAATTAATGAAGAATATTATCTTCTTTTTTGGCATTATATCTTAGGATTTTGGTTTTGGTTAAACTTTTGGGTTAAACTTAATCGAGCCTCTTCGTGATAAAAAGAACCAGCGACAAATAATCCTTGACATTTTTAAATCCTATATTAAAATAACTTAATACAATTTAATATTTTTCACTTCAGTTCGTTATGGAGATTTAAAACACTATTTCTTGGATGTTACGATGACTGCTCACGCCACCGTCTGATGTCAGTTAGCGAACTTTATGTCGACATCAAGAGTAACTCATTTATAATTTTGTCCTACACAAAGGTGTAAGTTATATGTTGTTTAATTACTATGTTTGTACTTGAAGTAGTTTTTTTTTAATTTTATAAGATAAGGGTTCTGTTAAGTTACTAACAGCTGAATTAAATAACAAAAACACCAATGATAGAAAAACTTAGTTAGTTTTTATTTTAAATATTAAATAAATAGTCTATGATTTTAGTTTTTATTTACATTTAGAATCGTATTTTCTATTTTTAATTGATATAGGACATCTTGTAAAATGGCATATAAAGGTCATTTTACAAATATCTACCCAATTATTATTTAAGTAAAATATGTTACACGTTCTGAAGAGCTCTCCTTAACTTACCTAATATTAAAATAAAACTTTTAATAATTTCCAACTTTTAATAAATATTATATAGATGTAAAATTTGTTTAAGTATGGTTATGTAAAATTTATTTTTAATTTAACACATTTTTCAATGACTTTTATAAGAAAGTGTTCATCTTGGGGACACTTTGTTTAAATCAAAAATTTTTACGATTTAGAAAAATATTTTTAATAATGTTTGTGTGCAATTTTCGAGAATAGCAAAACTGTTAGAAATTGAACTTTTTCTAAACACCAAATGTTAATATTTTCAAGGATGAATTATAATTATTAAAAAAAATTGACAGCTAAATTTACAGCTATGAAACTTACTGTCAAATTTTTATAAATTTTATAGAAAATTCGTAATCAGTAAAAATGAAAGTGAAAGTTTTTTTTAAAGGCAGATTATAATTTGTTTAAACTCGACATCAAAGTTGACAGCTTTCAAAAGTCAATTTTATATATTTTTAATATTTCGTAATAGTTTTTTTACTCGTTTAAGTTCGCAAATAGTCTTGCTTTATGAAGAATATAATTCTCCTTTCTTAATTTAATTTATTGCACGTGAAGCACTACTACGTAAGTCTTTGTTTTGTACGACAGTAATGCTCATGTCTTTATTGTGTACAAGTATACTTCACATGGATTTATTGTATCTCATGAACTGTTATTTTGACCTATTTTTAAAAAAATCTAATACTTTGAGAGAATAATTTTATGTACATTTTTAGATAACGTATTTTATGATGATTTCCTACAAACATTAATTTTTTTCTTAAAAAATATTTTCGAAACAAAACAGACACAAAATAATGAGAAATTGACAGTCAAGCGACAAAATTTCGAAAAACAAATTATAACTTCTAGAAAAACCTTTTGTTAAGTTGTACCTTAAGTGTTGATTTTCAGTGTGTAACTTTTTGTTATGAAGACATAGAATTTAACTCGCTTTATGAGGAAGCAATATAACATTTATAATCATTATGAACTTAACATAAATCTCTAAAAGCAGAAGCTTCTTTCAGTCGTCGCAATTATTCTAACTATAGGATACTGAAAATCATTAAGAGACATTTTTAAATTATTAAAATTGTAATCTAAGATATGTCTACTCGATATACAAAATTACTGTGTCATTAAATCCAGTCGTCTGATCGTTCAAATTTGATAGAAAATAAAAGATAATTCTTATCCCTTAATCATGTTGGCTGTTCTTCCTGTCAAGATCATCAGAACAAACATTTTTTATAATAAATAGCTATAGATGTATATGTAGGTGATTAGATTTAAAATTTCATTTTGGGTAACTACAAACGATCACTTTGTGATGCTGGAATTTTTTAACGTTGTTTCTATATAACGCTCAGTTTTTCGGTAAATTTTTAATGAAAAAATTTTAATTTATTCAAATTTGACAAAAAATAAAACATTTTAAATTCAAAATAAACTAATTGAATCTGAATTTCATCGGTAAAGCTTATGTGTTACGTATTGCTTAAATTTTTAGCTAGCGTCAATCGTCAAGAAAATTAGAAAATTGTTTTGCATGTATGCCTCAAATATATTCTTGAAAGTTTAGTTTGACACAAAATTAAAAAATAATTCCTATTTACACTGCAAAAAAAGGTGTCTTAAATTGTTCGAAAATGTCTTAAAATAAGTCATTTTTCGTGTCTTAGACACCAAAAGTATCTCAATTTCAGACATTTTTGGCCAATTTAAGACACCATGTTTTTGCAGTGTAGTTTCTTAATAAATTATGTAGTTATCTGAAAAAGATATAAGAAAGTTTGAGACAACTGACAGTATGAAGTATGCAGCTGACATTTTCTTTCAAATGATAAAAATAACATAAATATGTGAATTAAAATTCAGTATCAAAACTTTCTGAATTGAACATAGATAAATTAAAAATTTACTAACATAAAGTGAAGTAAATTGGATTTCAAGCACTGGAATAAAATTATTCTGTTTTTTCGATACTTGTTTTTCATTCAGAATTTCTATTTTGCAAAATAAGTATAACTCATAATACATTCCTACATCATTACAAAAATGAATGTTATTTAATTTACCAAAGCAGGAATGAAAAGTGTGACAGTTTTTGTCAGAAAGAAAAAAAATTAAACATTGACTTCTATATATATTCTTGTATATATATAATATACAATCATCTTATCGCGACTGGCAATTACTCTTTTTGATCAGTTCTTACAGATCGCTCGGTTTCCCATCAATATATACTCTGGCCAGTTTGCGATTATTTTTGCCGATTCGTAGTTTTGTTTATTTTCTAAATTTATGAATAGATATATAGTCATTTTTCGAATAGATACCCCAACAAGCTAGGTCTGTTTTAGTAGTCAGTAATACGCTAATCGATATGAGCAGACGTTAACTAAAATCGAATCTTGAAAAAATCGAGTCTATCGGGAAAATGGCCATAGGTGATAATTTAAATTTTTTTTTAAAACCGACTTGTAGGAAAATTGTTCCGCGCCTATTTTTATCGATTTCGCAATTGCGTGAGAGGAACGGACAATAAATCAAAGACATTATTGCTTCCTCATAGAGAAAGTATTCACGAAAAAAGTGAGTTTGATGCAGCAGCTAACTCACTTTTTTCCTTGTTGTTTTATCAAAAATTTTAAAATTCGATTTTTTGACATACACCGGAATTCGTATTATTCTGAAAATTTTTATTAGGAACCTCTTGGTGCTAAAGCGGGACAAAAGGAGAGCGGAAAAGATGAGCTCAATTCGTACGGCCTTGCATGTTTACGAGTTTTTTGTCAAGGTGATCTTCACTGCAAAAACTGCTGTCTTCTAAGTGTCTTATTTTAAGACAGAAGACATTAAGAAAGCGTCTTACGGTTATTTCAAGCTATTTCATTGGTTAATAATTTTGAACGATGCTTTCTCATTGGTTTAAAATTAAGACACCCTGAAACGTCTTAAAAGTGAGGACAAAAATGTCTTAAAATAAGACACTTGTTTTTACAGTGTTCTTGTCATTTTGGACACACACTCGAGCTGTCCGAATAAAACGAGTTATATTGCAACTTGGTATTTTTTGACTTCAGGAACCAAAAATTATATTTTTAGAAAATTACATTCCGTGTGAGTGTATGTCTGTGTGGATGTGTTTGTAAACATATTTTTGCATGAATATCTCAAGTCTCATTAGAGCTGTTGACATTAATTTTATTTTTCTTTATTTGCAGGTCTTCTTGTCGTACATAAACTTGTATGTCTTTATGCTTGACAAAACATAACAATTAATTAAAAATGTGATTCCAGAACAAGATTCGTATTATACTAAGAATAGATTATTTAGGCTTTGACGTTTCTATAAATGATATTTTTTCCGGTAAACAAAAATTAAGAGTAATAAAGGAATTTGTTACTCCATCCCAATGGGAAATTGCCAATGATCACCATTGGCTAAATAATGGTCCCATGATTGGCGGCCAACAGTTTTTTCTTGGCAAACTATTGGCAACCAATATTGGACCACAGTTGGTCAATCCTTGGGATGATAACGGGTTTGCCAGTCATTGGCAGCCATCATTGGTTCAATATTGGTTGCCAATGATAATGCCAATAAATAAAATTTTTTAAATTAACAATATTAAAATCTATATTTTTATATTGTTAATTCATTTATTGTTTAAAAAAATTTTCTTTTTAATAAATATTTTAATTTATTTATTAATGCATGTCAAGTATTGGTACAATAATTGGCTTTCAATATTGGTCCATCCTTGGGAGCCAATGAATAACCAACAATCTTATTTTTACAACTCTGTATGGAAACAGAGTTGTTAATTTAATCTTCAGCCAATATTTGACAATGAAGATTTGAGTGTTGGACACATTAGAAATGTATTTTCAGAGGTACGGGATCAGGCCTTATATAAAAGAGCTGAAGAAACTCGATCGTGAGAGAGGTTGACCGATGCGCGCCCTATGCCAGTTTCCGAAACCACAAACGCGTGAGAATCCTCGGCGCGCAGACGCGGCATAGATGCGGCGGGAAACTTCCACTATTTGAATTTGAATTTTTTATGCATTTAATCAAAAACAAGAAAAGAAATATAATAATACAAAAATTATACAAATTCTTAAATTTGTATAGTTTTCTGATTGTTATTAAAAAGTAATACGCTTAATTATAAAGAAATACTTATAATAAATATCCTCCATAAATAATTGTTCAATTCTTGAAGAATTGAAAAACTCTTAAAGGTGTGTCCTAAGGTTAAAAATTATTGTTCTAAATCTACTTTAATCGATTTTCATGTTGTAGAAATTATTTAAATAAATTAATTAGTTTTAAAGAAATCAGAAAGAAATTAAATTGATGAAAAAATAAACATTTAATATTAAAAATAATATTAATAAAAATAATCACATTAAAACTTTGCTTGTAAAATAAACAGAACGAAAAATTTAAAATTAAAAAATTAATGAACAATTACAAAATATTAAAGAAGACTTTAATTTTATTAAAATGTAAACTTAAGTCACATAAATACAAATATTCATGTAAGTATTTAAATTTTAAATTCACCATTTTTTCTGTTTAAATTTAAAGTAAAATTTAACAAATTGTAAAGAATGATAGTTAATAAATATTTAACTTTATTTGTTATTCTTTTCGTTTTTCACATGCAAAAAATAATCATTTTTTTTTATAAAACTAAGAAACAAATTCTCTAAATTTGAATACAAATTAAAAATGAAAAAAATTTTAAATTTGAATCGTTTAATTAAATAATTTATTTTAACAAAATGACTTTCTAAATATAACTATCCAGAATATATAAAAAATATGAGCAAAAAAAATCAAAATTGGTTTTTAAAAATAAAAAAATAAACTTTTTAAAGTTCAAAATAAATTAAATTTTTTTTAAATGTTGTTATTCTAAAATTAATATTAAACTTGAATAATAATTTTCAATACAATTATTTAAAGTTAGTTTTCAAAAAATTCAATTATCATTAAAATGAATCTTTCCAAATAATAAAACTTAAACAGAAAGAATTAATGGTTTCTTTTAAATTAATGAAATAATAGAGCATTAAACATAGTTAATTTAATATTTTGAATACTATTAAAAAAAATTTAACTTTAAAAAAATTAATGATATCAAAAATATTATTTTTCGATCGTAATTTAAAAAAAAAATTCATTTTAATTTAGCTTTATTGAACAGTGTTGATTTTTAAATTTTAAAATTTGTGTCTAGGTATTAAGCTTTAAATTAGATTACATCTTATTTTTTTTTCATGTCCATATCTTTTATTAAAATTAAATTAAAATTTGTTTTTAAAAATAAAATATAAACATTTTAAAGTTTAAAGTTGAATTGAAAATTTTTTAAAATTCGTTATATTAAAATTATAATATTAATCTTAAATAATAATTTCATATATAATTACTTAATGTTAGTTTCCAAAAACTTGAATTAATTTTAAAACGAATCTTTACAAATAGTAAAACTTGAACAGAAAAAATTAAAGGTTTCTTTAAAATTAAAGAAATAATAAAGCATTAAACATGGTTAATTTAATGTTTTGAATATTATTAAAAAAAAATTAAGTTTAAAAAATTTAATGACATCAAAAATATTATTTTTTATCTTAATTTAAAAAAAAAATTCATATTAATTTAACTTTATAAAACAGTGTTGGTTTTTAAATTTAAAATTTTTAAATTTGAGTCTAGGTATTAAGCTTTAAATTAGTTTACATCTTATTTTCTTTTTTGTCCATATCTTTTATTAAAATTAAATTAAAAAGAAACCATTAATTCTTTCTGTTTAAGTTTTATTATTTGGAAAGATTCATTTTAATGATAATTGAATTTTTTGAAAACTAACTTTAAGTAATTGTATTGAAAATTATTATTCAAGTTTAATATTAATTTTAGAATAACAACATTTAAAAAAAATTTAATTTATTTTGAACTTTAAAAAGTTTATTTTTTTATTTTTAAAAACCAATTTTGATTTTTTTTGCTCATATTTTTTATATATTCTGGATAGTTATATTTAGAAAGTCATTTTGTTAAAATAAATTATTTAATTAAACGATTCAAATTTAAAATTTTTTTCATTTTTAATTTGTATTCAAATTTAGAGAATTTGTTTCTTAGTTTTATAAAAAAAAATGATTATTTTTTGCATGTGAAAAACGAAAAGAATAACAAATAAAGTTAAATATTTATTAACTATCATTCTTTACAATTTGTTAAATTTTACTTTAAATTTAAACAGAAAAAATGGTGAATTTAAAATTTAAATACTTACATGAATATTTGTATTTATGTGACTTAAGTTTACATTTTAATAAAATTAAAGTCTTCTTTAATATTTTGTAATTGTTCATTAATTTTTTAATTTTAAATTTTTCGTTCTGTTTATTTTACAAGCAAAGTTTTAATGTGATTATTTTTATTAATATTATTTTTAATATTAAATGTTTATTTTTTCATCAATTTAATTTCTTTCTGATTTCTTTAAAACTAATTAATTTATTTAAATAATTTCTACAACATGAAAATCGATTAAAGTAGATTTAGAACAATAATTTTTAACCTTAGGACACACCTTTAAGAGTTTTTCAATTCTTCAAGAATTGAACAATTATTTATGGAGGATATTTATTATAAGTATTTCTTTATAATTAAGCGTATTACTTTTTAATAACAATCAGAAAACTATACAAATTTAAGAATTTGTATAATTTTTGTATTATTATATTTCTTTTCTTGTTTTTGATTAAATGCATAAAAAATTCAAATTCAAATAGTGGAAGTTTCCCGCCGCATCTATGCCGCGTCTGCGCGCCGAGGATTCTCACGCGTTTGTGGTTTCGGAAACTGGCATAGGGCGCGCATCGGTCAACCTCTCTCACGATCGAGTTTCTTCAGCTCTTTTATATAAGGCCTGATCCCGTACCTCTGAAAATACATTTCTAATGTGTCCAACACTCAAATCTTCATTGTCAAATATTGGCTGAAGATTAAATTAACAACTCTGTTTCCATACAGAGTTGTAAAAATAAGATTGTTGGTTATTCATTGGCTCCCAAGGATGGACCAATATTGAAAGCCAATTATTGTAACAATACTTGACATGCATTAA
Source organism: Ganaspis brasiliensis (assembly GCA_037103525.1). Taxonomy (NCBI): domain Eukaryota; kingdom Metazoa; phylum Arthropoda; class Insecta; order Hymenoptera; family Figitidae; genus Ganaspis; species Ganaspis brasiliensis. Next base: position 88,251 of record JAZKLR010000303.1, read on the forward strand.
TAAATAAATTAAAATATTTATTAAAAAGAAAATTTTTTTAAACAATAAATGAATTAACAATATAAAAATATAGATTTTAATATTGTTAATTTAAAAATTTTTATTTATTGGCATTATCATTGGCAACCAATATTGAACCAATGATGGCTGCCAATGACTGGCAAACCCGTTATCATCCCAAGGATTGACCAACTGTGGTCCAATATTGGTTTCCATTAATGCGCCAATATTGGCACCATTGGCTCCCAATACTGGTCCATTAATGCGCCAATCGTTAGTTTCCCATTGGGATACGATGTAACGGGAGTTAGAAGTTTTCTAGGACTCACGGGCTATTTTTGAAGGTACGAAAAAAATTACGCAATAGGAGCACGACTTATGACAAAATTGTTGGGAGAAATGTTTCTTTTTGTTGGCTTGTTTAATGAATTAAAAAAATTAATCGGAGGGAGATCATAGGTGTAGTGATTGACTTCCGTCAACACTAGTAATTGAACCTTCTCAATGTCCCTGTTTGGTACAGAGCATAATAACCTGTCCAATCTTGGATCAAAAATTGGAGAAAATGTTAAATGGTGGTATTTCACAAAAAACTCACAACACTTAAGATTTCACAACGGATAGTTTATTGTCACTTCACGTAAAGAATGCGTCACACTTGTTCACTTGGCATACACACAAAATGGACAATTAGTTAAGAAAATGTCGGGAAGTGGAACCGAAAAGAGAAGAGAAGAAGAACCGCAAAGAACCAAGAATTTGACCAAGAAGGTCAAACCGGAACCGAACCGCATCATCACATCAGGCCCTCACTGACAGACCAAAAGGGTGGAAGAGCTCCCACCAACAATCCGAGCTCCATCCTGTAGAGAGAGAAGGGCAACAAGCATGGCTACAGAACAGGGGAAACCTACTTCAATAGGAACTTTAAACTCTATTAGAGATTTTATGATAGATTAATCAATGTTTCACAATGCTTACAGAAAGCTGTAAACCATCCATTTAAATTTTACAAGAAATCCTCCTTATAACTTTAAGCATTTTAAACAGAGTTTCGTTATGCATTTGTTTTTCTTAGACTTTTCTTTAATGTACGAAGACTTATCGAATGGACATCGGAAGGCCCGTTTTGAGATGGTAGGACCTCGGCTCTGCAAACAATAGTGAGAATAGTGCAGATATAACGGGTTTGATCAACTTGGAGTTACCCTAATCAAACTGGATGATAACCACTGCAAAGAGTTTGGCCTAGCTCGCTAGTGTGCCATTGTGATATGTATACTGATCGCCAGATATGCTTTAACATATTTCCATTGGACCTATATGTTAAAATGTTAAAGCATATCTGGCGATAGCTGTACCTAGGCATTCCGATTCATGTCCCAGAGTACGTTCTTAAGTTGTGCATCTGTGCACGACCGTAAAAGTGATCTGTCACTTTGCCTGTAGTGACCCCACCCCGCAGAACAAGGGAGATTAAAGGTTAGGATAATGGGCCGTAGAAATGAGGTGGTACCTATTCCCTTTAATCACTTTTACCATGTGCCAGAGGTGAGCTAGACGCTGAGTTTGTTGAGTCAGAGTGGAGTTGACTGATGCATCGTGCATAGATGTTGAGAGTTTCCATGTTTTGGTCACCCCTTGTTGTACCATGTTATCGAGTTTTAAAGTCGTGTCTACTGCAGAGATGCCAACGACCGTCACCAAAAGCATCTGCGCATGTCTGTGGAAAATCGTTTGATTGGTCGAAGGAAGAGGGACGATTTAAAATAGCTTTATTAAACGTGTTTTAAATCTTCCCGCTTCCTTCGACCAATCAAACGATTTTTCACAGACATGCGCAGATGCGTTTGGTGACGGTCGTTGGCATCTCTGGTCTACTGTTCTAGCTTTCCTAGCCGCAATCCCAAGACCCAATGACTAATCACTTAAGTAATAAACAGCAGCGAAGTTTATGTGCCATGGTATCCTGTATGAGCCAAAGTGACCTTACAAGACCGCAACCATTGTGTCTCAATACCCAGGGTTTTTAACATAAAGATAACCTAAGGGTAGGTTCAACCTTCAAATCAAGATGGATTCGGCGTTGGAGGTAACTATACCTGGGTATATACGGTGCCTCCAGCGATTATGCTATCTCATCTCCTTTTCATCTCCCTCAATGGAAGATGAGAAGGAGATGAGATTACATAGGGTGACCGGAGTGCCCGCGGAGATTCGTTCTCGCCCAGTCACTTGGGTTTGGACTCATAGTAGCAGTGGTTATTAGTTCGCACCGCTTAAGCAAGGTTTTGGTAAACACCAGTGCTCCCGTCAATGCATAAGTATTGACGATGGTTGACTGCTATAATATCACACAAAACCTAAGAAGCTCAAAACGTTGCATAATGATACCGATTTTTCGATTTATTTCACAAATTGAGCTCAAAAATGGCATTTTTATGCAACGTTTTGAGCTTTTCAAGTTTTGTGTGATGTCGGCGTGTGAGTTGTGTCTTTTCAATTCAGATTAGCAGTGCAGCGCAGATTTTGCTACAATCTACACCGAAAAAAGTTTAGTAAAGTTTCGAAAAGACCGATATAGATAGATGATTAAAATTTGGTACTAGAGCTGTTTCAGTTTGGTATGGGAGCCGGATACCAAAGTTTAGTGCGTCAGAAGTCTTACGTCCTGGGGAACAGGTTTGGTACAATATATGTACCAAAATAGTGCAGGAGAGACACCAAATGATACTGCTGTTATTCGGAGGTTATAATACTACTGCTGTAAGGAATTAAGTTTGACAGATTTCCTAACCTCTAATCGGTGTAGAAATCTCAGCTCCCCAATCAAGGGATTACGCTAAAAGTTACTACGGTTCTTCGTACGTGTGGTAGACGTGAAGTTTTTAAAGAGGTTTCCCGAGGGAGAAGTCTTTTTGAGACTTTTAAAGTTGTAGGAGTGTTTCTGGTAATATTTAGATGGGACGCTCATAGCCTTTTGTAATCTGTCATAAAATCTTTAATAAAGTTCAAAGTTCCTATTCAGATGAGTTTTCTCTGTTCCGCGATCATGCTTGTGTGACCACTGGTGAATTCTCAGACGACTAGTCAATGCATCTTTGGCCAGCTTGCTGTCGACTTCGTGCGGGGCGGTTTGCCGTAAGTCTTCTTAAATTCTACGTCGTGCCAATCTGTTCCATCTCGGCCTTCTTATAGTTCACCTCAGTCTCGGTCTTCTTTCAGTTCAGTTCGGTCTCCGCATTCTTACCCTTCAGTTCTGATTGGGCCTTCCTACAGTCCACACGCGGGCGGTCTTTCTGGGTGCATTTCCCGCCAGTAATTTATATAATAACGGGTAAATAAATGTAACGTATTCGCAATTTGGAATAGCAATAAACTATCCTTTGAGAAATCTAAAGTGTTTTTTTTGTGAAATACCACCAGCCACCATTTATAACAGGCTTCAATTCAGTTTAAGTTCCTGTTGAAAATACCTCTTTAGGGGACGATCTTAAAACTTATTATTCAGATCAGTGCAACATGATCAGTGGTCATTTTTAGTTAACGTCGCTAATCATAATCAATAGTTGCTCCAAAACCCGGTATCAATTTTTCATTCCTCCGCTTGTCGATCAGTATTTACAAACCTTCTCTGGCAGGACTGGAATCCTGCTGATCAACCAAAACTACTCTTGAACCGCACTGAGAAAATTGGAGGGTCAAATTTAGAGTGTCAAAATTTTTAAAGTCTAAACTGACTCTGCGTGTTCAAGTTCAGCATCTAAAAAATTAACTTGACCATCCAGAGTGTAAATTTGACAATCTATGTAGGTTTGGTTTTGTTTACGCTCAAGTAATAGCTAGCTTCACTCTCCAGATAATAAAGCTGACAATCCATTTTTCTCAGCGCGAACGTCACACCAGCCGAAAAACTAATCAACAAAGATTCAAAACTAGGATCAAAAACCTTCTTTCTATCATCATTAAAATTCAATTTAAATTAAAGTTTTTTGAAATCCTTGAGATATTAGCCAAACAATTCTTTTTGTGTCACACAAAAAAGAATCTCAAAGTACTGCAGGATTTAAAGAAGAAAATTCCAACAGCAATCATTGATGTAGTCTTCTTCAAATCATTTAATAAGTCGACAACAATTTTTTAAATAAAGAACAGCTCTGAAGATGGCACTCAATCTAAGGCCGAAACATAGGTGGCAACTAAAAAACATTCAAATCCTGCATGCTTTTTTTATTTAACAGGTCCTGAATGGCGAAACCCTTCTGAAACTAACTACAGAATTTTTCAAAAATCTTTTAGTTATATACCCTAATCCTTTTACTGAGCAAGTTAAATAACCTCGTGGTTGTGATGAAACTGGTTAAATATAATTTAGCAAGTTAATCGAAGATTGATGTGAGATATTTATCGATAATTATGAGCAGTGCCACGAATTTTGACAAATCGAGTCGAATAGGGACAAGCGAATTATGATATTGATTCAAAAAAACGATGGTTTTGCTACAGTATGAATGTGTGGAGTGCAAATGTTTTTGAGCCAAAAACATATAGGATCGCGTTGACAATTTGAGAAGTTTGCAAAAAGTGCATATAGTACTTTATATAACAAAAACATTAAAACACCACTGACTGACACTTTACGCGGCGCGTCACCTCGTTGTTAACAAATAGAATTTTTAGGTTACGTCCGTTACGTTTAAAAAACAAATAAAACTGAAATATTTTCATTAGTGACACAATGATGGCAGCACTTTATTTCAAATAATAAACGATATGACAAAAAATTTTAAGGCTCTAAATTGTTAAAAGTGAATAAATGCGCATGCGCAGATTATGTATATAATAACTTTTAAGTACAGTACGCAAAAGTAGTCTTTTAAGTACTACGCACAAGCGCAGTCACAGCCAATCGCAGAAAAAGTAACCTTACGTACAAAAAATAGACGCGAAAACATAAGTTATCTTGAGTTATATAAAATCGATTTTATGATTTTAAAATTACTTTCACATATTTTATTTTTAATCATAGTTTTATATCTATTTATTTATCTATTCAATTTTTATTAGGTTAGAAATTTAATTAATATAAAAACTTTACTATTTTTAGTATTGATACTAAAACTACATTAAAAATTAATTTTCTTAAATATATATTTATTCTACTCTGTACTGAAAATGTACTGTTAAAATAAGATTTAATAAGATAACTAAAAATATTATTAATATAAATTAATTAACCCTTTCTGAAATATAAAATATTTAATTTATAAGTATTAGAATCAAAAAATATAATTTGAAAGTTAAATTGAAAAATGCTGTTTATTCAACAAAAAAGTAAAATAAATTTATACTTTATATATTTTTTTATTTTCTTTATTCAAAATATATTATATTTTCATATTTATTGACTTAATTTAACTAATGAAAAGAAAAATGTAAATATTAAGATAAGTACTAAATATATTTTTAATATATAAATTCATTTAACCTTTCTTCATTATAAAATATTCAATTTATAAAAAATGGTGTCAAAAAAGAGAATTTGAAAGATAAATTGAAAATTACAGTTTATTTAACAAGGTTAAAGTAATATGAATTTATAGGTACTTTACATTATATATTTTTTTCATTTTCTTTATTCAAAACAGATAGTATATATAGACTAATCAAATGGAAAATTTAAACGATTTTTTTTAATAATATGGTTAAATTAGCAATATTTATATCAATCAAAAATATTATTAATCGTTTTACAGTATTGACAAAACAATTACCTAATAATATTTTTTATTTACTAATTTCATAATTAATTTTTAATTTTTCACTTAACCTTTTCTTATTTCAGCACACACTAAGTTTTCCAGTATTTTTTCACTTTAATTTATTTTTTTTACTGTATAAATTCAATAAACTTTTTAAATTTTATTAATCCCAAACACTATCGCAACGATTTCTAAATATAAACAATGATCATAATTATCACAAAGGCAAACTAACATTTCACAAAAAAATTTGAAAAACGAATTTTCGTTTTAGTTTTCAAAGTTACGTGATAGCTACCCTGGCTTTCATTTGAAAATCTTTATCTCGTCGTTTGAGAGAAGAATCATGTCAATTTAGACGTGCGGTGAAAGAGATGCCACTTTCTATCCTATTAACATTGAAAATGGCATCTTTTTCACCGCTTGCCTGAAATGGCACGTTTCTCACCTCTCATCTGAACTGGCATGATTCTTCTCCCAAGTAATGTTCTTCAATTTTATCCATCAGCATAATTAAAAAAAACGGGAATCGCCCGTATTTATAAAAGTGGAGAGTCAAAGTTTAAGAGTCAAAATGTAAATTGGCATTTCAACATTGTAGATTCCGAATTATTATTTTCAGTCTCTATAGAAATTTATTTATAGTTATCATAGAATTGATTAATATATTAAATTAAAAAGATAACACCGGCGCGGCACACAAAAAAATTGATGCTCTGAGCTCGAGATCAGACCATTACTACTTTATGTTTTTGGGGTCGCTGAAACCGAATCTGAAGTCCATTTAACCCCATCACGTTAGGATTTAAACATAACCTCTAAAAACCTCAAAATTTGACTCAGAAATTTTGAAATCCAGAAAAATTCTAATCTTTAAGTCATACTATAACTGCTTTTTGTTTTTGGGGTCGCTAAAGCCTAATATGAAGTCTATTTAACCCCATCACATCATGTTTTTGACATAACCTCAAAAAAATCTCAAAATTTGACCTCGAAATTTTGAATTCAAGAAAAACTCAGATTTATATAAGTCTGACTTTGACTCCCTTATGAAAAATAAGTATTGGATTAAGTATTGGGAGTAAGTATTGGATTAAGTATTGGATTAAGTATTGGAATAAGTATTGGTTCAAGTATTGGAGACTCCAATACTATTTTCGCGTAACATATTTTTAAACTAATTTTATTTTAATTTTCTGTGGAACTGTGATTTTGCGTTCCATGTATTTCTATGTATTAAATTAACAAAAAAAACTACTGCGCAGAGCTGGGAGCCACAGAAACTTAGTGCGCAATCAGTAAAATTTTTAAGAATATTTGGCGAAAAAAGTATTGGAGTTTCCAATACTCAAACCAATACTTAATCCAATACTTAATCCAATACTTATTTTTCATAAGGGCTGCTTCATGTTTTTGGGACCGCTAAGCCGAATCTAAAGTCCACTTAAACCCATCATGTCATACTTTTAACATAACCTCATAAAAACCCAAAAATTTGATTTGAAAATTTTGAAATCAAGAAAAAATTTAGATTTATAAGTCTCACCATGACTGCTTTATGTTTTTGGGATCGCTAAAACCGAATCGAAAGTCCATTTGTCCATTTAACCCCATCACGTCAGGATTTTAACATAAACTCAAAAACTCCAAAATTTGACTCAACAATTTTAAAATACAGAAAATTTTTTATCTCTAAGTCGTTACTATGGCTGCTTTATATTTTTGAGGTCGCTGAAGCCAAATGTAAACTCTATTTACCCCCATCACGTCATAATTTTGACATTACCTCAAAATCCCAAAATTTGACTCAAAAGTTTTAAAATAAAAAAAAATTATAATTTCTAAGTCTTATTATGAATGCTTTAAATTTCGAAGGTCGCTTAACCCTTTGATTAAATATACTTTACTGTTTTCTTTAAATAATAATTAATTGAAATAGACTTTAACTTTTTATGCTTTGGGTGATGCCATCCCTTAAGTGAAGAAACAGTATTATTTTTATACTAGAAACAAAATATATTAAAAGTCACTAATAAAATCAGTTTTAGCAGTATATTAGTAATAAATTATAATATAAATAAATTATTGTGGTTTTTAGCAATATATTATATCGAATGTTTTGATAATTCATCTATATTTAAAAAGTACAAAGTAGTATCCAATAGTGAACAAGAGAGTTTTTACCTTTAATTATTATTAACTATAGTTGAAACGTATTAATGAAAAATGTGTGTCAATATTAAAGAAATGTGCATGATTGCGAGTTTAAATCAACAGAAAGTAGGATCAATTAAAGTGTTGCTTAATTGAAATTTGTGTCCATTGCAAACTTTAATTAACTGAAAGAATTGTGTCCCGTTTTGTATGGGCTGTGGGCAATATTGCATCCACAGGTGAGGAGCATATATTAATGTATAGGGGTAGCTATAATATATCTGAAATATGCATGTTTCAAATTGATAGGGTGAATTAGCATTGGGTTAAAGGTCATATATGATAGAATCAATTACGTTTTTTCTTAAGCCAATAACTTTTTTCAAAAACGAAAAACATTTGAAAGTAAAGGTGGTAATTGCTTACAACTATGTTTCAAAGGATAAAAACTTAAATAAAGATTTGAAAAATATAAGCTTGAGTGTTAGGAGTTATGAACATATACACCTTATTTGTCATCTGAAGATGATTTAATAGCTGATATATTATAGTGAAAGTAGCAAAGTGCTTTATAATCGTTGTCCGTAAGTTGTTATTAAGTTTCATAGAATTAATATTCCGCTATAGCTAACTCACATTGTCAGGTTTCTAAGTGAATATAGCTCGACAATCTTAACGCAAGTAACTATAAAGCAGGCACCAGCAGGTTACTGTTTCCTAAGAGAAACAGTAGAAGACGTACAGAGTCTTAAGCCTATAGTGACTGCTAGTTCTTACTTCTATGTTACATCCCAGCCTTTGTATATTCACTATGTAACTTTGTGCAAGCTTCATTATACACTAGATAGACTGAGATAATATGATTCTCAAAGTGCAGGTAATATATGTATATATGAAACATTTATTGCGCTCGCGTGGCAAAAATCCCTCACAGCATCAAAAGGAGATTCTGAGAGACAGCACGGAAAAAAATGGATTACAACATCAAGAATAATCTGGAATATATACCACCTTGTAAATGTTTACATTGACAATGGGACATCTGTATTATTATAAAATTTGTCATTTTAGTACGAAATCGTTCCTAATATTTCATGTATTATATGGGGAACTCCACGCAATATTTCCAGTGAAATTGTTAGACAGTTTTTATAGTAAATAGTTCACTTTTAATTCGCCCTAATCAGTTTCAGACTTGTTTGACACAGTTTCAAAAAGGTTCCAAATAGTTGTTAAGGTACCAGTACTAATTAGTACATACTTTTTCATAGTTCTGTATATATAATTTTAAACAAGGTTCTTAACAAATTGTAACAATTTCTAAACAATAATTTTAAGTAGTTCTAATAATGATCTAAAACAGTTTTCAAAGGTTATCATTGACGAATCAGAATTGACAAAGAATATCTTATCACCGAACCGTGAAAGTGAGGCGCCAGTTGTTTAAAAAAAATATAGCCGACATGCGACTTTTTTTTAAAGGCAGTACAATATAATTAGTTGGTGTCTGAAGTTTCAAAAATCCCTGTGTCCAAATCTAGATATTTATGAGCTTAATTAACCATCCAAATTTTATTAAAATTCGTTGAGACATTCTCCAGATATCCAATCGACAAAAGAGTTACTTCACACGTACATACACTCACACACAACTGGAATTTTTTTTAAAACTCTAAAAATTTACGCTGTGGCGTAGCTAGGCAAAATATAGGGGTGAGCAACATATGTATATATGAAACATTTATTGCGCTTATAACCTTATTATTTATAACCTTCGCGAGGCCGCTTTTCGTACCTTCCTTTTTTTTCCTAAGCTGAAAAAACTTTTTGTGGCAAAATTTTTTTAAAGTGCATATAGTTTCAGAGATATATGTGTTTAAAAATAGGTCTACTTTTAAAAACAAAAAATTTTAAAAATCATAACTCGAAAACTAAGCTACCAAAAACAATATAAAAAATTAGAGTATTTTTTTTTCAATAAAGAATGAAAAAAATAAATGTTTGGCCGAATTTAAAATCTGCATGTAAATCTCACATGTAATCGCCTATATGTATCTTTTTACTTTGCAAGGCAGAAATGTTATCAGTATTTATTTCATTTCTTTAGACTTTTTAACTTTTCCTCTATTTTTTCGTTGATTTTGTTCATAGTATCTCTTACGCTTCAAAATTCTAAAACAATATTTCTTGTTTTGTTTTTGTAGTTATTACTCAAACTAATTTTGTATTGAAAAAACAAATATAAGAGAAAATTGTAGTTCTTGGACAGAAATTTGAAAATTATCTATCTATGGACTCAGTACTTGAAGTTTTAATTAAAAATTGAATAATTTGTGTAAGGGGTATTGGAATTCATCCATAAATTGTCGATTTGAATGACTATTGAATTCGAATTCGAAAAGAACGTTTGAAGAGAGGTCGTAAAATGTGAGATCAAAGGAGGATACCTGTCGATGTTACTGTACTATACGATTAAGTTGCTGACAGAGCAAAGTGGATTCGATGGTTAGTTTTTCCAATGACAAAGCTCACCATGAGATTGGAGCAGACTTTCTAGTCAATCGAATTAATAAAGATGACGTAATAAAAGACATGAGAGCAAAGCGATCCTTTATCACGTTCTCCTACACACGAACATTTTCTTACTTCAATGACTACTTTTAGTTCAGAATGTGTTATTAATACGTCATTATCAATATTCTCTTTAATATTCCGTTTGACATCCTCCTCAAAATTCATTTAATTTTAGTGTACATATGCAAATTAGTTCTATGAATATTACTACAATTACTACTATTACCATAATTGTTATTGATTACCTGTACTCTCCTCCCACGGGGTATTTATAATTCAAATTTAATTTTAATACATGAGTAACTTATAATTAAATATAGGTATAGGAGTAAACAAGAATTTTTACAAGCAATTTTTAAACCGTACAATAAATAATTGTAATGATTGTTAATTAAAAACGTTTATAAATTTTATATTATAAGAGACCATTCAAAAAATCGTAGACTGTATAAAATTTCAAAGCATGAAAGGAATTTTTTTTTAAAAAAATTAAAATATTCTTATTCCTGAATGTAAACTTTACTATCTTCGCTGGGAAAACTTTTCTTTCTTAATTCTTTGTAATAACTATTTTTAAAAAACTATATCGTTTTATGGAAACTAAATTGAAATAAATTATAATTTTAAATATTAGGATCAAAATGTAATAATATTTCAAAAATGATTAATTTTTTTATTCTTTAAAAATTTTTATGATCTTACTCAAAATTTTAAATTAAAATTTTTTTTACTGGTTTAGTTGATTATTCTTAATTTCAAAAGGGAACTTTACTTTTTTTTGATCATGCTTTTATTACTTGCAATAATTCGCTTTAAAGACGGTTTTAAAGACGGCACAGGTGAACCGATATTTTTGTAAGTCTAATTAATAATTTAATTTATGTAGGTGGGGTCATCAGGTTACATTTGATTGGTCAACAGGAGTTTGTGAAAGTACATTTCAATAAGGGAGTTGGGGATATTCTTTTTATAAATTCCGCTTTCTATTTTGAATTAACAATAAAAACTATTATTATTTTTATTGCTATTATTATTATTATTATTAAAAAACTATTATAACAAACAGATTAAAATAACTAATACTCTTCTGTAATGAATCACATTTCAGTTAACAAAAATTGGAAAAAACCTGATAATAAATTCTTTAAATTTCTTACAAATTGTCTAATATTTGTAAGAATTTCAAATAATTTATTTATTTGTTTGTCATAAACGCTTGGTCCAGGTTTTTACCTAGACCCCATTAGAAAAATACATTTTCGTTTATTTATCTGAAGGAATCCAGCCAAACATTACAATATTATAATTTGCCAGGAGATTTTCAAAATTTAGAAAATCTGGGGGCGTGTCACTTCTTCAAGTAGTACTTATACGTATAGTATAAGTTACGTTGAAAATTCAAAATATGTGGAAGTAAATGTATTAAGTATTATCGTAATACACATTTTTTATTACATATTTCGGTGTCGACATGGATTCTTGACAAACAGTAATGCAAACAATTAAAAAAAGTCCCAGCTTCTTAGAATAACATAGATTTGTTTTATGTTATTAAAAAATAGCTGGATAATTCTAGGATGAGGCGACCCAACTATTATATTTTGAGTGACCATTCTTAGTAAAAGGGTACATTAAGCTTGTGAAATTAAATATCCCTTTTCACTGTTTGCCTTTCAACCAATTAGTTTTCAATAGTAACTTTTACCTGAAAATGTTAATTAAGGGTTGCCTAATGCCTGAGCTGCAACTGATCTCACAGCGAAATACCGTATACTTTATTTAGTGTCTTATATTCTACAGCCGTTATACCTGCGAACGAATCAGTTAGATCACAAACGTTTCCATATATAATATATAAATTGTGTTATTTGTGAATCTTTATCTCTGTAACTCTTTATCTCTTTCACTCTTTATCTCTTAAACTATTTACTTTTTAAAATATTTATCTCTCAATTTTTTTATCTACAAAACCTTTTATCTCTCAAACTCTTTATCTCCTAAACTGTTCATCTCATTAACTCTTTATCTCTCAAACTATTTATCTCTCAAACTATTTATCTCTCAAACTATTTATCTCTCAAACTATTTATCTCTCAAACTCTTTATCTCTAAAAATCTTTATCCCTCCTACTCTGCATCTCTGAAAAACTCTTTATCTCTTTAACTCTATATCTCCAAAACCTTTTATCTCTCAAACTTTTTATCTCTTAAACTATTCATCTTATTAACTCTTTATCTCTGAAAAACTCTTTATCTCTTTAACTCTTTATCTCTCAAACTCTTTATCTCTTTAACTCTTTATCGGTCAAACTTTTTATTTCTTAATCTCTCTATCTCCCTAACTCGAGGCGCATGAATATTCCCTAAAACCTATTTAGCCAAAATGCCATTTAACCTAAAACTATTCAACCTAAACTGCATTCAGCCTAAAAAGCATTTAGCCTAAACTCCATTCAACCTAAATCCCATTTACCCTAAATTCTATTTAACCTAAATCCAATTAAACTAAAATGTATTTAACATAAATCTCATTTAACCTAAAATGCATTTAATCTAAAATGCATTCAGCCTAAATTATATTTAACCTAAATCCCATTTAACCTAAAATGCATTTAGCCGAAAAAGCATTTAGCCTAAACTGCGTTCAACCTACATCCCATTTAACCTAAATTCTATTTAACCTAAAATGTAGTTAACATAAACGCTGATGCTAAAGCTACGCTAACGTGAACTGGTTCTTCAAAACTATACCTACGCGAAGTGGAAGTGAAGTACTCTTTAAAACGAATGCTTCACTTCATTTGACGTACATTCGTTGGAATGATAATTAAAAATATATACCTATGTTCAATTATTTATTGAACAAGAAGTATTTGAAAAATATTTAAGTCCTAAATCTATTACCAAACGTCAGACTACTGCAATCAAAATTATGTTATGAAAAGTAGCGCGAAATTCAAAAATAAGAATTTAAAGATAAATTTGTTATAAACAAAAAAATAATTTTTAACTGACAGATTAAAATTTTTTAAAGACGTCCATCTGATAAAAATTGGCTTAAAAACTTGTTTTAAAATCCAAATAATTTTTTTTTTTAATAATAAATATTCTTTTACTAGACATTAAAATTGGAGTAAGAAATCTATCTTTTTTAAATCCATTATTACTATTGGATATTAAGTAAACATTAATTTTTTAATCAGAATAACTTATAGAAATATTTTTAAAAAATTTATTTAGAATCTTTCAGTCTTTTATTTTGAAAATTTTTCAAGTTTTTAACTACAAAATTTAAATATATTTTTTTAAAAATTATTAAAGTCTAATTTATTCAAATCATTCTAATTTTAATTCATTTATCATTAATTTTTAAAGTTAGATTTATAAAATTTATTCTATGATTGTTTAATAAAATTTTTTAATTTAAATTGGGAAAAACTTTTGATATCACTGCCACTGAGTAAAAAGCTATTATCAAAGGTTAATTCTTGAAATATTGTAGTGTCAAATAATTTAAAAAAAATTTATTTACTTATTTAAAATAATTAAACAATTTATTATATTGTTTAATTTGAAAATTATAAAAAATACTCTAAAAATGATATTTTTTTAATTCATACAAAACTCATTTTTTAAAGTCTTATTTTTTTCAAAATTTTAAAAATTTAGTACCTTTTTCGGTCTGGATTTCTTGGTTTGGACTTTTTGTCCTACAATCCATTTTTTTTGGTTGTATAACTCAATAATTTTATAAGAATGAAATAAAAAATAAGTTTAAAAACAATTCAAAATTCCATTAGAAAGTGATTTAAAATTGTTAAGAATTTTATATCAAAAATTTTACTAAAGATTTAAAAAAATACTAAAATTTTGAAAAAAGTAATACTTTTAAAAATGAGGATTGCAGGAAAAAAAGTCCAAACCAAGAAATCCAGACGTTATGTAAAAAATTTTAAAACCAGAGTCTTAGAATTTTTAAAATATTTAAAAAATCTGAAGGAAGAAAAGTTGATCAGTCAAATTTTACAATACAAAAGTCGAAAAGACATATTTTCTGAAAAAGAAGTCGGAAATAGTTTGAAAAATTCGTTCAATCCGAGCCTCGTTTTTAATAAAAACGTTAATTTACCGTTCATTACTTTTAAAATTAAACAAAAATTAAAAATACATGTTCTAAAAAAATCGGTATTATTTTCAAAATGTGACAAAATATAAATAATACCCTATCTGTGTTAAATATGATTATTAGAAATAAATAAGCCGATCATTTATAAAGAATAGATAATAATTTTAAAGGATTTATAATTTATTAAACTGATTATAACGAATTAATATTGAATAAATTTATTATTTATATCGAAATGTTAAATTAATTCCAATCAATCGAAGGAAAATACGGTAGAAAAAGATAATAAATATTTGGTATTCCGTATTCAACTTATTTTATTTTACATTGACAATAAATTTGGCAAAGTAAAATCAAAATGATTGTGATGACACTAGCGCCACGAGTGTCGCTTTTCAAAACTAATTCCACTTCGCGTAGGTATAGTTTTGGAAAAACGGTTCACGTTAGCGTAGGAATAGACACTCCGTAACATAAATCTCATTTAACCTAAAATGCATTTAATCTAAAATGCATTCAGCCTAAATTTCATTTAACCTAAATCCCATTTAAACTAAAATGCATTTAGCCTAAAAAGCATTTAGCCTAAACTGCATTTAACCTAAATCCCATTTAACCTAAATTCTATTTAACCTAAATCCCATTTAACCTAAAATGTATTTAACCTACATCTCATTTAACCTAAAATGCATTAAATCTAAAATGCATTCAGCCTAAATTTCATTTAACCTAAAACTCAATAAATCTAAAATGCATTTAGCCTAAAACCCACTTAACCTAAATTTCATTTAATCTAAATCCCATTTAACCCAAAATGCATTCAGCCTCTAAATACCATTTAACCTAAAATGCATTCAGCTTAAATTCCAATTAACCTAAATTCCATTTCACCTAAATTTAATAATCACAATAATTTATTTAAACAATTGCTATAAATAAATTCTTTATTTTGGATGAAGTTAATCAATAGTTACAATAATTTGTTTAAACAATGGTTATAAATAAATTTCAAGTTTGTTGCTTAGTTGTAATTATAGAAAATGAAAAATAATTGTTTAAACAATACAAAATTAATTTATAAATGTAACGAACTTTTAATTTTTAAAATTAAAAAAGTATTCAACTTACAACATTTATCAAGTTCTCGTACACGGGTGCCTTAGAATTTTCACAATGCTCTAAAATCTCTTTTTTCATTCTCTCTCTCTTTCTCTCTCTCTCAAACGAAGAACATCATCACACCTTTCTCTCTTTCAAGTTTTCACACTAAAATCACAAAGTGTGAACTCACCTTGTGTTTCGCACACTACTGTTGTCCTTGTCTATTCCAGGCACATTCTA
The DNA here is from genome assembly GCA_037103525.1 of Ganaspis brasiliensis. Classification (NCBI taxonomy): domain Eukaryota; kingdom Metazoa; phylum Arthropoda; class Insecta; order Hymenoptera; family Figitidae; genus Ganaspis; species Ganaspis brasiliensis. The sequence continues at coordinate 104,208 of JAZKLR010000303.1, forward strand.
TACCTTATTCTCTTTTTCTGTACGCACGCTATTGTTCTCTTTATCTATTCCATATTCTTCATCTCTTTTTCTGCTACGGACACTATTCTTGTCCTATTCTAACCCACGTAAATTCTATATCTTATTCTCTCTTACTTGCTGAGAAAGCATAGCAGTATATCTACACTGAAAAAAATATGTTTGTCAAAATCAACTATTTGTCTATAGTTAAAAGCCATTTTAGTTAAAATGACAAGGATTCCAAGTTAAGCTTGCAACCGAAGCGAAGTTAGTTCTAATATATTAAACTTGTTTGTTTGTAACTCTTAAAAACGCGGGAAAAAATTGTCAATCAGCTAAAAATTTACAATTTTCTATAGTGCAAATGAGTTAAGTTGTATCACATAATCTTTAAAATAATACAAAAGTATACACTAAAATTTTAATAGTGTTTTTTGAAAATGTTAAATCAACATAACCTTCAAATATATGACGGCCACAACTAGGTCATTTACCGTAACCACTAATGTTTTAGAGATAGAAAATATTAATATTTTATAAAATAAAAGACTTTTTGAGTAATAAAATCAGTCGGTCCCACAATTTCTGATGTTCAATATAATATAATTTCTAATTTCTTAGACTGAAAATTATCCTTGTATTTTAACTAGGTTTCCATAGTTGGCGCCTTAACTAACAAAGAAAAATGGTTGATTCCTTGTGTACGGGTGCAAGGGATTTTTTTCAGTGTATACCTATGACTAACTGATTTCTTATATAGGACAGTAATACATAAATGACAATGTATAAGAATATATAATAATGAGACATCTTTTATCTCAAAATTTACATAAACTTTTAAGTTTTATATAATGTTGGAAAAACTTTTTCATTCCGTACAGTAACAGTTCTTTTTAAAAACCATTTTGATTTTAAAAAATTAACCTGGATTGAAATATGAAGAAATAATCGCAAATTGATGAGAAAAAAATAATATTAATTGAAAAATGAAGAAAATAATTGTGAATTGGACAGAGAAATTGAAGAATTAAGGAATTAAATTGAGATTTAAAAAAAATTATTGATAATAAATAATTTACAAATGACTATATTAATAAATAAATAAATAGTAGAAAAAAAGTAAAAAAGCCCAGGAACGGTGAATATTTAAGAAAATAAATGATAATTAAAAACTGAAGAAAACTGTAGGTAAAATTGTAACAAATAATTGAACATTGAATGGGACTTCAAAAAATTAAAGTTGGTTAAAAATCGAAGAAAATAATCGCAATTTGAGGAAAATAATTTAAAATTAGAAGAAATAGTTGGAAATTGAAGGAAAAAATTCAAAATTAAAGAAAATAATTGTTAATTAAAGAGAATAGTTGAAAAGTTGAATTGAAAGTTCAAGAAAAGTATTGTGAATAGAAAAAATTATCGAAAAAAGCTGAGAATTATTGAATATAGAAGAAAATAGTTGCCAATAAATTGTAAAAAATTCTAAACATGGCAAGATTATTAAATTGACAATTAACGGAAATAATTTTTAACAGAGAAAGATAAACATGAAATTAAAAAAAAACAAAGAAAATTATAGAAATAATTCTAGAAACAATTGAAAGTTTAATTGCTTTTTGAAAAATTAAACTGTATTTAAATTGCAACATTAAAAAATTCACATTTCTACAGAATAATCTTAAAAGTTAAGAATGTAAATTTAAGATTTAGAACAGAAATAACTAAGAATAAAAGTTGAAAGAAAATTATTGTAGTAATTGTAAAAAATAATTGTAAATTTAATTGGATTATAAAAAATTGAACTGGATTAAAAAACTTTGAAAATAAGTGAAAATTGAAAAAATAATTGAAAAAAATAGAGAATTATTGAATACTGACTGAAATAATTGAAAATTCAAGCAAATAATTGAAAAAACGAGAATATTTGAAAATTGAAAAAATAATTGAAAACTGACAAAAATAATTGAAAAAACCGAAAATATTTGAAAATTAAAGAAAATAATTAAAAACTGAAAAAATAATTGAAAAAACGAGAATGTTTGAAAACTGAAAAAAATAATTTAAAAAAACTGAGAATATTTGAAAATTGAAGAAAATAGTTGAAAACTGGAAAAACAATTGCAAAAAATGAGATTTATTGAATATTGTAGGAAACAATAAAAATTGATAAAAATATTGAAAGAGGCTGAAAATTATTGAATATTGAAGGGAATATTTGAAAATGGAAGAACATGATTGAAAATTAATTAAAATAATTGTGAATAGAAGAAAATACGTAGAAAAAAAAATAATTGAGATTTGAAGGAAGTAATTGTAAATTAAAGAAAGTATAATTGTGTATTAAAATATTGAAAGCCGGGAAATTCTTTAAAAAAAATTGTATGATATTTTTTTAATAAAAATTGTCCATTTTTTGATTGAAGATTAGGCGATGATTTTAAAGGGTTGTTTTTTATGCTGAAGGGGATAAGGTAGATAGGAATACATTCAGAGCAATTTTTAAAGCCAGGGAATTCTCTCACAATTTTTTTATTATATTTGTTTAATAGAAGTTGTCCATTTTTCTGTCCTTTAAAATTGTTTAAAACCAAATTGAGGTGTTCATTAAGCCAAGAACTTACTGATGCTCTACTTACAAATGGCAGTAGAGAATGCTATTGTTCAAGAAATTCCAAATAATTAAATTATTGATAAGTTTAAATAAAATAATTTTATAATTTAATATTGTTATCTTTTATTTTTAAATGTTAATAAAAAATTTCAGTTATATAGAAAGGGGCCGCTTTGAATATCTTTCCCGGGCCGCTTTTAGTTCCCAATTCGGCCCTGTTATTAAATCAATTATTATATTTCTAAATCCATTTAAAAATATTGTGCGACACGCTAAAATACTAAGTTAAATGTAAAATAAATCTATACGAATGTTGAATATTTAAAGTTTAATGTAAAATTATTAATTACATGAATTATAGAGAAAAGCATTTTTAATAAAGACAAACTTTAGTTTCAACAAAAATCCTATCTTTTTTCAATTGATTAGCTACAATGAGAAAATTACGTAATGCCTTTAAGGGGTGGAGAGAGGAGTTAGCAAAAAATTACGGTGCGTTACGTGGGGGAAAGGGGGGGGGGAATCAAAACAGCTCCAAAAAAGTGTCAATTATTTTTTGAATGGCCTTTAATATACAATGATTATTATAATAATTATTATTAACGATATCTTCAGTATAGACACATTTTCATGTTAATATATAAATGTGTCAAAGTTAACGTCCATTACCCACTGGTTATTCGTATTTAGTCTTTAACATGCTCTATGTATATCTCAAGCCTTGTTCGGTGAACATGTTTACATTTCCCTTCATTTACATCACAAACGATATGAACTTAAAGCGCATTATATGTTTTACTGCGATAGAAGGGTGTGAATTTCATTTACAGTATATGCCAGTGACTCGCATATTCAATATCATCATGAAAGGCACATTTTTCTCGATTTAATATACACACCCATAAAGAAAATGTACACTGTAAAAAATAATGGAAAATTTTCCATACAAAAGTAACGAATTTTTTCTATACTTGGTATGGAAATATGTTTTTCAGTACATCAGTATGGAAAAATTTCATGACATTATGGAAAATATTTATTCTTATAGTAAAATACCCAATTTGAGTATGGAAAAATTACCTTACGACAAAATTCCATACATGGGGATGGAAGAATTACAATACATTACAAAATATTTTCATACGTGTTTGGAAAAATTCCAATTTTTTTAAAACAGTAATAATGATAAATTATATGTAATTATAAGTGCATAATTTTTACAATAGTTAATAAAATAAAAAGTTAATGAAATAATTGGAAAAAAATATACCTATTATTACGTGCTAGATAGCGTAATTTTGTAAAATCATTTATTTCTAAAAAACTTTAATCATATAAATTAAATAAATTCTATTTATTTAAATAAAAATCCCCCTCAATATATTATATGTAAATAATTTTTATAATTTACTTTTGTATTAAGTATTATTGAAATTAATTATTTAAATAATATTTTATTTTTAAATAATAATATTAAATTAAAATTAAAATTAATAAATAATAATTATTTGTTAATTTTGTTTACATATATTGCAATTATTATATTAGAATATTTATTTATAAAATATTTAGAAGTTAGGAGATTGGATTGTATAAACTGTGTATCAGTAAATACAAAAGATAAATAAATTCTATTAATGTATTTTAGATAATTAATACGTTCCAGAATTATTATAATTTAAATAGCATGTAATCCAGGCCTGAACCTCCCAAAGTTATTTCTATCGACACTCAACTACCCGGCATAGCCGAGTGGTACTAATAGCGTGCGTTCACTGCGAGCGAATTCGTCTATAGGGCCGTGGGTTCGATCCCCCCTTGAGCGTGCGATATTTTAATTCATAGGTTAAGTGTTTATATGTATTAAAATTGTTAATTAGTCTTAGGTCTATAATAATTAAGTGTTTAAATGTACACTTAAGATTAAATTATAAAAATAACAATCTAAAAATATCAATTTAAATAATTATAGATTCTGCTTCTGTGGAAACAGACTTGACCATACAACGTATGGGTTTTTTTTTCCATACAATCGTATGGAAAAATTGCAACAAAGTATGTTGATATAACTATACAACGTATGGTTTTTTTCCATACAATCGTATGGAAAAATAACAATAAAATATACTAATATAACCATACAATGTATGGTTTTTTTCCATACAACTGTATGGAAAAATAACAGTAATGTAAGGGTTAATTTACGTCCAGTACATGTATGGAAAATTTACCACAAAAATTTTTTACAGTGTAGTTACTTGTTTTCGCTTCAAAAGTGTGTATGTAAACTTGAATTTTCCGCTTCGTCTTCGATCGCATCCTCGCATTTATGCATTTTTAAATAGACGACTGACATAAAAAAAAGTTTCACAAAGTTAAAATTAAACGAATTTCTTTCGCACACGTAAATTGAAAAATGTAGATTATTTTAAGTTTGCTATTTAAAAATACACATTTTCTGTCATTACTTTTGCACAGAAAAAGCAGGAAGGTTAAATTAAAAGTGTCCAATTTGTTCTTTTTTGCGTGCATATAGATGAGTCTGAAGTTTGCTTCCAAGAATAATTTTAAGTGCAGCCAATTAATAGTTTGAATTTCAGTTAGTAATTAAATTAGTTTCATACTTTTTAAACATTTTTCAAACTGGATTACATCAAATTCTTATTTTTAGGTAACAATTACAAATTCTATTTTTTAAACACTATTTCTCTTTAAACGCAATATTCGGTAAAATTTCTGAAAATTTTGAAATTGTAAAAAATAGAGCATACTTTAGACAACTTCCATCTTTAGTTCCCACAATAAAAAATTTTTATTTATGTGTAAGACGAAAAAAAAGAAAGAAAACACACTTTATTGGTCGTTTCGCAAGTTCTACACTTTAAAGTTCCATATACACATCTCTTTATCGCTCGAGATTGACATTTCAAATTATCCTGTTTTTTATTTACGACCTACAAATTTCAGACGTCATTACCTCTTGAGCGAAAAGTATGATTCTTTATATCAACATTCTCAATGTAATAAAAAAGTATACACTGCAAAAAATGATGATAAATTTTGCCATGTTAAAGAAAAACTTACGGAAGTAACATTTTTTAGAAAATTAAGTTTTTGTTAGCGATCATCATAAAAATGAGAAATTCAAGAAATGCTTGATAAAAATTTACATTTAATACTTTGTGAATTCAAGAAAATTTATATAAAAAAAAACAAATTGACACAAATTTGATTAATGTTTTGATATCTATAAGAGTAATTTTATTTTTTTAGACCCAAAAATTTGGTTCTCTAATGACTATAAGACCAGGATGAAATCGTTTCTTGTGAGAGTAAACAACATTTTATATACACTCTGTAGAACAGAAAAATGAATATTTATTATTACCTGTCTATGCAAATATGTGAAAAAGAACAAAAACATGAGAAGAAGTAAAAAACAGATGAACAAATCCTACGATGAATATGAATGCTCACAACTGACTTATGTGTGTATGATATTATTACAAACACAGAACAAAGCTTTAGCGAAAAGAAATAAAAGGTATTTTATTTATTAATATTTTGCCTTAAGGAGAGTATCTTAGCGCATTGATATATATTAAGAAATAAGATAAATGGGACTTTAAAAAATATAAGTATAATATTCGCAGAAAATAAGAAAGAAAAAAAGAAAGAAAGAATGAAAAATGAAAAGAACCAAGGAACGTTTGAGGAAGTAAAAAACAGTCAAAGCTTATTATAATTTCTATTTTCGACCTAATCCAAACAGAAAAAGTGAATACATGTTTCGTAGGATTATTATTTATAATTAAAATAAATTTTTGACAGAAATTAAAGAAAATTATATTTTTTAAACATTTAAGAAACTATAGGAAGTCAGAGCACAGGTACTTGACAAAAATAATAAAAAATAATGTAACCTGTCAACATTTCTCAATGGAAAATTTTTCTGAATCAGTTGCGTATAGAAAAGTTCCACCTTGGAGTGTTTAAAGTCACATAAATGGGAAAAGGTAACAACTTGCGCATTAAAAAAGAAATGGAAAATCTTTAGTGAATCAAAGTTTTGCCTGCTTAAAATTACTCTTTCAAAGTAAAAGAATTACAATTAGAAAGGAATAATTTCTGTGAAAGTTACAGTTGCAGTTTTCTTTGATTCTTTAGATTTGATCATTTCTGGGGTCTGCTGATTTAATCTAGAGTTCAATATAATGGAAGCTTCCTGAACTTATTGAAAATTTTAAAAGTACTTCGTACTTTTCATCCGACGTGATTCTGACTTCAACAGTAACATGTTAAGTAAACCCGTGTGTTATAGTTGGGTTAAACGAGTTTCCGAGTTTATTGGTTAATGTTTTATTGCCGATGGGGATATAGTGGGGCTTCTTGGCAAATAAGAGTTGCAGTTTACTTTGTGATAGACACGATTACTTTTGCTGTTTTACTCCTAAGTTTTAGTAAGCAATGAAACCACCTTCTGATTTATTGGATTGGCAATTGTAATTAACGGAAAACAATTTAATTAAAATTTTAAATAATTGACCAATGATCAGTTATTGTAATTTTTCACAGATTCCTCATCCTCGATTCCATATCTCGTATTTCGCAGTTTTAATTCCTCTTTCCAGATTTAAAATTCCCGACTCCACATTATAGATTCCACATTTCGAATTCCACATCGCGGATTCTGCATCCCGGTTACCACATACAAAATTCAACATTTAGAATTTCATATTCCGGAATCTACAACCTGAATTTCAAATCTCAAATTACACATTTCGGAGAAATTCAGAATTTCATATTTCGGATTTAACACTCGGAATTTCTCACAATTAGTCCAGATTTCGCATTACAAATTACTCATTCCGTATTTCTTATTGCAAATTCTAACATCCCGAATGTAACATTCCGGATATAACATCCTAAATTACACATCGTAGATTCCACATAGCAGATTCCCATCGCAGATTCCACATCCCGGATACTACATCTCCGATTCTACATTCTAGGTTGCAAATTCTGAATTCCACATCTTTCATTTCACATTTAAAAATTCGCATTCTGGATTCACATTCTAAATAACTCCTTCCCAATTCAACATTCGGAATTTCACATCGCCGATCCACATCCACATCCACATTTCTTATCTCAGATTGAACATTCTAGATTCTAAATCCTGGATTACTCATTCCGTATTCCAACATCTCGAATGTTGTCGAACCATATTAATTTTACATTCCCGATTCTATAACCTAGATTCTATATCTAGAATTTCACATTCCGAATTTCATTTTGCGGATTCCACATGCTGAATGTTATAGTCCGAATTCTACACTGCGGATTTCACAATATAGATTCCTCATTCCGTATTCCAAATTCGGGATTCCAATATCCCGAATGTAACATTCCGGATCCTATATCCAGAATTTTACATTTCGAATTCCGTATCATAGATTTGACATTTCGGTTTCCACTTTAAGAAATCTGTAATTTGGAATTCGAAGATATATCCAATATTTTATATTAAAGATTCCAAATTCCGTATTTCTTTTTCCGGTATTCATATTGAGGTTTTATATCCCGGATTCTAACTTTAAAATTTGACATTCCCGGTTCTACAATTTAAATTTCAAATCTAGATTTCCACACTCCAACTTTCATTTTACGGATTCTAGATCGCGGATTCCACATCTTCGATTCTACAGTCCAGGTTCCGCAAGTCCGGAATTTCAACTCTCGGATTCCACGTTTCGAATTTCATATCTCGAATTCAACACTCTGGATTCTACATTGCAGATTTCTCATTCTGAATTCCACGTTTCAATTTCCACATTGTGGATTAAAAATCCTGAATTTCATAATTCGTATTCCACATTTTAGATTTAACTATATGGAATCCACATCTCGGACGCCACCTAGCATATATTCCATTTCTCGGTTTCCTCATTCCACATTCCGGATTCCTTATTCCAGATTTAACATCTCAAATCCCTCAGTTCATTAGTTGTTTTTTTTTCAAAGACTTAAAAAACAGACGAAAATTTAAATTTCAGTTTACTTTGTCATGAAACTTATTTGTTAAGAGTTTTTTGGTCGATGATAAAGAATTTTAAATCAGATATCTGAAATTCAAAATGGCAAAATTCCTCCACATGAAGTAAGGTTTGTATTCGTTCAAATATACATTTTTTTTAAAATGCTTCAAATTAACTTTCCTCTATCTAAAAATGTGTTATATGAGTTTTTGATCAAATGTCCGAATGTATGTGTGCGTGTATGTGTGCGTGTGTGTGTGGATGTAGTTTTTTTGTGAACACGATAACACGAGAACGCTTTAACGGATTTAAATAAAATTTGTTATGGTTAATTGCACTACTAAAATCTGGAATCAGACACAAGGGTTTTTAAAAATAACGAAAAAAAAAATGTTAATGAATTTTAATTTTTTGAAAAATTGATTCCTAAAAACAAATTTTTTTAATCTGTAAATTTCACTTAATATACAAAAAACATATTCCTTGCTTCAAAACAAATCGATTGATCTTTATGAAGTTTAAATTTTGTCCAAATTTTAAAGAGCAAATTGCAATTATCAAATTGTTAATTTTTTAAACAGTAACTTATTGCTTCCTGCATGCACTGCAAAAACAGTATTCTCTTAGTGTCTGAAAATAAGATACTTAAAGTGTTTCGAATCGTTCAAATATAAAATATGTTTTAAATTAAGACACAAGATTTTACTTAATGTTTTATTTTAAAACACTAGAAGCATCTCAATGCTGTTGTAAACATATTTAATGTTTTAAAATGAGTCACATTAAGTGTATTTCGAATATGTGGACACCAGACATTTTAAATGTTTCAAAGATGGGGACCAAACATTTCAAAATGAGACATTTGGTCACTTGTTTTTGCAGTGTGAGGAAGCAAATCTTTTTGCTGACGTGGAAGCAAAATGTTCATATAAAATGAACATAATCCTCGGCTTGTTTAAAAAATTGTAATTTAAATTTTAAAATTGCATATTTTTTATTAAGTCTTGGTCCGACTTGGCCGAGCGCCGATCGAGTTGTTTCACTGGGGCTCTTAAATTTACGCTGATGAACCTCAAAATCGTATAAAACATTTTAAAAATGTTAAGATACAAGAATATAAAAAATCTTAAAATCTTTTTTTTTTAATTTTTATTGCGACCAACCTCCTCAAAGTACGTGTTGACTGGAGACGAATGAGATATATTATGTACTGTATAAAAAATTTATCTACTCAATGTCCTATTGTCAGATAAGACTTCTCGTCCAAACTTAAAATATTAAGGTAAGCATTGCTTCTGCCGGGTAGGGGGGAGGCGGAGGGCGGAATGTCAGATGCGGAAATCAACCGTATTCTTAGAAACTTGCCAAGGCGCGAGTGCACCTTTTGAATTATTGAAGAGCGCTTTTCGTACTGAAAATTACTTTGCCACTGCTCTCGGCGAGCTAATGCAGTGAAACCACTTTTTATGAAGCGTTAATCTTATTACGAAAAATTCTCGGTTTTTGCGCCTTTCATAAAAGGAGGAAAGGAAGTGCATATGAAAGCGGACAAAAAATTTCGATGTCCCGCTTCCGTTAATTGCCCCCATTTGTTCAGATTCTTCTCTGAATTTTTTATTCGCACTTAGGCTTACATTTTTCGCTTAAAAGTTTCAACTTCTTTTTTTCTTACATTTTTTAACTTGATATTCTAACGTAAACTGTAATCGATTCATTTAATAGAGGGCTAACCAAAAAGTCGGGAAAATATTGAAGTTTACTTTTTCGCAGTTATCAATATATAATTTAATAAGTAGGATCATTCTAAATAAAATAAGACACTCAGAATAAAATTAAAAATAATTGTAACCGAAAGCAGGTGTGAAATTTTATATTATGGGGCACCGTTTTATGTTATATGTTCTATTGCCCCAAAAAAAAGGATATTTTCGACAATTCATTTTAAGAAAAGTATTATGTCAAATGTTTTCAAACTTTTATTATTCTTATACAAATAAAGTCTAGAAAGTCAATTTTTTTGTACAAAAATATTCAATTTTTGGCACCTTATCGTCTTTAGAGGGTCCAAAAAATGTACTTTCTTTACTGTGACAATTTCCATCAGAGAGTTCGAAATCAAAAAAAAAAAAAGTTCGTTAAACTTGAAGGTATTTTACGTGTGAGAAAAAGAATAAGATTATAAGAAGTTATTTTTAAAGACACAAACTGTGCAAAACTAAAACCCAAAAAAAACTTTGGGCAAATACGAGTTACACTCGTACAAAAACCCAGGGTTACATACACGAAACGAAGTTATTTAGTATATGAACAAACGTGTGCCAGAAATATTATATTCATAACTTAAATATAGTAACTGCTGTAGGAAGGAGCAATATTGAAATTTCGATAAATTGTTTCTCTCTATATCATTGCTGAGAGACCTCCAATTTGGTACACAATTACACAAATGTTTTTTCATGTATAGATTACAGGAAAATTATAGAGAACATGATTGTAAGTGTTAATTCTAACATTGTCAATGAAATAACAAGATTTTTTTAAACACAAATACAATAAAAACGAATTGAACACAAGTATACGAAATTGAAAAACTCTAGATCCAATATTTTGATCACAAAAAATAAAAAACTTTTTCTTCCTGATATTTCATTTTTCCTTTAAAAATATTATCATAATGAACTTTAATCGTCTTCCATCCATTTTATTTTTAATATATAGAACAAACTTTACAAAATGAAGTCAAATGTTGGTCATATTGCGATAACTATAAAGATCTAAGAACGCAATTTTTAGGAAATTTTGTGTTTTTCATAAATGACATTACGAAATTTTATTTTAATCAAATTTACTATATTTTTTCTGTATTCTACACCACAAAATATACAAGTATACCAAGTTGCAAAAATTTATGTCAAATAGTTTGTCAGTTAGGGACAAACTTATGCTCTACACAAATCACTGAATCTTTTAGCCCATTATAGGCCTTTCTAAGTCCAATAGACTGAGCTCTAGCATAGGGTACCGAATGGGACTATAAAAAACTCACCAGTTTTTTCTTGACAACGCTATGAACAACAATTGTAATCGCATTCTCTACTCTCTTAATTTCTTGGAGTGAGTTCTCACTCCACTAAGAGTGGAAATTGAGCCACTCCAATCAAGTGTCAGAAACCCACTCTAAAAGAGTGAGATTTTTCACTTTAAGCAAAAAGTGAACTCTAACTCTAATTTTGCAGTGAATTTTTACTCAAATTGGAATGAAAGTTCACTCTTTAAGAGTGAGATCTCACTTTTTTAGAGAGTATATTTTTCCTGAATTTTTTTAATGAAAATATATAATTATTATGTACAGTTTGAATACTGTAGTGCAAATAGTAAACCTCGTTTTGGAAGGAGAAAAGCAGAAACCATCACTACAGGAAAAGAGCTCTTCCGGACAGGAGAGCTCACCTTAAGTGAGGAGGCTAAGGGAGACGACGGCTTTAAATCTGTCGTAAAAAGGAGGGCCGAGGCCCGTAAAAGAAGAAAGGCTGCCAAGAAGGAAGTCAGGAAAGAAGAGGAAAAGAATAGAGCCGCAAAACCTAGGTCTTCCGAGGCTATCAGAATTTCGGCAACGGATACTACGTCCTACGCCGAGATTCTGAAGGACTTAAAGAGGACCTTGAAACTAGATGAAATTGGCACAGAGGTGCTTAGGACGAGGAGAACACTAAAAAATGAAGTTCTCCTAATAGTTAGAAAGGTGAAGAGACCTCGAAGTTCGCGAGAGCTTTAACTGCTACTTTGCAAGGAAGAGGAACAGTTACAGCTTGAATAAGAGAAAGGTAGAAATTAGGGACCTCGATGAGACGACATCCAAAGAACATGTCCTTGAGGCCCTAGTAGAAAAGTTGGGTAGCCCCAGCTTAGAGAGAACAGTAAATGTCGTCACACGTTTCCGTGGAACTGAACCCAAGTGCATAACTTGCACTAACCTGAACGAAACCAACGTCGTACATTGGACCGGCAGGAACTGCAGAAACTGAAACAGGCGAAAGCCTAAAGTTTCTGTAGGTTAACATACACACATTGAAGAAGGCCCAAGACCTGATGCTGGTGGACAGGTTCCTGAAGACGAGCAGTGGGTTCGTGTGGGTGGAAATTTCAGGTATAAGCATGTATAACTGCTACTTCTCACCCAACGACTCACTGACAGCCTTCAAAGCCGAGATAGATAAACTCGAGTCAAGCCTGCGAGAATCTCGTCACCGGCAACTTCAATGCGAAATCGCCAGACTGGGACGAGACAAGGCTCAACAATTGAGGAATCTTAATCGCAGAAATGGTCTTCAGGAATAATTTGATGTTTGTCAATAAGTGCCAAAAGTGGACGTTTAGGAGAGATCATAATATCGAATCAATTTTTGATCTTACGATAACAACTTCTCTCCTAAACCATCGTATAAAGGAATGTCAGGTCTCTGAGGATTATACCGAAAGTGACCACCAGGATATTTTAGTCTCAGGAGGAGACACACCAGGAGCCAGAAAACAGGTAGTTCTCTGTAAGAACGGCCCCAGGTGGAACATTAAGAAACTGGACGTTGGGAAGATCGACCGGTCCTTCGAAAAATCCCGCCTCATTGAGGAACTGGGATGGGTGAAGAGGTCAAACAATCTGTAACAAAAGGTGCGGACGGTAAATAATATGATTATCACCGCATGCGTCTCAGAAGACGCAACGTATACTGGTGGTCAGAAGAGTTGGCCTCTTTGTGAAAAGCATGCGTCAGAGTAAGAAGGATATATACTCAATCTAAGGAAGATCCTCGGCTAAAAGTCGCATTTTAAGAGGCCAAAAGGATCCTCAGAAAGGAAATGTGGATATCACAGCGAAGGGGCTTGTTTTCACTAGCAGAACCATGGCCTAGGATGGATTGGAGTGCCTGTCAAGTCTATAAGGAAGAACTCTTCACTCTTGCCGAGCTACACAAAGCCGGCAAAAGATTGAAGTCAAGCAAGGCGCTTATCGATGGGATAAGCAACGAGATCCTTAAACAAGTGATCGTTGCTTCACCCCAGATTGTTCTAGATTGCTTCAACAATTGCCTAAAAAGAGAAGAGTTTTTCCGTGACTGGTTTTCCTAACGAAAGGTAACAACCTCTCAATAGGGTTTCATCCAACAGGCCAATATGCCTGTTAGATACAATGGGCAAACTTCTGGAGGACATGGTTCTGCAGAAAATGCAGCTCAACTTGACGGGAGAAAAGAGTCTATCCGAGCACCAGTCTGGTTTCCGTAAAGGCCTGTCAAATGTAGATGCCATTCAGAAGGCAGTGAACCTAGCCAGGGAAGGAAAGGACAGATTGGGTCCGGAGAAGAAAAAAGCTTCTGCACTTTGGTGGCTATAGATATTAGCAACGCTTTTAATACCCTACGATGGGAAGATCTCATCAAGGCGATGAGAAACAAAGGAATACCGTCCTACTTGTTTCGGATAATGGACAATTATCTCAGCGACAGGTGGGTAATATACAAGGGTGACACCAGAGTTGCCAGATTGGGCTACAAAGCGCGATTTGGGCTATTTTTTGCGATAATAACGCGGCTCAAATTTGAATTTCGCTTCAAGTAGCGAATTGGGCTATATATATTTTTTAAATTGCGTTTTTTGGGCTATGTTGGAAATTGTTCTATTTATGTGGAAAAATGTATGTACTTCTTTAAAAAACAATAATACTAATAACAATTTTTCATGCATCATATTAAAAATCTACATGTGACTTTTTTTTTTAGAAATTGAATGCATTTATGCACTTTTGATACATATTTTTTTCTTGAAATATGTAAATAAATAACGCGATTTGGGCTACATTTGGACTTTTCTGTGCGTTTTTGGGCTTTTAAAACTAAGGCGGTTTTTGGGCTACACCAGTGCCTCCTAATCGCGGTTCTCAGTACCAAAAATCTGGCAACTCTGGGTGACACCTGCACTCTGAAGGAAGAGATGCAACGAGGTGCCCCTCAAGGCTCGAGGATAGGGCCATTCGTATGGAATGTCTTTTATGATGACTTCTTGCGAATGGGTCTACTGAAAGGCGCGGTGATCATCGGCTTCGCGGATGATTCACCCTTTATATGGATGATAATAGTTTCAGCAAGAACCAAATCCGCCGAGATGCGAGAAGCAGACTCGTCGACAGCTGGCAAGCAAGATGGAGCGGGGAGGTAGAGAGAGGCCGATGAACGTATCGGCTGATACCAACACTCGCCACCTGGTTAAATCGGAAGCATGGAGTAGTTTCATACTACGTTACGCAAGTAACCTGTTACACAACCTTCAGTTGTAAGCATTGGGACGCGGAAAGGCGGGTCATGTTCTCCGGTGTAAACTGCAAAATTACCCCCGAGAGCATAATCCTGCTTATGACTCGTTCTGCTGAGGATTGGCAGACCTTCGAGACCTTTATACATTATGTTATGAGGGTCAAAGATCTCGTTGGTCGTCAAAGAATGTAGGTCCCGTTGGATAAGGGAGGAAATCGCGTCAGCGATGGAGTCGGGATATAAGTTAACCCCTGCTGGCGATACGCCACTGAATGCGGGCTTTACCTGGGGGTGATCTTAAGGTCCCAAAAGAGGGTGTGTTTTTAGCGGGTCGGCAGAACATCGCCATCCCCGCATAACCCTGTAGTAAGGCTACAGGGCACCTGGCTGCAGGTTTTCACATCCTAAGCAAAAAAAAACTCAAACCTCTAGGTTAAATAGTTTGTCAGACAGAGGGGCGGGGTAAATGGTCATTTTAATGAATATTTTAAAAAAACTCTTGTTATTTCCTTGACAACACTATGAACATCATGTTCAATTATGACTGTGTGAAAATATTTATTGGCGCTGGCCAGACCCAATCCAGCTTTTCACCTCTCCAGACTAGCGGCTAGCCATTAAACCTAGTCAGCGGCAGGCCAGAAGCCCAGAAGCGAAACGCTTTTTCGCTAGTTAGTGCTTCGAGACAGCGCTGATTTGCTGAAAATTGTCTTGACTAATTGAAAAAAAATTTCAAGTTTTATTTTCAATTTTTCTCTTTTTCACCACGGAGTCACTGAAATCTGCAATCAAATCACATAAAAAAATAGCATGAAAAATTTAGAACTTCTGAAGATTCGAACCCTTCATGTATCAACTGGAAATCCTCGAGGCTAACAACTCTGATATCAGTACTTCGGAAGACAAAATTGTATTAACAGTCCTTTAAGTCAAACTACGGTCTAGCCTGAGTTTGATCTGGGCCAAACCAGATTTCCAAACTAACTGATCTAGAGGTTCTAGATTAGCAGGTCTGGTTAGGGCCGGACCTGGATCTGATCTGATCTGACTTCCAGACCAATGATCAACAGTTCAAGTGTTTCTAATCTGGAAGTCAGATCAGATCCAGGTCTGGCGCTGACCAGACTTACTATTTTTGAATCTCTAGACCTGTTGGTTTGGAAGTCTGATCTGCTCCGCTTCAGGTCTGGCCCAGACCAGACCTTCCAGACTAGAGAGTCTAGAAGAATGCTGGCTTGGGCCAAGCCAGAAATTAGACTTCCAGAAAATTGTTTCCGTGCGGGTGTTCGCTATATTTTTCCTATAACCTACACGAGAAAATACACATATGTACCAAATTTCAACTCTCTATCTCAAATAGCTTGGCCGCTAAGGTAAGGGGGGGGGGGGTGGGGTAATGCTTTCTCTCTAAATCTGAATTAGTAGTTTTCTACTATGAATTAGTAGTTTTCTACTATGAATAAATCAAATTCATAGCTCATTTTTCTCTAATTCATATAGTAGAAAACTACTAATTGAAATAGTGAAACTTTACTTTTAAAATAAGTAGATTTTTTACTAATTTAATTAGTAGTTTTCTACTAAGAATTAGTAAAATTCTTACTATTTTAATAGTAGCTCACTTTTCGCTAATTCATTAGTAGAAAACCACTAATTCAGATTTAGAGAGTTTGGGTGACGGAGAACAGAGTGATAACATAAAGGGTTCCATTTTGACAGTTCGTGTCCGAAACTCTAAAAATCGATTTTTGAAAGCAGGGTGTTTGCGAATGTTAATGGGGTTAAAGGATTTTTCATACAATTAGGTTATAGGGTAATAAAATGAGAATTTTTGAAAAAAAGTTGAAATATTAAATTTTTCATTGCAAATATAATATTAATATTATAATACCAAATTATAATACGCAGGAATGATTTTTATCACACATTATATCAAATGCAGAACTATAATACCTACATACACAGAAGGGAAAAGTGTTGAAAATATTTTGAAACTGCCTTAAAAATTAAGGCCAGGTTCCTCCAAACAATTTTTAAAAAATCTAAAATTTTTTTCCCCCGTAAATTGCTAGAAAATACTCTTAGAAATAATATAGAATTAGTCTCGAAGGTCCGCACGACCGAGAAGTAGGTATAAAAGAGGAGAGAGCGGTGCGCGCTAAGCGGTAAATCTGGCCGCTCGAGCGGCCACAGAAGCGTCTAAAGATTACAGAACTGCAGCAAGAAATGCAAAAATTCTTGAAAATGACACCTATGGTGACCAGGAAGAAGTTGTGTACGCAACGGGATTGGATATATGTGTAAAATCCACTATTTTTACGATTTTTCACGAACAAAAACGTTAATCGCCTTTTTCTCGAAACCACGTTCTTTAAACTGGGTGTCACTCTTATTTAGAAACTATTGCACTTATCAACACACGGAACGAAGAGTTATCGTACATTCTATTCAATGCGTTTAGTAAGCCAAAATATTGTGATAACAAATAAATATTAGGTGACGCTCACAATATATAATAGTAGTATCATTTAATAGATTTTACTAAACATAGAGGCATATTGGACTATCTGTTGAGTAAAAGTAGCTACATATACGGTTTCTTTCCCCTACCCATTGAATTATCCAAAATGGCGGACCATTTACAGAAATTCGATGCGAACGGTTAATTTGCAGTTTAGTTAAACGATTGGAATTGGATTGTAGAAAGTTTTGAATCCATTATGTTATAAAAGTGTATTTTCTAGTCGGAAAAGACCTATAGAATCTTTGTAGAATGATTCAACTGACTTTCTGTAGTATAAAAATTTGACACATGAAAATATATGTGAAGTTTGTAACATAAACTCATATCGTTTGTTTTTTACAAACTTCAAATGTATTTTCATGAGTTAAATTTTTTTTTTACAAACAGTCAATTAAATATTTTGTAGAATTTATGCAGAACTTTTACTTGTATAGATTCCTTATAGAATGATTCCACAGAGATTCTATATAGAATCGTTCTACAAAGATTGCATATAACTTTTCTGACTAAATATTTTAAACATCACATGTAGTCACAGTGACATTATATTAACTTGTCATTCTGACAAAACGCCCGTTGTGTAAATTTTACTTCCCGTTTTGTTAGTCCAAAACTAACAATCTTGTTGAGTAGATTTTACTCTCTCCCGCATAGGATCTACTATTCTCTTCGTTCCGTGCATGAACCAAACGGCATTTTACTCTTCAAATGTCTCTCTATCCCAATGGGAAATTTACATCTGGCATAGTACGGGCCCAGTACGGGCAATCCGGGCAAGATACGGGCATGCCCGTAAAAGTTGTGGAAAACGTGCACAACAAATTTTTAACCAACATTTAGCAGGTTATTGTGTAATATTTTTCTACATCAGAAATGCATGCGCAGAAGTCATCTAAGCAATAAATATATGCGCAGTAATGTTCAAATAAAAAATACATACATATTAATCTCCTAAATAACAAATTTATTCACATTAATGTTACAAGCACTAAGTAGATGCGTAGAAATGTTGCCCGTACTGGCCCAGTACAGAAATTTCCCGCTGGGATGGTGTGAACTAGAACCAAAAATATTCATCATCATTTAAAAAAGTTATAAACAATTAAAAGTGAAAAAAAGGGTTAAAAATTGAAAAGTCCGCCATTTTGTTTTTTGTTTTTGGTGAAAATGTTTCATTCTAGTTCACACCATAGCCAATGTCATACAGAATAAGAAACCATTTAGATTTTTGCTGTCAATTGAATGGATCCAGAGATATCGTGACACCCACCAACAAAAGAGATTTTTTTGAACAGCCATTTTCGGTGCCGCCATTTTGAAAAAAAAAAATTTTTAATATTTTTTTCAATTAGTATTTTTATGTGTCTTTGTATATGAAAAAATTTTGATTCAAAAATATTTTTTGTAGTATCAATAAAATAACTTTGAAAAAAACACGTTTTTTGGAGGAACCTGGCCTTAAGGTATTAGTCGTGTAAATGCTCCCGCAAAACTCCCGCAAAATAAAAAGAACAATAAATAAACTTTTATATCAACTCACTTGCTTCCTTGTGACCTCTTATAATGTAATATATGTAATTTTCACGACTTTGAGTCAGGTACTATAAGTTATCGTGATGTATTGCTCACACGTTTTCGACATTTTTCAATGAAACCATGTGAAAATGAAAAATTATGAATTTTTAAATTATTGTATTTTTTATACGGCGTGGTCAATAAAGGTAATTTTTTTTTAAAAGACTTATTTTATCTCAATGTGTAACTTAGTAGTTTTATTTGAAAATCTGACGACTTATTTTTTTATAAATGAATATAAGAGACAATTTTTACATGCATTTTGTGCTATTGCATGTAAAAGGTATAAACTTTGAATTAATATTTTGAAGCTCAGAAGTGGTCAAAGTTAATAGGATAGATCTCATTTCATAGATAAATACCTCATGAATACAGATACAAAGTTTTAAAAAAATCTGACGAAAATCATTTTACGCGACTAATACCTTAATACCAGTTTACTAATTCTCAATATTCGTTAGAATTTTTAATTCATTTTAAGATTTTTTAAGATTCTTTCAATAAGTATAAAATAAATTACTATACTTATTATATAGAAAGGTCTTCTATAATCTTAAAAGGAATTAAATATTCCAACAAATATTGAGAATTAGTAAACCGGTATTATTTTTTAAGACAGTGCTAAAAATTTGAAATATTTTCAACACTTTCTCTTTCTGTACATAAACTTTTAAAGTTTCAGCAGAAATTTCCAATCCTGAAAATATTTCTATTGCTGTGCCTGTTATAAACCCAGCCGCTAATGTCCTATAATATTTGTGATTTTCATACCTGGCATCCTATCCGGTGTCATGCACTGGTTGAACCCCTTAAGCTGTAAACTGTGAAACGAGGGTTCATATCATCCATAATAAAATTGACAACATCCTACATCGTTTCAGAAAGATACTTTCAAGCAAATAGATTAAAATAATTACATTGAATCTTAGTGTGCTTAATTTAGAACTGGATACTAGTTCTAAGAACTCATATCAAATTAATATTTGATCTTATAGTAAATCAAAGGGTTCATATAGGCTCATCCTAGGATAACAAAATGCGCGTACAAGGCGTGCATAATGCGGATCTCGTACAGTTTACGTGCACTTGCATATAACGAGACGCAGATGTTTCCTTCATAGAGGTTTCTATGCCGCGCATACCATGATCGGCATTAGGCAAAACTTTCTTTTGATAACGAAATCCAAGCATAGTGAACGCATTTGGTTAAATCTAAAAACCATGTTCACTTTGATAAGTGAAAGTTGAATTTCTTAATATTTGAGCAAATCCATTTCTAACTATATAATTTTATTTATAATCTTCCAATAAATCAAATATATTAATGGCATTAATAATTTTCATCAAGTGCTTTTCGAGGTGCTTCTAAAATTACAAGAAAAATAAATATTTGGATAACTTTTCATACAAAACAAAAAAATTAAAGTTTGATTTAAATTATATCATTGGAGCTACTTCAATACCGCGAATCTATACTTGGTTAATATCGAGTCTCTGAAAACCCCTTAAGGGGTTAAATGGGTTTTAAAGGTCAAAAAAAGCATTTTTTTAATCATTTTTTTTCATGTAATAAACTAATTAATTTTTTGAGCTCTTTTATCACATAAAAGTGAAATATTTAAGGAATAAATTTTCTAAATTTCATTAAAAAAAAACTATAAAAATTGAGCCATTGAAGACTGACATTTTAAGACCACTGGATAAAAAATGTTTTTGCGGTGGACATGATAATTCCATATAGCTTCATACAAAAACAAAAAAATTTCTGTTAGTAGATGAGTCTGGCTGGTGCTTGAACGAAGGGTTTAAAAAAATTTTGAGTTTTTGGCAGAGTTTTATGCCAAAAATACCATTTTTTACACACTTTTTGACTATATATATCTTTATGAAATTGGTTGTGATTAAAAAAAAAAAAAAGATCCTTCGTTCAGGCACAAGTCAACGCTATTGACAAGAAGTGTACTAAATTTCAAAAAGATCGGTGCATTAGTGTTCAAGAAATCGTGTCCACCGTCTTCAAAAATCGAGTTTTGAGAAAAAAGCAATTAAAGTTAAAGGTTCAAAAAGTCGAATTTTTCAGGATATTGGCGGAATTTTTGTTATCCATGAAAAATAATCAATTGATACTTGCTGATTCGAAATATGAAATTATAAATTTTCTAAATTTAGAGTGATAGGCACGATATTTTTCGATCTCAAACCATTATGTGACAGTCGAATATAATGGGAGAAAATTTCAACTTCTCTTTCTTTCTCTCTCTCTCTCTCTCTCTCTCTCACCTAGAGTTTTAATCAGATTAGCTTGAAACTTAGGGAAAATATTCTTGACATGTTATACTATTAAATAAATAAATTGTTTAAAGATCAATTTTTAAAATTTTTAAAACCCAGTAACCCCTTAAGGGCTATGTTGCAAAGAAAATTACACTAAAAGTAGCCTTTATAGGATTTGCAGATACACGTTATTTATACCAAGTGTAGATTCGCTGTATTGAAGTAGCTCCGACGGACTAAAAAAATAATTCTTTAAATCTGCGTGCAAGATTTATTAATTTTAAAAGCTTCGTTTAGATGGACAGAGGCCCCGTTAGATTTCTGACATAACCCTGCTTTCTGTCAAGTTCACAATTAATATTCTCTAATAACTTAAATATAATTTAATTAAGACAGAGGTAAATCCTTCCATATTATTTTAGTTGAGAACACCAATAAATGATCTTGGGAAGATGCGATTGAATAAAAATCCAAAAATTACATGTGCTATTAACCCATTAAGGACGAAAAGTACACAAATTTGACATGGAGTTTAGTATTATTTTTCAGTGTTAGAAGAGAATGAAAAAAAATTTACTCAACCTATTTTATATAGATTAGACATCGCTCTTTCGAATTTTGCAATAAAAAATTATGTATTTTCATAAATACACAAGTTACAAGCAGTTTTTTAATAAAAAACACGTTTTTTTCAGTTTTTTTTTTCATTAATGAATTTTTTTGGACCCTTTATGGTAGAGGAATATCTTTGACTGATACAAATATCGCGGCAAGGATGTTTAATCTACAAGAAACCACAATGGTGAAAGTTACATTTCAAAATGTCGGACACAAAATGGCGACTGAAGTGGGTTTTTTTTTTAAATCATGGACTGGTATTGGAAATCGTACAAACCTGATAGTTTTTCACAAAACTCGGTATGTGAATATTTTTGATTTCGCTGGTGCAGAATTTTCAATTAAACTTTCAAAATTCAAAATGGCGGATCCAAAATGGCGGACAAATTTTTAAAAATCTAACAATTTCGCTTGAAACTTGATACATGGGGGTTTTTGGGGTCGCTGATTACGAATCTAAAGTCAGATTTTCAAAATTCAAGATAGCTGATCGAATATGGCAGACGAATTTTGAAAAAGCTACTTATTCCGGTTGAAGTTTAATACTCTGGACTATATTTACAATTGTCAAATATTAAAAGAATGTTTCATTGCAAAATTAGGATAAAACGGCATGTCAGTAAATAAATTATAACTTTCTATTTAGATATATATTGTAGACCTTTTTACATAAATAATTCGAACGATTCTTTGTAGCCATTGGTCTTTAAAAAAAAACAATTATGAGAGAAATTTATAAAAAACAATTATTTAGAAAAAATAAGTGTTTTATGTAAACCAGAAAAAGAATTTGGAACGCTGGCAATAATTTGTTTAAATAATTATCAGTATCATATAAGAATGTGTATTTACACTTCAAAACACTGACAGAATACCGAACTGTGAAGGTAGGAAAAAATACATAGACAAAGCTAAATTTTAAAAAAAGTTTATAAACAACTATTAATTGTTTAAACAATTAAAAAAATAATAATTGCATAGTATTTCAATATTTCTTTATTTCTGTTTATAGCTCAACAACTTGAAAAATTAGTTAAAATTAATTTCTCAGTGCATTAGGACGAAATTAATAATAAAAAACATTTATTTGTTTAAATAATTAAGAAAATAGTTTGAAACTAATTTTGGCTAATCTCTTAGTGATCCTAATTTTGCAATGAAACATTCTTTTAATATTTGACAATTGTAAATATAGTCCAGAGTATTAAACTTCAACCGGAATAAGTAGCTTTTTTAAAATTCGTCTGCCATATTCAATCAGCTATCTTGAATTTTGAAAATCTGACTTTAGATTCGTAATCAGCGACCCCAAAAACCCCTGAGTAATAAGTTTCAAGCAAAATTGTTAGATTTTTAAAAATTTGTCCGCCATTTTGGATCCACCATTTTAAATTTTGAAAGTTTAATTGAAAATTCTGCACCAGCGAAATCAAAAATATTCACATACCGAGTTTTGTGAAAAACTATCAGGTTTGTACGATTTCCAATACCAGTCCATGATTTAAAAAAAAACCCCACTTCAGTCGCCATTTTGTGTCCGCCATTTTGAAATGTAACTTTCACCATTGTGGTTTCTTGTAGATTAAACATCCTTGCCGCGATATTTGTATCAGTCAAAGATATTCCTCTACCATAAAGCGTCCAAAAAAATTCATTAATGAAAAAAAACTGAAAAAAACGTGTTTTTTATTAAAAAACTGCTTGTAACTTGTTTATTTATGAAAATACATAATTTTTTATTGCAAAATTCGAAAGAGCGATGTCTAATCTATATAAAATAGGTTGAGTAAATTTTTTTTCATTCTCTTCTAACACTAAAAAATAATACTAAACTCCATGTCAAATTTGTGTACTTCCCGTCCTTAATGGGTTAACATAATTCTGTGGCTGAAAGGCATAACATCATAACTAACATTTTATCGAATTTGAGATAACATCAGATTTGAGTTAATGTAGTAATGCTTTTTAATGTTTCATAACAGTAAAGTGATTTAAATGTTTATTTACGTAGAAAATAATTAATAACACAACAGCATAACTGCATTCAAATCGAAAAAAAGAATTGATATTCTTTTTTAAAGCGTTTACATTTTATTAAAATTGATAAACAGATGTAAAAACTACACTAGAAAATAGGATACAATGCCAAACACCAAAAATATTGGTTGATTTTTCGATTTTACAAAACCAAGAAAATAAACAAAAACAGGTTTTTCTCAAAAGTATGAAAATGCAGTTATGTTATTCTGCCTTTCAGCCACAGAATTAATAGAAAACAAGATATTTTCTCTCTAAGTAAGATCTTCTTTCCTTTACTGAATCGACTAAAGTCTCGACTCTCACCTTACCAAGATCATTTTGATCATTTATTGGTTTTCTAAACTTAATGTGAGGAATACACAGGGCCGGTGGAACAAATTTTTTCGGGGTGTGGAATTGTCAAAAAGATTGGGGAGGGGGGAGGTGAGACCAAAATATTAACAAATACTTGTAAGTACTTTGGACGATTCGGGGTGTGGAATTGCACACCCCGAATATTTTGGGGTGTGGAGTACTCCACACCATCCACACAGTTCGCGCCGGCCCTGGAAATACATTCAAGGTAAAGTTAGTCACGTTTCGTCGGGGTCACATTTCACGTATTACATTTTATCAATATTAAAATTTATAAATTGTTACACTGCAAAAACTGCTGTCTTCTAAGTGTCTTATTTTAAGACGCAAGACATTAAGAAAGCGTCTTACTGTTATTTCAAGCTATTTCATTGGTTAATAATTTAGAAAGATGCTTTCTCATTGGTTTAAAATTAAGACACTTTAAAACGTCTTAAAAGTGAGGACAAAAATGTCTTAAAATAAGACACTTGTTTTTACAGTGTAGATCCAAAATTTATTGTGACAAGATTTCTCTTTTTACTTTCTCTTAATAAAATATAACATTATTTAAATCCATAGTTGTAATTCATGGAATCTATATTTATTATTTATTAAAGCAATATTTATTGTTTATAAAACTCATAATTTATCAATCATAAAATCAAAATCAAATGATAGTTAAGACAGGAATAAGGCGAATTTTAATATTTGTGACGCGCTCTGAAGAAATAAGGGACCTTAGAGACAAAAATTTGGTATATGTGAATTAAAAATGATCTATAAGTAAAACTAAAAAAGATAAATTAAAAACTTTTTTATTTTGATAGTAGAAATGACAAGCTTTCGAATGATATAAATTAACTTGAATTTAGAGAATAATTTCCTTGACTTTTAAAACTCTATGTGGTTCTGAATATTGGTCTCTTAGATTCTTCGGCTTGGGTCCGCTTAATAAAAATACTTCATCATCAATTTTAAAATCTTGTGGATTGATCTTTCTGCCATAATACATTTTTTATGTTTCTTTGCAGCAATCAAATGTTTTCTCGCAATTTCTCTAATTTCTTGTAATTTAATTTAATATTCGTCGATGGATGGTAGTGTGGCTAATTAACCAAAAACTAATTCGTATGGAGTGCAGCGTGTTCCTTCGTGAATACAAGTGTTGTATGAAAATGTGGTTAGTTGAAGCCAGTCATCCCACTGAGAAGTTTTATCTACGAATTGTTTTAAATATTCTGCAAGAACATGATGTGATCTTTCAAGAGATCCGTTTGATTGTGGGTGGAAAGCAGTTGTCTTCAATTGTCTATTCCGAAATTTTATTGCTAGATTTCTAATAAGAACACTAAGAAAATTTCGTTCTTGGTCAGTAAGTCTACCTGTATCGCTTCAGACTCTGGTAAAGAAATTGTTTAAAGCATATATTGTTATGAACAGAGCCGGCTTTAGCACTTTCTGCGCCCCGGGCGAAGTTCAATTTTGTCGCCCCCCCCCCCCCTATAATATGCAATCTGGTTAGACATATAATAAATTTAAAAAAATCAAAATTTTAAAACTGTGTAACTAAAAAACTATTTTATGAAATTTGAAAAAATTTAGTGTTTACACTTTCTCTAACAGTGAAAACACTCTAACAAAGTTTAAGCTAAATTTAAAAAATGTTATCTTTTGACCTGGACAGTTCAAAAATTTTCTTCTATATTACGTCTACATCCCTGGATGCGCCTCCTTCAGCTCTGTGCACCGGGCGATCGCCCGGGTTCGCCCCCCCTAAAGCCGCTACTGGTTATGAATTGCAATTATATTTAAAATCAAAGAAATTACAAACTTTGTTTATTTTTACATTAAATTTTAATTATATTAAATCGGACCAATGTGGCATTAAATCAATTCCTGTCAAAATAAACTTTCATTCGCACACTTAATTCATACATCTAAGTCGCATGCATAATTTCCTCCAAAACTCAATCGACCAAACTTGACTTATGCTTGATGACTGCAGTTTTTTCTGTTATACACTGAGAATAATGAGTTAGCTACTTTATGGATAGCTAATTTTTAGCGGTGGTAGCTGATATTTAGCTATTTCAGCAAATAAAATTAGTAGATAAAAAAATAGCTATCCATATAATAGCAATTAAGGTCAGCTAAGGTAGCTAAGTCTTAGCTATGGCTGCTAATTTTTTTCTCCGTGTACTACATTTTATTAATAAAAATAGAATTTCGTAAATAAAAATAAAATTTTAATATAGTTCTACTATAGAATCAGTAGCAATAAACTTTCTTAAGTTGATATATGAAGAAAGTAATCAATTTCCTAATTGATTTATTCATTTTTTTTTCATTTCAAATTTTAAATTTGTTCAGGGTATCCCGAAATCGTCTCCACCAACCTCGACCGGTTGTTGAATATTTTATAATACATTAAAAAATTATTCATAATAAAAGTTGAATAAAGTGTAGTTGTATTATTTTGAACCATATAAAAGTGATCCATGCGCGAGACAGACTAAAAACGAATGATCATTTTCTAAAAAAAAAAGGAAATTATATATATGCCGGTCAAAAAAACCTCCACCATAAATTACCGCTAGAATTTCTATAAATTACCAAAATCAAAAATTAAAATTGTGATTAGTGCTTTACATATTTTTTTATAAATACCAAAAAAATATCCATAAATTACAGAAATAAAAATTTTAAATTACGGTCTGGTGCTTACACGTTTTTAGAAGTTACTGGAAAATTTTTATAAATTAGGGGAGACCGGGGCTGTTTGGCGCAGGGGCTGGTTGACGCACTTGAGTTTATTCAAAAGTGAAAAGTCGAATTAATTTTTCTCTTCGGTCAAATTAATGTACTTGATAAACTGTAACTTCACACATAATTTCATTATTATTGATTGATTATTCTGGACTATAAATTCAAAAAACCAATTTTAGTACTCAAAAGTAAATTTTAATGCCTTCATTTTTTTGTTATATCTTTTTACAAAATGCAGTCAGAAAAAAATCAAAATTAAGGTTTTGTGTTCTGAACAGTTGCTTTTAAGAAACAATTAAAATTTTTTGATTTATATTTACAGTTTTCATAAAAACGAAGAAAATGTATAAATAGTCTCTCTGGGGCTACTTGGCGCAGTAGGGTCGGGGCTGGTTGGCGCGCTCGGAACGCTAGAAGTTTATAAGCTACATCTAGTGACTAATAAAAATTTATTAAATTCAATGTGATAACACTTTTATTTTATTATCAGTACCAAGAATAACTCTTTAAGATAAAAAGGTGTTTAATATATATTATTATTATTATTATAATCTCATAATTTTACGTTTCCAGATATTTGTAGTTTTTAGGTTCGTGAACTTCACTTTTTGAACAAGATGAACCTTCCATTTTGAATTAATTCACATTTTTTCAAGATAGTATTTCCTTAGAAGACTTATTTTAACAATGAAACATATTGCTTGATTATTAATCACACATTTTAATTCATGCGCCAAGTAACCCCGGGTAGTGCGCCAGGCAGCCCCGGGCCGGGGCTGTTTGGCGCACTTTGGTTTTCTCCAAAAAGTCTGTTCTAAAAAAAAAAGTACAACTTTTTTTGGAACTTTTATTTTTTGAAATCAAAGCTGAGATGTTAAGCAAAGTTTCTGTACAATATAGTTTTCATGTACACAAAATTGGCAGAACCAATCAACAAAGAGTGAAAAGTGCGCCAAGTAGCCCCGGTCTCCCCTACCCATAAAACTTCTACAAATTACCAAAGTTAAAATTATGAATTGTGGTTTGTATCTTACACATTTCCATAAATTACTGTACAAAGTTACATAAATTACCGAAATAAAAATTATAACACAAAACTTTTTTAATTTTTCTTAATAAATGGAATTTATCACTTGGTTTTCAATTTTTACTATAGGATCTACTTGCATGCACAGGATTTAACATAAGATACATTTAGATAAGTGCTTACAAGTAATTTGTTTAAAAAAGTACCAAATTTATAAATATTTTGTCCAGCTCAGCGTGGACACTTCATTTCGGACCCTTCAACATAAAGAATTTGTATTAACTGTTATAATATTGGTAAAAAAAAATTTGACAATTGCTTTCAAAAATTAGTGCGCTACGCAAAAAATCACCCAAATATATTCCGTTTTTTCCCGAACTCATTTTTCGAATCGCTTTTGTTTATAAATTAATTCACGTATATTTTCTTTTATTACAACTTAAATAATCGTGTAAATTCAGAAATTTTTTGAAGTAAAAATAATGAAAACTTTACGCGATACAGCGCGAGGAAGTGATTCATGTAAAAAAAGTACAGCATTGATCGCCACGATTCCGACCGCCTGAATGATGCAAAATCCAAAATTAAAAAATCATTTTAATCTGTGTCACTGTAGCTATGAGCTGAACTAGGATTATTTAAAAATATTGAAATATAAAATTTTTACGCGACTTTGAATTTTTATTTCTAAAAAAAACTTTATTTTGGGCCTGTTTTCTTTTATAAAAAAAACGACGTGACTTTTTTTAATTATTCTAGTTCAGCTTGTAGCCCCACATGTGCTGAACATACCCTATAAATTTCAAGAAGATCGGTCAAGTCGTTTTGGAGATATCATGGCGACCAGTTGAAAAAAAGTGGCTTCGAGAAAAACGCGTTTAAAAGCTCAAGTACGAATAAGGCAGTGAGTTCGAAATTATTACTAAAACAACTGTTATATTCAAACATTTATTTTAGGGAACTAAAGTTTTTCTAAATGTTCTTATTTTTTACTTATATAAATGTGTATGGAATAATAAAATTGACGGATAAAAAACCAAAGTGACAAACCTTCAATGCTAGTTGAAAGCTCGACCGCGCGCTCAAACATCATGCCTTTTCACTGTAAAAACTTTTTAACAACGATGAATATGTCAAAATCGGTTTACCCACATATTCTGCATATGTCATAGGTGCGATATATGAAAAATAAAAAAATTTGATTTTTCGAATCTATCACACGGGTCAACCCCTTTAAATGTTCCAAAATATTTTTCAAAAACTGTGCTCTAATAATTATTAAATACTTTCATATAAAAGACATTATTAAACGAATTGAAAAGTATAAAAATTAAGGAAAATATAATTATATTTAATAGGAAAATTAAAAAGAATTATTGAAATACCTGCAAAAAAAAAATTCTTTAAAAATAAAATAGTTGATAAAATTATAAAAAGTAATGCATTCCGAAACAATACATAAAAATACATCAAACAAATGCTTTGAAAAAGTTATAAGAATTATAAGAAAAAAATTAAATGTTTTCTAAAAAGTGAAAAAAAAATTTTTATTACAAAAAGAAAACTAAAATTTAATAAATTTACTAAAATTGATAAAAAATTACATTGAGAAAAATCTGTTGCGATTATCGCATGAGCTGATGCTATGAATATAGCATAGACACTAACTATACCAAAATTGCAAGAATCACATAATTTATTTTATAAGAATTTTCTTCTGAATTGTGTTTTTAAACGGATATTTTACCAAAATTGTAATCATAAATGCATAAATTTTTACCTACAATCACAAATCAATTTAAAAACAATCGAAGTGTAAAGTGGTTAATAATAATCTATACTCACATTCATATCATCGTCAATCTTTTCAATAAAAACAATATAATCCAATGTTTAAATCCAAGTTTAAACAAGTCACACATTGTCGTCAATTTATAAAATCTCTTCCAATTCCAATCTCAAATACGGTTTTGTCCGAATTTTGTCTGACATTAATCCGATAATAAAGGAAGTTTGTTTATAAAAATTTTTATTATTTTATTTTTGACTTATATATTTATATTGACCTAAGATTCGTTACACCTCAGCAACTAAAACTATCTAACGAATTAAAAATTACACGACCTTGGGATTCGATCCCGGGTCTCTTTGATCGCAAATTCGACGCTCTAATCCCCCATACACGATACGCTTGGTAATTAATCTTCAAACTACATTACTTGAGCAAAAAGAAAATCCGTCCGGTTAAATCTAAAAACACACTGTTAAAAATAAGAAACACGCTTTACACCAGAAAGTGTGAAAAATGTGCAAACATCCTTAAAAGTGTGAATTTTATGTCAATCACACTTTCAAGGTTTAATGCCAGTGTTACGGTGCGAAGTTCCCACAGCTTACGTGACATTAACACCGCACGGTGCGAGTGCTAAAAGTGAGCACGGGTGATTACACTTAACCTTATTTTTCCATCTAAACACAAATTCTTAACTTTTTAAACTATAAATACAAATTTTTACTGACACAAATACACACTGAAGTTAATATTTTAATTTTTCAAAAGATTAATATTATTCCACAAATAAGTAACAACTTTGACACATAAATGTAAAAAGTTAAGCACAATTACGCAGATATTATAGGGTAGGTAAAACGATCACGTGATTCAACATGTACGTGAAAATACGTAGAGCGCGAAATTTTCAATATTTACAATAAATCGAAATCGAAACTAAAGTCAGTTCAACCTAAATAACAAATAATTCAAATATTTCTATCAAATATTAAAAATTTTGGACAAAGCAGGTAACGATAAAATAAAACAAAAAAGGAAATAAACTATTCGCATTATATTAGTTACCATTTTAGCTAGTATTTCTAAAATGATTTTTAGACTTTGAAAACAAACAAAACTTCTTTTTTAATTTTAAAAAAATTTAAAACTCCTCTGAAAAGATATATAATAAATCAAAATTCCTTTAAAAAAATATAATTTTATCCAAATTTTTTTTGCAGGAGATATTAAGAGTTCAAAAATAAATTTTTAACATCTTATGCATATTTTAAACAGTGTTTTATTTTATGTGACAATTACAGTTCCTGAAAAAATTTCTTTCATATTTAGAATATTTTAAAACGACTTATAAAATTGGGGAAATTAAAAAATATTTTTATAATTTTGAGAAAATAAAAACTGTTTTACAGATATGAAGAAAAATCAATTTTTGTTAAATAGAACATTTTCTACAAATCTCGTTCTATAAGAAAAAAAAGCTCCAATTGAATTTACTCACATTTGTAGTATATTTTAAACCGAGGTTTACAGTTAAAAAAATTATATTTTTTTCTAATTTTAAGCAAATAAAAAATAGTTTTGTAAACAATAAAAATCTACCAATTCTTGTAAAATAGAAATTTGTTTGGAAATTATGTTCTATTAGAAATTACTAGTTAACAAATAGTTTTTCAAGATCATATTCTAAACCCAGTCTTGTGTTAAATAAATATAAAAGATTTTTATAGTTTTAAGGAAATCAAAACTGTTTTAAAAAGAAATTAAAGAATATCAATTTTTGAAAAAAAAAATTGTTTGAAAAATTTTATTTTATTAGAGTTGAACAGTTTCCACAAGATTTTATAAAATCTCTATCATATTTTAAACTAATCCTTGCAATTAGTAAAAATTAAATGAAAAACTTATAATTTTACAGAAAAAAACAGTTCTTAAAATGCTAAAAAATATAAATACTTGTAAAAACATATATTACTTGACAAATTTTTTCATATTATAGTTTAACAGTCTCCAAATGATTTCCTGAATTGTCAATCATATTTCAAACCAATTCTTGTAACTAGTCAAAATTCAAAAATATTTTATAATTTTTAAAAGAAAAAAACTGTTTTCAAAATGCTAAAAATAACAATTTTTGTAAAAACAGATATTATGTTCCAAATGTTGTTCTATTTGAGAATATTTTTCCTCGAATAATTCTTTAAACTCTGTATTATCTATTAAAATCATTTTTGTAATTAGTTCAAATAAAAAAAAAAAAATTCTAATTTTGTGGTGAAAAAACTTGTTTTCAAAATGCTGAAAAAAAAAGATTTTTGTAAAAACAGATATTTTTTGTCAAATATTGTTCTATTTGAGACTATTTATCCCCGAATAATTTTTTAAACTCTGTATCATGTATTAAACTTATTTTCGAAATTGCCTAAATTAAAAAATATTATTTTAATTTTGAGGAGAAAAAATTATTTTCAAGATGCTGAAAAAATTCAATATTTGTAAAAAAGATAATATTTTTGCCAAATTTTATAATATTTAAGATTAATAATCCACAAAAAATTCTTCACACTCTGTATTATGTTTAAAACTGATTTTTGCAATTGGCTAAAATTAAAAAATAATATTCTAATTTTCAGGAAAAAAATTGTCTTCAAGATCCTGAAAAAATTAATTTTTGTAAAAACAGATATTTTTGACAAATTTTGTTCTATTTGAGATTATTTGTCCTCTAATAAATCTCTAGACTCTGTATTATGATTTAAACTTATTTTTAAAATTGGTCAAATTTAAATAATAATTTAAAAATTTTTATAGGAAAAAAAATCTTTTCTAGATGCTGAAAAAATTCAATTTTTGTTAAATAGATATTTTTTGACAAATTTTATACTATTTAAGATTAATTGTCCACAAAAAATTCTTCACACTCTGTATTTTGTTTAAAACTGATTTTTGTAATTGGCTAAAATTAAAAAATAGTATTATATTTTTTAGGAAAGAAAATTCTTTTCATGATCCTGAAAAAATTCAATTTTTGTAAAAACAGATATCTTTTGCCAAATTTTGTTCTACTTGAGAATATTAGTCCCTGAAAATTTTTTTAAACTCTCTATTATGTTTTAAACTAATTTTCATAATTGGTTAAAATAAAAAAATATTTGTTCTATTTTGAAGGAGAAAAAATTATTTTTAAGATGCTTAAAAAATTCAATTTTTGTAAAAACAGATTTTTTTCCAAATTTTGTTCTTCTGGAGATTAATTTTCTACGAAAAAGTATTTAGACTATCTATCATATGTTTAAAACTAATATTTGTAATTGGCTAAAATTAAAAAATAATATTCTAATTTTGAGGAAAAGAATTGTTTTCAAATTCCTGAAAGAATTCAATTTTTGTAAAAACAGATATCTTTTGACAAATTTTCGAGGGGGTATAAACTCGCGTATTAGAGTGT
Source organism: Ganaspis brasiliensis (assembly GCA_037103525.1). Lineage (NCBI taxonomy): Eukaryota > Metazoa > Arthropoda > Insecta > Hymenoptera > Figitidae > Ganaspis > Ganaspis brasiliensis. The sequence goes on from JAZKLR010000303.1 coordinate 137,559, forward strand.
ACACCTCACGCGTAATAGAGCGTAATACCTTCGATTTTTACATGTAAATACACGTTATTACGCGTAATAATCCGTATTAAATGTGCGCATAGTGTATATTACAGTGCGTAATAGTGTATTAGAGTGTACACCTTCTCAAACAGTAAATACCCCCTCGCAAATTTTGTTCTATTTGAGATTTTTTGTCCTCGAATAAATCTCTAGACTCTGTTTTATGATTAAAACTAATTTTCAAAATTGGTCAAATTTAGATAGGTAATATTTTTAAAATTTTGATGGAAAAGAAAATCTTTTCAAGATGCCGAAAAAATTCAATTTTTATTAAATACATATTTTTTGCCTTTTTTGTTCTACTTGAGAATATTAGTCCCTGAAAATTTTTTTAAACTCTCTATTATGTTTTAAACTAATTTTCATAATTGGTTAAAAAAAAAATATTTGTTTAATTTTCAAGGGAAAAAAATTATTTTTAAGATGCTGAAAAAATTCAATTTTTGTAAAAACAGATATCTTTTGCCAAATTTTCTTCTACCTGAGAATATTTGTCCCTGTTAAAGTTTTTTAACTTTCTATTATTTTTTAAACTAATTTTCAGTATTGGTTAAAATTAAAAAATATTTGTCTAATTTTGTAGGGAAAAAAATTATTTTTAAGATGCTCAAAATAATCAATTTTTGTTAAATAGATATTTTTTGCCAAATTTTATAATATTTAAGATTAATAGTCCACGGAAAATTCTTTAGAGTCTGTATTATGTTTAAAACCGATATTTGTAATTGGCTAAAATTAAAAAATAATTTTCTAATATTGAGGAAAAAAAATTGTTTTCAAGATCCTGAAAAAATTTAATTTTTGTAAAAACAGATATTTTTTGACATATTTTGTTCTATTTGAGATTATTTGTCCGTGAATAAATCTCTAGACTCTGTATTATGATTTAAACTAATTTTTAAAATTGGTTAATTTTAAATAATTTTTAAAAATTTTGATGGGAAAGAAAATCTTTGCAAGATTCTGAAAAAATTCAATTTTTGTTTAATAGATATTTTTTGCCAAATTTTGTTCTATTTAATATACATTGTCCGCGAAAAATTCTTTAAAGTCTGTATTATGTTTAAAACTGATTTTCGCAAGTAGCTAAAATTAAAAAATAATATTCTAATTTTGAGGAAAATAAATAGTTTTCAAAATCCTAAAAAAATTGAATTTGTGTAAAAACTCTAATTTTTTGAAAAATTTTTTTGTATTTGAGATTATTTGTCCTGGAATAAATCTTTAGACTCTGTATTATGTTTTAAACTGATTTTTGTAATTAACTAAAATTAAAAAATAATATTCTAATTTTGAGGAAAAAAATTGTTTTCAAGAACCTGAAAAAATTAAATTTTTGTAAAAACAGATATTTTTTGCCAAATTTTTTTCTACTTGAGAATATTTATCCCTTAAAAATTTTTTAACCTCCCTATAATGTTTTAAATTAATTTTCCTAATTGATTAAAATTAAAAAATATTTGTTTAATTTTGAAGGGAAAAAAATTATTTTCAAGATCCTGAAAAAATTCAATTTTTGTCAAAACAGATATTTTTTGTTAAATTTTGTTTTATTGGAGATTAACATTCTTCAAATAATTTTTTAACTCTGTATCATGTTTTAAACCAATTTACGAAGTTGGCTAAATTAAAAAATATTTTTTTAATTTCGAGTGAAAAAAACTGTTCTCAGGATGATGAAAAATATAAATTTTTGTAAAAATATATTATTTGCCAATTTTTTTTCCTCTTATAGTTCAAGTGTGCCCATATGATTTTCTAAATTCTCTATCATATTTTAAATCTTCTCTTGTGTTTGGTTAAAATTAAAAAAAATTTTTATATTTATATAATATTTGAAGGTTATGTTGATACGTAATCTTATTTCGTTTTTATTATTTAGTTATTTGTTTTATTTTTTAATAATTATATTGTAGTGCATATGAGGTTATCTTTTTGATTAATTGGATTTAACTGATTTGAATATTTATTAGTTATTTAATAACAATTGTTACGGTTTTTTAAATTTTAGCGCGATGCAAGTCTGCCACCCGTGCGTGCGTGGTAGGCTTCCAGTCATATATATGTTGGTCACGTAGAATCAGTGAAATACGAAAATTATAGGAATTTCAGGTAATGGCAAGCGTCATAGACATTGGTAAGGGTAACGAAGGGAGGAAAGGGTAGACAAAGAAATAGACAATCACACTTGTGAGTGTGACTGATAGTGCTTTCACACCGCGCAGGTGTAAAAGCTAACTTTTCTGAAGTTCACACTTGGTTAGTGTGGATGCATGCATCTTCGCACCAAATTACGAACACTTTAGTCTTACAACTTCACACTCGGTGTTAAGTTGTAAAGGATTCTATGCTTCTTTTTTAACAGTGCAGTCTCACAGACCCACAGTATAGTATAAATTTCTTAGAGTTTTGTACTCTTTGGTAGAAAGTAACTTAATATCAATACATTATTTTGAATATGTTATTCTATGTGAAAAATTAAAGGACAAGTATTTTTTTATTTTTGTTAAAAGTTACTTTAAACGAAGTTAGGAGAAGGGGAGACAGAAGAGGAAAGTAACAGAGGTGGAAAGAAACAATGCTTATAACTTCTAAACCAATGAGTGAACAGATATAGTCCTTAAATAATTTTTAGTCAGTTTTGCCCTCTCTACCTCCCCCAAATTATGTTAGGGGTCTACCGGAAGCTATATATCTGATACTGACATTTTGTGCAAAAATTACGACAAAAGTAAGTTTTTGTCTAAATTTTCAAAATATCATATTTTTTATTTCTTGAAATCCAAGGAAAAGATGGGTGAGGTGGAAAGTAACACGTTGTTACTTTCCTCCTCATCTAATGCTTTATTTTTATAAACCTCCTTTTTTATAACTATGCCTCTTTCGTGCTGTTACTTTCCACCTCAGGGGTGAGGAGGAAAGTAACAAATAAAGAGCTGATTAAAAAGTCCTGCAGTGAACTATCAAATTATTATTAATGTTTAATTCCAATTCTATTTAATAGGTGAAAGTCCAAGTTTTTGATTAATATGTTTGCAGAACTTATCCGACAAATAGTTTTAATGCTAGCATCAAAAAACTGATTTTTGTTACATTCCTCCTCGGTCTCCCCTACTTCAATTTTGAATGGTAAAACTCAAAATGGCAATAAAAAAAATTTGTTTCACGTGTAATTTTTTTCCAAATTTATATAATCAATTTTTGTTTATTGGATCTTTTAGGTAATATTTTGTTCTTTAAAAATTCCGTTTGAAATTTTTAAAATTAAAAAATTACAGATGACTTTCCAAAAATAAATAAGGTCTATTTTCTCAAAAAACCTACCTTTTTTACTTTAAAATTTTGACTATAAATTCTTATCAATATTATGAAAAATTCCTATAAGCTTCAAGCGTGCTAAAGTATAGTGGCATCCAGGAAATTTTTGTTTCACAAATAATTTTTTATTTAAAATTTGAGGTTGTTACACTGAAAAAAATTCCCAAACGCATATAGTCACGAGAGGAACCCACCAAGAATTCTTTGTTAAGTTAAACAGACTTCCTAGTTAATATAGCAACGCAATAGTCAAAATAAGTAGGATTCCTAGTTAAAGTGACTCCGATTTTTAGTGGGTTCCTGTCGTGACTAGTCGTATAGTCAATTCGCTGAGGAATTTTTTTCAGTGTAGTAAGCAAGTTTAAAAAAAAATAAATTAATGCACACTAACAAACTCAAATTTTTGTATAAAAAATAATATTTCGAAAAATATATAGAAATTCTCTGAGCTGACAATATGGTTTAGTATTTCTTTAAAGAAATAGAAGGTGGGGTTTTTGAGAAAAAGGACCTCATTTCTTTTTGGAAAATAATCTATAATTTTAAACGGCATTTTAAAGAAGAAAATACCACCTACACTGAGAGAAATGATACGTTGTTAATATAACCAGAAAAAAGTGGTTCATTAAATGTAGTTAGTAAACCTATATAATAATGTTCCTCGACCCAAGTTTACTGGTTACAGCAACCTGGAATGTAGTTATCTTACCTAGATTTTCTTAAAAAATCGATTCCTGGTTGCGGGAACCATGATTGTGGTGAAAATTGTCTTTAACTACAATTGTCGATTATCGCAACGTTAATGACAAGTTGACGGAACATGAAATCCTGGTTGCTGTAACCAGTAAATTTTAACTGACGCATGCGCTGCATCTTTGCTTACTCAGCTGATGTTTGACGCAATGTCTAATCAGTGCAACATGTGGAGTTTAAAAATCTTTCTTTTATACCTTTTTACATATTTTGTGTAAATAGAAAAGAACAAGTTGCAAAGTGAATGAATATTAAAGACAAGTGTTACAATATATAATGTGATTTTACTCACTTTTGAGAAATTTTTGATGCTGATATCTAAACGTTTCATAATTGATTGACTGTACTTTGATTCGAGTTACATGGTTGTTGTGATATTTGTGAAACACTTTAGGTATGATATTTTGTCAACATTTTTAAAATTAATTTGCGAAAAATACTTAGTTTGATATATTTAATTACACTTAACCCGTAAGTCCACAAGCTCGCATTTTGTATTTAAAAATAGACTACGTTTTCTGGTTATAGCAACCAGTTTTTAACGTTCCGAGAACTCTTTCCTGGTTATAGCAACCATCTTTCAATGTTACGATACCTACTTTATTTTTGTTCGTACAACTTGAATTTGTGGCTAAAGACAAATTTAACCATGAAAACCTGGTTCCCTGAACTAGGAATTTCTCATACAAGGTCCAACACGGAAAAAATTATTTCAGTATATTTTACACAACTAATTTCGGAACAGCCGACGCAGAGAAGAAGTTAGTATTATTTAAATCACTCATTTATAAAACCTGAAGGGGAGTTTCAGGAAAATGTAAAGAAAATATCCGTATAATTTAAAAATATAGGTAATTTAAATTTTGCTTTATCTGGTCAGACGCATTACTACAAGAGTTCTGTAATATGTGTTGCCTAAAGCACCCTTGACCGTGCGGCTCTACCTATACGTCAAATCAATTTCTCTTAAATAAAATCAATTGTTTAAAGTTTTGATATTAAAATTTCAATAATTATACCTATAGGTTAAGTATTGTTAATAATTGTGTTTTTTTTTAATAAAAATTCAATTAACTGCCTTATCCTGTGCGACCACGCGGCCTACAAGTATCACGTGACATTATACAACGTGATATAGAATATTACAGAACTCTGATGGAACGGTTACGGCAGAAATCATAGTGCAAATTCAAAAAGTCTCAAACATAGTTTGTACTAAACATTTTCAACATTTTGTCATAAATTGTTCTGTATGAAATACAAAACGCTTTAACACTAACATTTATTTCATTAATTACAGAACTATTTACAGTTACTCCTAAAATGTTCCGCTTTAAATAATGAAAGTTTCTGAGATTATAAAAAACTTCGTTCTGGAATCTTGTATATCCGCAACTCCTATATTAGTTCTGCAAAATATACTGAAATAATTTTTTCCGTGAAGAAACAAAATTTGATTGTATTAATTAGGAAAAATATTACAAGCGAAACTTTGTTAAAAATAATTTTTATAAAAAATAAAAAAATATGTGTCCTTTTATTTGTCATATAGAATAATTATTGATTTTTTATTAGTAAATCAGATTTTTTGTTATTGTATTAATCATCAATAAAACTAAATTCTAACATTGAATCTGAATTTTATGAATCTACTTCGAAATATTTACAATAAATTATATATTTTTGACCTCATAAAAGGTGAAATATGTGACAAACCATCAAAAAAGTTGAAAAAACGTGAAAAGGCTTGGATGCCTGGAATTTGCTAGTTGGTATAAATATTTTTATATGCAGGGCCGGTGCGAACTGTGTGGAGTGCTCCACACCCCAAAATATTCTCGTCCAAAATACTTACAAATATTTGTTAATATTTTGGTCCCACCTCCACCCTTTCCAATCTTTTTGAAAATTCCACACCCCGCAAAAATTTTTTCCGCCGGCCCTGTTTATATGTCTAGATTTTTATGTCATTGCACTGAGAGAAATCTGATGCAATTATTGTATCAAACATAACCTCGATTAATCATATGGAAGTACTCGTGACAATTTATGCTTGAATCCAAATAAAATTTGCAAGGAATCCAACTTTTCTTAGCACTTAGTTCTGCTTATAAAATTTGCTCGAACGCCAACTAGTTTTCAAGCGGAGTTTATACAACACAAGCTAACCTGCGTGTATACATAAAAGACGCACACATTTTTATGTTTACGTTTGCGCGCCTTATGTGTACACGCGGGTAAGCTTGTGTTGTATAAACTCCGCTTGAAAACTAGTTGGCGTTCGAGCAAATTTTATAAGCAGAACTGAGTGCTAAGAAAAGTTGGATTCCTTGCAAATTTTATTAGGATTCAAGCATAAATTGTCACGAGTACTTCCATATGCTTAATCGAGGTTATGTTTGATACAATAATTGCATCAGATTTCTCTCAGTGTGGAAATTTAAAAAAATCGTTAAAAATAATATAGATATAAGTGCTATGAATTTAATTGTTATATTAAGTAGAGGAGAATAGTCTAGAGTTGGACAGTGGTCACGGTTGGGAAATTTCGTTTATTTTGTTTTAAACACACTAGCGACATGTCTTTGGTTGAAAATACATGTTAGCAATGGCAACAAACTTTTTACGTTATAGTTGCATTAAAGTGTGCAAAGAATATAAATATGTTTAGAGTCATAACTCATATTGTTATACGGTGAACAAAAAACTATTTTGCAGTGTGATTAGAAAAAAAACAAATATAGAAAAAATATCCCGAAAACAAATTTAGTTGACCAAAATTATTCATTAACATGTTATATGAAAATTTGGAACGTAATTTGTTGTTTGTATCACGCGTTTATATTCTATGTGATATACGACGCGTGAGTCAGAGTTGCACCAATACAAGGGGAAACGAAAAGGAGGAAGTGTAAATGCAACGTTGCCAAGTGTTATGCCAGTACTGCGTGACTCAAATGGAAACTCAAATGAGCATTTCTTTGACTAAAGATCCTATAGACCTTTTCATTTAAGACCGGAAATGTAAATTTATGTAAATGGCAACATGGTTTCGAGCACTTATTGTATATAGAGATCCTCAAGGGAAAGTTGAGACATGTTGACTTGGATTCTGATTGGTCGCGGGTTTCCGGAAGCCGATGTTCATGTGGAATTAATTCCATTAGTCTAAAATGGCGGTTTCTATTTGAAATACTTTTAAAACAAACATTATTAAAATTAGCCCGCTTTTTTCGACCAATGATACAATTTGCAATATCTTCACTTCCGTTTTCAGAAACCCGCAAAGGTAGTAGAAGGAGAAACTTGTCTCAACTCTCCCTTGAGGATCTCCAATTGTATAGTATGTCCTCTACAAAAAGTGCTCGAAACCATGTTGCGAGGGGCTTTTCACTCAGGAAATCTGGGAATCAGAGATTTTTTGATTCTGTTTTTGTCCTTAAGATTCTTGCTGATTTGAATTGATTCCCAGATTGATTCCTAAGATTTCCTTGGGATTCTCAGTGATTCTCAAGACTACCTAACTACTGCCAAGACCGAATTCAGCTTCGGCTGAATTCGGTAAGAATCGGGTATCGGCTTTTAAAATGTTTTTTGCAGGCAAGTGCATGTTTGTGTGTCGCAGAATACATGAAGATCATAAAGTATTAAGTGTTTCTGTAAATCAATAAAAATAATTGGTAAAATTATTATTTGCGATTATATTTATATTAAAATAAACAAAATAGTTTGTATAGTTACTATAAACAAGGTGCTTTAGATTATTCACAACATATAACCTTAAATTTCTAACTAAAACAGTACATATTTTCATGTATTTTTTGTTTATTATGGAACATGAAACCTCGCATAGAACACGCGTGTAAAAACTTTATTTCTTTTTTCAAAAAGGTAAAACAATAAAATGTTAAGATAAGGAAAATACCTAGTATTGAACTGTTATAAAATTAAAAATCACAAAACTAGTCATTCGTAGCTTAAGGGAAATTTTGATAAAAACTAACATATTCACAGAATTAGATTTATGTATTCTCCACATTAATTATATCTGCAATATCGCATTCTTCTAGTTAAAATTGTGGCAAAGCATGTAGCCAAAACAAAAACAGATCAACATAACCTGAGAGTAATGTCAGTTAGGATGGTTGAGAAAGAATAGAAAGAATCGTTAAACTTCGGACTTAATCGTCAATAGTCGACTTTCATCTACACGTTAGTAAGTGTGAGTGCAATACACACTGAGAAAACTTCAATAGGATTTCTACACAGATTTCCATAAGATTACCAAGATTCTCAGATTCTCAATGATTCCCAAAGATTACCATTAAGATTTCTTTAAGATTTTTTTGACGCTAAAATTAAGAAATCCATGATTCTTGAGTGAAAAGCCCCTCGCCATGTTGCCATTTACATCAATTCACATTTCCGGTCTTAAATGAAAAGGTCTATAAAGAGAGTTGAGACACAAGTGTGATGATTCGTGATTGGTTGCGATATTAAACCGGAACCAGAAGTGATTTTGTAATGATGCAACATAACCTCAAATCGCGTCAATTTAAATCAATTCAAATTTTTCAATGTAAATTTTTTGCGCGTGTCTATGTGGACTTCTGGTTCCTGTTTAATCGCGATGCGCAGAAAACAACTGTGTCTCAACTCTCTTTATAGGATCTCTAGCTTTGACTAACACAATGGAGAGAGAGAGAAATTCCATAAATCATTTTTGTCATATTTTTGTTATAAAAACTAAAAGAAACATGCACTATTCTATCAACAAACAAACAGCTTTTTCTAAATTTAGATAAATAATTCGTAATAATTGATAAAAATTGTTTTCTGACACCTTACGTTTAATTAACATTTTTAGACGGCTCGGGGGTCAAGATTATTTTAAGAAATCAAAATTTAATCAAAACCAAAAATTTGAGAAAGATTCAAAGAAGTTCTTTTTTGGAAAATTTCAGATCTTTGTTATTTATAGTTATCAAATAACAATTGAATAAAATTTCTACCGCGCTTTGGTCCACTGGTAGATAATGGTTTTATAATGATACAGTTAAACTTTTAAGACCACAAGTACTTTTGATAAAATATATATAAATATGTAAATATCTATATGACAAACTACTTAAGGACGTTGGAACCCGAAAGCTGAGAGTGGCGTACACTGAGAAAATAAGTTGACTAAATACAACCAATTTTTGATTAAATTTAGCAGAGAGAGGTTGTTGATATAGCACCTGCAAAGCACTTAATTGATTTTAGCAGATCATATGCTCCGGTATCCTAGAAGTTTGATTGTCATCGCCGGTGTTTTGTTTGTTTTGTCCCGAGGAACCCTAACCTAGAAATAAAGCTGCTTGGCTAGAGGCTTATTTTCTCAGTGTAGAAAGACTTTTTCCTCCTTTGCTCGAAAATTTCCCTTTTATGAATTTTTTTTAAAAACACTGGACACTTTTTCAAAAAAAGGGCTATGGTAGACAAAAGTATTTGAGATAAGGAATTTTTTAAACATTTGTTTTATGCAAACAAATGTGCCTACGAGCGTCAAAATTAACTCCCGTTTTGACATTGCAAGATTTTCCGTAAAAGATGGCTGCCGCCATCTCACTTGAGGCCCATGTCACGTAGCCTGTGCCCAGCTGACGAGCGGCGGCCATCTTTTACGGAAAATCTTGCAATGTCAAAACGGGAGTTAATTTTGACGCTTGTAGGCACATTTGTTTGTATAAAACAAATGTTTAAAAAATTCCTTATCTCAAATACTTTTGTCTACCATAGCCCTTTTTTTGAAAAAGTGTCCAGTGTTTCTAAACAAAATCCATAAAAGGGAAATTTTCGAGCAAAGGAGGAAAAAGTGTTTCTACGCCACTCTCAGCTTCGGGTTCCAACGTCCTTAAGGGCTTAAACCACTCTAGAACATCAAAAAGAGGCCTAATTATAATATTTTTTTTAAAGAAAATTTTAAAAGCTATGAACAATATGTTTTTGTATCTTGATTGGGTACACTTTAACGAGAAAAAAAATATTCTTCATAAATTATATTTTTTTAAAATATCACATATATATGTACGTGATGGAAACCCTTTTTGAGGAGAATGACCTAGCGGCCGGAAAGGTTTTTGCTATAATTTTCATCATAGAACAAAAATCCAATTTTTTTCTATTTTTACATCTCAAAAGCTAGAGAAAGACGTAGGGGATTTTTATTTTATCGGTTTTTGCAAAAATAGTGAACATTTTAAGAAATAACAGAGTTTTTTCCTTAAAAAATAGGCACTAAATTGTTTATAACTAAAAAAATATGCAACATAAAAAAATCCCTACGTCTTTCTCTAAATAACGTTATTAAGAAACTACAGTTAAATTTTTAAGTAAATCGGTTAAGGTTTGTGGAAATTATTTTTCTGGCCAGCTCACAAAAAGTAGTTTTGAGAAAAACGCGTTGGAACAACTTCATTTTAGGCTGGAAAAATTAAGCACTTCTTGTGAATTTTTTTTTGTGAAGAAAAAAGGAAGAGAATAATAATATTACAGGATGTTATTAGACATGTCTTGAAGTAAACAAAAAATATTTTTCATTTAAAAAATTTCAAAATGGCGGCACTGGAGACGTTCTCTTGAATCATACGTTATGTATGACGAATTTGTAGCACGCACAGCTCAACCAGCTAGAAGTTGAATTTAGAAAAAAAATTAAACTAAATTAATCTTTTTCCTCTAATTCTAGAAGGTTTAAAATACCTTATAAGCCAAGAAAAAAAATTTAAGTTTTTGAAAATTCTAGAGTGGTGTAACCCCTTAATTCCTATAAGACTCAATGTAAAATGTTAAAAAAAACGCTTGTAACTTTTTTCACAAGTACCTTGAGGTCTCAAAAATTTAACTGCATCATTGTAAAACCATTATCTACCAGGGGACCAAATTTAATTAAAATAGTAATGTTAATTTTATTTACGATACAATCTCCTTAAACGTAAGTTGGCAGGAAATAATTATTATAAAGTTTTACGAAATATTTATGTAAATTTAAAGAACGTTGTTCCTTTGTTGATACAATAGTGCATATTTCCTGAAAATTTTATTGAAAAATTCAAATTATTGTAAAAGTTATGACGAGTTGAAGACAACTTATGGAGCGGTCACAGCTCCTGGCTGCCTGCAGGTTACCATGGTAACGTATGAGAGTGAGCAAGAGGGAACACATTCTCTCTCATGCTCACTCTCATACGTTGCCATGGTAACCTGCAGGCAGCCGGGAGCTGTGACCGTACTTTTAAGCAGCACCAGGGATGTAAAGATACGCGTAACTTCGAGTTTTTTATGTAAATTACATGGGTTTTTTACATTTGTAAATTACGTAACTTACCCCCTACTCCGAAAAAATACATTGTTTGAAGGAATCAGGACGTAAATTACGTACGTAATTTACATGTAAAAAACTGTGTAATTTACGCGATGTAAATTACTTTTAAATCTCTGAGCAGCACGTAATATTACATCCATATCACGGTGACAGCATATTGTAATATTAGTAATATTATTGGGTTATATTACAGTGATCTTGACGTAATATTGAAATGTCAGCCTCATGGTAATATCAAGGTAATATTACAGTAATATTGATGTAATATTACGGTAATATTACATAAAAAGGATGCGTCAAACGTTGCTTCGTAATGAGCAAGAGAGAGACAAAGATATATTTACGTCTTTCTCTTTCTCATTACGACGTAACGTTTGAGAGTCCCATGTGATTTCACCCTTAGGCTGGCGTCCCATTACTCTATTTTACGTTGCGTTGTAATGAGGTAGAAAAGGATAAAGTATATATGTGTATTTTTCTATCTCATTACAACGCAACGCAGGACTAGGGATGTGCACTGACCAAGATGACAGCGCACCGCTTTGTCAGATGACCGTCATCGGTCCGATTACTTGTCATCGGAAATCGGACCGTCATCGAGGAAATCATGTTATAAATCAAGTTTTAACGAATTTATACCTGATGTTTAGAATTAACAATAGTACAAAAACAACGCCTGAATCATTTATAACATTAGCGAGGTCTGCAAGTAAAAGATAATACAGTTTTCCAAGTTCTTACTATTAATTGAGAAATCTAACCTCGAAACCGTTGTTAAAGATTACGCAAATTTGTGATAATTCTTGTAAAATCCTCAAATGTAAATAATAAATCATTATTATTTTGTCATTTAAGTATCCTGGCAACATTTTATGTGCAAATATTTTCACTTTTTAAATTTCATATGCATCAGTCAATCAGCTCCTGTTTAATACCTATTTCTTACCCTCTTTGTGTGTCGGGTTGCATCTTTAACCGACAATAAATATTATTTATTCTTAACGCTAGTTTGATGTATTATTGTAAAATATCGTTTAAACAAAACAAATTTAGATTAATTTTTACAATTTTATTAGACTTCATTTGCACTAAATTTTACTTCATATTCCCGAAAAAAGATGATGTCCACGATGACAGATGTTGACGGTCCGATGACAGTCATTGGTCACCTGACGTCAGATGACGGTCACTCCCCATCCATACGCAGGACGGAATAATGGCAGTTAAGATGCAGTCCCATGACTGTGTTTTGCTTTGCGTTATAATGAGAGAGAAAAGGACAAAGTATATGCTGTCATTTTCTCTCTCATTACAACCCAATGCAAAACGCAACAATGGATCAGCGCCTTCAAAATTTAATTTAATCAATAGACCTTTTTATCTCGAATAGGAAGTAATGAATGCGCATGCTTAGTCCGTCATGTCAGTCGGTCATATTCGGAAATTCACCATGTTATTAACATGTGAAAAAAAATATGACCGACCGGAAGTTCGAATTATTTGGAGACAAAATTATTCGAGATGAAAAGGACTATTTTCCAATAAACGGCCATCTTGTACAAGGGGTCGTTCACAAACTGCGTCACGCTGTACGAGGCTAGAACAGGGTTGGGTAATGACGCGTCACTCGAGGTTTTCTACGCACGTTACCGGTATGTTACGTCAAGTAACATACCTGTTTTAGGTATGTTACCCCCCCCTACCACCAAAAAAATGCATTATAAGGTATTATACCTTGTGACGTCAGAGACTGATGACGTCGATCGCTGGAGGGACAACAAACAACATCATTGGTCAACTAGCTGTCAAACATATGTTTTTGAGGTTAGACTGAAATCGTTCTCGTCGTTTATTGGTTGAAGCGGTTTGTTGTCCCTCCACAGATCCAGCTGATCCGTCCGACATCTTTGAAAGTATAATACCTTATGTAACAAATTTAGCAGGTAACTTACCTAGGTAACATACAGTAACAAACTATGTAACATACCTCTGGTATGTTACGTACATAACCCTGGGCTAGAGATCCTATAAAGAGAGTTGAGACACAGTTGTTTTCTGCGCATCGCGATTAAACAGGAACCAGAAGTCCACATAGAAACGCGCGAAAAATTTACAATAAACAATTTGAATTGATTTAAATGGACGTGATTTAAGGTTATATTGCAACATTACAAAATCATTTCTGGTTCCGGTTTAATCGCAACCAATCACGAACCATCACACTTGTGTCTCAACTCTCTTTATAGGATCTCTATACGAGAACTTTTTGGACCCCCACCCCCCCCCCCCCTAACTTCATATTTTTACATGGGAAAACTGGAATTTTTCGACACCCCCCCACCCCCCTAGGCGTGTGATGTAGTTTTTGAACGACCCCTAAAGTCATTTTAAATTTTAAATCTGTTATAGAGTAAACCAGTGTGACGTCATAAGTCCGTTAAGATTCGTCAGGAAGGTTAGGCACAAAATCCAAATTTACAATGAAAAGTTTGGGATTTTTAACAAAAAGTGATTTTTGTAACAATACAATAAAGTACAGTTAGAATTATTAAAGGTGAGAGATAAAACATATTTTTTGACGTTTTTAAAATATATTCATATTTATAGTTATTTACATTATTTCTAAATGAAACAAAAATAGTGAAAATTTGAAAATTAGTTAAAAATTTCGTTCATTGTGATTGTTTATATACCTTTTAAGTGCAGATTAAATAACTGATATGGGTCAGGCTTCGCCAAGCGGATCGGCTAAAATTGTATAAATTCTATTTCTAATAAGACATCATTTTTGTTATCCTTAAACTATGTAAATTAAGCTCTAAAATTAATAAAACAAAAAAAATTTTTTTTGAAGTTATTAGTGATTGAAATTTTTAGTAGTGCAAAATGAAAACATATTTTTCTTGGGATCTTCTTAACCGATTTTAAAAGTTAAAAAAGAATTTTAATTGTCTTGAAACGTAGTTTTTAAACATATTTTTTGTTTTTAAGAATTTTTAATTTTTATCGTTTTTTACATTATTTATTTAATAAATGTTAATAAAAAACAGCTTTCTGCGTGCATTACGTGAAATTTTAAAACACTGTTGTATTCTTCCCATTTTTTTGAAAATAAAATGGTTAAGAAAAAAAATGGCCCGCGATTAGGAACAAAGATATTAAATTTCTTTTTCGGCTTTCAAAATTTTTTTTGCATAGGTAGTGAATGAAAGTTTAAAAATGATGTATGTTTAAGTTTTCTTTTGTTTTCAATGGTTTTTATTGTCAACGGATTTATGTAATTAAATTTAAAATGTTTGTTGCACGCCGAAAAAAAAATTTAATATATTTGTCTCTAATAGCGGGCCATTTTTTTTCTTAACGGTTTTATTATCAAAAAAGTGTAAAGAATACAACAGTATTTTAAAATTATACGTAATGCACGCAGAAAGATGTTTTTTATTAACATTTATTAAATAAATAATTTAAAAAACGATAAAAATTAAAAATTCTTGAGAACAAAAAATATTTAAAAAACTACGTTTCATGACAATTAAAATGCTGTTTTAACTTTTAAAATCGGTTAAGAAGATCTCGAGAAAAATATGTTTTCATTTTGCACTATTAAAAATTTCAATCACTAATAACTTCGAAAAAAAAAATTTTTTTGTTCTAATAATTTTGGAGCCTAATTTACATAGTTTAAGGATAACAAAAATGATGTCTCATTAGGTTGTTCAAGTTCGGTGGGGGAGAATCCAATATGGAGGATACTGGAGCACAGCTTTGCATGGAAGCCAATAGGACGAAATCAGTTTTTTTAAAATAACTTTTTAAAAACAAATTTTTGAACCTATGTTTATTAGCAAAATTATTTTTCTTTTCTCCAAAGCTATTTTTTAAAACAATAAAAATTGATATAACAATTTTATTAAATTTTATTATTTTAAAAAATAGCTTTCGATAAAAGAAAAATAATTTGCTAATAAACATAGGTTCAAAAATTTGTTTTTAAAAAGTTATTTTTAAATAACTGATTTTGCTCCATTGACTCCCATGCAAAGCTGTGCACCAGCAAGCGGCCATCTTAAATTTTTCCCCACCGAACTTGAACTACCTTATTAGAAACAGAATTTTTATAATTAATTTTAGCCGATCCGCTTGGCAAAACCTGACCCTGATAAGAAATAAAAGTATGTTTCAAAAACACAAAAAACAGATTCTACCTTTTAATTGCAATAATTTATGCATTTTTACAAAAAATTAATCGTAAACCGTTTTATAATATTAATCCCATGCATTTCAATGTCAATTTGGGTTTTGTGTTGAACCTTATAGACAAAATGACCAAAACTTATAGACGAATGACGTCACACTGAGTTACTCT
The DNA here is from genome assembly GCA_037103525.1 of Ganaspis brasiliensis. NCBI lineage: Eukaryota > Metazoa > Arthropoda > Insecta > Hymenoptera > Figitidae > Ganaspis > Ganaspis brasiliensis. The sequence goes on from JAZKLR010000303.1 coordinate 153,413, forward strand.
ATCGTTGTTATAAAATTGCCGTTAGGGGCGCTGACTCGAAAGATATTGAGCAGCGAGAAGCGAATAACGCTTGTATTTTCTATATTCTGTGGTCACTATCGCGTGTAGCCGCCATTGTGATTTTTGTGCGAAGCCGCGTCTTTGGCTTGTTGTTAATTAACTATTTTGTGAGCGATTTAAGGCAATATATAATCTCAATATATTATATTGTGAAACTTCTTGATTTTCCAAGCACATTTTTAGCTTTTTTTATTATTAACGTTTAAAGTACGTGGTGAAAATCATGGCTGATAGATCAAGCAACGGAGAGTACAAATACCGCGAAGAAAATGCCGACAAACCGAGAGGTCTTATGGAGAAAGAAGATAAGGACGGAGTGGATAAAACTGGAGAATATGTGCGTGAATTGCTACAGGAGAAATTGGAAATTGATTCTCAAAAATGGCCAAATGCGCTTCGTTTAATTGATCAAGGTAAGAATTTCTTTCACTTCCTGCTTGATAATCTGCAAAAATTACGCATTTTTTTCTACTTAGACTTAAATTCCATTATTTAATCCACATTTATAATTTATTGTTCCGGAATTTTACTGAAAGTATATTGTTGCTAGAATTCTATTGCGTAAATCGTTTAGATTTATGGCGTCATAACCTTTGAATGAAACGTCCATGTTAGAAATGCTTATTTTCCGGCTTTGCATTGAAATTATATAAGTTTTGTACTTAAACAGCATTTTTCAAGCAAATAAGATGCATTATTTAGTTATTTGTTAATTATAACATTTTATAATTTATATATTGCTTGCAAGTTTTTTTTAAAAGGTTTTCATGAAAATTTAATAATTTTTAAAAATTTTAATTTGTTTCTAATAAGATACGTAACATTTTTTATTGTACGTATCTCATTATTAAATTAAAAAAATTAGGAAATATACTGTTTAATAAATGTAATTTAACTTTTAATCTTGCTTAAGTTCAAAAGTTGAGTCGTGTGGTATACTAAAATGTTATATTTCAAAAATTAATAAAAAAAACAAGTTTTTGTAGCGTCTAAACCTATTTTATCTATCATCTTTTTTTCTCTTTTTAAAATTATTATTTATTAATTGAAGTTTTAATTACAAACTATTGTCCCAAATTATTAATAAAAATATATTATATTTAAATCTCAAGCTGAATAAACGATCCAAATATTTTAACTAAAATATATTTTAAAACTATCAAATAATTTAAAAATTAAAAATATAAATTTCATGTTTTATATAAACTTTTTTTTTTTTTTAAGAAAATAAAAGAATAAATTTTTCATTTTGATAAAAATATTCAAGTATAAATCTAAATAACCAATAAGATTTCTAATTGTTTAATCTTTATACAAAATTAAAAATAATGAAGCATCAATCAAGCATTTTTATTTGTTAATTATTTGATGTAAAGTAACTTAAAAACAGGATTTTAATTAAAAATTTACGAAGTATTCATTTGAAAATGTGTCTAATAATAATTAGGATTAAGAGTCTCTACCTTACTTTTCTGATAAAATCTCATAATTTAGTCTTACTAGATTAAAAGACATGAACAACTAATGTTAAGTAATTTTCAGCCTCGCGCTAATTTTCCATATTCCAAATTTTCAACAGAATCTATCTCGTTAAAGTCCTTTCGCTTCATAAGCGCTCAAGTTTTTAGCGCCTTTAATCAACATCTCAAAGGCTACCTCATTTAGATTCTCTTACATCACGATTTCAAATTTTCTTTGCTCTACTGATCTTTACCCTTAAAATTTTCTTCATTCTATTTTACATTCAGCCGTTTCTAACAAAACTGCACAATTTCCTTTACATTATGACTTTCCTAACAAGTATATTGATCTTAGAAACTTTGTCTTAGTTTATTCTTCGGAACTTGGTCGAAAGATTTTATTTCTCTTCCCATCGAAATAAATATTTTAATAGGTTTTTAATACGAATATTCTGTACTGTTAATTATTAATTAATTAACTAACTACCTCAGTTTCGATAATTTTCTTTTTTTTTTATTATGTCTTATTTCATTTTCAGATTTGAGTTTTCTCATTGGACTAATTTTTCACTCATTATGTTTTCTCTAATCTTAAAATTTCCAATTTTCTTATTTTTGGCACCTATTTTTTTCAAATAACTGTTATAATAATAATAAAAAAGATTTTTTTATGTTCTTGGTTTCATTTAACAGATAATTTTTCGTAAAATTATTTATCCGTATTCTTGCAAAAGTTTTTTGGTACATTTAGGAAGAAGCTGAAGTATTACTAAATTTATTTAAAAAACGTAAGTCATTTGATGAATCTGACAGAATAATATGAATTAAATAAATATACATTTTAAAAAAACATATAAAAACTTTGCAATAATGAAAAAAAAAAAATTTCTCAGTAATTATAATATTTGAATTTTCTGCTTTTTTAAAATCAAGTTCAACTTCTTTCCTAATGTGGGGAAATTATTGTGCAATAGTACTGATAAATTGGTCACATACTGTAGAATTTTATCTTTTCGATGAAGCCAGGAACATGGAAAAATTATTAGTTTTGGATTGAAGTTTAATAATATTATTTAAGGGCATGTGATGGAGGATGACGTCACTGGGATAGGCAAAATTTGTCCGTAACTTTTCTCTTAAAATATTGAATATTTTGACATGAAACTTGGTAGAGTTACTTATAATATCATTAAGAAGATCTCTCTGACCCGAGTTTGTTTGACTTTTGGGTCAAAAGTAATTTTTAAAAAATATGCTATTTTTCAAAAATTTCCGAAAAATTAATTTTGAGCCAAAATTCAAACACAACTTGGGTCAGAGAGACTCTCCTAATGATATTTTTAGTAATTCTATCAAGCTTCATGACAAAATATTTTATATTTGAAGAGAAAAGTTACGGAAAAATTTTGCCTATACCAGTGACGTCATAACCCATCACATGCCCTTAAGGAGGAATCAGACAAACAATCGAAACAAAAGTTAGTCCAAATGAATAATTTTGATTTTTGATATAGAAGACACATAAGTTAATGTAATTTTTTTTAGTGAAAGTGAAGAAACTTGTATTTTTTACAAAATGAGAAATTGGAATTTGATGAAAATTAAAAAAAAATTAACCCAAATTGAATATTTGTTTCCAACGTCAGTTTTTTTTAATTTTCATCAAATTGCAATTTTTAACGGCTCATTTTGTAAGAAATACAAGTTTCTTCACTTTCCCTAAAAAAAAGTACATTAACTTATGTGTCTTCTATATCAAAAATCAAAATTATTCATTTGGACTAACTTTTGTTCCGATTGTTTGTCTGATTCCTCCTTAAATAAAGCCTCCATTGATTCTCGTCTTGTAATATAAGTAATGCATTCGTGAGTTATAAAGTTTATTTTAAAATAAAAGAAAACCTACACGATACTAAAGTTTTTCATCAACTAGAACATTTTCTTCTATTTACATAGTCAATAAATGATTTAAAAAATGTGAATGTGACTCGTTCCGAAGAAATGGACTTTAGAGGCAAAAAATCGATTTTCGGTTTATGGTTGATTTATCTTCATTAAAAGTTCCTTTTTTATTATCTGAAGTCAGAAAATATTTTTATTAATTATTTTTCAAGTTATGACAATTCAAACATCAACGGTTTTTACATAAATACATATACCTGAAAATGATTACATACATTTTTAATAGTAAATCAAATTACAAAAACGATATTCACTATTTAAATAATGACTAACAAAATCTTTCCAATAAAGTTGATAAGTCAATGTTCAATTTATTACCCAGTAATAATTGATTGTATACGTCAATTTCTTCTAGTCAATAGAATGAATAAATAAAACTTTTTTTATAACATGATGTTTTGACAGTTATGCTGTCGAAATTTTATTTTCATAAATGAGAAACACGGTGGGTTATAAATAAAATATGTAAAACCTTAAAGTTGAAACACTTTAAATTTTCTTAGATATTTTATTTCAATTATGTTTTCTGAGTAACTTAAGATAAAAATGATCATTGAGGCCATTTACACGACCTAGCATTAAGTAACATAAAATAAGGCATACTTAAGTCCTTGTTACATTCATATATTCGAGTCTGCGCAGCACACCAGTGCTCAGGTTTGCCAAAATTATATTAAATTCGTATTGATAGGTACGATTTTCTAACCTTTAATTTGAAGGTTAGGAATATTAATATGTCAAATATAATGTTAGCAAACCTGGCTACTGATATTCTGCGCAGACGCGAATATATGTATGTAACACGATTTAAGTGTGCCTTATTTTATGTTACTTACTTAATGTAAGGTGGTGTAAACGGTCTCATTGTTAGCAAAAACTACCCCAAGACAGCCTTTACTTTTATTTTAAGTAGTAAATATATTATGAAAATTATTAATATATGTGATTTCACATTCCGACACCCTTTCTCTTGTCACCGATTATCACAAAAACGTATAAACCCCTTGACGTGTGGTGTAATTTATGAACGACTCCAAACAGTTGTTTGAGAGTTGTTTGGTAAGCAGCAAGACAGATATGTATTAGTGTGCATAGTACAGACTGATCAAGCTCAGAAGTTCTCCCTATGCTGTCTCCATTGTTTGTTTCTCTCTTCTTTGTACAATTCAAGCGTAGTTGGCTCTTCTGGCTCTAATCTGCTTTAACCAAAATAAGCGCAAGAATAAAAATTGAAGAGCTTAAAATTTGAAATAAACCCTAGAACCTGCGAGAGAGACTGGGATCAGAGAGAATGATTGTAGCTCATAGGGTGTAGAGTACAGTTTTTAGAAAAACAATTGTATCACGAATCCCTTCAATTTTTGTTCCAAATTTAAACCAATTGCACTGTATTCAAATTAGTTAAAAATATTTACAGAGGTAACAAGTCAGTTTGCTGGTTTTATAAACGTACAGGTATTACCAGAATAGACGATGTTGTCTTTCATACTTAACGCTTCACCGCGGTATATCGTTGTTAGTGTTTTTCCTTCTTACTGGGGGGGCTTTTTTTCAAAATGCTGGCCAAAATCAGTAAGCATTAAGGACGATCGATGGACAAATACGACAGTGTTTGTCAAAGACTTTCCTCTCCTTTGATGAAAATTTGCACTTTGGCAATTTATTTAAAAAAAACCAAACACGAGACGTTGTGATGGTCCCTAAAGTTGATTATCCAGAATATTAGATGGGTCGAATTTCATATGGCAGAAAGATTCTTTTATTCAATATTTATTTCTTCGAATTGGTATTTATAAAAACGCGTAGTTAGACGAAAAGTTTTAAAAATGAATTATCACTTATTATAATTTTTGTTAAAATTAATTTGCAAATACTAGAAATTGAAGTTTAGAATTTTTTTATTAATATGACTTTTTATTAAAATGAAGTTTGTTTAAAGAGAAATCTTTTGTTCACGAATTTGCTTTTAACAGAATTAACGTTTAATGTAAACGTCAGATAACCTGACTTTCGTGTGCCAGAATTTTTACATAACCTTATTTACATATTTTGTAATTTTTATTCCAATAAATTATAATTTGTTAGATTCTAGACACCACAGACATTTAATTTGATAAAATATCCACTTAGCCGAATTTAAATATGACAGAATTACAATTTAACAGAAATACTAATAGGCGGGATTTTTATTTAACACAATATCTATTTAATAGACAGTTTAATTATTCGAATCTTTGTTCGGAATCATTTCTATATTTTAGAAATGTTATTTAATAGAATTTACAATTGTTAGAAATTGTGTACTGCAAACTTTATATTTAAGCAAATTTCCATTTATCTTGACTTTTATGTAGTAGAATCTTTATTTAGCAGAACTTTTATTTAACAGAATTAAAATATAACCTATAACTCATGCAACCAAATTTGCATGTGACAGACTGTTTACGAACCCGAATTTTAATGTGATAGAATCTCTATGTATCCAAATATTTATTATGTACAATCTCCAAGTGATAGAACTTTCAACTGTCTGGCAATTCATTTGGTCGAACTTTTGTTTGGCAGAACTTTAATACAACAGAACTTTTAAATAACCGACTTTTCTTGCAAGCGAATTTAAATGTGACAGTCTCTATATTAAACAGAATTTTTATGCAGCTGAATCTCTACATAACCGAATATTCTTCATACAGACTGCCCACCCAACATAACTCTTAATTAACTACACTTTATATCGCCGAACTTTCGTTTGGCAGAATCGCTATATGACAGAAATTCTAATTGGCCGAATCGTTAGCCAATCAGATTTAAGTTCAAGTACATAGTTGTATCTGATTGGCTAACGATTCGGCCAATTGGAAGTTCTGCCATTTAGCGATTCTGCCAAACGAAAGTTCGGCGATATGAAGTGTGGTTAATTAAGAGATATGTTGGGTGGGCAGTCTGTATGAAGAATATTCGGTTATGTAGAGATTCAGCTGCATAAAAATTCTGTTTAATATAGAGACTGTCACATTTAAATTCGCTTGCAAGAAAAGTCGGTTATTTAAAAGTTCTGTTGTATTAAAGTTCTGCCAAACAAAAGTTCGACCAAATGAATTGCCAGACAGTTGAAAGTTCTATCACTTGGAGATTGTACATAATAAATATTTGGATACATAGAGATTCTATCACATTAAAATTCGGGTTCGTAAACAGTCTGTCACATGCAAATTTGGTTGCATGAATTATAGGTTATATTTTAATTCTGTTAAATAAAAGTTCTGCTAAATAAAGATTCTACTACATAAAAGTCAAGATAAATGGAAATTTGCTTAAATAGAAAGTTTGCAGTACACAATTTCTAACAATTGTAAATTCTATTAAATAACATTTCTAAAATATAGAAATGATTCCGAACAAAGATTCGAATAATTAAACTGTCTATTAAATAGATATTGTGTTAAATAAAAATCCCGCCTATTAGTATTTCTGTTAAATTGTAATTCTGTCATATTTAAATTCGGCTAAGTGGATATTTTATCTAATTAAATTTCTGTGGTGTCTAGAATCTAACAAATTATAATTTATTGGAATAAAAATTACAAAATACGTAAATAAGGTTATGTAAAAATTCTAGCACACGAAAGTCAGGTTATCTGACGTTTACATTAAACGTTAATTCTGTTAAAAGCAAATTCGTGAACAAAAGATTTCTCTTTAAACAAACTTCATTTTAATAAAAAGTCATATTAATAAAAAAATTCTAAACTTCAATTTCTAGTATTTGCAAATTAATTTTAACAAAAATTATAATAAGTGATAATTCATTTTTAAAACTTTTCGTCTAACTACGCGTTTTTATAAATACTAATTCGAAGAAACAAATATTGAATAAAAGAATCTTTCTGCCATATGAAATTCGACCCATCTAATATTCTGGATAATCAACTTTAGGGACCATCACAACGTCTCCCAAACACTTTTTCCATGAAATTGCTCCGGTTGGCAAAATCGTAGGTAATAAGGAATTTAAAAATTATAACTTTTCTACGATTGGATGTTTCCAAAAGCAGAAAAAACGAAAACGGGAATAAAACTGACAGACTTGCTATAGAAAATGGCCGCGCTACGGCACATGTGTCTCTTGATATATACGTGACGTATATCGGCCATTTTCTATAGCAAGTCTGTCAGTTTTATTCCCGTTTTCGTTTTTTCTACTCTTGGAAACATCCAATCGTAGAAAAGTTATAATTTTTAAATTCCTTATTACCTACGATTTTGCCAACCAGAGCAATTTCGTGGAAAAAGTGTTTGGTTTTTTTTTTAAATAAATTAACAAAGTGCAAATAACAAACACTGTCGGATTTGGGCCCTCTTGGTTTACTGTTTTTTTTTGTCGTCAATTACGAATCTAGTGTTCAAAAAGCCAAATACAAAATGGAGGATTTAACACTAAATGATACTTCTTATTCTTCCCGCTAGAATGTGCGCATTTCTATAGGTCGTTTTATACAAGTTGACATTATTTTTACTTTTTATTTTATTTAAAGAAATATTTAATTACAAATATTGCTTCAAAATGACAGCAAAAAGTCTAAGCTTTAGAGACGAAAAACATAGTCTCATCTTATTTAATCAATTTAAAGATTTAATAACTCAAATAACTTGCAGATGGCACATTTTATGTTTGAAAATATAAAACTAATATTAGTTGGTGAGTATCTTTCCTAAAGTGTTTTATTAAGAATTAAACATTTTAGACACTAGCAGGCATCACAGACAGTCACTTTTTCCCCTTTTTTCACTTTTTTTGAGGTCAAAAATATATAATTTTTTGTAAATATTTCGAATTATATTCATGAAAATCATATTCAATGTTTGAATTTAGTTTTATTGATGATTGATACAACAACAAAAAATCTGATTTACTAATGGTTGAATCCATTTCAATTCATGCAGGCCGACTAATGTAACTTCAAGTTGTAGATTTAACTGCCGCTAAAATATATTTTCTATATGAAAAATAAAAGGATACGTAATTTTTTATTTAAGTTATTTTTAACAAAGTTACGAGCACTTGAATTTTAAACGGTAAAACTTAAAATAACAGTGAAAAAAATTGTTTCGCTTATAATTTTTTGCCTAATTAATATAATCAAATTTTGTTTCTTGGATCTTTAAGGTGGTTTTTTTTTCTTCAAAATGCTGTTTGGAATTTTTGAAATCTTTAAAATTAGCATCATTAAAGATCATTTTCCAAAAATAAATAATGTCCATTTTCTCGAAAACCCCACTTTTTCTTCCTTAAAAATTTGACCATAAATTCTTATCAATATCATGAAAAAATCCTATAAGTTTCAAGCGTGCTAAACCATACTTAGGTACTGTCAACCAGGGGAATTTTTTTTTCAAAATATTATTTTTTACACAAAAATTTGATTGTACTGTGATGCCTGCACTAGGCCCTTTTAGACACACTTCCCCTACTGTCTATATTATTAATAATAATAATATTAATAATAATATATAAATTATTCATTTTTTCCGATTCTAAAAATTACAGTTAATTTTCAATTAATTGAATTAATCTAATTGCAGCTGCAATCATAGAACCACTGACTTTATGTAAACCATCCCACTTTGTGTGTCTCAACCGAAGTTAATATAACGACATGAGTAAACTTACTAGAGTGTTATTCAAGAGTTTGCTCAACAATATTGATCGCATTGCCAATTGACCAGGATAGCCCGTAAATTTTTTCGTGCCTGATTTCCATACGGGTGAAAAATATATGGGGCAGTCTGTACCAAATCAACAAAGCTTTTGATCCGAACCTTTTTAGATTCAGCTTATGTTTTTATTATTTGGTATTCCTTCAGATAATTTGTATGTGAAATGGAAACTAGACATCGTTTAAAGTATTTGACAAAAATGATGTATTGACTGAATCGCATACAAATTTTACGCATATTGACTCAAACTTTACTTCACGGCAAGAAACGTTTTAAATTCTGCTAAGTTTCCTTTTCCAAATACTCGGGTTGCATATGAAGATTGTCTTTGCAAAATTCTTAAAAAGTATAGTAGGCATCATAATGTACATATAGATTTAAAATCACGCATGTTAAAAAAGTTTTCATTCACGAAAACGAGAAAGTAGTTCATCTATCTAATGAAATCTCATTACATTAATCGAAAATGATGAGAGTGCTCTTTAAAAAAGAAATATAGGTCAAATTTTCAGCTCAATTGTGACCTTTTCTCAAATATTTTTTCACAGACATTGAGAACCTTTGATAACATAACTTTGTTACATATGTCGATATGTCCGGATATACTTCAAATGTTGTGAGTGCGTTACTAATTCAAGAAGTTAAAAAGTTAAAAAAAAAACTTTTAATCTAGTGATTTTTTAATTATTTATAGTCATTGAGAATTAAAATCCTTGTTATAAAAGTTTTTTTTTTCAATTTAATTTTCATCATTGAATCCAATATTTCATTGAAACAATTTCATTAATTCATTTTGAAAAAGTACTCTCGAAAAATGGATTTATGTCTCATAGGACTAATTTCTCTGGAGGCAGTGCTTTTGATTTATGTGGATGCTACTCTGCTCAACCCCAAATGTAGTATTTATGGAAGGTGTGGGGGAAATTCTATCGATCATTTACGACGCATTACATAAGTAATGACTATCTATATCATAAAATGCTGCAGCAAATTTTGCGCCTAGGGGCAGATTATTAAATTATAATTTCAAAACATAAATTTCTAAATCAGTTGTTCCCAAATTGCTATGAATGTTTTTTATTCTCTACAACTCGTATTTCACTGTCAAAATTCCAGAAAAGAGTTACATTTTATATTCACAAAATGTATTTTTAATTATATTTTGGATATGATTTTTTTAAAAAATAAAGACATAATTCATTAGCTAAACAATTAAAGACAAAATTAATTGTTTTTTTTTTAAAGCAAATAATAAAAAATGGTATCGAAAGTTGCTAACCATTTTTAGGTTTTAACTAATGAGCAATTTTCATTTCTTACACTTTTGTCATTAACGAGGAAAACTGAGTTCAGTGTATTCAAAACTGAAAAAGAAATAGAGTTCATTGCGAAAGCCATTACGCTTGCCGCTTTCTGAAAGCTTTTCACTCGCCTCGACTCTTTTCAAAAAACACGTTTCTCCTTTTAGAATGACTCAATGAGAAAGAGTCTTTAAGAGATGTTTTAATCTTATGGTATGCATTCGCGTGAAATGAAATAGACAACCAAGAATATACGTAATCTGCTTCTTCTCATTACGACGACACGTGCTGCTTGCTAATTATTGCAAATCTTTTTGACATTTAAGTTATGCTTCCTAATGATGCTCACAAATAATTCCCTATAATTTAATTAAAATTTGTTTGACAAATTGTTTCATTACTTTAATTGTTGGCCATCTGTTACATTTCTACTTCTAAGTAATTTTATAATATTAATCATACTACAATTTCAGTATTTACATTGCAATCTACAAATAAAATCTTTTGATGAGGATTAATAATTAATATCTTAAGATTCGTATAATTAATATAATGTAGCTCTTAATCCAGTATAATAATCTCATAATTTCGAAGACTCTTGGACCCCTTTCTAGGTTCATTCCTAATGTTGAAATATATTTTATAAGGGATGGTAATGGCCAGGTAAATTGGTTTCTTCATTCTCTGACGTCTAATATCTTATTAGAATTTTAAGCTGTTCTTAATGTCAGAACGCGTGACTTTAACCGAAGTCAATTTGCTACTATCTTCGCAGAAAGTTTCTAAGAAGACGCAAAAACTTTGGTCAAGTTTTCATACTGTTCAACTTTAACAATCTCGCGGCAATTAATAATTGCATTCTCAATTTCAAGTCAGTGAAATGTGACCAATTCTCAGTGCAATTTAAGTAATTGAAATTCAGATTTATTTTAATTAATCATCTTGGAAGTAACTTTGGATGCAGACTATGCACAATTATGTAAAAGATTTAACGTATTATCTTATGAAAAATCGAACAAATATAATTACTGTTGAATTATTATAAAAGAACTTAGTTAGGTTTAGAACTTCAATGAGAAGTGATATTTAGAAAATGAATAAAATAAAATTTTTTTTTAATTGATTTATTAATAGTATTGAGCGCTATTTGAGCCATTTTATTCACGTCAGAGTAAATTGAGAAAGGACTGAGAAAATGCAACCTCAATAACGAGAAGTTCATCGCAGAGGGTTGCAATCTTTAAAGAAAACGCCCATTTCAGTCTTTTGTTGTTCAGATGTCGGTAGCTTCTATTGGAAAAAAGATTGAAGAATCGTTCAACGATCGGGAATTAAGGGCGCTTGAAGGCGTCATAGCACTATGCCATCTGCAATCAGCTCGCTCATAAATCCAGTTGAAGAATCGTCGAACCTTGGAAGTAATTGAGACGTAAAGCACAATTCAGTAATCACCATTAGCAGTAGGTTCCTTATTATCAACCAAGTTCATCCATTTTTCTTCTATTATAAAGAAAAGTTTCTTTCTTGGTTCGAATACAGTATTCTCATCATCCATTGGGAATCTTCTCAACTTTTTTAGAAGAAGCATTAAATACGATTAAACTTCTTTAAACTGGGTATCTCACATTAGGTATGATTTATTATGTTTTCTTTTAATATAATAATCAATTATATTATATTAATTAATATGCTGTGACTCAACAATTAAACAGAAAAAGTTATTAGTATAATATGACATGATTTTTACATAACAATTCAAAATGGTTTTAAATATAAAAGCAGGTTTAGATTCAGCGACCCAAAAACAGTAGAGAGCAGACTGTAGAATATCAAGTTTCATGGAAATTCTGTTGTCCTATTTTGCTTTGATGAATAAAATTAATCAATAAAAAACGAAAGAGATAATATTTCGTACGTTTGTTAGTTCTCGTCAACGCTAATGTTCAAGGATTTTTCTCTTTTTTAAAATAAAATATACTGTTACTTCACAAGGGACGTGTTAATTTTACAATTTAGGTTATATTCGTATTTGTATATTTTAGAAATTAAATGTTTTTGTGAAATTGCATAAATTAATTACAATATACTGGAAAAAATTATTTTTAGTCACTGTCATAATTCTATGGGTGGTATAGATTGACTTTACACTGTTAAAAATATTTTGAAATTCACGACATTTTTATGTTACAGTTGTAACAGAATTTTCTATATGTCTGTACAGAAAATAAATTCTGATACGCGTGAACATTTCTGTCACAATCCTCCTTGCGCATGCGCAGAATCAATAAGGTTATGTTAAATTTTTGACAAGGTAACAGAATTTTCTGTCACATGTGACCAGAAAAAACTACTCTTGTAACAAAAAATTCTAGTGGAAATTTTTGACAGTATACTGTATTGCTTGTATAGGTATGGCTATGCAGTAGGGTGTGTAAAAAAAAACAAGTTTTTTCCTACATCTCACCCCTTAAAACCCTTTCATTTAGTGATAAAATAATTGTCCAACTTTTGCAATTCTTTAAAAAATGTTTTAACCTTGGTTCAGAGCCTTTGATTTGAAGTATCTTTAATCATCAACCATGCCAAAAATTGGTAAAATATCATGTAATTCGCTTACAGCTTTTTCTATCGTGGTTTTTGAGGTTGCTGAACACGAATCTAGCATTAGATTTTAAAAATTCAAAATGGCGGATTAAATATGGCGAACAATTTTGTTTAAAAAATTGATGGGATTGATGGGAAACTTGTTAAAAATTAATAAAATGTCATGTAATTATCTTACAGTTTTTTCTTTTAGGTTTTTTGAGGTCCCTGAACACGAATCTGACATTAGATTTTAAAAATCCGCCATTTCGAATTTTTAAAATCTGATGTCAGATTCGTGTTCGAATACCTTAAGAACCCTAAAAGAACAAACTGTAAGGTAATTAAAAATCATTTTACCCTTTTTTAACAAGTTTTCCGTCAATCCCATCAATTTTTTACAAAATTGTTAGCCATATTTAATCCCCAATTTTGAATTTTTAAAATCTAATGTTAGATTCGTGTTCAGTGACCTCAAAAATCTTGATAGAAAAAGCTGCATGTGAATTACATGACATTTTACTCATTTTTGGCTTCGCTGATGATAAAGATACTTCAAAGTCCCTAGACCGAGATTGAATCATTTTTTAAAGATCTGCAAACGTTTGATAATTATTTTGTCACTAAAGGAAACGTTTTTAAGAGGTTAGACTAAAGTAAAAAAAAACTTTTTTTTTTTGACACCCTACTATGTAGTGCTTGTTTTTTAGCCATACGACAGTTTGATGTACACTTGATATTCGTGAAACTGAGTCACATTTTAAGCTTAAGAATAACTGACTACCATAGTCTAATCTGCCGTACAAACTAAAAATATACGTAAGTGACATTGTCGTTTAGAGCGATATTTGTGTGCATTGTTTCGCGACTATCGACCTAAACGAAAATGTCACTTACGTATTTTTGAAAGTTGTACGGCTATAATACGAACACAGTATTTTTCTCAGTGTACATATTGGACATATGACTATGGTTGACAGTTATTCTATATATTGTGAAATGCTATACAGATGCAAAGCTCATAATGCATCTGTGCGCGACTGTCGATTTTACAAAACTTTAAGATGTCACTCACAGTTTCATGAATATCAAGCGTACATCAAACAGTCGTATGGCTAAAACACAAATACGGCATGGCTGTATCTATATCAATAAAACAGTATGGTCGATTTACCAATAATTATGACAGTGCCTTTGGCAGCGCCAGAAAAAATTGTTCTGTTAATTGATGTCAACATTTTGCTTTACGGTCTGTTTATTTTTCTACAATTTTGCACGCGTGTGCGACGTCATCAGTCATTACTGACATTGTAAAATATACGTTATCTATTGGGAAAATTTTTTGACTTTGAAAAGAGACAATGAACGAACGAGCGATAGTTTAAAAGCTTGCAGAGAGTTTTTAATGAGAAATTATCTTAATGCTAAAGATTATGCTACTAGTCATATGCAAAGAACCAAATTGTCTTTATATTGAATTGCAGTGTATCGTTAATCTTGCGAGAAGATCACCCTTCTTTTTCAAAGCTAGATAACCTAATTCGATTAAACATCGGTATTCCACGCCATTCTGTCGGATAAATTTGAAAGTTTCTCTAGCTAGACTGTAGAGTATTCTTGGAACTCCTTGGAAGCACTGAAAGGGGGAAACGATGTCGTGCGAAAAGTTGTGCTGGGAAAACTGACGGTCCATGGATAGAAAAGTTTCTCTACCTTTTTGGAAATGAATTTGAATACTTGCGGCGACGTCTCTGTGTTCGTGTCGAGGATCCGAATCGCTACGAAAGCACGGTTTGTCGACGAAAACAAACTAGTTTTGACACTTCATTCCTTTGTTCCTGCATTTTAATCCAATTGATTATATAATTCAAGAAATGTTCTAGAATTCTAATGGAGAAGAAGAATTGTTTGAATAATGTGGTACCTGTGATTACCCAAAATCCATTTAACCTCTTCGGAACGACAGTTGCTGCTTATAAGCAATTCACTTAAAACTCTTTCAATTAATGATATGGTTTATAAGTTATGATTCCTGATTCTGTCATTTTAATAATTGCTTATAAAACGGTTGAATTATAATTTTCCAACCGACATGAACTGTGAAAAATAATATAATCATAAATTGCTGTACCTATATCTATAGTGGTTTTCTTAGTTATTCGTTTCTTATTACATTATCAATTGTTTAACCATTTGCACCTTATGCTGAGGATCGTTGTCCTGTTGAAAGTAATAATTGTCACTAACTTTTAAATTAATTGTACTGGAGGCAAATGATACTTTAAAATATATTTAAATAAACGTTTTTATTTTAAAAAACATTAATGAAAACAAAATCTTTTTCGCCTTCTAGACCCATACAATCCCAAACGATTACAGAACCATCATAACAATTAATAAGAAATTAGTGAGTTTGATAATATGAGTTTCCCAACTTTAAAATCACAAAGTTGTTTTGCTAAGTTTTAAAAAGTGACAACTTGTAGTTGCAAAGTTTTTCTTTAGTATTAAGGAAGTTTTTCCCAAAGTTTTTTTTTCGCATAGGATACTTGGTGGTTTTTGGCATTGCTGCTTACCAATCTGTTGTTCGTTTTTCAAAATCCAATATGTCGGATCCTATTCGGCGGAAGATTTAAAGAAAACCCAATTAGTGATTTTTACAAAGATTAAAGCTTCTTTTGCATTTCATGTCCATCATATCGGATCCGACATTTTATTTCAATTTTGAAAATAGATGACCTCAAAAACATTCGAAAAATGTTCCAAGTTTCCCTATGTTCTATGTTCTAAAAGCCATTCATTTTAGTATAAAACTTAAAGATTGGTCCAACAGATATTAATTTTTGCTTCCTCATAGATGATGCTTTGTGATCTTTAAACTTTTTGATTTTCCAAAAAAAGTCTAAATCGACTCATTTTCATCTAAAAAGAATAAATTTTCATTTTTAAGCAAATGTCCAGATGTATGTGTGTGTGTAGCGTTTTTTGTGTACAGAATATCTTGAGAACGCTTAAAGGGATTCCAATAAAATTTGAATGACTTATTAAGCTCATAAATATCTAAATTTGGACACAGGGATTTTTGAAAATACCCAACCAAATTTTTTTGAGCACCTTTTTTCACTCTAAAAATACAACTTAAGGAATACAAACATCATATCCCTTATCTCAAAACGAATCGATTGACCTACCTATATAATTTTGACATGTAATAAAAAATTCGTGAAATAATTAATGTTTCTTCATTTTTTTGCATTTAAAATTATTTTTTTTTGTTTAAATAACTTCTTCGATTAACTTTTATATTACTAATTATTGTTTCCTGTATGAGGAAGCAAATTATTTTGTTTACTGGGAAGCGAATTTTCACCTAGTTTACTTTTTTTTACAATATCCGTCAATTTGAATCCGTCTTGAATTTTATGCATTAACTAAAGCATATTTTTAATCTTCCAACAGTTTTTGTCGTTTGTGCCACTTTATTACACATTAACAAAATGTTTTCCTTAAGAAATATTGATTTAAAAAAAAGTTGTCGATTTTTCGGTTTGCTGCTGCCAAAAAGAAAAAAAATTGTAGTTACAACTAAAATATTTATAAGATATTTCAAAACTTCATCTAGTTTATTTGAAATATATATGAGAAAGATACTTTTTTCAAGAATAGTGATAATGAAACTCAAACCTACCCTTATTTTCAATTCTTCAGCAAATTATTGTAAACTAAAAAAATCTCTAGTATTTTTTTTTCAAGTTTGCGAAAAGAAAACCAAGTATTACAATATTGGCTGCGTTAAGAAGTACCATTTTTAAAATCTGATATTCAAATGCCTTCGAGTAAAAGTTTCATCAACACTGAGAAAAATGGATGTTTACCCTTAACGACTGGATGTTAACGCTGACCATCTAGATGCTAACGCTTAACATCCAGATGTTAACGCTTAATATCCAGTCGTTACGGGTAAACATCCATTTTTCTCAGTGAAGAAATTGTGGTTGGAATTTTCCACAAGCCCTTTGGAAAAATATTTATGTAGAATATTTATAGTTGCTATAACTGCCGAAATTTTTTGTTAGGACAACAAATAATTTGCTATGGTAGCAATTCTTTTTTCTCAGTGCAGAGATGTGGGTATTGTAATTATTTTTTTTTATCCGGGCGATAAACAGACTTTACTCGTTGTCATTAAAAGACTGTCATTGTTTTCTTTTACTCTGAGTAGATAGGTTTAGGTGAATGTAAGTAATTCTAATAAAAGTTGGCTGCAGCCGCAAATTGAGGATAAAAATGTAAGGGGGATAAGGACCAGGAAGGTAGAAATGAAACTATAGAAACCAGTAAAGGATTTGCAGAAAAATAAATCTTTATCTTTGCCTTAATAACCTTTCTAAAACATTGGTCTCGATATTAAATATCATTGAATATTCTTTAAAGACGTAAATTCCAAAATTTTATATATCTCACTATGAACTTAATTTTTTTCAAAAATACACTTTAATCCTATTTTGTTAGTCCTATCTAGACCTTCTCACATTTTACATTCTTCTTTAGGCCCCTTATAACTTTTAAAATAGCTTCAAACTCTTATTTAAACCGCTCAAAGTCTCCAGTGTAATTTTGAAGACCTATTCAGCTCCTATTAAAACTATAAGATAGAATAATGGTGTTTCATGTTGATGAAAACTGCGACTGCATCTTAAGTTAATATACTTCTTTTTGCAGTTCTGTGCTTTCTACAACATGCATCTGCTTTTCTCTTAAAGGTGGAAATTTGAAGCTTGTTTTTAGTTACTCGTTTCTAGTTGCATCTTGAAAATAATTATAACAGTGTACTTTAAAATGCTCTGATACTGTAGTGGAAAGTGTTAATCGTTCCAGGAGATTTCCTGTCGCTTCATACTATTTCATCCGAAACGAATTTCATTTTGGTGAAGAGACTTGTGCGCTTGAGAAACTTTGAATTTCTCTAGTTTTTCCTCAAGTACTTGTTTTTCATCCATTTTCTCAAATGGCTTGTGGGATATTCCAACCACAATTTCTTGATGAAACTTTTACTCGAAGGCATTTGAATATCAGATTTTAAAAATGGCACTTCTTAACGCAGCTAATATTGTAATACTTGATTTTCTTTTCGTAAACTTGAAGCAAAAATAGTGGAGATTTTTTTAGTTTACAATAAATTGCTAAAATTGAAAAGAAGGCTAGGTTTGAGTTTCATTATAATCACTATTCTTGAGAAAAGTCTCTTTCTTATAAATATTTCAAATAAACTACATGACGTTTTGAAATATCTTTGAGAAGAGAATAATTCAAAGTTTTAATCACGGTCTGCAGAGTAGATTGTAGAGTGTGAAAAAAAATCTTATCTTATTCTTCTTTGTTGAATGCTTATCGATCGACTTCATAATTATTCGCTTCATTTAAAGCCCATTAATCATCTGTCTAAGTTTTGTGACACGAGGCGGAACATCCGTTGTCCAATTCGTGACCATTTATCGACGTAATTGGCATTGTATAATGGGACAATACTTGACCTGCAAACCGCTTCTATGTTGGTCCATTGTTGACTAAAGTTTAGAGAAGATGCAAGAGGCGGCCCAAGTTTATCGGTGAAAATTAGACCTAGGAAACTAGAAAGGAGCAATCCTCGTAATTGTGCGAGATATTCATGGAATCTTGAGAGTTTAATGAGGCATATCGCAAACGTGATGCGACTATTATGTCCAAGATTCTTGTTATAGCAATATCTTTATTTCTTATGTCCTCAGGCGAGATATTACTTTGAAGTATATCTTTCTATAAATTTTAGATTCATTCTGGGTCGATTGTTTAAAACAGACAATTTTTATCAAAGCAAAAAAAAAAAAAAATTAAAAGAGGGGAAGATAAACAGAAAAGTATAGATGCTTTTTTCAAAGATTTATCGTGATCTTTGTTAAAATTTTATTTGTTAAAAATTTTCTAGTTCTTCTATATAACTTACCTTCTTCAAGTCAATGAGTTTCAGAACAAAGTTTTGTAAGATTTAAACTTCTATAGTTGGTCGAATACTACAACTTTTACGTAAGAATGTTTTCACAAACTTTGCAAGGTATAATAAAGATACATAAATTTCTGTCCTTTCTTTACAAATAAGTTGCGGAGAGAGAAGGGCATTCTTTATATAGTCAATACGTAAAGCGACTTGGAAATTTGTTCTTGTATGCAGTATGTAACATAATAAAAAATATATTCTCAAGATTAAGCGGAGAGGAAAACTACTTGATGATAGATATTCAAATGTGCTTCTTTATATGGTGATAACGATAGACTTGATGTAAGGAAAATACATAAAAGTGGAAAAAGACATGATGCTGCATGTGTGACTGTAAGGTTTCCTTTACAAGATCACGAGTGGTATGTATCGTCGGAAAGCATAAACCCTTTACACTAGTAGATATAGCTGTATCTATACTTCCTCAGATAAATGGAAAAATATGTTTTCAATCGGAAAGTCAACTCTATTTTCGTGTAACAACATCGTCTTCAATAACAATATTTTTCAACATTCTGCAACGTTCCTTGTATATATTTGAAATAGTAATTTTTGAATACTGAAAAATCAAAAAGTAAATCTATTTAATTAACCAAATTTTCGTGCGAAAGGAATTTAATGGTTTGAAATGGTCCACGTGTAAAGAGCGTAATCCAAAAGCCGTTGACATCTGTTGGAGTTGATTGAAAATTGCAACTTTTGGGGATTTTAAAGGTCATTTTGAAATTGCAATTAAAGTTGCAAAGCCGAAAATAACGTGCAATAAATACTGAAATAATTGACTTAATAGGTGTACGCATGTTTTCGATATGTGCCACTGTTGGCGAGAAGAGTATTTTATTTCCAATAAACGATTGAAATTTCCGGACAAGATAAAAGTTTAAAAAGCTTTTAATCACGACGACCAGCGTATTTCGAGGTCACATCACAATAATGATATCGTGTCAGATGTCTATCTGGGCTGCTAATCTATTCTTAATGTAGTAAGTTAGTAGTGTTTGGTTTCTTTTAATAGTCAACCCGAATACGTCAGCAATCCAATTATTTCGCCCGGAAACATCTGGCTGATTCTATCAGGACAAAATTCTAGGCCTCTTATTGGGAAGTGCTACGAAAATTGGCACGGACAGCATTTTGGATAGGACGAAAAGTGGAAAGGAAGAAACGCTATTGGTCATTGGCTAAATCATCGACAAGAAGAAATAGATTTTTCACCCGAGGCGCTGGAGACAAGCCAAATCGAATTATCACGTTTTTTCCTTTCGTTTCGGTATGTCTTCTATTTCTCTGTTTCATTCCACGCTCTCGATAAACATTGTTTTTGTGAATTTAAACGAGATAGGTCTGATTAGGTTCATTTCAATGATTATTATCAGTTACTTGTATTTGCCAATGTCAATTGCAACATATACAGAATAAGATTAATTTTTAAAATTCGGATACAGTATTATATTATTAGCAGCTAATACATCAAATCAGTTGGTTTCAACTTACAGTTCCGCAATAAAAGCTGAATTGGTATGCAATTTCTGTAGTTCATGTTTACTTCACTGTGACTATTGGAGTATCACGCACAATTTTATACGAGCTTGATTCTTTGAATGGGGCTCTACATAGTTGCATGTGAAATTTAACACCATTTCCATATTGAACAAACAAGTTGCTCTTCAAGTTTTAAATGCTCTTGTATAAGGGCATTTGTCTAGAACTTTTAAACTTTGTGTTGTAGCTCATTATACTTTGAATTTTTTGAAATATTTTTGTAACGTCATAATTTCACAAATTTTAGTGCAATTAAAGTATCATAAGTTTAACAATAGTTATAGTTATGTAGGAAACGACAAAAGATTTTAATAAATCGTAGAGTTTATAGAATATTCAAATGACTAATTATTCTTATTCGTTTGTTTGGTTTTTAATTTTTTGATTTCTCAATATTGGATAATAGATTTTGATTTTTATAATTTTTATTTCTAATTTGTAATCAACAACTCGAAAAAATCTTAAAAATTGTATATTTAAAAAAAGACAAGTCATTTTCTGAAAATGTATCTGCTATATTGGATCAGCCATTTTGAATGTTTAAAAACTAAGTTCAGATTTGTAATCAGCGACTGAAAAAATCCTTAGATACAGCTTAACGAGGTTCAAAAATGAGTTAAACAAGACATTTTCTATTATTCGATAAGATCTGAAGACAATAAAATTAGTTTCAAGGCGCTTCCAGCAAAAAAAATTAAGTTTTTCTATACCTCAAAGTTGAAAAGTACGAGAGAAATGCCCATAAACGATAGTTTGACCATAAAAATGATATGATAAAGATAACTATTTTAGAATATCTACCTTGTAGTATATTGAGATATCTGTTTTCAAGATCAATGCATTTTACCAATAGCACACTTTAAAGTACTTGCTTTTCTTTTTTTTTTATTCTACTTTTTTATTACAAAAACTCAATTTGCATATAGTTCTTGTAAATGCTACTTAGAAAAAGCGGAAAAACAAAAGAATGAACTTTCAAAAGCTTTAAAACAGGAAGAGCTGAAGATTGAAGAGAAGAAGGAGAATTTAAATTTAAATCCGTAAAAACCTTCTTTGATGTCAGGTTAAACATTTTAGAAAATTAGAATTTTAATCTCTTAAACTGATTAACATTTTTCTTAACATTTTTAAATAAGTTTTAAAGTTCACAGCAAAAATTCTCTAAGGGTGTTTAAGTACACAATTTCTAAATTTTTAAAAAAAATTAACCTACTACGAGGTAAACTGATCTAGAAAATTTACCTAATTTTGGTTATAGAATTGTAAAAAAGGCGTTAAAAGTACAAAAAGAGTAATTCAACTAACAAAATTATACTTTATTGGGATTTAATAAATAAAATCTGCATACTTGACTTATGTCATATCAAAAGTTGTATTTCTTTTGTTATTTCATATAAAACATTACAGTCTGCCTAGTATACGGCTGGAAAGCAAGAAAAATGTTTTGCACTTTGTTAAAATTACGTGATTTTGACGTCAGCTAAATTTTTATTAGAGAATAAATAGGCCTGAATACATATATACGTTATGTTATGTTCTTTACATCTAAAGCAGAAAAAGTGAAAAAGGGTTTGAAGTGAATTTGAACACTGAGAAAAAAGGTTTTGATAATATAGCACCTACAATTTTTTTTTCGTTTATCACAGCAAAAAATTTGTTCAGACAAATCCTGCGTCCAATTTTAGGCATTGCTAACTCATCTACACTGAGAAAAGTTTAGGTAGTAAATTTTACATTAAAATAATTTAGAGGTGTGATATCTTGACATTTTTTTGAAAATATGCAGTCTTTACAAATTAAAATTTCTTTTTTGTGATTTTGTCATTTGTAGGACTTAGGAATGCATTTAATTTAAATTTTCCTTTATAAATAGAAGTTTTAATAGCGTTTTCTTAGTCTATACAGAATTCTGATAGAAATTTTACATTGTGAAATGTAAACACACATTTAACTATCTTCGCGAGTATTCGGCTTCTTCAGGCATCTTTCGACTTCCGAAAGAATCCGAAGTCATCCGAGCGCGCAATATGACGTCACAGTTTATATAGACGGGTCAAATTTTTTTCAAAATTTAGTACCGCAAGTCATTTTTCTAAAAGGGATATTATTCCTTATACCTTAAAATATAATTTTGTAGTTTTTGTTTTTAAATCTAGAGGAAATTTATTACATGGTTATAACAAAATTGTATTTCTCGAAGCATGTTTTCCGCGTACCTCCATCTTAAAAAGTTAAACTTTAAACTGAAATATCTTAATAATTAACACCGCTTCCTACCTTTAAAAAAATACCATTGTATTCGTTAAATGTTTCATTATATGATATTTCAATTACAAGAATATTTAAACAAAAGTTTTTTTTTTTTTTTTTTTTTTAAGAGAACTACAATATTGCACTTGTTGATTTCATGTTTTCGTGAGAAAAAAATTGCACTTTGTGATGATTGCCTTTCTTTTTTTCGTTTATCTACTGAATTTAACGTACCACTTTCGACACCCTATTCATACTCCGTCTGACCAAAATGTGAATTATCTACTGCCGTTGCAGCCACGCCGGACGGGAGTCGTAGTTCTACTACTTATACCGCTTTATCCCACACCTGCGGCCTCCAATTCTAATCTGTTCATACATTGTTAGCTTTTTTATCTTCTATGGCAATTATCCTTGTACCACTAAAACGGCAAACTTTGATAAAAACTATATATATACTTTTATTACAAAGATTCTGATAGAGTCGTTTTCGCTCTAATAACATGATCGGCTTTCTAATTTGAAAACACAGTATTCATTTATGGAAAATATTTTTTGCTCTTTCCAATTCTTACTTTATAATACTATTTTTGCAATCTTCTTTCTCATATTGTTGCAAATCTACTTTTTAAATTGAAATTAATGAATTGTTGAATGGAAAATATAAATCAAAGACAAATTATGACGATTTCTTGTATTACTGTGAAGTAAATTATTATTATAAAATGAACTTTTCTTATTGTGCGCAGTTAGAGCTCAAAGTGATTGAATTATATGCGTATAAAATTTCTGTGGAAGTATTATACTGCAAACTATTCTTCACAGTAATAATGATAGCTGTTCTCTTTGTTAAACCGCGACATATATGTTACGTAACAATAAAAACTCAACGGACGGAAGAAGAACGAGAAATTGCTGGTGCGCGGTTAAAGGGCGAGACACAGCGAAGTGCTGTTTGTGCAATAGATATACATGCTATTCTCGAAGCAGCTAGTGCTTATTTCTTCTTTTCCCGTGTGAGCGAGAGTGATAAAGAGGAGATGAATGCGGCAAGGGACGTGGGATTTTACGTAGAGAAAAAGACGTAGAAATTCATCAACTTTTCAAGCCACCACATACATCTCACACACTCTTCGAAATTCTGTAAAGTGCGTCGTTTTACAGGTCTTCTTACATGAGAAAAATTGTAATAAGATTTTACTCTGAAGTAAGGTAGATTTATGGATGTAATGAAATCTGAAGAAAAAAAAGAAATCCAATATTCTTTGGATCTTTGTAATTTAGAATGAATTTCAAATTATTAATATTATTAAACATGAAAATATAATTAAATATTTTCTTATCTTATTTTTATAAGATTTATTGATAATAGTTTCAAATTTCAATAATGATACTGTAAGTCAACGCCTTCCGTTGATAAAAAGCTTGCTCTATTGTCAAATATATTTTACTTCTAATTGGGAAAACATGTTCCATATGAAACTAGTTTATTGTCCATGTAATATGATATTATGATTACTATTTAATGTTATGCATATGTTGCTAACTTAAAGTTTCATTTTGAGGGCGTCCTTTAATTAAGTGAGGTCAAAATAGGAAGGAGAGGGGTCAATAAAAATATCACGTCAACTTTCTAATTTTAAACAAAACACATTTCTCTATATAAAAAACAATATTTCAATATAAATTTCCTGAAAAAAAAATTAAATATCACTTAGGGGTAGGGGAGGGGGGGGGGTCCGCCAAATTTCACCAAAGGAGAGGAGTGTCCAGATAAAAAAAAACACCGCACGTAATTAAGGGACTGCCTTCAGGTTTCTTTAGTTCAAAAAATCAAGTGTTTGGAAAATATTTTATTTTAAAGTATAACATCTCAAAAGTAACATTTCAGCTCGAAATTCCTATTAGTTGTGAAGTTATAGACGATTATAACGTCACGTGTCAAATAAGCCGAATTAATATTTGGATATTCTTCCTAACAACAATAGAAGAAGATATTATTTCGTGTTTTTCATCTGTTGGATTTCTTTTAACTTAAGTTTATTAATATTTCAGGCAAATGATAATTATTCTTAGTATTATTATTTAGGTTATTATTATTTTGTCCCATTTTTGTGTCTAAAAAGTGTCTCAAAATAAGACACTTATTACGTCTTAGACACAAAAATAGGATAGAATAATAAACTTGTTTTTATAGTAAAGTATTGTACATTTTTTATATTTAAAATATATTTATAACTTTAAAAACAATATAATGGTAATTATTATTATTATTTATAAAGAATTATTAAGAATTATATTTTGAATATGAAAAGGTTTATAATACTTTTAAAAATCAAGAATAATAATACTATAAAAACAGTTATGATTCGTTTAAAATAATGACATTTTAAATGTAAAATTCTTCATGGGAAACGAATGAATTGCATAAAGAAAGAATCTTCGGAATTAATTTGGATTTGAATAAATTATGACATTATCAGTGAAAGCGGACAATGCGAAATCTATTAAAATTTCATTCACATGACAGATGAAAGTATGTAGTGCTCTTTATTAGAAAAATACTTTTCCTTCTCTCAACTTATTAAACCTTCATTCGTTGTATTTCTATTTTCATGATACGAGCAGTTTAAATACCGAATTCCTTTGTTATGAAATATTTCAAAATTATTGAGGTGAATGGATTTTTATTTTTAAATGAAGTTGGATTCAAGTAAGTTTATATGTATTCAATAATATATTTATATTGAGTGACTTTTATATCAAGATTATTGAACATTTTATTATTACAATTCACAGAAAAAGCAGAGAAAATTTGAGAATAGATATTAATTTTTCTAGAAATGTTCTTTTCTTTCTCTTCAATTTTTCAAGCTCATAAGCTGATCGTTAACAAATTTAAAACAACAAAATCATATCTAATCGTTTTTAAATTTTAAACAATCAAATTGTCAATGCTTTTCACAAACTAAAGAATTTGATGCTTTTGCATTAAATTGACACTATTAATAGTATAAAAATGAGTATATAATGCAATTTATAGTTTCAATTTAACATCATCCAATAAGTGAAGTTTTATTTGTCAGCGACAGAACAGGATGGTCTAAACGCATAACTAAGTTTAATCTGACAAAACCATTAATTGACTCTTTTAAAAATCAAATATTCTGCAATACAAATATTTTACTTTAAAATGACTTTGGATACAAATTGAAGATATTTTTATATTTAAATTTATACCGTACATCGTACAATCACAGAACTGCAGCAAAAAGTTTGTGGTTTTGATGAAAATTATTACATTTCTTTAAAATTTGTTAATTTTATTACATTTGATGAACATATTGTAAGCAATGTTTAAATTGTTAAAGCAATTTTATATCATTATTCTATACTATTTCTGTCAGGAAAAAAATACGGGCGTTTTTTGTATTTAATTTAATATTTCACTTAAGGGCATGTTCCAAAAGTAAAATTTTTTAATGGAAATTCTCTTTGGAAAATCTCACGTCTAGAACATGCCCTTAATAGATTAGATTTTTAAAATTTTGATTAATTTTTTCTTTAATTTAATGTAATTTAAATTAGAATTGAGAATTTACTTTTTTGACCTTCGACTATTTTTAAAATGTTTAAAAATGTCTTCGAAAATAGCTCAACGTTTATAGATTATATGTAAGCCAAATAATGGAGTGGCATCTTTAATGGTTTAGAAGCTATTTAATTTAAAGTTCGGTAGCGTACGTAAAAAGAAGAGTGTCAATATTGATGGTTATATGTACACTTTTTTAAGGTGCTTTCAATTGTGTTCATACAACCGTGAAGTGGTATAAAATATTAAAAATTTGAAACCATAAACAGTTGTTTATTTTCAATTAATTTTTTTTTTTATCTACATATTAGGTATTCTAACATTTTAATGTTCTAAACTTATATAATTGCAAAATTTCAAATATTTAGTAATATTTTTTAATATTAATATCATTAAATAAATTAAGTTATTTTAACATTACCTTGAACACTAGGTCCGGTTATAAATAAATAAATTGATATTTAGGTTTATCAAATACGTTTTTAACACTACATAAATATAGTTTTTCAAACCTATGCTTAATCAACTGTATATGCAAACGTTCGAAATTTGATGTTGCAATTTTCATAAACTTTGATTTAAAAAATTAAGTTTAAAAAACGGGCTCTTATTTACTTCTTTGCTCTTTTAGCTTAGTTTTATACATCTCTGAAAAAACAAACCAGTGGCAAAGACTCGAAAGACATATTTAATGGCTTTTCTAAAATAAATGGGTGATGTCTGAGTCACCGTGAGAGAGGTAAAAGATTCGCTCACGGATTGTCTTTGAATTTTTCAGTCTGCTTTTACGTGCTACGATAAAATAGAGATGTAGCGAAGAAAAGGCTTGGTTCGTTTGAATTTCATCTAGACCAGAAAAGAGCACACATTTTTCTTGACCTCATTCGATTAAGGTTTAAACGAAATTTGCTTCCTTATATTCAGTTTAAATTACCTGTCAATACTACATTATAATTTTCAACCCTTATGCAAATTTCAATTAATTACTGTTTTTTAATTTCTTTTTCTTTGACCTCATTAGATTAAGTTTAAGTTGCATAAATTTACTTACAGTAATATTGGTTTATTATTATCTTTTGAGCCAACATTCTAAGGTTCGGTTTCATCAAACTGTTAATTAAAATTGAATTAATTATTTAATCTTGAACAGACCAATAATGAGCGCTTAAACTGACTTCAATTGCTAATTAAATTTTAATCAGAATTGTTGGAACTTGTCCTTAGCCTACATCATATACGGTTAAGTAGTTGGAATGAAAAGTTTATGATATAAAATTGAAAAAATGACACCTTTTAGTAAAGATTTTGATAACTTGTTTCTTTCTCATTAAAGTCAATTCACACTTTAACAAAGCTGTAATTTTGTAAAAATGACTTGAATATATTTCAAGCTTTCGTGAAAGAGGGATTAACTAAAATAAAAGATAGAAGTACAGCTCGGGAAGTAAAAAGTTAATTTCTTTGCCCTGGGAAATGACTTTTACGTTTTCTCAGAATATCTTACTATGCTTATCAAGGTAAAAAGGTTTACAAGTAAATTTACTAACAACTTACGTTCGGGCTTCTCGTATGTGCGGTTTGACCTACAAGCCGTATAATTAATTCTACCCGCCTTCCAGTTTCTTGTTTCAAGATACATAAATGCATTCTGGGTCGATTAAATACGCCCGAGCGAATCAACTTAGCGAATATATCTACACAAAACTCTTCTTTTTTAACTTAGGGTGCGAGATGTATTCCTCTTAATCTTCCTTTTCATTTATTTCAATCGTTTTATGAAATATTTTTCAAGAGATTATATTTCTATGAAGGTTTTTCCATTTTTCATTTTCACTTGGACTATTCTTTTTATCTAATGATATAGTTTACGCAAAGAAATTCATGTAAACTTGTGTATGAATGCATTTTATATATCAAGATAATTTTCAGACCAGAAAGTATAAAATTCTAATTCAGTAGAGTTGAATAATTCACTCGTTTTTGTGTCTCTTTTCTGCATGCTAAAAATTTCACCCCAGAAAAGCACAAATGCTCACTACTAAAGCTAAAGTTATATTTGTTTTATCTACAATTTTACTTGTTGCACTGAATATTTTATTTGTTCTCGGTAAATATTTTCTAGCTTGTGGCAGAATTCACATTAAAATGGAGAATAAACTTTCTTCTGTTCTTTTACTAAAAATATGACTTTTTAGAAATGCATTGAATTAGACTCTGAAATAGCGACCGGCATGGAAACAAGTATACGTTCTCGTTAGTTTTCAATTTAAAAAAGTTGGAATATATCTACACATGCAGCAGGTATAAGAGAGACATGTAACAGACATTTCGTTTAACCGGAACTCTTTGAGAGGGTACGTGAAATTGTGAAATCATCTGTATTCTATGAAAATGGCAAAGAGTTCAATCCTCTATACCGTCATTTAGAATTTATATCATACCGTTGTTTGTCCTCACATGAATGAACGTGTCTAATTTGCGAAAAAGATTTTTAATTAATTACCAAAGGCTTTATTTTCTTCTAGCAAATCTACATAACCACCTTTTACCCCAAAACAAAACTTAAATTACCTCTACATTTTACCTTTACATTTCTTCGGTTTTTATGAAAAAAAAATTAAGAAGTCCAAAAATTTAACCAGATTATTAAAATCCGTTTATGGAGTTGCGCTAGCCTTACGGGCCTTTATAGTATTTATTAAGTCTGACATTAACAATCCCAAATAAAATGAGTCTTTATTCTTTCTTGTTTAATGAGAAAAAAATAATACAATCTTCATAACTAAAATGACATTATGGAATAATGGAAACAATTTTGGTTTATAGCACCTAATGAATTTAATAAAAATGAAACTCTCTGTAGTTGAGAGTTTCATTAAAAATGGTCTTGTTTGCCTGGCGACCGTTGCGCTTTGCTATAAGCGTTGTCAGTCATGCGTTGGGAGATTGAAATTTTCGGATTCAGCCGCGTGGAATTACGGTAGGTAATATCTCTGGTCTGGTTAACTGAGACGCCTTTTAAACTGTATTGTACTTCTCGGCGACGTATTCCAAGTTATTGCCCAGGGCGAACGATATTCCGGAAACGTGGAACGAGATCGTAAATTTTAAGAGGGAGAATCATCCCCGGTAGAGTTTGCCGGTATCTTTCCGGTGTGGTTCGGCCACAAGTGCACGTGACCTTTTAGCGTCTAGTCGACTATCCGCCGAGTGCGATTCCCTGGATATCGGCACCCCATCCATTGCATGCAAGCGCGCTTCTCTCTGCACGCCTACATGTACAAGTATGCCGTGTTAATAATACAGTATGCAGTTACATTTGGGAGTTCACCTTCTAGGCGTAGTTTAGCGCTATCGAGGCTCTATCGAACAGCTTCCAACATCCGCCTAGGATATGTTGGGTCTTCTTAGGTTCGGTGGTTCAGCCACACCATCTACAATTCCGACTCGATTAAACTCAAGAAAACCTTCTCTCTTGCCTTCCAATAAGGCAAACTAAGATGCCTCCCGGGAATTTTCTTAGAATAGCAACAATTATTGAAAGAGTAACTACAAAACCCAATGTCACTGAACAAACATTTTGGTTAGGATATATTTAACGTTATACTTCTGGATGAACTCTCTAAAATTGAATAAGTGAAAATTTACTTATTAGATGTCAAAAGTCTTCCACTCTTTCAAAAAGTGCATATACACTTTTTGAAAGAGTAGAAGACTTTTGACATCTAATAAGTGAATTTTCACTTATTTAAATAACCACAATTTTGATAATGATAATGTTGAACATACCTCTATTAGACATTTTTCAGCTAATAGTGCTGTTCAATATGAAAACTAAATTAATTTCTCATATTAGGTGTTTAATACAATAAAAGAATCCACTTAATGTTCATTTTTACCATTTATTAAAACAAATAAAACTGAACTTACAATGGTAATATAAGAAAGGAAAGTGGTTCTATATGAAGGACGATCAGTCAATTTTATCTTTTAGGCCGTAATTTCCTACAAAATCTATAATCTACCTGTTAAAATCACACAAAACCTAAAAAGCTCAAAACGTTGCATAATGATACCGTTTTTTCGATTTATTTTACAAATTGAGCTAAAAAATGGCATTATTATGCAACGTTTTGAGCACTTCAGGTTTTGTGTGATACGAAGAACTAGAACAGAAATTGTTAATTTATCAATAAAATTCAGTCAACTTTGGAAATATTTTTTTATGATATAGAGTGTTGTGGCGTGATGTGCAACACTTTTTTTCGTTGCTCGTGAAACATGTTCACTAATCAAATTCTTAAATATTTCATGATTAAATAATGTAGAGGAAGAAAAATACTACATTCCTTCATTAATAAATTTTAAAAATGTTTAATTTTCCCTTAAAAATTTTCGCAGTTTCAAAAACGTCTTTTTTGGACATTTTCAAAAAAGTTTGAGTGATGTGCAACGCAGGTAAAGTTCAGAGAAAATATCCATAAATATCGACGTGAATCGCTTTAAGTATTAAATTTATGCTTCTTAAATGCAAATTAATAGAAATCACTAAGAAACAAAATTTTTACTAAGATATAGTCGACCTCTAAAAAGTGGAAATTTCTACAATGAGAAAAAGATTATTGCATTTGATTTTTTATTTATTTGTTTATTTTTTTTAGCGTAATAATAATAATAAAATAATAATAATGTAAATTGTTGCACATCACTCCAAATACGATTTTTTGCGTAAACTGGTGTGACAGCAATACAATGTAAGGATAACACAAAATGTCTTTGGATATTAAAAGGCACTTAAAAAACAAACAATATAAACAAACTCACCTATAAAAAATAAAATAATTCAAAACAATCCACGAAATAACTATAAATGTCAAAATCGAAAAATACTTTTAACTCGAGAAATACAGCTTGTACAGCAAATTACTTACGTACAGCAAATCAAAGTGCGT
The DNA here is from genome assembly GCA_037103525.1 of Ganaspis brasiliensis. Taxonomy (NCBI): domain Eukaryota; kingdom Metazoa; phylum Arthropoda; class Insecta; order Hymenoptera; family Figitidae; genus Ganaspis; species Ganaspis brasiliensis. The sequence goes on from JAZKLR010000303.1 coordinate 184,867, forward strand.
GCTGTTTCATGCTTTATATATCAAAAACAAGTTATTGTGGACACAAACAGATGTCAGTATACGATTCTGTTCAATATCAAAATATAAATCAGAAATCGGCGGTGTTGCACATCACCCCACAACACCCTATTTTTAACAAAAAGTACGAGAGCTTTACCGCAAAAATAATTCTTTGTTAGATTTTTATTAAATGATGGTAGTGCAAAAAAAAAAAAATTTCTTGCACGGAAGAACTTTTGGTTTTAATAGTTAATATTATAATATGTATTTTTACAAAATTTCGATTGTAAATCAGGATATAACTGTAAAATGGTATTTTATACTACAGGACTAGAAGAATATACTTTTTTAACAGTTAATATTTATATATTTTGAAATTAAAATTTACTATTTAAAACTGGAAAGATTGCTTTTTTTAAAAGGAAAATGAAACTAGGAAGAAGTATAATCTAAAAAAAATAATTAAAATTATTTAATTTTTATTAAATAATAATTTTTATAAAAATATTTACAAAAATAGGTTAAAAATATTACTATATTCAATAGGAAGCAACAATAAAATAAGTTCATGTTGAACTTATTCAACATGTTGATGTTCATGTTGATGTTATTCATGTTGATGTTATTATTCATGTTGATGTTCATGTTGAACATCTTACTATTAAAAAGATTATATTTCAAAATAATGCTTTGTTGAAATTCCATTAACTATTGGAAAATTGCCGGCCATGACAGTTCAACCGTTGTGCGCGTCTTGTCACTGTTGATTTGCTTATTCGGATTATATAATTTCTCTCTTAAAAGAAACGATTAAATCATTAACGTTATCGTAAAGTGGGTGAAAAATAACACAATAAATACTTTCTACGTGATAGTTTTATTCAATATAAACCGGTTATATCATGTAAAAACTTTTAAGTGAATTTTGAATTTGGCGGATGTCAAACTTCAACTATTGTTCACAGATGGAAACTTGTGATTTTTGTGGATTTTTCTCAAAAGTGGTAATGTATTATGTCGATTAGTATATAAGAAAACTTTTCCCTTCAAACATTATATGTATTGTGCGATTCGTTAAGCATATATATGTGCGTGCGTATTATCGTTAGTGTTTAGGTTATGTTAGGATTTCGTTTGTGACGGTGATTGTGTTTATATGTATATAAAAGAGTTAAAAATATATGGAATGTCAATTACCACAGGTAACCTATAATAATATAATAATCATGAAGATCGGTTTATTTGCCTTTTTATAGGAATTACTTATTAATCTCGATTTTACTATTTCCAAAACTCAATAGCAATTTTCCCAACAAAATGGCGATTCAAGCTTCTTTTAACATTTCCTATCGAAAATAGTAAATATTAAATAGAAATAGTAAATTCTGAAAATATAACGATATATCCTGGTTTCCTATCGAAATTTTGTAAAAATAAATACTATAATATTAAGTATTAAAATCGAAAGTCTTTCCGTGTGAATTTTACAAAAAAAATTTTGTACTCTTGGATAAAACCATTTCAAAAACTTTTTCTCAATCGCAGATTACTATATACCCATTACTTTATTAAAATTTAAAAGTGACTTTACTTTTAGTTTATAAATCAATATTTTAAGCTTGTTCATATACTTATTCAAAAATGTTTAGGTATTTTATTTTATAAAAATGGCGGCCAAACGGATCAAAAAATTGTTGGGCAACATGAGTTTTCTTATTTTGCATACTCGCAATTTTCTCCAGCTCCTGCACTAATAGGCATCTTGAAATTCTAGGCAGATAAAATCTGACAAATATTTTCTTGAATCCATTCTTGTGTTCAAGAAAATATTTTATTTTGTCGATTCTATATTATTAAATATTTCTAGAAGTTATATTCTAAACAGTGCGGTAGACTGCGTTTTAATTCCTTGGAATTTGTCACGAGAAGTATCATCATTGCAGGCACAAATGGTTTAAGGTTGTAGAGGTTTAAAGTTTTCATTGTTACTTGTACCATGTACTAGTGGATATTAAGATAACAAAGACATTTATCAAAAGTAATAGTGATGTTATTTGTTTGAGTACTGATAAGGGAAACATAGCAGTTGTTAGAAACAAATTAGATTGGTATACTAAAACGGAAACTGTTTTTTGGTAATAAAGAAGATTTGATATAATACTATAATATAATAGTACAAAATCCATATTGACTACATACTGATATTTTTTTTAAAAAAATTTCACGATATTTGCACGTATTGTTTGAACTTTGAAAATATGCATTTTCCATTACATAGCATTCAAAAAGCGATGACAGAATCACGAATATTGTTAAAAGATGAGAAAATTATCTACTTGTTAGATCAAACTTTAGATTTTTAGTTAAAATTAATAAATAAGGAGGTTATTAAGATAACGAATAACGAATTTTTCAGAGTTCAAAATGGCGGCCAAAAGAGCAAATTTTTTCCAAACTTGATGAAACTCAGTATTTATCTTTTCATGTTGAATATGTTGCATTTATAAATAAAATCCAAAATAAAATTGTAGAATTTTTTAAATACACGGAAAAAGATTTTTATTTTAAAAGACTGTGAGTAGGATGTTAGATGATGAACTCACATTAAATTTAAATACATGCACAAGGGTGCAAGGGCCAGGAAACCAATTTAGATGGGAATTACACTGAAAAATTTTTTTGTTAATTTAACATATGATTTAGGTGAAAATTTCATTGCAGCAGAAAGTCAACCACTCTCTAAATCTGAATTAGTTAAAAATAACTAATTTGAAAGCAAAAACTCAGTCACTAATTCAAATAGTTATATTTCTATTAATCATTTAGTAAAAAATAACTAATTATTAGTCAACTTCATTTTTAGGTTATGTCAAAGTAACTAATATTTTAGCAAAATTCTGTTTACTAATTCAATTAGTCGAATTTTAACTATTTTGTAGTTATTTTTTTACTAATAATTAGTTATTTTTAACTAATTGTTGAAATAAAAACGCAGGCACGATTTTACTAATTATTAGTTATTTTTAACTAATTCAGATTTAGAGAGCATATGTGTAAATTTAACATCAAAATAAAGAGACATTTAACAATGATCTAAGAGTTAATCTTAAGAATTCCACACCCAGAGAAATAATATATTTGCCTCACAGCCAAGTAACTTTTTATTTGTTTCAAATAAATTGTTATTTGAATCAAATAAAATTTTATTTGATTCAAATAATTTTTTTTTTTAAACAAATAAAAAAGTTACTAGGCTGTGAGACAAATATATTTTTATTTGGCACAAATAACATATCTTTGAGTCAAATATATCACTTCTCTGGGTGCATTCACCTGAAAATCACATGCAGCAAAAATCACAGATAGTTTTTTCTGTGTAGTTTTTTATTAATTTGTCAAATATAAAAGCCTTTGAACCTAGGAAATCGACCCTAACTCAATATTTTTCAAGTTGTGGATTTTTTAACATTGGCAATTTATTCGACGTTGCTTTAATAAAAATATGTTTTTTATAATAAATAACATAAATTATGCTCTAAAATATAAGTAACAAATAGTAATGCGAAAAATAAGGAATTAAAATGTATGCTTTAAAAATTTGTACAAACTTCTTAGGTTCAAAGACATTAATGTATGACGAGTTATTTTTAAAAAAATTCTAACAAAATTTGATGTTCCGGATCTTGCGCGCTCTTCTTGATAGCTCTCTATATTTGAATTAATGTAATAATTAGATACTTATGTCTGTAAAATTTAACGATCAAATAATATAATTTTCACATTCTATATGTGACAAATTAAAAGATTATAAAATTCTATTGTCCCTCACATGAATAAATAAAAATTAGTGAGAAGTTAATTCAATAAATTAATGTACACATATTTGAATTAGAAACATTTTTATTTTATTAAAATCAATTTTAACATATCAATAGAAAATAATGTGATTTGGTTAACTATTTGCTTTGTCGTAGAACACTGTAATTTTATTTTATTTTTTAATGTAAACATGTAACCTTAAAATATATTTATGTTCAATTAATTTAAATGAAAATATAGAAATAAGATAAACTATTCCACCGGTAATTTACAACTATAAAAATAATCGCCACCATGGAAATGCAAAAGTAATATCGTTTTAAAATAATAATTTTTAAATATGCGCGTTTGTAAATTTTTGGCAAAATTCAAAATTAGAACAGTTTTTAGTCTGAAGAAAGACAGTTTAAAAGTGTCATTGCTCTACAAACCTCGTGAATTGTTCCGCCTTCCGCAATGTCATGGTCAACTGTAATAGAATGAGACGAGTTGACTGAGAGCATATCGGAATTTCCGACGAGCAAAGTTCGAATTGTTCTTTCTTGGCAAGATTTCAACGTTTATCTTTCAGGACACAAGTGCAGTAACGCAACCTTCTTCTTTGTGCTTCTTTTCTTGTGACTCATTTAGGCGAATGTCACGAACATGACAAAAAAAACTCACTCTTTGAATGTTCAAAAACACTATTTTTTATTATCAATGGAAACAAATCTGTAGTGAAAAGACATTTTCATAGCGGTAATATTGAAAAGTAATAAAACGCTGAGTAGCATTCAATGTACGTTAAACATTTTTTTGTAAAGTGGCAATAAAGTGAATTTTGTGAACTTGTAAATACGAATTATGTCACAAACATAAATCATCGCAGTTTGTAATGCTGAAGCAAATGAGTTTTGCTAGTGAAAGCCTTTTCCAAACTAATTCGCTGAGTAAACTTTTGCCAAGCATTGGTTAGACTCCTATTAACTTCAGTCCCACTATTGTAACTGTTTTAGTATTTAGTTAGTTTGACAGACTTTCCTGCATATAAATGTACATCGAATACTGTCATTCCAAAACTTTTACTCAAAGTTAGTTTAAACTTATAACTGCTAATTGTTTTATGCTTAACGTTTTTTTTTTTTTTTTCATAACAATGAAAGAAGAAACTATAAATAAGTTTGACTTGTTTATGATTTTGCATTCAAATCGTCGCTTTTAAATTTTTTCAGCATTAAAATTGCTTAAATACGTACTTTAGTTTAAGTACAGAAAAAGTTCTTTGCATCATTTTTCGTGATGTTTATCCATTAACCTAAAACGGCTATTACTTCGTTAGATTCTTTTCATTCTTGTAATTTTGTGCGAAAGTAATTTCGCGATGACCAGTGTAATAACTGAAAATGTGAGTGTACTCACTCGGAAAATCAGTTACCCGCTTGAAAAGAGAAGAAAAAGAACATTCATATATGTTTTCCCCCGGGGTCGTTTTTGAAATATTGATCTTCTTTCTATTGAAAAGTGCTCTTCTTTCTACAACTATTTGACATTCTGTTTTAAAACTATTTTTAGTTAATATTTAATCTTAAAGTTTATAGGATTTTGTTGTTTTAAAGGCTCAATAAAAAAATAAAAAAATGTTTGTTTTTAAAGTTTAAAATCGAATCGAAATAAGATAAGTAAATGTGGTGTCTCTATCGTAAAGAGTAGTAAATAATCTCGATTTTTATTGTCAGCTGGGATCAAATTGTCAACTCTATAAAATTTCTGACGGATTCGCACAATCTCGCATGAATATTTGAACGAGTCATTTGCATGCGAAATCCAATCTTTTCATTCTTTCCCTTTTTTTACCCCTCGAGTTTTGCTCTTTCTTTTTTAACATACATTGAAACACTTGCAGTATCGGTTTGTCTATGTGTTACGTTTGGTGGTAAAAAAGTGTAATAAATCTTGAAGTGTTCTCGTTGACACAAATGCGAGAGCCACCCGTTCGCTTCTCTGTACGCGGAAAATAAACTCCAGTAATAAACTCAACGTGAGGTCTGTAAATATCAAAGTTTTGTCGATGGCACCATAGTTTTCAAACGTTTTACTATTTATTTCATGTTTTTCAAATGAAAAACCACTTCCTAGACTTAATGCTGAAATAAATTGAAAGTAATAAAGTGTACATTTGCTTTAATATGTTGTTTTCAATGTAAATTATTGTTAATGTTCAGTCGGCGTCTTTTTCTATCACTAAAAAATTCATCAACACATTAAATATCAGTTAACCCATTCATGTCAAACTGTGTTGATGTTTTGCTGTAGTTTTAACTTCCTACTATTTAAAAATAAAATTCTGAAGTACAGTAGAATCCCGGTTATCAAAGTTAATTATGACCGAACCGATAAAACGGATTCTTGTATATTTAGTATAATTTAACATTTTATTGTTTAACAATAAAGTCTTTATAAGTTTTTACCATTTTTTTGTCTTTTTTCCCCCTTTATAATTATTTTAAGTGTTTACCAATTTTTTCCCCAAAATTGTAATTGCATTTTTTAATTTTTTCAATTACTTTTTCCTCACTTTTCAAATATTTTTACAAATTATAATTATTTTCTTTAAATTACAATTCGACAGCCCCTGTTGATAAAATGTTTATTGAAAAGCCAGTGGAATAAAATGCTAATTCAAAAGAGCGTGCTTTATAATTCTTATTCAATTGTTTGTGTAATAAAATGACAACTGATTTTCAGTTCAACAGAACGTTATCTCAGAATAATTATTTTAACATAAATGTGATTATTTCTAACTGCAAATTAACTCCGTATTGTATCAAAGATGTAGTATATAATAAATAATATGTATCTGATAATATAAATATGAAAATTACATTTATATTTGCATACAAAATTAATATTTAATTTTTTAAGATAGCATTTTTTTGTACTGAAAATAAGTTGTCATTTTATTACACAGACAATTCCATAATAATTATATAGTACGCTTTTTTGAATTAGCATTTTATTCCACTGGCTTCTCAATCAACATTTTATCAACGGGCGGCCGTCGAATTGATTACTTTCGTATCGAATTATATATGCAAATTTAATTATTCGTTTCAATCTCTCTAAATATAAATTAGTGGTTTTCTACTAATGAATTAGCGAAAAGTAAGCAAAATAATTAAATATTAAGAATTTTATTAATTTTTAGTAGAAAAAAAACACTGAGAAAATAAGCCTCTAGCCAATTTCTAGGTTAAGGGACTAAAAACAAATTTCTAAACATCGAATTATTTTCACCATTATTCTACTGTGTTTTACAATTTTTAATTATTCGTACTATTTTTCAATTACTTTCCTAAAATGCATGTTTTAAAAGCTTTAAATTAGATTTTCTTCAATTTTCATTTATTTTAAATATATTCTGTAAAATTTTTTGAATTATTTTTCTTGGATTTCAATTCTTCATTCCAATTTTGAATTACTTATTATCTTTAAATTGTTTTTTCTAATTTTTAATTTACATTGTATCTTCTTTATTAATTTCCTAAATCTACAAATATTCTCTTCAATGTTCAATTATTTTCATCAATTGAAATTATTTTAAATTACAATTCAATTATTCTTCTTTATTTTAAATACTTTCTGCAATTTTTTCAATTAATATGCTCAAATATCAATTATTTTTACAAATTTTCAATTATTCTCAATCTTTTTCAATTAATTTTCTACATTTTCTTTTAATTAGGTATCTTAAATTTTAAAAATCTCCTTCAATTTTAAATTATTTTTATACATTTTAAATTCTTTTCTCCAATTTTTAATTTCTTAAACTAAGTTAGTATTGATTTCATGAATTTTCAATTATTTATTTCAGATTTCAATTGTTTTCTTCAATTTTCTATTTTTTTCAATCTCAATTATTTTATTTAAATTTAGTTATACTCCCCACTTTTTAAATATTTTCATTATTTTTTAAATAATTTCCAAAACTTGCAACTATATTTTTTTCAATTTTGCCATTATTATCTACAATTTTTAATTTTTTAAACTAATTTTTAATGCACTTCCTAAATTTGAAATTAATTTATCTTAAATTTCAATTTTGTTTTCAATTTTGATTATTTTTAAATTAGTTTCTTCAATTTACTGTGTTAAGGTATGATTGTAAAATTGTTAAAAGTGTACGGCAATAACTAGACAAGAAACAATTTTTGTATTTTTATTATTTTCTATGATTTATAATTTTTTTTTTTTTCAATTAATTGTCAATTATCTATCTCAAAATTCAATTTTTTGTCAATTTATCATTATTTTTATAATTTTTTAATTGTTTCCTTTTATTTCTTATATACTCTCTAATTGTTTTGATTATTTTTAAATTTTTAAGTATTTTTCTCAAATTCCAATTCTTTTTTGCAATTCTCAATGATTTTTATAATCTTTTAATTATATTCTTCAATTTTTAATTACGTTCTTCATTTTTCAATTAATTTCCTAAATTTTAAATTATTTATCTAAGATTTCAATTTTTTTCAAAAATGTACTCTTATTTTTATGATTTTTCAATTATTTTCTCTTAGTTCTGTTATTCTGTTATTTTTTCAATTATTTTGCTCGATTTTTTTCTTCAATTGTCAATTATTATCCTCAATTTTTTATTATTCTTATAATTTTTAATTAACTTCTAAATTTTGCAACTATTTTTTTAAATGTCAATTTTTTTATGCTTAAATTTTATAATTTTGTCCTACCCAATTAGAGCTCAGATGACACGGTTTACACTTACTGTAAATCGAGAGTCAGGATTTAAAATTGCGTGGAAATGACAACATTTTTTCAGAATTAGGAAATTTTCTTCGTTTTTACCTGATTAAAATTTAGAGAGTTTAGTTTACATGTTCTTTTCTTCATATTAAAAAAAAAGAATTTCACACGATTAGAATCTGTTTCTAATTGCTCCTAATACTATTAAAAGTATTTTTAAAAAAATCTTCAAATGTCAATTCTGTTAGGGAGAAAATAAAGTATGTTGCTTCATTTATTTAAGATATATTCAGTGTTTCATAAATAAGAGAATAAGTCAAGTTTTCGAAAAGTAATAATGAAAATTTCAATTTAGAATGACACTAATTCGTTGAGTGACTAATTCTGAAAGAAAGCTTCAGTTTTCGTTGGAAACTTGGTTGCGGCATATCTATTTAATATTTAAGTAAAGCCTAACTCTGCAATCTCGCATGCTGATTGGATGATGGGACATGTAAGCAGAGCTTAAATTTTAATCAGCAGTCGATGTAAGCGACATCCCCGAGGTAAGTTTGGATTACCCGCATAAACTTTTAACCTTCGGGGGAATGTTTTCACGCTCAAGACGTGGATGCAATTTATGTATATTATATTAAGTGGCATATTCATCAAATATCTTCCATTAAGAAGATTCGTTTCAGTTTGTACATTTGCAGAACATTTCAATCAATTTTTTTTAAAAAAGAGTCACTTGACATAAAAATTTTATTCCAATGTTCCAGATATTAAGATTAATACATTTGTAGATGAATAGTTTATTGTCATTATTATTTTAGGTACAATAAATAACACTGCGATAAATATTTACTTGATGTATCGATTAAAAGAAAAAAAAAGTTCTGTGAAACTATAGTAACTTAGAAGAGTGAAATTTAAAAAAATCCTGCCTTGTTTCACACAAGGGTATTAATATCTTGAAAAAAAAAGAAAAAACAAAATAGTCACAAAATATTATAGCTATAACAGTTCGAAAGTTTATAAATTTGCGTTATAGGTTATTCAATGAAAACCAGACGTTTGGACTAATATTTACCCATAAATATTGATTTTTAAAAAAAATGTTGTGAGAATAAAGGGGAATTCATAAAACAATATCTGACATTGCTAAAAACAATCTGTTCTACATTCTATATATATATAACAACGTATGAAGAAAATATGCAAATTTTGAAATTAAATTTCAATATAGAGAATAATTATTTTAAAACACGAGATTATAATAAATCATCACATGTTTATCAAACTTATTACCAGAAGACTAATTTAAAGTTATTGTACATTCCTGTGCAGATGCATTTTTGTTTAATTGTAACAGATTTGGTTATCAAATTTTAATTTCTAACTGTACATGAGATGATATAAATAGAGAAAATGGGGTAATGTAGAAAAGTCTGAAAATCTAGAACAGTCGTGTTTTACAGAAACTGAGTTCTGCATCTACATAATTGCAACTGGTTTTTATTAAAATATACAACATTTACAATGTTTGTATTTTTTTTATATTTTCTAAAAATATATATATATAAATACGCCTCTCCAGGATTGAAAATTTACTGTCTTGGCTAGAAAACAGTCTCGTGATCCAACTATCCCAGATTAAGAACGTTTATTCTAAAAATTAATGGCTAAACTATAGTAATTAATATCTAAAGTCTTTCAGTGTACATTAATTTTTGTCTCAGTAAAACAAACTAGTTTTCCAGAGTTCTTCATTTTCTTTCTTGTTTAAAAGAAATAGTCACTGTGCATTGTAACTATAGAACCTGAAGTATAATTCATTATGACACTTAAGAAAAAGTTTATTTCTTTAGGCATTCTTTTAGAAAACTTGAACCTCAAGAGTTGATCTGAAAGCGTTACATTTAAGCATCCTGTTTCTTTTTCATACTCTAATTAAAAGTGCCATTTGAAGTAAAAGGCTCCTCTCACAAGAGAAAAGTTTTGATGGATTTTCCACCTTGTGATGTGACCCTTTGGTATTTGCTTGATAGTAGGTATAGTTTTGTTAGTAGTCCATTTTATATAAACAAGCTTCTGTCGACAAGAAAAACTTTTGTATGGTGCATTCGCGCATCAATCTTGAAAGTAAGTGCCACCTTTCTTTTTCCTTCGCTTGTCAGTTACATTTCAGTATTGATTTTACTTCATACCTCGACTTTCTACGATTTTCTTTCTCTCTATTCGCCTGACGTTACCGTGAATTTGTCTTCCAGACCCTGTAGTGTAGCCTCTAAAATAAATACATCCTGGGTCGTCAATTTCGAAAGGCCTTCAAGCACTTGTTCATTCTCTAGTAACAGTATTTCTTCTTTTGGTGCTAAATTCAGTTTTCTGCTAAAAACTATTCTACAAATTATATAAGAGTGACCTGAGGCAGAAGAAAATAGAATGTTCCTGGAATCGAGAGAAGAAATGCGCTAGCGATTCCATAAATAAAAGTCTTGTTGATTATGCATTTAATTTTATTTTTAACTTGTAATTAAAGAAATACCTTCTTTTCATTAGTATAAAATGAAAATAAATCATTAATCAACATTTTTGTTTCTAAAAAAGATGCGTGAAATTATGATTAAAATTGTCGTCTGTAGAATTTTAATGATAATTTTGGACCATTCAAATCTCTCAAGTCTTTATTTATATGGATTTTAAGTGAAGTAGTTGCTTATGAAAAATGAAAATAAGCGGTTGTTCTGTCACTCAATTTAACTGTGACGAATGCACTGTCTGAGTAGGAAACCATTAGGTAATTTTTTGCACCGTTTCTTGAGTGCGATGCCAAGTAGAAGTTCTATATATATGTCCGGTTCCTTGTTAGACTTGATCTCAAGAACTATAAATTTTCTAGGTACAACCGGGTCACAAATAGTCTGCGGAAAAGAAAGATTATAATTATGCTTTGATAAATTATTTCTTCATACTTTACAATTTTTTAATAGTTGAATTAATAACAATTAATAATTAGTGTGGGAATTTTTTTTTATATCAAATTAGAAATTACTTTTATGATTAATTAATTAACATTTAAGATAATTTATGTTCTAATTCGGAATTAATGAGTTAAAATTTGCACCTAACCGCTAAACCGGACATTTTTGTTTGTGCAAAATTGGGTTCGACCGTGTACTATATTAATGTTTTGACGCAAAATAAGACTAATACTGAGAAAAACCTAATAGACTACAAGTTTCGTTTAAATCTGTTTAGCCGTTTAATACGATGGGCGTACAAAGTTTTATGACCAGCAAACGGACAGACAAACAGACATGACGGTTTCAATGTAAATTTTTGGATTCCTTGATACTCAAAACGAATAGAAATGTTGAAATTTTGAAGTTCTAAACATTATACTGACAAATCTCTGATTTTATAAAAATATTTCACACTTTTATCTACCATTTTGAATTTTAAAAATCTTGGACGGATTGATAATGAACAACCACAAATAGCCGAGAATATTTAGATTTAGAATTTTTTTCAACAATTTTACATTTTTCTCGAGCACAATTGATCCGCTATTTTGTATTTTAGAAAATCAAAATCTCAATCACTGAGTTTCATGAAGTTTGTCAAAAATGTTGTGTTGTTTCTACCATTTTGAATTAACTTCTCTCTTCCATTCTACACTTAGAAACTTTTGATTTTAATATCTGTTTTATTGCCTATGTAAAATAAAATTTAAGAATTTAGGGATAATCGAGGTACGCCGGTTATAAAAATTATTATATTGATTAAGAAGAGACGTTTTAGATGTAGCAGCTGTCTTTTTTATAAGAAGTCGTAAAAGTGTTATAATTTCATCAGATGCATAATAATATTAGGATAACAGGTACAGTGACCGACCTCCTGACATTGAACGATACCCGTCGTAAATTGAAGAAAAATGGTTTATTAATAAACTTCTAAACTAATGCCAATACATAATGATTTAAAATAATCAAAGAAATTGAATTTTCTAAAAACGAGGTTGTGTTTCGTGTTTTTCATTGAAATTTACGAAAACGACAAGAACATCAGTGAACCAAAAGTACACAGTAATCAATAATCCAAAAATTGACAATTGTTCTTAAAGAAATAGATTAAAAAATTTTAAGAGAATTCTCGAGCATTGAAAATCTTTCAGAAGATATTCCAAACAAACTTACACCTATCAGCATCAAAAACCACCCTTTAATTTCATCGCCTAATCATTAAACAAACAAAATTGACAATTATTCTGAAACAAATATACTATAAAAATTGTAAGAGGACTCACGAGCTTTGAAAATCTCTCAGAATATATTCTTATCAAACTCTACCACATCTGCATCCAAGATGACCTTTTATAATCATCCCCTAATCTTGAATCTGAAAAAATTGATAATTTTTCTTAAACAAATAGACTCAACAATGTTTTAGAGAGTTCACGAGTATTAAAAATCTTTGAGAATATATTTTAATCAAACTTACATTTATCCTAATTGTAAACCACCATTTAAATTATTCCTTATTCATGGATCTAAAACATTGATAAATAATTATTTTTATACAAAGGGATCAGAGGAACTTTAAATATAGGTATACAGGCTGATAGGTGTAAGTTTGATTAAAATATATTCTCAAAGATTTTCAATGCTCGTGAATGCTCTAAAAAATGTTTTAGTCTATTTGTTTAAGAATAATTGTCAATTTTTTTAAATTAATGATTAGGGGATGATTATGGAAGGTGGTTTTCGATGAAGATAGGGGTGAATTTCACAGGAATATATTCTGATAGATTCTCAACACTTGTGAATTCTCCAAAATTGTTTAGTCTTTTTGTTAAAGAATAATAGTTGTCAATTTTATGAAATCCTAATTAGGTGATGATTTTAAAGGGTGGTTTTCGATGCTGATAGGTGTTAGTTTTATTGGAATATATATTCTGAGCGGTTTTCAATGTTCGCGAATTCTCTAAACAAAAGTTTATTTTATTTGTTTAAGAATAATTATCAAATTTTTTTAGATTTATGGTTAGGGTATGATTATAGAAAGAGTAGTTTTCGATAAAGGTGGGGTAAGTTTGATAGGATGAATATATTCTGAAAGATTCCCAACGCTCGTTAATTCTCTAAAAAAAAGTTTAGTCTAGAATAACGTAACGTTTTTTGGTAAATTTTAACACCCCTCCCCTGTTCTATGGAATTATAAAGCTATTGCCAAAGTATAGAGAACTCTTATTAGAAAGCATTTTTTTTTTTTTTTTTAAAGGGTGCTAATACCCCATTATATGTAATAAACCATTTCGGTTTTTTTGTATTGTTTTCTCTCTTTTTTAATACTGAGATTTCTAACAGTGCATGGTTTACTTTATTTCAGGTTTGATAAAATTAAGTAAAATAAGTTTTATTTGTTTTATGCAACTTTGCAGTTTCTATCAATGGCTTTGCTAATTGATGAGTCACAAGTATTTTTTAATTATTCTCCGCCATTACTTTCAAATGTTCTATAGCTTCATTGCGTTCAAAGACTTTGATGAAATTTTCGAATTTTCCACTGAATTCGAGTTTGTTAATTGAGATTTGACTGCGAGGTATGCAGACGAATAAGAGATTCACTTACTGTTGACGAGCGGATAGCGTCACAATCTGCTGGGAATTCGCCTAATTTATTCGGTTCGCTGGCTCTGTAAGGCTCGGCCCGCGGTTTAGCATGGTACGACAGAAACTACCTTTTACATAAAGATATAAAAGTGTCCTTCAGCTTTCAAAATGCTGTTAACAAACTGGGTGAAGAAAACTTGTCTCGTGACGAAAGAACGAAATGAAAAATTGCATATACCGTGAAAAATGTATACAGTTAAAAAATAAAAAAGTTTTACTTTTAAAGAGAATTTTTCGAGCGATAAATGTCAACAGAAGTAGCTATTGCTTCACAGCTGTCATAACTCAATTTGTTTTTCTCGAGTAATTAGTTTTTTATTTCATTTGTACAAACTCAACAACAAATTAATGTCGATTTCACAATGATTTTTCGAGAAATACACATTGTTTATTCAAGTTGTGTTTATATGTGATTTTTAATTGGGCAATGAAAAGGAAACAAACTAAAATTCGTATTATTTCAAATTCTAGGTAAATATTGTATTATTCACCCTGTTTTAGGTGTATTTATAGTGAAAACAATAATTTCTCATCTGCTGTAAAGAGTCTCATTTTTAATGAATTAATAAGGAAATTTATAATGAAGGAAAATACTTATCAAACCTTGTTTGATTTAGCATTTTGAGAAAATGGTAAATCGTTTAATGTGAGGAATTCTAAACTTTGAAAAGTTACATTTTATTACAAGATAAACAAAGTTGGTTTAGATTAGGAAAATAATTAAAAGTGAAACGTATAACTGTAGTTTCCAATTTTGGCGAAAGGGTTTATAACTATTGTGAAATTTGTTTTAAAAAAACTTACTGTAAATTATAAATTTCGAAATTCGAAGAAATGTAAAGTTACTGATTTGTTTTTATTTTTATTATTGATTTTAAAATCAGGTATTTTCTTATAATAAAATTATATCCTTTTTTGACATATGATTTCAACAAATTGTGGAAGATTTTAATAAAATTTATTACATGTAATTTCTTTCAGTGTTTTTGACTTAAATATGATATTTAAGGAGTATAAAGTTTTTAAATTGTTAAAGTTTAGCTGTACTTGTCTAACGTTATTTCTCGGTTGTCAAAAAGTTTTCTACCTCTTTTCTTCAACTCTGACTTTACTGCTCTGCAGGGAATTAAGTAAACTGCTCCTTATCTGCGTTTAATTCAATCGGCATTCAGTTCCCACTGCGCGAAAACACTGTCAACTGAATCAATTTAATAAAAAGTTGCGACAACAGTAGGATCTTATATATATATATAGATTCATTTTCATTTCCTGTATGCATAAAAAGCTGCGAATCGCAAGCACTACTTGAATTGAAAATAGTGCTTGAGATCCTTGAAATACGTGCGAATAAAACGCTTGTTTTAAACTCTACAGGACATTGCTTTTAACAGGGTTGTCACAGTCATGAAAAACCGTGAAAATCTAGAATAGTCGGGGAATGTTCAGTCAGTCATAGAAAACTTGAAGTCATGCAGTTTTAAATTTCTTTTGGAACAAAAAAAAAGTTTATAATCTTAATAATTTGGGATATCTAAATTGAATAGAATATCCGAATTAATATGATTTTATTTTAAGTCTATTTTAAGTTCTGTTTCTACATCTTTTACAAGTATCAAGTTTCAAATTTTTCTTAACCATTCAATTTTGACTTTCAAGAAATGAAATATTAACTTGTATAGATTTAGTTTATTATCTGCTTCAATATATCATTTGCATTTATAATTTTTAAAATAATACATTTGTTTAAAATGTCAAAATAAAAATGCTAAACATTCTTTATATTCTAAGGAAGGTAATTAGGTCAGGTGTACAGCGCAACGTTTGTTGTAGTTACACATCTACGTGTGTAGGTACTAGAGCTTTTTGTATTTTCACCTGGGTGGTCACTGAGAGTACTTACACGAATTACGCTTTGTTTCTTACTTATAATTAATAAAAAGACTCTAGCAGTGTAAGTACATTGACTGTGTGAGTGTGCAGGTCTTTTTTGTGTCTGTGTATGCTTCTGGTACACACCTTTGAAAAAATTCGCCGTCTACTTCCAGTCTAGAATTTCAACTGGTATAATTTCCACACAGGGTAACTTGTTTGTAGAATAAATAACTTTAATTTCATAAGGAACACCTTTTTAATATTTTAACGCCTGCGGTTACTAGGAAAAAAATTATTTTACGTTCAAAAGTTTGTTAATTTACCCTCAAAGTGCTCTAATTCTCTAGAGCTTCGAAGAAACTCGATATTTTAACGTTTTTTCGGGTCATTTAATCCAAACGAGCCGTCGCACTGCAAAATCCGTGTTATCCGTTTTTACAAATTCGTCGAACTTTTTCCCGAAGATATTGTATTACCATTGTGAGTTGAACATCAGTGTAGAATATTAAATACTTAATTTTACCGTATTATTGAAAAATAGATTAAACAACGCGCGATTAGTTTCTGCAACTTATGTTATCAACTATTATAAATATTTAAAAATAAATAAAACAAGTTTTATTCACATACGAAAAAAATTATAAAATTTTAGAATTAAAAAATATTGCAAAAAAAATTGAAATTAATACACTGAAAAAAAAAACTATTTAAGGTTTACTTGAGTTAAATGTAATTTTTACTTTTTTACTCAAGCAAATGAAAAAAAATCAAAAATTGCTGTGAAACCAGGCAAATTTTACTTTGTTTATAAAGAAAAAAAAACAATTGACACTTTTGAAGCAAAATTTGACGTTTATGTGCCAAACTGTTAAAATTAAATTTTCAATACATTCCAGAAGATTTAATAGTGGAAGAATAAGTAAAAGTGAGTAAAAACGTTAATTGCATATTAATTTATTGTTTATTTCTTTTAATTAACTCAAACATTGTTTTAAAGTACAATATGTCAAATTTGTTTTAAAAGTGACATTTTGTTTTCCTTAAAAAACAAAGTAAGTTTTACTTTTTTTTGCACTGCTTGAGTTATAAAGTAAATTTTACTTGACAACTCAAGCAAATATTCCATTGTTTTTTTTTCAGTGTATAATAATTGCAAATTTTGCAAATTAATTGAAAAAAATAAGGAAAACAATTAAAAATTAGCGAAAGTAATTTAAAAAACCATAGAAATATTTGAAAAAAGAAAATAATTGAAATATGATAAATAGAATGACAAGTTGGAAAAAATAATTGAAATTTGAGAAAAATACTTGCAAATCTTAGAAATTAATTGAAAAAAATGAGAATAATTAAAATTAAAGAAGGAATTGAACAAAACTAAGAATAATTGAAATTTAAGGTGACTTTTTTTCAGCAGAACCTAATGCAGTTTAAAATCCATATATGTTTCTTGCAAATGTAACTAGAAGCGGATTTTTTTAATAATTTTTGTTACTTTAATTTTTAAGGATCTAATTTTTTTTAAAAAAAGGTACTTCCTAGAACACGTATATGTTGTTAAATAAATAATTAATAACATTTTTTGGACATTATGAAAACAAATGAAATTAATTAAAAATTGAAGAAAATAGTTGAAATTTGAGAAAAATACTTTAAAATATTTTTAAAAAAACTTTACAAAATGAGAATAACAATTAAAAATTAAGAGAAATAATTGAAAATTGATGAAAATAATTTTAATTTTTTTAAATAATTAAAAGTTTTGAGAATTATGACAACAGAATGAAAATAATTAGAAATTGGAGAAAATTTATCGGAAAATTACGGAATTTATTTTTAAAGAAAAGAAAAAAAATTGAAAATTGAAGACAATAATCTAAATTTGAGATAATAGCTGAAATTTTAGGAAAGTAATTGAAAAATAATTAAAATAATTAAAAGATGGAAAAAATAATTGCAAAACGATTAAAGGAAATGAGTATTGTACAAAAGAATTAAAAATTATGAGATATATATTTGAAAGTTCAGGATATTAATTCAGAAATAATGAAAATGAGTAAAAATTGAAGATAATAACTGCAAAATGAAAATAATAATAATAGTAAATTAAAAAAATTAATTTAAATTTGCGATAAATAATATAGAATTTAGCAATAAATAAAGAAACTGATTTAATGTTGAAGAGAAAATAATTAAAATTGAAAAAGTGATTGAAAAAATTAAAGAAAATAATTGAAATTTGTAAAAGGTAAATTTAACATTTAGAAAAGAAAGTAAGAATCATAAAAAATCTTCCTCTATGAGGAAGCAATATAATTAAAAATTGCAGAAAATAATTATAAATGATTGAATGAAAGAAACTTGTAAATTATTATTTATAATTCATAAATATTTCAATGTACGTATAAATTAAGGAACCTTCAGTTTTATTTCTTATTTTTATTCAATTACACTTTTCTGTGTAGAGTTTAGGTTGAAATATTTAACACCTTCTTATAAAAGACTGTAATAAGTTCACTATTATTTAATATGAGGCAGGTGCTCTCATTGGCATGCATGGGAACGTCATTTTAGTACTACGACATATGGTCATAAATTTTCTTTCGAAAAAGAATAGCCCGGTTGTGTTACTGCATTTCTGATCAAGCGATTTTTATGGTAAAGAATTCAGTGTTTTACATATAGTATATATATATTGTATCATATCTGTCTCTACAATTTTGTTCTTTCTTTTTTAAAACTACCCTGTTTAAAGGATAAATGCTTTAAAGAATGTAGGATGCTTTCTAAGTCTGAATTAGTAGTTTTTCACTAAAATGAATTAGAGAAAAAAATTGGTCACTATTAAATAGTGAATATTTCACTAATGTTTAGTAGAAAACTACTAATTAATAGTGGAAAACTACTAATTTGATAGTGAGATTTCTATACTAATCGAAACAGTGTAATTTCTATTTCAATTAGTAGAAATTTCACCATCAAAATAGTAGTTTTCCACTATTAATTAGTAGTTTTCTACTTAACATTAGTGAAATATTCACGATTTAATAGTAACCGATTTTTCGCTAATTTATTTGTGGAAAACCACTAATTCAGATTAAGAGAGTGTACTTCCGAATAAGCGTTACTTCCGATATTGTTGTCAAGTACGTATTTCTACGTAGTTTGTTGCGTTGTGTACGAAAATGATAGTAAAAATTAGTGGAAATTTGATTTTCATGGTAAAAAAAAACACAAAAAAAGTCAATAAAAAATCAGTTTTTTGCATTTACCTAAAAAAAATATGAAATATATAAAAAAATATTTCATACAAAAATTGTAGGCCTTATCATCATTCATGTTTTATGTAAAATACATTTTCTCATAAAAACCAATATTTTTCAATAAAAACGCAAAAAACTTTGGCCTTGTAAAAATTGGGTTTCTTACTCTGTTAAAGGCGTCTTTATATATAATAATATTTCATTTTGTATGGACCATTTTTTTATATTTTTAATATTATTTCACTACCATTTTCGCTGATCCCCTTTAGGGATACGTACTTGCCATCAAAATCGGTGGTACCGCTTATTCGGAAATATATCCAGGATATATACTATAACATCTTTAATGAATAAAGATCTCATTAACGACCTTCATATCAGTTTTTTTTAATGGGTGATAAACGATGATCTTGCAACAGCTTCAGCTTTACACCTGCCATCAAGCACCATTGTTTTCTTGGGTAGAATTTTTCCAAGAGCTTTTTACTTTTTCCGTAGACGTTATTTTGTCGGTCACGCTGTCGATCGATGTAAGCGGTTTTCTATAGAGAAGAGCATAGACGAGAAGGAGAGATGAAATATTGTTTTATTCTCCATAAAAGCTGCTGTCGTTTTATGGGAATTGAAATTCCTTTGCAAACTGGAGTGCGGCGGAGGTTATACGTTTGACCGAAGCGCGTTTTGAGAATATTGATAAATTCCTGCACGCGTATACGCGTCCTTGATTACATCGTTTCGGCGGCATTATCTATAAACACTTTAAGCTTGTCCTCTGTTCATATACATAGGTACACTATGTAGGCCATTGTGTAAAAGATCACCGTAAATGGCCTCTCTGCGAACTCGCTTTAGAGAGTCTCTTTAATACACTCTCGGCAAACTTTTTCACATTATCGTGAATTTTAAAAATGCTTTGAAGATTGCTCCATGCTGAAAGTTTCTTTTATAGATTATAAATTACAAATTCTAATGCCACTTCTTCTTTATGGTTATAGGAACCTAATTATTGCCTATCATTGTTACTAAAAATAATAATATTGACGGAAATAATAACAATGATAGTGAATATGGGTATCATAGTAGTTTGGCGATATTAAAAAAAAACTAGAAAGTTTTAGTTAGGCTGAAGAAGCAATCTTTTAAATGAATGTCGTTCACTTAAAGTTGTGATATGCTAACTTAAATAGTTGTTGGAAAAGTTATAGTGGAAGTACATTTTTAAAAGTATGGAGTTCGTAATTGTTCTTAGAAAAAAGAGGGGAGGGGAAAACAAATTTATAAATAACATTTGTACAGATTAGAGAGCTGGTTTCAAATCTTGTTAAATTAAATTCCCAATTTTAAACATTTTAATTTTGAGCTACATGTGAGATAAACCCTTCATAACTAAAAATTGAAAAAGGTAGCTGAAAAGTGAAAAAAAGTACTAGAAAATTAAAAAATATGACTAGAAAGGAGGACAACAATAACACAGTCCCACAAAAAAAAGTTTTTATTCGAGACACTACACTAGTGTACCAAAAAACACTAGTGTACTCTCTTTTTCACATAACAATTTCAAAGCAATATATTCACTTTATCCAGCAAATCTGAAACAGTTCGAATTTGGCTTTTAAAATTCAGTGCAAGTTCTCGAAAATTTCGTAAGATCATTCAAATAAATAATATTACTTTTTCAAGCGGAAAAGTTTAAATCTTGACTCGGTTTTTTTCAATTTAAAACGGACAGTGACAGAGAGTCATAAATCACAAAATACGGTTTAATATCCCGTTGTCTCAGTAAAATATCTAGAACATGGAGAAATAAAAGATAACTATTCACTGTAACATAGAATACTATACCAGCTTTGCGGGACGTGAACTGCAAGTATACGAACACACTGCAAAATCACTGAAACTTAGTCACACACCAACTGATTGTCGCCGAAAGTTCACCTCATTTCTGAGCACATTAGAGAGAAATACTTGATAAAAGTGGATGCACTTGAAATGACATCCGGCCGTAAATCTAAGTACTGAAGATAAATAATTCATTACACAAGTCATGTGGCTTTATAACAGTAATCTGCGGAACTTTTCCGTTCTTATAAGACACTTAGATATGCAAACGCCATTTCCAGTAAACAAACGTAATCTGATTTTCTGATATTCGAACGTGATTGAAATTCAATAAAACGGTATCGGTGGTTTAATCCGGAATTTGAGCACGGGCTGTCACTTGAATTTAGATTCAAAATTATACTTAGTTTTAGGGTGCGAATGCAATTTTGAAAAAAATCATCTTCTTTAATTGAGAAAAATTTAAGTTTTTTTAAAAAATAATTTCAATTCGAGTGTCGATTTATAAAAATTTTTCTAAAAAAATATCGCCATGATCAAAATAATCTTAAAAGTAGTTTGACAAGTTGATGGATGACCTCCATTTTTTGATTTCGACACAATATTCCGAAAATGTGTGGAAAGTGGTCACCTGAGACGCGTAATGTGTGCAACCTTTTTGAAAGAAAGTATCAATAAGGGGATCTTTTTCTGAGGTAAAAAATTCACCCTCAATATTTTTCAAACTGAAATATTTTATTATAACTCTTGAAATCAAGTTTATTTTCATTTATATTATTAATACATTTTTTCAGTTAGATTCGTATTAAAAGTAATTTGTTTGTTCGTCTTTTTTTTTATTCACTGAAGTGTTTTCACATTTGTTACAACATTAATGATACCTCTTTGAAGCAGTAATTTTTTATTTTTAGCACATACTTTTAGTTAGATTTCGGATGAGTTGGGAAAAGGTTTTTAAATCTCTTTTTAATCACCGCGCAATTTCATGTAGACAGCAACACTTTAAAACAACTTTCTATGTATGTCAAACCTTTTTTTTTTAGAAATCCATGTTAGTATACGTTGAAAATCAGAAAAAGTTTCGAGTAAATCGTTTGAGATTTTCATTGTGAGAGCATGTACAATGTTCATTGAACGGCAGGTTTTATGCTTATGTTCCTATTATCGGTTTTAGACGTTGAAACTTTTGTATTGCAGACAAAGTAACAGATAACATCAATCCATTGTGCGAAAAAGCTTGATACGAAATTACGAACACTAAAAAAATTCTTAGTGGATTTGACTTCCTCTAGTTCAATAAATCCTCAACCGAAATTTTAAAACCGTCTCAACTATAAAACTATAACCAAGCAAAGCCAGTAAAAATGATTTATTTTATATTAAGAACATTTACATTAACTGTTTTTTAATTAGCTAGGGAATGTAGATTTTTCATGAAAAAATTTTTCAGTGGAGATAAGAACCCAATAGCAAAAGTGTGATAATAAAGTTGAATAAAAGACGCAGGTGTATTGAGTAGAAAATATTCCATTTATTTAAATATATTTTTGATTAATGGTATTAAATATTTCGATAAAATGCTTTTTATAAATTTTATTGTCAGATTTATTCGGCAAATTTTCTTATATACGTTCAAGGAATATTTGAAAAATATTTTCAGGGCCATTAAAATTTACGTATTCATATTGGTTTCACAAAGGGAGTTTGCAAATCTGTGCACACGCTTCGTAAGCTTCAAAACCGAATAAAGACACAATAGTCTTCCGAAAAAGATCGTCTTGAAAAGAGTTCGTTGAGCATTTTTAAAAGTTTGCAAACATCCCTTTTTCCGCCGTTTAATTAAAAAGGTAAAATTAATTTGAAAAGAGCCTCTTTGCAAATTTGAACTAACGGAAAATTTAAGTTCATTTGACAATTTTTTAAAAGTTATTTTAAATTGCTTAATTTTTGTTATGTATAATTAATCTCTGCAACTAATTACGTGAAGTTGATAAACTTATTGGTATAGAGACTCTTAGCGTTATTGAATATTGAATTATTTAAACTTGTAAACCCAGAACAGAATAGTTAATATGCATACTTTTTGTGATTAGGTATTCAGATTGTAACATTTACTGGGTAACTAATAAAATTGATTAAATTTAGTTTTAGAAGACTTTCATGTCATCTTATTTTCGATAACAAAAATCCTTTCGGAAATTATTGTTATTGTCGGAACTACTTCAATATCGCGAATCTATAAATTGCATAAGGGCTATATTGCAGGGCAAATTGCACTAAAAGTAGCGTTTAAAGATTTTGCAGATACGCGGTATTAAGTATAGAGATTCGTCTCATGTCTGACGAAACTTATATTATTTCACTTTCTATCTGACTATTCCTTTACTTCAACTACATACACAATTGACAGGATCCGTTTCATACAGAATAAAAAATATGCGTTGAAAACTTGCTTTTTATGAAAGAAAATCATTTCAGAGAACGTAAAATTAAACAAGAAAACTCAATTTATTTTCATACGGGTAACTGTTGCAGCTGTAACTTTCTGAAATTTGAAATATATTTTCACTCTCATATAAAGTTCCGGAGTTTATACTAAAAATATTGTTTCTTCGTTTTTCATTATTGCAGTAATCTCGGCAGCAACAAATAAATGTGTACATAATATTCCGACACGGGACGCGAGTAAATGTTTTATTTGAAAATCGAGCATCACCAAAGCCATTTGGTAGATTGCTATCAGGATAGCATTGAACAGCATCGGAAGGCTCTCAATTCACATTCTATGTATTTTCATTCTATGCAGAGTCATCAATACCTCTAGCTATGGTGACGCTGCTCATAAAAAGGGAAACGCCTAAAAAAAGATCGCTCTACCCTGAAAACGATGTTGGTCGTCGTTTTCATGGAATGGAGTTCGTTTGTTGGATTCTTCAACTTCGCAATCTCCGGATGTATGTGTCAACCGTGAAAAACGCTGGAAAAGATATAGGAAATGCCAGAGACGTTTCCCTTACGGGAGTTCAGCTACGTGAAACCTCGTAAAAAATCTCCACTTCTCAAACTAATAGAAAAAAAATCCCTTCGAAAAATCAAATAAAAATGCAGATTCTTTTCAGGATTGAATTTATAGAAAATCTTTTTTAGAAATGCAAGAAATAAACTTTTCTTTCAAAAACGAGGTTCGATTTTCAATAATGATTTTTTAGGATGGTGATTGAATTCGTCCATCAGTGCCTTTTTCTTATTTTGAATTTATCTACTAAAATAGTTCAAATTAAACCCCCGGCGATCGAAAGGGCTTACGCGTGATGCTGATTTAATGTAATTCGTTTGAAACTTGCTACTCGGAGGTTTTCGGGGTCACCGATAAAAAATCTTAAGTCAAATTTAAAAAATTCAAAAACTGCTGAGTAACAGGTCTTGAACAAACTCTATTATTTTTTTGTCCGCCATATTGGAACCGCCATTTTGAATTTTGAAAAAGTATTAACATATTTGTAATCGACGATCCAAAAAACCCATTTATACTGAGTTTCATAATTTTTTTTAAATTAAAAATTTTTGTCCGCCATATTGGATTCTCCAATTTAAATTTTTAAATTTTACTTAAGATTCTTTATCGGCGACCCCAAAAACTTCCGAGTAGCAAGTTTCAAACGAATTACATTAAATTTTAATTTTCCGTCCGCCATATCAGATCTGCTATTTTTAATTTTGAAAATTCATTAACATATTCGTAATCAGCGACCCAAAAAACCCTTGTTTACTGAGTTTCATAATTTTTTTTCCGCTATTTTGAATTTTGAAAATTATTAAAATATTCTTAATCAGCGACTCAAAAACTTTTGTATACTAAGTTTCATAATTTTTTTTAAAAATTAAAAATTTTTGTCCGTCATATGGGATTTGTCATTTTGAATTTTGAAAAATTATTAACATATTCGTAGTCAGCGACCCAAAACATATACTGAGTTTATAAATTTTTGTTCGACATATTGGATTTTCCAATTTAAATTTTTAAAAATCATTAACATATTCGTAATCAGCGACCCAAAATCCCTTGTATACTAAGTTTTATTAATTTTAATAAAAAATATTAGCATTGGTCCAACATGCATTAAATTATTAAATTTTTTTCAAAATTCGCCATATTGTCGCCGACATTTTAATTTTATGTAATAACTATTGCATGTTTTTAAAGTTTGAATAGTTTGTGCCATTTTGTGCCACTTTATTGCATACTGGAATGACGCTCTTTTTTTAAAAAAAAAAAAACAAATGTCGATTTTTTCTTACTTTTTTGCAAAAAAGTCGCCATATTGGATTTTCTATTGGTCAAAAATGCAATCTGATTACGAAATTTTGTTAATGGGTTAAAATAATAAAAATACGTTATAGTATATTTGATCCTCCTGTTAGAAGAATGTGGCAATAAAATACTGAAACATCTACTTTTATAAAACCTACAATAATAATCTTTGACTAATTTAGATAAAGGTAATAAGTGAAATATTTCGGCGTGGATAATATTGAATGGATAAAGTTGAAATGAGAATGTGCTGCTTTAAATAGTTTGGAGATTTCATTTCATTGAGAGGATTAATGCCGGTGACTCTTAGGATAATAATTTTTAAGCTGGAATTTTTCAAGTACGATTATCGAGTGAATAAAGACTGGAGCTTAATGGAGATGGTTAGCTGTACATGGCCGTGTATACATCCTCAGTTCATTTATTGCATGCTTCACATACATGTACGTACTCGGAAGAGAACAGGAACTGGAACGTATTTATCAATAATCCAGAAGATAATGCTTGTAGAAACGATATCGATAGGAATACGTATTGCCCGGCTCTGGCTCACATGAGAATCTGCTATCCGATCGGCTATTCTCCACCACCATTATAGGAATGGGTAGAGCCTTTCCCGCATTATAAGCTAGAACTACACTCCAACTCGAAATGCACTGACAACCGACAATAACTCTTTCAAATCGTTCCAAGCACTGAAAATTCTTCTACTTATGACCCCCAACGTGTGATACATACATACTGACTGTCGTTTTATGACTGTAAATGTCGGGTAAGTCGGTCCATTTTTTTTTGTCGGCAGGGAACACTGATAATCTTTGCCGTATATTGTCCATGGGGTTAAGGAAAAGAATTAGGGACTGACGTTATCGATGGCATTTTTCTCAGTAGAGAAAATCTTAGGATCAATTGGGATTTGGCTGGTTTGAAAAATGAATTTTTCCGTTCGTAAATAATAGTTTCGAGAAAGTATAAATTACTGTTTTTTACCAATCCCTACAAATCTTACTTTAATTTTGTTTTCTTGTTCAAGTTGGCTTTTCCACTAATATTAATTTCAAAGAAAAATTATACACGTATGATTAAGTAGTGTTCCATGTATGTTTCAAGTTCTCATAAAATTGGCAATTTGTTTCGAAAATGTTTTAAATGAAGTCGAAGCAGGCCATGTACGGACTTGTTCTTTGCTTTTGTATGATGTTGTCGAGAGCCGACTATGAATCTTTTACGTCTCCGCGAGCTGTGTACAAACGAGAAACGAGTGCTGAAAAATTCGTTGTTTAATAATTGCATGCAAACGTTTTTATTGCTCTTATTTCTTTGACGTAAAAACCTAGCTATAAAGAAAACATCAATAGAAAATAAACTAGGTGAGCATTATGTTCATTTGATAAAAACATTTTGATTCTACGTAATCAACAAAATTTGCTTCCTTATAAAATAATCAATAAATTTATTATTAGAGTATTCGACATAAAGTATTTATGTATTTTACTCTATTGATTCCTTAGAACGCAAAATCAAGAAGTTGAAAAGAATTTCAAAACTCTAATAATAATAACAGCAAATTACAAAAGTTATTAGTCATTTACATTTTCAAAACATTTCATTTCTTGCAGAAATGAAAATATCTGTAGGGTATAAGCGCATCAATATAGAGGACTAAAGACCAGGGGTCACTAAAGCACTGACATTAATAATTGATTTTATGCAAAGAGGCAGGAACTTAAAACTCACTTCAAAAACTTGGAGCTTTATTTTCTCTTATTTAAAAATTAAAATTTTTTATTTTCATAGTGCAGTCTGTTTTTAACCACGAGGTAAAGATTTTACACAAAGAACTCAGAAGTTCTTGGTCTTATCTTTTACGTTATTATTTTTTTATTAAAATTGTCCTTTAGAGTTTCACTTTAGATAGCTCTAATTTTTCATGAGAGATGATGTAAAAGCATATTTAAATTATGTGGAAGAAAATATAAAACATAACATCTATTTTTGTCTGTAAAAGTACCAGCATATTTTACAACCTAAAGTATAGGTATAGCAGCTGTTAGAACCATTTTTGCTACTTTTATTAATCATATGTGACGCAATATAAAGAAAGGGACCTAAGAAGGAAAATATTTTAGGTTATGTTCAGTGTTACTTTTACCTTGATTAAAAGTTCCTTGTTAATTATATAAATTTAAAACCAATTTTTATTGAATATTTTGGATGGAATGAAGACTAACATCATTGGTTGGTATCGAGAATTGATCCTCTCTGTATATTTTCGTTTCGAAAATCACAAACATAACCTAAAATGTTTTCTTTCTTAGATTCATTTCTTTATATCGATTCACATATTCTTAAACATCTTTAAAAAATTTAAAAAAAAAAGCCTCACAAGAATGTTTTTTGTGGGGCTGTAATATTAATGATAATGATTATAATAGCGTGATCAATATTTTAGGGAATATTGCCTTTTATTTTTTCTGTGGGTATACAATATTATCCCTATATACAATCTATGTGAATGCATGTCGAAATCGGGCCGAGAAGTGCACAGTTGAGGATCCGTTTCCGTTCTTTACAATCTATGCATCGATTAATACATAAGGACATATAAAACCCACATAATCCGTGTCCACTACATATAATCTGCATATAGTGCATTCCATTGACTGGGTGTACTATTATGATGTAGGATAGAAGTGGAGGCGAACGAGAGTAAAATATACACTTGAAAAGAAGATCTTGGACAGATACTCACGCACACAATACACTGTCATTTTCTGTGTTTGTAGTCGAAACCTTTAGACTGCATGTTGTGCGATGCGAAATACGAAGCAGCAGCTTTCTAAGAAGTTTTATCAAGAACGTGAAGTTTATCAGAGGAAAAAGTACCGCGAGACCCTCTTCTTTGTGCTTCTCTTGATCAACTATTGTGGTAAGCACTATACACGAGAAATCGACCTTTTTTGCCACTCTCGCATCTTCTCGCCTACCTCAAAAAGAAGCCAAAGGTTTAAAATCCACTGTTAAATTAAATTGCTACTGTAAAATGTTGTAACGCAAACAATAAGTTGGTAGTAAATTTTTAACAAATTTTATATGATTAGCAGAAAAAGTTTTAGCTTAACTTATATAATATCTTAAAAAAGAACATAGGCAAGTGCGAGTCAGACTCGCGCACCAAAGGTTCTGTACACGAACTTAAAAAATGCATTAAAGGAGAAACATTCTTTTTTTTTAAATTTTCAATTTTTCGAAAAAAAATACTATAATAATGAATTCCAATCATACACATTCCTGCCAATTCCAAACCTTTCAGGATAAACAGCCTGAGCTCTGGTAGAGGGATATTTTGTCATTTGTTAAGTTTTCATTTATAACTTTTGAAAAACAAGTCCAGCAACATTCTCTATATTTTTCCTGTAATCGACATGGGAAAATACATATGTGTACCAAATTTCAATACTCTATGTCAAATAGTTTGGGAGGTAAGGGGGAGGGGGCACGTTTAAAAAAAAAAGTTTTTCTTTGATAACGCTATGACCATCACCTCCAAACACGTTCTCTATATTTTTCCTGTAATCTACATGCAAACATACATATGTGTATCAAATTTCAATACTCTATGTTAAATAGTTTGGGAGATAAGGGGGAGGGGGTAAATAAGCATTTTTGAAAAAAAAAATTGTTATTTCCTTGACAACGCTTTGATATGAACATCACTTTCACTTATGTTCGTTATTTTTTTCCTATAATCTACACGTAAAAATACCAAATTTGAATTTTCTATCTCAAATAGCTTGTTTGGTCGCAAGAGGGGGGGGGGGGGGGGTAATAGTTTTAGTGAAAACATAAGCGTTCCGTTTTGACAGTTCGTGTCCGGAACCCTAAAAAAATATCATTTACGGGTTTAAGTCAGACATTGGTGCACTCAGAGAAAAAAATATTAACTCAGAGCCAACTAACTTTTTTATTTGTATGAAATAATTTTTTATTTGTGTCAAATAACTTTTTTATTTGAAACAAATAAAAAATGTAATAGGCACTGAGACAAAGATATTTTTATTTGGCACAAATAACTTATCTTTGTGATAAGTATATCACTTCTCTGGGTGTGTAATATTCTTTTGTCTTTAGAACCAGCCAGGACACATTTTTATATTACCGACAGTATAATATTTATTATACCAACAATAAATTGAAAGAATCCACGTAAAATGAAATTAATTTGTGGACAAAAGCTAAAAATGAAATGTTATTTATTATCCTACTTTGTAAGTTGCAGTTTGTTTCATAATTAAACTTGTTTCGTCTTTGTTTTACTTGTCTTTAGTTTGTGGACTAAGAACAACGTGTAAGCTAGGCCATTAAGAGTCTTTAGAAGTTTGAATTTAATGTAAACTAGACCATTAAATAGAAGTGCTTTGACAAGGGGCTGGTCACTGTTTTTTATCGATTATTTATTGAACTTGTAAACCCCGCTTGGAACCATATTGAATAAAGAATTGATAAAGTAAAAAGTAATTTTTTTAATAATAGATCCATTCATTATAAAAAAAATGGTTTGAACGAAGAGATTGTTCGTAATAAACATATAAGATGAATTATTAATTTTATCATTAATTTAACTCTCTCTGATCATTTGGAAAATGCAACAAAATAAATCATTGCAATAGTTAAATATTACTGATGTTCGTCGTAATTATTTGTTGCATAATTGTTATTGCCAGAGATATAGATATCGTCATCCATTTCACCTATACTATTGTAATGTCCTTTGTCTATTCACCTTTAGTCATGGTGACATGAAGCTCCACTCTGTGGCAATCAGAGCTGTCGCTCTAGACCAGAACCCCCACGATGAAGTTGATGAAGTTAAAATTTAATAAAACTTCTACTCTGCAAATGAAATATTATATTTTCATCAGCGTTAGCATTTGGATTTGTGTTTTTACATTTTTCTAAAGGAAGACAAAAGAGGGTCATTCAAACAATAAGTATAAAATCTATTTTTTATTTCGTCCTCGCAGAAATAAGTATCTATGGATCTCCCTTTTTTCATTTAGGATTTTTCAAAATCTCCCTTTTACAAATCTAGAGATGTATAACTTGACCTGGAAAACCCAGAAAGGTGATGGATATTTAAAAAAGTTTTGAAACATTTGTAAAAGTTACTGCATTTTAAAATATAACCTGGTTTTTTAAATTAAAATGTTATTAAACAATAATTGAAAAACTGTTAAACATACACTGCAAAAACAAATGTCAACAAATGTCTCAAATATGGGGACACAAGACACATATCGTGTCTCACTCTGAGACACATGCGTCCCAAAGTGTCTCATTTTGAGACATATTGTCCCAGCAATTTTTACAGTGTACGCTTAAAAGTTATTCAGTTTTTGTTTCATGATTCTTTAAAACCCTCTCTAAAATTCCAAAAATTCACCCAAAATTTCACCCCACCCCCCTTCTCGAAATTTTTTTCTGCGAACCCCCCTGCTTAAAGGTGAATAAAAATGAAAAAATCAATTTGATTAAGAAAAACTTCTGGTTATATAATTCTTGTATAAAACAGTATAAAAAAGTGAGAAAGTGTGGTAGTTTATAGCCTAAATAATTTATAAGAATCATTTATAAAACAAGACCTGAAATTTTTTCAAAACTGGCTCTGGAAAACCCGAAAGTCATGGAATTTTAAAATCAAATTTTTGCAGCAATCCTGGTATTGTAAATATTGAAACAGGCCATTTTTCTTTTTCTCAACTCAGACACTAGTCTATCGATAATTGTAAAATACATTCCAATGGAAAAATTATTACGTGAATTCCAATCTTCCACTAGGTCATTTTTTGTCTTTAAATCAAACTAACATCTTCTTTTCTTATAGAGCGTTTGATTAATTTAATTTAGTTAATTATCTAACTGTTTCTTTGCGCAAATAGAAATCTGCTAGAATTTGATTCCTTCCGAAATTTGATAAGTACAACTGACAATGAGAATGTTTTGTTTCTCCTAATTTAAATATTTTGATAGTATCCGTAATTTTGTTAATACAGTTATGTTTACAATGTGTTATTTAAATACAATATTTGACAAAAAAATATAAATAAATATTGTGTTCTCTAAACCAAACTGTTTTCCCAGTGACCATATATTTATTTTATCTGTCCCGTAATTGTTCATTATTTTTTTCTTAATGTAGGCATCAACAATTTGTAACTTTATTGTGTCTCTTTAAAAGTTTCGCTTACAGGTCAGGAGGATTTTCCCCTAGAGAGTATGTTTGTATCACGTTCCTTTACTTGGTGTCTCTTCGCTCATAATTTTACACTCTAGACAATTACTTATCCTCTTTGCGACTTTGTTCAGTTTACGAGCTAGTCAGATGCTGCATACTTATCCAAAGTTTCTTTTTTTAAATCTATAACATTATTCGCTTAAGACTATCCTTAAGACTTTGCTTTAGTTACTTATATACTTATCATTCTCCGTTAAAACATAATCGTGCTGTACTTCAAATAACAGCATTTATCTTTATATTTTTTAATAGCTAATTTGTTTTATTTACAATACATTAATTTCTCTAAATAATCATGCGACACTTGATCCCTCTCCCTTCAAAACATTATATTATTTTGTAATAATAAAATCCATCTTTACCCAAACTCTTTTAAATAAAAATCCTCTAAAGCCGACCTGCCTTTGAAATAAGTCAATTTCGATATGAGTAACGAGATAAAATTGAAAATTTCAAGATCTTAAACGTATAGATAGTTTTCTAAATTTCCGGCTATAAAAAACTCATTACTTCTTTTATCGTGTAAACGAGTTTTTAGATTTATGGTTGTGTCGATAAATATGCACAACCAAGTTTCTAGAAAGTTTTCGATACCAATGTATATATGCATGTCTTATCTTGTCGTGTACTTGGATAGGTTCTGCCATTGTTTAGTGTTGGTATATATGACTCTGGGGGGACTATTGCTCTTAGATTCGACAGGCGATAAAAAGAAAACGAATTTACTTTATGTTACAGAGATTCAGAAAACCCAGTCTATTGGAAAACCTGTTAGGGACCAAAAGTATGTGGACATCTATCGTGAGAAGCCAATTAGAGTAGCTGTCAAAGTTTTGGTACCAGTACGCGAACACCCCAAGGTATGTCAACAAATTCTTATTTGCTTTACAAATTTTTCAATTATTATTAAGGCTTCATAAGAGATACTATGTTGGTACCACTGGTACATGATACAATTGGTACCTGGTTCATTCTTTCGATGCTAAGCAAGCAACCACAATTGAAAACTGCTCATACCTTCTATCTTTATATCATTCAATGAAACAACATGCTTTTTTATGTTCATTTATCATTGATTGATAACGATAGCATTAACATTCTAGTAAAAGAAGTTAAGAAAATCAATCGAATATTATTTGAAACAATGAGTTCAATCTCTTTTTGAAGACCTCAAACATGTGCAGTTGAGTATGTGCGCTTGAATCAATTTTTGCTAAAGTTCAATAATAACAAAACTGATTGAAGACATGACCAAACTTAAGCAATGCCGACGTCAAGAGTCAAACATCTGGGCTACTTCAGTGGCATCTATAAAGGCTTTAACAACTATTGAACTCTGTAAAAAGTTGAGATGAAATACTTTCTCCTTTGAAAATTGTGTGACTTATATGTAGAAGTAACGTCATTCGGTTTTCAACTATACAAGTTCTATGGCTTTTAAAAGTTTTCAATATATTTGCTTTCAAATTTCGGTTATATAGAGTTTTAAAGTTTGAAAGTGAGCCTTTACTGAAAAGAAATATTGAATAGGGACAAACACTTTTTAATAATGATAATAAAAAGAAGATAAAATCAAACATTGAATATATTTCATGATATTAATTTGTTGTGTTTTAAAATTGATAAATATGGAACTTGGTGAAAAAATTCTCTGCTCCTTAGTAAAAAATTATGTCATTTTGTTCTCCCAGAAAAAAAGTGAAACATATTTTATAATTATTTTAACCATTAGAGCAACCTACCTTGCACCTAGTGATTCATCTCCTAAATACTGAGGATCGAGTGTAGTGGAAGGGGATCTTCGGACATGAAAACATTTCTCTCTCTTGTGTCCATTTAAATGTAAGTGTACGCCAGAGGCTCATTTAGTGAAAAACATGTACGAATGCACTCGGCCCGTTTCAGTTTCACTGGTTATACTTATACAGTGGAAAACTGCAAATCCCTAGGTAAAAGTGTTGCTAAAATTCTCGTACTCCTTTTCAAGCAGAGACTCAAATGTACGAGGATTATCATTCACCAAATCACATGCGAACTTTAACGATGTATTACAAGCACTTTTCTGTTTTAATAAAAATGCTCTTCTAATGAGCTAAACGAGATTAAAATACTTAGTAAATATTTTATCCTTGCTACAGAAACTGAAATTCACGACACTTTTACGTTACAGTAAGTTGAGGAGAGATGGATCACTTCTCGCCATTTTGAGTGTTTAACTCTCTGATCTGACTGTTTATATGTCATAATACATAGACTAAAAATTCAAAAGTCTTGTCATTACCAAGTTTACTTAGGAAGTAATAGGACAATCATTTTTTTATTTGCTCAAAAAACACTCGGGGGGGGGGGGGGGTTTGTCATGATTCAAAATTAATACGTTTCTTGATTAGTCGTTATTGCAAGATGAATATATGTTATAACTTATTAAACATGATTCTAAAACTTATTTTATTTCATCACGCACGTTTCTTTTTATCTATGTTCGAGGAGAGGTGATTCACTACTCTAAAAATATTAAGCAAACAGTTTTTATATGTGCTTCCTCATACCATTTTTCAGTATCTATAAGATTAAAATAGGTAATTAACAGTCAATATTTGTATGAAAACCGATAGTAACACTCATTTTTCTTCTTGATCCATCTCTCCTCGAATTTTTTCTTTTTTGTCTAACGTCAATTATGGTGTAAAATGTTGATAGAAATAAATTTGCATACGTATGTATTTTTTCAGAAGAAGTGGAACTAAAACTTACATGTGTTCATAATTGATTTTTTCACGAATTCTCGACTTTAGACAAAAAACAGAAAAAGTGATTTATATCTCCTCGACTTACCCTACAATAGTAACGAAATTTTCTCAAAAGCAATACAGAAAATAATTTCTGATTCAGTGACAGAATCAGAATTCTTTTTGATTTTTAAAAAACTGACATTCGACAATTTAGTTTGATATTTTAACATCAAGATTGAAGTCAGGTTAAACGTTTCTATTCACGAGCACGGTTAGCCTTATGTTTAAAACCAATTAACTAAAATTGTCCAAAATGTAGATTTCTTTTGTTATATTATTAATTTTTAGAAATTAGCGTCATGTAAATTTACAAAAATTTGCGTTTACGTTCCACCTATCCTATACATTCTAATGGTTGTTGGTTTATAGGTGCTCTGACATTAATCTAGACAAGTGCCTCTTCTCTCATGTATCTAGCTTGTCGAATTAAACGTCAGTTAAGTCGTAAATATACAGTAATCCACGATAAAGATAGGACCATAAGGAATTCAACGTCACTATTGCCAGAAGTTAGTGAAATTCCCAGCGGTTGCATTAATTATGCATCTTGTAATGAGACTAGATTTAATGATGTATCAGGTTTAATAGAGTTTAACTTCAAATTACAATTTGCATAAATATACGATACCGGAGTCTTCAAATGTTACTAAAATAATTATAAACTCAATTAACGTAAAAAGATATAACAAGTATAATAATAGTAATAATTAGAAATGTACAGTATCGCAGAACTTTTCAAATAAATATACATAATCATTTTTAACATTTTTGGTATAACGGAAAATTTGAGTATCACTTTGAAACACTCTAATTTAAAAAAAATTGTATTTACCTCGAGTGCTTTTAGGTCATAATTAAAACGCAGACTGAAAGTGAATTTTAGCTAATCAAAGCGGAGATTGGATTTTTGGTAACTGTAACTCTAGATGAAAGGCCCTGTTGCAATAGATATCTTCTCATGCTAGAAATGTAACATCGTTTATGGACGTTCCAATAGCGTCCTTGATTTACACATTTGCAGTATTACGACTTGTGATATTGTTGCCATCCCCTTACGTCCCCTCGATGAGCCCTGTATGATTAGCCGTGGTATCATTATCGGCTAATAGAAACTGCTGGGTCGGATCTTCTCACATCGTCATGATTAATGGGTTGGAAACCTGCGTTACACTTGCTTCTATATTCCTAGGATCATATCCACAACATCTGTTATCAGGCAAATGTGCTTTTACTAGTAGTTACATTGTTATCTGATACTATTACTTTGCGTTTCCTTCTTCCAGACAAAATTTAGAACTACTTTACTTTGAACCTCTTAATTTTATTAAAACCCTAATTAGACGTTCTATCAGCAGTATGCACTTTCATTGGTGCTAATGGATTCTAATTTAAACTTTAAGCACCAACATTATGAAAAATGTTTAATTGAGCTAATCACATTTTTTTAATGAACACAATCTTTATACGTGTTATAAAACTTTTAATTAAGGAAAATTAAGGTTACTAAAAACTTTCAGTAATTTTGTCCCAAGTTTTAGAATATTGTGATTACTAATTATAAATTGTTTCTGTTTATACATAATAATTATTGATTGTCTTAATAGTTATACAATATATGGAAAACAAAAGCAAATGGGATTTTAAAAAGAGAGGAGGTTATTTACAGAATATCAAGTACAGAAATAAGTGGATAGTAGACTCGAATTTTATAATGGTTATGACAATAAAGTCGATTTTTTAGCGCTTCTAATTTTTAAATCGATGAACGCGAAAACTCACTTCGAAACATCCACCCTCGTTAGGGTTTGTTTTTCATCCTAAATGTGAAAAAGATGTATTTTTTATTAATGACGTTTTGTAGATTCAGCAGCTGTAAGTCTTTCACAGAATAAATTTTATAAAATAAAAAAATGTTGTTTTCGTTCATTTAAACGTTCAAAATTGTAATGTCATAAGGGATGTGGATAAATGAGATGTATATGTAGATGAAACAGGGATTGCAAACCTATATGTTGTTGTATAGTTACAACTAGGGTGCAATATCTCTAATTTAGGGTGCTCATTTATAAATGAAGTCTAACTATAATCGCAATAAATGTAATCTTCTCCTTCAAGTATAATTCATCTAATCGTTAATCGTAGCCATATAGCATCATTAATCAATAGCCTAATGATATCGACAACTGCTGAATACATTATTACGAGGGGGTATTTTCTTTAAAAAAAGACGTACAGAGTAATCCCTATTACGTATATTACGACTAATACTTATCTAATACGCTTATTACGCTAGTATTACGCCAATACGCTATATTACCAAAATAATACGTTATATTACGGTACATTACATGAGTATTACACAATATTACAGGTGTAATATTAAATATTTTGAATGAAATAAATAAATAAATACTAAAAATTCAGTCATAAGAACATATTTTCTTTAAATCTACAATAAATAACTCACATATAGAACGAAATAAACTTAATTAAGAGTGAGTCCGGAAGAGTTGGAATAGCTTCTTTGAATTTTTGTAAAATACTTTAATATTAATTAACATCCATATACATTGGCTTGTGAAGCCGTTATAATTTTCTTTCATTTTTTCTCAGTTTATAAAAAATTATTAAAAAAAGACAATTCCGAGAGAGACGAAATTGTCCGGGTGAAATAGAACATGCAGGGCTGATAAAAACCATGATTTAAAAAAAAATCGGATTTATTTGATTTAAATCGGATTTTTTTTATTTAAGTCAAAAATTGACTTTTTTAAAAACATATTCAGTATTTAAAATCTCCAAATGTTTATTTGTACTTAGTTAATTAAAGAAAAAATTAAAAAACAACACAAGAATGAAACAGTGACATAATATTATATAAAAAAAGTAGAAACTCTTTTCAAAAAATTAAACTATTTACGGCCATTTTTTTAAATTAAAATAATAAATAAGAAGATAATTAAGAAAACGTTAAAATATATTACTAAAGAGAACAAAATTTTAAATTTAGAAAAATTACAGAATTATATTATAAATTTAATGGAAAATCAAAAAAGTAGAAAATTGGGAAATTTAAAAATGTAAAAAAGCACCAAATAATGTTTTCAAAAATTCGTAATTACATGTAAGATAAAAAATAAACAATTAAAAAGAAGGAAAAATGTTTCTTAGAAATATAAAAATGATAACAAAAATTAGAGAATTAATTAAACGCAAAAAAGAATTAAAAAAATAGTGAAACTTTGAGAAAATTTAATAAATAGGAAGAAAATGTAGAAATGTTTTTTTCCTTAATCTTACAAACTAAAAAAATGTAAAAAGTACAAAAAATAAAATTAAAAAATGTATACAATATCAAGATAAATAAAAAGAAAGTCGATAAAAGAAACTTAAAAATCCTTTAAAAATAAAAAAAGTTTAAGCAAATTAAACAAAACCCATTTTTATAATATTACACTTAAAATAAGTCCAACAAATAAATTTACAAAAATAAAGAAAATCTAAAAACTTTATGGAAGAATAAGTAAGTTTGCAAAAAATCTCGCAAAGAATAGACAAAATTCTATTCTTAAAAAAAATTGAATAAACTTACCAAAAAAATAAGGGTATTTATTTTTAAAAATATGTAAATAATTATGAAAATCAACGAAATAAAAAGTTTAGTGAATGTTATAATAACGGAATTGTTTAAAATAATATTAAATAATTTGCATAAAAAGAGAAAAATTAAAGAAAATCCAAAAATAAAAAGACGAATAAAAAATATCAAAAGTAAAAGTAGAAAAAAACTTAAAATTTTGTTAAAATAAGAAATTATAAGATAAAAATTAATATAAATAGTTTTAAAAAAATTGAAATTTCTTGGAAATCTTGTAAGAATATTAAAAAAAAAGGATTATTGTGAGTATAAAAAAGTATTAATATTATTTAATTATTTTGCATTAATTAATTCAAATTTGAATTAATTGAAATTTAAAAGTTGGAACAAATTGGAATATGACTTAATTGGAATTTATATAATTATAAGGACATGAAGATATAAAAATGTAATATTTTTTTTGCTATCTTCATACCAAAGATTAGTAAATCGTAGGTATTTTGATCATCTGTATTAGCACAATTTTTTAAATTTTATAAAGATAAAAATTTTTAAGATTTATCCACAAATTTGTGGGTTTTGTTTATGGTTTGTGATGTTTTACATGCACCGGAGAATTGTAAACTTTTGATTTAAATCATGATTTTAATGCAAATTTTCCAATGATTTAAATCATGATTTAAACTATGATTTAAATCAAAGTGATTTAAATCAATAACAGCCCTGAGGACATGGTTTGTTCCTTGTTTTAAATGACTATTTCTATGATAAAAAATTGACAAATTAAAGTCTAATACTATAAAAAAAACTTAATTCTTTTCATTTTAGATAATTTTTTTTAAATACCTGAAAATTTCCTTCTTTAGGAAGATGATAAATCGAACCAATTTTCGGTTTTTTTTTCTCGAATTTACACGTTGTATAAAACGAACGAGAACAATTTATTAAAAATTATCAAACAATTGACGAAACATTTAAAATCAAGCTTAATGAACACAGTAGTCATAAGAACATATTATTATTTACTTTAAATAAATAAATAACTCACATAGAACGAAATGAAAAATTTTCATTAATTTACAAGAATAAAAATGTATAAAACGAACAAGAAAAATACAACGAATTTTTTTACAGTGCAGTATTATTAGCTTGTATTGGCGCCTAATTCAAATCTAAATATAAGCAATTGGAAGTGCAATATATTCTTTTCTAATTAATTAATCATTTAATGACTTAAGCTATGCAAAGAACAGTTACTATTACGCACTATTACGGGACTATTACACAATATTGCTTACTATTTTATAACTATTACCTATCAATACGCAATATTACTGACTATTACGCACTATTACGTGATATTACGAGTAATACATGGCTATTACCAAAGAGGTGTACACTCCAATACGCAAGAAAATACCCCCTCGCATTATTATTACTAATAATAGACAGTAAAGGATTAAATTTGTGAAAATCAACATAATTCAATTATATTGAAAGAGAGCTTTGTGAAATTTTAAAAGTAACGCTTTTTAACTAATTTGATGTCACAGAATTAAAAGAAAGAAAAAATTAAATGCATTAATTCGCTATCTCATAAAGAAGTCTATCAATTTTCAATATGGTATTGTTGACAAAATTAATATAATACAAAAATATTAATCATTATTTTCAGTCTTGATATAGAGTTTTTATAATCTAGAGGATGAAAAATTAGGATGTACGTTAATTATGGTAATTAATTATAGCGTTAATGCAAAACTGTTAATGTTTAATTATCGACAAGGGTTGGCGCGAGGGAGATAACAAAAAAGGGGATAGAGCACGCAGGCTAAACCCGGTCAAGTGCTGCTTGGCTGGTGTTATCTTTTATCTTCTGTCACTGACAGGCTTTCATGCAAAACATTGCTGTTTAATAGCGTGGTAATCGAATGTTCTGATCAATGCATTTCTATGACACGGTTACGTTCAAAATTGTTCATCGGCAGACAGTAAGTCAAAACAAGTATTTGCACACTGACATTCATTTCGGTCTCACTCTTACCAAAAGTTCGCATTTTATTAGCTCAAATGAACTCAAACGCGGTCTGTGATCCCACATCATTTCCGAGTTCTGTGATCTTCACCTACCTTCCAATTTTTCACGCTCAAACTCCCTTTCAACTCTATAGAGATCAGCGCTTATCTAAATTCGATTTTAGAAGCACTCTTATATCCTGATAAAATGTTGATTGAACAAAACTTTCAAAAGATCGAACATCACAAACATAGTTTTCTTTTTAGATGTTTGGTTCTCATATTTAAAATATTTAAACTTTTTTGTGCGTCCACATAATTGTAACGCATATGTTCCACAATTTTTACTATTTTCTATCGCTAATTTTTTACTGGATTTTTTACATTTGTAAACAACATTACGCGTATGAATATTAGAAAATGTTTAGTTTAAAAAAAAATTACATTTAAAAAAAGTTTTTTTAACAAAATTAATAAATAAATGTCAATAAAATTTATTTTTCTATTTTTAACAGTATACTGTAATTCCAGATCCAAAATTATGCCAGAAAAAAAATTGCCACCCTTCAACAAGTTGAAATTTTAATTCCGTCCGTAACTCTTACTATTTTTTATCGATAATTTTTGTACAACCGTTTTTTACAATTTTGAACAAAATTACGGATGGATTTACAAAACTTTTGATTTGAAAAAAAGTTAAAAATTGTAAAATCCTAGAAATTTTTTTTTTTAATTTTATCACTATTGGGGTTTAAATTCAAAATGTTGCAATTTCAACGGTGCCTCATCCCCTTAATATGAAACAGTTTTCCTTAAAATCGCGCTTAATGTTGCAATTTAAATACACATTGAAAGTAAATTTTAAGTTAGGTGCATATTTTCGAATTTTGGTCCATAATTTTGTATAATTTCACTTTTAAAGTGTATTTATATAAAACTGCCATAAAGTCATATAATTTATTTATAAATATAAGGGAAGAATATTTTGTGTGTTTGAGTTGTTATTAAATTAAAAATTTATTATAATTAATTTATATCTATATTTATAAACTAGAAATTGAGTTAAAATACTAAAATGAGTTTTTAAAACTATTTTAAATAAAAATCGTAAGTTATTAATTAAATTAATTTATAATCAATAACTTCAACATTCTTCAAATTTCTGAAAATATTTCATCAAATTAAAAGTATAGTTTTGACCAAATAAAATTTTTGTTAACAAATTCAGTGATAATCAAATTGCATAGAGTAATGCTATTTGAGAATGATTTAATCAAATAATCCATTATTTGTTTAGAAATGGTATTATTTGTTAAAAATGGACAGATTTTAATACCGAGTAAAATCATCTCTCTTTATTTTACTTTTATACCTATTATTCAAATTTTCATTTTTACAGTTATAGATACTACGATTTTCGACAGATTCTGGTTTGGTTTAGAATCAATTTGCATTTTGTTCAAAATTCAGTTTTCCTTAGTTACATGTTCTATTTTTTGGTTGTAACTTGGTTTTAGTTTGGAATTCATATACATAATGTTCAAAATTCATGTAGTTTGCATAAAGATATATTTAAATTTGATTGAATCTTCCATTATTGAAAAAGTTATTTATATGTGTTTTAAACATCGTTATTTCTCTAATTCGTTAGTAGAAAATCACTAATTCAGATTTAGAGAGTAATTCATGAAGTTTAAAATTACGAAATCTAAAGTTTCTAATGGAAATAAAAATAAAGAAATGTAGCTACAATGGTGTTAATTAAAATCTAAC
The DNA here is from genome assembly GCA_037103525.1 of Ganaspis brasiliensis. Classification (NCBI taxonomy): domain Eukaryota; kingdom Metazoa; phylum Arthropoda; class Insecta; order Hymenoptera; family Figitidae; genus Ganaspis; species Ganaspis brasiliensis. The sequence goes on from JAZKLR010000303.1 coordinate 226,843, forward strand.
AAAGTTTGTCGACACTTAAGGGTTTCGATCAAATTGTTGCACTTAACAGAGAGAGTTTTCATTCGGATTTTATAAGTCTTGCGATGTAGTGGTAATCCCGGTTACCACCTTGGTTTTTAAAGCTTTTTGTATATGAGCTCCCTTCTATTAAAATATAAAAATGTTTCTTTATAAAGTTACGTTTTAAAATTTTTATATCAGTAATTTTGTATAATATAATTTTATATTATAAACTATAGTTTTGTTTTAAAATAGTTTTTTTAATAAAATTAAAATATCATTGTTATTTTATGATAAAATTTTGATAATTTTGAGAAATTATTGATTTCTAATAATTTTTATTTTCCACTTCTTTGCATGTGTTATTTATAAAAAGTACCAGTTATTTGTATTTGAATCTGTTTTTTAATTACATACTATAATCCTTAATTATATTATAGTTCAACCCTTTTAAACTCGACATTTATTTAAATTTTTCAAAACTTTGCCGAAATATATTCAATGCATCAAACCAATTAAAAAATTGTTGCATTTTTTTCATTGATGAAAAAAATTAATTTTAAATTTTGAATACACGGAAAAAAATTAATATCCAAATTTGATATTTAATATGAGATTCAAGCATAAATTATCTCTAAAAACAAAAGTAAGATGTAATAAAATCTTTAAAATTAAAATATGGATTTATATCAGATTAAAATATTAGTATTGAAAAAAATACATATTCTTATGCCTAAATGCATCGCAGCAACATTCACAATTATTATGCTTTTTATCTATTTTTTTCAATTCTTTGGTAAAAAATTTTTATTTTATTATTAGAATAAGAAATAAAGTAATTTAATGTTACACATTGTATAATTCCTCATTTTATGCATAGCCCATTACAAATAGAATTTAAGTTATTATTGAAATTTAGAGCAAACGGATTACTTAGAATGTATGTGTTTAAAAATTTTAAAAAAATAGTAAAACGTTTTGTTTAAAAGTATTCGACAAAAATAATTATTTTTTAGAGTAAATTTATTAATAAAAAAAGTCGATCTAAATTCAGTCAAATCTTCATTATATCCCAAAAACTAAACATTTTTAAACTTTTTCGAATAATAAAATATGTTTTAGCATAACCTTTTTTATATATTTCTAGGTTGATAAATAATAAATAAATTGATAAATCTCTAAATTAGAGATTTCATAAAATGTCATTTTCTGATATAAAGTTTTGCAAAATAAAGCATAACTTATTATAAAAAGTTTGATTATAATGCTTAATTTAGATACATTTTTAATTCTCAGCAATTAAGAATTCAACTCATTTCAAATTTTGTGATTAATTTTTTTCCGTGTAGAATATTTCATGTTTAAAAATTAAAATTATAAAATAGCATAATAATAAACTGTATGAAATAGAAATAAAAAAAAACTTGTTTTCATCCTCAAGTTATTCATAATGGTACTGAATTTTATAAAGCCCAAACGGTAATTTGCGTTGTTTCTCGCAAATCTCTTTCCTGTAAAGTTTCCAGTCTGCTTTTAAACTAAAGAGTTTCGTGTTTGCCCTTTGCAAACGGATATTCTTCTTTAATGCTCCAGAAATCCATTCTTCTGAGCCACCCTTAAGCTTCATTTCGAGGACCAAGTTAAGCACTTGAAAAACATGGGAGAGCATGTAAGTAGATATGGTAGCTTTGACAAGTCCATGCCAAATCCACGCCAGTCATATATTTCTTCGTTAAAATTCGGAGTTGAATTTCTTCATTTAAAAAGCCTAACAAAAGTGTTTTTTAAGAAAAAGTCATAAAAACAGTTTCTCAGGTCAATTCCACGGTCCGCTTCAGGCTGTGAAAATAAATGCTCGACCACCGAGGAATTTTAATGAAGTCTTACTCTTCTTAGCGTACACATTGCACGTGAATTTGCATTAATTTTTTTGATTTTCTCTTTTTAATGAGTACGTTATGGAACCGCGCGTATCGCGCTTTAGAATAGATGCTGGTGACAAGAAAATTTATTTTTTACATTAATATATCAGCAATTGTGTTTAACCCCTGCTCTGCTAGAATGGTAGGGAAAAAGACTCTTTAAATTTACGACACACTAGCAAAATTGAATATAAAGTACTTTAATTACTTTAATAGTTGAATATTTAATGATTTCAAGTAGGAGGATGCTTTTGTTGAGTTATTCCAATGGTACACAGAAGCTTTTTCAAATATCCATCTAGCCCTAACGATGCTTACCGTGGATATTGTACCTCGTTCTGTAGTCCGTTTGCAAGTATATTCGGCTGTATCTAACTCGTAAATATCACACGACGGGCAAATTGGATGCTGCCACTGTTTCAACCAATGTGTGCTTCCGCAAAGGGATAAACTTCAAACCATATAACAGTATAACGCACTCTCTAGCTCCAGACAAAATCTGATTTTATATTTTGGTATGATTCAGATTCTATTATTAGATATATAAAAATCCGGCTGTTTTGACTTTTATACTAGTTCGTTCTATATAATTAGTAACTGCTAATTAAATAGTTATTATTGTAATAGGTAGGGTGAGGACAATAATATTTTTAAGTCGCTTTGCGATTTTTCAACACTAAGGCTCTTTATTTTTAACATATGTAATAGTGATGCCGTCGATCGAGATTTTCCGAAACCGATACGATATCGATACGATACTCCACTGAAGTATCGGTTTTGTCTCGATCGGTTTTCGTATCGTATCGGTTTAGTCTCGGAAAAGTTGTCTTATATCGGTATCGTATCGGAATTTCGATACTACCAGTGCCAGATGTGAAACTTCTTCAAACAGCATGAAGAAGGGAACGTACAACTGAGCAAAACTGTCTCCGGATAGTGCAGCACCGGAAAGGAGTTGAGTATGCAAAATATGAGGAACAATATTTGAAAATTGGAACATGTAGAGGACACCCTCCCCTATCAGAAAACCCATGTTGCCACCCAAAATTTTGGTGCGTTTGGCCGCCATTTTGTTTTAAAGTTTGAAATTTTGTTTTTAATGTATCTCATTAAATATCAATCTCACAAAATTTTTATTTTGTCAAATTTTGTAGATAATAATAAGATCTACAACTTTTATTAACGACATTTTTTTCTAAAGGCAATAATAAAAAAGTTATAAACAAAAAAGGGGTAAAAATTAGGAGATAAAAATTTAAAAATTTAAATAACTCCTTTATTATTAATTTTAGAGTAAAAACACTTCATAAGTATTTTGTAGAGTGTTTTCAACCAAGTAATTTAAATAATTTCATTTTTCCATCCGTTCATTTTTTTAGATTTTACAGCAGTGCAAAGGCTGTTACATTTGAAAAATAACGGCTTACAGAAGCCCGCGTAACCAAGACTCTCACTAATCAATGCAAGAAAAATTTTGGATTCAACTTTATTTAACAATTAGAATACGAGGAACGATATTTGAAAATTAGAACACATAGAGGGCATACTCCCCTATCAGAAAACTTATGTTGACACCCAAAATTTTGGTGCGTTTGGCCGCCATTTTGTTTTAAAGTTCAAAATTTTGTTCTTAATTTATCTCATTAAATATCAATCCCACAAAATTTTTGTTCAGACATATTATGTAGATAATAATGCGATCTACAACTTTTATTAAATACATTTTTTTCTAAAGGCAATAATAAAAAAGTTATAAACAAAAAAGAGGTAAAAATTATGAGATAAAAATTTTAAAATTGAATTAACTCCTTTATTATTAATTTTAGAGTAAAAACATTGCAGAGGTATTTTGTAGAGTGTTTTCAACCAAGTAATTTAAATACTTTCATTTTTCCATCCGTTCATTTTTGTAGTTTTTACAGCAGTGCAACGGCGGTTATATTTGAAAAATAACTGCTTACGGAAGCCCGCGTAACACAAGACTCACTAATCAATGCAAGAAAAATTTTGGATTCAACTTTATTTAACAATAAGAATATGAGGAACGATATGGCGTCTGGCCGCCATTTTGTTTTAAAGTTTAAAATTTTTAGCTCAATTTATCTCATAAAATACCAATCACACCAAATTTTTGAGTGGACATATTTTGTAGATGATATTGAGATCTACATCTTTTATTGATAACATTTTTTTCTAAAGGCAATAATAAAAAAGTTTTAAACAAAAAAGAGGTAAAAATTAGGAGATGAAAATTTTAAAATTTAATTAACTTCTTTATTATTAATTATAGAGTAAAAACATTTCAGAGGTATTTTGTAAAGTATTTTCTACCGAGTAATTTGATTAGTTGAATTTTTCAATCCTTTTATTATAATAAATTTTACAGTAATGCAAAAGCGGGTATATCTATAAACTTTTTTTTGGTCAGTGGGCTTCCGTAAGGCGTTAGTTCTCAAATGTATCCGCTTTTACACTACTGTAAAATCTACAAAAATAAACGGATGAAAAAATAAAACTAATTAAATTAATTGGTTGAAAGTACTCTACAAAGTACATCTGAACTGTTTTTACTCTAAAATTAATAATAAAGTAGTGAATTAAATTTTAAAATTATAATCTCCTAATTTTTACCCCTTTTTTGTTTATAACTTTTTTATTGTTGCCTTTAGAAAAAAATGTTTTGAATAAAAGTTGTAGATCGCATTATTATCTACATAATATGTCTGAACAAAAATTTTGTGGGATTGATATTTAATGAGATAAATTAAGAACAAAATTTTGAACTTTAAAACAAAATGGCGGCCAAACGCACCAAAATTTTGGGTGTCAACATAAGTTTTCTGATAGGGGAGTATGTCCTCTATGTGTTCTAATTTTCAAATATCGTTCCTCGTATTCTAATTGTTAAATAAAGTTGAATCCAAAATTTTTCTTGCATTGATTAGTGAGAGTCTTGTGTTACGCGGGCTTCTGTAAGCCGTTATTTTTCAAATGTAACAGCCTTTGCACTGCTGTAAAATCTACAAAAATGAACGGATGCAAAAATGAAAGTATTTAAATGAATTGGTTGAAAACACTCTACAAAATACCTCTGAAGTGTTTTTACTCTAAAATTAATAATAAAGGAGTTATTTAAATTTTTAAATTTTTATCTCCTAATTTTTACCCCTTTTTTGTTTATAACTTTTTTATTATTGCCTTTAGAAAAAAATGTCGTTAATAAAAGTTGTAGATCTTATTATTATCTACAAAATTTGACTGATTAAAAATTTTGTGAGATCGATATTTAATGAGATACATTAAAAACAAAATTTCAAACTTTAAAACAAAATGGCGGCCAAACGCACCAAAATTTTGGGTGGCAACATGGGTTTTCTGATAGGGGAGGGTGTCCTCTACATGTTCCAATTTTTAAATATTGTTCCTCATATTTTGCATACTCAACTCCTTCCCGGTCCCGCTCTAGGACACGAAAAGTAGATTTGGGACTGCAGAAAACTGACCGTTGCCAACATGGGTTTTATTACATCCTTTGTATTTTTGAAGCATTGAAGCATTTATGTATTATAGGGTGGTCCAAAACAAATTTTTTTTAATGCTCTCACCCCCTAGGATTGTTCTATATCGAAAAAAAACACTCCTATTTTTTTATTTTTTAATTTTTTAATATTTAGATGGAGCTCAAAGCGCTCAAAGTTTCCCATGTAAAATGCATGGGAAAAAAAGACTTTTTCGTAGAAATGGTATAGAACCCTTGAAAATCAATATTTTTCAATCGCCAAACTCTGCTTCTCTTTAAGAGACTTCAAACAACAATGCCAAATTGTTTATTTAACAATTTTTTAATATTAACTATTTTTTATAGAGCCCCAAAAAAACCCCATAAATTACAAAATTATACAAAAATCGTTAAAAAATATTTTTTACGATTTTTATGTGAGTTTTCTCCTATATTTTGAATAAATAACATAAATATTGATTTTTAATCATTATTCCATGTAATTGCTAATTTGTATAAACAAATTATTATTATTTATTTACAACTTTTTATCAAATTGAGCTAGAGAGTTGCAACTTTTTCTTAATTTTGCAACTTATCGAGGCCATTGGAGCCAAGCACAAACAAAAAAGTTAAAATAATAATTTTAACAATTGTTTAAACAAATTATATTGTTTATTTTCAAGATTTGCACAAATTGAGCTACAGAGTTGCAATTTTTTCTTAATTTTGCAATTTTTCGAGTTCAGTGAAGCCATGTACTAACAACAAACAAAAATAATTTTTACAATTGTTTAAACAAATTATATTGTTTATTATCAACTTTTTATTAAATAGAAATACAGAGATGCAACTTTTATAGGCTTATAAAAGCAAGTATTAGAGAGTCCGTATCATTTTGACACAAATGTTTTCGGGCAACTTGTTATATTGTACTCCAAAGGATGAATGTTATATTTTACTCTTTCTGAAATCAAAGATTTTTAAGTCCTATTTATTAAATAATTGATTTTAATACATTAAATTAATATTAAAAGACTTAATTAATCCAGTAAGCTCAATTATTGAATAATTAAAACTTAAAAATTTTTGATTTCAGAAGGAGTAAAATATAACATTCATCTTCGGGAGTACAATATAACAAGTTGCCCGAAAAAGTTTGTGTCAAAATGATACGGGCCCGTATTAGAAACAAAATGAGAAAATAAATGTTAACAATTGTTTCAACAATTTAATAATGTTTATTTCTATCTTTTCATTGAATATAGCTAGAAAGACCAAAAAGTGTAGATCAATTTATAAACGAGGATTTAATGACCTTTTTTTATGTTTCAAAATGTAAACTTCTTTTCTAGAGGAACATCTCTCACTATGGCATCAGAATGTCGATTATTACGCTTGTATAACAATTGTAAATTGTCTAAATTTAATTAATGACAATGCAGAGCAAAACGTTAAATTATTATCTGATTTCAACAAACTAATATAACAAGAGATAAGGATCAAAAGCAAAATAACGAAATTATATTTTAATTATAATTATAAATTATAATTAATTATAATTATGTCTTACAGTCATTCCTACCTCTCAACAAAAGAAAACTTGCAAATCTTAGAGAAAGTTGCAACTCTCTAGCCCTATTTCTTATAAAGTTGATTATAAAATATAAAATTTGTTGAAACAATTGTTAACATTTATTTTCTCATTTTGTTGCTAACACTTGCTTTTATAAGCCTATAAAAGTTGCAAAATTGAAAAAAAGTTGCATCTCTGTAGCTCTATTTAATGAAAAGTTGATAATAAAGAATATAATTTGTTTAAACCATTGTAAAAATTATTTTTAGTTTGTTGTGAGTACATGGCTTCACTGAACTCGAAAAGTTGCAAAATTAAGAAAAATGTGCATTTCTGTAACTCTTTTTAATAAAAAGTTGATAATAAACAATATAATTTGTTTAAACAATTGTAAACATTATTTTTAGTTTGTTGTTAGTACATGGCTTCACTGAATATCTGAATATGATTAAAGTGTTTGATTGCTACAATTATAATTATAATCTTCCTTTTCCTGATTAATTATATAATTAAAATTTTTTTATTATTCAAAATAGTTTCTATGTTTTTGGATTCAAATTTTCGGAATCAATATTTAAAAAATTTTTAATTTATTATTAAGCGAAGTGAAATTCAAATGAGGAGAGTCTTTAGGGTTCCTTTATTATGATCCAAAATTTAGTGATAGAAAAATTCTTAATAACAAATTATTTACTTTTGAGTCTCTAACTTGATATAATTTAATTACAAAATGTATTCCTTGGACCAAATTCTATAAACCCCCTCATTACAAAATTTTATGTATAATAATAAAACATTTCAAAATGTTGTTATTAATGAAAATTTTATATTTAACATTATAATTATAATTTACAAGAGAAGTAACATTTCAAAATCTTTAACGTGAGCCTTTCACAAACTCTTCGTTAGGATCTCCTTAGAAATTTCATTTCCCTGGTAGACGTTCCACATCTGGCACTGGTAGTATCGAAATTCCGATACGATACCGATATGAGACTACTTTTCCGATACTAAACCGATCCGAGACAAAACCGATACTTTGTCTCAGAAACCGAGACCGATACGATATTTTTCCGTGACTTTCCGATACGATACCGAGAAAATATCGTATCGGACGGCATCACTAATATGTAACGGTCAGATACCTGTGATCAATCCTCAATTAAACAGAATGAACATACGTATTTTTGTTTAGTATTATTCATAATCATCAACATATTATTCAATTAAAATGTAAATAATTTGTATAAGAAAGTACATTTTTCAAATACCGATTACATAAAGCAAGTAGTAATTGGCTCCATGGCCGTAGAGGTTAAGCAAACTCAAGTACGGTTAGTAATTGGATGGGTGATCGATTCCACGATTCTCTAGTTTTTCATTTTTATTAAAACATTTTAAGGAGGAGATTTGACGTCGAGGAATGCATTTGAGGTGAAACGATTTGAGGTTATAGGGACTATTATACAGAATATCAATTACTAAAATTTGAAAAATTATCTGATTCTAAAAAGTTTGGTGTTTTAAAGTTTTTGAGGTCGCTTAATCCAAAATGGCGGATCCAATATGGTGCGCACCAAAATTTTTTAAAATTCTTGCATTTGTAGAAGATTTTATTATTGAACGTTTCTGAGACCGCTGAATTTAAATATAATGGTGAAATTTATGAATTCAAAAATTCGGATCCAAAATGACCTACTAACTTTTTAATAATCCATGAATTTTTATAAAACTTGGTAATTTAATATTTTTTAGATAGCTGAATTCATATATAATGGTGATAAATGCGTTTTCCAATTTCAGATCAAAAAGTTATCCGTGTAAGTTTAATGCTATGGAAACTTCTTGTGACAAATTTTTTCCTTCATTATTAAGGAAGATTTTCAGACAGCTTGATACTCATAGGGGAATGTCTTAATGAGTGGGTCACCTTTTTATAGAAGTAAATAAAATTTGTTTGCAAAAGAGTTAGTCTGAAAACCTTAAAAAATGATGAAATATTAAAGCAATACTCCAGAATTTTAATAATGATAATAAAAATAATATTCATTTTAAAAAACTTTAATTTCTTTTTGTTTATTAGCAACATTAAAAAATTATGAATGTAGGTTTGGTTTAATAATTTAAAAACAAAATGGTATTGTAACCAAAACAAATGTCAAAATAATACACGACAAGCAATTTGAAACAACTTCATTGATTATTTTATTATAATTATTATTATTTATTAATAACTTCATTAATTGTAATAAATGATATCGATAAATAATAAGTTGAAAACACTGAGGTCCTTTCATTGATAAAAACAATAGTCTACCCCTTTAGAATCATAAAAGTTGATGTCTAAAGTTAACATAAAAATAAAAATCACCTATCAAATCGATTGTTAACTATTTTGTTTTTAAGTTTTTAAAACTTCCAAAAGAAAACTATTTCCATTGTTTCCAAGCCCTTTATTTCTCCAGCCACTCACCTGACAACATATTAGCAATTCTTTTCTTAAGAATATCTGAATATTAAGGTGTCCCGATTATTAAGACATTCCTCTAATCATAAAAATAAAGAATCTATAAGAAAAATGTTGGAGTGAAATTTTCTATCAATGCAGCATAAGGAACATGGTTGTTGCAAATTTAGAGAATTCCGTTTCACAATTTTTCTTATAACTTCTTTATTTCTATAAATATGAGTGTCAAACTTTCGAAAAAAGTTCCTTAATAATGAAAAAAGAACTTTATCACTGGAAGTTTGCATAGCATCAAACTTACCCGCATAACTTTTTATCTTAAAGTTGAAAAACGCTTGTTAACATAATTATTACTTTAAAATATTCATTGTTATATTTGTATTTGTTTAGAAATTTATTTTATTAAAAAAATGTAACTATGTAATTTTCTATATTTTAGTTGCTAATGAGGGCAGTATAACTGTCGAAGCATAATAAAAAATAATTTTGACACAGTAAAATTAATAATTCCATTTTCAAAATTTCGTTTAAAAAAGTTATTACTTTGTTATCTCTCTAAATCTGGAGTTAGTGATTTTCTACTATTGAATCAAAGCAAAACGGGTTGAAATTCGGGTATTTTAAAATTACAGTAAATTGTCATTTTTGATCTTAAATTTCACATAAAATTTGTATAAAGTGGAGGAATCTTTATGTACCTCTGTGCTTATTATTAATAATTGTATAACTCACGCTATATATTCGTTTTGAATTTTTTATCTGGTAGTTTGTAATACAGAGTAAAGGGTCGATTATCGATTATATTTTATTGATGAAAATGAACGGAAAAAAGCAGTCGCCCTGTATAAAAAAAGACACAAAGGCGTGCTAACTAACAATAGCTTTTGATTTAATATGAAGATAAAGTCGTGTTCTATTGAGAGGGGGGACATGCTGCATTAATTAGCGAACGGATGGAATTCAATCGAGTTGGAGAGTCTTGTTTAATTGGGATTTTCTCTTGGACATCTTGTACACTCCATTCGCTTCGATGAACTTTGAAATGAGTGAGCCTCTGATTGGATACTAATCTATTTTATTGAATTGACTTCTTGCACTAATTGCTTCTATTGTCATTTTACTCAAGATGGCCCAATAATTAGACCACCGATTTTGATCGAAACTTTTTCACATCATAATTGTTAAAAGGGAGGAAAAAAAAGTAAAGTAATCTCTTTGCAACATAAATTGAAGTCTTTAAACTTTCATGATGCAATTTATTTTTAAAACTAAACCTCCTTTTTCCCCAGTCAAAATCCCTTGCAAATAGTTGGTATTGTTGGGTTATCAGGAAGCTTCCAAGAATTAAAGGTGAAAGATCATATAAATTTTCTTAAAGGAAGTAAATACTATAGGTATCAGAATTCTAAATTTCAGTTTAAACCGGCAACGTCAAAGTTGAAGATGAGCGATTTTCTTTCTGTCTGAAGTTCTAAATCAAAGGCTTTCCTCTTCTTTCACATTTCCTCATCAATATAGTGCCGAGGCCAGTGAAGCCGCGAGACGTCAAGAAGGCTGGCTACTAGATTTGGAATTTTATAGAAGGAAAAAGGTTAATTCAGAGCAGATAGAAAAGTATAAGTGCTGACCCATATTTCTGTCGTAATCGTTTAATAATAAATCAAACTGTTCTATCCGGCTATAGCTCTCAACAGTTACGCTTTGAATTTAGGAAGTCCTGGACAGGCAGAGGGTGAGTTCTCTCTATCTGTTTCTCTAACTCCCACTTCCTCTCTTTAATTAATTTGCTCTTTCGTTTCTCGATTTTGTTACAAGAACAAGAAACTTTTCTTATAACCGTCTATCATTTTGCCTTTTCTTTTAGAAAGTTTACAACGTTGATTCTGAAAATAAAGATCCTGGAAACTTATCAAGTTCATTTATTTTAAACTATTTACTTTTGAAGAAAGAAGAAATTAACAATGATAAAAATATTAATGTATTTTATTTTGAAATTTTTTTTAAAAACTTTGACAAGTAATTTATTATTTAAGTTTTGACTTTGATGTCAAGCGAATTATCATTTTCAAAAAAGATTTAATAGAGATCTTAAAATATCAAGGAAGGGAAAAAATGAGAACATTTAATTAGAAATAATGAAAAATGTAGAAAATCTTTAATTAAAATCAAATAAATTATGAATAAATGGGAAAATTATACCACAAAAAAATATTTAACAAGCCGAAAATTATGTTCATTTCATGAACATTTTGCTTCTAAGCCAGCAAAAAGATTTGTTTTCTCATGAAGAAAGCAATAAGTTAATTTTTAAAAAATTGAAAATTTTAATTTTTTAAAAATTCGATAAATGCGATTTAGTCTTTAAATTAATGATTATTTTTAAAAACCCTTCTGTCTGATTTCAGACTTTAGTAGTAGGAATAACCATACCAAATTTTATTTAAATCCGTTAAATCGTTTTTGAGTTATTGTGTTCACAAGAAAAGTACACACACACATACGTACATTAGGATATTTGATCAGAAACTCATATAACACATTTCTAGATAGAAGAAAGGTAATTTAAAGTATTTTCAAAGTTTTATCAATTCGGAGGAATACAAAGCAACTTCCTCCATGAGAAATTAAAAAAAAATTAATGAAAACATATGGGCATTTTATTAGAGAGAAAAATATTTTTGAATTAGGAAACTTTTTACGAATTTTTAAATTAAGGAACAAAATAATGAATACATGTTTTCAGAAACTGAGAATTGAAAAGAGAGAAAAAATTGAATTGTTTTGAGAAAAGAATAAATTTGTATGAAATAAAAGAAAAATGATAAAATAAAAACATTTTATTACAAGATAAAAGTTTTATAAAATGAAATAAAAGAACAAAATTGTTCAAAAATCTTTCAAAGATTAGAAAAATGTAAAATTGTTGAAAAAATGTAAAAAAACGAATAAATGTTTTGAACAAATCTGTGGCTAAAAGGTAAAACAGCACAAGCGCCATTTTATCAAATTTGAGATAACATCAGATTCATATACATTTAGACATGCTTTTTAAAGTTTAAGACTTGTAAAATGAGTAAAACATTTATTTACAGAGAAAATAATGAATAATATAATAACACAAGTCCATTTTTGTTGTCGATAGAATAGTATAACGACACAACTCCATTCAGGCTGAGAAAAACAATTGACGCTTTAAAAAAATCACTGATTTTACAAAATGTTTTTTAAGTTATTGATTAAATTGACTTATCATTATGTATTTATATAATATACAATAATTATAATATATAATAAAAATATATATAAACCTAAAAATGGCTTATTTAAGCAAGAATTTAAGAGAAAGAAAATCATAACCATTTTTTGAAAATGACATTTAAAAACAAATTGAAGTTAGTCAGATATTACAATTTAAAGTTAAAACGACACAACTCCAACAAAATACATATAATGTTACGGTGAAAAAATATTAAATTTCTTTAAAATCGAAGCGTTTTATTAAATTTGATAAACGTATTTTAAAAATCCATTAAATAATAAGACTTAATGCAAAACACCAAAAACATTTGTTAATTTTTCGATTTCACAGAATTAAGAAAAAATTAAAACTCGTTTATCTCGAAACCATAAAAATGGAGTTGTGCTCTTTTACCTTTCAGCCACAGAAATTAGAAATAAGAACAAACTTTAACTGTTTCAAAAATAAAAAGAAAAAAATTCTAAAAGATAGAAAAATATGGATAAAATTAAAAAAATGTAATAAAAAAATTTTAATGATTAAGAAATTATGAAAGAACGAAAAAATTGAAAAAAAAGTAAGAGAATTTTAGAAGACAAAAAGCTTAAAAGATGCAAAGCAAACTACGAACATACAATAAAAAATGAGTAAGAAATATTTGTAAAATAGAAAAAATCCTTTAAAGTATCTGACAAAACTCTGGCAAAATAATCCAAATTTTAAAAATATTTCAAAGTTTAAAAACGAGAATAAAAATTGTTTAGAATTAGTTCAAAACTGTTTAGAATTACTTAAAATTGGTTTAAAACCCTATTATTGGTTCAAAACTGTTTAAGTGAATTCAGAACTAGAAATAAATAGCTATTGACTATGTGAACGACGGACAAACTGATAGACAGACAGACGGACCGACGGACATCAAATAGTCCCAATATAAAAATGTCGCCCCTTGGTCACGAAACCCTAAAAAATGACAAACAAAAAGGGAGAAAATAAAATCAGAACTTCTTAAAAAATAACACTTTAAAGAAATGAAAATATTTGCAGATTTTTAAGAATTTTAAGAAATGTGAATAATAATAAAATCAACAGAAAAACAATACAATTTTTTCTAAATATCTAAAATAAATAATAAATAAATCTAAAATAAACTGAAATAATTTGCACAAGAAGAAAATTAGTGAGAAGTTTTAAAACAAAGGGAAACAATCAAAGTAGAAGAAAAATCTTTAAAAAAAAAGAAAAATTAAGAAATTATTTTTAAAAATTAGAGAAAAACAATTAATAAATTAAAGAAAACCAAAAAATTATAAGAAACAAATGAAACAGTATCGAGAAACGGGAACTTTTTAGAACTTTACAAAAATTAGAAAAATGATTATTAAATTAGAATATCAATTGAAAGATCAGAGGATGATTAAAAAATTATTAGAAAACGGAAAAATTTAATAGGAAGTTAGGAAATTAGAAAAAAGTCGGAAATTTTTAAATTGTGAAATTAAGGGGAGGCATCGGAGAAAATTAAACATTTCATAAATCGGTTTGTTTAGAGGTGTCAATTTTTTTCTAGGAACATTTTGGATTTAAAATTATCTTACACTGATGAAATTTAAAAATAAATGTTGGACGGGTTTTAGAATTTTCAATTTTTTTTTTTTTAAATCAAAAGTTTTGTAAATTCATATGTAATTTTTGGATATTAAAATTGTAAAAAAAGGTTGTAAAAAAATTGGCGATAGAAAGTAATAAACATTTTAGAAAAAGATAGATATTCTAGGTGAGAGAACAACTTGAACTTGTTGCAGAAAGGTGTCAATTCTTTTTCTGTCATAATTTTGGATCTAGAATTACAGTATATTGTTAAACATTGAAAAATAAAATTTTTGATATAAAATTTTTTTTGTAAATAAATTTTTTTTTAATCTTCATGTGTAATTTTGTTCAGAATTGTAAAAAAAGACAGTAAAAAATTGGCGATAGAAAGTAGCTAAAATTGTGGAAGGATTTTTAAAAATTTTCAATTTTTCGAAAATAAAAATTTTAAACATGTCCAAATATTCATTTTTTCTAGGCGTCATTAATTTGGATGGCTTAAATTTTATCGGTGCCTCCCCATAAGTGTTGTAAATAAAAGGAAATATTTACTTAAGAATAAGATAATTTATATAGTAAGTTAACATAAAAAATAATTAATGTTTAATTGTTTAAAATTTAGATTAAAAATGTTGAAGTTTAAAAAAATTAAGATTTTTTGAATTTATTTAGGATTCATTTAAATTATAATGACGTGGAATTATTAACAATCCAGAATATTTTTTTACTTTTTGTATTCTCAAAATTTTTAGATCACTCTTATTTCTGTAATTCAATTTTTCAAATTTTAAATGCAGTTCCAGTTTTTTTATGTCCAGCTATTTTTAAAATCTTCTTATAAAATTAATTGAACATGTTTCTATCTTCTTAACTTTATCACAGGGAAATTAAATTTCTATTATATACAAATTTTTTAAAAAGTAAGAGATCAATAATTTAATCAACGAGACGCTACAGACAGGATACCCGTTTTTTTATGGAAATACTCTTTTGTATTTATCAATGATAACTGTTTGTGTAGAAAAAAACCGTTTATAACTGAATGCCTTTCATGCAGTATACGGATACTTTTTTTTTTGTTCCGAGTTATTCGATTGGCTTTAACCAGCTACGTTCGCGATTTACACTGCATTAGATTTGATATGTTCTGGTCTAGAAATGATATTGAAGATTTTTCTATATGGCAATATTCTTCTTTGTTATATTTCATATGGTTATTGCTGTCTGGGTCTATACTAAAACTTTATTCTCGATTTATGAGTTATGATTTATTGGTGCTGTCCAGGGAACGTCGATACTTTCGACGAAAGTTAACCCATTCCACATCCTATTAACTTTGTAACTAATTGCACGTAACTAATGACTAGTAACAAACACCCTGTCTGACATCATTATGATTTGTTACACCACAGAGTTTATAGGATTTTCCCATTATTGAACGTGAAAAATGTCACTTTTATAATATTAAAGTAAATAACATGTTTTGTCTAAAGTTGGAAAAAGTTTACTTTATGTACATTATTTAGTGTCAAGTAGTATCATTCACTTTTTGAAATCATTCTCTCGACATTGCAATTAATTTAAATTTTAACCAATTATAATTAGCGATTAATTTTTTGTCACGATATTATCATTAAATTTTGACTTTATCAGAAAATAATTTAGAGGATTTGTGTATCTTGTATAGAAAGCAGGTGTGTGATGAGGTTCTAAAAGTAGTGATTATATACTTTGATGTGAAATTTAATTACTGCTATTTAGGTAGGTTATGTCCCTCTTACATGTCGTTATATAAAAGCTTCAAATCCATTAAATTATCGCCTTTTCACCTGTTTACCATTCTCTCAAAATTCGTTGTAAATGACCTGCTGGACGCAAGTTAAGTGCAGAGTACTTTAACGATAAATTAAGGTTTTGCATAGCGATTTCCTTAATGCAAATTGCAAATTCGAATGTGCATTGTGAATGAATTATTTAGCTATCGATTGCAGAATATATTATGTTCCTGCTAATTCACATCTCAATGGATATTGGATCTAACACAAAATATAACCTATAAATTGTTCATTATAATCTACGGATATCTGTTTCAAACCAAATTTTAGAAAATGTCACAAAGGCATATTGTAGTATTATTAATATTTCAGTCGGTACATAATTCATCGTCCGGCATGAGTTTACATATGTCCAAAAGACAATCCAACACGTTTAAAAAGTAGGATGAAAAATGATGTAAAGAGATTCTATAGCGATCTAGAAAATACATGAAATTGACGGAGATTTGTAAAAACATGCAGGAATTTTTTAAATCGATCCAAGAATTTGCAAAAAGTACCAGGAATTCGTGGATTTTAGAAATTTAAAATTTTAATATTGTATTCTTTATAAAATTTGAAGAAGCTTAAAAAAACTCATATTTTAATTTATTAAAAATTTCAAATTTTAATATTAAAAAATTAATTATTTTGTATATTCACAACAATCCTTCTTTTATTTCTTGGAAATTTCTAAGACATTTCAGTTTCTTAAAATGTTCCATTTTCTTATTATAATTTCTTGTTATGTTATATTGTATATTTTACGATTGACATTGAACAATAGTTTTTCTTGTAAATTTATTGAAGTTTTTTACATTTTGTTTATTTTTCACAAGTTTGTTTACTCTTTTGTAAAATTTGTAGATTTTATGATATTTTTAAAAAAAAACTGTTGTTTGGATTGTTTTTAAATGGAATGTAAGATATATATGAGTCTTTCTGTGAATATATCTAAATAAATTTAAATGATACAATTATTTTTACTAATACAAGCGCTATAATACTTCAATGCATATTATTGTGTAAAAAAATAAAAAATAATATACAGTTAACAAAGAATAAAAAATGTACATTCAGCATTTCTATAACTGTCCCTGAAATGTTGTGTTATTCATGGAACAATTGAAATTTTCAAAGTGGTAAATTATAAGTGAATACAGCTGCACAAGGAAAGTCCAAATTGCAAAAAGATAACAACGATTTTGATGAAAGAGAGTCTACACATTTGTCCACCACGAAGCAGAATCGAAGTAATATTTATTTCAAGTTATTTATGAAGCTCATATCCATTCATCAAATCGCATCTATTGTGCAAAATGCGATTTCCACGACAAGACTACACCTTTTTTTCTTTTATTAAACTACCTCGGAAAATCGTTTTGTTTTTTTGTTTTTTTTTTTTAAAGCGTTTAATCCGTAGTCATTGTTTACCTGAAATGCGCGAAATTGATGGACATGTACCTCCACGTTCTGCAATTGATGGAAAAAGAAGAAAATACGTTAAAAAAAAACGTTTTCAATCATCGAAGAATTTTACTGTTCAATAAATAATACTTGTCAATTTTCAAACGTATTTTACACTCAGTTTTATTTCTGCTTTAACGAATGTATTTGAAGGCGTCAAATTTTAATTGGAATCTGCTTTTATTTAGTAAATTTCATTTTTATTCAATAGGCTATATTTTTTGGAAATCATTTTATCCTGGTTTTCAAAATGTAATTGAAAGTAAATAGTTTTTAACAATTTTATGGAGATTTCATTTTAGTCGTTTTTAGAAATCGTATATAAGTCGAAAGCTTATTAAAATTTATAAACCGTTTAATATCTGTCCTTTTAGATGATAAGAAGTTAATCTCATCTAACTTACTTGTGATCAGAAAAGGGCAGATTTTTAATGCAAATAGACTGTTTATCGAGTATACCAACTGTCGGCCAGGGAAGTTTAAGTGGATCCAGTTTGCACTGCTTGCATTTTTTTTCTTTTTTTTTTACGAAATTCGTCGAGATTTGCATCGTTGGTGCATTTTTAATGGAAGCCAGCAACGTCCGATGTTTTTTTTTCACCCGAGAAGTGCATCACACTGATTATGCATCCCGTCTCTACAACCACACACGCGTACTTTAAATAGAAAGAAATTTCTTTCAATCTACGTCAACTTCAGTATACAAGGTTTTTTTTAATTATTTTATTCAAATGTGTCAAAAAAAGTAAATCTTCATTCCTGTATTTTTGCGTGAGTAAAATTCATGCTCTCTGACATTTTAATCAATGCCCATGCCACTTTTTTCTTTATAATTTAATTATTTTACTGAATAAATGGGAGTCTTTTAAATATTTCCTAGAAACAGATAATCATTTTTTTGTATTAATCAATCATTGATTTTTTAAAAAAATATATTGATTATTCCTTGTGATTTATTTTCGGTCGATGGGAGGATAGGATTGCAAAAAAGTTGGTGAAAAATTACCAAATCGTGAATTTAACTTTGCAAGATAAATTACCTTCTAGGAAAAACGAAATTGAGGAAATTGCACTGCTTCTTTAATTACTAACTGTCTTTTCTCAATTTTCTATTTGTTTCCCTGTAGATGTGTTACTTTCTAAATCTCAACTTTTCATTCTAACTAATGGATAAGTGCTAATGTGTCTAACCAAAAAGTTTCGCCACTATTTTTACTTTCGGATCGAGTCTTTTTTTATATTAAGTAGAAAAATACGTTGTTTAAAATTTACTCGACTGTCATTAATTTTTAGCAACGCTATTCTAGTTTTAACATTACACAAACTTTTGGAAAATTTCAGTAATGAATTTAAGATTTTTCCAAACATAGTCGTAAAGTTTACCAAACAGGTTTGGCAATTTTTTCAAACTTTTATAAAATTATACTGATGAAATAAATAAATAAAATTATTTTAGTGTTCACATAAATATTAAATCTAAAAATCCTAAATTAGTTAATAATTAACTTTAATAAATTAATTTATATTTATCTTGAATTATAAAAAATTCTAACCTAAAATCCTGTATTTTTTCTTCATTTCCTTGGTTATTTGTTCAATCTTTAATTGGTTGGTACTCTCTAAATCTGAATTAGTAGTTTTCTACTATGAATTAGTCAAATTCATGGCTCATTTTTCTTTAATTCATATAGTAGAAAACTAATAATTCTTAGTAGAAAATTACTAATTCTTAGTAGAAAACTACTAATTGAAATAGTGAAACTTTACTTTTCAAAAAAGTAGATTTTTTTACTAATTTAATTAGTATAGTTTTCTACTATAAGATTAGTAGTTTCCTACTAATTCTTAGTAGTTTTCTACTAAAAATTAGTAAAATTCTTACTATTTTAATAGTAGCTCTCTTTTCGCTAATTCATTAGTAGAAAACCACTAATTCAGATTTAGAGAGCGTAATTTCAATTTATATAATCCCGCACGTCAATTAATTCTTGTTCTTGAGTAGACATTTTTTACTTAATCAAAGATTTTGAGACTTCTTCCAGGTTGAAAATTTGTAAAATGATCCGGAAATTTTTAAAAAAATTTGGGAGTTCGTAGATAATTTCTGAAAACTTCAATTTTAATCTTGTATTCTTCAATTTAAGAAATTGAATTTGAAATGATAAGAATACGATCTAAAAATGTTGAGTAGAAAGAAAGATAAAAATAATATTAAAATTAATATTGGTACATCCCCCAACCGTCAATTAACTAATATTTTAATTTATTCAAAATTATAAGTTTTAATTAATCCAAATTTCAGGTAGTACCTAGTATAAAATTAATTATTTTGCATTTCATTTTGACTTAATTTAAACATTTCCGCCATTTTCCTAATTTTCCAAAATTAACAAAACATTATTTTTATATATAATATTAAATATTCTCACTTTATGTTATTTCTTCGGACTTTTTTGCCGGGAATTTAAAAATGATTATTCGCTAGACACACTATAAGAAGCTAAAATTTTTAGTTTATGTTTGTGATTCTTGAAATAAAAATACATAAACGAGATCAACTTTCAATACAAAACATTGATGTTTTCGTTTTGATTTCGTCCTAAATATTCAATAAAAACTAATTTTGATTTTACATAATTAAAAAAGAACTTTTAATGAAGTTAGAACTATCACTGAACATAACCTAAGAATTTTTGCTTCTTTGGTCTCTTTCTTCGTAAAGCGTCACATTTCTTGTAAAATATCTTTAGTTAAGTAATAAAGTTGGGTAACAATAACACATCAAGAATCAGTGCACATTTATATTTAATCAGTAATCGATCATTTTACATATCAATCAAAAACGTTTTCTGACGTTTTCTTTTACAACCTAAATTATGAATTTTTCTACCCCGATGTTAGTAGATTTTTACCTCACATTTTTCTGCATAATAAACATAATAATAAAATACGCTTTCAGTAGTACAAAAAGCTTTCCTCTAATTATTGGAAAACGTTTTTAAAAGTTTCTACTCGGAAAAATGGAATTATTACTCGACAAACAGCCACCTATGAACTGCGTGCACCTATTCATGCATGAATTATATAAAATGATCTAATGCATGAATTGAGATCTGGCTAGAACATATTTTAGTTTCTAGTTGGAATACAGTAGTACGATATGATCATCGAATCTAACTCGGCGTGCGTTAACAAAATCTGTTGCCGGAAACACTAATGTGTTCACATTAACTTGGCTCGTAAACGATCGATGACTGAACATTCTGCTGACTATTGTGAGTTGAGATGACCACTGAACGTAAAGCGAATAATTTGGTCAATATGTAGGCAATGTCAATGTGTTTCAATGAATACCAATGTCATTCGCAATTCGAAACCAACTCGATATATACTTTTAAATCCTAAAAATCTCCCGATTTGTATTATTGTTTTCTCATAAAGACAGTATTTCTTTATTTTTCTCTTATTGCCAGTCTTTTCATTTTTTATAAAAACTCACAGTTTCTTTCATATGAATAAAATTAGACTTTTCTTTATACACATTGCTTAGAACTTGCAATGTCATGTGAAATTTTTCGTTTTAAGTGGTAAGGATTACAAACATGCAAAAAAAATTCTGTCTGTCCAACTGTCTGTCTGTCTGTCGGCGGTATTTTACACGGTCATCACTTCAGATCGGCTGGGTAGATTCCAGTAAATCTTGGTAGTCTTTCAGACGAGATTTGTCTTTTATAAACATCCAATAAATAATTTTTTAGGTTATTTTGTGTTATTCGTTATAAAACCTCGTAAAAAATGTTACCAAACAATAATTCTGTCCACCATTTCTGACGTATTTTTTATCGCTCTTTCAGAATCTGTTATCAAAATTTAAAAAAAAAAAATTCAAAAAGTTATGGACTTTTTTTTATATCGTCCGCTATAATGGAACCGCCATTTTGAAAATTTAAATTTTGACATCAGATTCGTAATCAGCGACCCCAAAAACCCCCGAGTAACAATTTTCAAACAAATCCGATCGAATTTCAAAATACCGTCCGCCATATTGGATCCGCCATTTTTAATTTTTGAAATCTGAGTTCAGATTCGTGATTGGAGAGTCAAAAAACATTTAGACACTTAGTGTCATGAAAATAAAATTTTTTGTAATGAAGCGTACACTATGTGCTCATACATTGAAAAAAAATTTCGTTGGACGCCATTTTGGATCCGCCATCTTGAGATTTTTTAAATTACGGTTTATCACTTTCAAGCTTGGATATTACGGACGCGATATTTTAAGTTGAAACATTTTTCCGATTATTAAAAATATGAAAAAAAAAAATTTTTTAAACAAAATTGTCAAAATTTCACATTTTTTTTTCAAAAAGAGTTCATAACTTTTTGAAATTTTGATAACAGATTCTAAAAGAGCGATAAAAAATACTTCAGAAATGGTGATTCCTATAATTTTGTATACCTCCAAAAATAGAGAAAATTAACGTTGAAAATGAGTACAAAAAAGTGTCCGTCCCGTCCTTAAAGGGTTAAGATCGGCTCGATAGATTCGAGAATTGTTTATAACATTTATTTAGGTAGAAAAAAGTAATAAATCTAATAGATTTAGCACCCAAACTTCATACTCCATTAGTGATTTTCGACTAATGAATTAGACAAATATCGGTTACTATTAAATAGTAAAAAATGTCAATAATATTCAGTAGAAGCTACTAATTATTAGTGAAAGTTTACTTTCTCAATTAGTAGATATTTTAATGTCAAATTAGTAGTTTTTTTTACTAATAAATAGTAGTTTGCTACTAAATATTTTACTATTTAAATAGTAACCGATTTTTCTCTAATTCATTAGTAGAAAATCACTAATTCAAATTTAGAGAGTAGGGTTTTCTACTCTATAAATTTAGATTTATGACAAGATTTGTGTGACAAGATTCCATCACAAGGAATTATTTACATTTTACTCTAAAAATTTACGTCACTTTAAAAAATAAAGAAAATTATTTTTTCAGATGACAGAAAATCAAAGGATTAATAATTCTCATAGATTAAGGTTATAAGCTTGGTTTAGAGGCATTTTTGTGTCGTTTGTGGAAATTTTGTCATAAAGCAGAAAACATTTTAGAAAAATTAAAAAACAAATTTAATATTTTTTGATATTCCTCATAGAACTAAAAAAAAACTTAGGTAGATTGTCGACCGATTCAAATATGAAATACAATTACTTGATTATGAGTTTCAAGCCAATATTCGTAAATCTGATTGGTTTTCATGCTAAATGAAATTTCGGTTACATGACAATTTGGTGATGTGAGATTTACATCGAATAACATAACTTCACTCTAATGGCTTTATTTCAGATAGATATATATATATATATATATATATATATAGTCAAAGTTTTGTCATGTTAGTTGACTAATTGATTTTGAGAGCTAATAAATTATATCTTAACAATCATCAATTTCACTTGGTTGGTAAATGAATGCAGAAGTAAAATATTTGCTGTTTTAACGAAGAATTATTATCTGTCACTGAACACTTAAGTGGAAATTTAGAGGCGGGAAAAATAAAGTGCAACGAGCAGCAAATGTTTTAGAGAGGAACGAATTTTTAACTGTCCTGTTAAACGTATACACTAGAGAAAGAAATTTAAAGCAGACGTAAATTTAATCATACTATAAACATTTTATGAATTCATTCCAAGCGACCCAAAAAAAACTATTGTTGGTTGAAAGATATTCTTCTGTTAAGTGTAGATTATATTTTATATAGCACATCATACGCAGCAATAAACAAAAATTACAATTCTATTAATTAAACTTTGTTTCAACGAATTTTTAAAGTACATGGTAGATTTCAAAAACGCTTTTAGCGGTCACGAAATTCAAAGGTCTTTTGAATAGATATATAATTGTTTCAAAATAAGTTTCTTTTAAACTTTTGGGCCTTGAAATATCTAATATTTATTGAAGACCCAAAAGAGGATTGGGACATTATTTTTCACATATTTTCACATACCGGCGACCTAAAAATGCACCTTATACTAAGTTTCAGTACAATCTGTTTGACTTTTTAATTATTCATTTTTTACCTTAAAAAATAATGTTATAATCATATCTAGAATTCCAATTAGTTTTTTTTAATTTTGCAAAGTGATGATTTGAAGTTAATTTGAAAAATTATGCAAGAAATTGCACCTTTTAAGCAATCGCAGACAAAAGTCTGATTTTATTGATACATATTTTTACTTTTAAAATAATGTTACAGTTATATTTTAAATTCAAATTAATTTTTTTCAATTCTGTCAGGTGATGATTTGAAGTTAGGTAGACTTTTAAAAAACGACCATGTTTCATTAAAATCGACCTTGTTGTTTGTAAGCGATGCCCGTACAAAATTGCCACAGACAGACAGACAGAATTTTTGAATTTTTGTAATCCTTACATCATAAAACAAAAAGCTGTGCATGAAATTGAAAGTTTTAAGCAATGTACAGACAAAGTCAAATGTTTTAAAAATCACGTTTTAAAGTTTTTAATATTTAATAAATAATATAGTATGTAACTATATCCATTTTCAATTATAATTTTGTTTTGCAGGTAGTCTAAAAGTTAACATAACCTATAATACCAGCGTTTATATTTTAATATCAAACAACTTTTGTTTCAATTTTCCCAAAATTAATATAACTTACAATCAGTTTCCGATAGAAATTTCAACTAAATTTAATAATGTTCCCCATTTTAAAATAAATTCCAATAATAATCAAATTTTAATTATTAAGCAATTAGTAAACTGTTCACGGTATCTAAATTTATAGCACGGAATTATCGATCCGATTTATAATTTTTTAATTCAACCAGTAAAAATTTTTCCAAACTTGTAAAAGTTGACCTTTTTTATTAACGATAAATAAAATAAATAAATAATAAAATTTTTAAAAAATAATTAAAAAGAAAATATTTCTTTGGATTGTTATAAATAAATAATAATTATTATCTTGTATTATGTAACTTTAACAAGAATGTGAATAACTCGTTGATCGAATTAGTTGTAGGCTATGATAGAATTGAAATTTCAAATTTTCGCTGAGTAGATAGAGCTTCGGGCGACGTTGTATATTATTTTCTGTGACATGCTTAAAACTTTCCTTCCAATTCTATCTCGTACATTACCTGCATTTGACATTTACAAACATTTTATTACCTGCACTAGATCATCTAATTAACTTGATAGTTATGACGTTATCGAAACTAATTATGCTTTTGAACAATAAAGAAAAATAAATGTATGTGAACAAAATAATTCTTCTAAATATTGCTTTATATTAATTATGAGTAAATTTTTCTCCAATAATAATATATTTATTATAAAAATAAATGGAGGATTTAAGTTTGATAAAAAACATCCCAAATTATAAAAATTCCCAATAACTATATATTATAACGCTTTCTAAATTGTGGAAATTAAAAATTAACACAGGGTGTTACATTTTATTGACCCCTTTTCCCCTTTTCCTTAACATTCTGATTCATCTGAGTGTAAATTGTCAATACACAAATAATGTATAAAAATGTATATATAAAATTAAGAAAGTTTTTTATTGTATTAAAAAGAAACATTTTTAAATAATCTTATTAGATCTAATTGATAATAAAAGTTGCACTTTAGTTATAAATAGCATTACAGAAGTTTTAAGATTTGTTCAGATTGTAAAATTCGATTTTTATTGAAGACTCGGAAATAGTAGCATTATCTGTTGTTTGTTTCAGTTCAATTTTGTGGGAAAACTATTGGGTCCCAAGGGTAACTCCATGAAGCGACTCCAAGAAGAAACAATGTGCAAGATGGCAGTCTTGGGTAGAGGATCTATGAAGGATCGTCAGAAGGTGAGTTTCAATTATTATAAAATACTTCTTTTTTATTTATCTTATAGAAAATGGAAAATGCATGCTCTCTTTTATTTCTTAAAATATGATTCGATGATAAATTTTAATCTTTCAAACACTCACAGTGGAAAAAAATAGTATCTACTCTGTCCAATGACCTTAAAAAACTTAAATTCTCTTTAAACTTTTTTTTTACTTTGAAAACCTTGTAATTGCTGTGCATTTTCAAACAAATTTCAAAACTACAATAGGCATCACAGATTATCATTTATTAAACTTTTTTCACCTATTTAAAATTTCGTCACCCCTTTAATTTAAATAAAATTTTATTCATTCAAATACTAATCGATATGAATTTGCATTGATAAAAAATCCAAGTGAGCAAAGCTTTAATTTAAATATACACTCCAAATCTGAATTAGTTAAAAATAACTAATTTAAAATCTAAAAGTCGTCCATTAATTTAAATAGTTATATTTAACTAGTTTTTTAAAAAAAAACCTCTCCTGAGTACAACCGGTTTATCGACAGTCGAGTTCTAGTGATCTGCACAGGTCGATTACCGACAGTGCATATCATTATATCTGAACGTCTTTACATTAGTAAAGGGGAACTAATTACACAGCCGCACAAAAAAAAAAAAGTGTCATGTACTTTTGACCGGAATACCTTAGCCCTATGTATTTTGACGCGCTGAACACGAATCCGAAGTCCATTTTGCTCCATCACGTCAGGATTTTTTTCTAACCTCAAAAAACATGTCGGATTTTGAGAGGTAGGCGATTTTTTAAAAAAATTTATGGATTTACTTCAAACTTGGTATCTGGGGTTTTTTTGGATCGCTGATTATGAATCTGAAGTTAGATTTTCAAAATTCAAAATGGCGGATCCAATATGGCGGACGAATTTTGAAAAAATTTGAAGATTTACTTCAAACTTGGTATCTGGGGGTTTTTTGGGTCGCTGATTACGAATCTGAAGTTAGATTTTCAAAATTCAAAATGGCGGATCCAATATGGCGGACGAATTTTTAAAAAATTTGAAGATTTATCAGGAATAAGATGCAGAATGGAACAATGTACTTTCTTATTTGGCTTCTGCACCAAACATATCCAATCTGTTACCAAGGAATATTTTATGATAAAATTGTAATAGTAGTCATATTTGAAAATGTGAGAAACTCGCTTCGAAATCACACTCAGCAACTTAAAAACCTGAAGATACCAAATTTCATAAAAATTTCGAAAATATGACGTCAGATTCGCAATCAGCGACACAAAAAACCCCCAGATACCAAGTTTGAAGTAAATCTTCAAATTTTTTCAAAATTCATCCGCCATATTGGATCCGCCATTTTGAATTTTGAAAATCTAACTTCAGATTCGTAATCAGCGACCCAAAAAACCCCCAGATACCAAGTTTGAAGTAAATCCATAAATTTTTTTAAAAAATCGCCTACCTCTCAAAATTTGACATGTTTTTTGAGGTTAGAAGAAAATCCTGACGTGATGGAGCAAAATGAACTTCGGATTCGTGTTCAGCGCGTCAAAATACATAGGGCTAGGGTATTCCGGTCAAAAGTACATGACACTTTTTTTTTTTGTGGGGCTGTGTTATTAGTTAAATTAATTTTTAAACTATTCCTTAATTTTTTACATTAGTAAAGGGGAACTAATTATTAGTTAAATTAATTTTTTAACTATTCCTTAATTTTTTCACTTGGTTTCTTCATTTTTTAATTAACTTCGTCATTTTTAAATTATTCTTTTTTCTTTTCAATTAATTTCGTCAATTCATATTTTTTTTTTTTTCTAAATTTTAATTGTACATAGTTTTCAATATTTTTGTTTATTTGTTTAAATTATGTTATTTAATATTTATTTTCCCTCTTGAAATGTCAATTACTTTCTTCAATTTTCTATCAAGTTCATCAGTTCTTCAAATTTTTTAATTGTTATAAATTTTCAATTGTTGTAAATGTTTTCGGCAAATATCGTTGTTTTATCAATTTTTAGTTATTTTCTTTAATTTTCTATTATTTTCTTTTAATTTCAATAATATTTTTAGCTTCTACTGTATTTCAACTATTTTCTTAATCTTTAATTTTATTCTCTTATTTCTTCAATTTTCAATAATATTCTGTATTTTTTCCAATTTTTTTCTTCAAAATTGATTATTTTCCTTAAAGTTTCCATTTAACACAATTTTTATTTTACAATATTTGAATTGAACAGAATTTTAAAAAAGCATAATTTTCTTTTGTCATATAGTTTTTAAAGATTAGATTAATTGAAATTTGTATTATTTAAAAGTAAATAGATTGAAAGATGAATAAATTAAAACAAATAGAGACTTTAATATATTATTGAGAATTGAATAATCAAAAAAGTTTATGGATTAAAATTTGGATAAGTTAAAGTTTGGTTAGGTTAAAATTTGGATTTTAGGTGTTTAATTAAATAAACCAATAAATTAAAATTGATTAGAATTTGTGACAAATTGATAATTACATCAAGGTTAATTTTAATTTAATCAATTCAAATATAGATTACTTAAAACTTGAATCGATTATAATTTGAGTAAATTGAGAATTGAGTAAATGGAAAATTGGATTATTTAAATATTAAATCGATAGAAATTTTAATCAATTAAAACTCGATAAATAATAATTTAGATCGATTTAAGTTTAGATTCATTGATTTGTCGTCTAATAAATTAAAATGAGAATTATTTAAAAATATTTGTAATCGAAAATTTAATAAATGCAAGTTCGGATCATTTGGAATTTACATTAGTTAAATTTTGAATTCATTAAAATTTATATTAATAGCGGAAATAAATTCAATTAAAATTTGCATGAATTCATTTTATAGAACTGATTAAAATTTGAAAGATAAAGTTTTTTAACCAAGCCAACGAAACGTCGCTGAATATTGAAAATTTTAATTATTTCAAAAATTAACTTTTTTGAATCGTTCTAATTTTTTATTTATTATCATTTTTACTGTTAAAAGTTATGAGTTGTTATTTAAATCTGATTTGAATTTTAATCGTTTAATTAACAAAAGAAGAAACGTGAAAAGGTCAGTCTAAGATCTCTGGAATAGTAAGTAAGAAAATAGCTGTAAATTGTGATGTTACCTTTGATTCGAAGATCAGTAAATACTTCTATTTTCAGTAAAATGTAGAGTTTTTCAAATTTAAAGACTCTTATATAAGAATTTACGGGAAGTGTGGTCCGGAATCTTAGGAATTCTTTAACGAACTTTCGATTCTTCCACAGTCTACAAAAATAAAACAGTAACTCGTTTTTAACTTTGTTTTCTTTTAATAATGTAGATTGTAAATCAATAGATATTTAGTAATTTCACACGTTACTGAACTTTTAGAAAATCGTTTAATTTTTACATTGAAGACATTTTGTCAAGTTTTAATAATTGATAATAATATAAATATATGAATTTTAAGAAAAAGTGTACAACATTTATAACATAAGTTTCTATATTTTATTAACTGAACAAAAAATTCTTATATCTCTAGTGAAGATCCGACCTATTTCAATTTATTTTAAACAGAATTCAATAGTGAGAATAATTCAGATTCGTTTAATTATTTTTACTCGTCTCTCGCGAGAACTCCTTTTTTCTTTTTGCCTGTCTTCAACGAAAGCTTGGGATTCTATATTCATGCAAAGGAAATTTGAAAATGAATTTCGCATAAATATGCGGAATTTTTTGCGCCTTAAGTAGGCTCTTCGGTTCCTCTTGTGGTGTTCGAGTTTCAGCCAACTTTTTTAGGTTAACTGCAATTTCTTCCTCGTCTTTGCTACAATTTTCTTTAAAATGACAATCGATTAGAGGTAAAATTATCTTTTATAGTTTTTAATTTAAAAATTATTAATCGTGATAAGAATAAATAAATTTCATCGGTCGATGTAGAGTAATGGGAAAAAGAGAGAAATAAATATATATTACAATTACGCATTCATATAAATACCAATTATTTTGAGTATTTTAGAGGAACGGAATGTATATTTTATTTTATTAAGTTGAAAGGTGACGTCCCCTCAGCGTTTAGGTCAGCGACATTGCATTTGTGATTATTATACGCAATAAAACTGTCACAGTTTCACACCGTCTTCTTATCGCTAAAGGACAGACATTTCTGAATTTCCCATTTGGTATTCTGCGTTCGCGAATCTCAAATTTACCTTACGGCTAGAACGCGAAAATTTTTCTCAATTTTCTGCCCGGAATAAGTGCAAGGCTTCAAGTTAAACTACTGAAATCTTGGAAAGTTTTAAGACATTTTTTCAAACTTTACAGGGAAATCTCTTTAGGTGCAAAAAAAAAGAAGAAATAAAGTGTAGGGTGTTGATTAAAACCAATTTTAAGTTCAAGTAGAGTTTCAGTTGAAAGGATTTATTGGAGTGTGAAAATCAAGGACTTTGAATACATTACTATAAAAGCCAAAGATTCGACCACAAGTAAATTTCATTAACACCTTGACTTAAGAAGCGGGATAAAAGTAAAATAACTAACTCTCTAAATCTGAATTAGTTGAAAATAATTAATTATTAGTTTAAAGTAACTGAAATAGTAGTCAAAATTTTATTAATTGGATTAGTTAACAGAAGTTTAGTTAAATTTTAGTTGTTTTTGCATAACCTAAAAATAAATGTAACTAATAATTAAAAAAAAAAATGTGTTCGAGGCACTACACTAGTGTATATGGATTTTCTAAAAATTTTAATTTTCAATAAAAGCAAAAAAAATTCTAAAATATCCAAATAATTTATTTCTCAACTTTTTATGCCATATTGAATTTTTTGCGAAGAATTATGTCAAAAGAAATTGGCAGCTCTGAAAAATTAGTTAATATTTTATTGGTACCTTTTTTACATTATTTTTATTTGGTTTTTTCAAATCTGTCGCATAGAATGAAAAACAATTTATAATTTTTTAAAAATATAAAAATTCTAAAATTGTCGAAAATTAAGATTTACTTTTTTTTATCAACCTGCATGTTGAAGTAATTTTTGGAATATTATGATGACCCAAAATATCGCATCCAGGGACTTCGAAATTTAAAAAAAAGAAGCAAGGCTCATTTAAAATTTTAATTTGGCGGCCCTAAAAAGAAAGTTTAAAAATTTAAAATTTTTAAAAATTAAAATCGAAATAAATTGCAATTTAAGGGGGTTTCTGGATCTGATTATTGCGAATTTGGTTGCAAAAAATAAATTTTCGATATTCCAGATTCAAAATTGGCAATTGAATTTACTAGTTTTTGATCTATCGAAGTGAAATATAATTTAAAGTTGGGGTTTGGGTCCTTTAATATGAGTCTAGTGCTAAAAATAAATAAATATAAAAATTTCCAATTCAAAATGTCGGACTCGATGTATTTTCAAAATTTTAAGTAGTCAAAGTGTATAATTCAAATTAAGGGGGTCTTTTTACTTGCTTATTACGATTTGCTATCAAAGATAAACTTTTAAAATTTCCGATTTAAAATGTCAAACTAGAAATTTTTGCATTTTTTAATTTTTTATTAATAGAAGTAAAGCTCAATTTAAGGGGGGTTTTTGGGTAACCTATTATGAATTTGGTGCCAATACACGAGTATTATCTTCAAATTTTTTTATTCAAAATGTCCAACTCAATACAGTTTTTAATTATTATTGGTTAATCGAAGGAAAATGCAAATTCAATTTTGCGACTTTTTCTACAAATTTGGTGTCGATTAATAAATTTTTAAAGCTTCTAAATTCATTCTAATTTCCTAATTAGACTATAATTGAGTCTAAATAGTTAAATTTTTCAATTTTTGGATAATTCAAACGAAACTAAATTTATGGGTGATTTTTGGTTCGCTAATTATGAAGTTGATGTCAAAAAATAATTTTCAAAGTTTTTAATTCAAAATGTCAGGCTCAATACATTTTTGAATTCTAAATTAATCGAAGTAAAAATTAAATTAAGGGAGTCTTTTGGTTCGCTTTCTACAAAATTTTGTGTCAAATCTAAGTTTAGAGTAGATTCTAAGGAGTCTAAATATTTGAATTTTTTAATTTTTAAATAATCGAAACGAAACTTAATTTAAGGGGAATTTTCGAGTCGTAAATTTCTATTCCTATTCCTCATTAATTGTTATGAATTTTGTGTTAAAAATAATTTTTTTAAATTTCCGATTTAAAATAATGGGTTAAAAATTTTTACATTTTTCAATTGTTAATTAATCGAAAAAAAACTCAATTTTAGGGGGTTTTGGGTCGCTTATTTACCATAATTTTTTATGTCTTCTAATTTTCTGTTTTAACATAATTTTTGACCTAATATTGTTTCAAAAGAATTTTCATGAAGCATAATTTTTTAAAATCATAATTTAAAAAATTAATTAATTTAACTTGATTCAAATTTCAAGTAAATAACATTTTAATTTATTAAAATTGAACTTAAATATCAATTATTTTGATTCCAAATTTGAATTTATCCAAATGTGAAAATCGAATTTTTAAAAACTCTTAATTCTCATGTAAGTTGGTTTCTAGGGGATTTTGTGATCAATGCTTATGAAATTTGAAAGAATGCTTTTTAAAATATAAAATGTCAGATTCAGGAGGTCGGACGAATTTTTAAAAAATTTTAATTTTTATATTAAACTTGTTTTGAATCTGACATTTTTAATTATTATGGATATTGTGATCAAATCCCTAATAAGCGCCCAAAAAAAATTAAATATAAAGTTTATAATTCCCCGTTTTCAATTTTGAAAACCTGGAAATTCTGATTTCGAAAATAAGGTTTATCATTTTTATTTTTAAAAGTCAAAATGAGTTTGAGATTATGTTAATCTCCTCTCGTGATAACATCTGCCTTTTGTTTTTTAATTATCTTAAATTCTAAAAATCTGAGGTTCATTTTCAAAAACACATATGTGACTATCCACGAGAAAACGTGCCTTAGCTCCCAAACGTGAATTTTACAGGGTGAGCGGTTAAAGTTGCAGGAATGCATATTAAACAAAAAAAAAACAATTTTTTATTTTTGGAAATGAAAGAGCAAGTAAAAATCTATCGGTTAACATTACAAAATCAAAATTTATTTTTTGGAGCTACGGCACGTTTTATCGTGAACAATCACATATTTCGAGTATTTCAATAACCACAGGAACATTTTAAAACGACATTCGAGAAATCCTACGTGAGTGTCACGAAAATCCTGATTCGCGGCAAAGTCGAGAAAAAATTTCTTCATCTCGCTGTGACAACAGCGAACAGTTCTTGATTCCTATTTGCTGAAATATTCACCATAACAGTATTGGATTGAAGGCTCATTCCCCAGTCGAATTCCCGATACTATTGCTCGTTAATGCAAACGCGTTTCCAACGCAAATGCAATTAAATTCCCTGCTATCGAGAACGAACTGTCGTCCATATATGACAAGAAAATCGACGAGTCAAATGAATTCTGATGCTAAAGTAAATTTTCAAAACAAACTTTTCTATAAAATGTAGGACATTTGCATATATTAATTTACGGAATTTTTACTTTTCGTTTATTTATTGTGAGAAAGAAAAGTAGGTCATGAGAAGCGTTTTTACCTCCATTTTTTTTTAAAACCACCAGAGAACCAGTGAAAAAGAAAGAAGTTCGTTCCGCTGATAAGAGGAGGGTCACTTTATTTTGCAGCGACAATTTTATGCTTCCGTAACTGTCCTCGTTAAGTTTGTCGTGATTAGGTTGTTATACATGACGCTAAATTTTTTATAGTTTTAAAAAGCTTTCACAGAGCATCTTTATGTGTGAATCACATTTTTGAAATTGTATATATGCTTAAAAATAATGAAAAAATTAATTATTATTTTTATTTAGGCGATTTTGATGAATTTTATATTGCAATTGATCCAAAATGTAAATTTATGCATTTTATAATTTAATTCAATTTAAACTCAGACAAAATTATATTTCACCAATTTTTAATTCATGTTTATGTAAATTTATTTCGTTTAAAATTAAAGCAATAAAATTGTAGATTTTTCTAATTTCCGATTGAGCTAAATGTAAATTTATCTAATTCCCAATTGATCCAAATGTAAATTTTACCAATTTTAAATTGATTCAAATATAAATTTTACCGATTTCCAATTAATAAAAATGTAAATTTACCCGTTTGGTAAATTATTCCAAATTGAAGTTGATCCAAATGTAAATTTATCGAATTTTCAATTAATCCAAAAGTTAATATATTCAATTAATCCATTTCCAATTGCTTCAAATATAAATTTATGAAATTTTCTCTTTGCAAATATCAATTTGACCAATTTGATTGTTTGTCAATCAAATTTGACTGATTCAATCAATGTAGACTCGCTCACTGGTGGACCAATTAAATTGATTGTTTTAAATCAGTCAAACAACGTGATTGATTTGGATCAGTCAAATATACTAAAGAATTCAATCATTTTTGTTGATTTAATAATTCTGCTATAATTTTAATATCTTTCAAGAAAAAACACCTTATTTTTGAAAATTAAAAATACTAAATCAAAATAAACCTTGAATCTCTTTAACTGGTAACATTTTGTCCGTAGTGCAGATTTTTCGTTTTTATTTACCATCCAGAATACTTGTTATTTATTATTGATATTGTTTTATAACATTCTTATATCATATGTTGACAAACACAACATACACAATTTAATACTAAACGCTCAACTTACAAATTAAAATATTTGACTCTGAGGGGTCTCGAACGCGCGACCCTTGGGCCTAAAGCCCAACGCTCTAACCATTATGCCATACGCTCAATACATATATTTTACGAACTGTCGTTATAAGCTACACGCTACTATTATTTCAAAAATAGTGTTTAATAATTTTATAGCATCTGTGACTAGTTATAATAATAGTTAAAATAAAAAATACTCAACAAAACATAAGGATTTGTTGAAAATACACATTATACAATCTTTTTTGTATTTTACAACAATTATTGATTTACCAGTTAAAATGACTGATTTAAGTTTGAAGATAAATTTAACAGACAAATCAGTCATTCTGTTTGACTGATTATCAATCAAATTCAGTTACTGATTGAATCAATCAAAATATTCGATTGAATCACCAATCAACATGATTATTGTGGCAATGAAAATCATTGATTCGACAGTCAAAATCTGCTTGATTCATTCAATCAATCAAATTTTGACTGATTCAAACTAAGAGTGTATACATTTATCCAATTTTTAATTAAACGAAATTTTGATCCACTTAATTTGTAATTGACGAGAATGTGGCTTCACTCAATTTTTATTTGATTTAAATATAAGTTGAATAAATCTCCAGTTTATCTATTTGAAAATTTAGTATATTTATAACTGTTTCAATTGCAAATTTATCTTATTTTTAATTAGTCTAAATGTTAATTTTCCAATTCAGTTTAATTTGGAAATTGAGTTCGCCATCTTCAAATTTTTAATTCCTACACACATTTCTTTAAAGTACACATTTTTTGCCATTTTGATAGAGAATAAAATTATTACATATTTAGATTTTTTTCACAGTAAAAAAATATTAAACTTATAAAAAGGTAATTTTTGTATTTCATACATTAAAACCATCATGTTCAATTTTCTTTCAAAAGAAATCGGCCTTTGACTCCGGAATATTTGTTTTAGCTAATTAAACAAAAACGCTGTTACAGAGGATTTCCAAGCTCCCTGATTATAAACTTGACATTTTAAAATCAAAATTCACAATTTTTCATATAAAATGTCGAAATAAAAACTTTTCTTTTATACAATTTTTGAACAATCAATTGACATTTAGTTCTAAGAATTTTATTGAGATCTCTAATGACAAATTTTGTGTCAAGAGATTAATTTTCAAAATTATTTATATAAAATAGTCAACACAGAATTTGAACGTTGCTCGCTTAGAATTTTATTTTCCATTTTATTATACATTTGTAGAGATAGGAACTTTGTGCTTTAGCATATCAGCACAATTTTGCTCGAAAAATTTTAAATGTTATAAAACGTCTAAAAACCATATAAAACATGTTTTTAAATAGAAATTTCTTTAAATTAGATCAGCACAAAAAAGCACAATTTTGTCATTTAAGCAGCATAATTTTGTTCAGGTAATTGTGCCACATAATTAGCGATTTTCAGCATATATTCAGCACATATTTAGCACAATTCGTATAAATTTATATTGATTATTAACGAAATAGTCATATAAAAATTTCAGGAAATTTCCGTTGTTTATGTTTTGAAGCAGATTCGCATAAAAGAATATAAAAGGGCCTTAGCAGAATGAAAATTTGAAATCATAAGGAGTGAGATAGAAAAGGACATACATAAATATGTTTGCCTTTTCTATCTCATTCTCGCGATTTGTCGGTTTCGATACAAAAATATGAGAAAAATAAATTCTTTACACAAATATAAATTGTTTAAATAATTAAAAAGTCTTGAAAATTGCAGGGTCGGGGACATTTCCACCAAAACCCAATTGACCGAATTTGTAATTGGCCGAAATTTAATTGTCCGAATTTGTAATTCTACAAACTTGCATTTGTCAGAATTTGCAATTCCCCGAACTTGCGTTTATCCGAGCTATTAACTTCCCGAATTTGTATTTGTCACAACTTTCAAATTATCAAACTGACATTTGCCAAAACATTTAAATCGACGAAATTGCATTTGTTAAAATTTTTAACTCCTCGAACTCGTATTCGTCTGAACTTTTAAATCCACGAACTTGCATTTGCCCGAACTTTGAAATCACCGAACTTGCATTTGTCCGAACTTTGAAATCACCAAATTTGCATTTTTCCGAACTTTGAAATCACCGAACTCGCATTTAGCAGAATATTCAACTCTCCAAATTTGCAACTGTCAGAACTTCTAAATCCCTGAATTTGCATTTGTCCAAACTTTAAAATCATCGAACTTACATTCGCCCGAATTTTGAAATCTCCGAATTTGTAATTGTCCGAACTTTGAAATCACCGAACTCACGTTTGGCCGAACTCTTAAGTCTCCGAATTTGCATTTGGCCGAACTTTTAAATTACCGAACTTGCATTTTTCCGAACTTTTAAATCACCGAACTTGCTTTTGTCAAACTCCTTAAGTCACCGACTACTCGTGTCCCCGAATTTGCATTTGTCCGACCATCGGAAAGTATGTTTTCTAAAGGAGTCTTATGATTGGATGGTAAATTTTTGGTAAATTTTTGGCAAATGTCAGTTTGATAATTTGAAAGTTATGACAAATACAAATTCGGGAAGTTAATAGCTCGGACAAACGCAAGTTCGGGGAATTGCAAATTCTGACAAATGCAAGTTTGTAGAATTACAAATTCGGCCAATTACAAATTCGGTCAATTGGGTTTTGGTGGAAATGTCCCCGACCCAAATTGCAGACGAAAAATTTTTTGGTATTTCTTTAATGAAGAAAGCAAAAAACGAAATGCTTCTAGGAGAATTAAATAAAATTTTATTTTAAACATTTCAAATTGTTTAAACAAATAAACAAAAAATTTCATCAAAAAATTTTCTGTCAATCGTTACTAAAGAATCGCCAGCTATTAAAATAGTATATTAAGCAACAAGGGGTTAAAGGCAGCCATTTGTTTACGCTGATGTCACTCGTACACAAACATCATTGTAAACAAATTGGACTGACTTTAAACCCGTGTTGCTTACGATACTTTTTATTCCAAAGGCACAAACTTGGTGCTTTTAAATGTTTGTAGGTTAGGGTCTAAATGCATTCACTTGTTTGACCGTATGAAAATGGCGGCCATTTTTGCCCTGTGGTGAAAAAAATGCATGGATCAGCTGTTCATTTTTTCCCTAGGGAAAAAATGGAAGCCATTTTCACCAGGTCGAACAAATGAGTGCGTTTAGATCCTGCCTACAGGCATCTAAAAGCGCCATGTTTGTGCCTGTGGGATAAAAAAATTATTTAAATTCGAAAATATAAGAAAAATAAATTGTTTAAACAATGGAATGTAGATTGCGAATTATGAATCAATAACTTTTTTTTAGTTCTTCATTGAAAATTTCAAAAGACTAGATAATTCTAGCTGAATTTAATAAAAATTTGAGTTTAAACAATCAATTAAATTAAATCAATTACCTAAACTGTTTTTCCCTTCGCTATTTAAAAAGTTGTAAGCTTTTAAAATACCTATTTAATTAAAGTAAAAAATATGATAACTATTGTTTAAACAATTAAAAATGAATTTAAAAATGTAGCAAGCCTTGTATTTTGTTAAGTAAAAAAAAAATTATAAAAAAATGACATGAGAAAATAATATTTTAGACCTATTTACTTATAAATGCTGAATCTGTGTTTATTCGTTCTTTAAGGCACTCCTAGAGAGTGTTTATTTGCAAAAAAATAATAATATTCGACAGTTTCTTCAATTTTGAACATTTGTCGAGGTCTCATAAACTTCTGAACCTTTTTCGATAAAATTAAGAACAATTTTTCGCAATTTTCTTAAAGAAGTACAATTTTTCCTTGTATTTCTTATGAGAAAAAGTGACGGTACCACGCAATATTGTTGGATCAAATTAAAAAAATAGGGGTAAATTTTTTTCTTTTATTTGTAGTCAACTCTCGAGCGCCTTTAAACCATATTTCAAATTTTTCATTTTTTGAACCACACTACTAGACAGAAACGTCGAGTATTATAGAAAAAATAATTTTAATACCTCAAAGTATAATTTAGACTAAAAAGAAATCAATTTTTCTATATATAAGTAAACTGGAGCGTTAAAATTTCAATAACTACTAACCTTCCGTACATAATTTTAGTTGAAACAAGCAATTTGTAAAATTAAGTAGCACATTTAAAGCACATAAATATGATAGCCAATAAAAGCATAATTTCAGCACAATTAGGCATTTTATTTTAGCATAATTCGACCTATTAAAAAAGCACAAAGTTCCTATCTCTATACATTTGTTTATTTTTACAATAGTATCATATTAAAATGCGCTAATAGCACAAATAATGAAAATAAAGTAACTTAATAAATTAACAAAAATTATTTGTTAAAATTGAATGAATATGTTTGTGGTTGTTAGTTTAATTTTGACAGGTCCTAATTTGTAAAATATGCCCTCGTATTTTCCAATATGCAGATCTCGTATATGACGAGATATTCACTGAGATGTAAAAAATGCGTTCGACTTGAATAAATCGAATATCAGAGGCATCGAAGTGAAAACTTTTTCTTCTTTCACGAAGGAAAATGTGATCCATGGCTCTTTTTTTCTTTTTTGATAAGTAGAACAATCTTTTTTTTTTTCTTACTATACTACTTTGCATTTACTTTCTCAATATTCTCAGTAAGGATTTGAAGATTCTAGTTTTAATTAAATTGATATTGAGGGATTTACTGCACGGGTCGATGTACAGAACTTTATTTCATATTCAATCCGGTTTAAGTGGTTATCCCAACTTGATTAATCTTTACCAAATTATAGAAATCTTAAAAGAAACAACTTTCGTTAAATAAGGATTTCACTTTAATTAGTTATTTTTAATCCAAATTATATTTTATGTTAATTTATTATTTTTCCAAGACTGTTGAAAATCATAATTGGTTTTCAGTCAAAGAAAAACTTTAAACAAAATCCGGTTTTTTTTTTTAAGAAAATTGGTTTAAAAAAGAAAGATTTTTTACGATTACAAGGGTTTGAAAAACTGGTTTCTTTTTATCAATTTCAAATACCATTTTCAAAAAAATGTTTTTAAAAAATTGGATTTTCAAAAACAATCCGGCTTTTCCAATAAAATTGTTTTTAAATAACCGATTTCTTCAATCTAAACAGATTTTAGTTATTAAAAAGTGGGTTTTTATAAAAACTTAATTTAATTAATTTCCAATCCTAATCTCTAGAAAATTATTTTAAAAAAATTAGTAAAAACACTAGATTTAAAAAAAACTCCGGCTCTTTCAAAATAAACCATATTAAAAAAAACAGACTTTTTCAGATATTTTATAAAAAAAAAGTTCTCCAAAAAAACTTTAGGTTTAGCAAAAAAAATCGGCTTAAAAAATCAGGTTTTGCAGGTAGAATTTGTTTTATTTATTTAAAAATTCTGTTTTAGGAATTAAATATTATTAAGGGGAGACACCGGTGAAATTTCGACATTTCATAAATCGCGTTGTTTAGGGCTGCCAAATTTTTTTCTAGCAATATTTTGGATTTAAAATTACCCTATAGTGGAAGGAGATAGAGTTTTAAATTTTTTTATTTTTAATATTTTAAGATAATTTTATATGCCTAAATTAAGTTAGAAAAAAAATTGGCACCTCTAAGCGTCATAAATTTGGATGTGTTAAAATTTCACAGGTGCCTCCACTTAATTAATTTGAAATATCAATTACTAAAAAATAAGTTGAATTAACGGTTTCTTTTAAACTCCAGCCTTTTAAAAAATGCTTTTTGAAAAAATAACTATAATAATTTACTTTAAAAAAAAACTGGTATACAAAAGAAACCAGTTGCATATCTTTTTTAAAAGTAAACTTATTGCTTCCTGAAGCAAATATTTTTCCTCATTTAAAAGCAAAATGTTCATGAAATTTATTCATAACATAATTCTCAACTTGTTTAACTTTAATAATTAAAAAAATGTCATTCCTGGCTCAGTTTGTGGTAATCTTTTACATGCATAAATTTTTATCACTGAACGTCATACTTCAGACAGTTTTAATCACATTGAAAAAAAAATAGTTAAAAAATTAAATTATTTCACAAACTAGAGAAAAAGTATGAAAAATGCTTGAAATATTCTTCCCGCAGAATTTAGAATTTTTTGCATTAAAAAATCTGGTTTTTGTCACTTTCTCTCTGAATCTTAAAATTGGTTAAATATTATCGTTCAGTGTTTATGCAAAAATCATCGTAAAAACTTTGCCAGCATCAAATTTCCCATTGCACTTTTTTGTGTAATATAAATTTTGCGCAGCTAATTTTTTAGAGCGATTTTTTTTGCTCGCAGTACTCGGTGCGTCGAGGAACTACTCTTTTAATTCAGAAAACTTTTTCTGCAATCGTTTGCGATTCCGCGAGAGATTATTACTTTAGAATGGAAAATATGGAATATCTATATGTATAGTCGTTTTATATATCATAATGCGTAATAGAATCTTTTAATCAAAATGGATTTAGAATCGCGAGTAGATAATCAAAAAAAAATTTTAAAATGTAGTTTTGATACGAGGAGAAAATTGTATTCAATACGTAAATATGTGTTGAAAGCGACAAAATACGAGGATATGCTGACATTATTTGGAATATATGACGTCAAGATAAGATCTTATTGAGTCTTACGACATTACTCGATGGCGAAAAGAGGAAGAGAAAATACTTTCGTACAAAAAATCTAGCGAGAGGAGAGAAGAAAAATAAGATAAAAAGTCTCTAGCGTAGCTTCAGAATATAAGAACCAAAGATAAATCACGCGGTTCTCTAGGTGAGAAGCCTACTATATTTTTTTATTATATTTTACTTTCTTTCGTTCCTTTCTGCTTTGTTTCAGCTCATTCAACCCTTTTATAGACCATTCTTTTTTGTTGATTTGGTAAAAATGCTTTTGGTAGAAACGTATCCGTATAAAGAAACGCATTCTTCAAATGAGAAAATTTTAAAAAAAAATTCCCACTAGTGACGAAATATCCATTTTCTCCTTTAGTGTCGAAAATGACCACTTTTCCTACTACAGAAATTAACCTTTTTTCTAATTGGTAATGACAATCTACAGTTTTCCCACTAGGTACGAAAATAGTTATTTCCCTACTAGTGAAGTAAATGATCATTTTCCAATAGTGATGGAAGAAATGACTAATTTTTTCACTAGTAACGAAAATGATTGTTTTCTTTATTAGTGGCGAAAATGGTCACTTTTCATATTAGTGACGAAAATAATTATTTAATTCTATTAAATAATACATATTTCGCATTAATTATTTACTTTCTTTTTAATATTTATTTTAATATAAAAATTGAAATTAAATATCAATGAATACATTTTAATAATGAATGTAAAAATATAAAACAAATTTAAGTGTATTATGAACATTAAATAAAATCTCTTTTGCTTCGCACTCTGAATTGTTATCTGTTTATAGTCTCCAATTAAATTTGCTTCATTACATAGGTAGATAGAAATACAGGAAAACAACGAAATCAGGAACAATGTGCTTTCTTTTGTTTCAGAAACGCTTTTACTTTCATCCATTTAAATGATAAACAATACATTTAATTCCATGGAACATTGTTTGAATCTCGGGTGTTAATTTATTGTTTATTCATTATAAACAAACGAGATTGTTGGAAATTACAAATACTTTTTCACCAATGCTTTATTCCTTTTTCAATTTTAATCATCCTTTCATTGCATAAGAATTAACACCTGCATGTGTTTATTAATTTTCACACATGATTTTTTAATAATGAATACTACATTTGCAGCAACTGATTATTTTTTGGCACACTCGTTGAACAATTTTTGTTATTCTGCACAACATAAATTATTGAAATGAACTGAAAAAAAACTTTTTATTAGCAGAATAAAATTATTATTCGAGGACAAATGTACAAGATGCAAATTTTTATTAGTGAAAATGTTAAACTTCATTAAAAACATAATGAACCTTCTAAAAATTGTACATTAAGTTGAAAAGAATATCTCGAATTTAATAAAGCGTTTAAAAGGTTCTTTTTACGTCCCTTTTAAAGTTTAATATCTACTAATAAAAGTTCACGTTCTTACACCTTATCTCTAAATTGTAGCAGACTTTAACAATATATTAATAATTAAATTTTTCATAATAATTATTATATTATTGAATAAGCAAGAAAATACAATTATTGTAAGGATACTAAAATTTATATTAGACTAAATTGACTTTTTTTTTAAATAAAAAAATTCTCATGTCGACATAAAATTTCAAAAAATTCTAGATCGATATAATATTGCTAATCGAAAAATCTGTTAATTAAAGGAATCAATTAAAGAAAGAGGCTTCTTCAGAAGAAGCGATTTTATTTGATCTTATAAGTATTTTAAGGCATGAACTTTCAACTTAAACCCATGCTCAATTATTCTGGGAAAAAAGTGTTACGAAATTTGATCCACACTTGAAACTCAGCAAGTTCTTACTGTAGATGTTACTTTCTCCCTTGATTGGATTTTCAAGTTCCTATTCCATTAAGTTCGAAGTAACTTGGAAATTTCCGGAGATTCACTTCGGTATGTTAGTTAAACCTTTAATTCTCAATTTGACCAATATTGTCTATATAGGTGTCTGCTTTGTGCTTACTTAGCTTAACTAAAATGCCCTTTTATTTTGCAAAAACAAAAGAAAAACAAATATCAGGTAGTAACTCTTAACGATGATCCAACGAGAATACAATATTTACTTTGTCATAAGTACATTTGCATGTACTTTATACATTCTGCTTGCATAAAATTATCTGATTTAAATTTCACAAAGTGCATATTTGCGAATGTACACAGTCCGCCTGAAAAGTTTTAATTGTAATACACACAGAATTATAACTGCAGTTATACATTTACAATTTTAGTTTAATACAAATGCCATTCAAATTGTTTAAAAGACACTCACTTTTCGTCAATCTTTATTTACATTCACACGGCTTCAATAAATTAGTTTTATTGGTATATCTTGTCCGATTTTTAATCTGAAACAATTACAATCTAAACTTTTCAAAAAAGTAGTTTAGAAAAGAGCAAAAAAGTTAATTTTTTAAATTTTAAGCAAATGTGTATTTTATATGGGTGAATTGATTTATTTTGAAGCAAGAAATACGACTTTTGTGCACATTTGTATTAAGTTGAATTTCTAGGATTTAGAAATTTGGATAAAAAACATTTTTTAACATAAAAATGAAATAAAAATGTTTCTAATGTTTATTTTTAAAAACCCTTGTGTCTGATTTTAGATTTTGAATGTAAAAGTAACCATGCCGAATTTTATTAAAATCCGTTAAACCATA
Organism: Ganaspis brasiliensis; assembly: GCA_037103525.1. Taxonomy (NCBI): domain Eukaryota; kingdom Metazoa; phylum Arthropoda; class Insecta; order Hymenoptera; family Figitidae; genus Ganaspis; species Ganaspis brasiliensis. The sequence goes on from JAZKLR010000303.1 coordinate 270,365, forward strand.
TTTGAGTTATCGTGTTTACAAAAAAGTGACACACATAGGGACATGCATGCATATGTACCGCACGGATAATATTTATCTAATAAGAAGAAATAAATATTTTAAATATAACATTTAAAAAAAATGAATATTATTATTTAGAACAAAATTTATATTATTTTAGACTTAAAAAGAATTGCAAATTTTGGAAATTTATTGAAAAAAAGTAATAAAATCAATTAAAAATTGCGGAAAGTAATTTAAACAATCATAAAAATGTTTTAAACATAAAGAAAATTATTTAAATTTGAGAAAAATACTTGAGGATCTTAAAAGTAAGTTAAAACAAAATTGAATAATGAAAAATTAAAAAAAAATAATTGGAAATTGGAAAAACATGGTTAAAAATTGAGATAAATAAATTAAAATGAAAAAAAATAATTAAAATTTGAGAAACTAATTAAACAAATTACATAAAATATTTTAAATAAAGGAAAGTTAAACAAAATTTGAGAAAAATACTTAAAACTTTCACAAGTTCATTGAAATAAAAGAAAATAATTAAAAATTAGAGAAAATGAATGAAAAAAGATAAACATAATTTAAAATTGAACAGAACAAGTTTTAATTAAATAGAAAGAAGTAAAAACTTTTTGGCAATTATAAAAAAGAACGAAATTAATTGAAAATTGAAGAAAATAATATAAAAAATAAAATAAATAATGAAATAATTGAAAAGTCAGATAAATAGTTAAAAAATGTTGAAATTATGAAACAAATGTAAATTGAAAATTGAAGAAAAAAAATTTTGAAAAATAATTTAAAAATGTTTTTAAATTTTACAACTTGACGAAAATAATTAAAATATGATACAAACAATGATAAATTATGCAAAATAAATTACATTTAAGTGTGATAATTGAAAAAAGTGCAGAATTTTTTTAAAATAAAGAAAAAATAATTGAAATTTGAAAAAAATACATGAAGGTGTTAGAAATCAATTAAAAAAAAGAAAATATCTAAAAATTGGAGAAAAGAATTAAAGAAATAAGCTAAAAGTAATTGAAATTTACAATAATTAATAAACAAATTTTGAAATTATGAAAACAAATGAAAATAATTAAATTATTAAATTAAATTAATTAAATAATTAATTTTAGAAAAATTCTTAAAAATCTTAGAAAATAATTTTAGAAAATGAGAATGACTAAAAATTGGAGAAAAGACTGGAAGAATGCTAAAAATAATTGAAATTTACGATAATTAATTAAATTTTTTTTGGAAATTATGAAAACAAATAAAAATAATTAAACATTGAAGAAAATATTTGAATTTTCAGAAAAATACTTAAAAATCTTAGAAAATAATTTTAGAAAATGAGAATAATAAATAATTAACAATGGAGGAAAATAATTGAAAAATGATAAAATCAATTCAAAATTGAAAAAAATAATTGAATCATGCTGAAAATAATTTAAGATTGAGAAAGAAAATTGAATTATGATGAAAATAATTTTTGTATAATTGTAAATTGATGAAAATCAAGAAAAATGGCAGAATTTATTTTTAAGCAACAGAAAATAAATAAAAAAAATCGTTATATAATGGAAAATTGATGACAATAATCTGAATTTGAGATAATAACTGAAAATTTAGGAAATTAATTGCATGTGTACATATTTTAAACTTCTTAAAAAACCATAATAAATTTTTAAAGTATTTTCCGAAACTTTTTTTTTACACAAATGACAATTAAAAACCAGCACACACGACACTAACGAAAAAAGTTACCTTATTCTTTCAATTAAAATTTCAAAATATTAAGAGTCAAAATCAATAAAATAACAGGGACTAACTTCACTTCAATTTTTAAAACCTGGACAGAAAAAGATGAATAAATATTAATACTAACTATCTTCACTTCAGACTTTAAAACGCGGACAGAAAAAGATGAATAAATATAAATATACTAACTAACTTCAGGAGTTTACGGAGATTATTATTATTTAATAATTAATTAATTTTGAACTTTGGTCTACGCAATTTTTTTAAAATACTTAAAAAAATATGTTTTAAGCAAAAAATATTATTAATTAGTATGATGATGACCAGATTCGAAACACCCCACGAAGCCCCCCCCCCCCCTGGTGTGAAATTTTATTTTCATCATTAAAATAGAAAAACACAAAGAAGGATTGCTAAAATCTTTTTTAACTTCACAGAAAAAATGTTTCTTTAAACCCGAAAAATAAAAAAATTTAGTCTTAACATTCGGAAAAACCCATTTTTAGGGTTCCGTACACAAAGTGTCCAAACGGAACCCTTATGTTTTCACTCGTTTGTCCGTCGCCCAAAACCATTACCCCCCCTCCCCCCCCCTAGCCGCCAAACTATTTGAGATAGAGAGTTGAAATTTGGTACACTTATGTATTTTCACGTGTAGATTACAGGAAAAATATAGCGAACATGATTGAACGTGATGTTCATAGCGTTGTCAAGGAAATAACAAGATTTTTGTCAAAAAATAAATTAAAATGCCTATTTACCCCCCCCCCCCCCACCTTATCTCCTAAACTATTTGACCTACAGTATTAAAATTTGGTACACATATGTATTTTCGCGAGTAGAGTTCAGGAAAAATACAGAGAACATGATTGGAGGTGATGGTCATAGCGTTGTCAAGGAAAAACTTTTTTTAAAAAAAAAACGTGCCCCCCCCCTTATCTTCCAAACTATTTGACCTAGAGGTTTGAAATTTGGTATACCTAGGTATTTTTACGTGTAGATTACAGGAAAAATATAGCGAACGTTGCTGGACTTAATTTTCAAAAGTTATTAATGAAAAGTTGAAAAATGACAAAAAACCCCTATGCTAGCGCTCAGCGTATTTATCCTGAAAGGTTGGGAATTGGTTAAAAATGTGTAATTTTATGCAGAATTTTTTATAAAACCATAAAAATTGTGGTTTAAATTTATTATCATAACATTTTTTCCAAAAAACTGAAATTTTACCAAAAAAAAATTTTTTTCTTCTAAACAGCTACAATATTTTATAGTTTCAGATTTTTTTTTTTGTACAAAATGTTTATGTTTATGTTTAAATTACTTTAAAAGTTAAAAAATAAAAAAAAATTTAAAAAAAAATTTTTTTGGTTTTAAAATTTAAAATTATATAAAAAAGCTTAATCTATTTAATTGGAAATTTTTAATCTTATAAAAATCATTAAGTTTATACTTAAATTTCTTTAAAAATAAAAAAAATTATTTTAATTTATCATTATTTAAATTATTATTCAAATAATCTTTGACTCATATAATTGAAAAAAATTAGAGAGGTACGGAACCCTTCGACTTGGTACGAGTGTAACTCGTACTTGCCCGATATTTTTACTAAGTTGAGACTACTTTTTTGAAAAACGAAACACGATTTTTAGAAGTTTCTTTTAAAATCATTTTTTTACTTTGAAGAAATTTTTGGAATATTATCATGACCCAAACTATCGCGTCCATAGACATTAAAGTTTTCAAAAAACCAGGACACATTTCAAAATTCAATATAGTGGCATCAAAAACCGCCATATATATTTATTTTTGAAATGAGACTTGGTTTTTTGAAAACTTCTTTTTACTATTATAATATTTATTTTGATAATATACATTTTTTAGCACTAAATACATAAGAAGAGCCTAAAAAAATAAAAAAAAAGTATGATACTTTGAGCATTATTATTAAAAATATTTGATAATTGAAATCTAGAATTACACATTAATAAATAATGGAGCGAATAGAATAGACTTAATGAAATAGGGATTATGCCGTTTGAATGATAAATCGAAATATAATAGGTGAATAAATCAAAATTCTGACAAAAAGCTGTTAGATACCTTGATGCTTTGTGAAATGAAACTCATATCAAGCCGAATTTCCAGCATATTCATAAATTACTGTTATATGAGTAATTTGAAAATTGAATATTCGAAAACTTGAATAACGTGATAATATTATCAGTCTTTGAACACCCGCCCTGGCGTTATTGTTCAACAGGAACAATAATAAAATGTGAAAAATGTATTTGTTTAACTTTTGGATGAGTGAGTTTATATACTTGCTGAAGCGGGTAAGAGCAATGAATGAAATTGGAGACAGATCAAGTTCGAAGCTATTGTTAATTGTTAGTGAATCGACGGTAGAGTACAAGAGATAACTCTCGAATGCTTGATCCAGGATGCACAACAATAGCCATGTTAATATCGTCGTGTCGACCTCAACTGAAGTCTAGTCAAGCACGCGATCCAATAAATTTTCACCAGACAGTATCGTTTTACCAAAGAAGAAATGTAGCTCCACTTAACTGAAAGTAAAGAGATTCTCATCTATTTCATCTAACAAAACTGCCAAAATACAAATTATTGCTCATGCATGCTTTCTTTGTAAAATTTACCTATATATTTATTTTACAGAAATAAATAAAAATGAAAAGGTTTGAGTAAAATATAGTTGACTCAATGAAAAATGAATTTATCACTTTGTATAATTTTCACTATTAAAACTAGGTGGAAATTATGTTCATTTCATGAACGTTTTGCTTCCATGTAAGCAAAATAGTTTGCTTCCTTGTAGACACAGAGAGCAATAAATTAATGTAGTGCAAAAAAATCAAAATGAAAACTTCATTAAAAATTCAGAATCTCCTCCTGAATTTATTAAATTCTAATTTAGATATTCTTATTTAGAAGCAAAATGTTCATGAAATTGATTAATTCCGACCTTTATTTGTCGGAATATTAATCTCCTGAATAAGCAATTAAACTTCCCAAATACAAAAATTCCAGAATATGTATTTGCCCGACTCACGGAATGTAGAGTTCCTAAAGGAGCTATCTGATTGGTTAGTAATCTTTCCGGAAATATTACCGGCCAATCAGCGATCTTTTTTAGAAATTCTACATTCCATGTTTCGGACAAATGCACATTCTTGAATCTTTATATTCGGGAAGTTTATGACTTTAATAAATGAAATTTCGGGATATTAAATATGAGGATAAATTATAGATCTGATAAATATAATTTCTGCCAAATACATTTTCGGAAAGTTGAATATTCTGACAATTAGAGTTTTGGGTTTTTGAATATTCAGACAATTGTAAGTCTGTTTAAAAAAATGTCTGCAAAATGCATATTCAGGAAGTTAAATATTCCGAGTTAAAAATTAAATTGTTAAATATTGTAACTTATCGAGCAGTTAAAAATGCTTCAGCACAAGTATTTTCTCAATACTGAATTAAAATATTTCGAAAATTACAGAATATCCACAAAAATAAGTCAATGAACTATAAAGTGAACAAACGAAAATACACATTTAATGAGAGAGAAGCACAATGAAAAAAAAATTCTATTTGTTTATTTGTGAAGTGTGTATATAATTATTTCATTACCTTCCATGGATTGAGTTTATCGTTTCTCGTATATAATAATTCGGAAGGGAATCTATCTTTCTTGAATAATATATTTAACATTTCATTTATGTAATAATTTTAAATATATTATAAAATTCATGGGAAATTATGTTTCACTAATACTTTGACCCTACTTTGATTTCCAAATAAATAAAAATTAATTTAATATAATTAAAACTAGGAAACTAAACAAACAATTCAGAAGAGCAACAAAATTCCAGTGAATAGATTCTTGTTACATTGAGCGAAAAATCTTTTTCCAATAAAATAACAGAATTTCCGAACCTTTTCATACAAGTTTGTCCATTATTATTAGCCAACAAGTACCATTTTAAAAATTAATTGCCTCCAATAATGATAAATGAAGATGCGTCCATTCTGTATTAAATTAATCCATTATTACAGTATATTGGGTATATAAAATTATTAATTGAAAATAAACAATGATGAATAATATAAACAAGATGGAATTTACATTCATGTCACAACCTGTTTACTTTCTCGTCAGCAATAGGATTTGCTTTTTCAAAATTTGAAACCAGTTATTTATTCCAATAAATTCATTTCTGTTAACAACAGTTATATTAGTGTATTTATTCTATAAGAACAAGTATTATAAAATTAGTATTAAAAATTTTAAAGTTTTTAAAATACAATTGGGATAAAAAGCCTTTTCTCTTTTTAATAAAGAGCTAATTTTTTTTTAATAATTGTTTTTAAAAATCCTTGTGTCTGATTTTAGTATATAATACAAAAAATAACAAAATTTAAATTCGTTGAACCGTTTTCGAGTTATCGTGATTACAAAAAAGTGTGACACAAAGAAAAGGACCTAAAAAGCTAAAAATGTTAGGTTATGTTCAGTAATAGTTTTATTTTGATTAAAAGTTCCTTTTTAAATGTGTAAAATTAAAATCAGTTTTTATTAATCATTTTGGAAGGAATGAAGACTAAAACAATAATGGTTTGTATTGAGAGTCTTTATGTATTTTCATTCCAAACATCACAAACATAACCTAAAATTTTTTGCTTCTTAGATCCACTTCTTCATAACGCGTTACATATTTCACAACAACAAAAAAATCACTATCTAAATTTAAACAGCATTTTGATGGAAGGGTAAATAATTTCATTCTTAACATTTTGATCAATTCAAAATTGCATTTAAATAAAAATTACAATTTTCCGTTTATTGGAAACAATTGTTAAATTTTAGGTTAGTTTTTAATATTTTTTATTAGACTAAGATCTCGTCTAAATGTTGAGAAATAATTTAATTATATCTAAATTATTAAAAGAGAAAATACGTAAATCTAAAGACGCCCTAAATTAGGGGAGAACCAGCATCAGTGAACCATATCATTAAGTCTCCGATATTATTTTCAAATTCTATTATTTATTAAATAATATATAATATTATTATAAATGTTATAAATAACATTATTTATTTGCGTTTATCTGTTTAAAAAGAAAAGAAATAATTTAATTAAATGTGTCGCATTAAAATGAAATGATTGAATAAACATGTGAATTTGCAGGAAGAGGAGTGTCGCCAGTCTCTGGATCCGAAGTACGCCCACCTGTCTGATGATCTTCACGTGGAAATTGCAGCCTTAGCTCCACCAGCTGAAGCTCATGCTCGTATCGCTTTTGCTTTAGCAGAGGTTCGCAAATATCTTATACCAGACAATAATGACAACATCCGTCAAGAACAGATGCGTGAAATGGAACTGACTTTGGGTGAAGACGGCATGCCAATCATGAGACCTCCTGCTGGTATCCTTAGACCATCCGTGAGACCTCCACCCCCGGGTATGCCACCCCGATCGGCCCGACGTAAGTGACATCCTACTTATGTAAATCAAGACATTTTTCACTTCCTCCAGCTTTGCTCCTTTCAGAAAATCCAGATTTTCGACAAAAAACCACTTTAAATAAGTAACAGCTCGTTTCAAAATGAAATTCAAAAGATATTCACAAAAATATTCTAACCAATATATTCTTCTCGTGTTAACATTCACCTTTGAAAATCAATTGATTTTTATGTAAATATTATATTATAATACAAGCTGGAAATTAAATTCATCTCGTCAACATTTTGCTTAATGATAAAAGAATTTAGCTTCCTGAAATTAGCTGAAAATTATGTTTGTTTCATTAACACTTTGCTTCCTCATAGAGGATGACATAGATTAAAATAATTAGGGTCATTCTCTCAAAACGGACAAATCACATGTTCACGTCATTTTATCTAGAAAATAATTTAAATTAATAAAAATAATATAGGCCATATGATTGAATTCAATATTGTTTAATCAAATTTTGTGAGAAAGGATTAAAGAATTTCAAATTGTTTGAAATATTCATATTTATAAGATGTAAAAACTCCCCTCCGTAACTGTGCAGGAAGTATATTTTATTAAATCTGAGACTTTCATTATTCGATAAAATTCTATCTTTTTTCTAGCAAAATTGTCTCATTACTATATTTTGAATTGATTTATGAAGAAAAAAAGAAAAATATTTGGTAGATTTACTTCCTAAAATAAAATTAATTTAATCAGCGCGATTTTCAGTTTAGAAATTTTCGTCGTTATACAAATAACTCCCCTCCGTAACCGCAATAATTTCTGATTTTAGCTAAGTAAATGATAAATTTTATTTATAATTCTTACAATATTATTTTATTTGCATAAAATTCTGGAAATATTAATAGTTTGTTAATAAAATATATTTTTCTACTATTAGAATCAATATATCTTGGAGCTGTCCAGGTGAACGAAATCTCCCCTCCGTAATAATTCAATCATTGTATCTCCTATACAAAAAATTAAAGAAATATTTTAGTTACAAAATTAATTTTTAATTAATAATGTACCTAAAAGTTTGTAACAACGTATTTTATTTGTTTATTTATGTCCTCCACTTAATATAGGACCAATAATGAATGTGTTTTGTAAACATCTTGGTTTTAAGAAATTTTATTTTTGCATTTGTCCTTTTTGAGAGAATGACGACCCATATTTATATAAAAAATTTCAATTTCGTTAAAAATAAAAAATAGCCATTAACTCTATCAATTTCCTGGTAAATATATATTTTATGTAGACCCAATTAGTTTGTTTTTTAATCTGAAATATTTTTTCAAAGAAACTATGGTTAAAAAATAAAAATTAGGGAAAGAAAAAAATTTTAAATATAAAAAAAAGCTGAATAATCAGAGAACTATATTTTTCGATGAAAAGAGGTAATAAAAATATTAGGTTTCATTTCGCGCATTCAAAAAACTATTGAGCAACAATTTTTGTTTAAAATGTTTAACGACAAATAATAAAAATTGAGTAAAAAGTAATTTTGAGTAATTTTTGTGTTACTTCAAACATAAAGCTAAATATGTGAAACCTAACCTCACTTTTCAGGTTACTTTATAAAGATCAATGATTCATTTCAAAGGAATTATTGTTAAAAAAAAATAAAAATATGAGAAAATATAGAAATAAATTATTAGATGATATAAATGGAAAATATATTTATGAAATATTTTTTGTGAAATGTATTTATTTTGAGATGTTTTTTTTATCGAATAATTTATAAAATTGTAGTCCTAAATGTTCAAATGAACGAAATTTTAATTTTAAACATTTCCTAAATTTGGCTAAAGATATTGTAATTCTTCATTCTAATTATTTATAAAAACTAAGAAACTTTTTAATTTTATTTGTACACTTTTGCTTTATCATTTATAACCTTTTATTTGCCATTTATGATAATTAATGTACATGTTAAAACTTCTTCAATTCAAAGATTTCTCGTAAAGAGTAAGTTTTCTTTAATGAAAACCAAAATGAAAAATCTGAGTACGTTCTTTATAATTTACGGTATTATGTAAATGAAGATCAAAAGCTGGTTCCAAAACGTGAAGTCTTCTAAATGAAAATTTTCAAGAAAAGATAAGCACAGAATTTAAATCAATATTTAAGCATAATAGATGTATGAAAAATTAACATCATAATGTAAAATATTGCGATGTATTCTGTAATCATGTAAATGAAATGCCACCTCACGTTACACTTTATTAGCTTTGCGTGAGAAAAATTTCTTTACTTAAACGAAACTCTTTTTTACAATATTATAAATTCAGATTTTTTTCTAAAACTAGGAAACCTCAATTTTAGTTTTCTCATTAAATTATAGGTTAAATTCTCATAAGATTTAATATTCAATCTGTTATCTACAGATCTAATTTTTTTAATAACAAAATTGAATTTGTTAAATTAATTTCGTTTGATAGAAATATTTAGAAAATTAAAATTATTAAACAAGATATTTTAGAGTTTGAGATGGTAAATTTCTTTTAAGAACGTTATACCCTTTTCATGTCAGTTTCTATACAAAAAGTTTCCTATCCTTTCTTCTGTTCTTTTTATTCTCTTTTTACGAATTTGTGCTCAAGTACTGTTTGAAAAGAAGTGAAAGAATAATGGAAGTTATTTAAGATCCAGCGAAAAAGTGGTTTTTTCTAGAAAGTTCGGAATTCTGAAAATTTCCTATTTTTGTGTTAGACAATGTTTTTATAATTTGTTTAAAATAAAAAAGTTCTTTCATGCAGGCATCACAGGTTGTCATAAAATTACCTTTTTTCGGTTTTTTTTATGCTTTATAACATAATTCAACTATTTAAATTATTTATTACCTTCTTCATGTTTTTTAAATTAACATACTTTAATTTCAAATCTAATTAAATAGAAATACAAAGGTTAGATTTTATCGAGGATTTTATTTTTGAATATTTAGTATTTTTTAAATTTCTAAAGACTTAGAACTTGAAAGAATTTTTCTTCATTGACTTGATTAGGAGACTAGAAGAAAAAAATGTGAAGTGGATAATAAGCAAAATATTATCAGAAGTTTTAAAAAACTTTTTAATTATTAAAATCAAACCAGTACTTTAGTTTTTTAGTCACACTCTTTCAAGAAAAACGTAGAAAATTCAATTAAAATCCATTTCAATTTCGAGTAATTGAAATGTATATCTATTGTATTTATTTATTGTAAATTCAATTAATTTAAATTTTGCCTGGTGAAATTTACGACTGATTCAAATCTAATTCAATTGATATGTATTTTTTATATATCTAAGATAATTAATTTTCTTTTCTTAATTCTTGTAGATGATATTCTTTTATAAAAAGCAGTAAAAAAATTAACAAAATTGTGCTAGATTTTCTGAATTTAAACAAAGTTTTAAAAAATCAAAATATTCGGTAAATTATTACATAAATAACTCATTCTGTTAAGAGCTTGTTTACTCTAAATTTATGATTTGCTTTTTTTAACAACTTTAACTGGATCATTTTTTAACTAATACTCTGAACAAATTTTGTTTTCACGAAAAATTCCTCATTTTATATTTATCAAAATAAAACTGCAGATTATTAACAATCTGAGAATAATTTACATATGTTTTATTCGGGATAAATTTTATTTGCAGTTAAAAGAATTTTTATTGATAAATTCCTTCTACGAAAATTGAGATTTTTAGAATTTTACGTTTAAATTAAAACACAGTTGTTTTGACAAAAGGAAATTAAATTTTGCGAAATGTCATGGAAGTTGTTTCTTTTTTAAATCAATATTTACTTTGAGCTTTTAAAAAATTGTTAAGAGCAAAAAACAAGCTGAAAATAATTGAGAGAGAATTAAATAAACACGTATCTAAATCAACTGTATACACTTCGGCAGTTAGTTATTTTAATTCACAATATTTGCAAAATACCATTTTTTTAATTTCGAAAAACTTTTAACAAATTTAAAAAAAACTCTACAAAAATCACTAAAAGAAAATTGAATAGAAAGTATAATTTTATAAGAAATATAAATATATATAATATAAACTTTTTATTAATTGATATTTATAATTTATAAATTTATTTTATTCAAAAGTAATTGAATTAATAAAAAAAGAAAAATAATAAAAATAATAATAACATCCAACTTTCATTTAGAATAACTTTTCTTTTATCTCAAAATTAGTTGTCAAAATTTTTATATAATATATTGTCATATATCCATTATAGAATATTTGTTTCGTAGAAATCATGATTAAAAATGAAAAAATCGCTATTATTCCTATAAATTTGAAATAAAATATATAAACTTTATGTAGTTCAAACGAACCATTTTAAGACAAAATCTATGAAGTTTTAATTATTAAGTTGCATTGTTAGCATGAAAAAATAATTTTAGTAAAAAACGAAAGTTAGATTAAGCATTTTCAAAAATCTCCGTGTCCAAATGTAGATATTTATAAGTTTAATAAGTCTACCAAATTTTATTAAAATTCGTTTAAATGTTCTCGAGATATCCTGGCGACAAAAGAAAGTTACAACCCACACATACATACATGCATCTGTAAATATTCTTAGGATTAAAACTTTATGCATTTTAAATGAAAAATTGGTTGGTCAAACCTATTGTTTTCTCTAAGAGGAAGATTTGTAATCGTCGAGATATTCGATTTTCCAAAAATAGGTTTAATCAACTCATTTTCAATTAAAAAGCATAAATTTTCATTTTTGAGCAAATGTCCATGTGAGAATGAGTAGTAACTATTTTTGTCGCCAGGATATCTCGAAAACGTTTTGACCGATTTCAATAAAATTTGTTAGGCATATTAAACTCATAAATATCTAAGTTTACACACAGGGATTTTTGAAAGTAGCTGATTAAATTTTGTAAATACTTTTTTTCATTTAAAAATAGGTACCATTTTTTTCATAAAGTTTTTTCATATTAGAAAAGCACATTTTTGAAATAAAAAAATTCCAGTAGATTACAATAAGTTTCTTCTATGAGGATGCAGAATTATTCTAAATAAAAATTAGATAAAATAAACTTATGACTTAGGAAAATAAGACAATGTAATAATTGCGAAAAAAAAATTTTAATAATCTGAAAATCCCAGAACAAAATAACTAATAAATAAAATAAATGTCGATTTGAAATAGTACAAATTATGATATTTAATTTAGACAACTTGGTTTTCAATTAAGGGCTTGTGCTTTGGAGATCCAATTTCTCATAGGAACTATGTGAGACATTTAGCCTCCGTATCACATGCCCTTAAATGGAATCTCTATCAAATGGAATTTGGAGAATATTCATGCACTTCTATACATAAATTGTAATCAATTGTTAATGTGACTTGAAGCGTGTATTAATTTGTTTTATGTAAATATTATTTGTCACCTGCTTTAAGGGGAAAAAAGGTACTGTGATGTCTGTTCATGTATCAGAAAAGTAAAGAACTTTTAAAGTAGGACTTTTAAAAAAACCATTTTATTCACTCTCCTGGAATATCTGGAGGGTTACGAGGGCCCGGAGCAACAGCATCCATATCTCGCGTCATGTATCGACAGCTGGCGACAGCTAGAAATTTCTTGGCGCCATTTCTGAGATATATAAGATGTGTCCTCGTATTCTTTAGGCATGTGGTTAACTGCACTTTGCACAGAACCAACATCGTCATTGATCTGCTTGTACTTTTTCCAATAGCAATCCTTCCACCGCCACCTCCTGTTCGTGGACCACCCATCACTCGTCCAGTTCCAGCTAAAACGAAGGTCCTCTCTATTTTAGATCGAGCGAGAGCCGCCATGGACCAAACCTATGGGTAAAATTACTTTTTATTTTATATATAAATTAATTCTTTTTCAATTAATCAATTTATTTAAAATATTTCAATCTTGCTTTATTCAACTGAATTGCAACTCTTTATTTTCTGCTTTTTATTTTACTCATCTGGGAGAAAGTATCGGATGGAAGTCAAATTCATTCTAATCCACGCTACAATCTACGTTTTATCAGAATCAATCCTTGACAAATTCCAAGTACAATTTTCAGCTTTAAAACTCGCGCGTATACATTTCAGTTTAATCCGGCACCAATTCGAAATTCAATTTACAATTCTTTTCAGTCCGTATTTGAAATTAATCCGTCGGGAATTTGAAACTTGATTTTTAATATTTTTAGTTCGAGGATCTATTTAACGACTTGGCAGGTGAGGCGTTCGAAATGGTGTCGCACGCGACTTTAACAGAAACGGTGAAAATGGCATTCTTACTTTTACTGAATTTTTTAAGTGTTAGTGTTGCGTAACAAATTACTTTTATATTTTAGAGATCACGGAACACGAATGCGCCAACAAACAATTTTTTTAAACGTCATTTTCGCTACTTTCACTGTTTCTGTTAAATTCGCGCGCGACGACATTTGAGACGGATCACCTAAGCTCATTTGTTATTAATTAATAATTTTTTTATTCTCTTCTAAAATATTAATTATTAAATTTGTAAGAGATTCCTCGAGGCATATTTTTGAATTAAAACTATAAATTTTAATTGATAGTTTAAGTTTAAAGTTTAATTACACAACTCCACATAAAAAAGTTTTTGTTCGAGACACTCTACTAGGACATTTCCACGTATTTTTCTTCGTTGAATCCGAATCCGAAAACAGTGTTGCTAGATTAGTTCTACTTTTTGACATAAACACAAAAAAATTTAAAAACACAAAAAGAAAATTTTCTTTTTGCCTGGAACATTACGCTAGTGTATTTCTACGTATCTTTCTCCATTGAATCCGAATCCGAAATCAGAATAATCAGATTGGCAAAATTTTTTTAGACAAACTAAAAAAAATTTTTTCTTGTGTTTTTGAGCAGTTTTTTGAGATTATCTAAAAAATGTTAGCTAATCTGATCATTGGAAATTCACTTTTGGATTAAACGCAGAGAAATGCTTAGGAATACACTAGCATATTAACCCAGTGTTTTTTAGCAGTTTTTTTGAGATTATCTAAAAAAAATTTTACCAATCTGGTTATTCTGACTTCGGATTTGGTTTCATCAGAGAAAAAAACGTAGGAATACACAAACGTAGAGTCCTGGACAAAAAATGTTTTTTTGTGAGACTGTGTTATTTAAATATTAAAAACTTTTTTTTTTTAAATAACACCCTTTCTCTAATAATATTTGAATTAATTGTTAAAAGAGCAAATTTATTTAAATTTCTTTATAGAAAGATTATCGACCAGTGCCAGTTGAAAAAAACTTTTTTTTATTTTTTGTAAATAATTTGGTGACAAATTTATTTTATATTAATTGCTACAATTTATAATTTCTGAGTTATATTTATTAAAAAAAAAAACTTTTAGTTATATAAAACATCATATACTAAAATCTCGAAAAAATGATAATAATTTGTTATTAATTAAAGAATCTTATTGTTAGTTAACAAATATGAACTTTAATTTTTAAATAAATAATTCTTTTTTTTTTGTATATAATTTCAATAAAATTTTCTAATATTTGAATCTATTACAAAAAAAAAAACTTTTAGTTATATAAAACATCATATGTGACCTGGACTGTGAAAAGGGGGCTTACGTGTCAAAAAAATCGTTTTTCATTTTTTTGTCGATTCTGATAGATTCTTTGACGCTCTTTCACGTGGTGTATTCTAAAAAAATATTTTTTTTAACACGTAAGCCCCCTTTTCACTGTCCAGGTCACATATATTAAAATCTCGAAAAAATGATAATAATTTGTTATTAATTAAAGAATCTTATTCTTAGTTAACAAATATGAACTTTAATTTTTAAATAAATAATTCTTTTTTTTTATATAATTTCAATAAAATGTCCTAATATTTGAATCTAGTAAAAAAAAAACTTTATAAAAGCTTATGTATTAATTAGTTTAACAATTATAATTAACAAATGCGTAATTTTCTTAATTGTTTCAAGAAAGTTTTTTTTATAAAATTATTTTATATAATTACCTTTTAATTGAAACTAATAGAAAAACTTTATAATAACATATTTATCATTTGTTTAAAGAATCTTAGTTAACAAATAAAATCGCCTTACATTTTAATCTAGTAGGAAAGCTTTATTTAAAAAAGCTTACGGATTAATTGTTTAATTAATTTTAATTGAAAAAGCTCAGTTTGGATAAATTTTGAAATAAGTACTTATTTTTTTAATATAATAATCTTAAAAAAATTAGGTTCTTATATATTAAAAATATTCAAACAGTGTTTATTATTTAATTATTAGTTTAATTTATTCTATTTACATGTCAATTAAAATTATTTAATTTAGAACAAGTAATTATTGTTCTCCAGAGATTTTAATATTTAAAATGTTATAAAATTTTTATTTTTTGTAAATATAACTTAAAAAATATAAAATGTAGTAATTTACATAGAATAACATTTTCAAGCACTAAATTATTTTAGTGTTTATTACTAAATTGCTTCTGAAAAATTAAAAAATTACTTTTCAATTTTCGCTGGATGATGATATTCTGGTAACTAAATATATGTTTTTTGACAAAAATATAACCATTATCTAAAGAGGAATATTTTTTTTTAAAAATAAGAACAGTTTTTCAAAGTTTATAAATAAATAAACAAAATGTGCAGCGTTGTTTGTAAATCCGCCTCGAGAAATCTCTCACATTAATGAATATTTAAAAAAAAGAATATTTGATACCTATTTCAGAATGGACTGGGTTCAAATGGATAAAATCTTTCCATCTGAAATTTTAACCCTATGTTTTTAGCTTGAATTGAAAAAACAATTTTTGAATTCACTCTCTAATGAAAGTTACTATTTTCTTTGTGAATAAAGTACTTAGCAGAATATTTTGTTAAATAAACAATTTAATTTTATACTTTTATTAATGTTTTACGAATAGAATTAAATTGTTTAGACTAGTAATTTAAAATTGTTATAACTGTTTAAAGTATCTGGTTGAATCAATAAAACTTAAAGTATCTGGTTGATCAACATCATATCAATTAAGAAAATGTTTCTTAAATGTGTTTGATTAAAAAAAATATTTTATCAAACATCTTTTGTTAAATAAAACAAAAATTGGGCTGTGCATTTAAAAAGAGAATTATATATCTGAATCAATACAACTTGCATTCATTGACCCATTTATTTTCTAAATATAAAATGTCGAAGAGGTAATTTCTTTCCTGGGATGAAAAATTTATTTGCAACTTTTTCACATAAAAACTATTCTTAATAAATTTCAATTTATTCATATTGTTTTAATCCTTAGAAGGTTAAATATTGTTACGAGAAAGAAATTACAGCTTCGAGATTTTGCCATATTTTTGTAGTTAGAAAATTGAAAAAAAATGTATATATATTATATATATATATGTATGTTTATAATCTTAAGTTCAAATTGGTTTAATATGTTTTTATGTATATTTTAAGGATAATTAAGATCTTAATTTAATTTTAATTTCTTTTTTCTGTAGGACATTTTAAGTTTTAAAGTTCAACAAAGTGGGAAGATAGCTTTAAAATGCTTCGAGGAAATTGTACTGGTCGATCGGCGTTTGAATCTTTTCTAATCGTTTCCATAAAATAGACTGTGATTCGAAAGAAGCAGTCAATATTTAAAAAGGTCCCTTTTATTCGAAATAAAATTGCGCGCACTCTAAAGGCAGACGATATCCAATATCAAGTTCAATTCTTACAAGACAAGGAAATTTATTGAAAAGAATATATGAAATTTATTTATGAATTTTATTAAATTATATTAATTTTAGAATTCCATGTTGGAAAAAGGTTCTATACTCAATAATAATTAATTAATCTTTTGTATTTTTCTTTAAATTGTCAACTTACCGAAGAATCGTAATTCTTACCCAGGTTTTACAAAAAAGAAAATTATGTTAAATTTCAAACTCGTAAATTTGAAATAAATTTTTTAAACTTTTTTCTGATAAAAAGGGAAGAGAATTAAGATTTATAATTATTAAACACATTTTTTGTTAATTACCTCGTTACGGTTTCACATTACATAAAATGGATTTTTAAATAAAATATCAGGGACAGAAAATTGTGCATTGCGCGAAAAAACGCGAGTATAATAATAAAAAAAAATGAATATTAAACATTTAATTCTTACATTTGTTTGTGTTTGAATATAATTTTTTTTTTATTAAGTGTCAGTTTTTTGTGGATTTGTGTATGTTAAATAAAAAACAAGTTTTAGGCCATTAATTCCACATTTCTTTTAAATTTACAATATTTTATAAAAACGACGTTTCGGCAGCTACCGCTACCCTTATCCAGTTTATTATTATTTTTTTTTTCCTTTCATAAAATGATTTTGAAAATTATTAAAGCTGCTATATTAAAAAGATTCTTATATATATATATATTTTTTTTTTAATACTAAAAATCATAAAATAAATCAATTAAAAGATTTTTATGCAACATGATCATACAGTGTCATACAGCTTGGACATGATGATGAATAAAATCATCATCATGTATAAAAATCTTTTAATTGATTTATTTTATGATTTTTAATATTAAAAAAAAAGATAAGAATCTTTTTAATATGGCAGCTTTAATAATTTTCAAAATCATTTTATGAAAGGAAAAAAAAAATAATAATAATAAACTTGATAAGGGTAGCAGTAGCTGCCGAAACGTCGTTTTTATAAAATATTGTAAATTTAAAAGAAATGTGGAATTAATGGCCTAAAACTTGTTTTTATTTAATCATTTTTTTTTGTTGGTTTCATTTCCATAATCGTAGTTTTCGTTTGGTTTATTTATTCTTTTACCTGGGAGGATAATTTTGAATAAATATGGAGAGTATTTTTTTTTCTCGTTAGATACGACAAACCCACGAAACATGACTACGATTATGGATCTTCGACCAGTAGCCGATACTCTGATCGCCACTACAAATCCTCGACAGCGTAAGTATCAGTAAAATAATCTTCCCGCTCAGTTGATATTGTTTGATGAAAGTTTTACTATTGTCAGAATATCCACACTTTTGATATTTTGAAGCGCATGCACGAGAATGAAAGTCGGTCATCCGTTGTATTTTACTGTGAATATTATGACTAGGGAGAGCATAGTAGTTATTACCCCTATGGAGATTTTGTAGCCGGTGCCATTGTCTTCTTTCTCTCTAAAACATAATACAAAATCTTCTATCTTACCGTATACTATTCTTCGGCACACCTTAACGCACAAAAAAAAACATCTGCCGTGAAAATTTTATGATTCAACTTTTACTATCTAATTAAAGTTTAAAATTTCTTTTCTTTTTATTTCAAAAATATTGGAAGATCCTAAAACTTTTGCTGCTCAGGTCGTAAATATAAGCACGCCACGAATCGAATATTTTAAATTAAATTTTCTTTTGTAAAGGAAGGTAAAGGATTTTGATTTAAAATTTTATACTTTAATGTTGTTTTTACCTCTTTTTATGCTGTTATTCGTTATTATTTTAATTAAAATACAACAAAAGTTATATTCTGTCGAATTTCAACTTAACAGAACAATAATTAATCTGCATAAGTATCTGTCAAGTAGCACTATTGCGCATAAAAAGAATTGTCAAAGAATACTATTGCGCGCGAAAAATTTTCTTTAGACACTACTGCGCATAAAAAATTGTTTACGTACGCTACTGACTACGCTACTATTTTTGAAATAATTGCGAATATATTTGATAAATTTTAAACTAAAAGTTTTCAATTTATAAATATTATCTAGATTTTAAGAGGAACTGGACACATACTCGAGAAGAGGCTATGTTTTAAACCATATTTTATTTTTTGAAATAAAAAAACTAACATTTAATTTAAAACAAAATAAACCATTAAAACTCGTAATTGGATAAAAGTTAAAGCTTTTTGAGAGTCAGAAAGAAAACAGTTTTTCTCTTTTTCTAAAATCGTTTCTAAATTTCAAAAAGCTTAAATTTTTATCCTAATATAATTTTTAATAGTTTATTTTTATTTTAAATTAAATTTACCACCTTTTGCCTTTTTAAAAATTACATTAAAAGATAGTTTTCCTATTACAAGAAGCAAAATAATGTCTTTAAACATAACATCTTCTTGATTATGTGTCTAATTCCATCTTAAAAGAAAAATTTAAGGAGAGTGGTGACTGAAACTGAATCTCAAACTAAAAAATGCTTTTTAATGCAAACAAAAAAATAAACAATTTTAATTGATTAATTTTCAGAAAAAAGAGGTTAGGCCAACATTTGTTGTCAAATAATTGTTTTTTTTTTTTACATTTTGGGTTTTTTCTTTTAGCTCAGAAAAAAATCGCAGTTTTTATCAAATTTTGATAAGCAATTGCTGATTTTATTTTTAAAATATTGTTTAAATTCGTAATAATTTTTATATTGACGACAGTTTGTTGTTTAAAAACTATTGTAGAGAATTTTAATAAGTAAATTCAGCTATTTTTGATAAAAATTTGAAAATAATTGCGATACTTATTTGTATCAAACTATAAAAGAAAAAACACAAAATGTTAATAATTATTATTTGTTTACTAATTTTGGTTCAATGACTTTCTTTTATTTCATTGTACAACTAGATCTTTAAAAATTATTGGAAATTAATTTTGATTATATTGTTGTTTGTGTTAAAAAGCAATTCTTAATTTAAGGTTTTGTTACTATATCACCACTCTTCTTAAATAGATGGCAAAAGCATTAATTTATAAAATTTTATTTTGAATTTTTGTAATTCTAATTATATTTTAGAGCGAAAGGAAGAGAACTTGGAAGCCCAAAAATCTGTATTTGTTTTTAAATAAAAAAAATCTCAAGTATCGCCACTTCAAGTAGTGGTTATTATTCATCGTAACACTCAGAAGGAAAATGGTTCTTAGTTTTGTAGCATTTTTTTTTTAATTTATAATAAGTTCATTATTTTATTTTCATTTTAAAATAAATGTTCATTTTGATTTGTCTATTTTAGAGTTAATTAACTTTTCTGTTATCCATAATCAATTAATGCAACTTTGATAAAGATATAATTTGGCACAACTTCTAACATTAAAAAATAATGTCAAATCTATAAAAATCTCAGGTTCTGATTTTGAAAGAGCAATTTAAGAAAGTTTCTTCTGCAGCTATAAAAGCTAATAGCAGAAATAGATTTTAGATATCAACCAGTACTAATTCTTGAGCATTAAAGATTCTATCAAAATTGTTATTACTAAGTAAGTATTCTGAGAAAATGGGAACTATGTACTTTTTAAAATCACTTGTCATTATCTCAATCATCACATTTTATTTAAATACATTGATGATAAGGATTGTGAACAATTTTTCAACATTTTAATAATTACAGTTAATATTTATAATATTGATGTATACTAAATTATACAAGTTTATAACAATATTATATTATAGTTATAACAAAATATATATATAATAACAATAACAATAATAATATATTACCTATACCATTTTATTTTAAATAATAAAAATAAATTTCAAGAATTAAAATTTAATTTTATTGTACCAAATAAAAAATTATTTAATTGATTCATTATGTTTAGGGACGATGTTTATCAAAGTGGTGGAAGATATGCTTCTTATGATTACGAAGATGATTCCTTGGGTGGTCATTCTTCTCATGATTATTACGATCAGTCCGAATATCCAGGTAAGCAGAATTATTTCACGAAATATTTCATTTCATCAAGTAAAATTTTAAACTAAATTTCATTAGCTCTGAAATTTGTCGAGTAAAATTAATTTTTGCTTAGACAATAAGATTTTCAAAGCAGTTTATGTCGAATTAAGACAATATCATTTTACAAAGACAATGGTGCGAAATTATCCTTGCCTTTGTAACTCATCAAATAAACTAAACTGGCTTGTCATTCGCGCATTAAAATGTTCAAATGTCTTCGAACTGAAGTAATCAGAAAAGAAAATTAATTATAAAGGAAATAAATGTAATATAATACTTTTAAAATATTGAACAAATATTTAAATATTGATAAATTGTGAAATGTTGAAAACAAATTTCTAAATATTGAAAAACTTCTAAAATGGAAAAAAAAACGTCCAAAGTTCTGAAAGGAACTGATATGAAGACTAAAATTT
Source organism: Ganaspis brasiliensis (assembly GCA_037103525.1). Lineage (NCBI taxonomy): Eukaryota > Metazoa > Arthropoda > Insecta > Hymenoptera > Figitidae > Ganaspis > Ganaspis brasiliensis. The sequence goes on from JAZKLR010000303.1 coordinate 291,768, forward strand.
CTATCAGCTTAAGTAATAGAATAACGTGTATAATAACTATTTACTAAACTAATCTAAAAACGCGCATAAGACAAACCTAATCTTATTTGAAATAAAATTTAAATATCAATTATTCTTTGAATAGTGTTAAATTTGGAAGGAAGCTTGACAATTACAGTATGTTGAAATGATAAAAAGGAAAATTGTGTGAAAAATTATTTTGACCAACTAAATTATATTTTGCAGTTGTCTGTAAATTTTCTAATTTTTATCTTATAGCATTTCCGGGACTTGCAATTAATTATATTTTAATTTTATAATTTAATTTAAGTAACAAAATTAAATTTACAAACAAATTTTCAAAATTTTCAAATTTTGTTACTATTTTATATTTGAATGAATAATTAGATATATTTTCACTTTAAGTAACAGTTTAAACTGCAGTAGAAAATTTAAAATGTCATTATAGAATAAATTAACCCAATGAGAAATCCAAGTATCAAATTTAGAATCTCCGAAACAAAAAAATAAATTCTAAAAATATTTTTTTCAAGACAATATTCCTTTAACTGTTGTCAGTAGTGTAAAAGCTTTCCAATTAATATAAGTGTAATTTTCAAAATATTTCTTCGGCATTTCCTGAAAACGATTAATCAAAATACCTCAATCAATGAAATTCGCAGACGACTCTTCAAGCCGCGCATGGAAAAGTTACAAGACTACAACGACTTCAGGCTCGGCCTCGCGCTACCGCACAGCTCCATACACACGACCCTCCAAGTAAACATCTCCTTTTAACAAATTCAAAATTAATTTTTCCCCTAAACAATCAATCTAAATTAATTCATATTTTTATTACAAAAATTTTCTTTTTATTTTACTTGAAAAAACAACTCAAATAACGCAGGTAAATGTTTAATCTATTCACTCACGTATTTAGTTTCAAATTATTTTTCTTTTAAATACGATTTTTATGTTTAGACACTTTTCTTACTTAGTTGATTTTGATTTGCTTCGATTTTTCTTTCTTTTAATTCGTTTTCATTAAAAAGTCATCCTGTTCCTAAAATAATTTTATTTTAAAAAACGTTCTTTAATATAAAGACATTTTTGTCTTAAAACAATTTCAGACTAGGCATGTTCTTAGTTTGAAAAAATTGTCAATTTAAGATCATTTTTATGTTCAAACCTTTTTGGTTTTATGTATTTTTATTATTGTCTGTATTTAAGGAAGTAATCTTCATTGTTATAACCTCAAACTAAAATCTAGTTTTTCACTTCCGAATAAAAATATTATTATTCAACAGCTTTTAAAAAATCAAGTCTTACGGTTCTCAGAAAAAATTAGTTTTTGCCAAATTTTGACATCAAATAAGAATTATTTAACATTTTGAGTTTTTTATTTTGATCTAGTGGAAATATACAATTTTTATCCAATTTTGACAATTAATAATTCATTTTTCTTTTTAGAACATTTTCTACAATTTTATATGTTGGATTTTGTTAAATAATATTTTATTAAAATGTTATTAAACAAACAAATAAAATTATAGAAAATGTTTCAAAGAGAAAAATGAGCTATTATCGGTCAAAATTGGATGCGAAATACAGATTTTAATTATGTCTATAGAAAAAAAAGGTTAAACAATTATTAATTAATTGACAACAAATTTTTGCTGAATCTAATTTTTTTTATAAAGGTAAAACTTGATCTTTGAAAATTTAGTGAAATTAATTTTAATAATTTTCTTCGGTGTAATTAAAAAATCAAATTTGATCCAAATGAATGTTTCTTGTATTAAATAAATGTTATTTATACATGCTTGATTTAATTTATTAAATTTAATTAAAGTAAAATTAAGATTAATTAAATTTAATTGAATTTGAATTTGAATTTTATATTTAATAACTAATTTATTTAAAATAAGATTTTTAATTTTTAAAAATCTCATCTAATTATATACAGTACTTCATTTAAAATTTTCATATCAAACATACAAAGCGGATAATTAAAAATAATGAAATTTAACAATGCAGAAGATTAATAATAAAGTAGAAACTGATTCTCATAAATTATTTTATAACAGTTGTTTTAAGTAATAATTTATTATCATTTTGAATTTTTATTATTTTCATAAATTATTTTATATCAGTAATTTCACATAATAATTAACTTAACTGAAACTCTTTATTGCATGTTCGAAATAAAAAGTTTTACTAGATCTGAAAAATTAAAGGGACTTTAAAGAATCAGATTTTACGGATACTGTGAAACATTTATTTGGTTCAAAAATAACTAATTAACAGATTATAGTCGAGGTTTTATTATCTGCAAAATTGTGAGTCTTAAAGGATCAATGATATTTTTTAATCCAATATATAATTTTTGGAGAATTATATTATAAAGACTTCTGAAAGAAAATTTTAGTTTAAACAAATTTATTTTTCAAAACATTTTTAATTTAATCCATTTATATTTCAAACCTTTTTTGTTTTAAACCCTTCTCATTTTCAACCATTTTAATTTAAAAACATTTTTATTGTTGGAAATTTTTAGTCTTTATTATTTTTAGTTGAAAGGAATAAATTTAAAACTAAACATACGCGTTCATCCCACCTTCCTTTTTCCTTTAATCCTTTTTTTCTTTTTTTTTTGTTCCCTTAATATATTTTCAGACCTCAGACAACGTTCAACTTGATGAAACCAATGTTCGGAATGGATAAATCGTCAGGTGGAATGGGAAAAATGTAACGTGAATACATGAAAATGTAATAAAAAGAAGCGCGCTACAACATTTTAAACAAAAAACGCAATTCTTACGACTCACTTTCAATTGAAGCTGTTTTATTTCTCTGAAAACCAAAAAATTTAATACATTTTTTGCATTTAAACCGTGTCATTGCAAGACGAATTTAGGTCTTCAAGAATAATTGTTTATAAACTTTTTTAAGGGTATGTTTGTACCTTACTTTCAGTGTTTTATAAAAGTATCAAAGAAATAATAAATATGTCTAAACATTTTAAAATTAATTCCATTATAAAATTAAAATTGTCGACTATTACAATTTAATGTACTACTTAAAATGAACGAAAATAATAGACAAAAATTAAATGTTAAATATTGTAATACTATATTTACATCGACAAGTAAACTAATTATTGTAATTCTGAACAATGAAACGTTTAAATAAGATTAATCATCAAAGCATTTATCATCATGTAATGTAATCTTCAATGTAGAATAGGTATATTTCATGTATGAAATAATTATACTGTGTGGATTTTTTGTTATAAAATTCATAAAATATTTCTACTTAAAATATATAATTACTTATGTTTATGTTTAAATAAAGCAGAGAGTAATCGATCTGCAAAATACGTTAAGAAATCACATTAAAATAATCACCTGATAATTCAATACACAATTTTCAATGTATTAGTCACAAACTTGAGAAATAAACACAAATAAATAAAAAATTAAAGCACCTATTTCTTCTAAATATCACTTATTTTTAACCTAATATTTGTAGTAATAATTTAATATTTATAATTGTAATCTACTATTTATTCTTATCTAATTTCGACTTTATTATTACATAAGTGGAAATGTTGTTTTGTAATCAAGTACAATAAATAAAATGATTTAGGTAATTAATTAACTAGAAAATTTTTTCAGTATTCACAAATTTCTGTTTTTTATCAATTCTACTCTTTTTTTTTAATTATTAAAAAAATTTTAATGTACCTAAAAGAACAGAAATAAGCTTTTTGAATACTTAAAAAAATTTCTAAACATTTACTTTAACTAAATAAGATTAACAGATTTAAAAATATTTCCACTTTATTTCCACTACAATTTAAAAAGATTTATTTAATCCAAATATGTCCGAGTATGTATGTTTAATGTTCATTTAAAGTATACAAAAACTATTTTTGTCATAAACGAATAATTAATGTATTGGTTAAATAATTCATCATAAACAAATAAAAGAAAATTGATTGCATTTAATGTTTATTTTAAAAAATCGTATCGTTTTTAATGTGAAAATCAGCATATCTGGATTAAAAAAATTTTAACACATGATTCAAACATGAATTTGTGTTTGAAGATGATTTTAAAAAAAACGAAGTTATTAAAAAATTATAAGTTGTTAAGTAACACTTTAAAATTTGGATATCAATGACAGATAATTTTAAAAAATTTAATACTTCGGATGAAAATTAAAATGACTACTGTTATAATTTTCATAGACAATAAACATAGATAAGCAGTTAAGTTGGATAATATGTGTATTAAATATTAATTAATAATTAATTTCATCACTTTGCGATTATTGTCATTTTAATTTCTCTTTAAGGGAATAAATCATGAAAAAAGAACTTTTATCAAAACATTTTATTGATGTCAAAAATGAACTTTATAATTCTAAAGCTGCATCTATTAAAAAAAACAATTTTAATTTTGTTAAAAAGTGTATTAATGTATGATAATTTAGATTTTTAAATAAGACAAAGGTAAGGACATTTATTATTAAGAATTTATAATGTGAATTGACAAAGATAAATTTTTAAAAAAGTGATACATCATAACATACAATTTAAGGAAAAAATATATAAAGAAATCTATCTGTAATTTGGATCAATAAAATTGAATAAACAATATAATTCAAAATATACTAGCAAACATTATATAATATAAATTTTATAATGTATATTTAGATTACAATATTATAATAAATTTGTAACATCTAGAGTAAAGTATAATTTTATAAAAAATAAAATGTGACGAAATAAATGTAATGAACAAGTGCGACGATATAAATGAAAACAGTTAAAGTTACGTCAACTTAAAAGTTTTGAAAATGGTTAATAAATAAAACTAATAGTATAAATATAATAGAGATAAACATTTTTTTCAGTTTTCGACGATAAATATAAGAGATCTTTACGAATTTCAATGTCCTTAAAATCCAGAAGATTCATAAAAATTGGAATGTTTAATTTTTCTGTCTAAGGTATGACTTTTATAAATCTTCTTTAAAATGACTAGAACTTAAAGTTTTTCTTACAAGTTAACATATCCAAACCACTTTTTTAATTCTTTTACAAACAATCGTATTGCAGATAAAACATTTAATAATGCTGGAGGCAAACTTAATTATTAGATAAAATTTTGTGAGCTCCCAAATAATTTTAATTAAAAATGTTCATTTTGATAAAAATATAATCAAATTAACTTGATACAATTTTTGGAACCGTATACTTATTCTTGATATAAAGTTACATTTCCGAGAGTTTACGGGTTATGATCTTCTATAAAAATATTATGAGGACATCATATTTTAACTCTATATGAGCTCTTTGCAGGTTCTTTTTGTTTACTTTTTTACTATTATAAAAATTCAATGAAGGAATAAATTTTTTTGAAAGTTAAAAAGTCAAATTTTATTCCTGAAAATGTGTTTTTCAAAATTTGGATAAAATTAGTTTTTATGAAAATGTTATCAATTAAAAATGTATAACAACTAGAGAAACTCTGAATTAAATCTTGAAATTTTTGAAGATTTAATTGTACCATGCAAGTGAAAACCTCAAATTAAAGGATATTTATAAAGAATAATTTAAAGTTAATTTAAATTTACTTCTATTGAAAATTTTTATATTAATTTTCTTTGAGAGTTATTTTATATTATAAGTATTTCATATAAAGTTGTCGTGGCTTATTTAAAAAAAAAACTAGTAAATTTTTTGGGAACAATTTACGGACTTACGTCAATACGATTACGAAAGCTTTTATATATAATATTATTTTTAAGGTTAAGGTTAAAGATATTATTCGTTATTCGATTAATTTAGATTCCCTATTTCTGTAAGATTAATTTACAAAAATTGTTTGTAGGTTTTCTACATAATATATTCAAATCGAACAGACCAAAAATACATGCGTTCCGAAGACGGGTGTAATATGAGAAATAGTTTAATTATTCGGTTGTTCTACCTGCGACTATTTTTTTTTTTTTACCGCGTCTTATTCGGTTGCTCTATGACTTTATTTTGTGTGCGCGGTTTTTTTAAACGAGTTTTGCCTTTTCTGTTTGTGACTCTGAAGCAGTGTTTCTGTGTAATTGGGAACTATATGATTGCTTTTGAGACTCTCATCATCTGCAAGCTATTTGAACTTTAAATATTATTTGAAACATTTTAGTATTTAAAGTGGAACTTTCTCTAAGTGTTGTCATAAAATGATCTTTTTTAGACCATAATTATTAATTTTTACATTTAGCTTTTGATTGGCATTGGAATAATTTTTATATCCGATTTACATTATTTTCTCCGTAACATGTGCTTGAAATTTTAATTTAAGTAATTTAATAGTATGTTACTTTCTATTCGGATTATTATCTCTTATTTTGATTTCTGAATTGAACTTGAAGGCCATTTGGTTTCTGCAATGCTTTGTGTTCCGCTAATTGCTTGTTTACTTTTAATTTGATAAATTCTTGACAGTAATTGCTTGTTGATGTGCAAGGTGAATTTAAGGACACTGCTGTTTTCGTTTTGTGTTGATCTACCGCCGTTGGTTGCGTCTGTGTCTTTGGCACTGTTGGACTGTAAGTTGCCGCGACATCTTTGTTAGTTTACGTGCATTACCGAGGAGACTTTTTGGGTACTGTTTCAATCACTAATCACTGTTTTTTACGCGATGCCCAGAGTAAAAATCAGTACTGGCTATTTGTTAATATTAATACAAGAGGCCATTAAACCAAAGAAGAAGTTTAATTTTTCCGCCAGAGGAAATATGTTGTGTGTCAAGAAAATATATAAGGAGCCCCTACTAGAAGTAAAAAGATAGAAATCTTATCACTTTTTATCTTTTCTTATCCCTGTTATAGAAAGAGATGCAGAAAGGATATCATTTTCAAACTCGACTCTATATCTCCTTATATCTTTCTATCGACCCCAATCTCTTTCAATCTCTACCTTAATTACGATGACCAGCTTATCGCCATTAATCGGCTTTTCCCTATAACTTTTAATCTCTAATCTTTACCATCCTATACCTTTCTATTGCCTCCAATCTCTTTCAATCTCTACCTTAATCATAATGACCAGCTTATCGCCATAAATCACCTTTTTCCTATAACTTTCAATCTCTAATCTATACCTTTCTGTCCAGTCCTATCCCTACCTTAATGGACATAGCGAGTTATCGCTTTTCATCACCTATTCTATAACTTTCAATTAATTTCTAATACCTTCATATTATTTCCAAACCCCACCTGAATGAACATGATGAGCTTTCCCTTTTAATCACTTTTCATCAATACTTTTCAATAACCTATAACATATCCACATATTTTTTGCTATTGCACTCTAACCAGCATCATCAGTTATCGCTTTTAATCACCTTTCTTCTATAACTTTTAATCTTTCGCCTATCCCTTCCTATCCCTTTTTATCCCTTTGTATCCCTTTTAATCCCTTTCTATCCCTACTTATACTTTCCCATCCCCAACTGAAAGAACATGATCACTCACTAGATTACTTAAAGTAATGAAAGGAAAGTGATTAAAAACGAAAAATGATCATGTTAATACAGGTGGGATAAGAAAATATAAAAAGGGATAGAAAGGGATAGAAAAGGATAGAAAGAGATAGAAAGTGATAGGTGAAAGATAGAAAGTGTTTGAAGGAAAATGATTAAAAGCCATAAACCGATAATGCTGGTTAAGAGAAGAATAGCAAAAAATATGTGTATATGACATAGGTTATTGAAAATTATAGATGAAAAGTGATTAAAAGGGAAAGCACATAGTGTTCATTCAGGTGGGGTTTGGAAATGATGTGAAAGTATTAGACATTAATTCAAAGTTATAGAAAAAGATGATTAAAAGCGATAACTTGCTATGTCCATTGAAGTAGGGATAGGGCGGGATAGAAAAGTATAGATTAGAGATTAAAAGTTATAAGAACAAGGTGATTAATGGTGATAACTGATCATTATGATTAAGGTAGAGATTGAAAGAGATTGGAGGCAATAGAAAGGGATAGGATGTAAAAGATTAGAGATTGAAAGTTATAGGGAAAATGTGATTAATGGCGATAAGCTGGTCATGGTGATTAAGGTGGAGATTGAAAGAGATTGAAGGCAATAGAAAGGGAAAGGATGGTAAAGATGAAAGATTGAAAGTTATAGGGAAAAGGTGATTAATGGTGAAAACTGATAATTATGATTATGGTAGATATTAAAAGAGATTTGAGGTCAGTACAAAGAGTTAAGAAGGTACAGAGTAGGGATTGAAAATTATACGTTTTCTGTATCTCTTTCTATAACAGAAATAAGAAAAGATAAAAAGTAATAAGATTTCTATCTCTTTATTTCCAGTATGGATCTCCAAAAATATAAATACTATGTGGGATAGAAAAAGATAGAAGAGGAAGATTAAAAGAGATGGGAATAAGAGTGATAAAAGGCAGTCAAGTAAAGAAGTGATCTGTAGTGTATCGTGCGTTAGCTCAGTTGGTAGTGTGCTTAGGTTAATGCGCACGAGGTTGGGGGATCGCTCCATCATAGCTGACAATTTTTCAGTATTATACATGTTAAATATCAGATTAATTTCAGTATATATAGATATATATACTACCATATAAAATAACTAAAGCAATTGGGTATTTAAAATAGTAGATAAGCGAAAAGATAGATGGAGATTAAATTTTTAAAGAAGAGGATGGAAAGGGGATAGAAAGAGATTCACTTTTTATAGAAAAGGAAAAAAAGGGGATAGAAAGAGATAAAAATAGTTGATAGACGAGGAGATAGAAAGAGATTTATTTATTTTAGAAGATGATAGAAAGGGAATAGAAACGGATACAAATTCAAAGCGAATAAAGAAAAGATATAAAGAGGTAGACGTTTAGAGATAGAAAGATATTGTGTTTTGGGAATGCAAAGTAGATATATGGAACGGATAGAAAAAGTGTAATCTCTTTCTATCCTCATATTTCTTTCCCTTTTTATCTTTTTACTCTTAGCAGGGAGGTGTGTTCGGTTATTGACAGCAAAGAACCGGCGTAAATTTAAATCATAAAGGTTTGATTTTTTCTTAAATAGTTTCTCTCCATTGACATAACCTCACACTAGAAAGTGGTTTTTCACTCAAAATAATTATTACCATAGTAGCAAAAGGAATTTATCCCTTCCATATTGTATTGATTTAGTAGGAACGATCAGAGGAAGGCAGTGGAAAAAATATTCCAAATTTTTTGTCGTCTAACAACTTTGCGACGTTTCGTTGCCCTGGTTCGGCAACCTCATCAGGCTAAATTTATTAAAATTGTTTTTAATTACAAGATTTTTTTTTTTTTTTTTTTTTTTTTTTATAAATATATTATATAAATTTACCTTAAGTAATAAATTTTTAAATCCTCATTTTTTGTTTAGAATTCACATTTTTTGAAGACACACACAATTTAAAATTTTTATTTACGTTTGTAAAGACGTGTCTAAGACGACGTCTTAGTCAAAACTGAATCTAATTAGTATCATTACATTGTTTACAATTAACTCTCCATGATAACCAAGTTCGAAAAACAAATTAGAAATTAGAGAATAAATTCAAATTTAATTTTCAAATCAGAAATTAATGATTTTTATTGAGAAATTTTATTAATGGAAAATATATTTTATTAAGCCATAAAATATCCTCTTTTCTATTTATGGTTGAATTTTCGGATTTGATATTAATCATTTCAGAAATTAAACGTTTTCTGCGATTAGGTTCATAGTCAATAATTTTTGAATTGTCCCAATCAAAATCGTGGCCAAGTTTATTCTGGTGTTCACATAAAACTGAATTTTTATTTTTCTTTGTTATATGTTCATTCATACGTACTCCTAAAGCCCGTTTCGTTTCGCCTATATATGTTGACTCACAATTCTTACAATCTATCTTGTAGACAACACCGATTTTTTCCCATTTTTTTGAAATGTCTTTGCCCAATTTTACTACGGAAGTTAAAACTTTGTTAACAGAAGGAATAGTCAAAAGATTAAAATTTTTTAGAATCATAGATAATTTATGGAAAATATGGTTATTGTAAGGTAAACAAACTTTAGGAAGAACAGAATATAATAATGTTGAACTTTTGTTATTTTCCTTTGAATTGCCTTGTGATGAGATTTGAATTTTTTTACATCTCACTTTAATTAACTTGTCAATAAAAGAAATTGGGTAATCGTTAGATATTAAAATTTTTCTAATAATTGTTAAATTTTCAGAAAAAAATTTTTTTTCCGAAAGTGATATTGCTCTGTCAACTAGATTAAAAACAATGTTTCTTTTTTGTTGGAGTGGATGACCGGAAAAGAAATTTATTAGTCTACTAGAAGAAATTGGTTTTCTATACCAATTTGTGATGATTTTATTATTTTTTTTAATAATTAGTGTATCAAGAAAAGGAATTTCATTATTTTTTTCCATTTCAAAAGTAAATTGTAGATTTTCATCATAAGAGTTAAAAATATTGATAAACAGGTCAACATATTTTTTATTTATACAAATAATGGTATCGTCAACGTATCTAAAATAGAAAAGTGGTTTGCAATTATATTTTTTTCCAAAGTCAATAAACAATCACTCTCCAGGTCATCCATAACCATATCAGCAAAAAGGGGTGAAATCGGTGAACCCATTGGGGTACCTCGATTTTGTTTATAAAACTTATTGTTAAAAGAAAAATAAGTGTTATCGTATAAAAACTTAGTACACGTTATGATTTCATTAAAAGGAATTTTACATTTATTATTAATATCCTGCAAACGACGATCCAAACTTTGTAAAACCAAATTGCAAGGAATATTGGTAAACAAAGAGCATACGTCCAGTGAGAGAAGAACAGAGTCAGAATCAATTTTTATTTCTTGTAATTTTTTCTTTAAATCAAAACTGTTATTGATATGAGATTTGGGAGTTTTTATACTATTTTTTAATTCACTATATATTATTTTTGATAAAAAATGAGTTGGACTGTTTTTTAATGAGATAATGGGTCGAAGAGGAACATTTTTCTTGTGTATTTTAGGAAGACCGTATGCTTTTGCTAACATAGTATCTGTAAGAGTGAGGTCATCATTATGAAATTTCCTTTTTAAAAAATCATTATTGTTCAAATCTTTTAAAATCTTAGATGTATTGGTCTGGAGTTTTTTTAAAGGATTGACATTAACTATAGAATAAGTAGAATTGTCCGATAAAAGATCTAGCATTTTTTTATTATAGTCTTCTTTTTCCATACACACAGTGACGTTCCCCTTGTCGGCACTAGTAAAGAAAATATTAGGGTTATTTTTTAAAAATGTTTTTGTATTCAACAATTTATTATTAAATGTTCTCTCTACGCTTGAAATATGACTCTTGTTTTTATTTATTTTATTTAGCAAAACCTGAGAGACTTTTTCTCTCAAACTATTTTTTACATTTTCATTAGTTTCCAATTTGCTGACAGAAAATTCAACGTTTTTAATCGTATTGACAATATCTTGTTTAGAAAATTCATGTGAAACACTAAAATTGGGACCCAGTGAAACTATATCAAGTACATCATTGGGAATTTCTACTTGAGATAAATTTTTAACCCAATTGTTTTTGTCTTTCGAATTGAAAGGATTTTTTACCCCCTTTGTCAATTTTAATAGTTTTTTGTTATGTAAATCATTATGTTTTTTAAGAATATTTATAAATTTAATTTCTGAAAAGTTAAAAAAAATTTTTATTATGTCAGTATTAATGTCAGAATTTAAAATGGAATTTTTTTGTTTGTTAAGATATTTTTGCAAATATGAAATATGAATATGTACATCTCTAATTTCTAATTTTAACAATTTTTTTGAAAAAACAATATTGTGATTGTGAATTCTTCTCTTTGCAAAACTACTGTAAAAGGTTAAATTATTATGACGTTTGTTAATATTGTGAATATGTTGAGGAATAACTTTTATCGGACAATTCTACTTATTCTATAGTTAATGTCAATCCTTTAAAAAAACTCCAGACCAATACATCTAAGATTTTAAAAGATTTGAACAATAATGATTTTTTAAAAAGGAAATTTCATAATGATGACCTCACTCTTACAGATACTATGTTAGCAAAAGCATACGGTCTTCCTAAAATACACAAGAAAAATGTTCCTCTTCGACCCATTATCTCATTAAAAAACAGTCCAACTCATTTTTTATCAAAAATAATATATAGTGAATTAAAAAATAGTATAAAAACTCCCAAATCTCATATCAATAACAGTTTTGATTTAAAGAAAAAATTACAAGAAATAAAAATTGATTCTGACTCTGTTCTTCTCTCACTGGACGTATGCTCTTTGTTTACCAATATTCCTTGCAATTTGGTTTTACAAAGTTTGGATCGTCGTTTGCAGGATATTAATAATAAATGTAAAATTCCTTTTAATGAAATCATAACGTGTACTAAGTTTTTATACGATAACACTTATTTTTCTTTTAACAATAAGTTTTATAAACAAAATCGAGGTACCCCAATGGGTTCACCGATTTCACCCCTTTTTGCTGATATGGTTATGGATGACCTGGAGAGTGATTGTTTATTGACTTTGGAAAAAAAATATAATTGCAAACCACTTTTCTATTTTAGATACGTTGACGATACCATTATTTGTATAAATAAAAAATATGTTGACCTGTTTATCAATATTTTTAACTCTTATGATGAAAATCTACAATTTACTTTTGAAATGGAAAAAAATAATGAAATTCCTTTTCTTGATACACTAATTATTAAAAAAAATAATAAAATCATCACAAATTGGTATAGAAAACCAATTTCTTCTAGTAGACTAATAAATTTCTTTTCCGGTCATCCACTCCAACAAAAAAGAAACATTGTTTTTAATCTAGTTGACAGAGCAATATCACTTTCGGAAAAAAAATTTTTTTCTGAAAATTTAACAATTATTAGAAAAATTTTAATATCTAACGATTACCCAATTTCTTTTATTGACAAGTTAATTAAAGTGAGATGTAAAAAAATTCAAATCTCATCACAAGGCAATTCAAAGGAAAATAACAAAAGTTCAACATTATTATATTCTGTTCTTCCTAAAGTTTGTTTACCTTACAATAACCATATTTTCCATAAATTATCTATGATTCTAAAAAATTTTAATCTTTTGACTATTCCTTCTGTTAACAAAGTTTTAACTTCCGTAGTAAAATTGGGCAAAGACATTTCAAAAAAATGGGAAAAAATCGGTGTTGTCTACAAGATAGATTGTAAGAATTGTGAGTCAACATATATAGGCGAAACGAAACGGGCTTTAGGAGTACGTATGAATGAACATATAACAAAGAAAAATAAAAATTCAGTTTTATGTGAACACCAGAATAAACTTGGCCACGATTTTGATTGGGACAATTCAAAAATTATTGACTATGAACCTAATCGCAGAAAACGTTTAATTTCTGAAATGATTAATATCAAATCCGAAAATTCAACCATAAATAGAAAAGAGGATATTTTATGGCTTAATAAAATATATTTTCCATTAATAAAATTTCTCAATAAAAATCATTAATTTCTGATTTGAAAATTAAATTTGAATTTATTCTCTAATTTCTAATTTGTTTTTCGAACTTGGTTATCATGGAGAGTTAATTGTAAACAATGTAATGATACTAATTAGATTCAGTTTTGACTAAGACGTCGTCTTAGACACGTCTTTACAAACGTAAATAAAAATTTTAAATTGTGTGTGTCTTCAAAAAATGTGAATTCTAAACAAAAAATGAGGATTTAAAAATTTATTACTTAAGGTAAATTTATATAATATATTTATAAAAAAAAAAAAAAAAAAAAAAAAATCTTGTAATTAAAAACAATTTTAATAAATTTAGCCTGATGAGGTTGCCGAACCAGGGCAACGAAACGTCGCAAAGTTGTTAGACGACAAAAAATTTGGAATATTTTTTCCACTGCCTTCCTCTGATCGTTCCTACTAAATCAATAATTATTACCATTTTGTGTTTTTTTCTTTAAATCTAGTAAAAATTTGTAATTTTCATCCAATTTTAACAAAAACTGTCGATTGAAGGACTGTTTTTCTAGTACAATGAAATGTTTCGGGTTAAGGTTAAGGTTTCGCCCGTTTTCAGAACGCATGTAATTTTGGTCTGGCGGGCGAACTAATTCATTCTACTTATTTGAAGGTGGGTAATAATTGGCCTTCTTTCGATGTGGTAAAATTACAAAAAAATGCACGTAAAAAAGTTGCACTACTTCGTGAGTTGCACTTACTACATATTTGGGGTTATGTGAATCACACAATAAGCACATAGTAACCGGCCAAAAAGAGATTGACTAAAATGAATTAAAATGGTTGCGAACCAGATCAAAAACGGCATTGTTTTTAATAAAAAGCTATATTAATATTAAACATATTTCGGAAATTTTTCATCCGTTTTAATTTCGTTTGTTTAAAATGAATTAAACTGTTGTCAATTTTCACGTTCTAAACGAAATTCAATTGATTTCACATTTTTTAAGGATAAAGCAGCATTAAATTGATTTCAATTCTAGTTACTGTATCGGAATTAAAATGTATACGATTTTCATCAGAAATTAAAATTAATAGTATTTGATACGTACCTAGATGAATACTGTTAACAAAAATTAAAACTTTAAAGGCCAAAAACGACATTAAACATCTTGGAACCGATTTTATTCATTTCAAGCAACCTTTTTTCTTGCCGGGAATATTGTTGAGTGTGAAACGCACTGTAAGGAATTTAAACTTTTAATACTATTTAAGAAGGGTCGACCACTTGACATAACCTCAAACTAAAAAGTGATTTTTAACGGAAAATGAAACCGCATAATTAAAATGATTTCACTTTTCACCAAATTTTGAAAGATTTAGTTGTACAATTATCAGATAAAATCAGGTAGGACCAAAATTTGTTGTCAAATAATAATTATTATTAACCATTTTGTGTTTTTCTTTAAGAGTCTGTAACCAATTGTAATTTTCAATCAGTTTTGACAAATAATAGCTCATTTTGCTGTTTAAAATATTCTCTACAATTTCACTCATTGAATTTTGTTTAAAATATTTTGTTCAAAAGTTATTAAACAAATAAAAATTGTTTTTAACATATTTTATTAACAAAACATTTTAAACAAAATTCAACGAGTGGAATTCGACGCCTCCCGTTGATAAAATGCTCATTTAATTGTCAAAAATATATAATTCTAACTCGGAGCACAGTTCAATATGAAACTAGTTCGTTGTCCGTACAATATGATTACTATTCAATGCGTTCAGAATAATATAATGCTAACTCAAAGTTGTTTTTAATATTAGTCATTTTCAAGTTTAAATACAGTTGATTATAAAATGTTAAGTTAATAATGATATTATACAATTCGTTCTCATCTTTAGATGTAAAAATAATTTAAATTTTCCAGTTATTATAAATAATTTTATGCATGACATTTCTCATTATAAATAATAAATTACATAAAATTAAGTTCTTAAGCTTCTGTTATTCATTCACTAGATTACATTTAATTCAAGATTTAAAACAAATCTTACTAATTTTTTAATATTTTAACCTAAAATATTAAGAGTTAGACAAATCTTTAGTATTATTATTCAAGATTGTTATAAACATTATAAGTGATAACTAAAAGTTGCGTTTAATGTAATTCAAATACAAGTTTAAGCACAATAAATAACAAAATGCTAATTTAATCATGATATTATTTCCCGCTTTTTCGTTTTTAGATGTAAAAATAATTTACTTTTTCCTGTTAGTATGGATAATTTAATGTATGGAATTTCTAGTTTATAAACAAATAATATGAAATTTAGATCTTAAACTTTTTAAATATAAAATTAAAAACCAAGTTAACTAATATTTAAATCTTTTAATTCAAAATACCAACAATTAAGATAATTCTTAGTATTATTATTCTATGCTATAAGTATTTCAAATGCTTGATATTTAAAATATAACTTTTATTATTAAACTTATATTTGTTTATCATTTATAAAGAATTACTAAAAATTATATTTTCATTATCAAGCATTTAAAATACTTATCATAATCTAGAATTAATTATACTAAAATCCGTCTAAAATGTTGATATTTTTAATTAAAAGATTAAAAAATAGTTTTTTTTTTAAATAGTAAGTCTAAATGTTTAAGATCTTAAATTGATGTTAATTGCTTAAAAACTAGAAATATAATTAATTACATTATTGATAATAATTGGAATATTTTTATTACTTTTACACCTAAAAATGAAAAAGTCTAAAATAATATTATACTTTAATTGGCATTTTAATATTCATTGTACGTATAAACTTGAATTGTAATTATTTTAAACGAAATTTTGAATTAGCATTATACTATTAACATTAAATAGAAATCTTATTACACGGACCATGAACTACCTTCATATTGAACTGAGATTTGAATTAGAATTATATATTTTTGACAATTAGAATAAGCATTGTATCAACGGGAGGCATCGAATTGTAGAAAATGTTTAAAAGAGCAAAATTAATTGAAAATTACAATTACTCACTGACTCATTAACTAAAAACACAAAATGTTGAATAATTATTATTTTAAAACAAATTTGGGTCCAACCTAATTTTTTCTCATAATTCTATAACTGAATCTTTTAGAATTTGGTAAAATCATTTTAATTATAGTTTCATTTGCTGTTAAAAATCACTTTTTAGTTTGAGGTTATGTCAAGCGGTCGACACTCCTTAATCAACCTTTTTTATCGGTGGGTGATAGAGTGATCGTGTATCTCGCTTCTGAAAACAATTAAATGAACTTATAACTTAGGGGTCGTCCACATATCACGTGATATCTTTAGGGGTGCGAGAGGGGTAGGCAAAATACCACGGTCCATGGAAATTAAATTTTTTAACAATAGAAAAAGTATCACGAGGAGAGGGGAGGGGGTTCAAATTAGCTAAAATTTGTATCACGTGATATGTGAATGATCCCTTATGTTTTTTTCAAATTCCTTTTTCTAGAATAACTAAAGTTAAACAATAATCTTCACGAAATGGATTGGTTATATTACAAAGGAAAAGAAGTTCAAATTTAAATTTTTAACCAAAAACTTGGATATTTTCATTTTTCCTGTATGGAGTTATTAATGTTCGAATACACGGAAATTTCTCTTAATTTCAACAATAAAGGTAAAAGTTTTTATATTTATGCATATACAATTTCAAAATATTTATAAACTTTCTAGAAAAATATAGGAGAGACAGCTCAACAGTAGATAGCAAAAATTTCTAACAGATGTAATTATTTCAGGCGGAATTAATTAATAATATGATTAACACTTAATTGAGGCTAATATATTCAATTAATTAATTCAGTCTGCAAAATGAGCCTAAAATTAACCACTAATTTATAATAAATATTTTTATAAGTTGAAAAAAATTTACTCAAAAAAAAAAAAATCTTCCGCCAACAGAAGATAGTCGTTTCTTTTTTGAAAAATATAAATTGTAGAACAGTTTTTTATCTGTAATACAATTCTTTGATAAGTTTTCATCAAAATAAATGTAATTTTTCAATCAATATAAAAGTTGTTTATTTGGAACTTCAGAGAGCGGGAATTTTTTAAGCGAAGAAAATAAAAATTCAAATTAATTCTTGTATCTTTTGTGCATCAACTTATTTAAATACATATAATTGTTTTTTAAATTTTTTTTATTGATAATAAATTGATTCTAGTTGTTTTATATAAAAGTATTCAAACTACCTAAAAAGTTTTTGAAAACCAAATCATGGCATCAAAACATAACCTCAACTTCTGACAGTTCTATAATAAATGATCTATTGTTAATTATTTACTGTTTCATGAAAATTATAAATATATTTTAAGTTAATTTTTTTCTGTACTTTAAAAAAAAATTTATTTCATTATTCAATTTTTTCAAAAAAAAATTTGTTAGATTACATCATTCCGAAAAGCTTATTATATACCTACAATAAAAATTGAAAAACACTTTTTTAGAAAATTCAAATTATCTGCTATTGGCCATTTATTCCTGTTAGGCGATCTCTCCTAATTAAATGAGTTAATTTTCTTATTTCGAAGGTGAATTTTAGGAGGTTCTCTCCATTTACATAACCTCAAACTAGAAAGTCGTTTTTCACCCTAAATAAAAATATTTTTGAAACCAATTTTACCAAATTTTAAAAGGTCCAGTTGTACATTTTTCAGATAAAATTAGGTTGAGCTAAAATTTGCTGTCAAATAAATATTATTTTACATTTTATGTTTTTTTCTTTCAAGCTAGTTAAAATTTGTAATTTGTATTCCATTTTTGTCGTTGAAACATTCTCTGCAATTTTATTTGTTAGTTTTTGATAAAAATTACTTTGTTGAAGGAGGTTTTATCGTAAATAAAATTAACATTGTCATTTTAATCAAATTTGGTTCACTGATGGATAATGGTTTTATAATGATGTAGTTAAATTTTTGAGACCTCAAGGTACTTTTAAAAAAATATATGTAAATATCAATAAGACAAACTACTCAATTCCCATAAGACTCAATGTAAAATGTTAAAAACAAAAACGCTTGTAACTTTTTTCACAAGTACCTTGAGGTCTCAAAAATTTAACTGTATCATTGTAGAACCATTATTTACCAGTGGAATAAATTTGATTAAAATTGTAATGTTAATTCTATTTACAATAGAACCTCCTTAAAAAGTACATTAAAAAAGATATTATTTAATAACTTTTAAACAAATTATTATTTAACAAAAGCCAACGAATAAAATTATAGAGAATGTTTTAACGAAAAAAATGAGCTATTATTTGTTAAAATTGCATGAAAGTCACAGATTTTAGCTAGATTTAAAGAAAAAGCATATAATGTTAAATAATTATTTTTTAACAACAAATTTTAGCTCAACCTAATTTTTTTGGAAAATGTACAACTGGGTCTTTCAAAATTTAGTTATATTAATTTTAATAATCTGTCAATAGGGAAAACCTCCTTCAAAAATAATTTTCACCTAATATTTTTTACTTTCTTTTTCCAATAATAATCAATTAATAAATAAGTAAATACGACTATTTTTTACAATTACCAATTTCAATTAAAAAACTGTTTTTCTTGCAATTCATATTTAAAAATTGAATACCAAGGCAAATAAAGAAAATTGAACAAAATTTTTATAAGTTTATCTTAGAAATAGGTCGCAACGACTTTGGTTGAAATACAATGAAATGACTATACTGTAGAATTAAAATCCCAAAAATTTCAAGATTTGAATAAAAATTAGTGAAATTTTAATTTAAAATTTTTTAAATTTAATATTCAGTTTTCGAAATTTAATTCCCAGTTTTTCAAATGTAGAATTGATTAAAGTATTAAATTAAATATATTTGAGGCAGTTGGTGCAGAAACCGCACAAGTTCACAAATCGTAATTGTTCAGGAATCAATAAAAACTGTTTTTCTTGTAAATGTGAGAATTTTTTTTAATTCTGCATTTTGTATTATTTTCTACTAAGGGGCCGTCCATATATTACGTCACACTATTTTTCACCATTTTAGACCCCCCCCCCTCCCCCATGTCACACACTGTTCCATACATTAGCGCCATTTTTTCTGCTTGTTGTCACAAATTGTTTGACCCCCCCCTCCCCCTTAAAGTGTGACATAATATATTGATGACCCCTAACCTATAAGTTTAAAAATTCAATGTGATTGATTTATATTTTAATTAATATAGGGTATAAAAAAAATAAATTAACTTTTGGACTTGTGCGGTTTCTGCACAAAATGAAATGGAAAACACAGAAAATGTATTGAATCGGGTGAAGTATCACAGTTTTAGTAAATTTTTAGTAAGATTTATTAAAAAATTTTAATTTGGATAATTTTTATTAGCATTTTATAAATAATAAACATTTTCTTAACAATTATCACATAATTCACTATTATTGTTTTCTGCCTCGCTTTCAGTGCTTTTTATTTATAATATAAACTGTTTAATATAAATTATTTAACAACGTCTATAACACTTTAAAAATATCACAAATAAATATTATTTCATCCATTGCGCATCTTTGTGCGCAGCTTGTAATCATGGACTTGTGCTGTTTCTGCACGAAACGAAAATTTGTTTATTTATTTTAAAGGGTTTAGGGTTTAGTAACATATGTTATATTTTACTAGATCGTAGAGCTTCATTTAAAGATAAATTTTTCATAAAAAAGTGATTTTCGAATAAAATGGACTTGTGCGGTTTCTGCACCTACTGCCTCATATAAATTAATTACAATACAATTATGTTGTATAGGTTTTCCAGAATTTTTCCTTTTATTTTATTTTTTCCAAATAGTACATTAATATAATGAACACATTAAAAGTGATGATATAGAGAGCTAAAACATTATGTCGTTATAATAAAAGTTTTACAGAATATACTATTAGCGTTAATGTACAAAAAATGAACAATGCATCACAAATAAATTAATTTTGTAAATTTTAATAAAATTTGGGGTGATTTGAGGGGTAATTAATGTATTTAATAATTTCCAAAATGATTAATTTCAATTATATACTATAGGGAGAAGGATAATTAACGCATATAAAGATTATTAGAGAGAGAGTTTATGTAATGCAAAAATCAGAATATCCTGTTCTAATGGCCGAACAAAGGCAACAAACAAACAAAAGGAACATAGGTTACGTGATAGAAAAATAAATAAAATAGATGTCACTACTTAATGTCCAATGCTTGCCTCAAATCGCCAAATTCAAAATACAAATTAACAGGTACCTACCTTAAAAAACATTTCTATAACAATTCTTGAAATTTTGAAGGCCGATTTTTAAATTTTTATTTAATTAAGAAATATGTATTTTGTTTTTGGGGCAAAATTTCTCAAGTGTACCAATCGAAAAAATGAAAATGGCTAATATTTGCACAAAATGTAGTATTCCATGTCAGTACTCAAACTACCAATTATTATGAAATTCTAATGAAAATTGTAGAAGGGGGAGGGGGCTGAAGATTCTGGTCAATTGTGAAAAGGGTATTTTTTTAAAAATCATAACTATTATGCAACAGGGTGGACAAAAAATTGATCTATATGTTTTTGAAAGGTTTTTTTCTCCACTTTTCAATGGTGCAAAAAATTTTTAAAAATTTTCAAAATTTAACCTATTTTTTAAAAAAAGACGTTTTTTTCTTTTTTTTACTTGTAAAATAAAGCTTACTATGTGCACTTTTAATACACGCTATAGAGAAAATGTTTTTTTTTTGTTTTTGAATTATTAATTAAGAAATTAATAAAAATTAGTAAAAAATGAAATTTGAACAAACAAATAAACTTTTGATAATTTTGGGCATACTAACGTAAAGCTTATCAAATTCCGGATCTAACAAGCATAACTTGAGGTATCTTTGATAAATGAATGCTAACAAAATAATTAATAATAACTAATTAAATAAAAATGTGTATTTACTTAGTATCCATTCATCAAAAATACTTCAAATTATACTCTTGGATTCGGAATTTGATAAGCTTTACGTTAATAGCCTCAAAATTACCAAAAGTTTAATGGTTTGTAAAATATTTCATTTTTAACGAATTTTTATTAATTAATTAATTAATTAATAATTCAAAAACAAAGAAAAAAGACATTTTCTCTATAGCGTGTATTGAAAGTGCACATAGTAAGCTTTATTTTAAATGAAAAAAAAAGAAAAAAAAGTAAAAAAAAATTTTTTTTTGAAAAAAATAGGTTTAATTTTGAAAATTTTTAAAAAATTTGTGCACCATTGAAAAGAGGAGAAAAAACCTTTCGAAAACATATAAGTCGATTTTTTGTCCACCCTGTTGCATAATAGTTATGATTTTTCAAAAAATACCCTCTTCACACTTGACCAGAATCTTCAGCCCCCTCCCCCTTCTACAATTTTCATTAGAATTTTCTAATAATAATTGGTGGTTTGAGTACTGACATAGAATACTACGTTTTGTGCAAATATTATCCTCTATTAGCCATTTTCATTTTTTCGATTGGTACACTTGAGAAATTTTGCCCCTTTTAAATCTACTTCTAAATTTTCATTCAATTCTTAAATTTCAAGTTAACTCTTATAATTCATAGTCAGATTTATGAATAAATCCAAATATGTAGTTATTTTTGAAATAGAAAATTAATATTTTAAATAATGTTTTTGAATGGATCTGTGAATAATGTTATTTTTATCAAAATGAACAATTAAAAGTTTTGATCGATTCAGAATAATCATTTTCAATATTTCAAAACAATTGTTTAAATTTACTAATTAAAATGTCAATTATTAAACGTTAAAAATAATCGAAGTTTATTATATTATTAAAGTTTGTATAATTCGTATTTCTTAATAATAAAATATTGAAACAAATTTAATTCGTATTAATAAAATACGATTTACAATTTTTAATTCGTAAAGATAAAATATTAAAATAATTTTTGCTTTCGTCGAATGGAATTTACAAAAATACTTATTAAAATTTGAAATAATTTAAATTTAAATCAAGATAAGTTTCTAATAACTGAATTTTGTATTGATTGCAAAGATTTTAAGAATAAATATTTATAACCAATCCAAGCGCATTTTGAATTTATATAATAAATATTCCAACTTTTTGTAACGCATCTACTACAAAAAAATTTACTTTTCAACTAAATAAGATAATCTAAATTAGTCCATGAAACTTGTTTTTTTATTTAATTGTAACAGTTTAGAAGAAATAAAAATTAATTCTTACGCAGAAATGTCTAATTTTTAATATTTTGCCGAAAATGCTTGAAGTTAATAAATTAATTAAATTCCACATTAATTTTAGGCGCACTACAGTTAAAGTTTTATTTTCTTTTTTAAATATAAAATTGGAAATTCATGATTTTTTTAAAATCACCTTTTATTTTTACTCATTTCTCTATCTTTTTAAATCAAAAATCTTATCACAACCGATTTATTTTTCAGTTTCTGAGATTGAAAATAATTGTTTTATTTTATCTTGAGGTATTATAAAAGCGAAAAATTTACAAATTTTTAAACAT
Organism: Ganaspis brasiliensis; assembly: GCA_037103525.1. Lineage (NCBI taxonomy): Eukaryota > Metazoa > Arthropoda > Insecta > Hymenoptera > Figitidae > Ganaspis > Ganaspis brasiliensis. Next base: position 314,900 of record JAZKLR010000303.1, read on the forward strand.
TTAAATAAGTTAATATGTTAATTCCAAACAAAGAAACAATTAATAATTTCACCTTACTTTTCTGGTATTATAATAGGGTCAAACAATTGACTTTCGTCTGAGGGCTGTCGCTGACATATTTTTTGAAAAAAAAAGTTTCAGAAAATATGAAACTTCAAACTTTTCTGAATCCAATAACTATAGTGTTATTATGTAAATTCTATTTTTTTTAAGAGTTATTATTAATCAAATGTAGGAGGTTTACGATGTGATTTCGTAACCTTAAATTTGTCACTTTTTGAAAACACGTTATATTTAAAAAATTATTAAATATTAGAAATCAAAGCTTACCAGAAATATAAATCCCGTTATTTTGATCCTAAAAATAATAAACATCTTATTAAAACACATTATTTTAAAATAATAATATAATTTAAAAAACTTGTACTTGTGAAAATTTTCAAGATTTTTTAAAGCATCTAACTTTTTTTTGGGAGCTCCCAATAATTTGAGGATTTGAATATATATTATTATTAATATAACTTACTTGCTATTAAAATTTGGCGAAGACGTTTTGCTTTATTTAGAAAATATTAAATTTAAAAATTTTCTATTCAAAAAGGTTAAAATTTAATGTAAATAGAGCAATGTGAAATTGTTTTGTTTACTTCAAGTACCAGAATTAACCTTTTTAAATACACAATTTTCAATTTTAATTTATTCCAAAACGAAGCAAAACGCCTTCGCCAAATTTTAATAGCAAATAAGTTATATTAATAATAATATATATTCAAATCCTCAAATTATTGGGAGCTCCCAAAAAAAAGTTAGATGCTTTAAAAAATCTTGAAAATTTTCACAAGTAAAAATTTTTCAAATTATATTATTATTTTACGAAATCACATCGTAAACCTCTTACATTTGATTAATAATAACTCTTAAAAAAAAAATAGAATTTACACAATAACACTATGGCTATTGGATTCAGAAAAGTATGAAGTTTCATATTTTCTGAAACTTTTTTTTCAAAAAATATGTCAGCGACAGCCCTCAGACGAAAGTCAATGGTTTGACCCAATAATTTAACATATTTTAAAGACAAGCATAACCGAGTTCAGACAATTAGTTTCTGAAATCTGGATTAAAATTTTGAATTTAAATCTATTTCTGTAATCTCCTAGGAATTCTTAAAACTTGAAATCATCAGCCGTTCGACACCTTGAAAATGATTTTAAAAATTTTGAAGTACTTGCAGAATGTGCTTATATTATAAATGAACTTTGAGACTTAATGGGACGATGATCCAGACTTTTGACTATATCCTAATTTAAAATATATTCTTATCAGGTGTATAGAAGAGTCCTGCAGGTTGCGTGGGAACGCGCTCTTATGGTTTGAAACCTTTTTGGCCTCTGTCTGAGCCATGGACCGTGAAACACTTTGATGTGAGTATAGCGCTTTACTAAGCTTTGAATGGACCCTTCAACTGAAAAGGTCCGTCATCCAGAAAGTCACGTTATGACGATTGTTTGAATATTGCGCAGATGATAGTTTGGATTCGTAGAAAGTGGAACCTATTGTTTCAAGCCTTATAATTAATTTCACATTCCAACTTGCCTCTAGTGCCTTGTTATAAACACATTTATGTCATAGATCCTGGGTGTTGGATTCTAAATTGTTTTTTTAATTTATGTAAAATTGTATTTTTGTTAAATTTTCGAATTTTTTAGATTTTAAATTCTTCAATAAATATTCAAATGTTTCATTTTAAATCGGTGCCAGCATTCTGTACAAATCTCGATTTTTAGAATATCCATTTTGCTAAATTTTATTTAACTAAATGACCATTCATCCTAAATCTAATTTATACGAATTTTCATTCATCAGAATTCTCATTTGTCAGAAATGTTATTTATCAGAAACCTTATTGTCAGAAATATCATTTATGAAAAGTTTTCTTTATCCGAAGTTTCAATATATACAGAAAGTTATTTTGCCAAAAATGTTATTTATCAGAAATTCCAATTATCAGTAATCCTATATGTACCAAACACTATTTTGATCGTAGATCTCGATTAATCGAAATTGAATTCATCAGAAATTTCATATGTCAAAAATGTCATTTAACAGAAATATAAATTGAACAAACGGAGACATATGTAATCTTAGGAAGGTTAATAAAAAATCCTAAGATCACATGTCTCCGTTTGTTCATAAAATTTTGGAAGGGAAAAAAATCTCTACAGAAATATCAATTATCAGAAACTTAATTTATCAGAAAACTATCAAAAGTTTATTTATCAGAAATTTTATTTATCCAAAATTGTACTTATTAGAAATCTCATTTGTCTAAAATATCATTTATCAAAAATCTTATTTATCAGAAAATCCAATTATCAGAAATCTAATTTATGCCAATTTTTGATAATCGGAAATCCCATTAATCTGATTTTCGTATTTATCACAAATCTCATTTATCAATAATAACATTAACCATAAATCTTACTTATGAGAAATCTAATTTATACGAATTTTTATTAATCGGAAATCTCATTTGTACAAAATTCCATCATCCCAAAAGTGTTTATTCAAAAGAGTTTCTCATCCCTGGTGGAATCTGTTTAGCAGAATAGAAGTCGCTCTGATGTGTGCTCTAAAATTTATGTATAGGTAGATAATTAGAATTTAAAATTTTGCTTACAAATCGAAGCAACATTTATTTTGCTATGTCGACTTCATCAAGAACGGAAAAATTTCTTGAATAAAAAAGTTTTGGAATGATGGCATTTCGGAAGTTATAATATATAATTAATGCATTTTCGTACATCTGCGATTTCTGATAAATGGAAATCCGTATAAAGTAGATTTGTGATAATTGGATTATCTGGTAAATTAAGTTTCTAATAATTAAGATTTCTGTTTAATGATATTTTGGATAAATGAAATTTCTGATAATTAAGATTTCTGTCAAATGAAATTTATGATGAATGCAATTTCGGATAATCGATATTTATAATAAATGGTGTTTCGTATGTGTTAGATTACAAATAATTAGAATTTCTGATAAATATGATGTCTGCTAAATAACATGAATGTTTTATCAACATAACTTTCTGTATATTGTAACTTCGGAAAAAGTAAATTTGTGAAAAATGATATTTTTGACAACCAAGGTTTCTGATAAATGACATTTTAGACAAATGAGGTTCCTTAAAAATAAAAATTCGCATAAATAAGTTTTCTAATAACAAAGATTCTTGTTACATGATATTTTGTATAAATATATTTCTGATAAATATAATTTCGGACAAATGAGATATCTGATATGAAAAAATTCGATAAAATTAAATTTCAACTAATATTTCGACGCCTCACGTTGATAAAATGCTTATTCAATTGTCAAAAATATATAATACTAATTCAAAGCTAAGTTCAATATGAAGCTAGTTCATTGTTCGTGTAATATGATTCCAATTCAATGTTCAGAATAATAAAATGCTAACTAAAAATTTCGTTTAAAATAATTATAATTTAATTTCACGTACAATAAATATTAAAATATCAATTAGGGGTCGTCCACATATCACGTGATATTTTTAGGGGCGGGAGGGGGGTAGGCAAAATATCACGGTCTATGGAAATTAAATTTTTTAGTAATAGAAAAAGTATCACGAGGAGGGGGGAGGGGGTTCAAATTAGCTAAAATTTGTATCACGTGATATGTGAATGATCCCTTACACTATTATATTATTTTATGCTTTTTTATTTTTAGGTGCAAAAGTAATACAAATTTTTCAATTTTAATCAATAATTTAATTACTGATATTTCTAGTTTATAAATAAGTAACTTAAAATTAAGAAACATCTTTATAATAATAAAATTAAGATCTTAAACATTTAGATTTAGGATTTTTTAAAAAACTAGTTTTTTATTTTTCTAAATAAAAAAAAACAACATTTTAGGCAGATTTTTGTATAATTAATTGTAGATTATTATAAATATTTTAAATGCTTGATATTGAAAATATAATTTTTAGTAATTCTTTATAAATGATAAACTAAAAAAGATTAATAATAAATGTTATTAATTATAGAAATTAAATTTTATATTAAATTAAATTAAATATCAAGAATTTAAAGTATTTATAACCTAGAACAATAACACTAAGAATTATCTAAAATGTTGATACTTTTAAAAATAAGTTAAATTGGTTTTAAATTTAAAAAGTTTAAGATCTAAATTTTATGGTACTTGTTTATAAACTAGAAATATAAATAATATAAATAATTGGAAAATTTTTATTACTTTTACACCTAAAAATGAAAAAGCATAAATTAATATAACAGTTTAATTGAGATGTTAATATTTAATGTACGGAAATTTGAACTATAATTATTTTAAACGAAATTTTGAGTTAGCATTATATTGTTCTAAACATTGAATAGGAATCATATTACACGGATCATGAACTAGCTTCATATTGAACTGAGCTTTGAATTAGAATTATATATTTTTGACAATTGAATAAGCATTTTATCAACGGGAGGCGTCGATTTGCAGTTTTTGTTATATAACTTTTTCTTTAGTAAAGAATTTCTTTTAGATTGTTTTTAGAAACTTTCTTGTTTCCTTGTCTCCTCATATTTTACGTTTTTGCTTTGTTTTAATCCTTTATTTGTGACGAATTTTGAAGAAACGGACCTAAGAAGCCAATTTTACAGAAGAGCGAAAACAAAAGTCGAGCGCTCATGGTAATCTATACAAATCGAGAGATTTGAATTGTTATAACTTGAAAAATATTCAATAAAAGCCTTTTCTGACTTTAGATAATGAAAAAGGAATCTTTAATAAAATTAAAACATCCATAAACCGAACAACGATTTTTTGCTTCTTAGGTCCCTTTCTTCAGAACGCGTCACATTTTTTACAAATATTACCCTCTATCGTAGATTATTATAGTATGGTTCTTTAATGCAATTTCTTATAAATTTAAGTTTCATGACTTTGTCTAAAATTTTGTAATATTTTTAAGATTGTTTCATAGATTTTTCTAATCTCGCTTGCTCTGTTACCAAATTTTTAATTCTTATTAATAAAGTTAAACAAATTTGTTTTTGAAATTTTCTCATTTGTTTATAATTTAAAGTTTAGTTATTAATTGTTAAAAAAGCAAATTGGGGAAAATTAAATTTTACAATCTGTGAAATCCGGGAAATTAAATTGATATTTCACTAGACGGCTTGAATTTCGTTTATATTAAAAGTTGTTTTTAATTAATTTGTTGTTGTTGTTATTTACGTAATAATACAAATTAAAAATTTATATAATTCTATGTAATTTTTATCTAATGGAAATTAAATTCATAAATAAATTGTATTTCAGGTGGAGATCGAGTGTAAAGTTTGTTACACGTACACAGCTGCAGAATGAATGCACCGTTATCGACATGTGCCTAACATTGACAGCAATGGAATATTGACAGTAAGAAGATGACAAGAGGCCTAGCAATTGAGAACTCGTCGATTTTTTAGTTTTATGATGACTGTTAACGTGTCTATTCACGAACTTTGATCGATACTACAATAACTACAATAAAAAGGCCTCATAGATAAAATAAGGTAAAGAAGCAAGTTGGTGCCTAAATTATAAGAAGAATTTCTAAAATTTCATCCGTGTACAAAATGTTAATGATAATTCTGAATTTTTGATAACTAAGACAAAATAGTTGAGAATCATATCAAAGCCAAATTGACTCATAGTTAAGAATTATTATTCGCACAAATTTTTTATGGCCAAGAAAATTGACTGATTTAAGGTATTTGTCGCGTGCTAGCTATAGTGAAAAAAATGATAAAAAAAGAACAATAAATAAACTTTTATATCAACTCATTTGTTCACATTGATCATTGTGATCTCTTTTAATGTAACGTACGTACTTTTCAATATTTTGAATCACGTACTGTATGTTCTCTTAATGTGATGTAGCCACGTTTACGACATTCTTCAATGAAACTACACGGAAAGAAGAAATCTTAAGAATATTTTAATATTCGTGTTAAAATGTTGGACGAAAGTGACAATTTGTAATATTTATTTGATTTCCTAAAGTTTTTTTTAAGACATCTTAGCAATTTTATTTTACGTATGATAAAACGTTTAAGACGTATTAAAGGAATTACTAATGATTATTTTCATCAAATAGTAAAAGGAATATTTTTAAAAGTATTAAAATTAATATTATATGTCATGAAATAACCATTATACAGAATCTAAACTTTTTTAATACTTATAAGAAAAATGATCGGAGAGAGTTTTTAAGTCGAGTTTAAGAAAATTATTATACAGTTTTAAACATATTGATAAATTGCGCAGGCGCAGTAAAATATATCACGTCAAAAGATTCTATGGAAATTGGAAATCGTTCTATGGAAGTTTCATATGATCACTATTATAAAATCTTTTTACCTGAAATTATTTTGTAACATAAAAATAAATGTTTTTTTTTAACTTTGAAACTAACACAGGGTAGAGGTACAAGTTATTGGACATTTAGTGAGAATGACATTTTTTGAGAATTGCGCATGTATTTATGGAAGATTTATTCGTTGGAACACATATACATTAAGTGTTTCTGTAAATGAACAAATTTTTGTTGAAGTTAAATATTACATGTTAAAAAAAATATAAGGAAAATAAGCAGATAGTAACCTGTTCTAGTTATTGAACTCGAAAACCATTGAAGATCCAGTTATTATTATTAATTTTCTAATTTTCATGAAACTGCAATTTTTAATTACTCACCATATAAAAAATATAATTGTTCACACTTTCACTAAAAAATGTTACATGAAAATATGAGTTTTCTAGTTCAAGAATCAAAATAATGCATTTGGACTAACTTTTCTTCTGACTGTCTGTTTCATTCCTCTTTAATATTTTCTACGTACATAAATATTATCATTTTGCAATTATGATACTTTAAAAAGCACAACTAAATGTGTAGAAAACTGATGTTAATATCTCATAATTGAAAAAATGACAGTTATGCTTTTTTACCTTTCAGCCCGAATTTATCAGTATTGTTGCACACAAATTTCTTATATTTTGGAAAAAAATTCTCTAAATTATTATAATTAAATTTATTCTTTTTGTTTTAAATAAATTTTAAGTTTTTTTCAAAATTTAAGACAAATTCTTATAGCTATGTACTACAATACTATAATACTTATAGCAATACTTAAACCGATAAATCCTAACAAAAATTATCGACATTATCGTATCTAGTTTATTTCAATATTATATATGCACATATTTAATATACATTTTACTCTACAATCTGTATCTACTATAGTAAGAATGTCTTCTACTATTTTACGAATCCCCGTAGCGAGCGTTGCGTGGTTAGTTGGTTAGGGTTGCGTATTGTTATTGCTAGGGTCTTGCGTTCAATTCTCGCCGTTTCGGGGATTTTTTCTGTTAGGCAAGCGATTATAAGGTATAAATAACCGTAAGTGATATATAATATATGTGTAAAGTGATGAATGAAAAACGAATTCTGAAATTAACCTTAAGAAATATAATATAACTCCAAAAACCTCTACAATTGATATAAAAAAAAAATCCGTTTTTTTTGTCAAATCCGACGTTTTAAGACAGTATTGTAATTTACTTCATACTGATCTAACGAAATTACTATACTGTCTCAAAAAATTTTCAATGAATATAAGGATTCAATATTTCATTGGAAGATAAATCATTTTAAAACAGTATTGTAATTTATTTCACACTGTTTCAAATTTTCTTTATATTTATCTTTATTTTCTTTATACTTTATCACAAAAGTTTGAACGGGTTAAATTAAGATATAGTATTAAATTTTTCTTAAAACTGGCACTTTCGTCCAACATTTTAACACGAATATTAAAATATTCTTAAGATTTCTTCTTTCCGTGTACATAAAACTTAAAAATTTTGCATTTTTAACTTAATGTATTTTCTATTCTGTACGGTCAATAAAGTTCAATTTTTTAAAGAATTTGTTTTATCTCAATGTGGAAATTAGTGATTTTATTTAAAAATCTGGCGATTCGTTTTCATATAAATGAATATAAGAGACATTAAGTATGTGCATTGAGTGCTAGCGCATATAAAATATATGAACTTTGAATTTATATTTTGAAGTTCAGAAACGGTCATACTTGATGGAATAGGTCTTATTTTAGATAAATCCTTCAGAAATACTGATGCAAAGTTTAAAAAAACTTCTACGCGACAAATACCTTAAATGCTAATTAAATGCATAATAAAGTAAACTTAGGAAGAATAAAATATTCAATGGACTTCAATAAAGTTCAACACATTTTATTAAGGATGATTGACCTACTTTTCAAAATGAGCAGAATTTGTTCAAACTTTGAGAATTAAATAATAATAATTACAGAAATATGCCTGTAAAGTTTCATAGAGATTCAGAACTTGGTTTATGAAAAATTATATTGAAAAACAGAATGATTAAATATGCTATAAATAATAACAAATGTAATAATATAATGATATTATCGATATTATAAAGCTTACAAAGCTGATGTTTCAGACATAACCTAAAAGTGCAAGCCATCATACTTGTTTACGTACGTCACTACAGCTATAATGTCAAACACAAGTACACTGAGAAAACTGGAGGGTCAAATTTAGAGTGTCAAAAATTTTATACTTTAAACTGACTCTTTGCGTGCTTGAGTTTACTATCTGGAGAATTAACTTGACCATCGAGAGGGTTAAAATGACAATCTACCCGGCAAGAAGCCTTGAAAAGAAAATAATTACATTTATTCGACATTTACTCAAAATCGCAATGATTTCTTTTATATTAAATACTTTGATTTTCCTCAAATACTTACTTCCAGAAATAGAAAAGAATATTTTTGAAATTGATTCTGCTTTATTCTAAAATGATTTTGTATTCCATGCATCAGAATAGAATTAAAATGTTTTTAATTCCAGAAACTTTTTCTATTCTGTAAAACAGCCTACGCATTCATGATTTTTCTATTCCCAATAATTCCTTCTGATTTGAGTCTACAAAATATTTAATTCCGTAATAGAAAATACATTTGACATTTTTTCTATCCCTGGCAATTCTCTTCACACATTCAATTCAAAAGGCTCATTTATGTTTGTATTTTCAAGTCACGTGTAGCTCAGTGGTTACTTTCGTGGACTTGTAACATAAAAGTTGGGGATCGATTCTTATATTCATTAAAATTTTTTCAAAAACTGAATTATAAGGAATAGAATTTTGTTATTTTTAATTCATAATGCAGAATCATAAAATGAAGAGAAATTCAAGTATTAAGTAAAATTAATAAAATTAATTCTAGGTTATTCCAGCGTTCTTGCCGGGAAGGGTTTTTGGTTACCCTCAAGTAATAGCTAGCTTCACCCTCCAGATAATAAAGCTGACAATCTATTTTTCTAAGTGTACGCATGCTTTCAAGATACGCGCGTTATTTGAAATTTTTTAGAAATAAATTATTTTCTATTAGCATATACGCTTAAATAATTTTATTTTAAGAAAAAATAAACTTCATGAAACATATTTTATACGCATAAAGCATAAATTCATTTTTTAGATATATTTAAATTGAATTTATTAAAAACATTTTTAATCAACGCGCGTATTTCGACCAATCGCACTTATGCCTGTAATTTCTGTTGTTAGCAGTCAGGTTTGCCACCCAAGAAACAAAAAATGCTGCAACGCAGCACCTTTTTTTGATTATTAATATCCGAAAAGAAATGTTTTAAAAACATTAAGTTTCTTTTTTTTTCGTAGAACAATATTTCTTGCGATTTTATATTTACTGTTCATAAAAAATCTATTCTGGAGCAAGAAATACTGCGGTTAAAATAGCATTATTATATTTTGTTAAGTTGGTGTACAGTAACAGCCAAAAGCTTATTTATTTTACTAATGATTTAAAATATATAATATATAGGTATATTATACCTATATATACATTTCTTTGGGTAATAGTAAAAATTGTTCTTTCTTTAAGGAAAACGAATACCTGACCTTTTAATATTACTCTTTATTAATGTTCTAAAACACTCGATGTCACAAACTTTTGTTTTTTTGATATGGGTCAATCATCCCTAAGTGGTCTTGTACATCTTTTTGTTGAAACTATTCGAAATTAAAATTTTTTAATTTGATTTTTATAAATTTGATGTTGGATTTGATGATTTTTACTCATAAACCTCTTGCTTAACAAGTTTCAAAAGCAATTAACAAGAGCATTATTTTGAAAACTCTTCTGTCTCTTTTGATATACAATTTTGAATTTTGAAAATCTAATGTCAGATTTGTAACAATTACTTGTAAATACTTATACCTAATTATAATATATGAAAACTCTTAAGGTAGTATTATACTTTGCATCGATCAAAAAATCGACTTTTTTTATATTTCACTTTTGTGGTCTACATTGCCTCAAGAATATAATTCCCAAATTGCAGATTAAAATTTAAAGAAATAAAAAAGTTATACATATGCACAACGGCTCATTACACTCAAAACTTTAAACGCGTTTTTCTCAAAACCATGTTTTTTAAACTGGCGGACAGCACACTCAGAAAAAAATTTGTTTGTGACAACCAAACTTCAGTTAAAGAAACAAATTTTGGTTGAAACAACCAAATTTTGGTTGAAACAATAGAATAATTTTGTTGCTTTAACAAAAATTTGGTTGTTTCAACCAAAATTTGTTTCTTTAACTGAAGTTTGGTTGTCACAAACAAATTTTTTTCTGACTGCATAACTTGAGTTCTTTTTAATCAATTTTAAAAAACTTTAGATCAATTTCTTCGTTATGAAATCCTTTAGGTATCCCTCCTAAATCTGATTGTCTTCTTGATTTTTTTTGTTTTTTAACGACTCAAAAATGACAAAAAAAATACTCGTTTTTTGTAATTTTTTTTTAAATTGGCGCCATTTTTTTATTTCTTAATATTTTTTATCGGGGTTAGGGGGGATGCCTAACCACATGTATCAGCTTTAAAACCACATTTGAATTTTTCAGATCGGACGTTTCTGTGAGGCTGTAGTTTGTCCGCCGATTTATAGTTTATTCTTTTTTATCTTGACTTTGGTGCCCTCTAGTGATGAAACAGGCACAGTAAAAAAAATTTAATTTTTCATTTTTGACAAACAAAAATGTCAAAAATATGATGCAAAAACTATCATTGCTTTAAATAAAATTATCACCGAGAAAAAAATTGTTTTTCAAAGTCATCTTTGACAGCTTACAAAGTATAATACTACCTTAAGAGAAAAGTTCTAAAAGATCTTTCATTTTTGACCTAAAAAATTTACAAGACCTTTTAAATATACAATGTACATATCTTTTTTATTGACTGATTTTTCAGTGACTGATGTTAGTCAATTTTTACATGTGTAAGAAATTTAAATAAATGTACCAGAAAAATGTTAGTTCAATGCAGAGACTGAAACTGAAACTAAATTATAAATTACTTTCATTTCAATTTTTGTATTATCAGAGCGAAAAGAAGTCGAAAGTCAAAACTAAAGTATCTAATTACGAATTTGAAAATGGATTTATTAAATTCAAAAAAGATCGAACTCATCACGATTGCCCAAAAAATTGCTTTTAAAGGACAAAATAAATTAGCAAATTTTGATTTACTAGAAATAATAGAAAGGCACAAATCGAACGATGGTAATTTTTTGCTATTAAAAGGAGGTAAATATTATTTAAGTAAATAATTTTTTCAAATTTCGAAAGCATTTTTGAAATAATGTTTAGCTCTCTTTTATAGTAAAAAAATTAAAATCGCCCCACTTTTGCCACTTCATTGTTTCAAATGAATCGGCATTTGCTAAATTAGGGTCAAACTAGTATCTCCACCGAAGAAAATGAAAAATTTAAATAGGCTTGAATTATGTGCTATTTCTGGGCTAATTTGTGCCCCATTCAAAATTTTTGTGCTGATTTAGTTTTCGAGAAAAATTAATTTTTTATGGTTGAAATGCTAACTTGACATCAAGCCGGCACCCCACTCCTAGAATAATTACCAAAATAAAAGAAACAGCTAAACCAGAATTTTGTGCTTTCAAATAGTGCTATAATGATTTTTAAAAAAACCAACCCTTCTGAAATTAGATATAGTTATAAGAAAGAATTTTAGCTTTCAATTGGAATTATTTAATTAAAAATCAAAATGACCGATTTTGGTGAAAATAGCAAATTTATTTTTAATGTTACAAAATCAAGATTAAATATTAAATCAAATAACATTAAAAAAATTTATTTAATTTGTAGTATGCTTAAAACTATATTTTCCAGTTTTCAAGAATAAAAAAATTTTACTTTCATTTTCGTTCAAAAAAGAATCTGAATTAAATACACAAATTTAGAAGAAAGCACGTTTATTAAAAAAATTTCTGGAATTATTTTCTAGGAGATTGATATTATTACAAAATAGTTATATCATTTTTATAAAAACTTAATTACGCCTGTCTTAAACTTTGGAGAAAGAAACTCAGCGATGAAGTTTTAACTTTTTAAAACTTCTTGATATAGAATTGATCAACAAAATATAATCAAGTGTCACTTAAATTTTCATTAAGTTTTCTTGACAACAAATTGTTTAACGAAATTACCAGTGCGCTGAGCGTGTTCATTGATCTTATTCGGGAAAGCGAGAGTTGCTATGATGGGTATTTTGGAAAAATAACCAAACATACAATTTGTTTAACGAAATATTTAATGATATCATAATTAATTATAATTGCAATAAACAAAAGAACATTTTATTGAACCATATTCAGATATATATTTTGTTTAGTACTGACAAACATTGCATTTTAAATATTTCTTGTTTGACTTAAGTAATTTATTTTAGACTTAGCTATTAAATAATATTATTCTATAAAATTATTTAAACAATTTAATATACGTAAAACATTCAACACTTCCTATACTCTAAAGTTTGCACCTTGTAATACTGTCTACAAACAATGTATTATATTTCATATATTTAAAACATACACAGCTGTTCTTATACCAAAATTAACTAAATTATATAACTTGTTATTATAGCAATTTTAAACGTTAGATTTTGATTTAAAACCAACATTATCTAAGTATTTTTCGAAATACTGACGGGCGTCGATAGTCAAGTATCGAAGTAAAGATTTTAAATCGGAAAATTTTTCTTTTGTTAATCCAACTATTTCTGATAGGGGAGCGTTTTCTAAATCTTCGAAAGTGATAAACTTGTCTATGTTATAAGTTGAAGGTTTGCCTGTATAAGTTTCGTACACATTAACATTGCCGTTTGGTAAATATTCAATTTTAACGGCTTTACTAATTTTAAACTCTTTAGGGATTTTGAAGTTGCCAAAAATTTTGTTTTCAAAATCCTTAACTGTATAATCATTTTGGCCTAAAACGACAAAGGGTGGATTTCTTGCATTTTGTATTAATTGTATATATTCATACTCATAAAGGCCAAAATTTCGGTCAAATTGGCAGTATGAATGGCCACGTACAGGATATAGATGATGAATTTCAGTTTGTAATTTGTGCGACAAAAGTGATAACAGAACTACCATATTGTAATTTTTATTTTGACCTCCACAACCATCCGAGAACAAAAATATTTTGTTATAACAATTTAATTTAAATTCTTCGTATATAACGTGCATGATGAAATTAAAAACTGTATTTCCTCCCTTTTTAAAAAAACCTTCCATGAATAAAAACATAAAACTTTTGGAAATATCATCATTACTTGAATGAACATGGACGTTAAATATATGAAGCCAAATTAAATGCAAATAAAACTGTGATGATACTGGAATTTTTGGTAACGGAAGGTTTTGGCCAAAATCAAACTCTAAACATAAGTTTTCTTTATATGTTGCTAACATTGCTTTTTTTACTTTAACGTAATCGACGACATTTTCTTTGTGCTTACGAATACTCAAATCGGCATCTTTTCCAAGTTGCTCACTTTCGTAGCATCGATCACAACAATCAGTTCGCAGAACATTAAAAGAAAAATTTACAAAGTGATTAAAGTATTTATAATATGCAGAATCAGAAAGTGGTACATTATCATGTCCAGTTTTTGTTTTGTAATATTCACAAAATTTTTCATACAAAGTTTTTAGTGTTAAGCTGCTATCATCAAAGTAATTTAATTGAGATTTTGTATAATGCGATTTTGAGTGGGGGAGACTTCTACAATGTTCAAGAATTAAGTTTTTTATGTCGTTCGTCAATTTAGTAAAATGTCTTGGGGATTTTCCGCAGTTGTCTTTTAAACTAAAGTTTCTTTTTAACTTCTCTTGAACTGTTCTTATGCGAGCCCTTTTTACACCAATAACATTAAGTAAAAATTTTTCGCAAACAATTAACTCGTCATTCGCTCCTACTTGATGTGAAAAATAATAATTCCATTGAATTCTTTTTACTTTAGAGTTATTGTGGTCAATAGGTTGTTTTTCTTTTATAAAAGAAGATAATAAAATATTTTGAGAAGTATAGTCACCAAGCTCCCAAAACTTGTTATAAAGTTTCTCTTGATGTTCAGTGGAAATTTGTAAAAAACATTTTTTCGGACAGCAGACAGTAGAAACTACAAACTTTTTTTCAGAAATGTGTTTTCCATTCCTTATTGAGATGTATTCTTTTCCCTGTACAGTGCAAGGAAAATAATGCAAATTATTTTCTATTTGTCTAAGATTTGTTTTAATAAAATAAATAAACGTTTGCTGATTGGTCAACATTCCAATAAAGTAAAACCAAAAAACTTACCATATTTCGGGCTGATTTCATTTTGTTTCGTTTCCACAAACTTTCATTTCGGGACCGTTTTCTATTACTATTTTTTTCCAACATTATAGTAAAAATAATTTGTGTAAAATTTTCATTGAATACTTTATCATACACTTCAAATAAGTAAGAATAAATTCTGTCACTAAAAATTTGAGCAAAGATGTATTTCCTACGAAAGATCTACGAAAACTAGCGAAAACTTGACCAGGGGTAATAGCGTCTTCAAAGGGTAAATTTTTTTTTATTTATTGAAAATCTAGAGAACATATGTTTCTTACTTTTTGCTTTAAAGTGCTGCACTGTAAGAAACGCAAACATTGTAAATGCAAATAAAACGTGAATCCCTTAAAACCCCTTTCTTCGCAGGTAATATTTTATGGTTCCGCGGTGGAAAATACAACTTTTCTAAAACATTTTATTACAAGAACTATATTCTCTAAAAGTAAATTCGTGACAAATTCACTGATTTAACTACTATACAAAATTTTAATAAAACGTGCAACAAAAAAGTCTAAAATAAATAATCTAATCCCAAAATGATATACATATTTTAAACTTCAATGTTTATCAATATTAAAAAAGTATATTTAAATATGGTTCAATGAAATATTCTTTTGTTATTATTAATTATTATCATTAAATATTTCGTTTAACAAATTGTATGTTTGGTTATTTTTTCCAAAATACCAACAGCAACTCTCGCTTTCCTGAATCAGATCAATGAACATGCTCAGCGCACTGGTAATTTCGTTAAACAATTTGTTGTCAAAGCTACAATTTTCAAGAAAACTTAATGAAAATTTAAGTGACACTTGATTATGTTTTGTTGATCAATTCTATATCAAGAAGTTTTAAAAAGTCAAAACTTCATCGCTGAGTTTCTTTCTCCAAAGTTTAAGACAGGCGTAATTAAGTTTTTATTAAAAAAAACATAACAAATTAATATTTTTTACTATTTTGATGATTTAGATAGATTTAGTAATAATTTTTACAAAGGTAAGTAAAATTTGAAATTTTTTAGTTCGACCGTTCACGAGATATCGTAGAATGATTACTAAAATATAATTAATTTAATAGCGTTAAAAAATTTTATTTTTTATTTTTTATCTGGTAAAATAAGAGTCCAAATAAAAAACTTATAAGAACTAAAAATATTCACCTGAATTACCTATATACGTCTTAATATTTATTTTTCATTTTTTTCATTTTTTGAAATTTAGATACTTCGCCGTCAGTTTATCTCGTCAAAAAAGAGACAGAAAATGCTCTCGAGCGCTAAGGCGGTTGCTGAATCCAGACCCTCAATTATTTTATAGCAAGATTTAAACTAGATTTTTGAGTTTACAAGAGAACAAAAAATTGTATTTTAAATTACGGTAAAAAAAACTCTGATTTGAAGATACAAAATCGGCTGCAAAAATGTTTTTTGAAAATTTTCTAAAAAATTTATGTAAGCGGAGCACGTTTTGCTCGGTGCTTACACATGCGCCTCGAACTCTAAAGTCTCCTTTGCCTGCCCAGTATAGTGCCAACGTAAAAATCAACTACTACTCCTTTGCTTGCCGTTGTCTGCAAACCTACTGCCTGACGTATGGTCTGCTTTAAGTCTCAAAAACTCGCCAAAAAACCGAGGAAAACGTACTCCACTTCCATAAAACATCGTGTATGTTGTTACAATATATTTATTTCCTTTTTATAGTATTGTTAAAACTAGAATAAATAAATTGTATTTAAATCTTCAGTCAAAAAAGAATCTGATTTAAATACTTAAATTCAGCAGCGAATTTTTTTTTAAATTTTTTGAAGAAATTCCTTTTTTTTAGTTGAATTGTGCAAAATATTTGATTTATTTTTGTAGCATATTTAAAACTCGACTTTCATGTTTTCTAGAAAAAAAAGTTATTTTATCTTTACACGGAGCGAAAAATCTTGCCTTTGTAGCAGGAAGTCCATCCCTGTCTTTGCAGTATATGTCCCTTCACGCTATTGGAGTAAAAAGTTGTGCTATTTTCGCGTGAGTCCACGCTATAAAAGCGTGGAGCGCTTGTTTTCGTAGTTCGAATTCAATTACTACAAAGGAAGGGGAAAATTTCGTGCTATAAAAGCTAGATTTTTCTCTCCATGTAGGCCACTAACCTTCTTTGAGAAAAACAGAATGCTTTTTTCCACGAGACAATTTTATGTTGAATAAAAAGGAAGATCAAACACCTTCCACACAAATAATATCTACACTGAAATTAGTATTATTAACCTCAATTTTGGCTAATCATTTGTATAATTTATAAATATGACACTGCATCATCACTATTTAAGGCTGATCAAACCTGTTAACAAAAATGCTCTCACCTGATTTCAATGTTGACGTTTCTTGCTTTTAAAAGACAAAATAAATTAGTTAATGTTGATTTATTAGAAATAATTGAGTGGCGCAAGTGGTGGAACTTCAATGTTGTTGCTATAAAAAAGAGTTAAATATTATTTTTTAATAAGAGCGAGAAACGTCAACATTGAAATCAGGTGAGAGTATTTTTTTTCGCTGGTTCGATCATTCTTAAATACAAAAACAATTAAAACTGCATCAGAAAAATGGTCTTTAAGAAGACACTTGCAATTGGAATACACGTGTTTCACACAAGTCGTAGAATACGGAGAATACTGCGAACCGGTAACTACCGAAATTAAGCGGTGGATGGAAGGAGGTGTAAGCTGATTGGTAGTAAACAAAACAAGACAGCCTTACTGGTTGGCGTCGTTAAGGTATTTCTCCTACAGTTATACTTGAAAAAATCGATTTTCGATAGATTTTCTTTCTGTTCATACGTTGTCAGTTACAAAAGCGTCAGGGACTTGAATTTCATTTATAAAAGTTTCCACTTGCTGTAAGGTGTGATGGTGTATTGGCACGTATTCCTGTTGTAGGACCGTGTCCTTCATTTTATTTCGAAGGGCATTTAACAAGTCTGAATTTGATCTAGACGCTTCGTTGATTATATCAGGGCCAGGGTTCATAATTCAAGGCAGCTGCATTTTCTTCCCCTGCTGCTGCTGCTTCTGCTGAAGCTATTATTTGCATGTTGTTAGGGCTTGCATTCCCTTGATGCTGCACAGAGAATTTCTCACGAATATATATTCCAAATTCGTCGTCTTTTTGTCGGCTTTATTAAAGTCAACGATGTCTGTGGTTGTCGATCTTGATGACTTATATGCATAATAGTGCGCTTTCTTCGTTTCACATGTTAAAGTTATTGATGTCCTACTTCTATTTACCATAGCAGCCAAATCTTCCACTATCGAATCTTTAACATGTCTCGTTGGTGGACTGTGGAGCAGGTAAGTCAACCGACTTCGGCAGCCTTTTTTCAGGGGGGCAAATATAAACTGCTGGGATCTGCTTGTCACTAGCTGCAGTTCGAGCATCTGTCTGAGCACTTGGATCCAAACTCTTGTTTACTTCTGGCACCTCGTTGAGACTGCTCTCCTCAGCAAAAACGGTTCTCATCATGGATCCCCTTGAGGACAGTATTCTTGACTCTGTCAGTAAGTCTTTTGATGTATGTAATTCCGTGATTTGAGAAGCTCGCTCAAGAACGACTTTCTGCAGCTCTTCTTCCTAAGGATGATAATAAATTAAATCTCTTCGACGACGTCTACCAAAGTTCAAATCAAGATGTATGTCTGTCTCAATACTTAGCTCCAAATTCTTGTTTTCTAGTGTCACCTGTGCGTTACTAACACATTAGTGCTCATCGGAATGGCCTCGACCTGCAAATTTCTCTGCTGCGATGTGTCAGATTGGCCGTGCCGCCATGTCGTGCTTGTAGCTACTGGCTGAGCACTTGGATTCAAACTCTTGTCTACTTCTGGCACCTGTGTGTTGCTCAACACAATAGTGCTCATCAGATTGGCCTCGACCTGCAAATTCCTCTGCTGCGATGTGTCAGATTGGCCGTGGCGCAATGGCAATGTAGCTACTGGCTGAGCACTTGGATCCAAGCTCTTGTTTACTTCTGTCACTCTTGGCGAAGGTGAGATGATACTCCTCTCGTGGCTCCCGATTACATTTTCTATTAATCTTGATATATACGAATATAAAATGTTGGATGATACGTTTGGCCTCAAACACAGATAAATTGTCACTGGATAATTCCGGAGTAAATGGACAATATACTGTTGTAGGATGATCTTACTTCCCATCTTCGGATTCTCAAGGATGATTCTGCCGATTGTTTCCAGCAGTTTTTTTTTGATAATGTTCGTATCTGTCGACGTATTGATATCTTTATCACCCGGGAAATCGATGAGATATTTCGTCTCTGTTTCGTCAGAAACTTCTATCAACAATATGCTCCTTGAGGATTCCTTATTTTTTTGTGTGGAGCAAATCTTCTTGTTTTCGAAATGCACACTGCATGCAACAAAATCTTCTTCTGACTTTTTGCGTATAGTGCCACCAGGTCTCTGTGCTTGTCAGCAATTTCCATTACTCGATACGTTTTCGAATCTTTCATTTCCTTTAAAATGCTCATCAACAAATAGGATATTACCGGCTCCCGTTGCAAAGGCAAGAGTTCCACGCTTTTTCGTGGTGAAGTGGGTGGAAAAAGAGATTTGGCCGCCCTTACATATCCCCTCCGTCCATTTCATTGCAACCGCTTCACTACCTTAAAGCGTGGATTTCTTGCCTTTGCAGTAAAATGTTTTTGTCTTTAGAGCGTAGATACTTCTAACGCTATAATAGCTTAAAATTTTACTATAAAAGCAAAGCAAAGACGCCTACTACAAAAGAGCAAGTTACTTTCATGCTACAAAAGTGAGATTGTTCGCCCCGTGACACTGTCGACCTTAAATACGTTTTTATTAGCTTTAACTTTGAGAAACTACGTTCTCCACTTGCCACAGTTACTGGTATTGTTAATAAAATACGCAAGGCAATCCAAATATTTGGATACAAATCTAGTAAATTATGTTTTTTTATAAAGTTTGAGGGGTTATACTGCCGTCCTGATTTAAAAACGCACTAAGTGCCATTTTTATGAAAATTGAGTTTTTATACCGTTGGATTCGTAAAAAAAAACAAATTTTTCTGTACTAATTAGAATTATCAATTGTAATTAAATTTCGAGTTAATTAAACGCTAATTTTGCTATGTGCACTAATTTCCGACAAATCCTGATGCAAAATACACTATGTACAGAGAAAAATAGCATATGTACAGATTTACCAGGATTTGGGGGTCGATTAAGCATCGGGCTTTTTATGAAAATAACACAAGTACGCACATATGCAGGGACGTAACTACCATACAGCGAAACCACGCATTGCGGGGGGGCCTCGGCTTGCTGGGGGCCTCGAGCCCAATAACCCTAATGCAAAAAAAATTTTTAAAAAAATAATTAAAAATAGAAAATATTGACCGAAATTATTTATACACTATTTAAAAAAATATTGGGGGGGAGAGGGCCTCCTGAAGAAATTTGCGGGGGGGCCTCGAGATCTGTAGTTACGTCCCTGCACATATGTTTTTTGCGATCAGGATCTCGAGCTCTGTAGAGACCGTGAACCTGATACGAAAAACATAAGAGCACATATTGCGTTTTTACGTTAGGATTCTCTACCTCACTTTCCTTGCAAAATAGCATATGTACATGAACTTTACAAAAATTTGAACTTTTTCAATTAATATAATTCTTAGTTATAAAAAAATTTTCTTTAAAACTTGAAATTAAAATTTAAAGTATTTTAATAATAAAGTTTCGCTCTTTATTGGCGAAACCTACCCAAATCCGACGTTTGTGACCTGATTAGCGAGTACGAAAATTAAAAAATTAAACTTTAATTATAAAATGAATCATTATTATCTTTATATTAGACAGAAAAAATGTATGTGTAAAAGTTATTTCCAATTTTTAAATTAAAAACCTGAAAATTAAGTTTGAATTTTCCAATTTTTAAAAAAATAATCGTTTCATAAAAAAAAATTTATCAATATTATATTTAGAAAAGATTTTAAAATGTTAAATCAATACAGTTTTAAGAATTTTATTTTAGGGAAAATCGTACGCGGATATTCGGAAAATATAAATCTGATTTTTATATTAAAAACTGTAAATTTTTAAAAAATTACATGTAAAACTAGTTAAGTTAATGTTTATTTAAATTTAAAGAAAAATAATTTTAATGCTTTTTGTAATCAATGCAACTAACTTTCATAATAAAACTCTTCAATCAAAAATGCATTTAAATGATTTGTAATTAAAAAAATGACCAAACCTTAATACAATTTTTTCAAAATATAAGTATAAATTTTTACAAGTCCTTGTACATAGTGTAATCTTGCATCAGGAATCTCGGCTGTTTTTGAGCTATAAACCTGACAAAATAACATATGTGCGGAGATATGCTTTTTGGTAAGGATTTACACTGCAGTCTCTTTATATGAAGGCTCGAAATATGACATTCTGCGAATAAGAAGAAAGGGGAATTGGAGTTGAGCATCGAGCATGTAGGAACAAAGACGTAAGAGGGGTAGTAAAAGACAATGCGTTTCGAGCGTTTGTTTACAATTCGCTATATGAAAGAAAAAATTCCTAGTACCCGTTTACTAGGAATTGACTATGTTTCCTAGTTACGAGAGGAGCCGACTAAGAAATCCTAGTTAAAGTAGTAAAGTTCAAGTATAGTTAAACTGACTAGGGAACTTGGTTAATGTGACTAGGAAAATAGTCAATTTGACCAATGATACTAGTTGTTTTAATCACGTGCAACTCGATTTTTATTCAATTTCGAATAAATTAATTTTTCAAAAAGCTGTAATAAATTAAGAAACCATAATATTTTCAATTTGTATCCAATAAAAAGCGGTATTAAATTAAAAAAAATAGTACGTCTGTCAACAACAGGAATTTTTTTAGCATCACAAAATATATGTATTGTATTATTATCAAATATTTGTTAAATTCAAACAAATTATTTCATTTAAAGGAATAATCATTTAATTATAAAATTGCAATAAATGAATTACTGATCTTAATAAATTTATTTTACACTAACAAATTATTTGTTTAAATAAAATCTAATTTCTTTATATAATAATACGTATTTATATTTCTAAATATATTTATGCAATGTTGCAAAAATTTAACGTTAAAATCTACATTGAGTAAGAATTTTTTGAAAGTCAACCTCTAAAATGTAACTGTGCGTGAACGAAGAAAATTTTCATAACGCGAGTGTCAATAAAATTAAACATTATTTCTTTGTTTGGAAAATTTTAAAAAATAGTGTATGTAATAAACTATATTTGACTGATTAGTGTATATTTTCTAATGTAATTAATAATAAGTTATATTTCTTTAATAAGAAAATATACAAAAACCTAACCTAAAAAGTTGCATACGTATTTAACGTATAAAACTGAATATTTTTAAGACTGAAAATTAAAATTTAAAAGTTCTATTAATCAAAATACAAAAATATAAAATATTATATGCCACTGAAGAAAACACGGTGTGCTTGAACCAATTTTAAATCAAAGGTCAAGCGAAATGGAATTTTCCGGATGATTCACATACTGGGTTCCTCCTTGAGTATTTTTTAAGATAATTTAAAATAATCCGCAGAGCCATTTTTAGAAAAATTATTTTTTTGTTTTGAAATTACTTAAATTAAGAAATTGACCAAGTGTACCTACATTTTGTATAAATGTTTTAACTTAATTTGTGGTTAAAATTTTTAAATTGATGAACAAGATTATAGAAATAATTACATTATATAATATTTATTCATATTTTACAATATTTTTTACAATTTATTACAAAAAAATAATCAAACATGCAAACCATTAAACAAAGTATACAAATAATTTTTAAAAAATAGTTACTTGAATTTTGAAATTTCAGTTACACTAGTATACTGTATATTTGTACTTATTAAATAATTTTGTGAAAAACTGTAAGTTAATCATGTACGACTAATTTACTTAGCACACAACTATTCGTATTAGTCCAATTTAATTTTGAAATTATTTGGGCAAAAAACATCTCATTTAAAGTGTAATCAATATTTGTAAATTGCATAACTTTCATTTAACAAATTATAAAAAACATTCTTAATATAAATAAATCTTATAACACAGGTCCACAAATTTTTTTTTTTTTTTTTTCCCGAATCGGACCATGATTTCCTGAAGTATTTTCGATCGCTGAACCCGAATCCGGTGCCCGTTTATCTCCATAACGTCACAATTTTTTTTAAATTGCATATAAACATTAAGTTAATAAAGTTATAAAACTCTGAAAAACAGCAAAGTAATTTCGTCAGAAATAAAGATAGAAATATAAATATTAAACAGTTTAGGTCGTTTTACACGAAAAACATCTATAAAAATAAGCCAAGTATGCATAAGACTCAAAACCACCCTTAAAAAACTACTCTTAAGTAAAAAATCATCAACAGTTGTGAATAGTAGGATTAATGAATTAAAAAACATTTAGCTGGCATTAAAAATTAGAAAAAAGTTATCAGCTTAGACTAGATTCATTTAACAATGATTTAAAATTAAAACCACCCTTTTAGAAACCACCCCCTATTTCAAATACAACCATTTGAAAAAATTGAGAATATTAATGAACATAAAATTTTTTTAAGGACTGAAAAGGCTTTAAAATCGTAGACAAATAAACTAATTGTAACTTAACTACGATCAAAATTGAAAACCACCCTTCAGAATCAACCCTTACATCTAAAATGGACTTTTTTTAGAAAAATGCAAATAAGTGTATGTTGTAAATTTTCTGCAAACGTTAAATTACCCCAAGAAGTCATTAAATATGAGTAGATTCATTTTCCCATGATTTGAAATCAAAACCACCCTTTTAAAAACCACCCCTATTTAAATTACAACCCTTTGGAAAAATTACAAAAATTAATAAACATAAAAATTTTTTTAAGACTGAAAGGGCTTTAAAATCATGGACAAATAAACTAATTGTAACAAAACTACAAGCAAATCTGAGAACTACCCTTCTAAATCAACCCTTAGATCTAAAATTAACTATTTTTAGAAAAATGCAAATAAATGGATATTATAAATTTTCTGCAAACGTTAAATTACACCAAGAAATCATTGAATGTTACTACAATTTTTTTACCATTATTTAAAATTAACACCACCCTTTTAAAAACCACCCTCTTAGAAACCACCCCCTATTCCAATTACAACCCTTTAAAAAAATTTCAAAAATTCATAAACATACATGTTTTAGGACATCATGGGCTTTAAAGTCGTTGACAAATTCACTAATTTTATCTTAACTACGAGCAAAACTGAAAACCACTTTTTTAAATCAACCCTTAGATTTAAAATTAACTCTTTTTAAAAATATGCTAGGAAGTAGATGTTGCAATTTTCTGTATACGTTAATTTACACCACTTCTTTGCATATTTCTAAAAAGAGTTTATTTTAGATAAAGGTTTGTTTCTAAATGGTGCTTTTTAGTCTTGATCGTAGATAAGTTAAAATTAGTGAATTTGTCAACAATTTTAAAACCCGTCCAGTCCATAACAAAATTTTATATTTATTAATTTTTGTAATTTTTTTAAAGAGTTGTAATTTGAATAGGGGGTGGTTTCTAAAAGGGTTGTTTTGATTTCGAATCATGATAAAATATATCTACTTACATTTATTGACTTCTTGGTGTAATTTAACGATTGCAGAAAATTTACAACATCCACTTCTTTGCATATTTCTAAAAAAGTTAATTTTAGATCTCATGGTTGTTTCTAAAGGGTGGTTTTCAGTTTTGCTCGTAGTTGAGTTAAAATTAGTGAATTTTTCAACAATTGTAAGGCCCGTCCAGTCCTTAAAAAAATTTTATGTTTATTACTTTTTGTAATTTTTCCAAAGGGTTGTAATTTGAATAGGGGATGGTTTCTAAAAGGGTGGTTTTGATTTAAAATCATGGTAAAATTAATCTAGTCACATATAATGACTCCTTGCCGTAATTAAAGCCCTTTGAGTCTTAAAAAAAATTTTATGTTTATTAATTTTTGTAATTTTTCCAAAGAGTTGTAATTTAAATAGGGGTGGTTTTTAAAAGGGTGGTTTTGATTTCAAATCATGGGAAAATAAATCTACTCATATTTAATGACTTCTTGTGGTAATATAACGTTTGCAGAAAATTTACAACATACACTTATTTGCATTTTTCTAAAAAAAGTCCATTTTAGATCTAAGGGTTGATTTAGAAGGGTGGTTTTCAATTTTGATCGTAGTTAAGTTACAATTAGTTTTTTTGTCTACGATTTTAAAGCCCTTTCAGTCCTTAAAAAAATTTTATGTTCATTAATATTCTCAATTTTTTCAAATGGTTGTATTTGAAATAGGGGGTGGTTTCTAAAAGGGTGGTTTTAATTTTAAGTCCTTTTGAAATGAATCTAGTCTAAGCTGATAACTTTTTTCTAATTTTTAATGCCAGCTAAATGTTTTTTAATTCATTAATCCTACTATTCACAACTGTTGATGATTTTTTACTTAAGAGTAGTTTTTTAAGGGTGGTTTTGAGTCTTATGCATACTTGGCTTATTTCTATAGATGTTTTGCGTGTAAAACGACCTAAACTGTTTAATATTTATATTTCTATCTTTATTTCTGACGAAATTACTTTGCTGTTTTTCAGTGTTTTATAACTTTATTAACTTAATGTTTATATGCAATTTAAAAAAAATTGTGACGTTATGGAGATAAACGGGCACCGGATTCGGTTTCAGCGATCGAAAATACTTCAGGAAATCATGGTCCGATTCGGGGAAACAAAAAAAAAAATTTTGTGCACCTGTATAATCATTTCTTAGGGGTCATTCATAAATTACGTCATACATTATGAAGGGTATGAAGGGAGTGGGGGGGGGGGGTCTAGAGAAATGTAACTGTCATTATGAAATTTTAAATGGCCCCTAGTAAAAAGTCTGACATAGCTCGGGATCAAAATTCATCGAAATTAGTGTGACATAATTTATAAATGGCCTTTTTCTATAATCTTGTTTTTCACATAAATATGTTCCTAAAATATCCTTACAAAAAATAAGTACCGGATTCTGTACTGGATTAAGTACAGGGACAAGTACTGGGTTCAGTACTGGGTTAAGAACTAGAAAAGCAGTACTTTTTTCGCCATGCACTGCTGAAAATTTGTTCACGTTGCGCACTAAGTTTCTATGGGTCCTACGGGCGCGCAGTGGTTTTTTCTTGTAAATTAAACAGAGAGGAATACATTGAACGCAAAACCAATAAAATTTTTAAAAAAAATTGTTATTGTGCTTAAAAAATTATATTGCGCGAAAAAAGTAGTGGTTTCCCAGTACATATCCCAGTACTTCTTCCCAGTACTGAATCCAGTACTACTTTTTTGCAAGGGTAATTAAACCAAAAATCTAATTAAAGTATTTATACAAAATGTAGTTACACTTGGTCATTTTCTTAATTTAATTAATTTTAAAAAAAATTTTTTTAAAAACGGCTCTGTGGATTATTTTGAATTTTCTTTAGAAATACTCAGGGAGGTCTCCAATATTGGAATCAACAGGAAAATTCCATTTCGCTTAGCCTTTGATTTAAATATCATTCAAGCACACCGTGAAAAAGGAACTATTGGCGTCTCTGCTAACGCTCTTGTAAGAAGGCTGCTTTCGTCTTTCTAATGATTTCCGGAGGCAAACCCACCATACGCTGATCCAATTCCCGCAAATCGTCAAGAACATCGGAGGCGATAGAACTCTCACTAAAGCTTGGCACCAACGCTGATCGAGGAGTAGTTGGAGCATATGGATCTTTATTCAGATTACCGCAATGATTACGACGATGGTATCCCTTCCTTCGCTCTCTATGTTCAAAATAAGATTTCTCACCAAAACGTCGTTTCCATATCCTCCATGTGGACACGAGCGCATCGAGGACATTCCGTCAGAATCATGTCTTTACGACCACAATTCTTGCAGATCCGATTTGTTTCTTTCGGACACTCCCTTAATTGGTGAACCATACTCCAACAATTGAAGCAGGCACCAAATGGTGGATCAAGATCTGGATCAGTAGGAATGGGGTCGAGATTATATTCTTAGAGCGTCCTTAGTCTGTGGTAGCGGTGGATTGTATGGAATTTCCACGGAGTAAAAGTCAATGCAACTATCTCGTCATTTTTCAAGATTTATTTTCCCGTTGGATCGAGGTTAAACCTATTAAATCGGCGGACGGAAAAACTATTGCCGGAGCTTTCGAGGAGTTGATTTCATTTAGATGGGAAACTCCAGATTTTCTTTTGAGTGATAATGGCAAAGATCGATCCATACTTCAGGATCGATTCTCTCTACCGATTTCTTAACCTGAACTTCGCGACGTAAACTTCTCACGGGTGGGGGTTGACGGCAGTAATTCAGAAACGCAGGTGATATGGCGGAATTGTCAAATGCTGAACCCCATATTCTTCCAGAGTCGTTTTCAAATGTTTATTATCAAACTCTTTGGCATTATCACTCAAAATAAAATCTGAAGTTTCCCATCTAAATAAAATCAACTCCTTGAAAGCTCTGGCAATAGTTTTTCCGTCCGCCGATCTAATAGGTTTAACCTCGATCCAACGGAAAAATAAATCTTGAAAAACGGCGAGATATTTACATTGACTTTTACTCCGTGGAAATTCCATACAATCCACCGCTACCACATACTAAGGACGCTCTACAATTCGTTGACCCATAAGACATTGTGGTCCTTTCTGAGATACTTTATACAACTGACAATCAGGACATTCTCTCACGAAATTGTGAACATCGTGCCACACACCTGGCCAATAATACTCTTTAGCAACACGATAATATGTTTTCTCATTTCCCAAATCGCCAGTTGATACCTCATTATGCGCATCTTTTAACACTCTTTCTCTACATTCGCTGGGCACTACTAATTTCCACCCATCTTCAACCCCCGTGATTGGCAACAAGAGAGGGTCAATGCGATGTCGATACAAAGGCTGATCTTCCACTTTCCAACCCGGGAATCTATGCGCATAGCGTTCCACTAACTCTCGTCTTTTAATGTCTCATTCTTCAAAGTCCCATTGTTGCATTTCCAATGCACATATCGCTAATCGTCCTGTGGGATCATTCAAATTTTTTAACCATTTGAGAGCGCTGTGATCAATTATGGCCGTAAACTTGTATCCTTCAATATAAGGACGAAGTTTTTTAATGGCCCATAACACAGTTAAGCACTCTTTTTCGGATTCCGCTCTGCCGCTGACAAAACCTTACTCACGTAAACAATTAAATGCTCACTGTCCTCGGATTCTTGAGTCAATACTGCCCCAATAGCAACATTACTTGCATCGCATTGAATCGCGAACTGTCTGGTAAAATCAGGTCGGGCCGGTACTGGCGCGGACACCTAATTTTGACAAACAAAAAAAAAAGATTCTCAGAATAAAATTATCTATACTCTCTCAATTTAAGTCAGTGAAATTTCAATGATTTGTAGGCTAAATTCTCACAAATTCAAAATTTAGAGAGTAATAATGAGTCAACTACTTTTTTAAACATGCCTTTGAATCGATCAAAATTTAAATTTATAAGTAACAGTTGTAATTTTAATTTCATTATTCAATAAATCTATAATTTTTTATCAAATTTTAAACAGTTTTCAATTTACAATTATGCTTCTTAAATTTTACAATTATTCTTAAATTTAGTAAATTATCTTGCTCTGTTGTCAAATATTCTCAACAATTATCAAATTTTTTTCAATATTGTCAAATATTTTCCGCTTATCTCAATTACTTTCTTTAATATCAAATTATTGTCGTTTTTTTATAATTATTCTTTTTAATTTTCAATTAATTCTTCAGTATTTAGTAGTTCCTGTCTTTTTTCAATCATAAATATTGTTCAAATATTTCAATTCAATTGTTTAATTCTACGACTATTTTCTTCAATTTTCAAATCCATTCTTTAGTTTTCAATTATTTTCTTCTATATTTAAAAATTCACAATTCAATTTTTCAATTACTTATTTCAATATTTAATTATATTTCTAATTTTTCTTTGAATTATCAATTATTTCCTTCAAATTTCATTAAAAATTTAATTTACGATTATTTTAATGAAACTTTAAATTATTTTCTTCAATTTTCAATTTTTTTTCAAATTTCAATTCTTCTCTTTAATTTTTAATTAAATTTTCAATAATCAATAATTATCGGCTTTTTTCAATTGCTTTATTCAATTTTTAATTATATGCTTCAAATTTCAATTCGATTTTTCAGTTTTCAATTAGTTTCTTCTATATTTAATAATTCTTGCCTTTTTTCAATAAATTTTTTGAACTTGAAATTATAATCTTTAACTTTCAATTCCATTCTTTAATTTTCAGTGATTTCCTTCAATTTCAAATTATTTGCTTCAATATTCAATAATTCTTGGTTTTATTCAATTTCATTTAAATTTGAATTAAATTGCTTAAATTCCATGCATCAATTTTTAATTATTTTCTTCAGTATTCAATGATTCTCGGTTATTTTTAATTATTTTTCTATTAAAGTTGTATAATTATTCATTAATTTTTTTAATACTTTTCAATTGTGTCAATTTTTCTGGCCTTTTTGAATTTTTTATAATATTCAATAAATATTATCATTTGTCAATTATTTTTTCCATATTCAATAATTTTATGTTTTTTACAATTATTTTTTTCAAAAATCCGATATTTTACTCTATTTTCAATTATTTTCTGCAATATCACATAATTTTCTACCATATTTCATCATTTTCGTCTTCTTTAATTATTTTCTTTAAAACTTCAATTCCATTCTTAATTTTTCAATTATTTTCTTAAATTTTTACTTACTTTTTCGATGTTTATTTAATTTTTCAATTTTAAACAATTCTCGGCTGTTTCCAGTTATTTTATTTAATTATAAAAAATAGTTTTTAAATTGTAATTCAGTTGTTTAATTCTACAGATATTTTCTTCAATCCTTATTTATTTTCTTTAAATTCCAATTATATGTATTTTCTTTACTATTCAAAAATTCTCGACATTTTTCAATCATTTTTTCGGGTATCAATTAGTTTCTTTAATATTAAATGCAATTGTTCAATAATTTCGTTCAATTTTCTAACCAATTCTTCAATTTTTAATTCGGTTCTTAAGTTTCCAAATATTTTCTCTTATATTCAATAATTCTCTCCTTTTTTTAATAACTTTTTTAAATTTTTAATTATAATCTTTAAATTTCAATGAAATTTCAAAATTTCATTTTTCAATTTTCAGTGATTTTCTTGAATTTCAAATTATTTTCTTCGATTTTCAATCCAATTATTCAATTTACAATTATTTCCCACAATTATTCCTACAATTTCCATAATTTTTTAATTTGAAATTATTTTAGTTTCATATTTATATACTTTTTTAAATAACCAACAACAGTGAAAAGATTCTGGCCCTTGGGCATTGCGTTCATTTTCTTATTTCTAATAGGGTACTCTTGAATTTTTATAGGAACATATTAATGACTAAAAATATAATTATTTAATAATTTATGATTATACGTGAATTTGAAAACCAATATTTCAAAGACATTCTAACTAAAAAACAGCTACGGGATTAAATATTAGGTTTACAATATTATATTAAAATCAAATTAACTATAGTTCATATGTACGTAAGTTCATGGGGTGTTTGAATTCCGTACTTTTCTGATTATTTTGTTACGTAAAATTTAATTTTTTATTTATATTTTTTACCATCCCCTCGACCAGGAGGGCGGCCGCCCCCCCTGCTCCAGCCGATTGGGCGCAACTGAAAAGAAGCATCAATTTGTTACATTTAATATGGATTGTAATTTGGAAAAATATCCAGGAATTTTTAAAAATGTTTATTTATGTATGAAATAAAATGTTAAAATTAGGGTAAAGGTACTTATTAGATATACATTTCAGTTTATCGGACAAATTATTATTTTCTATGATTTCAGAATAATACCACTTACAAATTGTCTATAAATTTATTAACATTAATTAAATTAAAAAAATAAAACCTTTTTTAAATGACACGAAACAAATGTTACTGTAAAACGTAACGACAGTTAATTTACATAAAATAAAATTAAGCAATGTCCATGACTTGAAGTTGCTTCAATTTTAAGTTTTTTTTTAACTTTGTACTTTAGATTTAGATACACTTAATTTTGTACTTATTATAATTTATATTTTCATATTATGTGTTTATGTGCGCTAATATTGTTTTATTGAACGTTCAATTATAAAATTGTATAATAACAAAATAAATTTGTTTATAGTTAATAAAATAACAAATAAGAATGTAAATTCTTATTATTAGCTTTTCTATTTTGACATTCCTGGAAATTAGTGAATCCTTCCAAAATCTTGTTTTGAAAATATTTTCAATATTTTTTGTTTTTATTATTCGATGATTCTAGTCTGGGTTTCATTTAATTAAAAATTATTTTAATTCATCTTACCTGAGTCCGAGACAGTAGACGAACCAAATTAAACTACGAATGCACCTGCACGCTTAAATTTTTTTTTTATGATAAAAAAGTTTAAGTACAAAATAAAAAGTATTGTGAAAAATGTCTACTTTTATTTTCATTAATAATTTCCCTTGCAGATTAAAAAATACAAACTCAAATAAAGTTGACTGCATTTGTCATTTAACTGTCAAATTTATATATTGGAAAATATAAAAAAACGTAGAAACTGATCTCAAGATTAACTAATAAAGTCCTGATAAATGTTTTTGTGCTGTCACTTACGTAAAAAATAATATTATTGTAATTTCCATGAAAATGTTACCTCCTTGTTCTTAGAGTGACACATTATATTTTTGTGGAAATTATTATTACTTTTTACGTAATTGACAGCACAAATAAATTTATTAAGACTTTATTGATTAATACTGAGATCAGTTTCTAGATTTTTTACAGTTTTCAATATAAACTGTCAATAAATGAACAAATGCGGACAAATGCGATGAAGTTTGTTCGAGTATGTATTTTTCTAATCCGCGAGGGTTCTTAAATTCTATTAATTTAACAAGAAGTCAAATTATTTAAAAAGGCTTTTCGTTTATAGTAAAATAAAAGGGAATAATAAAACTATGATTTCAGTGAGAAATTGGGTTGCTTAAAAACAATATTCTTATTTATTTATCACACACCAATAAACAAAAATGAACTGTATTAATATCAGAATATAATATACTACTAACTTCAATTATTTTTAATAAAGATATATCTGAGTATCTTACAAGATTAGAATGATGCTTCAACTTGGAACAAAATCGTCTACAACATTCTTCACAGTTGGCACAGAAATTCCTGTAGAAAATAGTTTTCTACGCTTGCTAGCGATTATAAATAATTATTAATTTACGGAATCTTAGATCTAAAAGAGTCCTCTATGTAGTTGTGACGGAAAATAATTCAAGTTTTGCCTAAATAGATATATCCTCTCCATGCTAGATCGATTTGCAACAAATGATACATTTCTTTTCTTTTATAACGAATCTTTAATAACAGATTCTCTCCAAATAAAATAGAGATTTTTCCATTTTTCATTACTTCTTACAACTTCTTACACTTTTCCAATCAAACATGGAGGTTTGGCTTAAAAGGTAATCTCGAATTATGCTTCACTATGAATCACCGAGGCGGATCAATACTATTTAAAATACACCTATCATTTTTACTGTACGAACATTACTAACATTCATTTACTAAATATTTAAAAAAAAAAAGTTATTTATCTCAATTACCATTGATTTTCAGTATTTTCAGGTCGAATTTTATTGAATACAAATAATTACATTTAATTTAATTACATTTGATTAATTAATTACATACTTATTATAAGATTGATGAAATTATTAAATAATAATATAATATATAAATTATCTAAAATTGAAATAAATAAAAAATGACATTTCGAGTTGGTAGAATAGAAACGAAGATGGATTTTAGGAAATATTCATTCGCCTCAAATCATTCCTATTAAAAACATGGAATGTAGCATTTTTTTTTACTTAGATGCCTTAATAATATATGATTATATCACAAGAAAGATTCAAATGCTCTGTACATATTCTCGGAACATCAAATGCTCTCAAGTATAACTTATTACGAGTTTTAACGTCTAAAGTGTAGTTACAAAGTTAGATATGTCTCAGGTTCACCTGATATTGTACTTCATGCGATTTCAAAGCGCATCTGCACTTGACTGTACGCTCATTTAAATATAAATAAATAGATATTTACTTATTTATTTATTTATATTTATATTTTTGTTAAATACATTGTGTGCGACTTTTTTCCGATTTTACAATATCTTTAATACCTTTTATTTGCGTATGTTTTTTTTTCATCTACAGCCATCGTATCGACAACTTCTCATGGCCAAGATTCTTTGCTTTTTCCCTAATTTAATATTCGCGTTCGTTAAATTGGCACATAACAAATGGCAAGTTTCGTATTGGCACGATTACTGGAAGATTTATGGAAGATTTCGTCGACGTAAATTAATTTATTGTATACTCGAAGCAAATAATCTCAATACTTCTGAAATCGTCAAATTCAATTGCGAGCTTACAAATAGCAGTCGCGAAAGACTTTTTCTCATATTTCACACAATTTGGCCAATTAGATAATACTTAACAATTATTGTACATATATGACACAACGAATTTCAAAAACGTGATTCACAATAATATTACACTCGAGGCGAGATGACAGTTTCAAAACTGAATTATTAACCGCAATTAGACAACTGTTAAGAGTACCTATATTGCAATTTTTTTTTTAAAATAGCGATGGGATAATACCTTAAATATCCGTTAGAAAATAAAGATATTATTTATATTGTGAAATCGATATTCATTGAACACACCATTTCAATATATTGAGAATATCGATTTATTTATTGATATTATCGATATTATTTCACTTATTTCTTCCCATCATTACTTTAAAATTCCATGTCTCTCAGTTACTTGCGTAGAAAGTACAAAATTAAGTACGATCATTTAAAAATTGTTTAAAACACTAAGAGGACGCATCGCAGAAAGACCAAAGTGAAGTTTGTTAGATTACATTTCATAAATTGTGTATAGACGATTTCTTCAAATTGTTTTATAAATTTACTTAAATTTATATAAATTCAGTTTTAATTTCTGGAAATGATGACTAATTTACAAGATGACTATTTTACAAGACCAAGAGCACAACCAAATTTTTCACAACTTAATTTTACCATATATATGTACCTATAAATGGTTCATCTAAAAATTGAAAAGTAGATTGAAAAATTTGGATTGAATCACTTTGGATCCTTTTACGTTGTGACATCCTCAATTCTTGATGAGATCTTTTTAAGTCAACTTGAACGAAAAGAAAGTTGACGAATTGAGTAAAAGACACTTCTGATTTCTCCTACGTCCGTAGATTCGTTCCGTATTTGAAAATCTGATTCGGTTTCTAATCATATATAATATCTTTGACCAGCCAACCTCTACGGATTTGCGTATACATTCGCGTGAATACGCACGTGCACTCTTGCGAAAGGTGCACAATTGCACGTGGTCCACTGATAGCAGCTTGTCGTGGCGACGAGCGACGGTTCAATTATAGGGCCAGGAATGTCTGATCGACGTGACCACATTGGAGGTAGGCGGGTCATCTGGGCGTCACTTTTTCATATCATTCATTAATGATCCGTCCTTATTCTTATTTGCATCTAGATTCGATTGTTGACTGCTAGTTACTCCGCTTCCATTTCCTGGATACATTTTCTCCATGTGATTTAGAGATTCACTTAGGAATTTCTGTAAAAGACAAATAATTTCCTTTTAAAATACGATTTTTAAAAAGTGGAAGATGAGACTGGCGTTACATAACCTCAAGTTAAATAGTGCTTCTTAATGCCGACAAAAAGAAAAAGAGATTTATTAGAACTAGGTATTTTTTAATTTAAACTGGCCCTGCTTATTCTTTAATTGGAAGATTGGAACACAAGTTCTAATATTAATCAGGTTGTATTTCTTTTAAAAAATAACATATGTAAAGGGCGCTTTAAATTGTATAAGAATATATTATGCAATTATATTTATTCATAACAATCGCTTTTATCACATTGGAAACGAGGTTTTTTTTATGAGAAACTAAAGTGAAATTATCAAACTGATTTATAGTAAATTTGAATGTTTAGTCTGATGTTAGATACTACCGGATGTAGACATTGACAACAGAGGTTATGTTTTTCAACGCAGTTCAACCTTGGACACTTTGTTTCAATGGAATAAAATCAGTTTTTTTTTATAAAAAACTTTTTCAATCCCATTATTTCAACCTAAGTGTAACAAATTTCTTTGTCATTTATTGAGGGATGTTTTCAAACTAATAAAATCATTATATGAACTGTTATTATTTTAAAAATAGCTCTTGATAAATGAAAAATAATTAAAAAATATATATTATTTAAAAAGTTACTTAAACGAAACTAATTTTGGTCCATGGATTATATTAGTAGACCTCTAGACTGCCACCATTTCGGTATATGACGTCACAAGTTGAACTCCCTTTTTAAACCATTGCACTGATTCACGTCGTTATGGTATTAAGGCGCGCAGTTATAAAAATATTTTGTAGTTAACAGTGATTTTCTTAATATTTTCTAAATAAATACTTAAAAATTCGGTTAATAATTCATGTTATAGATTTTAAAATTTTCAAAACTGCGCGCCTTAATACAACAACGACGTGAATCAATGCAGTGGTTTAATTGTGAAACATAACCTCTGCTGTCAGAATTAAGTGATTTCTATCACCAGACTAAACATTGAAATTTAGTAAGGGGTCGTCCACATATCACGTGATATCTTTAGGGGCGGGAGGGGGGTAGGCAAAATATCACGGTCCATGGAAATTTAATTTTTTAGCAATAGAAAAAGTATCACGAGGAGGGGGGGGGGGTTGAAATTAGCTCAAATTTGTATCACGTGATATGTGAATGATCCCTAAGGGGTTTTTCATATACCACGTGGACAATTATTAAAAAGTGATTATTAAAATCACTTTTTATCCCCCCTCTCTCCCTCGTGGACAATCGTGGACTTTTGACGAATCCCCCCTCTCCCTCTAAATGTCCACGTGGACTTTTTTTAAAAAATAATATGATTTTCTATGTTATTAGAAATTATAACTATAAAGAAGGATTCTTATCTAAAATGTTAAATAAATTAATATTCAATACTTATAAGAAATATTTTATTGAAATCAGTTAAAGCTTTCTCGAAATAACTTGGTAACAAAAAAAACGTCACCACACACACACACACACACACATTTCTGGACATTGGCTTAAGAATGAAAATTTTTGCATTTTAGATGAAAATGAGTCAACTTAGACTATTTTTGGAAAATCGAAAATCCTAAGGATCACAAAGCTTTCTCTAGGAGGAAGCAAAATCTATAAAATTAAATGAAAAACAAAAATTGGAGAAAATGATTAAAAATGATAATAATAATTTAAAACTAAAGAAAATAATTACACTTTGAGAAAAATAAGTGATGAAAGTATTAAATATATTTAAAATTAAGAAACATAATTGAATAAATAAGTAAATGAGTAAAATTTGAGATAAATATTTAGAAAATTAATTGAAAAAACAATTAAAATCTTTAAAATGTAGAGAAAATGATTGTATAATAATGAAAATAATTGAAAAATGAAAAAAATTATAACTTAAATTAAAATATGAGAAAGCAAAATCAAAAAGTTTAATCGAAACTAAAAAAAATAATTGGAAAATGGTAAAAACAATGAAAAATTAAAGGGAGTAATTGATATTTATAGAATTAATTTAAATTAGTGATAAACAATTGTGAATTTAGAAAATTAATAAAAAAAATAATAAAAAATTGGAGAAAACAATTGAAAAATAATAAAAATATTTGAAAATTGAATAACATAATTAAAATTTCAGGTAAATAATTGAAATTTAAAGAAAATAATTGTTATTTAAGAAAAATAAGACATAATACTTCCTATATGTTAAAGCAAAACAAAAAAATTAATTAAAATTAAAGCAAATAATTAAAAAATGGAAAAAACAATTAAGCATTGAAGAAAGTAATTGATCTTTAAAGAATTAATTAAAATTTGAGATAAATAATTAGAAATTTGGAAAATTGGCTAGAAAGTAATTTAAAATTTGAGAAATTTGCGCTTTACATGTAATTTTTATTTGTTTGTTGTTAATTTTATTTGTAAAACTTATAAATATACATTAATTTTTAAGTACTACGACTCATTTTTCTAGTTAATTAACTAAACAATTGTATTTCAAGTTGTGTGATCGACTATTGGTCCAAGATTGATCGACTACTGGTGCAAAAGGTTTTCAGTCATTTTTGCCGCTGATCGACTATTGGGTCCCTAACCCCCAAAAGAAGGTCCTTTTTAAATTTTAATTTTACAATAAATAACTTATACTAAATAATTCGATGTCAACGGTTACGCATTTGCAGAGATTCCACTACATAATTTAAAAAAGAAAATTCAAAATGCATAGTTCGTTTTGAATTTATTGAGTTTTATTGAAAATCTTATCTCAAGATGTTGATCGACTGTTGGTTCCATTACCTTAATGAAAATATTTAAAAATTGAAAAAATAATTAAAATCTGAGGTAAAGAATTGAAAAATGAAGAAAATAATTGAAATTTTTAAAAAAGTGATAAAATCACAAAATTAATTTGAAATTGAAAAAAGTAATTGAAATGTGAGAGAAATAATTGAAAATTTAAGAAATTAATAAAAAATTGAAAAATTAATAGAAATTTTAAGAAAAATAGTTGAAAAATTATAAAAGCAATTAAAAATTGTAGAAAATGTTTGAAGTTTAAAGAATTAATTAAAAGTGGGAAAAAACAGTAGGTAAAATAATAATAATAATTAAAAATAGAAGAAAATAATTAAAATATGTAAAAATAATAATTAAAAATGTCTTAAATTGATTGAAAAATAATAGAAATGTTTGGGAAATCGGTTAAAAAATAATTAAAATATTGAAAAATTGGTGAAAATAATTTTAAAATTGTAAGAGTAAGTGAAAGTCTAAGAAATAATTAAAATTTCAGAAAAATATATTTATAAAATTACAAAATATATTTAAAATATAAGAGAATAATTAAAGAATAATATAAAAAATTAAACATTGATAAAAATTATTAAAATATGAGATAAATAATTGTAAATTAAGGTAATTGACTAAAAAATATTAAAAATTCTTATAAATTGGAGAAAAGAATTGCAAATTAATGAAAATAATTTAAAATAAAAAAATATAATTGAAATTTGTGAAAAATAATTGATAATTCAAAAAAATATTCTATTCAATAATAGAAAAATAATTTTAAAAATTGAGCATTGATAAAAATTATTGAAATTTGAGATAAATAATTAAAAAATTTAGGGGGAAAAAATATGTAATATAATTGAAAATTTGAGAAAACAGTTGCAAAATACTGAAAATATTTAAAAATTGAAAAAAAAATAATTAAAATTTTTAATTGAAAAACCACGTTTCTAAAATGTGACAAAAGTGATTGTTATTTACATATAAATATAAATTGCGTAATAGAGTTTTATACAATTTAAAGCGTCCTTTCTGTCTTTTTTTGTAAGAAATGCAACCTAATTATTGAAACTTGTGTTCCAATTAAACAATAAGCATTTATTTAATTGGAACTAGAGTCACTTCTAATTAAGAAACAGCTAGTTCCAATAAATTTTTTTTTACAGGGATATTTGTTAACTAAAAAAGTACAATCCGTTGGATTAAAAATAGTGTTTCAATGAAAAAATAAGGTCTTTACAGGAATTAAAGAATTAAATTAAATTAAAGAAATAATTGTATATTAACAAGAAGTGAGTAAGAGGATGGTAAAAATTTAAAAATTACGAATTAAATGGAATTTTTTTACAATTTGATTAAAACTTCGGTTTTTTATATTAAGCTGAATAAGAAAACAGTAAATGTTAAAAAATTTACTATTTGACAAAAGGTTTTGATTTCATAAAATTTTTCCTGAAAAACTATATAGTTAAATCTTTCAAAATTGTTTGGATTTAGTTTTAATTCTATTTTTGTTTGCGTTAAAAACCATTTATTAGTTTGAGGTTATGTAACTCTAACATTCATCTTTAAAAAAATGCGTGCTTAAAAAATGTAGAAAAATTTTAAGAAGCAAAAAATTTGAATTATATAAAAGTATATCTCACCTGTATTGCTGTTAGAGCTGCTACGATTGCAGGACTTCCAAAGCCATGTGATATTAGAGAGAAGTGTGTGAGATGTCTCTGTATACTTGGATCAAGGATATGTTGTGGTCGTGTGTTGCACAAGGGTGATCTGTCTTGATTCAAAAGGTCCATCAGCTCTTTGGTGATTTGTCTAAAAATAATTAGTAAAATTAACAAAACTGTCAGCAGTTGATGAAATTCCGAAGATTCAATATTGGATTTTTTAAAATGGAAATTGGAACCTTCTCTACTTAAAAATATGTCCGTATTTTCAAATTTAAACTTTAAATTACAAAATTAATTATTAATTTAAATAATAGTTTTTGTTCAAATCATGTTTTGAAAATACGATTTTCGAGGTTAGTAAAGCTGTCAAAAATTGTATTTTAATGATTTCTGCTCTCGCTGCGTTCAAAGCAGCAAACTTCACTCCCGTAAAGAGATTAATTTAAAAATGTGTCTTATTAATTTTTTTCAATTTTTTTAGCCTTTATAAATATACAAAGGAAATTTCGTTTTTTTTTTAATTACAAGCTGTTTAAAATGTAAAAATGACTTACTTGGTGGCATGAAGTAGTTCTTTCCTTCTATAAGAATCCTGCGGCTCGCAATGCTGTCGACTAAGGTATTCGGCAACTTGCTTTGCCGGAAATTCCGTTTCACAAACATACCCAAAGTCTCTGGCAAGGTGAATAGCCTCTCCTGCAATTAAAAATTAACAATTAATTTCAAAGGATTTTTTTAACCTAAAAAAAATTTAATTTTTTTTAAACTTGAAATTTTTTTGAAAAAGGATAAAATGTTGAAATTGGAATTTATTTATAAAATGTTATTCTTAAACGATAAACAAAAATGTAAATAATAAATTTTTAGTTGGTACTAGTTATAATATACCGCAAATATTTTTAACGGCTTAATCTTAAACTTAAAGAGGCTTTAACAACAAATAAAACTACAATTAAAATTATTTCACCAATTCTGAAAGATCCTGTCATATAATTTTTAAAAAACATAACTTGGAGCCAAAATTCGTTAGCAAATAATAATTATTTAACATTTTGTGTTATTAATTTAAAATTAGTTGACATTCGCACAACCTAATTTATTCTGAAAATTATTATTATTAATTACAAGATCTTTTAAAATTTGGTGAAATATTTTAATTTCATTTTTTGTATTAAAAATCATTTTCTAATTCAAGATTATGTCAATGGATTGAACAGCCTTACAGTTTATAATAAATGTATTTAAAATCTCACTTTCACCTAAAACAGTTTTACTGAAATGTTTACCAAATTCTCAAAGTAAATTGAAGATATTTAATTCAATGTTAATTCAATTATATATATGTAAATAATAATAATTAAATATTAAAAAATAAATTTCAACTCAAAAAACAGTAATACAATACAAAATTATAAATCATAACAAAACTTTACAAAAAAATGAAAGAGAGTCTGACTAAAATCGTCTCTATTTACTGACGCGCTGACTTGTTTGCATTCTACTCTAAAAGTAACTTTTTCTATTATAATTTACACATTATCTAAATTATGTAGAACCTAGAAGTATATAGTTTGAA
The DNA here is from genome assembly GCA_037103525.1 of Ganaspis brasiliensis. Lineage (NCBI taxonomy): Eukaryota > Metazoa > Arthropoda > Insecta > Hymenoptera > Figitidae > Ganaspis > Ganaspis brasiliensis. The sequence goes on from JAZKLR010000303.1 coordinate 355,689, forward strand.
ATTAAAAAAAGAAATTTTAAATATGTATAATAATTTAATATTTAATTTTAATAATTCTATCTTATTATATAAAGATTATTATATGTCTTTGATATAAAGGTAGACACAATACAAGAAGATGAGGACGACCACCTAAGAATTGTAATTAGGAGAAGCTATAATTCATACGACCTTCATAAATTTGAGTCAGTGTCTTTGTTTTTAAATTAAAAACTCATAAAAATTTTTTTCCTTCCCAACGTCTTTAGCGACTATTAAAGTTCAATTTAGCAGGATTTATGGACTATTTTGCATTTATACGATTGGAATACCAAAACATAGTATAGTGTGTCAAAAATAAAGAGAAAATTTTACAACTTTAAATTATAATGATGTTTTAAATCAATTTTTTTTAAAAATTTTTTAAAAAATTAACATCGATTTTATCATCTTTATGTTTTAAAAATTATTATTATTTTAATTTGATTAATATTGAAAAAAAATTTAACACCTAGTATATTTCTAAAAAATATTAATTACAACTATATTTCTCGGTTATATTAACTAACCTTGTTGTTAAATATAGTAAAAAACTTATGTTTTCTAAACTAAAACTTTTTTTTTTTTAATATGATGAATCGAAATTGAGTTCCGTCGGTTTTTTTTCTGTATAGTGTAAAAATGATATAGATGTAATGTAAAAAAGAGTAGCTTGAATTTTATGCGTGTATTTGGGGTAACTTATCTGGTTTCGTGACATCTAGAATCTCCTCATCCTACACAGATTTAATCCTGATAAGTCACTAAAGCCATTCAAGTTGAACAACCTCCACGCAATATGTAGTCCGGTAAAAGTTGGGACGGATGACTTCAAACATTTTAACATTCTCGCCTTTCTCCCTCACTTTTCGTATTTTATTCCCTTTCTTCTTCCCTTCTCATTCTCTCTTTAACTTTCTTTTTTCTGCTCTTCTTCTCTGCAATTATTTTTAGCTTTGTTCCTATTTTATTCTTTTCAGTTTTTATTCTATTATATCTACTTTTCTTCCTTTCTTCATCTTACTCTTTTCCTTTCTTTTCTACTTCTTCTTCACCTTATCTTTTTTTCTCCTTTAAATCGATATTTTGTTTTTATTCTTTTCTATTTGTCTTTCTTTCTTTCTTACACCTTTTTCTTCTTCTTTTTCTCTTCCTCCTTTTTGTTCTTGTTTTTCTTATTTTTGATCTTTTTGTTCTAATTCTTCTTGTACTCTTTCTCCTTCTTTTTGTTCTTCTAGTTCTTGTTTTTCGTTATTGTTTCTCTTGTTTTTATTCTCCTTTTCCTCCCCTCCTTCTTCTTTTTCTACTTTTGTTTGTCCTTCTTTCGTTCTTGTATTTCTTATTATTTTTATACTAATTCCTTTTGTTCTTGTTTTTGATTTTGTTCCGGTTCTTCTGCTTTTCCTTTTTCTTGTTCTATTAGATCTTGTACTCTTTCTCTTTATTGTACTCTTTGTTCTAGTACCCTTTTTTCTTCTCTTTTTTGTTCTTCTCGTTCAGCTAGTTCTTGTTTTTTTTAATATAATTTTTCTTGTTTTTGTTTTCCTTCTCATTTTTCGTGTTTCAGTTCTCATATTCTATTTCTTCTTCATTGTTATTGTTCTTGTTTTGTATTGTTATTGTTCTTGTATTTTTTTTATTGTTCTTGTTTTTCTGGTTTTTCTAGTTCCCGTTTTTCTTGTACCTGTTTTCATCCTCTTAATGTTTCTTCATGTTTTTGTTCTCCTTATTTTTGTTCCAGTTTTCCTTCCTGTTCTTTCTATTCTTCTTCTTTATCTTAATGTTGTTCTTATCTCCTCCTCCACTTTCTTCCTCTTGTTGTTCTGGTTTTCTGTTTTTCTTGTTCCTGTTCTTCTTTGTTCTTCTTTTTGTTTTGCTTTTACTCCTCTCCTTCTACTTATTCTTCTTGTTTTTGTTTCTAGTTCCTGTTCTTTTTTCTTGTTTTTGTTCTCTTTTTTATTTTGTTTAACAGCCAAAACTTTCATTTTCTCTTTTTCTCTCAATCTCTTTTAGAGTTTTATATCCCAGGGCAGAAACCTTTATAACGAGTCTTTGCCGTCCGTCCGTCTGTCAGTCGATCATAGCCAATAGCTGTGCATTTGAAGTTGAAGTGGAATTGAAATATAATTAAAGTGGAATTGAAGTGGTATCGAAGTAGAAGCGAAGTCGACTTGAAGTGGAATTGAAATAGAATTGAAGTGGAAGTGAAGTGTAAGTAAAGTGGAATTGAAGTGGAATTAAAGGGGAAGTAAAGTGGACTTGAAATGGAAGTGAAGTGGACTTAAAGAGAAATTGAAATGGAATAAAGTGGAATTGAAGTAGAAGTGAAGTGGAATTGAAATGGAATTGAAGTGAGTAAAGTGGACTTGAAGTGGAATTGAAGTGGAATTGAAGTGAAATTAAAGGGGAAGTGAAGTTGACTTGAAATGGAAGTGAAGCGGACTTAAAGAGAAATTGAAATGGAATAAAGTGGAACTGAAATAAAATTGAAGTAGAAGTGAAGTGGGCTTGAAGTGGAATTGAAGTGGAATTAAAGGGGAAGTGAAGTGGACTTAAAGAGAAATTGAAATGGAATAAAGTGGAATTGAAATAGAATTGAAGTAGAAGTGAAGTGGGCTTGAAGTGGAAGTGAAATAGAAGTGAAGTAGAACTGAAGCTGACTTGAAATGGAATTGTAGGCGTTATGCTTCTGTTTTTTTCGCACTGATTTTTTAATTTTATCCAGATTATAAAAATTTAATTTAAACCAAATTAAACTTCATTCTTCTAGAAAATTACATTTAAAAAAATCAAATACTTCATCTATGAGGAAGCAATATTTCACTTTTCCATGTCTCTACTAAATTTCTCTTCTTCCTTTCTTTTCTCATTCATCGTTATTCGTTTAACTTTTTAAAATCGTTTTTCCTTTCTCTTCTGCTATCAAAATGTTTGCCTCTTTTTTCAAGAGAAAGGACGCATGTAACACCAGAGCACAGGTTGAAGGAAGTGGACCTGCTGAGCTTGATTATCAGAAGGAACGCCACCTGGGGGCTTCCCCTTTGCCCAGAGGCTTCTCGCAGGCGCGAGGCACCTGCAGTTGGCGAATTATCTAATTTAGGACTCACTCCTTCGATTCGCCTCTCGTTAATAACTTTTTTTTCAAAGAATGATCTATATCCTCGCAAGTGTACACAGTTGCGGTGTGAGACCTAAACAATTTACCGCTTTCTTCTCATGCTGCGCGAATTAATTCTGCCAGTCAGCCAAATTACAATAAATAACGAAATGTTTTCATGATTGCAATTAGCTATTAAATGAGGTTGTAACTGTATATAGATTACTTTGGCTTCTCCAAAGCATGATGATTGTATCTTCTTACAAGTTATCAATCTTTCAAGCAGAAAATTGTAATAATTAATCGCCAACGTGTATTCAAATTCACACAATTAACATTTTATTATGTTGGAATAATCAAAATAATAAGCTTTCAAATTTTAATCTTCAGTTTAAATTTACGGATTTATAAATGAAAATTTACATATTAGAAACTCGTGTTTTCAAAAAGGCATAAACGCTCCAATAACTGGTAGTTAAAAAATATTTTTGTTTTACAATTAATACCTTTTTTGTTAGGCTAAATGTGTACTTCAATCGTAATTTATCAGTGGCTAAGAGTTGGCAATTATAACGTAATTAGGAGAAAGATGTTTTTTTTTAAAAAAAAAGGAGACTTGGTAATCGCGCGCGATAATTACATCCATTTCTGCGTAATTGTACGTCATTATGTAGTTTATATATGCCTACTATCGTAACGATTATGGTTCTGCTTTAATAATAATTATCAAATTATCATTGACAAAAAACTTGTTCAAACTTAAATAACAAGATTAAATTTTAAATAATCTTTTCGAAATTTTATTTTGACAAAAGAAAATATTCATTTAGCAAAAAATGAAATTAAAAATAAATATCAAAATTGATTTTAACTTAAATTGTGGGTAATTATATATTATATAATGTACACAATCAGATGAAATTACATAAAGTACCAGACAATATAATTAATGCCTTAAATCGCAAAATTGAAAAAAATTCATTAAAATTGAAATCTCCGAAGAAAGTTTCGATAAAAAAAGTTATCAATGCTACTAATTACTCCTGTTTCATTTATTAATGTATCAATATAACTTGATACATATTCAAGATAAAAGATTGTTATTTTTTTAATAAATTTAAGATTACCTTGTTATTTTAAGTAAATATTTGATGATTGTTTTTTTCTTTAATTAACTTTTAATAAATTTCGAACCCAAAAAAAACAAATTGTTACGCGTTTTATTTTCCAATTACATGGACTACTCTGAGGCGTGTGGTCATAATAATAAGAAAAAGTTCACCAGTCACGTAACATGTTTGCGGCAATGCTACGTGAAATTGGTTCTATCTTCTATGGCAAATATCGCGTTCCATGACTTGCGCTTAGAAACAATTACGATCAGAGTGTTTTAACAACTCTGTTGCTTTCTATTCATCACTCTATTCGCAAAGGTTTCTCACCTCATACATTATAAATCACACATGATTATTCATCAACTAATCAATAGATTTGCGTAACTTTTACTTGATGATTTTATTTGTTCACGTACATAATAATTACACACTGCATCGAAAAATTCTCTGCACATTGAATGAAATATGCTCCTCTCGTGAATAAAATTATATATCTGATAAAATTGATAAATTACATTTAATAAATACTTAGTATTTTAATAGAGAGTTGTAGAATACACTTGGACAATTCATTTTTCAAAGAAATTATCACAAAAAAACTGCAATAAAAAAACGTTCCAAGCTTTAAACTATCGTAAAATGGGTAAAAAGCAAATTCGTAAATAAATACCGTATTGTGTGCAAAACACTATTTATTTAGTGCTACCATGAAACGCGTGAAATAAACAGGAAATACAAATTTTTCAAGTAGAAAATAAATGATGCTTTGTTTATGAAAGGAAAAAGTTAAAAGGCATTCCTTGTCGATTGCTGGAATAACTGTTTGAATACGATCTGGTTTAGAAGTTATGCACAAGTTTCAATTGAAAAAAGACTAATAGCAATCGCCTCACACGACGGGCGCTCGTTTGCCCGTCATCCGAGATCGATGATCACGATCTTCGACCGCAAATGATGTTCCATTATTTCCATAATGGATGTTTGCAAGATCGGAGTGGGAGAAAATAGATTTCGGGAATTCTCTTCCGCGAACTGAACATCTACAATTTCATGTCTCAAGCAACGGCCCGTTATTCTTTCGCATACAAAAAAAAAATTATGATTAGATAGTTACAACTTTTCTATGCTCAGCTCATCAACTTCTCTGCATCAATTTATTATTATCGATGATTGCGTGCCTCCATTCATTGACTAGTTCAATTAAAAAGGTTTTTTAAAATACCCAGTGGCGGAAATGTTGAAAAGGAAGCAGGATTCTTATTTTTAGTTTGATTTTATTCTGGTTATTTTATGGTAAAAGAAAGAAAAAGTAGTTAAAATAGTGGAAAATTTTAAATTTTGGTAAAAAAAGATCTGAATAGGAGAACTTCAAAATCGAGGAAAAGTTTAGGGTTTAAGAAACAGTTGCAATGTGAACTGATACTCTTGAAATTGTTATCAAAATTAGCGTTATAGCAACCGTTAACGTGACAACTGTAACCATGGTAACTGTAACTAGGACAACCGTTGCCATAACAACCGTCACCTTAGCAACTGTACGTTATCAATTCCTACCATAGCAACCATTATCATAAAAACCGTGCCATAGCAACCATTACCTTAGCAAACGTTGCCATAGCAAACGTTACCATATCAACCGTTATGTTAACAAACCTTGCCTTAGCAAAAGTTACCATAGCAACCGTTAGCGTGTCTACCATTACTAGGAAAACCGTTGCCATTGCAACGTTACCATAACAACCGTTACCTTAGCAACTGTTACTATAACAACCGTGCCACAGCTACCGTTGCCATAGCAAACGTTACCATAGCAACAGTTATGTTAACAACTCTTGCCTTAGCAAAAGTTACCATAGCAACCGTTGCCATTGCAAACGTTACCATAGCAACCGTTACTATAACAATCGTGCAATAGCGACCGTTACCATAGCAACCGCTATGTTAACAACTCTTGCCTTAACAAAAGTTACCATAGCAACCGTTAGCGTGTCTACCATTACTAGGAAAACCGTTGCCATTGCAACGTTACTATAACAACCGTGCCATAGTTACCGTTGCCATAGAAAACGTCAATGTGGCAACCTTCACTAGGACAACCTTTGCCATTGCAAACGTTACCACAGCAACCGTAACTATAGGAAAACCTTTTTACAACCGTTACCATATCAGACGTTACCATAGCGACCGTTATGTTAACAACCGTCGCTATAGCAAACGTTACCATAGCAACCATTGCCATAACAACTGTTACTACAGCAACCATTGCCATAACAACTGTTACTACAGCAACCGTTGCCTTAACAAATGTTACTATAGCAACCGTTGCCATAGTTCCCAAATTTTAAACTAATAACAAACATTTTCAAATCTATTTCATTTCAACATTTCCGCTAAGGTAATCATTCAATTACTCCACCATTATATAAATACCTTTTATTATAAAACGTACGTATAAGAAACTTATTGTAATACCCATTCTTACATATATATGTTATTAAATAAACTTGTAATCGTCTTGTAAGTACATACCGTAAACGTAAATGTTATTGAAATTGTTGCCGGAGGGGAAATAGTAGGTCGAGATGAATTTTTCCAGAGTGACAATCACTCTTATTCGTATGGAAATTAGTTGAGGTGTTAATTCTCTTTTTGCAAAGAAAGCGTCATTATAGAGTTATTTAAAAAAATATCTGTAATTACGAAATGCGAATAAACGATGAAGTGATTTATTCTTCTCCAGTAATAAGTTTACTTTACACCTCTTCTTTTTTCCTCAACTTGATGAAAAGTGGAACGAGTATCAATATAGAGAGAGCATTGCTCGTAAGGAATTATTTGTTTCATTCTCAGAACGACTTTCAATTCATGTGCAGTTGACGTTGGCGTTTAACATTGATCTAAGTCATACAACTCGACATTGAATTCATTCATCTCTATTATTACAACAAGCCTTTGATGAAGTACTGTTTTCTTTTTGAATTCTCAAGTTTCCCATGTGACGCGATATAAAAAGGAAATTGACCCATTTTCTAATCTAAACAAGATTGAGATGATCAGCAACTCATAATTATTTTGTCAGTGACTATATTGCTAATAGATCATATCAATTATATTCTCAAAATATTAAAAAGTATTAGTTGAACAAAACAAACGTTTTTATCGTACAAATAAAAATCGTGCATGTAGGTGGAAAATAATGACTGAAAACTTTTGCATTATCTTGTGTTTGTTGATTTAGAGATTGTTGAACTTGAAGAATAGTGGTCACCTGTAAGTGAGCGTGGGTGGGATATTTACATTCCTCTTTGCGAACTTGTTTCATTCATGAGAAAGGTGCAAAGTTCTCAAAAGATCGCAACCTAAACGGTAATGTTCGTGTGAGAAGAAGTTCCTGGATTTTGTCATCATGACAATCAGTGACGAACTTACGCATGAATCATGCACTCCTGGCTCTCTCGAAACTCGAGACTGCTCGAGACTGTTCCCACACTTTCGCGGGCTCATTCAAGATTTCTTCAGCTCACTGCTGAGGACAAGAAGGAACGCGTGGGCATTTCCTTTAGTTCGACCACTCTCGTTTATTCTCCACCTCTGATATGGACAAGAGGCTTCTGGACAATTGAGTACTGACGCTCTCATTGCTTTAAGAACTTGAAACCACCTCCTTTATAAAACTTGTAAACATTATTATAAAAATAAAAAAATGGATTTTAACTAACGAAAAACTGTCTTAAATATGTGATTTTCTGATATTATTTGCCATTCTTACAAGATTTCAATAATTTAGAAAATTTTCTAACATTCTTCAATTTAATATATTTTACACGTAAGTTATTGAAAAGAATAGACTCATAGAGTAATGACTCGTCAAATTTATGTCAATTATTATTAATTAACATCATTTTCAAAGCATTCTTATTGTTACGAGTACAACACACTGATTATAATTAACACAAACTTGGAGAAAAAAATTATCATCCTTGAGGGGATTCGAACACGGAACCTTAAGCGTTAAAATCGAACGCTTTTACCATTATGCTACACTAACCTATAAAAATTCGCAAATTCTTTTAAACTGATGGAACTTTTTCTTAAAATATGTAGTTTGCTGATATTATTTGTATATTTTACAAGATATCAGTATTTTAGAAATATTTTCTAATATTTACATATTTAATTAAAAATAGTTTTTAAATAAATTAGTACTCAAAGGGAATCGTCAAATATTAATTATTATAGTTTTAAAAGCAGTTTTCGAATTATTATTCCGATAAGTACAACGCACTGACTATAATTAATACAAACTTAGGAAAAAAAATTCACCTCTTGGAGGGATTCGAACACGGGACCTTACACATAAAGTCTAACGCTCTGGTCAATACGCTACTCTGGCTTGTAAGAATTTTTTAATTTTTATTGTTATGAGTTATATGTTTTTTATATTCAAATAAATATTCATAAAAGTTAGTAAGTGAGTAAATTATTGTAAAATGATACATTTTTAAATAATATTAGAAAGCTAAAATATTTATAGGAATTGTCAAAATTTCGTCAAATTCAATAAAAAATTGAACAAAATGTGGACGATTTAGAGTTAAAGTAAAAATTTATATCCTGATATTATTATGCTCTTTAAATTAAAAAGAACTAATTATTGATAATAATTAGTAGTAAAAAATAACCTCAAAAATAGTCAAATTTCTCATTTTATCATTTCTGGGAAAAGTCAAATCGACCACTCACAATGTGATTCACTGATGCTAATTCTCCCCCTATTTAATACTTTCAGGCTCACATTTTTTAAATAGACAGAAAGTACAAAATTATATAATAAATAAATAAATAAATAATTAGTAACACGATGATCCTCAAAAAGTTGCAAACATAAAATTAGAAATTTGTTTTTTGAAATTTTAACAATTTTAGATATGATTTTTTCTCGTGGAAATTTTTTTCGAATTGCAAATAATCTTTGAAAAATGTACTATGAATTTAAGAAAAAATTAAAAAAAAATTAACTAATTAATTCTTACTAACAAAAAAAAAATGTTCTATCCTTTTTGTTTAAAAAAAATTTGATTCCTGTTAAAGAAACAGGTGTTTAAGATTCTGAAGATGATTAAAGGAGAAAGAGTAAATTTATGAAGAAAATTGACCATAAATTATAATCACCATCATTAGTAACACTTCAAGAAAAATGATCGTTCAATTCGAAAAAAAACAAAAAGAAAGGCCTAAGATTTTTATTAAATAAACAAAAAGAAAGTAATTTCTTTGATTTTTTTTAAGGTGAGTGAAGTTTTAAAAGCAAATAATAATTTTTAGAATAAACACAGTTTATCTAATAATTCTATTTAAAGTTTAGCAATAAATTTAAATCATCAATTACTGTTAATTGTATTATTTGTTTTCTGAAAATTGATCATAAATTCTCAATATATTTAATAGAATTAAAATTTTTCTAGAAACACTGACTTGAGTTAATCTGAATTAATTAAGCATGAAACTGCAATTTGAGTGAATTACTTTATTGCGGCAAGTAAAAGGTAATTAATCACAAGACCGACAATTAATGGCTTTTAAGTACCAATATAAGTAATCAATTCTTATTTAAAATGAATGTTTCTCATGTAACAGGTTTATTACAAAACTCCATGACCTATTAAAAGTATAACGCCTATGAATACAATGCAATTTATTATAATCGACAGGTATTAAATTATTTAATTATAATTCTCTGTAGATTTAATTTCATGCCTAGTGTTAATTATATAACGAACAGGGAATTTCAGAAACGTGAAATGTTAAAACTCAAATTTTCGACCAATGTTTTTTTTTTTATTTCTGATAAAATTAAATCTTTTATCCAAAAATACATTTTTGTGTGAGATTGATTGATTTCTGATAATTCACTGATTTTCTGAATTAACTTTCTTAATTTCAGAATAGAAAACTAATGAAATGTGAAAAACGTACCTTCCACCAAGGATGTTAACAACGTAACATTTGCAGCCTTCCTCCTTCCAGCTGGTAAATTCAAACCAATTTTTTCCAACTTTTCCCTCAGAAGTCTGCCGCCATTTTTTGATTTCGCTCTGTAAACAAATTTCAAAATTAGCATTTTTATAATACTATTATAATTACTATAATATTATATATCGTTTGACAAAAAAAAAAAAAAAAAATTTGATGTTTCTTGACTATAATTACTATTACTATTATAATCACATAACCTAAAATTTACATCATCAATATTGATATAATTTCTTTGTTTCTATCGCTTGAATCTTATTTTACATGATTACTACACGGAAAGAAATCTGGTAGAATTAAATCAGTTGATAGTTCGATAGATTTTTAGTATCAATAGACAAATAGAATTTTATTATCTAATGTGACTAATATTAATATGAAAACATGAAAATATTCTAAAGAGCTTGAGATAGAAAGAAACCAACAGCCATTTATAAAATTTCCATCTATTTGATATTAAAAATGCTCGTAGGCCTTATTACAATTCCATCACATGCCAGCTAATATTATTCTATCGGACACCACTAATTTTCAGGCGAAGTTTGTACAACACAAGCTAAGCTTTATATACATGTATGAACACATACACGCAAGCAATACATAGGCTGACGGATCAGCCAGCAGGCCTTCAGTCAATGCATTGCTTGTGTGTGTGTGTTTATACATGTATATAAAGCTTAGTTTGTGTTGTACAAACTTCGCCTGAAAATTAGTGGTGGCCGATAGAATAATATTAGCTGGCGTGTGATGGAATTGTAATAAGGCCTATGAGCATTTTTAATATCAAATAGATGGAAATTTTATAAATGGCTGTTGGTTTCTTTCTATCTCAAGCTCTTTAGAATATTTTCATGTTTTCATATTAATATTAGTCACATTAGATAATAAAATTCTATTTGTCTATTGATACTAAAAATCTATCGAACTATCAACTGATTTAATTCTACCAGATTTCTTTCCGTGTACCAAACCAAACAAATGCAAAAAAGTAGTATTTGTGTATAGTGGAAATTAGAAAAAATAATTATAAAAATTATAATAATTATAAAAAAGAAATTATATTTATTTCATGTGAATTTAAGGTTATGTGTGACTTTTCGAAATACGGAAATTATCCTAATTCACGATTATGAAAAATAAATTTTAGGTTATGAAAGACTTTTGTTTATTAAACACAATTTCCAAAGACCACTTCAAATTTATAACACAGACGTTAAAACTTACATTTTAAAATTGACAAAACAATTGAAGAGCATTATTTTAGAAATGAATACTAAATTCCAAAACCAAGTGGAAACTGTAGAGAAAATGAAGGAAAACCTATTCCTCGAGTTTCATGTCCCGAGGACATTTATTCAAGAAATTAGTGCAAAATCGATTTGCATCAAGAACAACCAAGATGATAAAACTGTAAATGAGATGAGGGAAGCATCACTTCCGGACGTGCTGAGGAGTTCGCTCCACTCGTTACAGGGCCTTGTCTTGGAAAGGAACCTATGCCTCTTATCATGACGATGGCTCGATTCCCTTCCATTCAGGATGCCTGTTTCTTACCCAGTTCTCTCCCCCTCGTCAGAGCGATCAACAACTCATCGCGTCCCGTTCACTTGAATCTGCTTGAATCTCCCAGCAACATCGGGAGATCCCTACAAATGCGGGGAACTAGAGAGTCGATCCACCCTGATTACTCGAGTCTACTCTACTACTACTACTACAACTACTATTGCTGCTGCTGCTACTAGCATCGTTAGTTGTTAACAGATCCGCTCTCAGTTGCCTCAGATAGATATCCACTGAATACCGATATTGAATCGAAACTCTTTCTCCTATGAGACTCGAGACGTCTCGAACGCTTTCCGATTTAGACCATCTGCTCATCAAATTTTGCAACCCAGTCAAGAAAAAAAGTGTTGGACCAGCGAAAAAGTAGGTTGAACTAGCCTCGTGTTCAAATTGCTTCTCGACAAAAGGAAGATTGGACAAGCTGTGCAACCTGACTGTATGCCCTATTGGAAATTACGACAAAGGTCCCTGAAAGGTTTCAAAAATGTTTAGTCATATCAACAAAAATTTGGTTTTGCCAATCAAATTTTTGTTGCTATGACTTAAAATTTGGTTGAGCCAACAAAAGTTTTGTTGATATGACTAAACATTTTTTTCAGTGTAGAGTCCTACGTAAGTATCTAAAATCCATTCTCTAAGGAATGTCCTGTAGGAAAGTACTGTGACGAGATAAAAATTTACCTCACACAATATTTTTAGATCTATTTAAAAATATAATTATAATGCTATTATGTCATATAATAATTGATATAGTAATAATATATTAATTGTTGAACTACAATTCAGCCAAATCTAAACTCGGAGATTTGTGCATTTATTATTTTGAGTTTACATTATTATATTCTGAAGGTTATTTAAATTCAATAGTTATTTGGATTTCTATTTGTTTTTATTTACTTGGATTTAGGATTTTGTTTAATAAAAATGATTTTTATTTTAATATTACATTTATTTAATTTGATTGTTTAATAATTAATATTATATAAACTTCTGGTTACCTGCCAATTTTTCGGACCGGAGAATATTTGGTTTTTGTGCAATAAATATTTAATGTGTCGCACTCTTTCTTTTTACACGCACGAACACTGTTTGATTCTGGATTTATTGTGGAGTTTTCCACAATGCAATTAATCGTCATCATGGGATTGTCCTGGCACATGAGATTGGATGTGTGCCCCATTCTTACAAGAGTGCCAGGACTAGAAGATGATTTTGCCGGTTATGTTTATAAACTGTCAAAACATTGGTGGTATAACCATTTTGATTTTGGCGTTGGACGTCAGCGCCGCCAACACTGTACCTAATTTACGTTCCTCAGTCGATCGCCGCTCGTTCTGTCCATCCGCAGGTAATGCTGCTACGCGTACTTGGAAATGTGATTCGTGAGAGCGGCACCGCGGCGCATGTGTCGCCACATTGAAAACTCTTGACGAAGCGTTTAACATATCTGAACTGGTGTGCTCGACTCTTTGGTCGTATTTTTCTTAAAAGTGTAAAACTTTATAAAAATGTAATTAAATAAGACTAACTGGGCTCTATTCGTAGCCATTGCGCTCTCCCAGGTGAGCTCCTGCATTAACTTTGGTTTATTTTATTAATGGAATCGGATTTGCAACTATTTTTGTAAATTTTGAGTCAGTGTTCAGTGCGCATAACCTCTATAAAATGTCCGTGCCATGCGGTCGGCTGTTCTACTTTTTTGTAATTTTTCTTGCATTGATTTTTGTCAATAAATTTGTCATTTGTAAGGCAAATTAAAAATCATGGTTTGTTGCTGCTCCTTATCTCCCACTCTCCGGAAATAACTGTGTTAGTTGTGGCTTATTAATTTAGATTCAATTACATAAATTGTGTAGATTGATTAGTTTTTTATTTTAGTTATTTTGATTAGGTATTTATCAATAAAATAACTTGACGCAAGGGTTTTATTTATTTATTTGTTTTAAGTAAACATTAATCTAAATTTAAAAATTTGATTATTAAGCATAAAACAGTACAAATGCGTCATAGTAAATAGGTGCTTAGGTAGGATTCTACGTAGGTAAAATATTTTTTTAAATGCAATGATTTTTTTAGCAATAAAAGAAAGAAAAGTTCAATAATTACTAAAAAGGGATGAGATATTAGTTAAATTTGGATTATTTTATCATTTTTATACTAATTAATTTATTTTTCTTTCCTATTTTGTAAATGAATTGCATAAAGTAAGTAAGTATAAGAAGAACACTAGTTTTTGAATTTTTTTTAGGTTAGAAATTAGGACGAAATAAATTAATTTAGGTTAGTTTTAAGTTTGTGTAAAAATCCATTTCAAAATATTAAGTGGTTTGAATGAAATATTAAGATTGGTTTAAAAAATTACTAGAAAAACAACAAAACAGTCTAATAATTGAAATATTTTTAAAATAATAACTCTATCGACAAATTAAAATTAGTTGATCTGTACATCAGTCGCGGAGAAATTTTTTTTTCGAGAAAGTAGCAATTGAGGTCATAGATTTATGCTACATTAATAAAATGCTAATCAAGATCATTTTAAAGTTTTACTGTTATATATTTACAATTCACGATTACAATTTTATAATAATACCATAACTGGATAATAATTTACTTAATTTCGGCCAGTTTAACAGGATTTCCTCGAACTGTGTAAAAAATTTGAATATTTATATTTAAGATTAATAGAGATTGGCAAATTAAAAAAAAATCGTATCCAATTATCATTTGCGACATTTTTGATGAGGTGTGTTTATTTCATATTATGAATTTAAAATATATAATTTTTTACTTCTTTGGGACAGATAAAATAAAGAGAAATTATTAGTTATAAAAAATGAAAGATTGCCAAATAAAAACTGCAAATATGCATGGTAGTAAAGAACAGAAGAAGTTAATTCATAAAGTTTGAGGTTTGAGAGTTGCAGTAAAGTGCAGAATAACAATACCGAATGCGGGTGTGATTTATTCACGCCTCTCATGATAAAGCATTGCGTAATGAATGATTTTCCACTCGAGTAAGAAGGGCCATCAGATAAAGAAGATGTCTAGGAAAGTCATAAATATACTTATATGGTTCTTCTAAGTCGAAAATCAAGTCAAAGGTTTTGTTTTTTTCAAATGACAACAATTTTTTGTTTTAAAACTCTAACAAAAAAATAAAATATACTTTTAATATATAATTTATTATATGTTATATTCGTAGATAAAAGTTTAATAAATTTAATAATTTCATGTAATTTAATGGATTATATCGAATTAGTCATTTTGAATTTTGAAAGTCTGACGTTGAGTTCATAAACAACTTTAAAAAAAACCCTAAATACCAAGCTTACTGTCAAATCACTAAATATCGTTTTTTTGTCGGCCATATTGGATCAGCCATTTTGAATGATAAAATGTGGATTATTTATGTGGATTATTATTATTTTTATTATTAATTATTATTATTATTATGTGGATCCATTATATTGGATCCACAATTTTTAAATTTATGAATTTGAGTACGGATTTCTAATCAGCAAGACTAATTTATTTGAGCAATTTTTTTCATCTAAAAATATCAATTTTTGTCATTTTTATTTTGTTTATATAATTTTTCCAATTATCGATTTTTGGTAATAATTCCTGTTTAAAAAATATACTACATTGAAAAGCGAATCGATTGATCTATTTTAATAACATTTTGACAGAAAATTAATATAATTAATGACGAATTCTAAATGTTTACGAAATTAAAACTTTCTTTTTTGTACCTTAGACTTAATTCTCAAATACTAAAAATTCCGATAATTTGTTTGACATTTTTCCTTAATTCCATATTTATTAAGCTTCATATTAGTCTACGAATTAATAATTTTTTTTACCCCTTCAAGAGTTTTTATCTTTTGGACAAAATTTCAGAAAAAGGCACATTGTCGAAGGAGAGGGGATGCTTGTAAATAGGATTCCGTAATGTGTACATCAGCTTCTGTTTAATGATGTTCAACCTATTGAAATAACCTCAAAATAGAAAATGACTTTTTACAAAAATGAATACATTAAAATTTATTTCAACTAATTTTATTATTTAATTAATTAAAAGACCAAGTTGCGCATTTTTCAAAAGAAATTAGGTTGATACAAAATTTATTATGAAATAATAATTATTTTTATCTTTTTCTGTTTTTTCTTTTAAGTTTGTGGACAATTGTAATTTTCATACAATTTTGACAAATAATAGCTTATTTTAATCTTTAAAACCTTCTCTGCAAGTTTGTTCGTTGAATTTTAGTAAAATATTGTTTGTTTAAAAAATATAAAATATTTATTTGTTTACTAATTTTTTAACAAAATATTATTAACAATATATCCATCAAACAAATTTGTAGAGAATGTTTTAAAGATCAAAATGAGCTATTATTTGTCAAAATTGGATAAAAATTACAATTGTTTACAAACTTTAGAGAAAAGCATCAAATTTTAAATAAATTATTATTTGATAACAAATTTTGTCTTATCATAAGTTTTGTTAAAGAATGTACAACTGGGTCTTTCAAAATTGGATGAAATGAATTTTAATAATATTTTTATTTTAAATGAAAATCCATTTTTTGTTTAAGGTTATGTTAAATGTGTTATGGGTTAAACATTCTAAAGGGCATTCTATTGTTCTTGGTTTTGACAGGCATGTAAAATGTGTTTAATTATTTTCTTGTTCGTATTTGTAATAATAATTGAGCAATTAAATAAAAATAATTAATTTAATTATTTTATTGAGTTTAATTATAAAGGAAATTTTATAAAGTAAAAAGAATTTTTTTTACTACAACATTATTATTTAAAAATTACCATTATTATTATTGTCAATATTATAGATTTTTATTATTATCATTATTATTTTTAAAATTGTCATTTATAATGTTGATTTATTTACTATCATCATAATTATTCCACTTTCGTACAACATGTACTATTTTTAGTTTAACTTAAATTCCTAAAGTCAGAAATACTGCAGATAATATGAAAAAATCTTGAAATTGTAAAGGAGAGTAAGAATAATGACATAAAATACATTTAAGAGATGTAAGATATGGGAGCGACAATGATTACAAGTAAGAGTCAAGGAACAGCTGGCAAAGCGTATGAATGAACTTGAGGAGAGAGAATTATAGTCGTGAATGGACCAGTCTTTCGTCCGGTGTGCGTTGCTTTTGCACGGATATGTTGGTATCTAAGTAGTTCTCGCAGGTTCATTTACATACGTCGGGGCAAAAACACCACAGGAAGCGACATAAAGTATTTTTCGCTCGAGCCTCCTTGCCACGCTACATCTCGTCTATGATAATCGATTCTTGGAAAGTTATCTTTTTTACGGATTAAACACATTATGCCAGATGATTGCTATCTTACATTTTTTTTAAACCGACAAACAGTTTTTGGAGTTGACAAGACGCGAATAACAGTATCAACCAAAAGCATTAATAAACAACGGTGAAATTTGCAATTCGAGTATAGCAGAATTATTTTTAAATATGTTTTTTAAAAACTACTATTTATGGAGGGATTTTTAATAGTATGTTGTAAAAGAGATAAAACTATTTAACAGATTAATTAAGTTTAAGTAGAAAAACATCATGAGAAGGTCAAATTAATAATTGAGTAAATTTGATTATTA
This sequence comes from Ganaspis brasiliensis, assembly GCA_037103525.1. Classification (NCBI taxonomy): domain Eukaryota; kingdom Metazoa; phylum Arthropoda; class Insecta; order Hymenoptera; family Figitidae; genus Ganaspis; species Ganaspis brasiliensis. The sequence continues at coordinate 373,168 of JAZKLR010000303.1, forward strand.
AATGAAATGAAGAATTAAACATAATTAATAAATTTCATACATTAAATAATTGTTGATATTCAAAATTAGAAAGTTTTTGGGGTGATTAATAAGTATTTGTTATGAATGATAAAACAAAAAAATTAGCCACGTCGGGATTCGAACCCAGAGATCACGCTACTAACAGTCAAGAGCGCTAACCGCTCATCTAAGCAACGCTTTGAATTAAATTAGCATTGACGAAGCGGGAAGGAAGCTAATGTACTTATACACAGTTTCTCGCTTCCACAAATTATATAAACTGAAAATTTCTCTTCCTATAGAAATATAGGATAAAACGAAAACTCAGATAATACGGATTCTTATATAATTTAACATTTTATTGTTTAACAAGTTTTTATAACTAAGGGGTCGTTCAAAAACTACGTCACGCTGTACGAGACCCTTTTGGACCCCCTCCTCCCTTACGTCACAATTTTACATGGAAAAACTGGAATTTTTCACCCCCCCCCCCCCAGAATGTGACGTAGTTTGTGAACGACCCTTAAAGGAAAACTGATTTTTTATGATTTTCAAAATAATTATATACCTATAATCAAGATATATATCTTAAAAATTATGTTTAAATAAGAAATAAGAGGAAATCAGTCACTCTGAGTCAAAACCTTTGTCATTTTGTTTAAAACATAACGTTCGAACAGTTACACTGCCCTCATCAGAAACGATAAAATGAGATAAAAAATCCAGTTATAGGTTACAAACACAATACATCGAAAATTAAAATTAAATATCAAAACTGTTAAAATACATGTTGTGTAAATGTCTATAATTAAAATTAAACTTAATAAAATAATAATAAAATTAAAAAATAATGAATAAAATAATCTTTAAAGTTTCAGTCATTGATTAATTCTGTCCACACCTAAAGTTTAACGCTAGATATACTTTTGTTTTAAATTTTAAATATTATATTTCACATATTTAAAATTAAGTCATATTTTCAATTTATAAAAATTTTAATTTCTTTCACCTTCAATTAATTTGAACTTGATTTAAATACAAAAATTAATTAATAAAATAGACAAGCTTCTAAAATACTAAATTTGAAATGATTGAAACGTTTCTTTTACTGTTAATCATTCATTTTTATTATGATTTCAATTATTTACTACAGTTTTTATTCATTTTTATCATTTTTCTATTATTTTCTTCTATTTAAAATTATTTTTAATATTTACCAATTTCTTCCCCAAAATTGTAATTAAATTTTAAAATTTTTTAAAATTATTTTTTCAGTTTTAATTATTTTCTTCAATCAATTATTTTTACAAATTTTTAATCATTCTCAATTTTTTTCAATTAATTTTCTACATTTCCAATTAATTATTTATCTTAAATTTTAATTTTTCCCTTCAATTTACAATTATTTCTATTAATTTTAAATTATTTTCTCCAATTTTTAAATTCTTACATTATATATTTGAATTGATTTCCTGAATTTTTAATTTTTTATTTATCATCTTGAAATTATTTTTGTCAATTTCTAATTATTAACATTATCTTTTTTATTGATTTCCTAAAACTTTAATTATTATTTATTTCAATTTTTAAATATTTTCTTCAATATTTAATTATTTATATGTTTTTTAAATGAGTTTCATCAATTGATAATTTTTTAAATTGCATTTCAATTTTATTCTTCTTTATTTTAAATACATTTTTGTAATTTTTTCGATTCATTTTCTCAAACATCAATTCTTTTTACAAATTGTCAATTATTCTCGAGCCTTTTCAATAAATTTTACAGTTAAATTAATTATCTTAAAGTTTAATTATTCCTTCCAATTTTCAATTATTTCTGTAAATATTAAATTATCTTATCCAATTTTTAATGTCTTACACTATATTTGAATTGATTTCCATAATTTTATTTATTTATTTATTAAAGAATATAAACGGGTAACTGTGACCCATTAAATTCAAACATTGATATAAATAGTGAAAAAAAATTGCCGCTAGGTACAAATAATTTTAATAGAATATTTTAATAGAATGATAGAAAATTAACAATAAGACCAATCAGTTGGATTAAATAAATAATAATAATAATAATAATAATAATAATAATAACTTTTCTCTATAATTTAATTAAAAATAAATTAATAATAATTTTCAATTATTCATCTGAGATTCCAATTCTTGTCTTCAATTTTTAATTTTTGTTCTTATTTTCCACTTTTTTAAAAAAAATATTTTCATTATTTTTTAATTAATTTCCAAAACATGGAATTCTATATTTTTTCCATTATTTTCTTTAATTTTTAATTATTTTTATCATTTTTCAGTTATTTTGTTTAATTTTATATATGTTTTGTAGTTTTGTCATTTTTTTCTCAAATTTTAATGATTTTCTTTAATTTTTAATGATTTTTTTTTAATTTTCAATTATTTCTATAATTTTGCTATTACTTTCTTCAATTTTTAATTTTTTAAAATAATTTTTAATGTACTTCCTAAATTTTTAATTGATTTCTCTCAAATTGCAACTCTTTTTTTTTAATTTGCAATTATTTTTATTATTTTACAATTAGTTTATTCAATTTGTAATTATTATAATAACTTTTCAAACAATTTTCTAAATATTCAAATATTTATCTCAAATTTCAATTGTTTTCTTAAACTTTTTAAAATTGTTTTTGTCATTTTATAACTATTTTCTTTAATTTCAAATATATTTTGTAATTTTATAAATAAATAAATAAAATTTAAACTATTTTTATCATTTTTCAATTATTTTCTTCATTTTATAATGTATTTCATTATTTTGTAATTAATTTTAAAAATTTAAAATTATCTATCTCAAATTTGAATTATTTTTTTCAATTAATCATTATTTTTGTCATTTTTTAATTGCTTTGATTATTTTTCAGAATTTTCGATTATTTTCTGAAATTGTAAAGTACTTTTCTCAAATTTAAATTTTATTCTTCAATTCTCAATTATTTTTATAAGATTTTAATTATTTTCTCCAATTTTTAATCACGCTCATCATTTTTCAATAAATTTCCTAAACTTTCAATTATTTATCTCAAAGTTTAATTATTTTAGAAAACTACCCTTATTTTGACCACTTTTTAATTATTTTCTATTACTTCATAATTATTTTCTTAAATTGTCAGTTATTTTTTTATTTTTAAATTATTTTCCGCAATTTTAAATTATTTAAAATTTTTTTTAATTAACTTATAAATGTTGTCAAATATTTTTTGTACATGTCAAATTTCAATAAAAATTTTCAATTTTTTTTTTTTTTTTATGTCCTACCAAAATAGAACTCAGACGATGCGGTTTAGACCTAATTGACGAATTTGATAATGAATTGATCTTTCCTGACATGACCTGCCCGGATAAATCAATCTCACTCTCTAAATCTGTCTTAGTAAAAAATCGGTCACTAATTCAAGTTACTATACATTTTTAATAATTTTTAGTCAAATTTGACTATTTGAATTACTAGATTTTAAATTCGTGCTTTAGTGAAAAGTGATTAAAAATTAGTAGAAATAAATTGTCATTAATTTGAATTAATGACCGATTTTTTACTAATTCAGATTAAGGAGGTTCTCTCCACTTACATAACCTCAAACTAGAAAGTCATGTTACACCGGCCCCAAATAAAAATATTATTTAAATTAATTTCACCATATTATGAAAGATCCAATGGTACATTTTTCTGAAAAAATTAGGTTAAGCTAAAATTTGTTGTCAAATAATAATTGAGGGGCTGATAGTAAAAATGAATTATAATAATGGTGGGAGCAAAATTGGGTTATATGTACTAGCAGCAAAAACGGGACAAAAGTTCCAAACAATTTCTTTCTTTATAATCCATTTTTACTATTAGCCCCTCAATTATTTAAAGCTTTATGCTTTTTTCTTAAATTTAACGAATGACTGCATTTTTCTTCAAATTCTAACAAAAATAGCTCATTTTTCTCGTTGAAACATTCTCTAAAATTTTGGTAGTTAGATTTTGTTAAATAAAATTCTGTTTGAAAAATACATAAAAAACAAATTTTATTTGTTTAATAATTGTTAAACAAAATGTTATTTAACAAAACCTAATAAATAAAATTGTAGAGAATGTTTCAACTAAAAACTAGGTGAAAATTATATCCATTTCGCTTCCAGGTAAGCAAAATAATTTGCTTCCTCAAAGAGGAAGCAATATATTAATAATAATAACAAATTAATGCTTAGAAATGAAAATTCATATTTTTTGCACTTGTTCACTGAATTTGAAAAAAAGCACAAAATGTTAAATAATTATTATTTGACAACAAATTTTAGCTAAACCTAATTTTTCTGGAAAATGTACAACTGGATTTTTCAAAATTCGGTGAAATTAATTTTAATAATAGTTTTATTTGATGGGAACAGTAATTTGTTATGTTAATGGAGGATCTCCTTTAGAGAGCAGATAATCGAGGTTCTGCTGTAATTGTATTTAAAAATAATAATTTCAACAATAAAAAAAATAGTCTTTTATCATAGGTGATGTTTCAATTCTTTTTAGTGAAGGGTCTAGTTTAAAAATGATTATAATTTTTGCAAGATAGGGAAGAAAAGCTTCTTAGCAAAGGGCGTTCTTTTATTGCGAACGGTAGCTCGTTGGGTGGAAGTACTTAATCTTGAAAGTAATGGTGCGTGGCTTGGTTTAGATATAATTTCTGAAGTTAATACTGTTGGGCTCTTGTCCTGATATATATAATGTATTCAGTGCTATGCATGTACGTTCCACTGGATCTATAGAACTATAAACTTACCTCCGTAATACTCCGCCGAGAAGACTCGCATTCAAGCACTCCGGCGGTGATAATCGTCTTTGAACCTCCGCCACTGTCACTTTGTACTTACTGGTGCTGCTTAATAACGATAACCTTCCAGGTACCGAACAGAAAACGTCCGAAGGTTGTGCATTCCCCGTCAACATAGCCTTGTCACCCCTATCCGAAGGTTTCATATCTGAAAGAAAATAAGATCCCGCTATTATTTTTTTTAAAAATCCATACGTTTACTGGTTTTATGAGACACGGTAGCAGCAACTCAACTTTACTATAGTAGATAAAATATTATTTCTCAATAACAGCTTTTTATAAAAGAACCACATTTTTTGAAGGAAAAAAGACAAAAATGCCGAAACTCGAGACACAATCTCTTTTAAATTCCTTATCTTTCAGCGGATTTATTTCCAATTTTGGGAAAAACTTGCTCAATATTAAAGAAAAAACTTTGTCGTGGGAAGTTTTTTTTTTATGAAAATTTCCTCGAGAAATAAAAATATATAAAAAGATAAAATTAAATCCTAATTAGAAATAATTGTAAATATTTGTAGAAATTTTTTATTTAAAATGATCTATTTCAACTTTATTTTTCTATTTAAATCTCTTTTAACGTATTTTAAGGAGAAAATCTTGAATACATTATTTCGGGAAGATGATTTATTTCAAAACTTGTCCAACAACTTTTCGAGCTCCAAGCCGAAACTAGCAATTATGTCATCACGTGACATTCGATTTTCAGCGTAACTCTCGAGTTAGAAATTATAATGATCTGAAATGTGGCATTGAAATCTCTGATGTCAGCCTTTCAAAATACTGATTTTGAAATTATCTCGACACTGAATTTGGTTAGAAAAGCAAACGATTTTTACTCGTTTGAATACACACAATAAAAACGCACATAATGAATGTAAGGGACTATTTACAAAACCTCATTTTTTGAAAGAAAAAATGCAGAAATTCGAAAAAAAATCCCCTATAAATTCCTTATCTTCCAGCTAATTTATTTCAAATTTCGTGAACAACTTGCTTAATAACATAGAAAAAACTTTGTCGTATAAAGTTTTCTTATTTTAAAAATTTCCTCGAGAAATTGTTGCTCTGAAGGTTAAAAATATATATTGTTGATTCGTCCAAGCGCGACCAAAAATCAAAAGATTGTTTTATTAAACCCTTTTTTACTAAAACCTATAGTACAATTTTCTACATTTCATTTTTTTTTTTTTTTTTTTTTTTTTTTTGAACAAAGAAAATATTTAAGGAAATATTAAAAATGTAAGCTTACGAAAGGAAGCAGTCGATGAAATTTCAATTCTATAATGCATCGATAACTCACGTTATTGCATCGGCATCGTTTCCCTGTGGAATGCTTAATATCGGGGAGGGCTGGTCAAAGCCGTTGTATTATTACGCAAACTGTAAAGCGCGATGGTCAGCTTGAAAACTCTTCATCGTCGAATTGAGACTGAACGATGGATGGAGGTCGAATAAGAGCACTAAACAAAGAACAAGGGTTGCATTTTCAACCCTGCTTGAACAAGGGGTGATGAGATTATTAGTTGCTTGTAAAGCAATTTAATTTCTTCAAATTCCTTAAATCAAAGACCTCCTCGAACAAAACCCCAGGATTCTTTAACCAAACAAGCGTTTAACAACACAAACAAAATTAAATAACAGTCTACAAAATTAAATAATAACTAGAATATGAAAACGTGATTTTTTTCTTAAGATTCTGATAACGACGATAATTAAAAAATTATGTTTGTTTTTGACGAACATGAAATATCATCTTCTAAAGAAGTTTATGGAATTAATAGTAATTTTCTATTTCTTATTCAATTTTAAATAACATACTTTTATTTTCACATTTTATTGCTAATTTACCTATTCTCTAAATCGTAATATACTAAATTAAACTTTGTTCACTACTTTTTCTTTGGAGAAAAAAAACTTAAAAAAAATAATTCGAAGAAACAAATTGAAAAAAATTGTAAAAGAAAGTAAATAAATGTAAATAAAAGTAAAATTTGAATAAAAAAATTAAAATTCAAGAAAAAAGAAAATAATAACAAAAATAATTGAAAAATGAAAAAACTTAATTTAAACTTAAGGAAAATAATTCTCAATTGATGAGAATCATTGCAAAATAAAATTAAAATTTCAGGAAAATAATAAAAAATTTATTGAAATAATTGAAACGAAAAAACGACACAATTTTGAAACTTATAAAAAAGAATTGAATATGGTGGACAATAACCAAGAATATCGACGCCCCCCGTTGATAACATGTTTATTAAAAAGCAAATGAAATAAAATGTTAATTTAAAAAACAGTCGAAAATCATTTTTATTCATAATTTTGTAAGATATGATTTGTATTCAATTGTTTGTTTAATTAAATGCCTGTTGAAGTTGTGTGCCATAGAATGTTAATTGGACCGAACGTACACTATAATGTTTATTTAATCAAATATATGCAATAACATTCTATTTCAATCTTCAAAACTATATTATAAACTTAATACAAGGCTATATATGTAAAAGAAGTATTCTTTTTTAATCTTGTACCTAAAAAGTACAATTCTGCTCAAATTTTTTATATTGTTTCAATTAATAATATTTTTTAAGTTAAAAATATTAAAACCTGAATTAATAATTAAATATAATTTGAAATAATTAAATAAAAATATTAAAATTAAAAACTTGAATTTATCTACTAAAATTTCTTTTTTTTTAAACTTTGTCATTTCATTAAAATTAAATATTATTTTTCAAAAGTTAAACATATTCTTTTTTTAAAAATTTATTATTTTTTCTATTAAAAAATTGCATTCAAAGTGAATTTTATCTAAATTATAATATATTTTAATAAATTTGAAATAAAAAATTATTATGTGTCGTATAATAATAACAATAATAATGATGATAATAATACTAATAAAAATGTAAGTTCATACTTTTTGCTTACCTGTATATTTAAAAGTTCATGAGTTAAATATTAAAAATTATCATAATAGCTACTAATTGTACACTTTATAATATTTCTAAAATTATGTTCTAAATAAGAAGTTTAGAGTTCTATTTGATAATTTTATTTTGATTTGAAAAATAATTAAACACTGATTCTTTGATAAAACTTATGTGGTTTTTTGTGTTTTTAAATAAATAATATATTTTTTACAGTTTATAGAGTTTGGAATCTTTTTAAGTTTTCATATCTTTGTTTCAAGAATAATAATAATAATAATAAAAATGTAAGTTAATATTATTTGCTTACCTGTAAAGTTTAAAGTTCGTGAGTTACTCCAAAATTCTAGGAAAATAGCTTCATGAGTTATTAAGACATTAACTTTTTACTTTTAAAATTTGCAGTTGAGACTACTTGTATTTTTCATGGAATAAGCAGGAAATATTTTTGGTTGATAATAAAATGTTTTAAGTTCTATGATTAACTACCCTTTTACACAAAAAACCACATAAGTTTTATCAAACAATCAGTGTTTGATTATTTTTCAAATCAAAATAAAATTATCAAATAGAACTCTAAACTTCTTATTTAGAACATAATTTTAGAAATATTATAAATTGTACAATTAGTAGCTATTATGATAATTTTTAATATAATTAACTCATGAACTTTAAAATATACAGGTAAGCAAAAAGTATGAACTTACATTTTTATTAGTATTATTATCATAATTATTATTGTTATTGTTATACGACGCATAATAATTTTTTATTTCAAATTTATTAAAATATATTATAATTTAGATAAAATTCACTTTGAATGCAATTTTTTAATGGAAAAAATAATAAATTTTTAAAAAAAGAATATGTTTAACTTTTGAAAAATAATATTTAATTTTAATGAAATGACAAAGTTTAAAAAAAAAGAAATTTAAGTAGATAAATTCAAGTTTTTAATTTTAATATTTTAATTTAATTATTTCAAATTATATTTAATTATTAATTCAGGTTTTAATATTTTTAACTAAAAAAATATTATTAATTAAAACAATATAAAAAATTTGAGCAGAATTGTACTTTTTAGGTACAAGATTAAAAAAGAATACTTCTTTTACATATATAGCCTTGTATTAAGTTTATAATATAGTTTTGAAGATTGAAATAGAATGTTATTGCATATATTTGATTAAATAAACATTATAGTGTACGTTCGGTCCAATTAACATTCTATGGCTCACAACTTCAACAGACATTTAATTAAACAAACAATTGAATACAAATCATATCTTTCAAAATTATAAATAAAAATGATTTTCGACTGTTTTTTAAATGAACATTTTATTTCATTTGCTTTTTAATAAACATGTTATCAACGGGGGGCGTCGATATTGCAATTGATAATTGAAATTTGCATTATTAATAAAAAATTAAAGAAATTAATTGAAAAAAGTGTAATTTGAGAAGAAAATGATAAAAAATCAGAAGACCTCACTTAAAAGATTATAAGATGCGATTGACATTTCAAAAAGCTAAATAAAGATTTAATAAAATAATTGAAATAACAAAAATACAACTTTAAAAATTGAATAAATAAATTCTTTGAAAAAATTGAAAAGTAATGACTTTATTTAAACAATAAAAAAATAATTCTGTATATAAATAAAATTAATTAAAGAAAAGTTTTTGAAAATTCTGAGAAATATTTAAAAATTTTAGAAGTTTATTGAAAAATAATAAGAATATAATTAAAAATTGGAGAAAATAATTGAAATTGAAGTAAATAATTCGACATTTAAAAGAAATAAGTGTAAAAATTACGCAATGTATATAAATGACAAGAAAAATAATTGAAAATGGAATAAAACAATTGCAATTTGAGAACAAAAATAAAAAAATTAAAGAATATATATGAAGTATAAAAAATCATAGAAATAATTGAAAACGTAAGAAAATAACTCAAATTTGTGAAAAACACTTTAAAAAATTAGAGACTAATTAATATAGTTTATTTACTCTCCCTTACGGGTTCGAGGGCCTCCGTTCCCTTTACAAAATTTTTACAAATTCTCTTAACCTATTAACTAAATTGCCATAACTTAATTATGTTCTATAAGTTTCGCCTTAACCTACGCCAGAGCCGGGCTTCCGTTTCCTTTTACCATTGTATCCAAATTTCATATTATTTTACCTTTAACTTCTTAATGGCCATTCCCTATCTCTTTCTTACTCAACCACTTCACTCTGCCACAAATATTCCCATTCTAACCTTAAATCATACATACACATATCATTCATTCCCCGTCTATATCTTTCTTATTGCCAACTCTCATTCACTATCTTTTACTCATTTCACAAGCTTCCCTTTTCAAACTTCATTTGCCTTTCATCCCACATCCACATTTCTCCATTTATCCAAATTCTCCTCTTTCCTACTCCCACTAAATTCCCTTTCCTCCTCTCTTCCCAAACTCTCAGACGCACAAACCAGTCTCTTCTTCGTTCATTCCACGTTCTGTCCTCCTCAATCCATTCTTTTCTCCCCTTTAACTTTCCCTTCTTTCTCAATACCTTTCTCTTTTCCTCCTCATTTCCCAACCTAACTATCCACGTTGCGCATTCTTCTCTTTCCTCTTTTCCCACCCCTTTTACATTCTTAACTTCAACTTGCACTCCAACTTCTCTGAACAGTTTCTCTATTTCATCGTTACTTTCCCTTTTCCTCATTTTTAACCCTTTAACAACTATGTTATTTTTTCTTCTCCTTCTTTCCTCCTTTTCCCACCTCTCCTCCAATTCTCTCACCCTTTTCATTACACTATCCTCTTCCCCCTTTTCTCTAATCTCCTTCCAACCCTCTTCAGCCCTATCAACCCTACTTTCTAGCTTTTCCATTTCTCCTATTCTTATTTCTTTCTCCCTTATCTGCTTGCTTTGCAATTCTTCTATCTTTTTACAAATATTATCTTTTTCCAGTGCAAGATGTATATTTATTTTTTGAAAAAATCCACATTTATTCGCTTTAATGTATGTAAAGCTTTTCGTCCATCTACGATGGACCTCTTCAGACAATTAATTACGAAACTGTAAATAAACAGTACGAGAACATAAACATCGGTATAATTTAATAAAATATAATGTTTAAATAAAAAATATACAATTTGTAACACAACGTTGCTTACCAAAATGGATTTTCCAACTTCACATTTGATTTTAAATATTAAAAATGTATAAAAAATATATAAAAACGTATAATAAGGAGGAAAAAAGGAACAGACTTTTTTCTCCAATTGGTCTGAGATTTTTGAAGACCACATTTTGTATAAAACTATTAAAACAAAAAATAAATTGTCAAACGTGAACAGGCACGTGTCACAGATCTATATCTAAAATTATCTTTTTCCCTTCTCCAGTTCTCATCTAACTTTTCCAACATCCGTCTTATTTCTTCCAGTTCGGTTTCCACTTCTTTTTCTTTACCCTTTACTACCTTCTCAAATTTTTCCCCGCGTATTATATTTCCCATCGTATCAAGCTGTTTTTCATTTACTTCACCGATTTGCTTTATTATCTCTTTTACTTCACTTAGACTACTCTTTCCTTTACCTACCTCTCTTTCTCCGCTTACCTTGCTATCCCTATTTCCCTTTTCGCTTTCATTTACTATACCAACTTGCTTTATTATCTCTCTTAATTCACTTATCCTACTGAAATATTCCTACCTATTCCTACTGAAACGTGATCGAAATAATTGAAAAAATTACAAAATATATTTGCAATAAAAGAAAATAATTGAAAAATCAGTTTAAAAATGGAAAATTTATAAAATAAATTGAAAAATAATTAAAAAGTATAGAACATAATTAAAAAATAATAAGAAGGAATGGAGATTGAAAATATAGTTGGAAATTGAGATAAATAATTGAAAATTTTGAAAAGGATAATTAAATTTGCATTTTTAATTCAATACTGAAGAAATGAATTGTGATTAATAAATAATGGATTAAGGAATAATGATTTGAGGAAGGTAAATTTAAGTTTTAAGAAAAAAATTGAAAAGGAATGAATACAATTAAAAATTGAAGAACATAATTGAAAAACAGTAAAAATAATTTAAAATTGTTGTAAATAGTTAAAAATTGTTGTAAATAATTGAAAATACAACAGAAAAAAATTTTTAATCACCTCAAATTTAGTATATTTGAAGCGTGGATTAATTAATTTTTTAATCAATGCAAGCTCAAATTAATTGAAGTTTGATGAATATTTACTCTAAAAATTTCTTGGAGTGAGTTTCCACTCCACTAAGAGTGAAAATTGAGCCACTCTCATCAAAGTGAGAAACCCACTTTAAAAGAATTGAATTTTCACTCCAATTAGAGCAGAAATTCACTCCAAGCAAAAAGTGAACATTCACTCTAATTTTGGAGTGAATTTTATCTCGAACTGGAGTGAGATCTCACTCTTTTAGAGTGTTTTTCTCAAATCTGATTAGAGTTGCTCAATTTTCACTTTTTTTGGAGTGAAAACTCACTCCAAGAAATTTATCGATTAAAATTGCTATAAATTTAAAAATTGACACAATTCTAAAAGGTGAAAAATGGTTTAAAATTTAAAACAAAAAAACACCTAGTGACAAATTTCAGGTGTAGACAGAATGAATGAAGAAATGAACGAATAAATGAATGGAACAAACTTGTAAATTATTATACATATATAATTTTTAAAATTCAATAATTTTTCTTGAAATTAAATAACAGTTCACCAAATTAAACAAAAATAGACCATTTGAACAAATTTCAGAAATCCTATGTCATAGAAAATATCTAAAAAAAATAAAAAAAAACTTGTTAACCATGATTAGAAATACACGGATATTTAATTATTTAATTAAAACTTTTAGAGAGATAAGACATTAAGAAGATTGGAAATTGCCAAGTAAATTTCGTACCTTAATACCCTCTCAACTGAGATTTAGTGTTTTTATTAAATTTTATTCTCCTACCAACTTCAAAGAACTAAATACAATTTCAAAGGTATTATTGTGGAATCAGGAAATATCAAGGTGTTCGTTATCAGTTATTTACCTTCTTTGCGTTTTATTCGTTCATAGTTTATCGTAAGTTATTGTACAGTTGGTACATAAAGACACTATTTGCGGGGGCGTACAATAATTTATTGTACGATAATAAGCATAGCTTCCATCTTAAAGACGGGAGAGAATGCTTAGTTTAAGCACTTGACTTCGAGACCAAGTTAGAAACTAATAGTTTGAAATTTATTCTCGAAACTTAAACCTTTTGTTACAAAGTTGTATTACCTCTGCTTTACAATCCGCATTTACATTAAAAACATTACATTACAACTTTGCCAATTACACGGTCCGTTATGTTCGCATAATAATAAATCATTATACTCCAGTCTATTTTTGTACATTAGCTATTATAGTTATATTGAGGAAAAGAAATTAAATAAATAAATATTTAGTTTAAAAGGAAGTAAATGTTAAATTATGTAAAAACATTTCTAAAATATAGACAAAGATATAAAATTAAAATGTGTGAAAAAATGTTTCAATAAAAAATTTAAATTAAAAAGAAATTCTAAAAAAGATTTTTATTGTCAGTAAACTGTCAAGCAGAGATATTTTAATTACTGTGTCAGTTTTTTAATAACAGTCTAGTAAAAAAAAAACAAATAAAAAATTTTCATCTCAAGGCAGTTAAGTTTTTACAAATTATGAAATAGTTCTATGAAATAAAAGAAATTTTTTTTTTACAGTTAACCGACTATAAAAAATTGAGGGAAGAACATAAACACATTTTTAAAAGACTCGATTTAAAATGTAATATTTTACGAAACGAAAAAATCGTCTCGAACCACCATATTTAAGTTTGGATGACGTTAAAACTATACGAAGAACAGTACTTTGCGATTGACAGTATAGATAAGAAGACCTTTAATCTTGATAGAATGAGTATAGAGAGTAGAAAATTACATACTCAAGATTTCCAACGGCACCAAAGTCTGTCCATTGTCAAAAGGAATTTACATCTAGTAATGTGTCCTTGTTAGGAATCGTGACGAGTAATGTCCTGATAATACTAATCACCAAGTTTAACTCTCTTTAGAAATGTAAATTTTGATTATACAATTATGATCAATTACATGACGAATATTAACATCAAATTGCTCATTCAGTAAATTTTGAATGAATTTCTATTAAAATTTCCCTAATCTGACAAATTTTATTGCGTCAATATTTAAAAATTTCTAATAATGGATGCAATTTTTAAATTTTTTAAATTTTTATGTTTACAATTTTTATAGCTTCTTATTTTAAAGATAATCAATGTTAAAGTTTTCAATGTTGTCAAAATTTAGGTATTTTCTATTCCTATAGACAAAAATAATCTTCCCCATCACTAGTGAGTAAATTTACCATTTCCGTCACTAGTGAGAAAATTGACCAATTCTGTCACTAGTGTGGAAAATAACCGCTTTTTTCTCGAGTGACAAAAATTGCTAGAAGAAAAATTACCAGTTCCCTTACTCTTGAAGAAAATAAAATTTTTTCCACTAGTGAGAAAAATAGCTATTTCCGTAGCTAGTAAAAAAATTACTATTTTCGTCACTAGTAGCAAAAACAAGCATTTCCATACTGGTTAAAAAGTTAAAATTTTCCGTTACTAGCAAGAAAAATGGTAATTTTCCTGATTAGTCCATTTTCTGCACTAATTTTGAAAAATACAATTTTTTAAACTACTGTGAGAAATGACCGTTTCATTCGCTAATGAAAAAATTTTCCACTTCCGCCACTAGAAGGTAAATTAAAATTTCCGTCACTAGTAGAAAAAAATATTTATTTACTAGAGGGAAAAATGACCATTTTTGTCATTACAGGGAAAAATAACCATTTCAACACTAGGGAGATTTTTTAAAAAAATATTTTTGTAATTTATTAAGAAATTTAGCCTGTTTTTCTGTAGTTTTATGAAAGTTTGAAAAATTGAAAGTTTAGGGTGACGAATTAAATAAATGATTCATACGCATCAAAATGCCTAATACATCTATAATGGATCGTACGTGGAATAGAGGAATGGAACTTTCTCGGATTGCAGATTAGATGAACTGAAAAATTCAAATCACGTGAAGATAATATGTTTAAAAATGTTGATCCTTGAAGGTTGAAAAGCAGGTTTTTCAGTAGCCACTGATATTCCTGAGATTCGCTACTTTCTTGTCTAAGAGGAGATATCGTCTAGGAAGTGCAAGGCAGGGGACAATTTGTCACTTGACGGGGCGTGGATATATTACCATGTAACGATTAGAGCTAAGGTGCTGCGAGGTTAGTCACGATCTGCTTCGCCGAGATTAATTGTCACTCGTTTCGAGATGATAAATAATTGCTTCAATTTTCATTTATTGTTCTTAAAAAGAATATATAATCAATATAAAACATTAAATATATTTATTAAATTAAACATATTTTTTTTATTAAAAGAAAAACTACCACAATTCTTATATTAGGGGAGGCCGGGGCTAGTTGTAACAATTTTCAGAAAAATGTATATATTGTGAAATGTATCAAGTATTTTGTAACTATTATTGCTTTTATCGATAAAGCAATTATTCATACAGCAAATCAGAGCAAAAAAAATATCCAAAAGTACACCTTTTTCTTACAATTAATGTTTTTTAAAAAAAAATTGACTGTTACAACTTGCCCCGCGCTGGGGCTAGTTGTAACAGCAATGGGGCACATAGTAACAATAATAAAATCATACAATTTTATTATTGTTCTCGAAAAATAAGTATCACAATAAGTTTTTTACAACATCTTACTGTATTAAAACACTTTACCGTCTTTCAACTTGCCAATTAATAATAATAAATCATAAAATTAAAACTGTCAAATCAGTGATTTTTTATTTCTTATCAAATCTTAATTTTTTAACTATTTCTTATCTGTTTATGGCAAATTTGTAAGTGAAAATCTTGAAATTATGTTTATTTTATTATTTAACATCGAAATCACCAATTTTAACTTAGATAAGAAAACAATAAAAAATTTTAAAATGTTTTTAACTGTTTCAATTATAAAAATTAATAATTAAAGTCCTTATATTAAGTTGCAATGTAGCTGTAAGAAATATTTTTCCGATGTTGATGTTCACACTTTTCCGTAGCGAGTTTTAAAAGTTAGAACTCTTTATTTTTAATTATATTTAAGGTTATGTTTGACACATAGAAGCAGCTGTGAGAAAAAGTATTAAATTTAATTGAATTTTTTCTTTATTACATTCTTTTTATTATAAATTCACAATTAGGAATTGAAATAAATTAAAAATATTAATATTATTTCATGCAATCTTACCTGGTAGTTACACAAATATAAACATTATGCTCGCGCAGCATGTTACAACTAACCCCAAGAAACTGTTACAACCTGCCCCAAAGCACGAAGATTAGGTTAATTGTATTTTTTAATATTATTTTGTTATTTTCAGTAAAATTTAATAAAGCATAGTAAAGACAGATATATTTAGAATATCTATGCTCAAAATAGAGATAATAAAATAATATTATGTATTGAAAAATCAAAGTTTACGAATTTCATTTTTCCTTGTTTACCTGTCAAAACTGGCGCATTTACAAAAAATATATTATTATGCTTTCTGGTAGCCTACTGGTAGTTTTTATCTATTCTCATGGTTCTAAAGATAAAAAATAGTCGAATACTTGAAGTCATAAGGTCATATATACTGTGAAAATTGAGTGTTACTTCTTACCCCTGTTACAACTAGCCCCGGTCTCCCCTATTCTTATTTTGATCATAAAAATTCTTTTAATGCTGAAATTAATTTAAGGCCAAATTTTTATTGCAGGAAATAAGCAGGTTTTATGATGAATCGCTGGTTTTAAATTTTATTGATGACTTTTAGAAGTTGTGCGGGCAAATAAAAGAAAATTAATGTTTGTCGTGTAAAATTATTATATGTGACAACATCAAAGGAATAAAGGTCATAGGTGTATGACATAAACCTTTCACTTTATTCAATTTAGACAGATTTTGAAGGAAATACATTGTTTTCATGTTTGTAATGATCAGTTGTATAATTATTTGTAATAACCCATTGTGCAGTTATATATAATTTATTTATTAATAATAATTATAACATAATAAATATAATAAATAATTGTTAATAACTGTATATTAAAACATAATAAAGGTATTAAGTTTTAAAAAATTAGTATCCAGTTTCTGACTATAAGTATAGTCAGAAACGTAGTACTACGTTTCAAAAGATTGTGAGATAAAGATCAAAATATAAAATTTTTTAATACATCTTAACAAGAACATAAAAAAAGAAATAAACAACACTGACATTTAGCATGAAATTCATTTTTCGTGTCTTTAAAAAAAATTATATTTTGGTTTTTATCTGAGACCTCTCTAAAATCTATTTTAGATGCTTCGAGATAGAAACAAGGACATCCAAGTTTTTTTTTGAAAGTATGTAATTAAAAACTTAATATAAATGACAAATTTAATGCGATTTATCGATAACAATTATGATTAATGATATATTGGTAAAATAGTTTTTTATTATATTAATGGAATGTCTCATTATATTTCGGTCTATTTCTGAAAACGACAAAAACTCCAATTATTTTTTAAACTACGTACACTTACACACTTTAAATCTGAATTAGTGAAAATAAGTCATCTAAAAATTCAAATTAGTGAAAATTACCACTAACTTTTCGTAAAATTGTCCTATTTAAATTTGTAGATTTTGAAATTTTATGAAAAATAACTAACAAGAAGAATTATTAGTAAAAATTTTAACTAATTTGATATTTCTCTCTAAATCTGAAATAGTCCCAGGCGCGAGAAACCAATGCTGACGCTGGGTGGAGGCTTGATTCTAGCTTTGACACCCAGAGTGGGTAACTGAGACTGGGAACAGTATTTAAATCACTGTCGTTCAATATTGGTTGAAGATTGGACACCAATGCTCGTTCCATGCTCGATTCAAGACTGCTTGAATCCTCATGCGCGAAGCTTGAACATCCAATCTAGATTCAAGCTTGAATCAACTGTGACACAATTGCTCAACTTATCTTACATATTTTTTATATATTAAAGTATATACATATAAAAAGTATTATTAATTAAATAATAAATATTACAACTGCTGCAGATTTAGTAATTTTATGAATATTTACTATTAATTTTGTATAAAATAAACTATAAATAAACAAACAAAAATTATGTAATTTTACTTAATTGTAAGATATATTAGAAGTAAATTAAATTTGTAAACAATTATTTTCTTATTTTAAAAAAATAAATTTCAAAGAATCATAACCAAACGAAATAATTTAAAGACAATTTTCAAATTTGAAAAATATTGAAGATATGATTACGTGCTCGATAGCGTAATTTTGTAAAATCATTCATTTTAAAAAAAACTTTAATTATACAAATTGAATAAATTTCTTTATTTAAATAAAAGTGCCCTTCAATACATTATATATAAACAATTTTTATAATTTACTTTTGTATTATATATTATTGAAATTAATTATTTAAATAATATTATTAAATTAAAGTTATAAATAAAAATTATAAATTATTAGTTAATTTTGTTTACATATTTTGCAAATATTTTACAAAAATATTTATTTATAAAATATTAATAAGTTAGGAGATTGGATTGTATAAACTGTATATCAGTATAAATATATAAATCAGTATAAATAAGTTCTATTCATTTATTTTTGATAATGAATATGTTCCAGAACTATTAAAATGTAAATAGCACATAATCCAGGTCTGAACCTCACAAAGTTATTTCTATTGACTCTCAACTACTCGTCGTAGCCGAGTGGTACTAATAGCGTGCGTTCACCGCGAGCGAATTCGTCTATAGGGCCGTGGGTTCGATCCCCCCTTGAGCGTGCGAAATTTTATTTCATAGGTTAAGTGTTTATATGTATTAAAATTGTTAATTAATCTTAGGTCGATAATAATTAAGTCTATAAATGTGCAATTAATCTTAAATTATAAAAAAAAAATCTGAAGAATATCAATTTAAATAATTATAGATAAACATTAAAAATTTTTTTTATTTTATTAATTTTATGATAATCTGCAGCAGTACAGTAATTAAGAAAAAATGATAATAATAATATTATTATTGTATTTATTATTATTGCATTTATAATTATAAATAATATAATTCATAATAATAATATAATATTATTATTATTATTATAATTATAAGAATTATCATTATTAACAACATAATACAACAAGAATATTATTATATTAATAATTATTTAACGTTCTGTCTTCTGTAAGCGACAGTGGAATCAGGCTTGACGAAGCTATAATCGGACTTCCGAACATTGATTGAGTCTTGGACTCCAATCCTCAACCAAGCTTGGAGCGTCAGGCTTGAATCGCTGTTACATTCAAGCTTGGACGAGTCTTGCTTCCTCCGACTCACCAATCCTCAATCAATATTGACCAGTCCTCAGTCAAGCTTTATAAAGCCTCAAATCATCGTCGCTGCGCGCCTGGGGTGATTTTTTACTAATGAATTAGAGAAAAATGAGCTTCTATTAAATATTAAAAATTGTTTCTAATTTTTATTAGAAAACTACTAATCTGAAAGTGAAATATCTACTAATTGAAAAAGTAAACTTTCACTATTTTAATTAATAGATATTTTACTTTTAAACAAATAATTTTCTATTAATAATTAGTAGTTTTTTACTAAAAATTAGTAATATTTTTTATTATTTAATAATAGCTCATTTTTCTCTAACTCATAAGTAGAAAACCACTAAAACAAATTTAGAAACTATTTTGATGCTCTGATTAATAGAATGATATTGGAAAATGGTCCAAATTTAATTTTCACGGTAAAAACCAAAAACTTGTAGGCTTTTAAATTAATCCATTTAAATATTAAAAAAATCAAGAAATGCTCTTAGCCAAAGTTGTAGATCTTACATAAATACATATTTTATATTTTATGCGTTCCTTAAAATAAAACCGAATAATTTATGATAAAAATAAAAAAAATTGCAAATCACTCTCTAAATCTGTATTAGTTAAAAATAACTAATTTGAAAGCAAAAACTCAGTCACTAATTCAAAAAGTTATATTTTTATTAATCATTTAGTAAAAATAACTAATTATAAGTTAAATTCATTTTTAGGTTATGTCAAAATAACTAATATTTTAGTAAAATTCTGTTTACTAATTCAATTAGTCAAATTTTAACTATTTTTTAGTTATGTTTTTACTAACAATTATTCATTTTTTTATAAATATTTAGTTATTTCTAACTAATTGCTGAAATAAAAGCTCAGTCACGATTTTACTAATTATTAGTTATTTTTAACTAATTAAAATTTAGAGAGCACTATAAAACCGACTGCAACAGCCCACTAAAATATTTTAGGTTTTTTTTTAAACTATCTCTTTAAATATAAAAATATTAAAAAAAACTTTAACAAAATTATTAGATCTCATTGAAATATATATTTTGTGTTTTGAACAATTAAAAAAAAACCAATTAGTTTGTGAGAAAAATGCGTACAAAACTGCAAATCATCATAAAAACGACCACAATAGCCCACCGAAAAGTTTTTTGTTTTTTTAAATTTATTTCTTTAAGTATAAAAAATATCAAAAAATGCTTTCAACAAAAGTTGTAAATCTTATTGAAATACATAATTTATGTTTTATGCATTTGAAGAAAAAACAGATTAATTTATGAGAAAAATTGCAAATCGCCATAAAATTGACCGCAGTAGCTCTCCGAAAAATTTTAGTTTTTTTAAATTTATTGCTTTAAATACAAAAAATACCAAAAAATGCTTTTAACAAAAGTTGTAGATCTTATTGAAATGCATATTTCATGTTTTATGAATTTAAAGAGGACAAGTTAAATTTCAGACAAGTTTTTTAAAATATCTAGGTATAGTTTTGGACTAACTTTATAAAAATTAAATTTGCGCTAATTTCTAATATAATTTTCGTAATCATCGAACCAAAATAGGTAGTTTTAAAAAAATTCAACTGTTGTAGTTTTCGGATCTTTTTCCATATGTTTTTTTTAAAATAACAATTAATATTCTCCAATTATAAAGAAGTGGCTGATTTTAAAATAAAGAAAAAGTCGGAATTCCAGTAAAGGTGGGTCAAAATTTATGTGATAACATTATTGGAGAAATGCGTAAGAGGTAGAATAGTTAGCGGCAGAAATGGTTAGCAGAGAATTAGTGATTGCAGAGCAGGCTTCTGTAATTTTCATTCCAGCGGAAACAGGCAATGAGAGCACCAAGAGAACACCAATGAACACTCAATGAAAACGATATCACGATGCTGCAAATGAGCGGCCTTGACGGTTATATCGTAGATCATCGAGCCGATTGCAAAATTGCCAAGAATTCATTTTATTACGTATCTCACTATATCCGGCTAATCAATGTTCATATAATAATTTTCAATTTATTTTGTATCAATATTTTACAACTTTATCTTCTAAATTATGAAAAATTCTTCTTAGTGCTCTTATAGGAGTTTTATATAGCTTCTCGACTTAATATATTTTCCACTATATTGAAAAATGTGAATTAAAATAAAACTAGAAGATAAAGTATATTAAAATAATTTTTTCTGTATTATTATTCTGTTAAATTACATAAAAGAAGGACATAAAAGTTTTGAAATCTTCGAGGTGAAAAATTTTAATATTTTTATTAAAAACTGGCCAAGAATGAGAAAAGTCATAAAAAAGCAATAAATATGTTTTTAGTTTGTCGGATAGATTCGTGGCCAGGTCGCTTGTTCTTTCTAAAATATAATAACGGCAATAAAAACGTGGCCACGTGTCAAATTTTGTTTCTTATGTAAGAGAAGAAAGAGAGAAAGAAGCCGATCAAAGCTAATCACTTTGAAAGTTGATTTAACCCGCAAAAGTAGACGAATCTTAATAGTAGCATATGAGACCGGCAATCATTCATTGGACAGTGGGAAATTCTATTTTTGGAAAGGTAACTATCTCCCAGTGATGATTCGGAAATTAATTAAGTTTCAAGATTAGTATATGCGTAAATAGCACGCGTATAAGAGTCACCCTTCATTTCTGCCTGCTTCACATTACAACCATCAAAGTCTATAATTTAGTTAATACCCGGCGAAGAGCCGTTGGATGATAGATACTTTCGAGGAAATGGATAATAGTGAAAAAAAAACTTTTATCACAAATGACATGCTCAAAGAAGATAATTCCACTGAAACCACCTGTCAGAAAAAAATTGGGTTCCGTTAATAAAAAAAAGGATTGATAAATATAATAAAATTAAAAGAAGATATTAATATAATGAGAGTAATTTCAAAATTAATTTATTTTATATTTTTTTGGACCTAATGAAGACTAAAACATCAATGGTTTGTATTGAGAGTGATCCTCTATGTGCATTTTCATTCTAAAAATCACAAACATAACCTAAAATTTTTTGCTGCTTTTTTCCAACGCATTTTTAAAATATTTTTTCCGTGTCGTTATAATATTTTATAGTTTTAGTGTATTTTACGATTTTAATGAAAAATTGTCGAAAGTGGAGAATAGAAAACAATCCAGGCGGTGTTCTTTTCTTCTTAAAAACCGCCATATATATTAATTATGAGGTTTATAGCCGCGAATCAAACAGACTGTCGGCCATTGAAGATTCACAGATTTAATGAGAATTTAACGACTTATTCATCGTGCGGTTGTTAAAACAAGAATGGCTGTAAAAGCAGGTCTACGTCTAATTGATCACTGTAAACGAACAGTATTTCTGCTATAGTGCCTCGACTCAGACTTGCTCTAATGCCACAGTAAAAACACCATTTTAGCAAATAAATTTCAAAATAAAAGAATCCTATGATTAAGGGGGTTAATGGGATCAAGGTCATTGAGAATCGCGTGCAGAAAATAAAGGTTTATAATGGTGTTAATTATTTTTAACTATCTTATATTAATTAACAATAATGTTACGCAGAAAATAGATGTTGTAGAGATTTTTATGGTCTCATCTCAAATAAGACGGTATTACAGTTTTTTTTAAATAAACTTAGGACAGTCAGGACTTGTCAGAAATTTAACATAACCTCATTGATTCTGCGCATGCGCGAGGAGGATTGTAACAGAAATTTCTGTTAATAATAAATCCAAAGTTATATGACAAATTGAAGTACATTTGACGAGAAAGTCTCCAAGTGCAACATTGTAAACTTTTTAAGTTGAATTAAAAAAAAATTCAACTTCATTTTATTGAGAAAATATTAGAGGCCGATTTTAGAAAATTTCTCTAATTAAAATTTAAATAATTTTTGCCTTTTAATTTTTGAAAGAACAGAATATAAGCTTTTATATTAGATATTTCGAATTCGAGTTTTAGACCAACAGTCTCTCTTCTTCTCATTACTCATCTATTTTTTGTTTTAATTATTAACGACTCAACCACAAAACCAGTTTAGAACGTGCTCTAGTAAAAACCGCTGACCAAACGATCGTCATTTGCTTTCTTGATAAATTATTTTAAATATTCTGAAAATTAGCACTATGTGATTGTAATTGAATTATGGATTTCAAAAAGATCTTATTTTAGGAAAATTTTAATTTTCGGGACAGACATAAAAATTAATTTAACATTTCGCATAATACGAGCATTTAAAAAAAATGTATTAAATTAAATAAATACACGGAGAGAAGTAGATAGAAATTTTGTCTATAATAGGAGAAAACGAAAGTTTCCGATTGAAGCCGAAAATTCTCGAAAGGTAACGAGAGTTACCAAGTGGACCCGAAAACTTCTGAACATTGCCGAGAGCTTCCGATTGTATCCGAAAGATTCCGAACAATGCCGAAAGGTTCCGAATGGATCCGAAGAGTTTCCGAGTGGAACCGAAAAGTTCCGGAACATTGCCGAAAGGTTACGAAAGGAACCGAAAGCTTCCAACCATAGCCGAAAATTTCCGAACAGTATCAAAAGTTGTCGAGTGTTTCCGATCGCTCCCGAAAGGTTCCGAACCTAACCGATCATCTCCGAACGGTGTCAAGGTTTTTCGAACGAGATTGAAAGTTACCAATTCTCCAAATAACTTTTAATTATCATACGAATCTAACAATTTGTTAAAATTACGTTTCTCACAATTTTCTGATATTATTTTCACCAAATAATTGTTTTCATTAATAAATCTCTTTTGTTGTGAGATTTCCTGAAAAAAATGCTAATACATTTAGAAATTCAGAAAGGAATATGAGATTATGATGAAATGGAGAAGGTCAGATTAGAAATTTGCTAGTACGCAATCTGGGCGGGACGATTCATCTATCTGTGAAGGATTTGCTAAGGTTTACAGCATGTTCTGCCTTTAAAGAAGAGTGTAACTTGGCTACACGTACCGTTAATTTTCCCTTGTGCCGACATTCAAAACACGCGATCAAATTTAATTCTCTCAAGCGCTTAAGCGGAATATACAACTTTCAATGAATATTATTAAAGGGATTATTAAAAAGTGATCGACGTTTGCACGAAGGACTAATTACTATGATTTCTTTCGTTTCAATAACGAAAGTGACTTTTTCATTTCACCGTGTCTTTTCACATTTTTTCACTTTTGGTAATTAGTGACATATATATCCTAAAAGAAAAAATAGAGTACATAAAAGTTAAAATTGAAAACATAAAATGAAAATTGTCAAATTAGAAAGACTAAAAAAACAGGTTAAATATGGAAATTTACTTGCTTTTTGGGAGGGCCCTTAGTAAATAAATAAATATCCCTTTCCAAAAAAAATTCTCAAAAAATTTCATTTTTCCAGCCGCCTATAATCCTTTATGAAACTAAAAGCGTGATAAAATAAAATGATGAGGTATCAATAGTAACGGTTGATGGTTTCTTGTATCATTAAAATACAAAGTTAGAACAACTAAAGATAGGTAAAATAGAGTTGTAAATTGTCTGTTGTGACATTTAATTCGTAATTCGTTTACCGTCAAACGGAAATCGAGCATGTCAATTAGAGTCTGACGTATGTCAGTTTGGGAGTCAATAGTAATTTTCTTCATTGACAAAATATAAATCGCCAAACTGTATTTACATTTGCTCGATTTGTGTGCAATGTGTGCGTATGCACTGGCAGTGGATTGTCCCCCCGAGGCTACTTATCAGAGAGAAATCATTTTAAAGTCAGTGCAGCCTCGCGCATAAGATTTTAATGACTTGACAGAGCTGTAACGAACGCTGGTGATTTATGTGGAGATTATGTGATGTGATTATTACGCGAGGAATATTGATAAATTAATATTTCGCGTAGAGTGGCTGTGCGTCGTGACACTTACTTATACGATCTGCCACGCATACAGGGTGTTCGCTTTAAAAGAGAGAAAGTAGATTCAGCAAAAACCGCGCAGTCACCACTTAAATGAGGTTTATGCTTTAATAAAAGTCCTACTAATAACTTATCGTTTCTCCTCTAAAATTATCATTTCATGAACGATATATATACACATCACGATATATTATTATTGCAGATTAAATTTATGTAAACAATTACCCAAATTTATCAATTAATGCTTTTGAATTATTTTTTCACGACACGCTTAATTAATTCATTACTTTTTTGCACCTACAAACAAGAAGAAAAAATATTTGTATACAAAAATTTATGTATGAAAGAAACTGTACAAGAATTTAGAACGAGGAATTAAGAAGGGGAATCTGTTTTTGGAATTGAGAAATGTTTTTTTCTGTAAATGACATAGCCACACAAAAAAAGTATATCGTGATCTGGGTATGAGATTTGAATTTTC
Organism: Ganaspis brasiliensis; assembly: GCA_037103525.1. NCBI lineage: Eukaryota > Metazoa > Arthropoda > Insecta > Hymenoptera > Figitidae > Ganaspis > Ganaspis brasiliensis. Next base: position 398,841 of record JAZKLR010000303.1, read on the forward strand.
TTCGTGTATTGATGTGCTAAATTTGAAACAGCTATTAAAATTGGTTCAAAGGGTCTGAGTTTGGACCTAACCTCAAAAATACCAAAAAGTCAATAAACGTTCAATTGAAGTAAAATGCTGTTTTAAAAATTGTTCTGCGATGATTTTTAACGAAGATATGTTTGAGTTAAAATCAAATTCTTTTTTATAACTCACTATCCTTGTGTGCATTTGAGAATTGAAACAAAAATTATATTTTAGGCAAAATATAGCATTCTTTCTTAAAAATCATAGTAGAAAAAATTTGAAAAAGGCTTTTTAAAGGTTACAATTCAAGCCTCCTATTGGCTTTATTTTAATATTAAATCGGGTTCAGTTTATAATAAACAAAAAGTGCCATTTCGATGACTTTTCGGCATTTTTGAGGTTAGATCCAAAGTCAGATTCTCTGAACCAATTGTCCAATTCTGATGGCGGATTCCGATTCAGCGCATTAAAATAAGTAGGAAAAAACAGATCTTAAACCCAGATCAGGAAACTTTATTTTTTTATGTTATTCGTGAAATTTGTGGTATATTAACATTTAACCAACATATTGTATCGGTTTATACCATAAACGAATTCCTAATAAAATACATGAAACTTCTATTGGAAAAATCAATTTACAAACACCCTATGCTCATGAAAATTTAGTCATCATGTTTGTTATTTCCGTTCTCTGATCTAAATTGCAAACCTATTCTCAGAGATCAATCTTGCCAGATTAAAGATAACTTATATAACTTATCGATCAGTTTTCAATTACTGGCATAAAACCTATTAATAATAATGACATGAACGCACGCACTTTGTTTTATTTCAAATCAATTCTCTAGTTAGGATCAGTAAAAAATTCTATTATTTATGCGAGAATTTATTAAACTATCGACAGAGGAGGTTACTATATAATCCTTTATGTTAAATCCCGCAGGGTTTAAATATTAAATAGAAGGGACATTGGCTTGATTTTTGAGAAAAAAGAAAAATAAATAAACAATAAAATTGATAATAAATAAAAATGAAACATTACATTTTAGAATGTAAAATTCAGACTGGATTGCAAATTTTATTCTAAATTGTACAGATTTATTGGCTGGCTAATTCTCTTATCAACTGAAAAAGAGAAATGGCGCCCGAGCATAAATAAAGAGTTCAGAATAGCAGTATAGGTCTCAAAATTTGCAATATTCTAGGGTGTTAAGTCTTTTGAAAGGTCTGACGCGTGCACACGCACAATTTCCTGGGTAATCAACGCGCCGGAAACGGACCAATCGTCGAACAGAACTGCCTCACTTATTTCTCAACCTTGATTGGTTAAAATGAAGGATTGGGGTGCGACTTTTCGACACTGACATAGTGGGGGGTGTATAAATGCCCGAAGGCGCAAAGGTACTGGTCCTCGTTAATTTCATTAAGTCTCTGATTTTCGAGCATGCTGACTTTCTCCTGTCCCTCTTATTCTCCCTGTTCACTTACCCCTCACACACCCCTTTTCAACCCTCATGTGAACAGAAGGACACGTGACTTTATTCTTGTGCGTGGTATTAAAAATGGTTTCAATCTTTTTCAAAAGGAATTAATATGGAGATAAAAAACGATTAGAACCCGTAAAAATTACCCAAGAAAGTAAACTTTTATTTGTGAAATTGTTTGGTTATGTGGGTACTTAGTGATTGATAGGATCCAGTTAATTTTTAGGGTTCCGTACCGTAAAACGGAACCCTATTAAAATCACTATGTGTGTCCGTTTTCGCACCCCCTCTAACTTCTACACTGTTAAAAATAAGAAACACGCTTTACACCAGAAAGTGTGAAAAATGTGCAAACATCCTTAAAAGTGTGAATTTTATGTCAATCACACTTTCAAGGTTTAATGCCAGTGTTACGGTGCGAAGTTCTCACAGCTTACGTGACATTAACACCGCACGGTGCGAGTGCTAAAAGTGAGCACGGGTGATTACACTTAACCTTATTTTTCCATCTAAACACAAATTCTTAACTTTTTAAACTATAAATACAAATTTTTACTGACACAAATACACACTGAAGTTAATATTTTAATTTTTCAAAAGATTAATATTATTCCACAAATAAGTAACAACTTTGACACATAAATGTAAAAAGTTAAGCACAATTACGCAGATATTATAGGGTAGGTAAAACGATCACGTGATTCAACATGTACGTGAAAATACGTAGAGCGCGAAATTTTCAATATTTACAATAAATCGAAATCGAAACTAAAGTCAGTTCAACCTAAATAACAAATAATTCAAATATTTCTATCAAATATTAAAAATTTTGGACAAAGCAGGTAACGATAAAATAAAACAAAAAAGGAAATAAACTATTCGCATTATATTAGTTACCATTTTAGCTAGTATTTCTAAAATGATTTTTAGATTTTGAAAACAAACAAAACTTCTTTTTTAATTTTAAAAAAATTTAAAACTCCTCTGAAAAGATATATAATAAATCAAAATTCCTTTAAAAAAATATAATTTTATCCAAATTTTTTTTGCAGGAGATATTAAGAGTTCAAAAATAAATTTTTAACATCTTATGCATATTTTAAACAGTGTTTTATTTTATGTGACAATTACAGTTCCTGAAAAAATTTCTTTCATATTTAGAATATTTTAAAACGACTTATAAAATTGGGGAAATTAAAAAATATTTTTATAATTTTGAGAAAATAAAAACTGTTTTACAGATATGAAGAAAAATCAATTTTTGTTAAATAGAACATTTTCTACAAATCTCGTTCTATAAGAAAAAAAAGCTCCAATTGAATTTACTCACATTTGTAGTATATTTTAAACCGAGGTTTACAGTTAAAAAAATTATATTTTTTTCTAATTTTAAGCAAATAAAAAATAGTTTTGTAAACAATAAAAATCTACCAATTCTTGTAAAATAGAAATTTGTTTGGAAATTATGTTCTATTAGAAATTACTAGTTAACAAATAGTTTTTCAAGATCATATTCTAAACCCAGTCTTGTGTTAAATAAATATAAAAGATTTTTATAGTTTTAAGGAAATCAAAACTGTTTTAAAAAGAAATTAAAGAATATCAATTTTTGAAAAAAAAAATTGTTTGAAAAATTTTGTTTTATTAGAGTTGAACAGTTTCCACAAGATTTTATAAAATCTCTATCATACTTTAAACTAATCCTTGCAATTAGTAAAAATTAAATGAAAAACTTATAATTTTACAGAAAAAAACAGTTCTTAAAATGCTAAAAAATATAAATACTTGTAAAAACATATATTACTTGACAAATTTTTTCATATTATAGTTTAACAGTCTCCAAATGATTTCCTGAATTGTCAATCATATTTCAAACCAATTCTTGTAACTAGTCAAAATTCAAAAATATTTTAAATTTTTAAAAGAAAAAAACTGTTTTCAAAATGCTAAAAATAACAATTTTTGTAAAAACAGATATTATGTTCCAAATGTTGTTCTATTTGAGAATATTTTTCCTCGAATAATTCTTTAAACTCTGTATTATCTATTAAAATCATTTTTGTAATTAGTTCAAATAAAAAAAAAAAAATTCTAATTTTGTGGTGAAAAAACTTGTTTTCAAAATGCTGAAAAAAAAAGATTTTTGTAAAAACAGATATTTTTTGCCAAATATTGTTCTATTTGAGAATATTTATCCCCGAATAATTTTTTAAACTCTGTATCATGTATTAAACTTATTTTCGAAATTGCCTAAATTAAAAAATATTATTTTAATTTTGAGGAGAAAAAATTATTTTCAAGATGCTGAAAAAATTCAATATTTGTAAAAAAGATAATATTTTTGCCAAATTTTATAATATTTAAGATTAATAATCCACGAAAAATTCTTCACACTCTGTATTATGTTTAAAACTGATTTTTGCAATTGGCTAAAATTAAAAAATAATATTCTAATTTTCAGGAAAAAAAATTGTCTTCAAGATCCTGAAAAAATTAATTTTTGTAAAAACAGATATTTTTGACAAATTTTGTTCTATTTGAGATTATTTGTCCTCTAATAAATCTCTAGACTCTGTATTATGATTTAAACTTATTTTTAAAATTGGTCAAATTTAAATAATAATTTAAAAATTTTTATAGGAAAAAAAATCTTTTCTAGATGCTGAAAAAATTCAATTTTTGTTAAATAGATATTTTTTGACAAATTTTATACTATTTAAGATTAATTGTCCACAAAAAATTCTTCACACTCTGTATTTTGTTTAAAACTGATTTTTGTAATTGGCTAAAATTAAAAAATAGTATTATATTTTTTAGGAAAAAAAATTCTTTTCATGATCCTGAAAAAATTCAATTTTTGTAAAAACAGATATCTTTTGCCAAATTTTGTTCTACTTGAGAATATTAGTCCCTGAAAATTTTTTTAAACTCTCTATTATGTTTTAAACTAATTTTCATAATTGGTTAAAATAAAAAAATATTTGTTCTATTTTGAAGGAGAAAAAATTATTTTTAAGATGCTTAAAAAATTCAATTTTTGTAAAAACAGATTTTTTTCCAAATTTTGTTCTTCTGGAGATTAATTTTCTACGAAAAAGTATTTAGACTATCTATCATATGTTTAAAACTAATATTTGTAATTAGCTAAAATTAAAAAATAATATTCTAATTTTGAGGAAAAGAATTGTTTTCAAATTCCTGAAAGAATTCAATTTTTGTAAAAACAGATATCTTTTGACAAATTTTGTTCTATTTGAGATTTTTTGTCCTTGAATAAATCTCTAGACTCTGTATTATGATTAAAACTAATTTTCAAAATTGGTCAAATTTAGATAGGTAATATTTTTAAAATTTTGATGGAAAAGAAAATCTTTTCAAGATGCCGAAAAAATTCAATTTTTATTAAATACATATTTTTTGCCTTTTTTGTTCTACTTGAGAATATTAGTCCCTGAAAAATTTTTTTTTTTAAATTTCTTTTATGTTTTAAACTAATTTTCATAATTGGTTAAAAAAAAAATATTTGTTTAATTTTCAAGGGAAAAAAATTATTTTTAAGATGCTGAAAAAATTCAATTTTTGTAAAAACAGATATCTTTTGCCAAATTTTCTTCTACCTGAGAATATTTGTCCCTGAAAATTTTTTTAAACTCTCTATTATGTTTTAAACTAATTTTTATAATTGGTTAAAATAAAAAAATATTTGTTCTATTTTGAAGGAGAAAAAATTATTTTTAAGATGCTCAAAATAATCAATTTTTGTTAAATAGATATTTTTTGCCAAATTTTATAATATTTAAGATTAATAGTCCACGGAAAATTCTTTAGAGTCTGTATTATGTTTAAAACCGATATTTGTAATTGGCTAAAATTAAAAAATAATTTTCTAATATTGAGGAAAAAAAATTGTTTTCAAGATCCTGAAAAAATTTAATTTTTGTAAAAACAGATATTTTTTGACATATTTTGTTCTATTTGAGATTATTTGTCCGTGAATAAATCTCTAGACTCTGTATTATGATTTAAACTAATTTTTAAAATTGGTTAATTTTAAATAATTTTTAAAAATTTTGATGGGAAAGAAAATCTTTGCAAGATTCTGAAAAAATTCAATTTTTGTTTAATAGATATTTTTTGCCAAATTTTGTTCTATTTAATATACATTGTCCGCGAAAAATTCTTTAAAGTCTGTATTATGTTTAAAACTGATTTTCGCAAGTAGCTAAAATTAAAAAATAATATTCTAATTTTGAGGAAAATAAATAGTTTTCAAAATCCTAAAAAAATTGAATTTGTGTAAAAACTCTAATTTTTTGAAAAATTTTTTGTATTTGAGATTATTTGTCCTGGAATAAATCTTTAGACTCTGTATTATGTTTTAAACTGATTTTTGTAATTAACTAAAATTAAAAAATAATATTCTAATTTTGAGGAAAAAAAATTGTTTTCAAGAACCTGAAAAAATTAAACTTTTGTAAAAACAGATATTTTTTGCCAAATTTTTTTCTACTTGAGAATATTTATCCCTTAAAAATTTTTTAACCTCCCTATAATGTTTTAAATTAATTTTCCTAATTGATTAAAATTAAAAAATATTTGTTTAATTTTGAAGGGAAAAAAATTATTTTCAAGATCCTGAAAAAATTCAATTTTTGTCAAAACAGATATTTTTTGTTAAATTTTGTTTTATTGGAGATTAACATTCTTCAAATAATTTTTTAACTCTGTATCATGTTTTAAACCAATTTACGAAGTTGGCTAAATTAAAAAATATTTTTTTAATTTCGAGTGAAAAAAACTGTTCTCAGGATGATGAAAAATATAAATTTTTGTAAAAATATATTATTTGCCAATTTTTTTTCCTCTTATAGTTCAAGTGTGCCCATATGATTTTCTAAATTCTCTATCATATTTTAAATCTTCTCTTGTGTTTGGTTAAAATTAAAAAAAATTTTTATATTTATATAATATTTGAAGGTTATGTTGATACGTAATCTTATTTCGTTTTTATTATTTAGTTATTTGTTTTATTTTTTAATAATTATATTGTAGTGCATATGAGGTTATCTTTTTGATTAATTGGATTTAACTGATTTGAATATTTATTAGTTATTTAATAACAATTGTTACGGTTTTTTAAATTTTAGCGCGATGCAAGTCTGCCACCCGTGCGTGCGTGGTAGGCTTCCAGTCATATATATGTTGGTCACGTAGAATCAGTGAAATACGAAAATTATAGGAATTTCAGGTAATGGCAAGCGTCATAGACATTGGTAAGGGGAACGAAGGGAGGAAAGGGTAGACAAAGAAATAGACAATCACACTTGTGAGTGTGACTGATAGTGCTTTCACACCGCGCAGGTGTAAAAGCTAACTTTTCTGAAGTTCACACTTGGTTAGTGTGGATGCATGCATCTTCGCACCAAATTACGAACACTTTAGTCTTACAACTTCACACTCGGTGTTAAGTTGTAAAGGATTCTATGCTTCTTTTTTAACAGTGTAAACTATATGAGCTAAACTCTTCTAATTTGGTCCAAATATGTAATTTCACCTTGGATTTACGAAAATGATATGGAAAACGCGATTCGAGCCCATGAACATGCCGAAATCCATCAAAAACCACTTTTTTTGCCCTAAAATTAAAAAAAATGACTATGTCCCCCCCCTAATCTTCCAAACTATTTGACTTAGGATGCTGAAATTTGGTACACATATGTAGATTTACGTGTAGATTACAGGAAAATTATAGAGAACTTTCGTAAAGACTGTCTTCATAGTGTTTACTGGCCAAATAGTATGTTTTTTTGAAAAAAATTCGAAAAAATGACCATGTCCCCCCCCCCTAATCTTCAAAACTATTTGACTTAGGACGCTGAAATTTGGTACACATATGTAGATTTACGAGTAGATTACAGGAAAATTATAGAGAACTTTCGTAAAGACTGTCTTCATAGTGTTTACTGGCCAAATAGTATGATTTTTTGAAAAAAAATTCGAAAAAATGACCATGTCCCCCCCCCTAATCTTCAAAACTATTTGACTTAGGACGCTGAAATTTGGTACACATATGTAGATTTACGAGTAGATTACAGGAAAATTATAGAGAACTTTCGTAAAGACTGTCTTCATAGTGTTTACTGGCCAAATAGTATGATTTTTTGAAAAAAAATTCGAAAAAATGACCATGTCCCCCCCCTAATCTTCCAAACTATTTGACCTAGGATGCTGAAATTTGGTACAGATATGTAGATTTACGTGTAGATTACAGGAAAATTATAGAGAACTTTTGTAAAGACTGTCTTCATAGTGTTTAATAGCCAAAAAGTACGATTTTTTGAAAAAAATTCGAAAAAATGACCATGCCCCCCCCCCCCCCTAATATTCCAAACTATTTGACCTAGGATGCTGAAACTTGGTACACATATGTAGATTTACGTGTAGATTACAGGAAAATTATAGAGAACTTTCGTAAAGACTGTCTTCATAGTGTTTACTGGCCAAAAAGTACGATTTTTTGAAAAAAATTCAAAAAAATGACCATGTCCCCCCCTAATCTTCCAAACTATTTGACCTAGGATGAGGAAATTTGGTAGATGTATGTCGATTTATGTGTAGATTACTGGAAAATTATATAGAAGTTTGTTAATGTTCTTCTTTATAGAATTAACTATCCAAAATTCGTGTTTTTTAAAAAAAAAGTTTGAATAATAATTGGTGAATTAAAAAATGACCCTGATCCCCAGCTTCAAAAGTTTTGACTTGTAGTGCTAAAAATTTGTACCAATAAAATTTTATTTAGTGTATAATAAAAATTATTTTTAAAAATGGTTTCCTGGTGGATATTTTTAAATCTCTACCTCATATATTTAAAAAAAATTAGAGAGGTACGGAACCCTTCGACTTGGTACGAGTGTAACTCGTACTTGCCTGATTTTTTTCTATATTGTGTTAATTAATTTGTTTCGAAACTGGTACTTTCGTGATGGGTCATACGAGGATCTATTGATGGCGGACGATTAGATAATTAGTTCTATAAATTCCCGCAACGCGGTGCTGATGTTTTGAAGAGTCGAAATGACGACGAGATCACCCACCTGTGTCATTGTTTGTTTGATGGCGAACGCGAGTGAAGCAGCACGTAAAAATAAGAGTCTATTTTTGAGCATAAATTAAATTAACGTTGTTTATCTACCAACGGATGTTTGGTGAATTCCTGCAAAATAATAGTGGACTCTGTTATTAGACTGAACATTAGTAAACAAACTACAGTTTCATATAATGAAAGTTCTAATTTAATTATTGATCCTTTCTTATCCACAATAAGAAGATCTTTGTGGGTTTAAATAATTTAACTAAGTTAAAAACTAAAATTGATATAACTAAAGTCAGGTTAAGTAATTGATCTTCTCTGATCTTCAATAAAATTAACTTTGAGCAATTAAATAATCTAATGAACTGAATAAAAAGTTTCGCATAATCAAAATTTAGCTCTAATTACTTATCCTTTCTTTTCCACAATAAAAGTTACTTCGTACTTTTAAATAATTCAACCAACTAAATTAAAAGTTAAGATTGCCATAATGTAAATTCTGGTTTAATTATTGATCCTTTTTTATCTACAACAAAAATACTTCGTATATACTTTAAAATAATTTAACTAACTAAATTAAAAGTATGTTTGTTTTAATTTAAATTCTGGTTTAGTTATTGATCCTTTTTTAACTTCAATAAAACTAACTATTAATTCAGAAGCGAATTTAACTAATTCAGCTAACTAAATTAAAAAATATAATGAACTGTTTAAATAAATTAAATATTGAGTCGTGGAAATAAGTTCCAAATAAAGTATAAGAAAAGCATATAGATTATAAATTTAACTTCCAAGTTCGGAAAAAGATTGAATTAAAAAGAGTTTTCAGAAAACGTGACATTTAACATTAATGGCGAAACTTTCATCAAGAAGGCGATACTAGGTTTAATTATGGGATATTAATTAATCGTGGAACGTGCAGAGTGTATATTTGCACTTGAAGTGATAGTTCTTGCGGAGGCAATGGATTAGAAAATATAATGTGGATAATACACGGACAAACTGCCATTTATTAATTATGTTTAACGGTACAAAGAGCACATTGTCATTAAGATTTATGCGTAATTGAAACGTCATTCTGGATATTATACGAGCATCTAAGCAGCCACACGAAAACATACGCTGCCAACTTTGTAAATCATTCTACAACATTTCAGCGTAAACGATCTTCTTAAACCGTATCTTCTTGAGTTTGTCGGTCACGTTTCTCCTAATAGTTAATTACCAGACTCTTGTTCGATTTCAATTTGACGATAATTACAAACATTAATAATTGTAATGTACAAAGTTTTGCGTTTTATGCATATACGAATAGTCAAATATGCGTTTTCTATGCTGACTGGACAACAAATTGAAAGGGTCAATCTTAAATTTTACTGCAATATTTATATAGTAAAATTTGTGACATCAAATTTAAGTACTTTATTTATTATGAAATTTCTTAATTCGTAAAAAGTGCGCGAGATGAGAAAATGGTACAATCGTCGACAGGAGAATTGATAGTGTCATTTGAGGCTGGTCGCTAACGGACTGTTTAATTGAACTTGGCTAGTTTTTTCGAAGAGGAGTGGTCAACGAGTACAAAGAAAGCTTGCGGACGAATCTGCCGATCGTTGGGCGAATCAAAGGAAAGCGACTGGTGCGACAAGTCGTCGACAGGATGGCAAAAGATCGACGCAGCGGCGACCGCGTTCCGCTTCTTGGAAGCCGGTTATACAATTACTGATCCTGATTCCCTCGTCATTTTCTGCCCAGAATTGTGATCCACTTGAGAGACCAAGAAGCCAAGACCCTTCCAAAGGGCCGCGGTTCAGTTCACTCTTAGATAAGTGAACCATAAACCTGTATGTTTGGATTCCTCCTGCCTTGGATTTTCCGCAGAAACATCACTCTTACCGACTTTTTTCGTCTCTTTCCGATTCCTTTAAATGACTCGGAATGCTACCAATTCCATATTGTTGGTTAAAGAAAAACTTTATTTAATTACCGGCCAACGTAATTTATATTGTTTTCCTTTTTTATTGACGTTTTTTTGGTGATAATTGGTTATACTTTGTTGCTATTTGTCAATTTATGAAATGGTATTAAATAAGACTGAAAGCAATCACAAATAAAAGAGAAAACTATTATATATTTATATATCCCGGCTCCCTTCTTCCCGGACACCTATCATTTCGAATCCTTTTATCTATTGTTTTTGTTTAGGTTTATCTTTTGTAAAAAAAAGATTTGACACAAATTCAATTATAAACGAACTCAGTTTATTAGGATAAAAAATATGACAAAGAAGGGAATTTTACAATTTGACTTGCGCTGAGTAACCAGATGCGATCGTATAGTGTCTCGGCCGGTGGTTACTCGTATTCTGAATATGGTTGGTTTGGTTGGTTAGTTGCCTTAGAATCATGCTAGATAAACGTAGATATAAATGCAGCTAAATTTTACATTTGGTAACAAGGGTTTAGAATTATTTCAGAAATCTGTCAACTAGTGATGCCGGTCGAGACGAGGAAAAATGAGAATTTCTCACTTTTTCTCGTTGATTCCTCATAGGTTCCTCGGTTTAACCTTTCACTTTTCTCGATATTTCTCAAATTTTTTTATCTCTTCTCGGGCCGTCTCTTCCCGATCTCATCTCGGGTTTTTGAGGAACTTTTGACAGATGCTTGGCTCAGTGGTTCTCTCACGGAACGAACGGTCAAGAGCAAAGGATCCTAATCTACTAAATCTGGAGGACCGTAGAAAAATTTTGGGCTCCACTGAGTAACTAACACAAAGAGATGAAGCCTGTCCGCTAACGCACACTTGTACTATAGATGAACTTCTAACAGCTTAAGAGTAACATCTGGCTAGAATTCCTCAAAAAGTCGAGGTGAGCACGGGAAGAGAAGGTTTGAGATGAAATGAGATGAGACAGTTTGAGACGAGGATTTTTGAGAAATTCGGACCGCCTCATTCTCATCTCGTCTCATTCCTCGATTTCCTCGCTCAACGGCATCACTACTGTCAACTGTGGATTTTGGAAATGAGGGAATAACGTTTTTCAGATAGGTTTAATTAGGGCAGGTAATTTAAGTAACGGACTCTGACAAGACGTCCTGAATTCTACTATTCCAAATTCTGGATTCCACCATCTCGATTCCCACTATTCCACACTCCCGATCCAGGATCTCACAATTAAATTCGAAAAGATTTCGCCATTCGGTATCATGGATCCTATATTATAATTTTCGAATATGGATATTAGGATCCAAAATCTCGTCAAAATTACCCTCTTGCCTTAGGAATCTTGATTTGTTTTCCTTTTCTTTTATCAAAAGTTGAAGAATACTAGTAATAGAAGATGCCTACCACAAGTGGATTGAAACCAGATATACGTATCACAAATTTGGGGATCGAAATTTCATATTCGAGATAGATGAAATCTACGATACGATTGCAATATCTGGGTTGTGGGATAAAAAGTTTTGGTTTTGGTTCGATGGTGTCTAGAAAGAGGGAAATGTGGTATAGCAGAATTCAGAATACAGGAATATGTAATGGTGGAATCGAGGATGCTGAGATTCTAAATAGCGGGATTCGGGATATTGGACTGTGGAGTCCTGGATATTTAATGATGCGATTCGGAACAACACTATCCGAAATGTAAAATGAAGGAATTAGGAACACAGAATGATGGCGCCATAGATGGTGGAATGCATAATGGTTATTTAAAGGATGCGGGATTTTAGATACAGTATAGTGGGATTCGTAAAGGAAAATTGTGGATGACGGAATTCGGCATGTAGGAATATGAACTATCGGAATTCGAAAAATAGGAATTTGTCATGACAGATTCCTGGTGGTACTATCCGAGATGATGGAATCTTTAATAAAAATACCCGAGACATGAGATCCAGGATTTTATTTCCAGAATCGTGGTATCCCGGAAGAGGGAATGTGAAATGTCTAAATCTGGGATGTTCGAATTAAAATGTGGAAATGTAAAATAATGAATTATATGTCTGAATGTCATACATGAGATTGTAGAATCTATGCGATGGGATCTACATAGTAGCCGAAATATGAGATGCGGGATTTCAGATCAAGGGGGAAAGCGGAATTGTGGAATTCAGGATGTAAAAATATAGAATGGCGTAATGCGGGATATTTAATGATAGGATTTAGGATAAAGGTATCTGAACCGTGAAATGGAGGTATTGAGAATGAGAAATGATGGCTCCCGAGATGGAGGAATTCGTGGTGGTAATAAACGGGATGTGGGATTTTAAATTCAGTATGAGGGAATTTGTAAAAGGGAATTGTGCAATGACGGAATTCAGCATGTAGGAACATGGACTATCAGAATTCGAATTACGAATTTAAAATAGTAGATTCCGAGTTATTTGATAATGGAATTTAGGATAATGATATTTTGAATGCGAAATGAGAAATCAAAAATATGGTAAGGAGGAATCCGGGGATTTAAATGTTGGAATTCAGAATGTCGGAATCCGGGATGTGGAATTGTGGAACAGAGGCATTCGAGATGGTGGAATTTGTAATGGTAATATTCGAGGAATGAAATTCAGAATTCTATTTCCGCAGAATTGTAGTATCCCGGAAGAGGGAATGTGAAATTTTGGAATCCGGGATGTTCGATTGGAGATGTGGGAAATTTAAATGGAGAAGTATAGGATGTCGAAATTTCATATAAGATTGTAGAATCTATGATGGGATTTCTACCTTCTACTCGAAATATGTGATCCCGTATTTTGGATCCGCAAAGGGAGAAGCCGAAGAGCGGAATTCAGGAACTAAAAATATGGAGTGGCGGAATCCGGGAATTAAATTCCGGCTTAATCAAATTCCACCAACAAATGGAATTTGATATGACAGTGTTCGGGATTCGAAATTCAGGAATCAGGAATATGAAAAGACGGGATGTTATCGATATGTGTTCTGAATCAAGTTACGTAATCAAGCCCTATCAAATACAAAAAATTTCATCCCATATTATTTTCGCCAATATACTTAAAATATAATAATAAAAAAATAATATAAAATTACCTAATGATGTTAGGAAATAAAATTAAAAACAATTCAAAAGTAAATGAATAAAAAATAAATAATGAATAAATAAAAGTTACGAATAAATGTTAAGTCCCAGAAAAAACAAAAAATCACCTAAATCAGTGAAGCTTTGTAAATTTATAAATTTGTCAACTGAAAATTTCATTCACCGGTATCAAATTATCAAGAAACCGAGCCACTCCTTTTTTATCGTCCTGACACATTTTTTTCTCAAGATTAATTTTCGTACGTGCCTCGGTTACTGCTTTAGTCAGTGACTAGAATTTTCTTCGAGAGATCGGCCGGAGATTTCTTTTTGGCATTTATTTTTGAAGCGAAATGTCGCTTTATCAGTGAATTTCTAATTTTATACTTCTGTGACTTCTCTCGACTACATACCGCTCACTTATATATCTCTTTTCTTTAGCGATAATGATGAATGTTACCTAATCAAATCTAAATTATTTTACAACAATGTCATAACCAGGTGAGCGTTTCTGCTTCAGTCTACAGCTGCAGTGATGACTGTATTTGTATATCTACTGAATTCAGATTTTTTTTTATGAACGCTTTCATAGAGCGTCTAGTGAAACGAGGTCACTTTCAAAATATGGTTATGTATATACGTGTATAATCTGTTTTGAAAGATGCAGGAGGGCAAAAGAAAAAATCAATTCAATGGATCCTGACAAGTAAACTATTTGTCACTTGAGCTTGAAGTATTAATAAACTTCTGCAGAGCTCGTTCTCACGGTGCTGACACGTCTTTTGACTTATATAGTTAACAATGGCGTATTCAACAATTTGTGTGTGGATATAATAATTACAGTTGTGATTTTCACTTATTCTGAGGACAGTATTATTGTGATATTCAATTATACGAAGTCAAAAGCTCATTTGAAAGGTTATTTTCTTTGATAAATCGTCTATTTCGAGGTCTTTTATTCTAATTATGTTGTAATCCCTAAAAATGGATGCTAACCAAAAAATCGGTTTTATTAGACAGAAAAATAATTATAATTATATAAAGTATCGGGACGATTTCAAACAAACATGTTTCTGAAAGAAGCCGATTTAAAATTTAGCTTATCTTTTCGAAAATTCTTAATACGGAGAAGAAATAGAATACTTGTAAATACTTCTGGAGACACTTGAGAATCAACGGTTAATACATAATTTCGACATGTCTCGAGTGTGTGTAAAGTTGACAGGGAGGAGGGTTGAAAAAATGTCCAAATAAGGCCTGAGAGTGCGAAGTAACGAGGCATATAATAACCCTCGGTGACATTCGAACAAACAGCCATCTGTAGGTAATACCCCTGTGGTGAAGACCGCCCTAAAAACTACACCCCGTCAAGAAATTACAATGACAATAACGAAATCCGACCCGCCCGCGGGCACACACTTTTGCCTCGTTTTTAGCTCCTCTTCTTGACACTTCTCCTTCTCTCTCTTACTTCTCGCAATTTAGTACAATTTTCTTTCTCTCTTTGGCGGGCACCAAGTACGCATCGGTAATTCTATAGCAATTGTACCTTTGTACCATTGTACATTTCCGTAACAGTCCATTATACCCATATAGTTGTTCTTCCAAGGGGTAATAGTGTGTTCCGTTCGCTCCATATCGCCTACGGTACGAAATTCTTACGTTTTCTAGCTGTCAATGCTTTCAGGAGTACAAGCCCATTGGCAAATGTTTCTCTCGAAAAAGAGAAAAACACGAGGTGGAAAGAGACGAGAGAACAAGCGATGGACAACCGAGCAGACTTATTAGCTTTAATATTGGGGCGGTCTCGAAATCTGGAGCACATACAGGGTGAAGTTAAAATTTAAATCTATAGAAGGATCCATTTCAATGGCAATTTTTTTTGTTTTGTTTGATAATTATCCTTCCTTATTGATTTGTAATGTTAACATTTCCCTGGGATTTTTCATTAATTGCCTTTTTGTTAGGTGTTAGTTTGATGATAAAATAGATTTTTTACAGTTTTCTAAGGTGTATGATCTATGAAAATAAAAAAAAACGTAATATCAAGACAAATTATTTCAACGCATGAAACGTGTCGTCAATAATAAAAAACGTCAACGTTTTGCGATACATATATGCAGGTCTCCGCAGGACAATAAAAACTAAAATTAACAACAAGAAAAAAAACGAAATTCCTATATTGAATTTTGAGGTTACTTTAAAAAAACATAACAGATTATTATAAATTTATAATAAAATTATATCACTTACATCATGGTCACTTAAAACATGAATCCATTGTTAATAAATAAATTAAAATTTAACAACAGAAGTCAAACAACAGAACATAATAAATAAAATAAATATAATAGAAAAATACTACTCATTATCTGTGTCACATGGTAAAATACATCAGTTTTTAGGTTAAAAATTAATTAGGATTCTCAAATTGGGTGGAGGGAAATTCAAAATGGAGCTAGTCGGATGACAAACATTGCATGGTAGTCAATGGGGCGTAATCAGTTTTTTTTAAACTTTTTAACAACAATTTTTTAAAACTGCGTTTATTAACAAATTATTTTTCATGTATGGAAAGGTATTTTATAAAATAATAAAAAGTGATATAACAAGTTTAATATTATTTTAAAAAATAGCTTTTCATAAATGAAAACCAACACAGCCCTACAAAAAAGATAAATTTTCCGGGTCCAGCGGGTCTGATTTTGGACTTAACCTCAAAATCAATAAAATGGTACTTTTCAGTATTCTATGTTAACCTATGATTATGAAGTAATTTTATTATTATTTTAAAAGAATTTATCACTCTTTAAAATAATTAATTATTTAATAATAATTTTATTATTATGTTTAACCTAAAAATTGATATATTTTAACATGTGGCACAGATTAATGTTGTATTTTTCCATAATTTATTATGTTCTATTGTTAAATTTTAATTTATTTATTAACAATAGTTTTATGTTTCAAGTCTCTTTTGAATATATTTTAATTGCAGGTTTCTATTAATCGTCGTTATAGTTTTATTGGTTTTTACTTCTTGATTTGATGGTTAAACAGTTTAGGAACGTAAGCCTTGAAGTTGGCTATAAGTAGATTAGCTGTTTTCAGGATTGCAACCTAACAAGCGCGCGAAATTCAAAATATGTACTTTCTGAAAAATATAAGTTGGACGAAATACAGGGGGGTTCTTTTAGTTTCTTCTACCCCCCTGTATTTCGTCCAACTTATATTATTATTATAATTGGAAAAGTTTATTCTGGCGGTCCTTCTACCTCACATGATTAGTAGTTTCTTTTCAATAGATCTTATATATTACATTTTATCTTAAAATTATAATCGGCCCTTCTCAGGGCCACAAATTTACTAGCGCAGGAATTTCTTTGAAACTTAAAATAAACTAAAGAAACAATTTCAATATTTTCAATTTAGTTTAAATTTACCGCCAACTATCGTCTTTCTTTTAACAAGGTTGTCATTCTGCTTCACAGATTACGAAGACAACTTCAAGGCTTACGTTCCTAAACTGCAGTTTAACCGATTTGATTATTTGAATATGTATTTTTGTGGTATTCTTTTGAGGACATTTAATATTTCGAAACATTTTGCAATCATAAAATAAATCATTTTTGAGGTTATTTTGAGTTATTCGTTATAAGGCCTCGTTAAAAAATTTACCAAAAATAGTCTGTTATGTTTTTTCTTGGAAATAACCTTAAAATTGTATAGTACGTTCTTTTATTATATTTAAATTGAATTTCGTTTTTTTCTCTTCTCAGTTGTTATTGTCCTGAGGACGCCTACATATTATATGAATAGCGAAATGTTGACGTTTTTTATTATTGACAAGTTTGTTGGTTGAAATAAAGGACTAACTTTATCTGAAGATATAACATTTTGTTATTATCATGGATTATATTTTTCCAGACGTTAAACTGATTTTGTATAAGGTTTATGATATTTTTTTAAGGATTCAAAAACTGCGAAATTTCCAAAACTTGACAAGTCAAACTGCTTCTCCTCAACAAATTATCTAATAAATTTTTGCAATAGAGCTAAGGACAAACAAACAAATATCTACAAATTAGTGTTTTTGATTTGAATACAATTTACATAATAAAAATCCTTCATGATTAATTGTTACGATTTGTTGTCTAGATGGATAATTAAATAGGGATAATCGATGATAAATGTAATATTGATTTATATAGTGTGGAAATAAGTCATTAATTCTTTACCACGCCCTGTATGTGAGAGGCGACGTTTGTAATACGAGGATAGCTGAACACGCAATTCACAATCGAAATCCGGACTGCGAGGCTATTGTGGGTTAATAAGTAGGTAATCCTGCACCAAGTGGTGGACTTTTTGACATTCGACACCATTGAGGAGGAATTTTGAACAAAGTCACGCGAGACGCCGCATCACGTGTTGTGAATTGCAGCCACTAAACTGCTGCATTTATATACACGAATGGCAAATTTAAATTACCTATCTTCCATCAATTCCTTTCTTAGATCATTTTTCTATCAGTATTATTTCATTTTTGTCACGAAAAAGTGTACTTACTTTTAAGAAGAGGCAAGTCGTTCATGAATCCTCCATCGTCGATATTCGTGTTCTGTAAAATAAAGTCACTAATCAATTTTGCTTGACAATCGAACAAGAGCAACTTTGTGTAAACCAAGTAAAAGTAATGAAATGTGTATAGCTTCTAGAAACTGTATATTGAGAAAATGAAAATTTAAAGAATTTTTCGTGTCAAATGTTTGTGCGCGTTCATAAAGAAACGTCCTTCCGTACATTCTTAAGATTCCGTGAAAAAAAAAAACAACCACAAGTATGACAACTATGTATCATAGCGGAAAGTGTAAATGAAAAAATTTTAACCACAAAAAGTCAACTTTTTTTTAAACTCTGTCTAAATCAAAGGAATATTTCAGAATAAAATTATCAAGTGGGCTGACAATTCTTTAAATATTGAGAAACCAGTTTTTTCTGATAATAAAATGTTGTGCACTTTTCAGAAAAAAGTCAAAATTTGTTGTCAAATGATAATTATTTAACATGTGTTTTTTCCTTCAACTTAATCTCATTGTTTATCACATAACAATAGTTCATAATAAAAACAATAATAATCACATCAGTTTATTTTGATCTTTGAAATACTCTTTATAATCGTAATCATTTTAATATTGTTTAAAATGTATTGCTGAAAAACTAGATCATTTAAAATTGTTTGAAATTAATGTTGATGAATTTTAAACATATTTCCAGCGAATTTCCGATTTAAAACATCTATTAATTGTCAAGAAAAATATCAATATTATTTTGCGAGTTAAAAATTTATAAATGTTAAAAATTTTCGTTTTTCTAAATTTACTATATTTTTTCTTTTTTGGGTCATAAATTTAATATTTGTGCCAGAAAAATGATTATTTTGTCTATTTTTCAAAAATTCGTGCTGCAAAGGGTTAATATCCCAAAATGTACACTATAATATTTTGGATTTTCTTTTAGTGTAAACTTGGTGTTAATGTACTATATTTCATAAAGTAAAATACAGTGTTGATTTTCGTTTTATGAAAACAATAAAAAAAGTGTTGCGATTACGTACATCGTCGCTCACCTGGGGGTCGTCAACAAGACTTGTGTGAAGAACGAGGTCAGTCTGATCGAGACCGGGGGGTGGTAGAAGAGCGTCCGGTCTTCGAACGCCATACTCAACACCTCTTCCACCTCCACCACCTCCGCCGCCACCACCACTGTTTCGTCCTCCGTCATAGGGAAACGACGCATGCATATTTGTCTGAAACAAGAAAATAACATTAAAAACTACTCTTACTGAATATATAGATTTATCGACAGTCGATATTGATTGTATATCTTTGAAGTAACAATGATATACAAACAGTCCTCTATGTCAAATCTCCCGCTTGAAATGTCTCAATCACAGAGAAAAACACCTGGCCAGCGGAGGTCAACAATCCAAGTACTAACCACACTTGGCATTGCTTAACCTCCGTGACCTCGGCGTTAGGCGCTTTGCCACCTGAACTATATCAGCGGTAACTACTCTCGCTATTTATAATCATTAATATAAAGCTTTTAATAATCTTGATGAAATTCGAGTAAAAGGATCCTTTACTATTGGAAAACCTAGTAAAGTATAGTTCTATTTTATTTCTATTGGTGTTTCTATTTCAATATCTAGTTCTATTTTCTTCAAGTTGTAAAAATCAGCAAACCTTTGGTCTTGATGGAAAGACTCCATCAATAATTGGGGTAATTAAAATGTATGAGCAACTACTGGGGTACGAGGTAGATTTAATTAAAGAGCAACTTTAAGTAGCAGAGGTAGGTAAAAATATTTATCATTAGTTTGATATGATAGTCAGTTGTGTTGTGAATCATCAGCTTGGGGGTTAAATCGGCGTCGATTCGACTTGACAGAGTTATTCTTCTCTTTGTGGCGAGATCAAAGCGGGTTATCGTTAGCAAGAAATCTCCTGCTTTCGCATAGACCTGCCTTCCGTTTCCTCGATGACAATCTTCCCTCATACAGAAGAGTCACTGACGATAAGTGTATCGAGCAGGTACATGTATGTACTTATGTATTCTACACGTACGAACATACTACATGTATGTACTTACATTTTACATGTGGGTAAATATATACACACATGTGAAATATGTACGTATGGATATGTATGTATGTACGTATGTGTGTGTATTGTATATGTATGAATGTTTGTTTGTAGATACATATATTTTCTACACATGTGTATATACACATATTTAAATGTGAACATACATACAATTGTACGTATTTATATATTTTCTACATACAGATACAACTAAATAAGCGTCAACACATAACTTTCGTTGTACGTGACGTGTCAAGAATTGTTTAAAAAGATACGAAAAACAAGAGATCTACCCATGATATTGCGGATAGCGATACATTTTGAAGATTGCTTAGGATTTCTGTAGGAGAAAGGATTTTTACAAGAAGCTTTACTACTGTTATTTATCATAACTTTTTTCCTTTTATTATAATATTTTATTCCAATGATGTTCGTGATAGAAAGTTATTGATGTATTCTGCGATGCTTAATATTATATGCTTTTTTATAGGACCAGGCAAATCTTTAAAATGATACTTTAGGCAACTCTTTAAAGTTTCATGACAAAAAGTTTAGTATTTTAGGAATAAAACAATTTTTTCCAACTCAACTAGAAACAATTCTATATCACATGCCCTTAAAATTTATAAAATAATTTCCCAAAAGAGACAACAAAATTTAAAACTTTTGACTTCAAAACAAATAACAAGCATACACAGTTAAAAATTTTGTGTAAAAAAACGGTCCACATATTCTTTGTGTTAAATTTAACACAAAGATTGTGTTAATTTAACATGAAAATTGTGTTAATTTAACATAAACGATTGTTAAATAAACATATAGTTTGTGTTATTTTAACACAAATTTTGAGTGGACCGTTTCGGACATTTAATTTGTGTTAAATATACACAAAATTTTTAACTGTGTAACAATAAAAACAAATTCATTGAAAAAAAAACAAATAAGAAGAATGAAGCTGAAATTGGTCAAGGTTCATTGAGTGATGAATGCGCGTTGAAAAGAGGAAACATTTATAAGAAATAAAATACCTGCTGAACGGTTTGTGCAAAGTAGTTGGCGTTTAGATGAAACTCTAAAAGCCTGATTTCACACCGAGTGAAAATCCGTCATGAGAGGACCTTTGGCACCTGTATCATTAAGATACCTTGAATGGTATATGTATAAGGAAGGTGGAGAATCTTGAGTTTGAATTTAATTTTCATCTTCCATCACCTGCTGATGTTGTGTAGATGGCAGAATAGTAATATACATACACAGTATACAGGAACGTCATTGACGACGAAGCTTTCTTTATGGGAACATGAAACATCTTCGCTACTCGGTTAGCGGTACTAAACACGCCGATGCATGCTCTTTAATCTCTCATATATACTAAACCACGTGCGCGGCACTACAAATTGTACCATATATACATGTTCACGTTCACCCTTTGTAAATTCATCTTTCTCATAATGTACCAATATATACGCTTTTTCATACTCACATACATATAATAAATAAACATGTATATATCTTACTGTTATCCTATTATTTATATATATATATATAATATAGAATAACTGTTCCCTTGAATGACACCTTAAGAGGTAGAAAATTTTATTTATGTTCAACATTCAGAAATTACCTATATTCTGGATAAAATGCAGTACAATTCGAAACAATATATCAATTTCGTGCATTCTACTGACTTTGTATTCATTGTCAGATTTATTAAAACGGATTTATATAACCATTTGGATATGATCATCACTTTGTGATTTTATGCACTTGATGCCGAAACGTTTGATATAAAGATTCGCGTATTCAGTTTTCATAGAACAAAATAAAATTTATATCGATATGTAATGTTTCATAGCAAGGATTCAATTGTTCTTTTTAGGGTTTCGAGGTCCAAGGCCGAAACCCTTATAACGAGACTTTGGTGTCCGTCTGTTCATCGTTCACAGCCAATAGCAGCGCTTTGCGATTTAAGGATTCCTCAGGGATATATCCTGGCATATCCCTGGGTATTACTAGAAAATTACAAAATTTTTGGGATCTCTTGGGAAATCCCTCAGAATCCCTATTGGCATTCCTGTAAAATTCATGGGAATCTCAGGAAAAATCCTGAGAACTCTTGGAAAATACGTGAAAAATCCCTGGGAATTCATGCGAAATTGCTAGGAACTCTTGAGAAATTCTTAGTAACCCCTAGGAAATCGCTATGAATTCTTGGAAACTCTTTCCCAGGAAAATTCCTGAAAAATATTGAGAAATCCCTAGAAAATATGAGGGACCTCGTGGGAAATCCCTGGAAATTCCTGGGAACTCCTGAGACTTCCTTGGAACATACCTAAAAACTTTTAGGAATTCCTGGAAACTATTGGGAAATTCCTGGAGACCTCAGGGAAAACCTTGGGAAATACCTAGAAACTCCTGGGAAATCCCCGTGAATACCTGGAAAATTCCTTAAAACTCTAAGGAAATCCTTGGAAACACCTGAGAAATGACTGGGAATTTCTGGTAAATCCCTGGGAATTCCTGGAAAATTCCTGAGAAATCTTGGGAAATCCCTGAAAAATACAAGGAAGTTCGTGGGAAATCTTGGGAAATTCCCAGGAAATACGTAGGAGCTAGTAGGAATTTTTGGGAATTCAAGAAAATTTCTGGGAACTCTTGGGAAATTTCTAGGAATTCATGAATTCCTGGGAAATACCTTGAAACTCTTGGGAAATCTTTGGGAATACATGACAAATCCCTTGAAATTTCTGGGGAATCTCTGGAAAATTCCTGAGGAATATTGGGAAATATGTGGGAGCACGTGGGAATTCACGCAAAATTCCTCCTTAGAAATCTCTGGATCTTTCTGGGAACTATTGGGAAATTATTGAGAATGCCTGGGAACTCTTGGGAAATTCCTCGAAATTACGGGGATAACCTTGGGAAATACCTGGAAACTCCGGGGGAATTTCTAAGACTTTCTGGGAATGCTTAGGAATTTTGTGTGAATTCTTGTAAAATCTCTGAGAAATCCTGAGTTTCTGTGAGACCTGTGGAGTCTAATAGAAATTCCCGGAAACTCTTGGGAATTCCTAGAATATTCGAAAGAGCTTTTAGGAAATTCCTGGCAACTCCTGGGAAATCCCTGAGAATTTCTGAAAGCTATTGGGAAATTCCTGGGAATTACAAGGTAACCCTTGGCAAATACCTGGAAATTCCTGGGAATGCTTAGGAATTTTCTGCGAATTCTTGTAAAATCTCTGAGAAATCCTGGGAATCTGGAAGATCTCTGGAGTCTAATACAAATTCCCAGGAACTCTTGAGAATTCCTAAAATATTCGAAAGAGATTGTAGGAAATTCCTGGCAACTCCTGGGAACACTGAGAATTCTTGGGAACTCTTGGGAAATTCCTGAGAATGCTTAGGATTTTGTGTGAATTCTTGTAAAATCCCTGAGAAATCCTGTGTTTCTGGGAAATATCTAGAGTTTCATAGAAATTCCTGGGAACTCTTGGGAATCCCTAGAAGATTTGAAAGAGCTAGTAGGATATCCCTGGGATATGGTGGGAACTCCTGGGAAATCCATGACGATTCTGAGAAATTGCTGGGAATAACAGGGAATCCCTAGGGAAATAGTTGGAAACTCCTGGGAAATCACTGAGAATTCATGGGAACATTTGGGAAATTCCTGGAAGTTACAGGGAAACCCTTGGGAAATACCTGGAATCTCCTGGGAATGCTTATGAATTTTCTGTTAATTCTTGTAAAATTCTACAGAAATCCTGGGTTTCTGGGAGATGTCTGGAGTTTTATAGAAATTCCTGGAAACTCTTGGGAATCCCTAGAAAATTCGAGGGAGTTTGTAGGATATTCCTGGGAATTCTTGGGAAATCCTGGGAATTTCTGGGAAATTCCTAGAAATTCTAGAGAAATTTCTTGGTAATACCTGTGAATTCCTGGGAAATCCATAGAAATTGCTGGAAAATGCCTAGGAATTCCTCGAGGTTTCCCATGAAACATTTTTGAAATTGTTTTTACATGTATTATTTTTCACTTTGTAATTCAGTGTTACTATTATGTAGCATCACTTTTATTATTCAATATAAAAGTGTAATTGAATATTGCTTAGAGACAGTTTTACTGGTAGAAGATTGAAATTTGATTTAGTATCTTGAAGAAACCATCGTGTTTCGTTGTAGATACACTGCACTATGAGTCCATTCAGGACGGTAATGATACGTAATCGATACTCTTACTAAGTGAACAGTTGCTGTCGATTGGATTATCGAAAGAACGTGCCTTGATGATAGAAGCAGATCTTTGATGCACCGATAAAATTTGCACGATTTTAATTCTAATCTAAATTCTTCAACCATTCCAATAAAACCTTTCATCTCTTTCTTTGAAACTGACAAATGAATGAAATATTTTAAAATAGAGATACACAACAAGGAACAATATGAACCGTGTATAAACAGAGCTTGTTTACACCGACATTTCAAAAGTCAGATTTAAAGCAGGCTCATCTTTTAAACTCTTTTAAAACTGTTTATGTAAATAGTTTCATACACCGCACGGCTTAAAAAGACAGACTCGGAGGAACCTTTACTTTAAAGACATTTCTTAAGCCGTCGGTGTAAACAGGCTCATAGAGAAAGAAAACTTTGACACCTTTTCAATTAAATAAAATGCATGCATGCTTTTACAAATGTCAACAAAACGTGGGAAATGTATAAAGGGTCGCAAACTATAAGATCTGTTAATTACCGCTTCCCTGAATGAGCGAAGGACATTTTTCGATTCGAATCGGATCGCCGTTTAGAGTCGAAGGTTTGCAATCATTCGAATACTCGTGTTCAGGATTTCGACATCGAACGAATAGTGATCAAACGATACTGATAGACTTGTTCTTGCTGTGGCCTTTTTACCATAGGTATTATCGTAAAATACCTCGTCTTCATCAACAGCTGCCTACATTCTCATAAATTAGAATAAAAATCCTAAAGTAAAGTAACAACTTCCTTTCAAATGCAGGAGCCGTGAAAACATCTTCATATGTTAAATATTTCATGTATTCTTCGATGCTCGTAAATTACTCTTCACCGCCGTTTGAAATCAGTAAAACGTTCCGTTAACAAATCACAGTAAACATGTTTCACTAATAAGTACGATTTAACCGTCGGCACGATTTAGAGTGTTCTTACGACCTCTTACGAAATACATACTCAGAAAAATCAATAACAATTCAAGTGTCAAATTCAATTTCAGCCTGTCAAAGCAAATGCGGGAAATTTTATTTACAATTTATTGCGTGAAGAAAAATAGTCTGTGAAAATGAATAATAACAGGAGAAATGACATAAAACAGTAATCAATAATATGCTCTATTCATTTCTTAAATTAATATTTAATAATATTTTGACCACTTTTCATGATTTGCTGAATGATTGACCAATCTTGAAAACCTGTGATTCTTATTAGTTTTATTAATCTGAAATTACGAATTTCCCTTTACTACCCTGTAATTAAAATATACAACTGGACAATCGAGATTATTTCGATTGTTGTTTAATTAAATTAATTGTGACTAAATTAAAGATGAACAATTTATATTATTAATCCAAACTTTGTCTCTATGGAGACAAAAGTACTCTTTATTTTTACTGTTTACTGGAAATGGTCATCTCTTCTTCTAAAGTGAAGGAAATGCTCGTTATAACTAAAAACTATGGACTTAGCTAATAGACAGTTTTCCTCTTTCTCAAAACTGTTTTAACTTTTTTCTATAATTTCTCATTTGTCAAAATGATTTATTTCCCTTTTAACATTACATTTTTTATCATTTCTAAACTTTTTTTTTTTTTTTTTTTGACTTTTTTGACTTTTCTTATTTTTAAGAAAGTATTTTGATTTATTTGATGGATTTTTAAAATAACATTTAATAAAATTGTTTTGTTATTTTGTTGATTTTCTTCTTTATTTTCATAATTTTTGAAGTGTTGAATATATTTTTTAAAGACTTTCTAATGTTCTATGTTTTTTCTCGTCTTTTCAATTTTCGACATTCTTTTTGAATTTTTGCCTGGTTTTAATTCTCTTTTTAATTGAACCATTTGTAGATTACACTTCCTTTATAATTTCCTTTTTAAACTTCAAGTTTACAGAAGTTTTTCTTGAATTTTAAAAACATCTTCTGCACCTTTTTTAGTTTTAGAAAACATTATTTTCTGTTTTTAGATTTACCAAAAATTTCAGGTTTTTTGTTCACTAAAAGTTTTGTTTAAGTTTATTGTTTTCAAATTTTGAAACATAATTCATAACATTTTGAACAATTCTTCTAATTGTATAATTTTTGTACGTTTTTATTTTAGTCTTCTGATTTTTGGTCATTTTTTTTGCATTTTTGCATAGTTTTTTTAATTTAATTATTTTCAGAATAATTTGTTCTTTAAAATTCTGTTCTTATATTTTTTGGAGTTTCTTATTTTTTAAATACCTACATGTTATTATTTACGAAAAAGTAGTAAAGACATTACCGGCATATGAGACAACATTCTAAAATGCATTTTTTACTTCTTTTTAAAACTTTTTATTTATCTTTTTGTATTTTCTTTCTTTTTTAGGGTGTGTCCGTTTTCGCACCCCTTCTAACTTCTAAACTATATGAGCTAAAGTCTTCTAATTTAGTCCACATATGTAATTTCACCTTGGATTTACGAAAATGATATGGAAAACGCGATTCCAGCTCATGAACATGCCGAAATCCAGCAAAAACCACTTTTTTGCCCTAAAATTGAAATAAATGACCATGTCCCCCCCCCCCCCCCCCTAATCTTCTAAACTATTTGACTTAAAATGCTGAAATTTGGTACACATATGTAGATTCACGTGTAGATTACAGGAAAATTATAGAGAACTCTCGTAAAGACTTTCTTCATAGTGTTTACTAGCCAAAAAGTACGATGTTTTGAAAAAAATTCAAAAAAATGACCATGTCCCCCCCCCCTAATCTTCTAAACTATTTGACTTAGGATGCTGAAATTTGGTACACATATGTAGATTTACGTGTAGATTACAGGAAAATTATACAGAACTTTCGTAAAGACTGTCTTCATAGTGTTTACTAGCCAAAAAGTACGATTTTTTGAAAAAAATTCGAAAAAATGACCATGTCCCCCCCCCCCCCCCCTAATCTTCGAAACTACTTGACCTAGGATGCTGAAATTTGGTACACATATGTAGATTTACGTGTAGATTACAGGAAAATTATAGAGAACTCTCGTAAAGACTGTCTTCATAGTGTTTACTAGCCAAAAAGTACGATTTTTTGAAAAAAATTCAAAAAAATTACCATGTCCCCCCCCCCCCCCCTAATCTTCTAAACTATTTGACTTAGGATGATGAAATTTGGTACACATATGTAGATTTACGTGTAGATTACAGGAAAATTATAGAGAACTTTCGTAAAGACTGTCTTCATAGTCTTTACTAACCAAAAAAAACGATTTTTTGAAAAAAAAATCTTCCAAATCTTCCCCTAATCTTCCAAACTATTTGACCTAGGATGCTGAAATTTGATACATATATGTAGATTTACGTGTAGATCACAGGAAATCATAGAGAACTTTTGTAAAGGCGGTTTTCACAATGTTTACTAGCCAAAACCTACGATTTTTTTAAAGAAAATTCGAAAAAATGAGCGAGCCCCCCCCCCCTTTTAAATCGTTTGTAGTATTTGACTTGGGATCCCGGGAACAAGGGTTTATATATAATTAGATATATTTCAGATATCATCAGATATATTGTAGATATAATCAGATATATTTCAGATCTAATGATATATGATTTGATCTATTCAGATATAATCAGATATAATCAGTTATTTAAACATATATCTGCTTATATATATTTAGATATAATCAGATCTGATATTATATCTGTTTATATCTAGATAGATATCGCCTGATGTGAGGTCATATCTAACTAGATATATTTTAACATAGTCAAATCTGATATTATACCTTTCTATATCTAATTAGATATTGTCAGATATGAAGTCAGATATAATCATTTTGTTAACAGATTTAATCATACATAATATCAGATCAAACTATATCTAATAAAAAAATAATTTATTTATAATATATATAAATAATATAGTTTGGACTTTTTCAAATTTCAAAAATTTTTATTTTTCTATTAGATATAGTTTGATCTGATATTATGTATGATTAAATCTGTTAACAAAATGATTATATCTGACTTCATATCTGACAATATCTAATTAGATATAGAAAGGTATAATATCAGATTTGACTATGTTAAAATATATCTAGTTAGATATGACCTCACATCAGGCGATATCTATCTAGATATAAACAGATATAATATCAGATCTGATTATATCTAAATATATATAAGCAGATATATGTTTAAATAACTGATTATATCTGATTATATCTGAATAGATCAAATCATATATCATTAGATCTGAAATATATCTGATTATATCTACAATATATCTGATGATATCTGAAATATATCTGATTATATCTAAACCCTTTTTCCCGGGGATATAATCTACTTTTTATTTTATTAGTAATTTGCCGATTTCATTGAAATTATATAAAAAATTCAATATAGTGCATTAAAATTTTGTTATTTGTTATAAGTTTTAAAATAATTTTAACTATATTAGTATATAAAGTTATAGAAAAATGACTTTGTTATTTGAAATATATATACAATTGCTATTGCATTTCAATCTCTATTTCATATAGTTAAAAAAATTATAGAGGTACGGAACCCTTCGACTTGGTACGAGTATAACTCGTACTTGCCCGATTTTTTCTTAATATTCGTTTTGTAATAGATTTTACACGATTTTATTATTTTTGCCTATATTCATATAATTTTAGATATTTTTTTTAATTTTCTCATGTTTGGTTAGACTTTTAAAAGAGTTTCTTATAGCTATTTTACGTTGTTTTTGTCTTCTCACTGTTTATAATTTTTTTTGCATCTTCCTCTTACTATTCTTTATTTTTTATTAATTTTACCACTTTTTGTACATTTGACTTCATTTCATGATTTTTTTTCAATTTAAGTTTTTAAAACTGTGCCCCTTAATGTTTCTAATGTTTTCAATTTTTGTTTGTTCTTTTAAAATCCCTATTTATATTTTATTTTTCTCATTTTTGGAAAATTTCTTTGACTTTTTTATTTTTAAAGAATTTTAAAATTTATTTTATAGGGTTTTTACTTATTCTTTTTCATTTCCTAGCTATTTATCTTTTCGTTTTTTGTCATATTTTTGTTGCTATTTTATTTAGTTTCAATTCTTTCTTTCTTTAATTTCTCAATTTTTTTTTTAGAAAATCGCTTCGTGTCTTGATTTTTATAAAATTTAAGTTTTAAAATATTTTATTACCAATTTCCAATATTTTATTAATTTTTCGTTCTTGCAGAATTAGAAATTTTTTTTTCAGTTTCCTGATTTTTAAAATAGCTTTCTTAAATGTTATATTTTCAAACAGATTCTTTAGGTAATTGATTGTGTTGTTTAATCCTTAGAGTAATAATTGAAGCCATTTATAGATTTTATACTTATCTTCTTAATTTTTAACATTTTATTTCTACTTTTTCTTAATTTTAATTATTTGCCCGATTTCTTATTCTCGCATTCATTCGTAAGATTGTACCTAAATATTATTGTAATGTTTTTCAAAATTTGTAAGATTGTTTTTAAAAATTTTTTTGTTTTCATACGTTTTTATCATCTCAATTATTTACATTTTTACTTTGTGCTAATTCTTTAGATTTTTTCGTAAATTTTAAATTAAGGCATGATTTCCTTATTTTGTTTCTTACAAATTCAAGTTTTAGGATTATTTACAAATTTTTCTAATATTTTAAAATTGTTTCTTCATTTGAAAATTTCTTTTATAATTTCTTTAATTTCTTCCTTGTTTTTTTTAGGCCATTTAATGGTATTTATACACATTTTGTTTGATTTTTACAATTTTAGAGAAGTTGGTGGATTTATCTCATCTTTCCTATTTTGTACTCTTATTCCTAAATTTATAAATATTAAAAAAAAAATGTATTTTTTTTTAACTTTTATCTCAGTTATGACCTAATTATTAAAAACCCAATCCGTTAAAATTGCATATCATACGATCCGGGAAACACGGAAATTTAAAGATGATATTTCTTTAGACGCCTTGTTATTATGCTAACTGTTAAAAATTCCATTACTGTTAAATACCGCGCATGCGCCTAGTTCATACTACGCATGCGCACAATTAATACCACGCATGCGCGACACTGATAGTATTATAAATTTCTGTCGCCGTATCAGAAATTATTTTCCTTATCGCCATTTAGAAAAATATGTTTTCACAACAAACGCAATAAATAATTTGATTTAAAAAAAAATATCAGCATAACTTCTTTTTTTATGCGAGAAAATATTTAGCAATATAATGATTGTTTGAAATATCAGGAAATTGTTGAAAAATCCATGCAAGAATTTTAAAGAGTGTATAATTTTGAATACACGTGTCCGAAGAAGAGGAACAGCACAGTCTACTGAGTTATTATGAATAATTTATTCTCAACGCAGGAAAAGTTGCGTGTGTGCCTTGGGAGATGTATATGTTTAAGTTTATGAGGACCACGCCTGGTCGGTTTGGAATAAAATAAAGTTTCGGTAGTTTTTTACTGGGCCATAAGACCCAATTCCCACGTGGGTCAGGTCTACGATGACTCGACGATACCAGCACAGTTCACATGTGTACGTTTCTCTGCTGTATAGTTATACTGATACATATGCGTAGCTTGTAACCGTTTAAATAAACGTACTACATGCATTTTCATTTTGCTTGATAACATCTCAAACACAGCACTCTGCTTTATCCAAAGAAAGTCGATGGCCAGGGATTGCCAGTAATTATTGCAAGTAATCAAGATTACGCAAATCACTCATTAAATCTCCTTTGTCCTGCATTACAATCGATCATACATCTCATCCTAACATTGTAATTGAAATTACACGCAATCATATCGAAAATACATTAAATCTGTTGTTGTACTAAAATATTTCATATTAGGAAATAAATTATGAAAGTGCGAACACAGAAAATAAAAATTAACTAGTTATGGGGAATTTTTAGAATTGGAACTTTGTGAGATTTATTTTTCTTAAATTATCATCCTCCTCCTGAGATAGGCGATGTTTATGAAAAAAAAACACAAATTTGTAGGTTAATTTGTCATTTCATAGTGGTAAAAAGTGTAGAACCGTTTACCGACAGTCGGTTAATTTCGGCGGGAATAATTCCTGTTTTGAATATTACTGTCTTTTTAAACAAAAATACGGGAAGTATTAATACTTTGAAAAGCTATTTAACTACAACTAACTAATAATTTAACTATTACTTAAAATGATAATAATTTTGCTTCCTCATAGAGGAAGCTTTGTGATCGTTAAAATTTTCGATTTTCCAAAAATAGTCTAAATCGACTCATTTTCATCTAAAAAGCGAAAATTTTCATTCCTAAGCAAATGTCCAGATGTATGTATGTATGTATGTGTGTGTGTGTGTGTGTGTATAGCGTTTTTTGTGTACAAGATATCTTGAGAACGCTTTAACGGATTCCAATAAAATTTGGATGACTTACTAAGCTCATGAATATCTAAATTTGGACACAAGGATTTTTGAAAATACCCAACCAAATTTTTTTGAGCACCTATTTTCATCGAAAAAATCGTTTTTTGCCAAAAAATTTTTTTATGCTAAAAATACAACTTAATGAATACAAAAATCATATTCCTTATCTCAAAACGAATCGATTGACCTATATAACTTTTGTAATTGATCAAGAATTCGTAAAATAATTCATATTTTGACATTTTTTTGCATTAAAATTTTTTTTTAACACTTCCCCAATTAACTTATATATTATTAATTTCTTGCTTCCTCTATGAGGAAGCAAATTATTTTGCTTACTTGGAAGCGAAATGTCCATGAAATGGACATAATTCTCACCTAGTTTATTAAAAAAAAAGCATTATTTAAAAGTAAAATTGTTGGCGCCGAAATTAATCGACTGTCGGTAAACCATTCTACACTATCTACATTATCACATTCTGAACTAAAATGACAGGTTAACCTAAAAATTGTTTTCTTTTCATAAAAAGCATCCATCTCCTTATCCCAGGAATATGATAATTGATAAATTTAAGAGAAATAAATCTCAGAAAGTTCGAATTACGATTGAATTATTATAGTTTCTTATTAAACAATCAATAAGTATTCCTCCAAAAAATAAAAAAACAAAATTATCTCTCGTGGTATTTTTAAGAGTAAAAAGTGAAATATAGGTTAAATGAAGATTTGTTAATTGAAAAGTGCAAAATAATTGAAGAATTCGCTAATAATGGATGAATTGAATGAAAATACGGAACTAATCAGGATATTTATCTCTGCTTGACTCGAAGCAGTTTTGATTGGATTAATAGGTGTAGGTTCTGGTATATCGGGAACATATCGGAGCAGCAAAAATACAGTCAACGTGATTTCATTTAGTGGCCGTCGTTTAACGAGAGAAAGGCGATCACGTTTCATCTCATTAGTCGACTGGCGTGGCGCGGTTACATCAATTTATAACTAACGCGAAGTTAGTCCTCACTTCACTCCAACCTGCTTAATTAGCACTTCACTTTTTTTTTATTTAATCCGCATCTCTTGTTTATATCACTTTCCGTCCCAATGTGAAAGCTTATTCGGAGAATTATTGTTCAATTATTTTTGGTTAATTTTATACTTTTATTGATTTAACTGCCTTTTCAAACTTAATTCTTTCATTTATCTTTTAATTATCTTTTATCTCTATTTTTGATATTATATATCTTTTATTTTACATTTGCCTTACGTATTTTTGAATTTTACTAATTCTGGTTTCTGGGAAAGTAAAATATATATAATATTATTGTGAATGATACTGAGATGAAATTAGATCTGTCTTTGTACTTCTGGTTATGTTAAAAGAGAAAAAGTAGACCAATTTTAAAAATGTCATTTACCCTACTTAAATATTTTGAATAGTTTTTAAGTTATTGAATAATAAAGATAGCCAATGACGGGCAACATTAAGATCGGTGGGCGGACCCCCACTAGGCAGCACGCGTGGCAGGAGACACATGCCGTAAGGTGTCCGCCCATCGACCTTAATGTAGCGCCCCATTGGCTATCTTTATTATTCAATAACTTAAAAACTATACAAAATATTTAAGTAGGGTAAAGAACTTTTTATTTTATTTTTGTATCCTTAATCTTTTCCTTTAATATGCCCAGTGCACATAGAAGATTTAAAATTATTTCTGTTTATCGTCAAAGGAAATTCTAATCATTTATTATTTGCTACAAGTATTTATGTATCTTGGAATTTTAAACATAATAAGTTTCATAATTTGAACTATTCTTAACTTTTTAACAAATACATTTTTTTTATGACAAATTCAAGTGTTCGTTCATATCGTATTTTGTTAAATATCCCTCGTGTAGGATTAATTCATTATTAAATCGAAACAAGAATTATGAAATGCATCAAAAAAAATTTTTAACTATAATATATATTTACAGAAGAATGATGTCAGTTCAGAGAAACGATAAATTTTCTCGTTTTGCTACCAAGATATTTTAGTGGCAGTACTTCTTTCTCGGTAAGATGATCTGAAGATTTTGTATGACAAATGGCGCAATATTACGTGCTTGAGCAGGTGTTGGTATTATTTTACTCATATCAGCTGGACTCGCTACGGAATCTCGGCGCAGCAAATTTTCCAGGCTTGATGTCAAGTAAATTTGTCAAGTTTAACGCAAAAATAAAAAAAAAATTTATGATAATTAACTGATTGCAGCTTTAAAACCTTAAAGATTCTTATGAAAGGAAGCTTTCTTTTTTCAGCTCAATCTTCACTTTCTCTTCTCTCTATAATTATTTCTTCAATATCATTTCGCATGAAAGGATCAGGAACTTGAAATCTGACATCGAATAATTACACCTAGCTGATGAATTCAAATTTTGTCTACTGCTTAAGTGTCATTGTTAAAAAATTACACCTACATGTTTTTTTGATACAAACATATAATAATATTTTTTACCAATTGAAAATTTGATTTTTGTTATTTGACTCGGTAAGATTGAAATTTTCCATCTCTGTTATACGTTATGTAATAAAAATAACTAAATTGAACGAAAAATGTGAAATATTCAAGTGGTATAAAGTTTTGAGTATAAATTTAAAAAATGTGTATGATGATTTGCATCTGAAAGAATGGAACCCTTTCTACTTATGATGCAGTATGTCAGGCATTGTAATTCTTGGCATGTTTGCATCAAAGGAAACGTCTACGGCATGCACCTTTAGGGAATGTCTAAGGTTTGTCCGGAACTTAATAAGTAAATTACTAAGCTCAACCTACTATGCAAAATTCTCAACTATAGAAGAAAACACTCTTGCGGAAAATACATCGTAAGCTTATCAAATTACAAACAAAGTGATTTTTCTTAAAATTCCTTTATGAAACTGCATTTTTAAATAAAAATATTGCAAGTATTATTATTTATTTAAAATTATATACTAAATTATGAAAAGCATTAAATATTTGAAGAATTTAAATAATAAGTGACCAGAAGTGGACTAAATGAAAAACTCAATAACATTAACATTTTTTTAGGTTTAATTTTAGATTAAATAATTACATATTAATGACATTATTATTTTTTTGGCACTTTTAAATTGTAGGTTAAGTACTGAAATTAAACTATCGTATTTTTTAATGATCCACTTTGATCATTAAGCGCTCAATTTAACAATTCTCGTTCTATTGATTAGGAAGCTTAATAGATTTCAATTATGTGACAAAATAAATGTATAAAGTCAAAGTAGAATACAATATTTAACTTATTAAACAGATAACGAAAAGTTGATGAATTTGTGGATTTTTGAAAAATTGACAAATATCTTGGATCCCATAATTATGTCGAATATTGTTCCCGGATGAAAGCACGTCGCGAGTAGATTTCATGTACATAAGACTTTGTCTAAGTTCTCTAAACTAACAGTATAACTATGCGAGTTCCGTGGTTTCTGTCTTGGAAGTATCCAAATATCTATACTTTCAGCATAACAGTAAACTTTGAACAATTTGATTTATAATAATTGAACAAGAGTTTAATATTGCAACGAAAAGAAGTAATTTTTAATAATTGATGAAAATAAATATCAATATTTGTAAAATATCTTCTCTTTTAGGATAAGAACTGCATGTAAAAATATTGCATATTTTTGTTTTAATAAAAAACTATTATTTTATGTAAATTTAATTTTGTTGCATTTCAAATATTTTGGTAAATGTGTTCCGAAATTTTGTATAAAAGTATATTCCAAAAGAAAATTATTTAAAGTTACATAATAAAGATTTTCCAAATTTTACTTTATAAACATTTTATACGACCTGAAATTTTAAATCCAGAATGACAATTTAAATTTATTTTTAAAATATTTTAATTCCACGAAGAATCTATTGATTCTATATTAACAAATTACCCTAATTTGTATTTGGTTAATTGAGTATAAATTTTATTTGTTTCTAATCGTCATTCGTTATAATATTTATTTTGCTTGATTTTCAATTCATTATACTTTTTTTTGTTCTTCTTGACAAATGACCATTTTATTTCTCATAGCACCAATTTAACAGACACAAATTCCAAATTAACCAATCAGAATATGTCTGATGTTTTCTGATTGGTTGATTTGGAATTTGTTTCTACTAGAGTTGCATCATGAGAAATGGAATGTACCAAAAATAATAACTATGCTTTTTAGAAATAGAAGAAGAAGAAGAAGAAGACAGATATTAAAAGACTTTAAGGTTATGTGATTATACGAATATATGGAATAGATGTCAATATTGTCAATTAATAATAATTAAATTTCGGTTCTATAAAATTTAAATAAAGTGAAATTTAAGAAATCTTCAGGTATCCGTTAGTTATATTTTAGAACTTTACTATAATTTTCAGTAATTTTATAAAATCTCATAGTATCATCTTATATAAATTGTTCCCTCTATGTTTTCCTTAACATATATGATATTAATTCATAGGAATTTATCAATCCCTCCGAGTCAATAAAATAAAAGAATATATGATATTCTTTTACATTTTCTTTCAGTGCAATATGACAGTTATTAAATTAAAATTACTACATTTTACAGATGAAATGAAGATAAGAAGCATTTCTTAATGATTAAAAAAAAATATATTGAAAATAGAAAAAAATGTTTGGAAATCAATAAAGTATATCATATCTAATGACCTTATTTGTTCAACTACACAAGAAGAGATATAATTTGAAATGAGCCAGCAATCTAGCGATACAGTAATGAATACGTACGATTACTTGGTCATTATTGGAACATTAACGCTTCGATTACTTAATAATTTCTTCAAATGAGGAATGTAACGAGCTAGCAAAAGCTGAATTGCATTTATTGCTTATGTAAGTACACGAATGCCGAATGACTATCAAAGAGTGCGATTAGGTTTTAACGGTACATTCAAGCACCTTTGACAGGGCAAAGCAATAAAAGCCATATTCATAAGGCTTTTATAAAACCCACAACATTTACTTCATTTACAAATTAGACCTCTTCCTGGTCCATTATCTTTATATGAAAAAAGTGTACGATTACTTTTACGACTGAGTTTGCAGCTTTTAAAAGTTTTATTTGCTTTTCGCAGACGCATGTCAAAAGAAGTTGACAAAAGTCGTGAGAAATTTAATGATAATTATCTTTAGCAAAGAACCATTGTCAGAAGTACAATAGGTAACCTAACGTATGAAAAAAAAAACACCAAAAAGTCAAAATAAATTTTGGGAATATTTATGCCCATCTTTGCCGTACAGGAATGCAAGAGATGTCAGAGATTTTATCTGGTTGGAAGCTTTTCCGCTTCTGCGTGAGCAGTGGAAGACGTTGTAAAATGTACGTTGGCATGCGACATAATCAAGATGATTTCTTACCACGTGAATGCCTTCTGCGTCCCTCCTGAGGTCCCCGCTCCTTTGCCCCGCGGTAACAGCCGCGCTCAAGTGATTGTAGTGATGTTGGTGAAGGGTGTTGAGGGTTTGGGTGTAAGGATCACCGACTAGGTAATCCAGGTGTTGGGGTTGTGCAAGTCCCGGATGCTGAGGACTCGCCGGTGCGTGATGATGGGATGGGAATGGGGGTGGGAAGTAAGGTGGCTGGAAGTCCGAAGCTGTTGGTAAGGAGGCTCCTCCATGATGTGGCATGCCACCTCCGTTCCCATTGCCTCGATGGCCATGATGATGACCACCCGAGTACGGCGACGAATTTCCACCGCCCAGCGAGGAAATGCCACCATGTCCCGTTAAACGGTCCTAAAAACAGAAAACAGTTGGTTTAGTGATCGTTTCCTTAAAAAGTCACATAAACATTAAAAAGATTGATTTATCAGAAATTGTTCTTTGAGTTTTTAAACCAGAAATGAGTCATTCTTTGAATGAGGTTATTTAACCCTGTGTCTACGTTAAATTATCTACACTATAGCGCTTCACGATGAGCTTCCCATAGTCCCCACCAGGTCAACAAAATTGTCCAGATATATCTGACAATAATAGTATTATTTTTAGTAGATTATTGTCGTAAAGGTAGTCGATATACCATCGAGGCAATATCAGTTGACGAATGTCAAAAAGAAGGTTGATATTTGAGGCTAGCTATGTCGATAGTGTGTCAGGGTGTCCGGCTTAGACGATCAGGGAAAAATCCGCTAAATTTTGAGGAATGTATATAGGCGCTACAGCAAGAAGACTAAGAGACAGGAGAGCCGAGACGTCTTGCCATATTAGTGACATAGCCAAAATTATCGATGACAATAATTGACCTATCAATGTTCACCCAATAGTTTTCCAAGCATAGCACCACTTACTTTTCTCGCAAGTGAGTTGAGCTACTGAATATATAAGAGGAGCCACTACTCATTGTCAGTTACTTTTAACCATCAATGGCAAGAGGGCCAAGCGCTAATATAATGCATTTGGTTGAAACAAAACTTGTCTTTTATGGCCGTCAGAGTAAACACCAATCCTCAAACCGACACAAAGTTTTTATATTATGTTTGTGTGTACTGTGTATGTTTGTGTGAGCGCCGCGATAGGCGACATTAAAATCTTAATCTGTTTCAACCAAATAGATTAGAGCTTGGGTCTCTTGCCAATGGTGGTTGAAGGTAACTTAGAGTAGTAGTAGCTCCTCTTATATATTCAGTAGCTCAACTCACTTGCGAGAAAAGTAAGTGGAGCCATAATTGAAAAACTATTGGTGTTTAAATTCGTATTATTCAGTCAATTATGAGCCTTAAGTCGGTTTAGTCACCGTTTTTACACCACACTCTAAGGACGATTTAAGTATTTTAGAGGTAGAATGTGAATTTAGAATATTGTGTTCTTAGTTTAGTTAAATATTCTTTATTGTAAACATAGGCGTAACTAGAACATTTTTGTAGAATGGGCCAGGTCCAGGCCTTTAGTCTAAAAGTATAAATATTTTGGTGCCCCAGAAAAAGGTCAACTTTTAATTTTCTATAACGCAACCCAAAAATAGATCTTTGGTATAGAAAAAAAGATGTTCATATTTTTGATTAATTTTTTAAACCATTTTTAAAGGTCGCGCTTTTCAATTTTTCACAAAATTTCTCTCATTTTTAAGAATTCACGATTTTGCGATTAAAGGCATAAATTTTAACATGGAAACTATAATTTTCAATTACTTTTTGTCATTTTCTAACGAATTTCTTGAACTTTTACTTTCCTTCTTCGATTTTCAATTATTTTTGACATTTTTCAACGAATTAGTTTAATTTATTTCTTCAATTTTAAAATATTATTGCTGTTTTAATTATTTTTCCCAATC
This sequence comes from Ganaspis brasiliensis, assembly GCA_037103525.1. Classification (NCBI taxonomy): domain Eukaryota; kingdom Metazoa; phylum Arthropoda; class Insecta; order Hymenoptera; family Figitidae; genus Ganaspis; species Ganaspis brasiliensis. The sequence goes on from JAZKLR010000303.1 coordinate 438,097, forward strand.
TTTAATTCAAAACAAATTTTTTTAAAGATTTTCTCAAATTTAACTTGCAATCAACAATCATCAATTATATTTGTCATTTTCTAGTAAATTTCATCAATAAATTTTTCATTTTTTTCTTTCACTTTGTTTTCAATTTCATTTTTTTGTCAATACTTAAGTACCTTCTTTTTAAAATTATTTTCTTCATAAGAATATAAGGAAGGAATTTTGGCTCCTTTAAAAAACTGTTGTCTTTAATTTTAATTATTTTTCTCATTTTCGCATATTTAATCTTATAGTCATTAGTTTTCAATTATTTTTCCAGGAATATCATCAATTTATAATTTTAATCCTTTAAATTTAATTGTTCTTGTCACTTTTTAAGCACTTTTTTCAAATTTCAATTTTTAAAAGTATATTTAATTGCAATTTCTTCGTTTTTCAATTTTTTTCTTTATTTCTCATATTTTTCTTTACTTTAAATCTGTTTTGTCTACATTTTCCATTACTTTTTTTTATTTTAAAATAAGTTTCTTCAATTATTTTCTACAAATTTAACTCGTAACTTATATTTTTCAATTATATTGATCATTTTATACTGAATTTCTTCAAATAAAAATTTATTTTACAATTCTAAATTATTGTCTTCAATTGAAATTATTTTCCTTATTTTTCAATGTTTTTTTTTCAATTTTCGATTATTCTTTTTCTTCTTTCAATTATTTTCTGCATTTTTATTGAATTCCTTCAATTCTTAATTATTTTCTACATTTTATAAATTTTTGTCTTCACTTAAAATTTTTTCCTAATTTTTAAATTAATTGTGATGTTTTTTATTTTCTTTCTTCGATTTTCATTTACTTTGTTTAATTTAAGAAAATTGCCCTTTGTTTCAATTACACTTTTAATTTTTAAACTAATTTTCTTCAATTTTCGGTAATTCTCTTTTGCTTTCAATGGTTTATTTTTTGAATTTTTAATTAAAATTAAAATTTTTCAAATAATGTATGTGAAATATTAATTATAGTCTTCAATTCGAATTGTTTTTGCCATTTTGAAATAATTTCCTTTAATTCTCGATTTTTCCTTCAATTTTCTACTTCTAGTCTATAATTTTTAATTATTTTCGATATTTTTTATCAAACAGAATTCTTCAATTTTTCAAAATGAATGTTTTCCTTTTTCAATTATTCTCTTAAATTTTCATTTTTTCTTTCTTCAGTTATAAGTAAACTGTTGTAATCAATTTCAATTACTTTCGTCATTTTTAGTATATTTCTTCTTCTTTCAGTTTCTGTCTTCAATTTTCACGTATTGTCTTAAATATTCAATTATTTTATTCAATTTCAGATTTTTTTTTAATTTTTCAAATTTAAAACATGTTATTTTCAGCGATTTCAAAGTATTGTTTTAAAATATTTTTCTTCAATTTTCCATTAATTTTTTCAGATTTTCTTAATTTTTCACTATTTTATTTGAAAATTTAATTCTTATTAATCTTCTATTCGTTGTATTTTACATTTTCCAACAGTTGGAAATTTCTTTTAATTTTTTATCAATTTCATGGGCCCGTATCATTTTGACACAAATTTTTCCGGGCAACTTGTTATATTGTACTCCCGAAGATGAATGTTATATTTTACTCCTTCTGGAATCAAAGATTTTTAAGTCTTATTTATTAAATAATTGATTTTAATACACTAAATTAATATTAAAAGACTTAATTAATCCAGTAAGTTCAATTATTGAATAAGAGTAAAATATAACATTCATCTTCGGGAGTACAATATAACAAGTTGCACGAAAAAATTTGTGTCAAAATGATACGGGCCCAATTTCATCAATATTTTTCTTAATTTTTCAAAAAAAAAAAACTTAATTTATTTTTGTTGATTTTTAGTTAATGACTTCAATTTGTATGATATTTCTGTAAATTTAAATTATTATTTCCATTTTAATTATTTTTTCATTTTTAAATTCAAAAAAAGTTTTTTTTAAAGATTTTTTTTAAATTGTTTATTATTTTCTTTTTAACTTGTAATCAATTTTTTTTTATTTGTTATTTTCAAATCAATTTCTTTAATACTTCTGTTCTTCTTCTCTTTTGAATTTTTTTTTCAATATATTTTTTTTGTCATTACTAAATTACCTTCTTTTAAAGATTATTTTCTTCAATTTTCAGTTAGTTTAGTCATAATGAAATTGTTTTCTTGAAATATCAATTATTTTCTTCAAATTTCAATTACAATTTTTGATTTTTAATCTTGTCCTTAATTTCTTCCGGAATTTCGGTTCCTTTTTTAAATTTAAAATATTATCTTCAAGTTCGTATATTTTAACTTATAATCTTGAATTTTCGATTATTGTTTAAGGAATTTCTTCAATTTTTAATTTAAATTCTTGTTATTTTAAAAATTAATTTTTTCGTTTCTCAATTATTTTCTTTAATTTTTTCTTTTATTTTCTTCAGTTTAAAATTATTGCCTTGAATATCATGATATTTTTTGTTATTTTTAAAAATTGCTCATAATTGAATTTATTTAAACATATTTTACGCTCTTTAAGCTTTTCTTTGGATATATTAATATATTATGTCATTTGACAAGCGACATTTTATATAATCATTTTCTATCGTGACCATATATTGTTTGTTTGTATTGCATGTAAATTTCAGGCTTGAGACGCATCAAATTTATCTTTTTGTTTGTTTATTTATTTCCAAGACATGAAAATCATTTGGGTAGATTAGAACATTTATGCTATTGTTGAATATTTTTATATTAATAAAATTAAAGAATCATGGACGGACGTGCTAAAATGTACCCTAAAATTAGTAACTAATTAACTCTGGCATAATTAATCATTCCGGAAGCAAAACTAAATAAATAATACAAATTTTGTTTGATGAAAAAATGTGTACCGGACACAGGTATACGTTATTAAAATACCTCAACTTCCTGTGCGTTAAGATAGCACTCAATATATTACTCATTTTAAAGTATACAGCATATTTCTTGTCAAACAAGTATGATTTCTCGGCATTAATCGACTCTAATATTTATTAGATAATACTAATTAACAGAATACGTGCTAGGATAGTCGTAACAAATACCGGGTTACGAGTGACTTTACGGCATCTGTTTGAGCTTCACGAGCGTTAACGAGCGCAAATCTCGTTTCGAATGTGATTTTCCAGGTTTCCCTCTTTTTCTTGGCCAATAAATCTATTCTTCCAGTGGTGCACAAAACGTCGATTATTACCGAGACACTGCGGGATTCGAATTATCCTCATAGTCGTTCCAGACAAACAGGTTTTGTCGTTCCTATTCCTATTTCTAGTAAAACATAGCTCTGTCATTCCAACTGAAATTTTCATCATTTCGAAGAAGGGATTCCAATAAAATTTGAGACTTTTTCTTACATAATTCTCATGGGAACATTTATACGACTTTGGTCCGGGACCAATAAAATTTTGTTATTAATCAACAAGGACACATAATTGTGTTTCGCATTTTATTCAATTAACTTGAAGCAATACCGATAAACGTTTAATTAGAGAAATATAATACCCGAGGATTGGTAAAAATGTTAAATTAAAGAATTTAGTTAAAATCAAGAACTTTTGGTTAAGTTAAGGCTGAAAAGGTAATGAACGAATAGAAGTAACTTGAGTCAGTATATTAATTTGCATGAAATTGGAAAGAATGAGTGTATCATAAATCAGCTGAATGGTACATTAGATAAGTCTAGACATTATTTGTCGCGGATCGTTATCTGCTTGTAGAAATAATTTCAGCTTGTTTACATTTGAGTAGTTAAGGATCTAAAGGGAGTTTCATTCATTGTTATTAATCGCCTCGCTTTCACTGATCTAGTTTCATTAAGAAATAGGAAGTTATTTGAAAGAAATTTCAAACCAAGACTTCTCGGTAAATACACTGTAAAAACAAGTGTCTTATTTTAAGACATTTTTGTCCTCACTTTTAAGACGTTTCAAGGTGTCTTAATTTTAAACCAATGAGAAAGCATCTTTCAAAATTATTAACCAATGAAATAGCTTGAAATAACAGTAAGACGCTTTCTTAATGTCTTGTGTCTTAAAATAAGACACTTAGAAAAAAGGAGTTTTTGCTGTGTATTGAGTTTTTTTACTGCGTAACTTTTATACTAGCCATTGATGATTAAGTTTCCAAAGTTAGAATTTTCAAAGGCAATAAAATAAAAGTTCACAAATTTTTCTTCTTCAAAGCGGCACTAAGTTTATGTAACTAATCAATCACAAGTCTTGGAAATTAACTACTTTTGAAAATGCTGAAAGCCTCATTCTGCAATAAAGTGTGAGATTTTATATATTCAATAGGGAACTGTATCTTTAATCACTCTTCAAATAAAGCACTTAACACATTTATCTAGTCAGTTAATATATAATGGTAGTTATTAGTAAATGACAAATTTTTTATTTTTTGGAAAATTTTGTTTGTGACATTTACACGGTGAAAAACTATTTAATTATAGAAACATAAAAAAGAACTATTTTGATTATTTTCATTAGTCAAAATTCAAAAATTGTATAATTGTGCTAATAACATATACAATTGTTCAATAATATAAATAATTATGATTATTCTACAATTAATTATTTAGTATTAAAATACTTGAAAACAAATTTATACGTATAACGAGAATAGAATTTACGATCATATAAATACGTTAAATTTGTCAAATTATTGAAGAAAAATTGCGTCAGTAAAGTTCCTTTTTCTCAATGACATTTAACATGTTTTCGAAAATAATATGTAAATTACGCTGTTTTTAATGAATGAAAAAGATTCCTATTTAGTATCATGAATAATCGACAAATTTTCTTAATCTTGAATTATTTAAATAGTATGATCACTAATAGCACTAAAAAACGTGTTTAGAGTATTGTAAACGTGATTTCAAATTATCACCAGTTTTTTTCTATTTTGACACATCTTGTTTCTACTAAAAAAAGTCTTATTCATTTAATTTATTATTATTCGGGTCTCTATAGTTCTCTGTTCATAAGCATATTTGTATCCCATTAAAAAAATGTTTCGTTTTAGATAAATTTTTTTATTTTCATTTTAATATTATCTTTTTCATAAATTAGCAAACTATATTATAAATTTTCAAACACTTAGGCTATACAAGCCAAATTTCTTCTGAAGTTGCAGTAAAAATGAGAAAAAAGTACAAAACACAGCAACAGATAATCTCATTAAAAAATCATCTAAAAGTCTTTTTATATATTTTTTAACTTCATGTTTTCTCGTATTAAAGTAGATTTTACCTGATTTTCTTATTTTTGCATTTAAAAATTTTAACCATATTTTGTAATTTTCTTTTTTCTGGTTAGATAAATAATAATTTATATTCTCAAAATTTTAATATTTCTTTTGTAGATGAAGTTTTCACTTACTTTTTTATTTTCAAATAGTATTTCACTGATAAAATGTCTCTAAAATGTATGTGTGTGTGCGTGTGTTTGTGTGTATACTCTTTTTGTTAAGACGATAACTCGAAAACGGTTGAACGGATTTAAATAAAATTTGATATGGTTATTTTATCACTAAAATCTGAAATCAGACACAAGGGTTTTCAAAAATAACCATTATAGAAATTTTTATAAATTTTTTTTATCCTATAAATTTAAAAATGTAAAAAATTCTTAGTCCTTGATTTTCAAATTTTTCAAAAATTGAAAATTTAATTTTTTAACCGCACATTTGTATTAAAGCTGTCTTTTAAATTATTTTATAACTTTATGTTTTAAAAATGAATTGACTTTTGCTGACGTGAAAGCAAAATGTTCATGAAATGATCATAATTTTCATCCTGTTTAGATTTTGTTAAAAATGACTAGATTTCTATGTCCACAAAATATTTTTGTCATTTTTTAACATTAGTTAGTAAAATTTGACTTCTGAAATAGTATTTTCTATTAAATAATTGATTATTTTTTACTAATAAAAAATGTCTTAAGTTTTTTAAAAAACGTTCTACACTGAAAAAAAAATTATTTAATTCAAATAACCAATTACTTGACTATTATCAAATAAATATTTATTTGTATCAAATAATCATTATTTGCGACAATTAAATGGTATTTCTTTTAAAATGCTGAATTGATTGATTTAAATTCAATTTATTTGATTCAAATAATAATTATTTGGTATAAATAAATATTTATTTGATAATAGTCAAGTAATCGGTTATTTGAATCAAATAATTTTTTTAATTAGATTTTTTCCGATTTTCTTATTTTTGCATTTATTTACAAGATTTAAAATAGTTTTAGTAATTTTTTTATTTGTCTATAACTTTTTTTGTTTTTAAAGATTTTCTTGTTTCTACTAATGTTTTCGTCTCGCCTTTTTTTACATTTTTAATTTGTTTCAATTTTTTATTTCTTTAGACTTTTACCACAGTTCCATAAATTTATTTAATATATAATATTTATTTTTTATAAATTTCTATCTCAGGATAATTTCTAAAATTTTCTAACATTTTAAGATTTTTTCTTCTTATAATATTCTTTTAATATTTTTTTTCATTTCTTCGTGTTTTCAGATTTTCTACTCATCTTTTTATATTTTCACAGTTTCTAATGGATTCTAAATTAGTTTCCTTATTTTTTACTCTTAAAGATTAAAACATTTTTCGAAATATTTTTGTTCGATCAAAATTTATAGCACCTTCAATAATTAAGGAGAAATTGGACACAAATTCGAGAAGTGGTTATATTTAAAGTCATTATTTTTCTTTTTGAAGTGGAAAAAGTAATTTTTAATATAATTTTATTTAGAAAAAATGTGGAAATTTTAATTTAAAATAAAATAAAGCATTAAAACTCATAATTGACTGAAAATTGAAGATTTTAGAGATTCAGAAACAAATTTGTGATGCGTTACGAAAAAATAATTTTTCTTCCAAACATCACAAACATAACCTACAATTTTTTTCTTTTAAGTCCTATTCTTCAAAAAGCGTCACGTTTAAATTTTCTCTCGTTTCTCTAAAACGTTTCTGAACCTTAAAGTTCTTTAATTTTTATCCAATTACAAGTTTCAATGCTTTATTTTGTTTAAAATTGACACACTTTGTCGAAAAAAACGCATTAAAAGTTACTTTTTCTATTTTAAAATCATGATAAATAAATAATTTTATGATTCCTAAATTATTTGGTAAAAAATTCTCAAGCTGCGCACGTTTTTTTGTCGTACCAACTTTTTCAAAATTTCAAAAAGTTTTGACATTTTTTAATGAGTCCGATTCCTCCTTAAGGAAACAGACAGTCTGAAAAAAAGTTAGTCCAAATGAACTATTTTGATTTTTAAACTAGAAAACTCATATTTTCATGTAATATTTTTCAGTGGAAGTGTGAAAAAATTACATCTTTTACATAATGAGTAGTTAAAAATTAGAATTTGATGAAAATTAAAAAAAATTCTATGTACAAGAAATTTAGGATAATCAAACGTTAAATCATCCTAAATTTCTAGTACATAGAATTCTTTTTAATTTTCATGAAATTGCAATTTTTAATTACTCATTATGTAAAAAATATAATTGTTCACACTTCAATTGAAAAATATTACATGAAAACATGAGTTCTCTAGTTCAAAAATCAAAATACTGCATTTGGACTAACTTTTTTTCAGACTGTCTGTTTTATTCCTCGTTAAGGAGGAATCGGACGAACAATCGGAACAAAAGTTAGTCCAAATGAATAATTTTGATTTTTGATATAGAAGACACATAAGTTAATGAAATTTTTTTCAGTGGAAGTGTGGACATTTGTATTTTTTACAAAATGAGCCCTTAAAAATTGACGTTGGAAACGATTATTCAATTTGGGTTAATTTGCACCTCAAATTGAATAATCGTTTTCAACGTCAATTTTTTTTAATTTTCATCAAATTGAAATTTTTAAGGGTTCATTTTGTAAAAAATACAAGTGTCTACACTTCCACTGAAAAAAATTTCATTAACTTATGTGTCTTCTATATCAGAAATCAAAATTATTCATTTGGACTAACTTTTGTTCCTATTGTTCGTCAGATTCCTCCTTAAAGAAACAAATGTGAAATTCAAAGAAGTCCCTAATTTAAATCTACAAGATTCCTGCAGGCTTCACTTCCCATGTTTAAAATAATTTTCAGAAAACCAAGTATCGAGGTGTTATTCTGTAAATAAAAATTAGTATAAGCATTTTACAGTGCGTGCATGAATATCGCGCGGCTATTCATAAGGCTCTCGGTAGTAAATTCACAGGTTTTACATGGGGCACATTAAGGTGGCAAGCACGCCTTGTATCCTGAATCTTTAAGCATGATTTACAAGATTTCCTGTGAATCAAACAGGTCGGTTTTTGTGGTTTTTATCTTAGACGCCGAGCGGCAAGGATCACGCGTGCATTGCCGATTCAGTGGAGCTTAAGTGAGAAATCGGAATGGGCCATAAAGCAAGTGGTTTCTGGACCGCAACAGTGAACATGACGTAAAAAAGCAATGCTCAAAAGATCGGCTCGAGTAGCACACCGCCTACAAGAATCCGGCAGTCATACAAGCCTTTAGAGGTTAGCTTTAGACTTTAGTGGCAAATGGGCATAAACTATGCAAATCCCGGAGTACCTGTCGCAGCACAAATAGCTGCTGGCCAGAAAATGTAGGTGTGGGTGTGTCCCGATCCAGACCGCTCGTAAGACACTCAGGAGATCGTATCGTTTTGCGATAAACCTGATAGCATCTTATTAGAGATGATAAACCGTTACAGGAAGATTCTCGGGGTAAGTGCCACGTTCTTAAAGGGTTATTTATAAAATTGTGATATTTTGCACTCCAAGGTGTATTCACTTGTATTAAAAGGGCATTAGACCTTTCCAAAAGACTGATTTCTCTTTTTATTTTGTTTTTGCTTCCTCATAGAGGGAGTTCTTTTTATAATATTAAAATAAATCACTTGGATAATAATTTTAGGTTAAGAAAACAGTCGATTTTATAGGAATTCTAAATATCGGTAAATATACAGGGTGTCTACTAATTTCGTCTCACAAAATTCCCGGTCATTTCCCGGTTTTTGTTCCTATTTTTCCCGGTTTTTCTCTTGTTGACTTAAAATTTATTTTAAGTATAAATAGACCTACAAATGGCTACAAAAATTGAAGATAACAGTTGATAATTGAAGCAAATAATTGAAATTCAAAGAAAATAATTGAGAATTGAAGAATTAAATATTAAACTTTACAAAAAATAAGAATTAAAAGAAACAATTAATAATGAAAAGAAATAATTAATAATGGAAAGAAATAATTGAACAATGACAAAGATATTTGACAATTAGAAAAAAAATTAAAAAAAAAAAAATTGAAGACCTTCTTATTTAGGATGAGAATGTAATCAATATTAATCTACAATTGAACAATAATTGAAAAACTTGAACAATAGTTATTAAATTCAAAGAATATAATTGAAAATTGGTAACTAGATAGAAAATCCCAAAAAATAATTTAACATTTAAGTTAATAATTCAAAATTAAATAAATAAATAGGAAATTAAATAATCAAATTGGAATCAGAAAAACACAGAATTATTGAATAAAAAAAAAAAATAATTGAAAATTGAGAAATAAAATTGAAATTCGAATACAATAATTGAGAATTAAAGAAAATTACTGAACAATTGAACTAAAAAAAGAAGAAAATAATTTATAATTAAAAAAAATGGAAAATGACTGGAATTATTTAATATTGAAGAAAACATTAAAAATTGAAGAATAGAATTTTTATTTAAAGAAAATATTAATTGAGAATTGAAAGAAATAATTGAACAATTAAATTGAAAATAGAAGAAAATTATTGAAAATTGAAGGAGGTTTTGAAACATGAAATAAATAACTGATAATTGAAAAAAGTCGAGATTACTGAATATTGAAACAAACAATTGAAAATTGAACAAAATAATTAAAAATTAAAGAAAATAATGGAAAATTGAAGAAAATAATTAAAAATTGAAGAAAGTACTTAAAAATTAAATACAATATTTGGAAACAGGAGAAAAGTTTAGAAATCGACGGAAATAATTGCGAATTGATGAAATTAATTTAAAAATTTTCAATATAAATAAAAATTGAAAGAAAAACATAATTTAAAAAAGCTCAGAATTGTTAAATATTGAAGAAAATTGAGAAGAAATTGAAAATTGAAAGAAATTGAGAAACTGAAAGAAATTGAGAAACTGAAAGAAATATGAAAAAATAATTGGAAATTGAAGAAAATAATTGAAATTTAAGAAAAAAATTGGAATTTGAAGAAAATAATTGCGATTTTAAAAAAAATCATTGTAAAAAGCCTAGAGTTATTGAATATTAAAAAAAAAATTGAAAATTAAAGAATGGAATTGAATGTCGAAAATTATAATTGAGAATTAAAGAAAATAATTCAAGAATTGAACAATGGGATTGAAAGTTGAAGAAAATAATTGAAAAATGGAGGAGTTATTGAGATGTGAAATAAATAAATGATAATTGAACAAAATAGTTGAAAAAAGTCGAGAATTATTGAATATTAAATTAAATAATTAAAAATTGAAGGAAATAGTTGAGATCTGAAGAAAATAATTAAAAATTGAAGAAAATAATTGAAAATTGAATCAAATAATTGGCAATTCAAAAAAAATAATTTATAGTTGAAGAAAATAATTAAAAATTGATTAAAATAATTGAAAATCGTAGAAAATATTTCAGAATTAAATAAATTAATTAGAAATTGATGAAAATAATTGAAAATTGAAGAAAATAATTGGCAATTGAAGAAAATAGTAGAAAATTGAAGAAAATAATTCAGAAATGAAGAAATAATTTTAAATTAATGAAAATAATTCCAAATGGAAGAAAATAATTGAGAATTGTAAAAAATAATTGGAAATTGAAGAAAATAATTGAAAAATGAAAAGAATTTATTATCCCAGAAAAAAAATTCCCGGTTTGACGGAAAATTCCCAGTTAATTTCCGGTTTTTTTGGTCAATTTAAATTCCCGGTTTTCCCGATTAGTAGACACCCTGAATATAATTTTTTTAAACTTTATTTTATAATTATAGTCTCAAGATGTATAATTCTGAAAAGTTTTCGATTTTACTAAAGACATGTAAGTTTATATTTATATTAAATTCTTTAATTTGGAATCTATGAATTTTCTTAAAATTGACAGTCCTCTTAATCTAAAATTATCTAAATAATTTCTTTTGAATTTATGTTTCTTCTGCTTTAATTTTTTTTTTTAAGTTCTTTGTTTTCGAAATTAGTTTTATGATTTTATAATTTTTTTAGAATAATTGTGTATTTTTTAAGGGCATACCTATGATGAGAATTATATATGAGAATTATGTCACTGTTGAGAGCAAAATTTGCAGTAAACTTGCTACTAAAATACTAAATATTATGTTTACACTCTAAATTCAATGGATGAATGAGAAAAAAAATTTATGCACTAATAATGACAATAATTTGTAAAATAAAAATTTCATATGGAAGAAAGTTTTAAGAAACTTGGTTTAAAATTAAAAAGAAATTCTTAACATAACTTTTGAAAATTAATATTCAGTCCAACACGTACCGTTTGTTTTTAAGAGGATAAAACATTAATATTCCAAACGACTGTTAAACCACTGAGAATTTAAAAAATATCTCTCCTTGTGCCAAAAATATTTTTTTGTTTTTATATATTTTCTCAGAAGACTTTAAAAGGATGTAAAATAAAATTATTATAACATCAAGGAATAAAATATACACTGTAAAAATTTTTTCGGAAATATTTCCGAAAGTAGTCGGGCAGCTGTAGTTCCAAATAGTAAGGAAATTTTTCCTAAAAAAACGTTGGATATATTGCCGTCAAGTAAATGGAAAAAATTCCTAATAAAAAGAAGGAAAATTTTCCGAACAATTTGGAACTGCAGCTGCCCGACTACTTTCGGAAATATTTCCAACCTTTTCATCGGAATTTTTTCCTAACTATTTGGAACTGCAGCTGCCCGACTACTTTCGGAAATATTTCCAACCTTTTCATTGGGATTTTTTTCTAACTATTTGGAACTGCAGCTGCCCGACTACTTTCGGAAATATTTCCAACCTTTTCATCGGAAATTTTTCCTAACTATTTGGAACTGCAGCTGCCTGACTACATTTGGAAAAATTTTCAATTAAATTTTTGGAAATTTTTCCATAAAAATACATTACCGACAATCAGATGAAAAAAATTTTTAATAAATAAAAAAAAAATTGATTTTAAAAATATTTTCACAGCGGCTTCTTTATTTACTCATTGTTATTGACATTATTTATTAGTTAAACAAGTAAACGCACGCTTATAACGCTAATTAATCCTTACCGCTATTAAAGGATTCGAACTCCTAAACCTAACCCTAACCTAAGCCTAACAGACGCAACGCATTAACGAACCCGGCCACGGTGCCGAGATAGGATGCTTTCAAGAAATCTTGGTGAGGTTCAACACTATATATTTGAAATGTGTTAGCAGAATAAAATGTATGTACACAGGGGCGGTTCTAGTCGCATCCAAGTTTCGGGATAAAATTCGTGCGGCGCTCCAAAATTGGAATGACCCCTTTACTGTATACCAGAATAAAAGTTTAGTTTTATTCACATTTTGTAAAGTTAACTTTTTTAATACTTTCTTTTTAATAACAATTTCAAAATTTTTCTACAAACTTTAGAGATAAAATTTATGATTTCTGAATGAGATTTCAGATCTAAAATCTTGGACAAGGATTTTATTAAAGAAAAAAAATTGACTATATCTACAACATTTAAAAAATTTATTTAAAAAAAAAATGTTTCTTCACCTTGTAAAGGTATCATAATTAAATATGATAAGAATGTGCATTAAAGCAAAAGTTCTGATGTATATAATAAAGTAAATGTTTTATCAGAAATTTAAAGAACCATTCGTAATTAAAACATCAAAACAGTGCTTTTTATTTATATTTTTCATTGGTTATTTGAAAAAAAATTAACACAAAATCATTTTTATTCTTACATTATAAATTTTCTGTTTTTGCATTATTTATCAAATTAATTGTGAATTTCAACTTTCAAAAAAATATTCAACTTTTATTTCCCTATTATAAATTTTCAAGTTTTTTTTTATTACTTTCTCCATAATCGAGTTCATGAGAAAAATCATTTTGATGACGTGCAATAAAAATTCACTTTGAATACATAAAATAATTGACAAACACTCTTTACTAATGTCAATATTTAAATGTTTAATAAAAAAATATATCGTTGAAATAATTTTACAATTCGTATCTTTAATTATTATTATTAAATAATTTTTACAATGCCTTTTTTCGATAATATACACAATAAATTCTCTTTTAACTCATTTATTCATTTATTTTCATTCGACAACATGTTTCGACACACAAATTTAAAACAACAATTAACAATCAAAAATGAATAAAGAAACCTGCAAAAATTGTTAAATTTTAAATTATAAATCTAATGAATACATTATAACATACTACTTATAATTAATACATAATAATCTACTTAATACATTATAATCAATTATAATCTCCTACTTCTACCAAAATAAACTACTTACCTCCGTAAAAAAGTTTTTTTTTAAAAAACCTTAAATTAAAAATCAATTAAAAATTGAATTTGAAGTTCTTTTTAATAATGTAAATGTATTTTTTTTCAAAAATTTCCTTATGAAGGTAAGTGGTTGATTTTGGTAGAAGTAGTAGATTATGATATATTAATTGGATTTATCATTTAACATTTTTGTAGGATTCTCAATTGATTTTGTTAATTGTTGTTTAATTTTTTTTTTAAATTTATGTTAGACAAAGACCTTGCAAAAATTATCTGCTAAAGAATATGTTGTATCCTTAGTGCACCAATTGTGGTTTTTGAGTGAATGAAATGTGTAGAAGTTAGTTTCGAAAATTGTGGAGGGGGGTCAATTATAGTTGGAAAATTTTCTAATCTTTTTATAGGAATAAGTTCAGATTTTATTTTTAGTAGGTGGATTTTTCCGAACTACAGAATTATTTTCATCTAGACTTAGGATTTATTTCCTAACTTCTGGAAGAAAATCCATTGCGTTAGGAGAATTTTCCAAAATTTTGAAAAAATTCTTGGGATTTATTTCCGAATTTTTGGGAAAAAATCAGCTGTATTCGGAAATTTTTCCAATCTTTAGAAATAATTTCCAACTTTTTTTTGGAAATAGTGGATTTTTCCTAACCTTAGGAAAAAAATCCACTAGTTCGGAAAATTTTCCAATTTACGGAAAAATTCCAATATTTCCTAAAGAGTATATACCTATTTTGCTCTGAACTTTTTAACTGTTCCGAATTTCGGAAATATTTCCAATAAATATTAGGATTTATTTCCACTGTTCTGGAAAAAAATCCATTGTCTTTGGAAATATTTCCTTCTTTCCGGAATAAATTCCAATGATAATTAGAAATATTTTTTCCATTAAAGTTTCGGAATTTTTTTCAGTATGAACTGGGATTTATCTCCTAATAATTGGAGTAAAATCCGAATCTCTTGGCAAATTTTCCACTTTTTAGGAATAAATACCTATTTTCTTCAGAACTTTTTAACTGTTCCGAATTTCGGAAATATTTCCAATAAAAATTAGGATTTATTTCCACTGTTCCGGTAAAAAATCCATTGACTTTGGAAATATTTCCTTCTTTCCGGAATAAATTCCAATGATAATTGGAGATATTTTTTTCCATTAATGTTTGGGATTTTTTTCCAGTATGAACTGGGATTTATCTCCGAATAATTGGTATAAAATCCACTTTTTTTGGAAATTTTTTCCACTTTTTAGGAATAAATTCCTATTTTGCTCGGAACTTTTTAATTTTTCCGAATTTCGGAAATATTTCCATTTAAAATTAGGATTTATTTCCTATGTTCCGGTAAAAAATCCATTGACTTTGGAAATATTTCCTTCTTTCCGGAATAAATTCCAATGATAATTGGAGATATTTTTTTCCATTAATGTTTGGGATTTTTTTCCAGTATGAACTGGGATTTATCTCCGAATAATTGGTATAAAATCCACTTTTTTTGGAAATTTTTTCCACTTTTTAGGAATAAATTCCTATTTTGCTCGGAACTTTTTAATTTTTCCGAATTTCGGAAATATTTCCATTTAAAATTAGGATTTATTTCCTATGTTCCGGAAAAAAATCCATCGATGTGGGAAATATATCCTATTTTCCGGAAAAATTTCCCAATTTTACTGGAATTATTGTGTTTTTCCGAAATTTCGGAATTATTTCCAACATTTTGGAAATATTTCCTGATATTTTAACGGATATATTTCCGAAATTTTTTACAGTGTAGTAATTAGAAGGGAAAATGTACAGTTTGTACCAAATGTTTATAATAATTTATAAACATTTGGTTAAATTAATAATATATTTATGCTAATAATAATAATAATAACAACAAAAATAATAATAACGATAATTTATAAACAGTAAAGGTTTTCAGAGAAACTGTAACGTAAATGAAAAATATTTTTGTTCTAATTTTAATTAATTTACAGAAATCAATATTTTAAAGATATTCACAAAAAAACAACAGTATTTTAACTATGCATGTTTTCCGAGACCAACAATAATGAATAGAGGTTTTTGTCAAACAATATTTTTATGAAATGTTGATAACAATAACTTTTTTAATAAAGTTTTTAAAGTATTTATAGGAATAATATATTCTAAAAAGGTTTCTAAAGAGAAAAAACTATTTAAAATCACTTTCAGAAATAAATTTAAAAAGCAAATCTTACAAAGAATTTTAAGTATTTACTGAGGAAAGCATTGAGGAAATCTAATAAATTGATTTTCAAAAATACTTAAGGATTTAATTGAAAAACGATTCTATCAACATTATTTTAAACATTTTAAAAATTTCGAAAATTATTTCCACGGGAACAATTTTTTAAAAAAACCTAATATTGTAAGATATTTAAATATCCTTCAAATACCTTAAGAGGACATAAATTTTATTAGAATTATAACTTGTAATTGAAAACAACGTAAGATTTTTAAAATCTTTTTCCGACGTAAAATTTATTGCTCTTTCAGTTTTTTTTTTTTTTTGAATAATTTGTTTATGATAAGATAGATATTCAAAAAGTAATAAACAATTATAAAGAATAAATGTTTTTTGATTCTCATTCATTTTTCCAAAATTCAAAAAGTCGGATAAATATCTATGTCAAAATTTCGATTACTTTTCATGGAACTTTATACAGGGGGGGTTTTGGGCTTTCTGTTTACAAATCAGTTTATAATGTTTAAAAATCCAAAATAGCAAATAATAAAATAAAAAATAAAATATTACAATCAACTAGATTGAATTTTTATTAATTTTCATTTAATTTAGTATACAGTGGTTTTTGGGTTTTCTTTGTACGAATTTGAAACCATTTTTTTTTTATTTAATACGTTGTATTCAAAAGTAGCGAACAAATTAAAAAAAATTATGGACTTGAATTAAGGAAGTTTTTGATGTTTCTGATTACGAATATGTTCATAGTTTATTAAAAGGTTAAGCTAGTGGATCCAATATGACGTCTTAAATGTAAAATAATGTAAAATTTTGATATCGTTTCCCGAAACTTAATACAAAAATTTTTTTGGTCTCCCTGAATAAATTTATCACAAAAATTATTTTAGCATTTCTGTTTCCAAAATTGTTCATGATTTTTTAAGACTCAAAATGACGCATGGTGTCTTAAATGCAAACAATTTATTATAATATTTATGTTAATTATCATAAATAAATTTTGAGAACTGAAGCAGAAAGAGTGATCATTTTTATGTTGAGAAAAGTATGTTTAAAATTTTTTTAAATTTCTTCTAAGCCAAAAAATATCATCAAAATCATTGAAAAATTTATAATCGCTTGGAAGTTAACGGATTAACAATCTCTTAAAATTGAGCATTTATAAAGATTGGGTAAATTTAAAAATTGTGTATATTTGAAAATTAAAAATATATTAGAAGAAGGAAAAGCAAGTATCATAAGAATAAATAAATTTTGAAGATTAGGTATAAATATATCAAGTGGAGATAATGTAGTATCTACAGTTTTGTGTAAGTGAAAATTGGTCATTTTTAAAAATGCGATACTTTGTGAAGAGTGAAGACGAGAGTGAAGAGTAGCGCACATTATAGTTTTATATTTATCTTACTTTTATTCTCAGTTTCTTATCTATTTTAACTTGTAGGGAAAAGTTAAGTAAAACCAGTTTTTTTCAACAGATATGTGTCCCCTTCCTCTTATCAGGAAGCAAGTAGCCACATTCCGTAACTTCCCCGAAACTTGAGTTTCATATTACATTGTACTCTTGCCATAGTACAATGTATCTCATTTTTATAATAAAATTAATCATCAACCATGATTGATGATAAATATATAACTACAAATAATAGTATTATTTAAAGAACCCTAGGACCATCACAAAATCTGAAGAATATTAGAAAAGCGGCGTTTTGTTATAAAATTAACAAAAGTATGAAAAGTTAAGAATAAATTTTATAAATCTCCCCTGAATGATTTCATGGATAATAAAGTGTAAAATCCGCATTTACAAATATCTGACAAACTTAACAAACATCCTCTACAGTTGTTTTTCATCTGGATGTCGACCAATAAATTTATTGCTTTTCCCTGCCGTACACGAAGAACGTTTTACCACGCGTAAAATGATACCTTTCTGATCGTAAAATTATTTTATTATACCACAAAATGTCTACTGGGAATAGAAAAAAATCTTAAACCCCTAATACCCTTCACTCAAATATTGACGACCAATCTGCACTCGTTAAAGGAATCATTTTCTCCGCTTTATCAAAGAAATATTCAGTGCAATAACAATAACATTAGTAGTAACTTTAAACAATTATCAGGGAATTTTTCCCATTGAAAATTATAGTTTAAACTTGAATTATTTCCAGCCGGCAGATGTAACTTGCAGAATACCTGGGGTAAATAGTTAACAAAACTAGCTTTAATTTATTGCTGTAATATTCTTACAACTTTAGGACAAGAAATTTCCCAAGATTATTTCCCAATGCGGAAAGAACAATGTAATGAGGAACTATAATATCAAAAAATTATGCACTATAGAACAGTCATAGTTTTTGTTTAAAAAAGCCTGGTGCAAACTTAGACAAATACTGCTGAGCAAGCGGAATTGTTTTTCCCTTTTATTTAAATGGTAATATGAAAATATCTTGTCTAAAAGATGTTTTATTGAATGGACGGCTCATTTTTTAAACAGATGTTGAGAAGTTGATATTAGACGTTGAACAGCTAAATTCGAGAAAACTGTTAAATCCGTTTCACGAGCAGCTGGCTACTGCAATCTCGCGATCGGAACATCGTAAAACTTTGTTTGTAAAGATTTATCATAGATAACAATCCGGATATTGGGTGGAACGTCTCAGTTCCAAGACATGTAGGTGTATGTCTAAACGCGTTTGAAATCTGATACCATCTGGAACATCTTCATATACCAACTCGGACTATATCCCTAGCGCCTAGTGCTTTTATCTACAATACCCTTTGCACTATGGGAATAAATGTTCTCTTGCTTGAATAAATATAAGACATTTCCTGATTCAGAAACTGGCCCGAGTATAATAGTTGAAAAGATATAATGTCAGGACATCCATCAGGGTAGTCCAAAGAAAGTAATTTATGTCATAGACGAAACAGTAGTTTGTTCAATTTTACAAGAATTGTATTAATTCATCACAATGAATTTCGGGACTTGTTAAAAACAATATCTGTTCTCAATGTACAAAAACGTACTACAAAGGATGTTAAAAGTAGTCGCCTTTTGGACCCAACAGGAAACCCAAATTAGTTATTTTTTTCTTTTTTCGGTACTTTACAAGAAACACAAAAGCGATATTTATTTACCCCATTTATGTGTGGAAAAGAATAAAAATGACACCTTTTTTATGAACACTTCTGTGATAAAGCAAAAACCCTTATTTCACATCTCCAAATAGACAAATTATTTCATCCCTTAAAAAAAATTGTCACGAAAACAACAATACTCGATTTGACAATAAGTAATTTCGTGAAGCTTGAATAATAATACTTTTACCGAAGAGTATATCAAGTATCCCGGTTGTAACAAAAAACAACCCTTCTTTTAAACCCCGTCATTTAAAAATGCTTTCAAATACAGAAAATATGAAACGATAAAGAAATGATAATCGTTTTGACAAAAAGTCTTTTCTTGAAACTCATGTAGTATTTTAAGTTAACTTTAACTTAAGAGTACCTTTGATTCCAAAACCAACCCCCATATTAAAATTTTTAATAAATGATCGTCAAAAAAGCAATATATCATTTAAGATTCAAACAAAATTATTTCAAAAATGCAAATACTTATTATTACGTGTTTTCTGTGTTTGTAAGCGTTTTTTAAATGAAAAGATTGAAATAGGGGTGGGTTTTTAAAATTCTAAGGTATCTAATTTTTATACCCTAATGAGCATATCATATGAGCTTGACGAGAGCAATTTTTTTAAAATTATAAAAAGTTGAGCTCGTAAGCATATGGGTGGTAAACAATTGTTATTTAAAAAATGTAAAATAAGGGTACTTTTTGTCATGTAAAGTATTCTAAAATAACTGTTTGCTAAAAATATAGTAAGAACTTACGAGAACATTTATTTAAAAAGTAAAAAGAGTAGGTTTAACATTTATTTAGTTCTCTATGATTTTTTAAATGAAGGGGTTAAAATAGAAATGGTTTTTTAATACCACAAGAGTCTTTTATTTACTTTGTACTGAGAATATACTACGAACTTTATGAGAACACTTATCTGAAAGTTCTAAATTTCATATTTATTGCATTTGTGAAGATTTTCTAATTAAAGGGGTAAAATAGGGGTTGCTTTTTGGCAAGTATAGTATTTTTAAATAAATGTTTGCTGAGAATGGCGCATGAACTTGACGAAAACACTAATTCAAAAAGCAAAATGAGTTGATTTCGCATCTCTTGTGATTATAATGACTTTTAAACGAAGACATTAAAATAGGGGTGGTTTTTTGGGAATCGCAGGGGTACTTGATTTACTCTCTGGTGAGAATGTTATACGAGAATTCTTATTTGCGCAACATAAAATGTTGATTTCGTATTTATTCCTTTCGTAATTATTTTTTATTTAAAGTTGTGAAATAGGGGTTGCTTTTGTCATGAAAGGTATATTTTAGCTAAGAATATATTATTTGTATCTAAGAATATATTTTTATCTAAAAATATCGTAATATCCAAATCCGAAACAGATTTTCATCACAACGTTAAGGTTTTAGATAAACAAATAAACTTTGACACAAATCTACTTATACTTATAATGACAACTGCAACCATGTAATTATAAAAATCATGAACACCGAAAATACCTTAATGGACAATCTTTTTTTAAAAGAACTAAAAAGAAAGAAATATTTTAATAGGTATCTTATACTGGATAAAGAAGCCGATTGAAGATTAAAGTTGATAAAACGCATTGGCTGATCTGCTCCAAATTAGTAGTGGCATTTAGGCAGCAAGTCAATAGTCAAAAGTAACGGTTCCGCAGATAAGATCTGAAGGTATATGTAATATATTTAATGAAGAACCGGGCGAAAAAAATTCGATGTCGACAGAGCTTAACGACATTTAATGCCCCGTTGAAATCCGAACAAGGGTTCACTATCGTGCAGCACTTGGAAATTCTATGATGATAAATGTAGTTTAAGATGTCGTCTACTATACACTCAAGTGAACACATTTTCCGCCGTGAAAGTTTTGGTGTAACATTATTGTGAAATAAAACATTTCTTAAAAGCGCTTTCCAATTTTTGGAAGCTGACTTTGGGTTATGTAAGGCACATTTTTAATTCCATGTCAAGAATATTTGGATCCATAAAATCAAAAATTGACCATTGTTCCTCATATTTTTTGTCGTAATCAATCATTTCAGAGTGACCTTTGTGTCTTAATGAAGCATAAACTGCTTCTGTAATATTTAATGGTTCCCCTTGGTATAAAAAGAGATTTGAAATTTTTAATTTTTATTGCTTTTTATATTTACAACACACGTTTTCTTTAATTTAGTTAAATGCAAACCGTTATGCATTAGGACGCAATAATAATTTTTATTGCCGCGCGGAATTTTTTAAACATCTTAGAGCTTAATTTATGAGATATGTGGTAGAAATAGAAATAAAATTACAAATTCTATTTTTAGGATAACTGAAGAAGAAGAGAAGAGAGAACTGAAGATATTAACTTGAAATTGCAAATTAAATTAATTACAAAAGTTGTTCAATTAAAGATTCTTTTTGTAATTTAATTCGCAAAGGTAATTGTTTAAAAATAGAATTTGAGGAATTATTTATATGACTTTTAAGAAATCGGAAATATTTTTCAAAATACGAGTTTAAATTATTTAAGACAGATTAAATTAGGAGTTTTGTAAATTACAGGTATGAATTATAAAAATTTTGAGTTAGAATTTTTTTTTCAAATTTTAATTTTCAAATACTATTAAAAACACACTTTTGGAATTTTTTTTTTTTAATATTAGCTTAGAACAATTTAGAAATTTCAAAAAATCTAAATCTTCACATTCTAGTAAATTTTAAAAATATATAATAATTACAGATTTTTTTAATCTATCGAAATTAGTGTTTTAAAAATATTCTTCTTTATTGAAAAAAAAACACAACTCGTTTCTGAAACATTTTTGTAAGTTGAGTTTTTGCAAGAAAATTTTAATTTGCATTTGTCGAAGAAATTTAATTTCAATATTTACCAATTTTTCTTACTTGAACTTTAAAACAAATTCTGAATTTAAATTCGTTAAAATATTTCCCCAACTCCAATTTTCAAATAATTTTTTCAGGTTAGGGTTTCCAAAAACATTTTTTGACTTTTAAGTCTTTTTTTAATTGCAGTTTCAAGAGATCATTTATTTTTAAAAATGTTTAATTCTTAATTTAAAACAATTTTGTATAAATTAAATAAAAATAAAGAAAATAATAATAACAATATTGATAATAAATACTAGATTGAATTAAAGAACAAAAATATTGTAAGTAAATATGTCGGGAAATTTTTAAAGTATTATTTTTAGAAAATTGTAAGTTAAATTTTTTAAAAAAAATTCTATGTTTATTTATGTACTGTTAAATTTTGTAAATTTTAATTTTAAACGGTTGGAATCTTAAATCTAAAAATAAGATGTTTAACAGAAGAACGGGACATTTTCAGTTGTATTACATAATTTCTCTAAATGCTTAACAAAAACCTAACCTAACCTAACAAAAATTTTATTGACCATTTTAGAATATTTTTTGGAACAATTAACATTTTTAAAAATCATTACAATAGATTGTGGAGAATTATTTGAAAAGTGAGTAGAAAAAATTCGGTGATAGAAAAGTGTAAATATTGTAAAAGAAGTTCATTTTTGAAATTTTTATATTTTTTCAATAATTGTCATCCCTCAGTGAAGTGAATTTAGTTGTAATAAAAATGTTGCTTTAGTCTTTTCTAAAAACAATAATAAAAATAAAAAAATTCCCCCTCAATTTACTACATTTTTCTAATTGTAAGTTACATTTTTAAAACAAATTTAAAGTCTTGTTTTATAGAATACTAGATAGAAAATTTTTTCTAAGTATGATTTTATGATAATGAATTATTCAAATTTTTTCTCAGAAATTAAAAAAATTATTTTCTTTCAAAACAATAGTTTCGAATAAAAAATTAACTAGAAAAAGTCAAAAGTGGTTTCGTAATTTTTTAGTATTGAAAGTTATATTAATGTCTACAAAAAATTAAGATGTGAATACTTGTTCTCAAAGGAACTACTTCCTGATCCAAATTAGTCGAAAATGAATAATTTATAGTTATTTTTGGCTATGAAAAAAGTAACTTCGATCCTACAAAATCCATTGAAAATAACATTCCATATATTTTACTGAGTACGTATTTTCAAACTGCACTTAATAATTTTGTATAATTTCACTTTAAAGTACCTTTATATGAAACTCGTATAAAAGTTACATAATTTATTTATCTAAAAACACCATTGCTTATGTACCAAAAAACGAAAATTTATAATTTATGTGTTACTAATTCAATTAGTCACAGTGTAATAACTATTAGATGAATTAGTTATACACTAAATCATTAGTCAAATATAAAATGACAAATTTTACTAATTAAATTAGTTACAATTTGACTAATTCAGATTTAGAAACTGACTTAAAATAACAAGAATGTTATAGAATTTTAATTTTTAATCACAACACGCATGTCACTAAAATGTCAAGAAACTGTTTTCTCCCTGATTTCTAGGTTATAATTTCATCAAATTACATGAAATTTGGCGGGAAAAAATGCCAATGACAAAATTTATTCACCTCAACTTCGATAACAGTTGTCATGTCCACGTGAGGCGCATAGCACAGAGCCAGCTTCTCAGCCGTGGACGTCTCCGTCCGCGGCGGAAACATTCCAAGAACCTCCAGTTTGGCGGCGCAGAAATCCCTTTTTTCACAACCCTTCAATATAATTATTATAAAGCACGATTCACTTAACTTCACACTCGAATTGAGCACACATCGCGAATTCTCTCCGAATCCAACTCTCAAGCAACTCAAATTTTCTCCGTGCTTATGAATGGAGAAAAATAGAGGGGGTAAATTGCACACGTGAGTCGTCAAGAGTCCTCAACTTGAAACTTAATATTTTACACTGTATTCTAGATTTCACACTCAAGGTTCAAAAATTACTTTTCCCTTAACTCAATTTTTCTGTTCTAAATCATCGCCTTCTGGAATCTTTTCCAAAAGATCTCGAATTTTATTATCAGTCATTTTTTGTAAGTCAATGATAAATTGAAATTTTGTAAAAGGTAATTAATATAGTTTTCTAATAATTAAAGTTATGAAATTAATTTCAAATAAAGAATCCTCGAGTTCTTGATTATTCTTCATTTACTCTTTGTGAAACTAAGGAAAATTGGAATTAATTTTTTGAATATTCATAAATCAATACCCCTGCACAGATTACACAAGTTTTTTCCCCATTAAACCCCAATATACACTGATTACAACTTGAATTAATCTAGAATTCTTTGACTGAGAACTTGTTCACGGTGAAAATGTATCCTCGACCATTTTCTCCGAATCGGCATTAAAACGTGCTTAGAGCGCGGGTGTAATATTTTGAGAGCATGTGTGAAAAAAAAAAACGAGAAGAAATAGACGCGAGCGCATATGAACTGCTGATCGGCGTCGAGTGTTGACTGATTCGGGGGTACCACTACCTCGGAATCTCGGCTGAGAAACGGGAGGTGCTTCGGTATGCTCTTAGTTGAAGCTACTACCTACTACCATCGCCACCACCAACCACTACTTTCGAGCAACACGTCATCGCGGCCAAGTTGTGGTCCCTACCCTACTCTATTCTACCCTACCTTACCGTATGGCCGCGTGGTGTGGACTAGCTTCACTCAACGGTACCGGTGACCGTGTCTACTTGGATGACCGAAATTCTCCGTCTGGATATTATATGGGAGATATATGTATATATATATATATATAATGTATACGCGAGATACGGGCAGCACGTGGAGCTTTACGCCGCGCCGGTGCCTGTACCCCCCTCTTTTCTAAGAAGATCCACCAAGGGGTAGGGACGCCCCCCGAAGTGAATAGCGGATCCGACGTTCACCGAGTTCCGCCGATTCAACTCTGCCACATGGCACACGTCACTCGCACTTGGCGCGTCGAACCATGTCCAACGTGCTCGGGCACGACCTGACCTGGCCCGCCAAGGGTCAACCTCTTCCTCCAGCTCGTGAAAAAAACCTCTTATCTGCATTCATCCGGCTGTCTTCAGAAAGTTGCGCGGCACTTGCACTGGTCGACGTTTATTAGGGATTTTGTCATTTCGCTCCCGATACCTGCGGAAGCTTCCCTCTCTCTACTACTACCCCTCAAACGGTTTACTTGCAAGAAAGTGAGCTAGCACCCTGCAAAGACTTAATCTTCATCTTAATCTTTAAGCAATTAAAATAATCATAAATCATTGCCTTATTATTAAGCATATCTTTGAAATTAGAATAAAGAACTTGTATTGATCTATATTTTGCCTAATGTATTTTTCCCCTTTTTAAAAAACGAAAATATTATTGCATGTTTTGAGACGACGAAATGAATGATTATTTAAAAAAACAATTAATTTTCAAATAAAAAAAGATTTTTTAAATTGAGAAAACACGGAAATAGGATCTACTGAGAGACAATAAAAATAATTTAAAATACCGGCAATTACTTTTACAAAGATAAAAATACAATTGACATTTATTTTTAAAGGCTTAATTTATGTTTTGCACATAATTAAAGTATTCAATAATATAAAATAATATGTAAAATATCTCATAAAATATGGTATTTAAGTTTGTATCTGACATGTCAAAAATCGATTATATTTAATCATTTTTTCCTGCAAAGTAATTTAATTTCAGCAAATCGAAATAAACCAAATAATAAGTACTTTCATTAAACTTTAATATTATCTGAATACTTTTTTGCCCATTAGCTTAGAAATATAAAAACTTCCACCTTTAAATTTGAGAATTCTTTATTTTATCGGGATTTTGAAACTTCATAACTTGTTTACAGGAAAAAAGATCCATTCCAAATTTTGGGAATATGCAAATTGAAGTAATATCCTCTTACTGTTAACATTTCGCGATGGTTTTTGCACTACTTTTTAAAATAAATTAATTCAAAATAACTCTTCAGTTTGAGATTAATGACAATTATTTATATCAATTTAAAGTTGGTTTGCGACTTGCGATAAAAATCAAAGTCAAAACGAAACGATTTTTTTAAAATGCTAGTTCAAAATTGGTTTTAAATGAGTTTTAAATAAATTTATTTGAATTAAATTTTTTAAATTTTCTGTACATTTTAATAAAGCAAAAATTTTTTTCAAAATAATTCTTTGGTTTACATAAAATTGTAAAGGGTCATAGAACTTATTTATTTTTAATATTTATTATATTTAAAAATGACATATGAATTTGGTCTTCGTTTTTTTATTTTTTACGTTAATTTAGGTTATATTTTGTATAAATATCAACAAAAGCACAGTCTGTATTTCATTTAATGTCGTAATATAAAATTGAAAAACATTTTAATTGCTTTATCAAACTGTACAGAAAATTTGAAAAAATTAATTCAAATAAATATATTTAAAACTCATTTAAAACCGATTTTGAACTAGCAGTTTAAAAAAAACGATTTTTTTACTTTGATTTTTATCGCAAGACGCAAACCAACTTCAAATTGATATAAATAATAATTGTCATTAACCTCAAACTAAAGACTTATTTTGAATTAATTTATTTCAAAAAGTAGTGCAAAAACCATCGCGAGATGTTAACAGCAAGAACATATTACTTAAATCTGCATATTCCAAAAATTTAGAATGGATCTTTTTTTCTGTACAACAAGTTAGGAACTTTCAAAATCTCGATAAAATAAAGAATTCTCAACTTAAAGTTTTTATATTTCTAAACTAAAAATCAAAAAAGTATCTAGATAATATTAAAGTGTAATAAATGTACTTAATATTTGAATTATTTCGATTTGTTGAAATTAAATTACTTTGCAGGAGAAATGAAAATTTATATGAAAACTATTTATTTTTTTAAAATCATCATTCATTTCGTCACCTCAAAACATGCAATAATATTTTCGCAAAATATTAAAGTTTTTTAAAAAGGTGAAATTTTTTCACATTAGGCGAAATAAATCATTATTTTATATATACATTTTATATATTTAAATTATCACGTAACCTAAAATTTGTTAGATTAAATCGTCATTTGACATATAAACCTCAAAACAGAAAACTTTCATATTACAAAATTTCCATTATGTATAACACATCCAGTTAAAATAAAATGGGAGTTTAAGCAAATCATGATTATTGCAAAGAATAATTTTTGAAATAGTGGTTATATTAAGCGATAATTGTAGTAAATAACAATTATTTCAAAATTCTGTTTAAGTTGAGAAACATGAACATTTTAAATTAAATATGGAAAATAGTCATACGTCTAATACTCTCTGTCAGATTTAAATTTAAGAAAATGTATTTAAATTCTGTACTAAATTACAATAGAACAAGGATTTATGACTGATTGTCCTTTAAAGATTTTCGAAATGATTTGGCTCCAGTTTAAACGCAGCGTTTGAGGGGTAGTCGTAGAGAGAGGGAAGCTTCCACAGGTATCGGGAGCGAACTGATGCCTGCCCGTTTATTACAGGTTAATTGTGAATAAGGGATCGTCTGTAAATCACGTGACAGGTTTGAGGTTCATTTTTACCCCCCACCCTGCAGGTGAGCAAACGTCTTAAACAGCGCCACGGAGCCGTTGAATTTTCGCTGACATTTCCGGAATATTTGGGTCGAAGAAAATTAACCTCTATAACTGAGTTGTATATAAATATAGCTATATGAAGGGAAGATATGTGACGCTTCATGGTGAAAGGGACCTTAGCTGCAAAACATTGGATTCTGAATTTTTATTATGAATCGATAGATTTTGAGTTGCTCTTTCACATACAGTCTGTTCTGAAAAATATGCAAAACATTCAGGGGCGGCGACTTGTAAATTTTTGCCATCTGCAAACTTAATATTGACCGAGAGGTGGGGGGAGAAATAAAACAGTAATAAATTAAAGAGTTCCTTAATTAGCGTTATTATTATAACGCAAAAGTTAACAATTTTATTTCGGAATTAAAAACCAAATAATCAAAATAATATAAAAGTTGTGAAAATCATTGCAAGTTAAAAAAAAAAAAAAATTTAAATTGGCGAACTTAATTGAAATTTGATAAAAATAATTGAAAAATGATTAAAATAGAAATAAAATAGAAATTACGAAATTGAAGAATATATCTGAAAAATGACGAAAATAATTGACAGTTGAAAAAAAATTCAAAATATAACTACATAATTACACAATTCAAAGAAATAGTTTAAGGGGTTACACCACTGTAGACGGCAAAAAAAAAGTGTTTTTTTGCGATTTTTTTTTTTTGGTAGAAGGAACAGAAGGAGGATAATTCTTTTTAAGGATATTGTTACACATCTTTAAAAGTTTAGAAAAAAAAATTTTTTATTTAAAAAAAATACAACATGGCGGCGTAAGAGCAACTTCTGTTAGACGGTTTTTTTTAAAAATTGCTCTACTGCAAGCAGTACACAGGGTGTAAAAATTGATCTGTAACAAAATAAAAAAATTTTTCTTAATCTACATTAGAATGGCTACAGAAATACGTAGGGGATTTTAAAAATATTCATTTTTGTTAAATTGGCGAGAATTCAAAGTAAAAGTCAAATTTTTGACCAAAAAAATGAGTACTTAATTGTGTCTAAAAAATCGAAATTATAAAATATCAAAAATCGGCTACGTATTTCTGTGCGGAATGTTGTTTTAAATAAATGATAAAAATTGAGAGTTAAAATAATAAAAATTGTTTGAGTTATACTGCTTGCAGATTTGCAAAAATGTGTTTTGAGTAAAACGCGTTGGCGTCACACCACTGTTGACGACTAAAATTAAGCTCTTTTTTGCGAATTTTTTTTTGTAGAAGGAAAAGTAAGAAAATAATAATATTATAGGATATATTTAGGTATGTCTTACAGTGAACAAAAAAAATATTTTTGATTGAAAAATGTTTTAAAATGGCGTCATTAGGACGTTTACCGAAGCATGTTTTTCATGAGACGCTTCGTAGCACCAAGCAAAGCTGTTGAAAAATTTAATCTGATGAAAAACAGGCACCAAACTTTTTTCCCTGTATTCTAGAGGGTTTAAAGCATCTTTTAAGCTAATAAAACAAAAATCGATTTTTTGAAAATTCTACAGTGGTGTAACCCCTTAAAAAATTAAACAATGAATATTAAATTTAAACAAAATAGTTGAAAAATCATAAAAATAACTGTTTGAAATAATTGAAAAATGAACAACTCGATTGGAAATCGAAAAAAAAATTGAAATTAAAGAAAATAATAAGAAGTTGAGGAAATAAATTCAAACACTTAAGAACTAAATTAAAATTAGAAAAAATAATTGGTAACTGGAACAAATATTACAAAATTATGAAAACATTCCACAATTGAAAACAAAATTTAAAAAATCTCTAGATTAATACACAACCGAACAAAATCATTTAAAAAATCAAAGAATAATTATAAAATTTTAAGGTAATAATTGAACATTGAAAAAATTGTAGAAAATAATTGAAAATTGCGGAAAATAATTAATATTAGAAACTATAGAAATAATTTAAAAATTGATGAAAATATGTGAAAAATAACGAAAATAACTGTCAATTAAAATCAAAATTCGAAAAATGACTATAGATGAATAGGGATCATTCACACATCACGTGATACAAATTTTAGCTATTTTGAACCTCCTCCCCCCTCCTCGTGATACTTTTTCTATTGCTAAAAAAATTAATTTCCATGGACCGTGATATTTTGCCTACCCCCCTCCCACCCCTAAATATATCACGTGATATGTGGACGACCCCTAATAGACAACTGAAAAAATAATTGAAAAAATTAAACAAGAAATATTAAATTTAAAGAAAAGAATTGTAAATTAAAAAATTAAGAAAATTGAAGGAATAATTGTTGAAATTAATTGTACATTTAACAACTGGATTCAAAATCGAAAAAAATAATTAAAAATTAAAGAAAGCAATTAAAAATTGATGAATTGAATTTAAATTTAAGTAATATTTTTAAAAATTGAAAAATGGAAATAAAAATTGAAGAATGGAATTAAAAATTTCAGAATGGAATTACAAATTTAAGAATGGAATTAAAAATTTAAAGAAATAATTGATTAATTAAATTTAAAATTAAAGAATCTTAATGATAATCAAAATAATAATAGAAAAAAGGCGATAATAATAATAATAATAATAATAATAATAATAATAATAATTGAATTGAAATTTTAAAACAATTTTGATGAGTGAAAAAAGTAATTAACAAAAATCCGAGAACTATTGAATATATAGGAATTAATGGAAAATCGATAAAAATAATTGAAAATTAAAGAAAATATTTGAGAATTGAAGAAAATAATTAAAAAATGAAAAAAAATCAAAGAATGGTAATAATAATCGGGATTAGAAATTTTTTTTTAAATTAATGAATAATCATAAAATTAAAGAAGAATAATAAATTGTCAATTAAAAACTGATGAAAATTATGCATAAAATTGTAGAAAATGAGTGAAAATTGAAAAATGATATTGAAATTTCAATAAAATAATTGATAATTAAAAGAAAATTTACAAAATGACTAAAATAATTAAATATTAAAGAAAATAATTTAGAAATGAGGAGAATAATTGACAATCGAAAGAAAAATTTCAAATTTGTCGAGAATAAACGACAACAAAACAAAATATCTACAAAAATTAAAGAACAATTAAACATTTAAAGAGAATAATTGTATATTGAAAACTGTTGAAAATTATAGCAACATAAAAATTGAAAAACATTGAATTGTTTCTGGTCATTTACAACTATAATTTTTGGCAATTACAAATAAGATTAATAATTTAATGAAATATTTGTTATTTAAATAAACTTAATATTTTAGATACTATTATCTAGAATTACTATTATCTATTGAGGGTTATCTCTATTCTTCAAAAGTTCTAACAACTCAAGTTTTAGTTTTTTTTTATTTAAAATAGTTCCAAACTTAAAACGCAGTTGCAACGAAATGTTGACTCAAATTTATTTTAACTATGCGATTAATAGAATCGATAATTTTTATTTTCTACTATGCATTAGTCATATTCTTGCCTCACTTTTCTCTAATTCATATAGTAGAAAACTACTAATTGCAATAGTGTAACTTTACTTTTAAAATAAGTAGATTTTTTTACTAATTTAATTAGTAGTTTTATACTACAAAATTAATAGTTCTCTACTAAAAATTAATATTTTTATACTAAAAAATAGTAAAATTCTTACTATTTTAATAGTAGCTCACTTTTCGCTAGTTCATTAGTAGAAAACCACTAATTCAGATTTAGAGAGTTTGCAAAGTAATAAAATTAATTAAAAATTGAAAAAATTGATTTCAAAATTATAATATTAATAATTGAAAATTCAAGAAAATTATTAAAATTTGAGAAAAATACTTTAAAATCGGGGAAATTATTTGGAAAAATAATGAAAATAATAAAAAATTGGAGAAAATATTTGTAAAGTAATAAAAATAATTGTAAATTGAATAAATAACTAAAATTTGAGATAAAGAATAAAAAAATTTGAATATTAATAAAAAAATAATTGAAGAATGACAAAAAGTAATTGAAAAATAAATTTTATAATAAAAAATCGATAAAAATAATTGTAAATTGAAAAAAATAATAAAAATTTGTAAAAAATCATTTTAAAAATTACAGAATATATTTCAGATAAACAAGACTACAATTACAATTATATTATATTATAATTCTTCGAACTTCAATTAATTTGAAATTTCATTGATTAAAAATGTATAATTAATCCACTCTTTGAGAACAGTAAGTTAAAAGTTATATTTAAAAATTTCTTCAATTTTGAAAAATTCTTTTCTTTTATGATTTTAATTATTTGCAACAATTTTCAACTATTTTTGTCATTTTTTAAAAATTCTCTTCAATTTTATTTTCATTATTTTTCATTTTTTCCCTTCATTTTTAAATTCTATTTTCCAAGTTTCAATTCTTTTCTGTAATCTTTGAGAATAGTAAATTTAAAATTATTTTAAAGTTTCTTCAATTTTTAACAATTCTTTTCTTTTACGATTATAATTATTTGCTACAATTGTCAACTATTTATATCATTTTTCAAAATTTTTCTTCAAGGTTTATCATTATTTTTCAAATTTTCTCCTAAATTTTAAATTTAATTTCCGAAAATTTCAATTCTTTTCTTTAATTTTTTCAAATAAAACTTTTTCAGTTTTAATAATTTCTTTCAATATCAAATTTTAGTTAAATTGATTACTAATTAATTTTCAACTTCTTTCGTCATTTTTCCATTACTTTTACAAAATATAGTTTTTTTTTAAATTTTAATCATTTTTTTCGAATTGTGAATTCATTTATCCACATTAAGAAATTTTTTTTTGTCTGTTATTTTGATATATGGAATTCCACAGGGCGATTTTTTTGCTCTATGGAATTTGCAGACGTACCATACACAAGTCGCCGCCCCTTAAAACATTCGATTTTAAATCTTTATTATGAATTGATAGAATTTGAGTTGCTCTTTCACATACAGAAATGAAAACTTTTCTATGTAATATACATATAGATAAATTGTAAGTTGATTAGTTTTTTTTTTTAATTTTTTTCTTGATTACTATGCAAATCCAATAATTTTTTCTTTAAATATCCAGAGTTTTTGGAGTCGCAAATTATACGAACTTGAAGTCACATTTTCAAAATTCGAAATGTCAGTCGAATTTCAAAAAAAATATTGGATTTTTATGATGGTTATCTAAGGATTACGAATTTGAAACCAAATTTTCGAAATTGGAATCTAACCATTTTTTAAAATTTTGGCGATTTTTCATCTTTCGTTTTTGCTCACATGTTCAGAGTTATTTTAGATTCTGGTTACACCAAATTGGAAGTATTATTTGCCTTTCATTTTTTCTATAATACACTCTCTAAATCTGAATTAATTAAAAACGAGTAATTAGTAAAACAAAATAACTAAAAAATAGTTAAAATTTGACTAATTGAATTATTAAACATAATTTTGATATCATATTAGTTATTTTGACATCAGCTAAAGATGAATTTAACTAATAATTAGTTATTTTTAACTAATTCAGATTTAGAGAGTATAGTTATTATTGACTGTACATAGTTGATCATTATGATGGTGTGTTCTTAATTATTATTGTTATTGAAGGTATGTGATTAACACAATGGTATATTATTGTTACTTTTAAATATATTTACCATTCGTAGTATATAGTTGATGATGATAACAATCTATTACCGGTTATTATTGTTGTTATGTTAATAGATGTTTAGTCATATTAAAGTTCTGATTTTGTTATTAAACTCAGGTATTAATAATAGGTATACAATTTTTTTCTTTATCGCATAATACGGCAATTTATTTGTAGATTAATTCTTAGTAATTGTAATGCAGACAAATAAATATTGTATAAATGTATAATAATAGTGTTATGTTTCATAAATAATGTATTATTATTCCTAATGTTTTTATTTAGAAAATGATAACACGGAAAGAAAGTATTTGTGTACCTAAAAATTATTAATTGGTGTATCAATCAAAATTGTTGTTTTTATATTTCAAATGACTGATGTATATGTTCGTTCATCAAAAAACGATGAATCTGTAGAAAAACATTTTATAATACATTAAAATAAAGTTTTAAGTTAATTTCTAGTCCACATCGTAATATTGGATCGACAATAAAACATATAACTATATTCATGTTAAATTCATATATTTTTTGCTTTACGTTACTATTTATGATTTACCGTTGATTCTATATAACATGTTGCACAGACTCTGACATCTGGAACAAAAATGGTATGGCGATTCCAATCAATTGATTGTTATAAGCCCATGACACGTTAAATGTTATGCCAACTTTCACTGGGTTCAGTTGAGTGTTTTTGGTACTGTGATGAATCTAGGTCATTTTCACATAAATTAGTATTTCCTGTTTGCTATATCACATCTTGGATCATATCTCTAAATTTGGATCAATTCATACCTACACTATGTATAATGAAATGGCAATTTATTAATCACCAGTATAAAAAATTTGTAAAGGAACAAGGAATTAATAATGATGTTGCGAAAAATAAAAACCTTTTAGACTTGAAATGAATGTGAAGTGAGTAGCAGAAAAAGTGAATAGTTAATTATTAATAAATAATATTATAAAAATGAAACTAATTATATAAATTTATGGAAAATGTTTTCCTCAAAAGTATAACCATAAACGTCTAATAAACTTAAAAATGCCTTTAAAAAGTATCAATCAGTATTTTCATAATCTGTAAATAAAGCCCATAAAGAAAAATCTTTAATGGTTAAATATAAGCATGAAGATAAGATAATTTTTTAAAACCTTGAATATCACTCGTATCTTCTGAAGCTTTCAATAATAATCCTTTGGAATTTATCAACACTCAATGACATTACAATATTGATAATTTATTCCTCCAATTATACATTCTAACGTTTTTATTTGACATTTAACTTATAACATTTGAAAAGTGAGCATTTAATAATAAGTCTGCTTTAGAGTTTATTTTTAAGAGAATTGTATATGAGAAAGAAAGATTTTAACATTTCGAAAGTAATGTTACTTTTGACATGTGTTTTGAGAAAGAAAGCGTACATCGATCCTTGTCAAAGGACGTCTTTTCATTGACATTCACTCGCCCACCCAAGACAGAAATATTGTCATGCAAGAGATTTTTTCAACGAATAATGATTTTCACGGACAGTTTACTAAAAACAGTTCACGCTTCATCAGAAATAATCGTTAAAGTTAACGATGGCGTCGAACAAGAGGCACCATGTTAAGGATTAAACGTGGCGTTCAAGATCTGACTTTTGCAAGAGTGGCACGTACACCACTTGTTGGGTGCACTTATAACGATCTCTCTCTCGTGTCTACATTCATCAGCTTATTTTCATGTTCATTTCAGAAGTAGATAGAAATTATCATTCTTTTTTTAATAGATATATTTTTGACTTCAATTTTTGGCAGGGCATCTAGCGATTAGTCAAATTAGGGAAATTGACGGAATTTGCAAAAAAGATCCAGGAATTATTTAAATGCTCCGAGAACTTTTTTATAAATTCTAGGAATTCGTAAATAAATCCAGAAAATTTCAATTTTCATCTTATATTCATTAGCAATTTAAAAAATTAAATTATGAATGATTATAATGCGATCTAAAAATTTTTGACAGAAAGAAAATAAAAAAAAAGTATTTTACATAGACGTTCTCAAAAAACTGACAAAATTCAAAATGGAGGCTTCAAAAACAGAGTTTGAAAGTCCAAATTATTTTTTAACTTTTGATTAATTTGAAATTGAATTTAGGAAGACTTTAAGCTGCTTATCACAGATTTTGTGTTATCGAATGAATTTTAAAAATTTTCGATTTGGAAACTCGGACTAAATTTTTTTGAATTAAAAACAATTTTTTGAGTCCGCTATATTTTATCGGAAATTTTTAAAATCTAGCTGAAACCATATTTGTAATAAGGATTCAAAAAGCCCTATTTCACTTCTATTTCTCTAAAATTTTTAAAATTTTTAAATTTTAAAATCGCCGTTTAGAATACAAAGTTTAGAAAATGTATTTTTTGACAAAAAATTCGTAATAAGGGACCCTAAGAACCCCCTTAAATTTCACTTCGATTAATAAAAAAATTGAAAAAAATTTTTAATTTTGAAACCCCGTTTTTGGGACAGACATATTGAATTTTTAAACAAGATTTGATTTTTTGAAAGCTTCAATGTTAATAAACAGGACCTTTCGGGTCAGCATAATATTTTAAAAATTCCTTCCAAGTATAACAATTTTTAGAAGAAACTTCAAAAAATCGTTTTTTTTAAGTGACTGTAACATTGTACTCTCTAAATCTAAATTAGTTAAAAATAACTAATTATTAGTCAAATTTGGCTGAGTTTTTGTTTCATCAATTAGTGAAATTAGTAAATAGTTATTAGTAAACAAGTAACTAAAAAATAGTTGAAATTTTATTAATTGAATTAGTAAACAGAATTTTACTAGAGTATATATTAGTTATTTTGACATAACCTAAAAATGAATTTGACTAATAATTAGTTATTTTTTAGGCAGTGATTAGTAAAAATATAATTATTTAAATTTGTGGCTGACTTGTTGCTTTCAAATTAGTTATTTTTAACTAATTCAAAATTAGAGAGTAAGAAAATTTTGTTTTAAAAATTTCGATTATGGAATCTAAAGAAGCATACAATTTTACATAAAACATCTTTTTATTAAAAAATCTTTTACTAAAAAAAGTTCTTATATTTTACAAATATTTTTAACATTGTAAACAAAGCCGCTGAATTATGATTAAAACATCCATCTAAATGAAGGTTAATTATAGTTAATTCAAGGTATAAATCATTCAAAACATTTAAATTTCAATTAGTCAAAATTTAAATAGTAAAAAATAGATTGTATTGTAATTTAATTTGATTTAATTGAAAAATTTATGACTTTTTTCTAATTTTCAAACTTTATCATAAAATTTTTCCCTCTTTGAATCTTTCATTAAACTTTTTAATTCAATAATCATTTTATTATTTCTTAGATATTTTTAAAAAATATCAGGTTTTTCATATATCTATTTATTTATTTATTTAAATACATATACGAACATATTTGTTCTTTTTATTATTTCTTATTTTTCAAAAAATATTTTTAGCTATATTCTTTTTGTTTTCTGTATAGTTTTACACAATTACTAAATTTTTATCATTTTTTAAAAATGTTTCCTTACTCTTGCTTTTCATTTCTTTTGTTCTTCTCTTTTATATTTATATTTTCATTAATTTTTTTTTTTTATTCAAATTATTTTTGTTTATTTCATACAATTTTCATTTCATAACATTTCGAAACTTTATTTTTTTTCTAGTTAATTTTTAAATTTATTTTTATAATGGAAGAAGGGGAGGGGGGGTGTAGTTTTTTAAAAAAATTTTACCTTCTCTTTAGATTCGCAAGTTTTTTGCTGTACAATTAGTACTCACTTCTTAAAAATATTTTGTTTAATTTCTCGCAATTTTATTCAGTCTTTTATAAAATCTCTAGATTTCATGATATTTAAAAATTTTTTTTTAGAATATTATTTTAAAAATGTATCTAATGTTCCAAACTTTTGTTCTTTTTTTATAAGATGTTTTTCTACTTTTTTAAAATTTTCTTGCTTTTGTGAATAATTTTCTAAACTTTTTTCGTTATAAAGAAATTCGTTATTTCTTTTATAGACTTTTAAATTAATATCCTGGCCTTTTTATATTTTCTTCTTTTATTCTTACTGTTTCTTATTTTTTAGATTATTATTTTCCATAATTTTATAATTTTGATTGCTTTTTTTCTAATTTTCTAATTTTTTTTGTAAATTTTCTCCTATTTTTAAAACATCACTTTATTATTATTTTTAATTGGATATTCGTAGCTTTTAATTCGCATTCCTTTAAACTTTTTGACTTTTCCTAAAATTTTTTTCATTTGACTTTATATTGTTTCTTCTTCTAAAATTTTATTTTTTACATTGTTTGAACTTTTCATAAATTTATTATCTTTTCCCCCATTATTTAAAGATATTTCCCTTTTTTTAAAACTTTTTAATCTTTATTTTATAATTCCTAATTTTTCAAAAACATTTATTCGGTATAGTAAATTTTCCCATTTTATCGTCATTTTTCTATATCTCAGAAATAATGTTCCTTTTCTCAAACCTGTTTATTTGTTTTCTTTTAATTCCCCATTTTTCAAGAAAATTTATTTACTTCTTTTTTCTTAATTTTTAAGATTATCTTATCAATTTTTGCAATTTTTTCAAAAAAGTTTCTATTTAATCAAATATTTACGCTACTTCTTTAATTTATTTATTTTATTTAATAATTTTCTTAATTTTTTTATTTTTAATAAATTTTTGAATTTTTTTGGTAGGTATTTCTATTATATTTTTGTTTTTGATTTTATTTTTGTTCTTAACCAATTTGTCTTTGTTTTTTTACTATTTTTAACAAGATGATCTTCGACATTCTTATTTTTGCATTCATAATAATGTTTTGAACACGTTCTGTAATTTTATCACAGAATTTCTGATGCTTTAACCCAATCTCGATTATTCTGCGAAACTCGTTAATCCCATATTTATAATATAGTTATGAAATCGTATATAACCCTTCTATAATTTTCTTTACAAAAACAAGTTTCTTCACTAACCATTCACGAGTTTCAAAATCAAAATCGATTTCTAATTCGAGCCTCGATTTCTCTGTGCGGATACACATAAGATTGGGA
This sequence comes from Ganaspis brasiliensis, assembly GCA_037103525.1. NCBI lineage: Eukaryota > Metazoa > Arthropoda > Insecta > Hymenoptera > Figitidae > Ganaspis > Ganaspis brasiliensis. Next base: position 476,353 of record JAZKLR010000303.1, read on the forward strand.
GCACGCATCCATTCCAAGAAGGTCAATTACATTTCACCTGTCAGAATCATAAGTGACATTTCGTGGAATTTTCTAAACGAAATCTTGATTGCTTCTTAACGCCCAATTTGAATTGAATCACTGGGAATATTGAACACGAGGAAAAAGTGTTTTTATCCACTAGTGGGCATATTTTATTGAAATGCGCACAATTTGAAGAAATAGGGGGCAAAATGGTTATTAGAATGATCAATAAGCAGGCGGAGCAACAAGGCAGAAAAGTAGAGTAATGCGCGTGCCTTCTGGCATTTTCTTATAAGAAGCCAAGCTCTGCCATCATGCTGTCACCTGATCTCGCAAAAAGTCACCAATCCGATGAAACTGTCAGGCATTTTTAAAAGCGCTTTCTAAACCTTTTCCACATAATTGAGAGGGAGAAATTGACCGATCACGGGAGTAATTGTCGTAATTCGTCGACAATTTTATTAGGTTCAGACATTATGGATTACTCGTTATAGGTGGAGCACACTTGTTAGACTTTACGGACTTTCGATAATCGGTTTGCCCTCGGGCACCAGCGACCATCCGCTGGTTTCACTCGATTTGTGCCATGAACTCAGATCTATATTCGATGCATCATTAACCGGAAGGCAAACATCAGTGTAGTTAAAATTACATAATATTTCTTATAATATAACAATTTTCAGTCTAGTGTATCAAATTTTACTGAATAAATCTGTGGCGTAACAATAGGGCATGTTGACGATGTGATTTAATTATATATAGGGTTGTGCACGACACGATATTTTATAGAGTATCGTCTCGGTCTCGAAAAAATGAAAAATCCACTGCAAAAACTACTGTCTTCTAAGTGTCTTATTTTAAGACATTTTGGTGTCTAAGACGCAATTAATGTCTTAAAATGAGACACTTTCTGCGTCTTATATACAAAAAAGGCATCAAAATGTCTTAAAATAATAAGACACTCAGAAGACAGCAGTTTTTGCAGTGTCGATGCTATCGTCTCGGTATCGTATCGGCCCACCTAAAAAACTCTCTGGCCCACCCTAGAAAGTGCCCCCCCCCCCTTTCTTAGAAAATTTCAAATAAAATTTTAAGCGATCCTATAGTTGAAATTCAAGGCAACAATTTTAAATTGAAGAAAATAAAAGTAAAAATTAAAGAAAATAATTGAAAAACGAAAAAATTAATTTTAAAATAACACTGCAAAAACAGGTGTCTTAAATTGTTCAAAAATGTCTTAAATTAAGACATTTTTCGTGTCTTAGACACCAAAAGTATCTTAATTTAAGACAGTTTTGTCCAATTTAAGACACCATGTTTTTGCAGTGAAAAAGAATTTAAATTAAAAATTGAAGAAATTCCTTAAACAATAATCGAAAATTAAAGATTATAAGTTAAAATGTACGACAATAATAATTAACAGATGAGAAACAGACGAAATTTGGAACAATTTATTTAAAAATAAGAAAAATGATTAAACTTGAAGACAATACTTTAAATTTAAAAAAGGAACAAAAATACTGGAAAAAATTAAAGACAACTCTCTAAATCTGAATTAGTTAAAAATAACTAATTTGAAAGCAAAAACTCAGTCACTAATTCAAATAGTTATATCTCTACTAATCATTTAGTGAAAAATAACTAATTATTAGTCAAATTCATTTTTAGGTTATGTCAAAATAACTAATATTTTAGTAAAATTCTGTTTACTAATTCAATTAGTTGAATTATAACTATTTTTTAGTTATGTTTTTACTAACAATTAGTCATTTATTTACTAATAATTAGTTATTTATAACTAATTGATGAAACAAAAACTCAGGCACGATTTTACTAATTATTAGTTATTTTTAACTAATTCAGATTTAGAGAGAAGATTAAAAATAAAAAATTGTAATTGAAATTTCAAGAAAATAATTAAAATAACAAGAAAACAAATTCATTATGACTAAACTAACTGAAAATTGAAGAAAATAATTTTAAAAAAAGGTAATTAAGTAATGACAAAAAAAAAATAAGTTGAAAAAAAAATTCAAAAGAGAAGAAGGAAAAAAGTATTGAAAAAATTCATTTGAAAATAACAAATAAAATAAATTATTCATTATAAGTTAAAAAAAAAAAATAATAAAAAATGTAAAAAAAAATTTTTTGAATTTAAAAATGAAAAAAATAATTAAAATGGAAATAATAATTTAAATTGAAAGAAGTATCATACAAATTGAAGTCATTAATTGAAAAGCAACAAAAATAAATTAAGTTTTTAGACTGCCTAAGAAAATGGAAGATATTTTTGAAAAATTATGAAAAATATTGATAAAATTGATAAAAGATAAATAGAAATTTTCTATCCTTAGAAAATGTAAAATACTACGAATATAAGATTAATAAGAACTAAAATTTCAAATAAAATACTGAAAAATTAAGAAAATCTGAAAAAAATAATTGAAAAATAATGAAAAATATTTTAAAATACATTAAGAATGTAATTAAAATTTTAAAATCACCTAGAAAACAATGTAAATTGTTCAAACAATACTTTAAAATCGCTGAAAATAACTTGTTTTAAATTTGAAATATTAAAAAATAGTCTGAAATTGAATAAAATAATCGAATATTTAAAACAATACGCAAAAATTAAAGACAGAAACTGAAAGTTGAAGAAACACGTTAAAAAATATCAAACATAATTAAAAATTGTACATTTCAAGTTAAAATTGAAGAAAATAATTGAAAGAAGAAGAAATATACAAAAAATGACAAAAGTAATTGAAATTGATTACAACAGTTCACTTATAACTGAAGAAAAAGTGAAAATTTAAGATAATAATTAACAAAATAAAACATTCATTTTGAAATGACAAGAAAAATTTTAATTCAAGAAATTTATTTGAAAACACAAAAATAATTGAAATTGAAGACAATATTGTAAAATTGAAGAATTCTGTTTGACAAAAGATATAAAAAATAATTAAAATTTATAGGCTACAAGTAGAAAATTGAAGGAAAAATCGAGAATTAAAGGAAATTATTTCAAAATGGGAAAAACAATTCGAATTCAAGACTATAATTAATTATTAACAAACATTATTGCAAAATTTAAATTTTAATTAAAAATTCAAAAAATAAATAATTGAAAGCAGAAGAGAATTACAGAAAATTAAAAAAAATTAGTTTAAAAAATAAAAGTGTAATTTTCATAAATTAAACAAAGTAAATGAAAATCGAAGAAAGAAAATAGAAAACATCTCAATTAATTTAAAAATTAGGAAAAAATTTTAATTGAAGACAGAAATTTATAAAATGTGGAAAATAATTAAAAATTGAAGGCATTTAACAAAAATGCCGAAAATAATTGAAAGAAAAAGAATAATCAAAAATTGAAAAGAAACAATGCAAAATAAGAAAAACAATTCCACTTGAAGACAATAATTTAGAATTGTAAAAGAAATTTTTATTTGAAGAAATTCAGTATAAAATAATCAATATAATTGAAAAATATAAGTTACGAGTTAAATTTGTAGAAAATAATTGAAGAAACTCATTTAAAAGTAGAAAAAGTAATTGAAATTGTAGACAAAACAGATTTAAAGTAAAGAAAAATGAGAAATAAAGAAAATAATTGAAAAACGAAGAAATTGTATTTAAATATATTTTTAAAAATTGAAATTTGAAAAAAGTGCTTAAAAAGTGACAACAACAATTAAATTTACAGGATTAAAATTATAAATTGATGATATTCCTGAAAAAAATAATTGAAAACTAATGACAATAAGATAAAATATGCAAAAATGAGAAAAATAATAAAAATTAAACACAATAGTTTTTTAAACAAGGAGCAAAAATTCCTGATGAAATTTAAGGCAAGAATAAAAATAAAAAATTATAATTGAAATTTAAAGAAAAGAATTGAAATTTCAAGAAAACAATTTGACTTTGACTAAAATAACTGAAAATTGAAGAAAATAATTTTAAAAAGAAGGTTGTTAAGTAATGACAAAAAAAATGAAATTGAAAACAAAATATAAGAATAAAATTGAAAATTTATTGAGGAAATTTACTAGAAAATGACAAATATAATTGAAGATTGTTGATTGCAAGTTATATTTGAGAAAATCTTTTAAAAATTTTGTTTTAAATTAAAGATTGGGAAAATTAATTAAAATAGCAATAGAATCTCAAAATTGAAGAAATATAAATAATAAATTAAATTAATTCGTTGAAAAATGTCAAAAATAATTGAACATTGAAGAAGTAAAGTGAAAGTTGAAGAAATTCGTTAGAAAATGACAAAAAGTGATTGAAAATTGTAGTTTTCATGTTAAAATTGATAGAAAGAATTCAATGAAGTAGAAAAACATTGATCTATAAGTTGACTGAAATTTTATGTCTCAAATCGCACAATCGTGAATTCTTAAAAATGAGAGAATATTGTGAAAAATTGAAAAGCGCGACCTTTAAAAATGGTTTAAAAAATTAATCAAATATATGCGCATCTTTTTTTCTATACCAAAGATCTATTTTTGGGTTGCGTTATAGAAAATTAAAAGTTTACCTTTTTCTGGGGCACCAAAATTTATGTGTATATACTTTTAGACTACAGGCCTGGACCTGACCCACCCTACAAAAATGTTCTAATAGTTACGCCTATGATCGTATCGGTCTCGTCATTAAAATTATGGTATCGATCATTAAAAATACTGTTAAAAAAAGACATTTATACACTCTAAAAATATGTGTCTTATTTTGTCCTCACTTTTAAGACATTTTAGGGTGTCTTAATTTTAAACCATTGAGAAAGTGTCTTAAAAATACCTGTAAGACGCTTTCTAAACGTCTTATGTCTTAAAATAAGACACTTGTAAGACACCTGTTTTTATAGTGTAAGAGCTGAGTGTAAATTTTTGGATTTTTTTAAAACACCTTTTATTATACATTTAAATTATTTGTTTTGCGAAACTTATGGAAAATTTTCTGCAAAATCAGCCAATCCAAGTACGACGGAATATTAAACCCCAATCGCTAAAATTAGCTTTGAAACTTTGTAAAGAGTTCTTTACGGAATAATGGAAAAATTCCGACAAGATACATCAGTGACGGAAATCTACTTATTTAAATTTTTAAAAATTCGACTCTTAAATCATATATTTAATTGTCAAAACATTGAATCAATTATAAATTTTATTCCTACAATTTTTTGTTCTTAATTTGAATTATTTTCTACAATTTTTTTTAGTTCTAAAATTTGATATAATTTTAACTGTCAATGAGAAGTATGAATACAAAACTTCATGAATACACATAATTTGGTTTAAATAACAAATTGATTGATATAAATGCTGTGTGGGTACATCTATTTTTAAGAATATACGTACGAGAGTATGCAAGTGGGAGTGTGGGGGTGCGGGAATGCATAAATTATAAAATATATAAATAATTATAATTATAATAATAATTATCTATTATTAGCCGCATGAAGTAATTTTACGACAAAGTGTCAGTAAAATGATGGTATAAATATGGATTTATCGTAAGTTGTAGGCTGCGGGTTTAATGAACTAAAAGATCCCGAGTTTCTTACTGCCATAAATTTTCTCCTCGCGGCAGAAAGGCTAATATAATGAAGTAGTACAGCAAACAAAGTGGTTCGGAGATCATCACCGAGGTCCAGATCGCACAAGTGCGTGACTCTAAGCGCTAAGTCGATCCTGAGTGAAAAAGCCTGCTCGGAAGCTGACCAGCATCATGTACCGGATCATTATTTCAGAGCGAATGAACGCAATGGAAAATAAATAACTTCCTTGCGATTCAATTTTATGTTGCAACTGGAATTTTTTCAAGAGAAGAACGACGCACTTCAGATGATAAATTACGCTAAATCTTTAAGTATTATTTCTGCATTCGAGGCTGAGTGTCTAAATCTGAATTAGGCAATTTGTTATGCTGAATTAGTGTCTATGTTTGCTGATAATAAATTAGTTGTTCCGTCACTTTTTATATTTTTGTCTCAGAATGAGAAGGTATTAATTTTGTGCGATTTTAGACTCTTTTCTAAGAAAAAAAAAATTGTCGTTTTTTTACTAGGTGAATTACAAACCGACATACACGGTTATGTCTCAAATAGTATTAACTTAATTTATTATTTAAATTTTTTATTTTTGTGGTCTTGACGGTTTTGATGTAATATTATGTATAGTTATAGGTTATGTATAGTTTTTTTCATAAAAGACATCATGGTTTATGTATAGTTTTTTCCTAAAAAACTATTTCAAACAATTCATTACTAATTTAAAAAAATATTTAATTTGACAAAAAATAGTTATATAAAAGAAATTACTACATCTAAGAATCAGGAGTTGATCGAAACGAGGTTTTTGAGGGAAAGAGATTCAATGAATTTTTATTTACATAAAAATAAGTTTTTAATGTAATTTCAGTTATAATATTTGAAGCAAAAGTTTACTGCTATTGCGTAATGAAGATGAGAATTAGAAATGATTAAAAAGGTGAATATTATTAAAGTGTATTCCCCTGAATAGTTTTGTAAAATTTACAACAGGTTCATTGTAACAGTAATATGTATTGTATATGGTTAGTTGAAGTACTATTGTACTATTTTATTTAAAGGTTCAGTTTTTAATCCAGAAAGAATACTGTAAAGAATTTAACGTGATTTATCATCTAAAATAAGATTTGTTCTTTTCTTTAAAAATTATGCAATTAAAAAAAATTATCATTCAATAAAATGAATCGCAAGGTGAATGGTATACCTACTAATTGAAAAGCAGAGAAAGTCGAGATTTTAGATTTTTAGATGATTCTGACATGATCATTCCATTTGTTGATTATTGTAGCAACAGTAACACATGTTCATACATTAATGAAACATTGTTGTATTGATGATACACTTTTGCAATTATTGATGGTGGAGTATTATAAACCATTGCAATTATTAGCACAACCTTGTTGAATTAGTGACACATTCACACACATGATTGATTATTATTGTAGTTTCTCCTGCTGTTGATCATTACTATTGTTAATGATATATGGTTGATCATTATTTTCATTAATCGCACCGACTTGATTCCTGTGATAATTTGTAAAAACAATCTTTCATTCAGAAGTGGTGCGCTCTTTTACATTTTCTTCATCATTCCCTTTTATTTCTTTCATTTTAATATTTATACTTTCTTCACAACTTCTAAAATATTTTCCACAACATTTCTTTACATTTACATTTTCTTTCAAATTTCGATAATTATTTCTAATAATTTCTATGAAATTTTTATCTATATTTAAATGTAACTATTTATTTATATCTATATCTATTTTTTAATAATATTATTGACACTCTTTAACTTTCTTATATTAATGTACTTTCAATACATTTTTCTCATGTTTTACATTCTCCTAATGTAAAATACAACTTTTTAAAAATTTCTCATGTTAATGTTGTAGAAATATTTGCAATTGTAAAATGAGGAACACAGTTTAAAAAAAACTCATGCAAACGAAAGTGTGAGAAAGAATCGTAATCATCCTGATGAACAAAACATATTCAGAGGAGAAGGTGAATTGATCTTGATGGACAAAAAATAAAGCTTACATCCATAAAACACAAGCAGTGGCCAAATACCGTGGTCGCTTTGGTCAATTAAGTGCTGTTTCGTACTCTTACCCGCATAATTTCGACACGAGGATCGTTAAAAATCTTTGTAGCGACCTGACCTGCAAACAGGGCATAAAGAAGAGAAAGATCGTGACAAAAAATGGAAAAAGAGAAGCACAAAAATACCTGGTTAAATAAAACCTGAATAGGGTTAAAATGAGTATATAATTGTTAATAAAATCTCAATCGGGGCAGGGTAAAAATGAGTATACATAATTGTTCAGTACAAACAAATAATTTTGAAAATCCCACTTGAAAAAGTTCTCTAGAATTTTTTTGGAGTGGTTCTCGGAAGTTTTCCGAGAATTTTTCGGAAACTTTTTCAAGTAGAAAGTAATGACCATGGAGTATAACTTTTTCGGGAAACTGCCTAAAATTTAGTATTTTTTAAATCTGAATTATTTAAAAGGGACTACTAATTCAATTAGAGAACATTTTCACTACTTTTTAGTAATTTTTCACTAGAATTTCAGTCAAGAAGATAAAAATGACTAAATCAAATAGTTGAATTTTACTTAAAACTAGTACAAATAATGACTAATTTAAATTAGTGACCTAATTTTTACTAATTCAAATTTAGAGACTACTTTATGAAAAAAAACTGGAATTTGTAAAAAGAATTTTTCAGAAATTCCAGGAATTCGTAGATAATTCCAAAAAATTTCAATCTTACATTTTTTAATAACTTGGAAAATTGGATTTGAAATGGTCAGAATACAAACTAAAACTTTTGGCTCTAAAGAAAATGAAAAATAATAATGTTAAATTTTAATAACTCAAAGTCATTAAAATTTAAATAAACCCCAAACGTCAATTAAATCAAATTTTAATTTATTCAAACTTTTAAAATTCAATTAATCCTCTTAATATGCAAAAATTAATTACTTTGCATTTTATGTAAACTTAATTTAAATATTCCCGAATTCTTTTCTCATGTTCTAACTTTATAATAAATTTGTTCCTTATTCGTATTAAATTCTTTTTTATATCACTCTTTGACTTTTTAATGAATTTTTCAATTTAATAATCATTTTTCTGCTTCTGAAAAATTTCTAAGTAATGTAACTTTTTTCCTGTAATTTCTTATTTTCCAATCAACATTTTCAGTATTTTGATTTTATTTTGTGTATTTTTAGCAATTTCTTAATTTTACCACTTTTTAAACAATTTTCTTTTGTTTCTACTTTTTTTTGTTTTATAGATTATCTTAAAGTTTCTTCTTTTTTTAGTAAATTTTTTCAATTTCCTCAATTGTTTTGCAAATTCATGATTTACCCTTAAGTAAAATTTTTAGATTTTATGATTTTTAAAAAATAACTGTTAGATTTGTCTTCAAAATATATCTAGTGTTTTAAAAACGTTTTCTTTTTTAAGTTGTTTCCATATTCTTTTGAAATTTGCTTCATTTCGTGAATGATTTTTTAAAATTGATCTTTTTTAAAGAAATTTGTTTTTCCATTTACAGACTTTTTATTCCTCTTTTACATTTTCTTATTTTATTCTTGCTGTTCCTTATTTTTCTGTTTATTTTCCATAATTCATATATTTTTGAGTATTTTTAAAAATATTTTTTTACTTTTTCATAATTTGGAATTTTTTTGGAACATTTTTTCTCTTTTTAGAAATATTGCTTTATTATATTTTTGGTTCTTAGTTTTTCTCATTTCTTTTTTAAACTTTCTGACTTTTTAAATTTCCTTAATTTTTTTAAGTTTACTCGTTTTTATTCATTTTTTTAATCATTCTTTAAACTTATTTATTTTCTTAAAAGTGTTTTTCCATGTTTTAAAACTTTAATTATTATTCCATTTAAGTTTTTATTTTTTAAGGGCATGTGACGGATTATGACGTCAGTGGTATATGCAAAATTTGTCCGTAACTTTTCTCTTGAAATATTGAATATTTCCTCACGAAAATTGATACAATTACCTAAAATGTCATTCGAAAGTTTTCTCTGACCCAAATTTGTTTGAATTTTGACCCAGAATTAATGTTGGAAATTTTTTGAAAAGTAGCACATTTTTTAAAAATTAATTAAATTAAAATTCAAACAAATTTGGGCCAGAGAAAACTTCTTAATGACATTTTAGGTAATTGTATCAAGTTTCGTGAGGAAATATTCAATATTTTAAGAGATAAGTTAGGGACAAATTTTCCCTATACCAGTGACGTCATAATCCATCACATGCCCTTAAATGAAAATAATTGGTTATTTTTATTTAAAAAAAAAAACAGTTTATTTTTTTAAATACATTTTACTATATATTTTTGTATTTAATTTTCCTAGTTAACAGTAGATTATCCTCGATTTTTTTTTATTTTTGCGTTCATAATTGTATTTAATAAATAAATAATAATGTTTTTAATCATTTTTGAAATTTTATTTCTTTTTACAATTTATTAGATCTTTTGAAATTTTTTTCCTTGCTTGTTTAATAATCTCACTTGTTTTCTTAAATGGATTAATTAAAGTTTTGGAAAATGAAAAATACTTTTTCTTAGACTTTTTGATATGTTTTCGTTGATTTTTCTTTTTTTTTCATAAAACTTATCCTGTTTCTAAAATTTTAAATAATTTTTCTGTTTTCTTTTTGTAGTTATTTTTTAAACTCATCTTATTTTTTTTAAACTATTTAATATTTAATTAGTACAGTTATTAATCATTAAAGAAACAAATCAAGGAAAATAAAAGCCGCGTGTAAAAGAGGGATCTAACTCAATTTAGTTAAATTTAAATTTAATAATTATTTAAATGAAATAATTAAATTTTAATTAAATAGGAAAATATTTTTTATTTAATATCCTCTTTCAATTTCTGTCACAACAATTTTACAACACTGGGATTTTGAAACTAAAATTTAAAAAACTAAATTAAATAGTTAAATTTTACTTATAACTATAGTAGAAATAATTATACTGATTTAAATTAGTAACCTAATTTTTACTAATTTAAATTTAGAGACCACTTTATGGAAAAAAAACGGGAATTTGTCGGGAATTTCTAAAAGGATTTGAGAATGTTTTAGAAATTCCAGGAATTTGTAGATAATTCCAAAAAATTGCAATTTCAATCTTGCATTTTTTAATAACTTGAGAAATTGGATTTGAAATGGTCAGAATACAAACTAATACTTTTGGGTAAAAAGAAAATGAAAAATAATAATGTTACATTTTAAGAACTCAAAGTCATTATAATTATATTGTCACGTTTTTAAAACGTACACTCTTCAAATACAGGTATCTTACAATTATAATTAGACATTTTACAAAATGCTTAAAAATCGTATTTAAACACAGCTAATAAATGATAAAATATTGCCAAGAATTTCAAATGAAGAAAACTTCACTGAAACAATATTTTACAAACTAAAAAATTGTATTTCGAAAAAAAGAAATTTCACGTTTTTTAAAAAATTGATACCTCTTAGATCCCTCTTCGACACACGGCTTCAATTATCACAGTTTGTAATCCGGGGATTTAAAAATGATTATTAGAGACTGTTATAAATTGGTGCTATGAAATTTTATTTATTCATAAACTTCAAAAGCACGCACTCGTTAAATTAATAAGAAGTGCATTAGGATAGGTTGTATTTAAAAGAAAACTGCAGAGTTTCTAATAATTTACACTTTAATGCGAACGGCTAACAGCAGACTGACTCAACTGTGGTTGTTAGTACAGATTTTGGGGGTAAGATTTGACGAAGTGGTGGAAAAGACAACATTTTAACAAAAAATGGAAAGGGAAATATAATTTATGAATTTGTTTTGGCCAGATTTTTCAAACAGATATTAGTTTACAACTTAATCCGAGATGCTGGAAACGCATTAGGCAAAATGTCGCCAGACGTACAAAGATTGCTTTTAACCCCGTGAAGAAATTTCCCTATCTAGAACTAGTCTAGACCGGTGACGGTGCACCCTACCGGGGCCTCGTGGGGACCTCATGGGGCCCTGGTTGGGAAAGCGTGAATTCTCTAGATAGGGAATTCTTGTCAGGCCCTAGTCGGGACCGAGACAAAATTTCTACACGGGACAAGTTTATTGCGAGAGATGGCCTTCCGTTAAAAAGGGGATTAACAAATAAAAGGGTCATTTTTCGGATTAGATTTTAAGTATTTTTATGGCCAACATCTGTAAGCAATTTGTTTTAAGTGACAATAAATTTTCAAATCGTAGAGCGTAGACTATACTTTTAGGTATAATTTAGAGAAAACAGATTTTACGGAAATTTATTCCTGGTCATTAAATTTAAACATTTGAGAACTGAACAGAGACTCTGTAATGATAAAATTTAAAACAAAAATAGGTAAAATTTGACAAAATGATAGAACTAGGAAGAACTTGGATAAAAAAAGAAGGGGGAAAGTTTGGAAATATAAGGGCTAAATTGATTCGTGGCAGGATCAGGAAAGAAAAGAGGAAGCCCGTTTAGAAAAGATGGCACAACGTACGCGAATAAAAGACGCGTAACAGGGCCGATTGAGATGGGAGAGGGAAGTCGCTAAACGACATTCCAAACTGACCATCCAGCGCCACCCAACGGTAACCAACGCACGAATTCGAAGAGGCTTCCTCTATAAGATGTCATGGGGTTCAGTGGGGTTTGACTTTTAAACAGCATCCTGTGCACCTGTCACGAATCACTTTGCACCTTTGATCGCACCAAGCCTTTTACGAGTCAAGATGCTGTCAATGTCAATATTACATCTCCTTAACAAATATTACGTCTTGTTCAATCTAACAGTTTATTTAACTGAAAATAGCAGTACCAGATATATCGCTTTATAATAAACCATTAATTAATATCTACCATCACAAAAGCTATCATTTTCCCTAGATTCAAATTTTTCTAAGGATATCGAGAGTGATTTAAAATTCAAGACCTTCAAGAACTGACTGATATAGTGAAATTAAAATAATTGCAGCATTTTAGAATAATTAATCTGACCTTAAACGTATGGGCTTGATCAACAATAAGGCTACGGTGAGATGCTCTAGCGGTGCCGCAATACTCGAGTGGCAAAAGACTCGATTAATTCTTGTAAAATGATGGTTTAGCAGAATGCGAAGTCAATAGCTGTCTTCAGTAATGGTGATCTTCACGCGAAACTAATTTGCACTTGAGAAGGTTAGATTAATGACGTTAATTCTTCCATGCAATCGACTCTAATTTCGTAAAACGAGAAGCAGCGATATGCATAAATTGCGGCGGTTTTTAGAAACCTTACTTTAAAATCTGCAAATTGAGTGAAAAATTGTCCACTGTAGTGCAAAAATAGGTAACTTCTTGGTATCTTAAAATAAGATGTAAGACGGTCAATAGTATCTTAGACTAAGATATATTAAGATACTTTATTCCTATTGTAACATCTTAAAATGAGATACTTTAAGTAATTAAAAATTGACTATACCATAGTATCTTAAAAAAGCTACCAAAACATCTTAAAATTAGATACTTCTTTTTGCAGTGTGATCAATTGAAAAATTTTAAATAAATGTCTAAACAAGATTAACATGATCCAAATATTCAGATAAATTAATAAATGGGTATCATTATTTATTTGTCGCTACCCGTATGGAAAAGTTCGATGTGTGATAAGCCCCAGTTTCTGATTTAAGCAGATAATAATAAAAACAATTTTAAGATAAAAATAAAGAACTAATAGAAATAATTTCACAATTTTAAGAATTAAATCGAAGTTTTTTAACATTCACTTTTAGCACATTTTATAAATTACATTTTCAAGTAATTAAATTTTAGTGGTGGAATAATTATAGGACTTTGCAATCGCATGTGAATAACCTACAATTAGATAGGTCTGCTAGATTAATAAAAATTTTGTTTTGACCTAAACTCAAAATACTATTTATTTTTGTACTACTTATTTCATCACGACAAACAATGACGCAATAACAGAAATAATATAACTAGAGTTGTGAAGAGGTAATATTACCTGAAGAACGGTAATAAGAACGAGAACATAACCGAGAATATAGCCAACCAAAATTCTAATCGAGAATTTATAAGAATTTATTTATTTTTATTTATTTATCAAATTAAGTCAAATTTTCTCAATCAATGTACGAAAATAGAATCTCTAGTGTCATTTTTATTAGTAATGATTTGAATTTTAATGTTGATAGTAGGAATTATACGTAATAACTATAGCAACATTAAAGAAAAACTTTGCATTGTTGTTGGTGATTTGAAACTATAAATTTTTGCAAATGTAAAAAATGAAAATTACGAAATTGAAGAATATATCTGAAAAATGACGAAAATAATTGGCTGCTGAAAACAAAATTCGAAAAATGGTTACATAATTACACAATTATTGAAAAGAATAGTTTAAAAAAATAAACAATAAATATATTAATAAATAAAAACAAAATAGTTGAAAAATTAAAAGAATAAAAGTTGCAAATGATTGCAAATTAAACAAGTGGATTGAAAATCGAAAAAATAATAGAAATTAAAGAAACAAAAAAAAAATTGAGGAAATAAGAAATTAAGAAATAAATAAAATTAAGAATTAATTTAAAATTTGAAAAAATAATTGATAATTGAAAAAAAAAATTACAAAATGACGAAAATAATGGACAATTGAAAACAAAATTCAAAAAATGGCTAGATCAATACACAATTGAACAAAATAATTTAAAAAATCAAAGAATAATTATAAAACTTTAAGATAATAATTAAAAATTGAACAAATTGTAGGAAATAATTGAAAATTGCGGAAAATAATTAATAATTGATGGAAATAGTTGAAAAATAGAAGAAAATATGTAAAACATTACGAAAATTGTTGTCAACTGAAAACAAAATTCAAAAAATGACAATAGATTAATAGACTACTGAAAAAAATAATTGTAAAAATTAAACAAGAAATATTAAATTGAAAGAAAATAATTTGAAATTGAAAAATTAAGAAAATTATGGGAATAATTGTTAGAAATAATTGCACATTTAAGAACTGCATTGAAAATCGAAAAAAATAATTAAAATTGAAAAAAATAATTAAATATGGAAGAAAGCAATAAAAAATTGAAGAATTGAATTGAAATTTATAGAATATAGTTAAAAATTGAAAAAAATTAATTAAAAAAAGTCGAGAATTAATGAAAAAAATTGAAAACTAAAGAATAAAAATAAGAATTGAAGAATAGAATTTAAATTTAAAGAAAATATTTGAAAATTTAAAAGTGAAATTTAAATTTCAAGAAAATAACTGAGGATTGAAAAGAATAATTTAAGAATTAAATAATTGAATTGAAATTTTAAAACAATTTTTATGAGTGAAAAAAAAAATTTAAAAATAAGGGAATATTGAATATTAATGAATTAATTGAAAACGATAAAAAAAAATTATAGATTAAAGAAAATATTTAACAATGGAAGAAAATAATTAAAAATTGAAGAAATAAATTGGAAAATAATAAATTAAATGGAATTTTTAAGAAAATAATTTACAATTAAAAGAAAAATTACAATATGACAAAAATAATTAAATATTGACGAAAATAATTAACTATTAAAAAAAATAATTAACCATAGGAAAAAAATTCAAAAAATGGTGAGAATAATCGGCATTCGAAAAAAATAATTGAAAGAAAAATAACAAATTTTTTTTCAACTTATTGTTTTTATCAAATTACAATTATTGTCTTCAAGTTTCAAATTTTAAAATCATTTTACAATTATTTACCACAAGTTTTAATTATTCTTATTTTTTAAAATTATTTTCTAAAGTATCTAAATTTTTTTTTAAATTTCCTATTATTTTCTTTAATTTTTAATCATTTTTAATTATTTAATTCAATTTTTAATTATTTATATTATTTGTTTATTATTTTTAATTACTTACGTTCTTTTTCATAATTTCCAAAAAGTTTTTAATTCTTTATATGAAATTTTCATTTTTCTATTCAATTTTCAATTGTATCTACGATTTTCTTGTATTTTATGTACCTATATTCTGTATGTTTTGCAATTATTTCTTTTAAATTATAAATTGTTTTTATTTATTTTATTTTATTCAAATTATAGCTCATTATCTTTCGATTATTGAAGAGCAATACATAAAAAGTAACTTATAGTATTAATTTTACAAAATACATATATAAAGTATTTTTAACATCAATATCAGTAAGTTGTAAAAAGAAATTTTTACAATTTTAAATGTTTTAAATATTTTAAATACAATTTAAATTTTTTCAATTTTAAATTATTTATAATATTTCTTCATAATTTTCTTAGATTTTTAATCATTCTCATCATTTTCTGAATTAATTTTCTAAATTTTCAATTATTTATCTCAATGTGAATAATTTTTTTCAATTTATTTTTAAGATTTTGAAGTATTTTTCTCAAATTTAAATTACTTTCTTTCATTTTAAAATTGTTCATAATTATTATATTTAGTAATAATTTATACACTATATTGACTTATAGTTAATTTGTAATGATAATTATTTTGTTATTAATCCATATTTTCTTAAATAAATTGTTTGTGTTTTAAAATAGTGGGGCTCATTCAAACATAGAAAATTCTCGAGAATATAACCGGATTTTAAATTACCGAGAATTTTGCTACTCTAAATATAACATTGAAGCATAATTTCATTTTCAACTAATCTATAAATTATTTTTAAAAATTAAAAATGTTGAATTTCATACATAGTCTCAATATAAATGTTAAAATCGTCAAAACTCAAAAGCTAAAATATTTGATGTGCGCATTGCACACATCGCATTTCTTGCGATACGTCTGAATTTGACCCACGAAATCCAAACAATTTATTAATATATTTTCCAAACCAAAAACAAAGTTTAAATAAACAAATATTTAAATCAAAGATATTTTTATTTGAAATATTGCAAACCTCTCTAAAAATAACAATTTTTAGAGAGGTTTGCAATATTGCAATATGAACACATCGACAAGAAAAATATTCGGTGTAATCATTTTACTAAAAAAGAAGAATGTATTATAAATTAGTACGTAAATTCAAAAATATAAAATTTTTGCCCGATTTTCAGGAATTGTTAAGTTAAAATGAAGAAAAAATGCAATAAATAATGACAGATTGATATTGAAACTCTTATTTAGTATAATAATTTATAATTTTGAAAAACTGGGAAGCCTATGTGGGCCATTTACAAACGGGCCCGTATCATTTTGACACAAATTTTTTCCTGCAACTTGTTATATTGTACTCCCGAAGATGAATGTTACATTTTACTCCTACTAAAATCAAAGATTTTTAAGTTTTCATTATTCAATAGTTGAACTTACTGGAATAATTAAGTCTTTTATAATATTAATTTCATGTATTAAAATCAATTATTTAATAAATAAGACTTAAAAATCTTTTATTTCAGAAGGAGTAAAAGTAAAATATAACATTCATCTTCAGAAGTACAATATAACAAATTGCCCGAAAAAATTTGTGTCAAAATAATACTGGCCCTTACAAACTGGAAAATACTAGGAGCTTTTCTACACGGGTATTTGGATGCTGTTTTGTTGAGTAAAGAGACTTGAACGTCAGATGAGGCGAGAACAGAAGAGACCCGAGCAGAATTGATTTTTGGATCGTTTATAAATATTTTAGAGTTGAGAGTGTATGTAAACTTATGGAATGACGCAAAATTGCATGTTGTAATGTTTGCCATTGCACACGCATCATTTGCATGCAAAATGCTCAATTGGTTTGAAAGGGAGCGGTGCCTTTGTCGGTCGCGATAACGACGGAGATCGCTCTTAATTTCGGTTCGATCGTATAAGTAATTTTTTAATACGGAGGATTCACATAAGAACGTACACGTTACCTTTTACGTTCACTGATACGTAGTAGAAAAGAAGTCAGACCGGAGGGTTTGAGCTAACGGGACCAACAACGCGACGTCGATCGAGCGGAATATATGTTACACACACACACATGTATATAAACATGTATACACGCAAATATACAGACAGTTTATGCCTATATACACATACATATACACACACAAAAGTTTCTTGAAAAAGGCCTACAATAAGCCAACATTGTATAATACCGAAACTCACACTGAGAAATCCAATACTTGAATCAAGTATCGGATTGTATAATCGAATATGAATTTGACGAATACATTAAATATTCGCCCACTCGGAACAATAGTGCTTGTCCATCATAAAAACATTAACATAAACAAAAAGGTTAAGATGATTAACAAACATCTTTCTTTACTTGAACAGTTTGAAGAAAATGATTGTGCCGATAAAGTCAATAAATTGATTGACGTAATAAAATAAAAAAGACGTTTATTTGTAAATAAACATCATCGTTTAAATTGAAAATGAAGAAATAGACAAAAAGTGATTTTAATGTGTTTTTTTCCCCATGTAACTGAAAGAATAAATACTCGATTGTTGAAGTTAAATGGTTGTTAAATACTTTGAAAAAAAGGACATTTTTAAGTATTCGGGGAACAGGTAAGTGGTAATTTTTAAAAAGCATTAAATGTAAATTTTTTCTGGATACTAGTTTACCGTTGCCGGGCGTCGTGGAAAGACGGCATTTATGTGCATATTGTAATCACCAGGAATTAATAAAATCCACTATATACAGCATATTCAATTACTGTTCGTTTACTGCTTTTGTGAGAACCGCAGCAAGTTATTCACGGGTTTACGTGACGAATGGGTACGAGAGAACGGTGTGCTTCTTGTATGAATACAAACAATTTTTTGTGACTTAGGTGTCTGACGATGACTTAGGACATCACTTGGCGGTTTGTTACAAGACTGCAATTTTCACAAGGAAGTCGCACCCGCAATGCCTAAGTAGAAGTTGATCATATTTTTTTTTCCAGTTTTCGCACAATTTCAAATAGAATTTAATTAATGTAAGAACAAGAAGAAAACTGGTTTTTGTTGAATAAAAATATCAATTTAGGTTGAAACAATAACATGAGATGAAAGTAATGGTAATATCAAATTGGAGTTTGGACCAAATAATGACAGTATCTAATTGAATGAAAACAATGACAATTTCAAATAGGGTATAAACAATAAGAACATTAAATTGGATAAAAATAAAGATAACAGTGAATTGGACATGAACAATGACAACATCAAATTGGTCGAAATCAATGACAACATCAAATTGGACAAAATCAATGGAATGAAAGCAAAGATATTAAATTAGATAAAAATGAAGGCAAACAAATTAAAATAATCACCGGAGCCGTTTTTAGAAACATCGATTTATGCATTTAAAATAACAAACATTTGTTGTCCAAATAAAAAATGAATAAAATTAATGACAATAACAAATCAGATGAGAACAATGACAACATCAAATTAGATGAAAACAATGGATACATAAAAATAAAACGTATTAATTCGACGCCTCTGAATAAAATTAAGTCCGGTTAGTTCTTTTAATTTATGTAAAGGTTTTGGAAGGTAATTAATATTAAAATTTTAATTGATGGTAGTAATAAAAATAAAGGTGACTAGTTGAAAAACATAAAACCAGATGTTTCTGATATAATATATGTTCTTTCGGATGATTGAATTTTAATGAAGTTGGTAATGAAAACAAGATGGTATAATCATGGTGTTTCTAATGATGGTGACAATGGTAATAATAATGACAATGCTAATGATGATTTAGGTGGATATTATATGCACAAAAAAAAAGTAATGAAAGGTATCGTAAATATTAAAAACCATCATTTTTAGTCACACAAAACCTAAAAGTATAAAAACGTTGCATAATGATACCATTTTTTAAATCATTTCTTATAATTGATCCAAAAATTGATATCATTATGCAACGTTTTGATGCTTAATGGTTTTGTGAATGACGTTTTCAGATTAAAAAATTGAGTTCTTTTATTAAAATATAATAATGATGAAGATGATAATGAAAATAGGGTTATATTTATAAAAATTATGATGATGGTAACAATGGTGGTATGTTTCAGAGACGTACAGAAACGTTGCTAAAAAGGTTGTTTATTTTTTGAGTAAACTGATATATAATGACCAAAAAGACACAATTTTATAACTTTTATCAATCCACGGTTGCACACTTAAAATATAGCGAATATTAATGATGGTGATGTGATGATGATTTAGTTGACATTATTATAACATAACATTACAAAAAGGTATTAGATGATGTTCAATAGTGGATTTAAATAGTGATTCTGTTTAAAAAATTGATTTTTTATATAGTAATGATGAAGTTAGTAATTATAATAGGGTCTCATCCATAATAGTTATGATGAAGTTAACAAGGATGATGATTATATTGAGATGATGGTAATAATGATAGGTACTAATATGATGACAATTGTTATGATGATAACAATGATTGTGACATATTGGTCATTAAAATGGCATCATTATAGCATTACAAAAAAGATACTAATATGATGACACTTGTAATCATGATAACAAGTATGATGACTATAGTGAGATGATGGTAATAATGATCTGTACTAATATGATGACAATTGTTATGATGATAACAATGACGGTGACGTATTGATCATGAAAATGGAATCATTATAGCATTACAAAAAGGTATCATGTTTAGAACTATTGCTGTAAATAATATAGATGTAAAAAAGTGTATGTTTATACGATACTGATAAAGTTGGTAATAAAAATAGATAAATAGGGTTATATCCATAACAATTATATGATGGCGATAACAATGATTGTTACGAGATGATCGTGATAATGATACTATTGTGATGACAATTGTAATGTTGATAACAATGATCGTGACTATAGTAAGGTGACAGTGGTAATATTGACAATGATAATAATAATACTAATCTAATGAAAATTGTAATCATGATAACAATGATGGTAAACATAATGCATGTTAATAATGATGATTGATAATTAAAATGACATCATTATAGCAATATATTAGATGCTCAGTACAGAATCTAAACAATATTGCCATTACTATAATAATATTAATAGCCCAAAAGATAATTATCAATTTGGGATAGTAAGTCAAAAAGAAGACAAATAAGAATAATTTCAGAACAAGGATACAAGTAAAAAAAATCTTAAAAATCATTTCTAGAAGAGTATCCTAACAGCTAAAGCACACATTTCATAGGCTAAAATTACATCTAAAGAACAAAAAAATAACCACATATCTGATAACCATCACCAACTTCCAGAAGGCTCTGAAAAGTGTACTTTCTTTCCTCTCTTTTATACAAAACCTCCATGTACACGCAGGTATACACATAATGCTAGGAATTCCGTTTGTGTTTCTAGATTTGTGATAAGTCTCAGATATTTCTTTCCATTTATGATTCGAATGCTAAATCAGAATTTAATGTATCCCATCCACGTAAATAATACAACCGTTGATAAATTAATTGAATGCTAGTTAAGATTAAAGGTGAAATTAATGTAATTCATCGTGGTTAATGAAGGATTTGTTATCGTAGCAGACGTCACGTTTTGGCTAAGAAGCCCTTAAACGTATTCGTAATTGCATTTACCGCTAATTGCAATCGCGTATTCGCAAACTATCGCCTTTTGAATTCACGAGAGAGCGCCGCGCTCTTCTCGAACGACGATTTATGTCTATTGCCAAGGAATCGTGGGCCGGACAAAAGTTCATGGCTATTGCTTATTTTTTCCCTAATCGCATAAAGATAAGGTCCGAACTCGTGCAATAATTGTTGCTGCGAAATGTCAGCGAATGCAAACTCCTGTCCAAGATCTGATGTGGCCTCGAGATCGACTTTGTTTGATGTATTCTACTCTCATTAGACTCCGACAGTTTTCCTTTCTTACTTTCGTTTAGAATTAATTAATTTCATTTTGCAAAGCAATCGGAATAATTTATAAGCGAACAAAGACACTGCAAGATAAAAACATATTAAACTTAAATCAAGCTGTTATCTTTTACATTTGGTGTAATTATGTCGAACAATACATGTCATACATCTTTGAAACAAATTTATAATAAATTACAAAGAGTATTTAACATTACATACATTTAGCAAATTATACATATATGCATATAATTTTATGCTAATTATCTTAATAGTCACACCATGCTTTTTTACTTCATATATAATTATATGGTAATTGAAATCTTATTATGTTGTAATAAACCTAACAACTCACAGTGTTACTATTAACTACTTTATTTTCTTGAAGTAACCCAGAGTTTAAACAAGCAACATTTTGATTTTAAGAAACTTATTTTCTTGAGTTAAGTTACAAAAAATGAAGTTCCTAAATTAAAAATGAATCATATATAAATCCGAGGATTTGTGACCTATAATTTTTGAAGAAATAAATTAAATCGCGACGGGACATAACCCGTCGTATATTCCGTATATCTTACGCCTCTTTCATAAAATTTCTGAAAACGATTCTGGGACTTTGACCCCGTATTTTTTTTCAGACCTGATCCTTTGATCAGAATCCCTAGAATGGAAACCTAATCCGAGCGATACTCGTGTATTTGTACCTGCTCGATTCTTTAGTGGGTTCCACGCCCCGATGGAAGTATAATATTTGATCGATTATGTGTTTGCAACACAGCGATAAAAACAGTTCATGTATGTCTGTATTTATTATTGTTATTATTATTATTATCTAATCCTTCTAATCTTCGTTACATGTCTTTATTTAGATTTATTTGTTATTATTTTTTTTAACAAGTTTAGGAGAGAATTAACTAAAGTTTGAAGAACTTAAAATTTTTATTAATTTCAAACTTGAAAAATTTTTAAATAATACAATTTCGACAAGGTGCATCAGTGACAGGAAACTATAAAAGACGAATTTGGTTCATTTTTATCTATTACCTGAGATATGTATATTCTGTAAAAGCTGTTTTTATAAAAAAACCTGGAAAAAATTCCTGTAAAGTGATCCAGTCACAAAAAACGAAATACTAAAACCGAAATTGGTAAAATTAGATTAAAAAGTTTGTTAAGAGTACTTTATGGGATAATGGAAAAATCTCTGAAGTTTGACTATAATTCTATTTTTTAACCTTTACTCAATTTCATTTTGCATGTTACATTTCAACTATTTTAATTTTTTTTTAAATTAAAATGTATTTTCAATTTATTGATTCTGAAATCTTATTCTCCAATTCTGTTGTAAAAAAGAAAAAATTGCCACGTAACCTGAAAGTATCTTGAATTTGGAAACGTTTTCAACTTCCAAGAGTGCAATTAAGACTCTTCTTACAAAAGAAAGTCCGTGAATATTTTTGTAAAAATCTCAAGTGGACATTTCTTTTCTTAAAAGTTATGTAATTATTTCTCTGTCAAGAGGATGTCTCTTAATTTAGTAAAATAATTGAATTTACTTAGTGTTCGTATTGTATTATGTATGAGCCGGTCAGTGAGAATATTTTCCCTTTGACGTACATTAGCTTTCTACCAATGACAATGCATGAATTTCACCATACGCTACTTATTAACGGTCATTTTGTATACTGCACAGAATCCTCGACTTTTTTCTCCTCTCGTTTAAATTAATCGCGCCAATTATCCCAAGCGCGCTCAATCCTATAGGTATAAGTGCAATTACTCCTTTTCGAATCTCTTGTCCTTGATACTTATTAGCTGCGTTCGCGCATACGTAGCTGCCGATTCTGACATTAATTTCTCGTTTTTCTCCAGCCTCTCAAAGCTACCGACTCAACTTGCACTCGACAATTCAGAACTTCGCAAACAGCTTCACTTTTCATTCATTTCCAATTTTCATTATAGACTCAAACAATAAAATGATCTAGATTTCAATCTGATTTATCCAAAGGATTTTAGAAGACAGAAATCAAGAGAGAAACAGTGCTTTTTCAACAATTCATCACATAAATGATAAATGTACTTTAAAAGAATGAAAGTGAAAAATTATGAAGTACAATTTTCGAAAATGTGCACCTAACCTAACATATTTTTCAATGGGTATTTAATTTGCATTTTTTAACGTGATTTTAAAAAAAAATGTTTGTTTACGTTTAAAATATATTTAGTAATTTGTTAATTTATTTCTCTTAAATTTATTCAATTATTTCTTTCAATTGATCATTGTTATTATCATATTTTAATTATTTTCATTTATTTTATAATACATTCTGTAACGGTTTGAATTATTTTTCTCAAATTCCAATTAATTTCTTCAATTTTTAATCATTTTCTTCATTTTTAAATCATGTTTATTATTTCAGAATTAATTTCCAAAGTTTTCAATTATTTATCTCAGTTTTCAAATATTTTTTTCAATTATTTTTTTCTAATTTTTCATTGTTCTAATTTTTTTCAATTTATTTCTAAGATTTTCAAATACACTGCAAAAACAGGTGTCTTAAATTGTTCAAAAATGTCTTAAATTGAGACATTTTTATCCAATTTAAGACACCATGTTTTTGCAGTGTATCTTTCTCATATTTCAATTATTTGATTCAATTCCAATTATATTCTTCAATTTCAAAATATTTCTATAATTTTGTAATTATTTTGGAAAACTTTTAATTATATTTACTATTTATAAATTAATTTCCTAAGTTTTCAATTATTTATCTCAGTATTTTAAAAATATTTCAATTTTTTCAATTATTTTCTCAAATTTTTGCTTACTCTCATTTTTTTCAATTTATTTCTAAGATTTTTAAATATATTTCTCATATTTTAATTATTTTAATAATTTCGAAATATTACTATAATTTTGTAATTATTTTTAAATATATAATTCAAAATATTATTGTCGAATTAATTTTTAAGGTTTTTAATCATTTATCTCAGTTTTCAATTATTTTCACCAATTTTTCAAAATTCTCATTTCTTTCAGTTTATTTCTATGATTTTCAAATATTTTTCTCAAATTTCAATTATTTTCTTCAATTTTAAATTATTTTTTTATTTGTAAATAATTCTCTTCAATTTTTAATTATGTCCTTGATTTGTTAATCATTTTTATTATTTCAGAATTAATTTCCTAAGTTTTCAATTATTTGTCTAGGATTTCAATTATTTTTTTCAATTTTCAGTTACTTTCTCTAATTTTTTATTACTCTCATTTCTTACGATATATTTCTAGGATTTTCAAGTAATATCCTCAAATTTCCATTATTTTATCCATTTTCAATTAATTTCATCATTTGGAAAATATTTCTATGATTTCCTAATTATTTTTCCAATTTTTTATTATTTATATTAGTTCTGAATTAACTTTTTAAGTTTCAATTATTATTTCAGTTTTCAATTAATTTCTCCAATTTTTTTATATTTTTATTTTTTTAAGTTAAGATTTTCAAGTATTTTTCTCAAATTTCAATTATTTTCTTTAATTTCAGATCATTTCTATGATTTAGTACCTAATTATTTTCGACAATTTTTAACTATTTTAATTATTTCCAAATTAATTTTCTAAGTTTTCAATTATTTAACTCAGTTTTCAATTTTTTTTAATTTCAAATTATTTTTCCAAATTTTAAAATATTCCATTTTTTTCTATTTATTTCTAATATTTTCAAGTATTTCTCTCAAATTTCAATTATTTTATTCAATTTCAAAATATTTCGATAATTTTGTAATTATTTTCAATACTTTTATTATTTTTATTATTTCTGAATTAATTTCCTGAGTTTTCAATTATTTATCTCAGTTTTAATTATTTTTTTCAATTTCAAATTATTTTTGCATTTTTTAATTATTTATACTCATTCTGAATTAATTTGCTAAATTTTCAATTATTTATCTCAGTTTTCAATTATTTTCTTAAATTTTTTTATATTTTCATTTTTTTCAAGTTATTTCTAAGATTTTCAAATGTTTATATTAAATTTCAATTATTTTCTTCAATTTCAATACATTTCTATTATTTTGTAATTATTTTCGCCGATTTTTAATTATTTTAATTACTTCTGAATGAATTTTTTAAGTTTTCAATTATTTATCTCAGTTTTCAATTTTTTTTTCATTTTGGAATTATTTTTCCAAATTTTAAAATATTTCATTTTTTTCTATTTATTTCTAATATTTTCAAGTATTTCTCTCAAATTTCAATTATTTTATTTAATTTCAAAAGATTTCTATAATTTTGTAATTATTTTTAATAATTATATTATTTTTATTATTTCTGAATTAATTTCCTGAGTTTTCAATTATTTATCACAGTTTTCAATTATTTTTTTCAATTTCAAATTACTTTTGCATTTTTTAATTATTTATACTCATTATGAATTAATTTTCTAAATTTTCAATTATTTTCTCCAATTTTTTTATATTTTCATTTTTTTCAAGTTATTTCTAAGATTTTCAAGTGTTTATATTAAATTTCAATTATTTTCTTCATTTTCAATACATTTCTATTATTTTGTAATTATATTCGCCGATTTTTAATTATTTTAATTACTTCTGAATAAATTTTTTAAGTTTTCAATTATTTATCTCAGTTTTCAATTACTTTTTTTCAATTTCCAATTATTTTTCTCAATTTTTCAATATTCTATTTTTCTGAATTTATTTCTAAAATTTTCGAGTATTTCTCTCAAATTTCAACTATTTTCTTCAATTTTAAAATATTTCTGTGATTTTGTAATTATTTTTGACAATTTTTAATAATTGTTATTATTAATGAATTAATTTCTTTTCTGTATGTATTAAAGGGGCTTTTCCCGTTTGTATGTTAAATAAATGAATAATTTTCTAAGTTTTCAATTATTTATCTTAGTTTTCAATTATTGTTTTCATTTTCAAAATATTTTTTGCCAATATTCTAATTTTTCCAGTTTATTTTTATTTATAATATTTTCAAGTTTTTCTCCAATTTCAAAATATTTCTATGATCTTTTTAATTATTTTCATTATTTCTGAATTATTTTACTAAGTTTTCAATTCTTTACTTCAATTTTTCAACATTCTCATGTTTTTCAATTTATGTCTAAGATTTTTAAAATTTTTTCTCAATTTCCAATTATTTTCTTTATTTTCAAAATATTTCAATTCTTTTGTAATTATTTTCGAATATATACATCCGAATAAGGGGGACCTCTGCTTTTTTTTAAACTTGGTATCCCTGCGTATTTTGATGCGCTGATTACAAAAAATGATAATGAAAATTGTCGAAAATTTGATTATCATGGTAAAAACCATAAACATAATAAAATCTTGATTATTTGCGTTCATCTCCTAAAATACATAAAATTTTAAAAAATGTTATAGACATATTACAAATATCATAGTAAAAATTTTGTTATCATGGTGAAAACGATAAAAATCTCGTAAAAACTCAGCTCATGGCAAATATCTCAATAAATATTAAAAAATTTCAAAAATTGTTTTTAACAAAAGTTGTAAATCTTCTTAAAATGCATATTTCATGTTGTATGTATTTTTTTTTTTTTTTATATCTACAATATTGTTACGTCACTAAAATTATTTCAAGCTAAAGTTCTAAACTACTGATTACCTTTTCAGTGCGTATAAGTACGGGACTTTTTTACGAAAATGATTCAAATAAAAATGAGGAAACCATCAATCATACACTAAAATGTTATTAAAATTCTTATTTAAGTATAATGGCCTTTTTGAGTCCATTGCCTAATTTTAAAATGTCTGCTTTCTGCTGTATAATAATTGAATGGGGTAATAGTGTTTTAATTTTTCGATATTTATGCAAAGCCAGTGTTTTTGACTCGGTGTCGGACACACACTTGATGGGTAATTAAGCACTGAGAACCTTCTGTTATTACCATGTAAATGGAACTAACCTGCGAGTTTGAGGTTACATGCTTCACTCACGTGTTTGGACAAGTTCAAAGCATAAAATCCGCATTTTATGTTGCTCTCCTGATGACTGATTTTCAAAATCGTTAACACAATTCTCCATTTTACTTGAAGAGCATTTCACAATGTATAATTATCCAACTTTTTTTTTCATTTTCCAAATATGAATATTGGGTTGTTTTTGTTTATGTATATAATACTCAATGTTGGTTTTCAGTAAACGAAATTTTACTTTACATGTTGTTTCGAATGATTGATACATTGTCGGTGCTACCTCAATACCGCGTATCTGCAAATCCTTTAAGAGCTATTTTTAGTGCATTTTGCCCTGTAATATAGCCCTTAAGGAATTTGCAGGTACGCGGTATTGAAATTTCATATCGTTTGAGCTTAGGCGATGTGAAATTTTTCTTCTTTTACATTAGAAACAGTTTTTAGGCATTTTATGTCCTTGAAAATTGGAGGCTTTAATATAAAGGTGCAATGACCGACACTCTTCCATAATAATGGAATCTGAGGAATTCAGTACTTTTGCCGGAGAGGTGAAACAAAACGCAAATAATGAAATATACATAAATGGTTGCGCATAGTATAACTTTCTGTTGCTGTGAACGGTATATAAGAAATGGGAAGCTGTAAAAAGTTTTATGATTCTCGTGCCTATGTTATTAGCATGTGCATACACCGCTCGCTTCCCCTCACGACGGTTTAAATGTTAAGCAAAATTTCTGTTTTGCCAATCACCAACCGCTTGATTTTACTAAGATGTAAAATGTTCCTTAAATTGCTCCTCGATGTGGAGTTTGATCTATTTTGAACAAACGTTACCTTACCTGGAAATTGACAAGATTATAGACTAATATTGCTACCGGTATTGGTTCAACATTTTGCAATTAATTATACTTGGCTTTATTATTTTAGGTAAATTTTCGAAAACGTTATGACATACTTAAAGAATGAATAAATAATTTATAAATAAACATGGCAGTTGTTAACATAAAGGTTTATGTGATTTGAGTGAAACATGACTTTTTTGAAATGAAAAGAGAAGAGAATGTGAATAGAGATAAGGATGCCGTAATGAGAGAGTATGCATTGCGATATTAAATCTACCTATGTTCTTCATAATTTATTACTTTATGCGTATTTTCTGCTCATAATCGTTCAATTATTAAGGAAAGATAAATCGCGGTGCTAGAATTTATAGTTTTGCTGAAATAGCTTAGGATGAAGATTGGATCAGCACAAACTTTAACCATCGTGTTGAAATCTGAGAACTTGTTGAAAATTAATACAGACTTTCAAGTCAACTGTTTACATTACAAGTGCCTAGATTAACTTTATAATTAAGTTCAAAGAATTGAAAAAGTATCCATTTCTCAGACACTTGACAGCGCATTTACAAAAAGGTGTAATAAAAGTAATATTACGATTGGTTGTAAATAAAATCAGAGTTTAATTTATTGTTCTTGTGTTCGTTGTAACTTTTTCTTTCAATTTATGATGATTTGTTTGTTGTTTTGATGACTTTGTAATAATTTCTTTTTTCTTATAGAATAGTGATGAACATAGTGATAATGATGATGAAAAAGAAGATGATAATGATGATGATATTTGTTTTTCAATAAAAAACATATTATAACCAATTTTAACCGTACTAAAAACCATATTGGTACCTACTTGTATAAAGAAAATATCATAAAAATTTTCAGTAAAATAGACCAAATGCTACTATTCAGCGATTTAAAATTTTAGAATTTTAACAAGTCTATAACTTTTTGGAAAAAACTACTAGGTGTAGGTGTTTGCATCTACTGTTAGCATCACAACTGCGGTAAACTTACATATATGGGTTCTTATAGGCAATGAACTGTAAGATTCATTTAAGATTATCTACATGGTATTCAATAAAGAAATCCATATAAGATTTTACGTTTATGAAGAAAATTGATAATGAAGGTTAATAACTGGATACTGATGGATAACATTAGGATATTACTGGTCACTATGTGGATAGTAAACGTCAATACTAAACATCAGCAAACATATCTGTAAGTACCCATACGAATTATAAAGATGGGTAATGGTATTGTCGTTAAGGATGAGATAGTGTTGGTTATTCCTTTTCATATGGACCATACATGTATCCATGAGGGTGCCCTTAGGTATCAATTTGATGTATTTTAGTATTTAAATACTTATACATAGTTTACTATCTTGGTCCAAATAGCATAACCAATACCCACTTTCATTACCTACGTTTGGTTTATATAAATTGGAATGTTCAACACAAACTTATTCCTAATGATAACATTATTATTTCCTATCTTGGTTACTTAGTTATATTTGGCTCATATCAGTCAATTGATTTATATGTAGATTGTTTATATATTGTATATGTGTATATATGTGATTATGTAGGATAGTAAATTCCATATTCCATATGGTAATAGTACTCTATTACCATGTTCTTTATCTCCATTACCTGTCAGAGTACCTATAGGAACGAATGTTGAAAATTAGTACCAAATGATTGATCCTTACTATCCAGATAATGACAAGACCATAACCATGTCCTATCTCCATTATTCATGTATGTTCCATATAATTTGGAATTGTACAAAACAAACTCTTGTAATAATAATATTACCATTATTATTAGTGATAAAACTATTACCATTACTTTTCTCCATTATGCATTACAGTGTCTAATATAAGTATCGTTTTACTGAAGTATCTAAATACTTATAGATAGTTTACTATAAAGCTATTGATAACAACATTACTATCACTCATGTAATTTTTCATTACCTACATGGTCCGAAAGAATTGAAATATCCAACCCGAACTCACCTCTAATGATAATACTATTGCCATTTCCTAAATCTATTACTCTTATGTTTCGTATGATTTAGAATGTGCACTTTGAATTCATCTCTAATGACAATACCACTACCGTTGTTATTTCCATTATCTAAAGATCACCAATAAGTAATGAAAATGGACAATAGTAGTGGTATTGTCACCTATAATAATCCATTGGTAATGGAAATAGATAATGGTAGTGGTATTGTCACCTTTAGGTGATCCATTGATAATGAAAATAGACAATGGTAGTGGTATTGTCACCTATAGATGATCCATTGGTAATGAACATAGACAATGTTTGTGGTTTTGTCACTTATAGGTTATCTATTGGTAATGAACATAGAAAATGGATGTGGCATTGTCACCTATGGGTCAGAATAATAGAGATAGACAATGGTTGTAGTTTTGTCACATATGGGCCATAAAAATGGAGACAAACTATGGTTGTAGCATTGTCACCTATAGGTCATATATGGGTAACAAAGATAGGCAGTGGTATTGTCATCTATAGGCTATCAATAAGTAATAGAGATATGTAATGGTAAGGGTATTGTCCTTCATAGGTCATCAATATAGGGAATGGATATAGACAATGGTAATGGTATTATCATTGTGGATAAATTCAAGATGTATATTCGAAATCGTATGGAACATAGGAGTTATAAATATAAAAAATGGTAATGGTATTACCATTAAAGATAAGTTCGGGTTGGATATTTCAATTCTTTCAAATCATGTAGGTAATAGACCTGGGTAATGGTGATGTTATTGTCCATAGCTGGGTAGTAAACTGTTCATAAATATTTAGATACTAAACTTCAATAAATCCTATATTAGGCACCATAATAGATAACGAAGATGTGTAACGGTACTAATGATATTATCAATGTTGTAAATTCCAAATTATACGGAACCAATGTTTGAGTAAAGGAGTTAGGACATAGCAGTAATGTATCTTATAATAAGATGCACAATTTTTGAAATGACATATTCTATGCAAGTCAGCAACAGGTCATGAAGACCAACTATTGTAATGAATTGTCATTAGGGATGAGTTCGTGTTGTATATTCTAAACCACAAGAAGAGTAACGAAGATAGGAAGTAGTAATGGTATAATCATTAGGGATGAGTTCATGCTGGATATTACAATTCATGTGGACCATGTAAGTAACGGAAATGGGTAATGGTAATGCTATTATCAATACCCGGATAGTCAATTATCTATAAGTATTTAGATACTAAACTTCAATAAGCTACTAATGGGTAAAGGTAACATGGTATTATCAGTACGGATACTTTTATCTTGTACATTCCGAATCTTACGGAACATGTGAGTAACGAACAGGTAGGATATGATAATCCAAAATGGTGTTATCTGTATGAAATTAGTCCGTATTATATATTGAATTCAAAAAACTGTTCTAAGCATGTTAAAATTCACAGCTACGAATACATTCTGTATTGGTTAACAATCAATTTTTCCAATCTTTAATGAAAAAGCATCTTTTATCTGTTGTTTCTAAAGAAACTAAAGAAAGCCCAAAATGAAAATTTTGGGATACTTGTGATAATTTCACAAGTATCCTGTGGATGAAATTACCTTACAATTAGAAATAAACAAAGTGGTGTCAAGAGTAATTTACAGGTTCAAACAAGCAAATAGGCGGGATAATAAAATCAATGTAGAGAAGCAGATTAGATCGCACCTTTGGTGTGCGGGTTGCGGGTGTTTTAATGGACAAGCCGAGAGCCGAGAGCAGTTTGCGACAGAAACCACATAACAGCCTTTGCCTGCATAATATCCAGTAAAATGCCGATTATACGAATAAATACAGGGGCATGAAAAGGACAGTTTTATTGAATGGCCAATGCACGTTCGGCCTTTTTTACACAATTTTACATCTTTATTCGCACCAGAAGCCACACAGGGACACGACTTAATACATATCTTTATTACAGCATACAAAAGTACCTTTTGCAAAGCTTAATAAAGAAGAAGGGAGTGTCACAGCGGGTACAAGAGAGAACGAATGTTTTGGTACAGCTCCCACAATCAGAAGCTGTTTCATTTATGAAGGATTCTCGGCTGCTTTGCAACGACGTAACCACATTATGCAAAGAACTTTCTGCCTCAGGTTAACCTTTCAGAGATGAAAAAGAGGAAGACGCAAGTGGAAGATAATAAAGTTTGTTAGGCTACGATTGAGCAGAACAAAGAAATCTTATAGAATAGTAGGTATTTGTACTGTAATAATTTGCGCGAGAAATCGGCTTTTGTTAAAGAATAAAAATATTTATCAAGATATTTTAGGATCTTCAATTTTTACCGCACACTGTATAGAGAAATGTTCAAATTTTACGTGGCAAAAAATAAAAGCGTGGATAAGAATATTTTATTCCGAGTCATAGACGATGATCAAGTGATTTCACTTTCAGGAATTATTTTCTTTTTCAAAAAATTGTGTCTAGTCATTTAATGAAAGGTGAAGGTGGAATTTGGAAATGAAATCCTTTATGGACAGCAGAGGGGGTCAAATCGAGGCAAGATCCTTTACTGGTTCTGTTCGAGACAAGAAGAGGCACTTAATTAGGATCCTGGCGAGTGGATAACAAACAGGATGTAATTTCTGGTACTTCCAGAAGCGCATTCCAGAGTGTGAGGTGTACAAGAACCTATTCATTGTTTATACTCCATCACTTACTTTTTATGGAAAGCTTTCTCACTTTGAAACCTTACGTCTCGAGTTTCCAAGGTGAAGATGTTTTTCCTGCATTTCTGCAGAAAAAACGAGGTTGCAATGACGTAACTGCAATTTTGATAAGTGCTCCATGCCGTAAATAATCGTAAATAGTAGTAATGTTCATAAAATTCCCCAGTGGATTTATTTTAAATATTTTTTAAAAATATATCTTTAGCTTATAAAATTTCCAAATATTGGATAGGAATGTCATAATCAACAGTTTACTAAAGTCAAAACAAAATATGTGTGAACTACGGTATACTTAAATTAAAACGCTGGTATAAAATCGTTCAGTGTAATCTGGAATCGATCAATCCGACTATTTCATTTTATAATTATCATGGATAATAATGACTATGGCGCAAGTATCATCGTTAAGCGATTGGCTGATCAATTTATTATTGTTCGTCCCAATAATAGTAATAACAACAATAACAACAATAATAAAGTCTTTGTCATGCCGCCTCTGAGTTGCAGTATTAAATGCGCAGGAAATATAAAAAAATGAAATGTGAAAGGAATAGTATAACCCTTTCGATTACAATAAGTCTATTGCAATTGCTCATTTCTCATATGACGATTTAAAATAACGACTCTCGTTAAATGAACTTTAAGTCAAATTAATCCTTTATTTCAAAACGAAGGAAACAAAAAAAACAAGAAAAATAGTTTTTTTCATATAAAAATGTCTGTTAATGTAAAAGATATTTATTAATGATATTAATAGATGATTAATGATAATGATTAATTTTTAATTATAAAAGTTTATTCAAGTAGAACGAACTCTGGTTATTACCTACCTATAAAAAAGTTTCTGATAATTAAAACAATGTCAATGGAAAACATGACATTTACAGTGAAAAAAGTCATTTAATAAGCAAAATGTATTGCAAATTAAAAAGATGACAGTCGATGATGCGACTCGTAATTGTAATTAAAAATTGAGGTCTGAAGTTGTGCATAATCAGTCAGCAATGAATCAATAGAAACCGCGAAGCCTTTGCAAAAAAGGATATTATTCAGCATTTTTGCCAAGAAGTTTTCAGGTAAATGAATGAATCGTAAAAGTGATGATGTTACCTTCTATATCGCATACAGAACAATAAAAGTAAATTGATGATTCTATACAAATGTATTTTACTTGGATTTTGAGTTTTATTACTGTTACATACTTCAGTGAAATATAAAGTGGAAATGCAAATATAAAGTAACATTAAAGTCACTTGATATCGTAAATGAATACAATATATAAAAAACTACATGTTTATGTGATCATTTTTTTATTTAAGAATTGTAAATAAATATTTGACTAATAATGAAAATTAAATTATAATTAGAGGTAGCTCACAAAGTCATAAGGTTTGCCATGTATTTTGTATGCAAAAAAATATACATTTTGACAAATTTCATACAGAATCCTCGAAAACTAATAATTTTGATAAAATCTGCTTTTATTCGAAAATGTTAAAAAATACCATCCTATAATTTATTAAAAAGTTTTTTATATCATCAAAAAATTGTTTCACCTAATTCTTCATTTGTTTTAACAAATTATGATTGTTGTTATTAACTAACTTTTTATAAAATATAAATGGTTTTCTACATTTTGGAACTGTTTTTGAAATAATAAAAAAGCCTTATTTATAATTATTATTATATAGAAAATTTATAAATAATAACAATAATTTGTGCAATAATTAATAAAGAATTTTATAAACAAATGCTAGAATATAGAAATTTAATTCTTTATGTTCGTAAAAAATTATTTAATCTTAAGTATCTGGAAAATGAGAAAAAAAACTGCATCTCTACCTACATTTTATAAAAAGCTGATAAATCAAAAAAATATTTGTTTAGCAATTGATGAAATTATAATTGTATGGTTAATGATAACCATTAATTCATTTTATGCATAATAAGTTGCAAAACATAGAGAGAAATATTAGTTTCTAGTCCTACTTGATTAAAAGTAGATAAATAATAAAATAACAATAATTTGTTTAAACAAATATTAAAAATAAATTTTGTGTTTCTTAGTTTCGGTTTTGAAAAACACAAAAAAATTGCAAAATACAGAAAATAACTTTATTGCATAAAAAGCTGATAACTATTATAAAGATAAAATTTACAAACTTTATTTTATAAAATTTGATAAATAACAAAAATAATTTGTCTAAACAATTGTTATAGATAAATTTTATGTTTCTTCTTTAGTTTTGGTTTTGAAAAATACAAATAAATGCAAAATGTAGGAAGTGCGGTATAAGTTCCTCGCTTTTTATAAAGAGTTGACAAATAACAATCAATAATTTCTTTAAAAAATTGTTACAATTAAAATTTATGGTAATTCTTATTTTTATTTATTTAAAATACAAGTAATTGCAAAATACAGAATAAATTGTAAGTTTCTGGCATTATTTAATAAAAAGTTAATGATTATTTTTCTTTAAAACATTATAAACTTTATTTTATAAAATTTGATAAATGATAACAATAATTTGTTTAAACAACTGTTACAAATAAATCATATCTTTCATCCTTAGTTTTGCTTTTGAAATACACAAGTAAATGCAAAATGCAGAAAATACTCTCGCCTTTTTATAAAAAAATTATAAACAGGACCAATAATTTATGTAAACAATTTTTATAATTAAAATTTATGAATAATGCTTATGCTTTTGGCTAATAAAAAGATAAATAATTGCAAAACAAAAAATTGCAAAAAGTCGATAAATAAAAACAATAGTTTGTTAAAATAATAGTTCAATTTTTAGTTTTTCATTTTAATATTAATATTTTTCTTTAGTTGGTCCAAGTATAAAAAGATTTAAAATGTGCAAAAAAAGTTTCGTTTTTGGAAAACACAAAATACAGAAAACGCTAAGTTTCGCGTTTTTTAAAGAAAAAATTTAGAAATGCCAAAAATAATTTGTTTAAACAATTTTTATAAAAAAATTATTATAGTTTACTATTCTTCTACATCTGGATTAGTTCAAAATAACTAATTTGATAACATAAAAGTTAGCTACTAATTCAAATAGTATTTCTACTAATTTTTTAAAGAAAAAAAATTATAAGTTAAATTTATTTTTAGCTTATGTTAAAATAAAAAATATCTTTTTAAAATTCTGCTTACAAATTCAGTTATTAAAATTCTAACAAGTTTTAAATTATTTGTTTACTAATAATGCCTTATTAATAATTAGATATTTTTCACTATTGATGATACAAAAACTCAGTCACAATTTTACCAATAATTATAGTCATTCTTTACTAATTTAAATTTAAAAAGTTATTGTTGATTATTAAGAATACAAAAAATTGCAAAATTACGGAAAAACTGTAAATTTCCAACTTTATTTTATAAAAATAATCACAACAATGATCTGTTAAAAAACAAATGAACATTTGCAAGGAACAATTAATAAAATCTATTGTTAGGTTATATATATATTTAAAATGTTGCAAAAAACTTGAAAGAGTAATTAAAAAAATATTATATACAATTTTTTCACGATTTTGCAAATAATAGGATACTTTTTTGACCCAGTTCTGTATAAATCTGAATTAGTAATTTTCTACTAATGAATTAGAGAAAAATCGGTTATTTATTGAATTTTTAGTAGCTTTCTACTATAATTGTTAGCAGAAAACTAATAATTGAAATAGTAAGTCATTATACTAATTGTAATAGTCAAATTTCACTTACTATTTCAATTAGTAGTTCTCAACTAAAAATTAGTCAAATTCTTACTATTTTAATAAAAAACCGATTTTTCTCTAATTTATTAGTAGAAAACCACTAATTTAAATTTAGAGAGCAGTTAAAAAATATCGATTTTTCAGGATTCTGTATCAAATCTACAAAAAAAAGATGATTTTCCCCATTATAAAATTCTTATGAAATTTTAAGTTCTTTGTGTTATCAGTATTATTTAATTTTAATATAAAAATATACTTGTATCTTTTTTCGATAACGAATAATCCTAGTTGGTGAGAGCCAAGAAATTAAAAAAAAATCTTTCGACCTCCCTAGCTTCCACATGCGACATTTATTAAAAATACTCACATTCTCTTAACCCTTTCTGATCACATATTATATAGGAAAACTACAAAAAACCTCTTACTAGCTACAGCCGGTTTATCGACTCCCGAGTCTCGACATTATTATCATAATATTATACACGAATAGAAAGTAGAAAATATGACTAAAAGAAATTATAATTAAGTTAATTAAATTTTTTAATAGCCGTGTACATGCGAATCTGAATAAAGAGAAAATAAAACTGAAAAATCACCTGAAATTGATTTGCCGATAAAATCAATGTTGCATGGATTAAAAACAGAATTCAAATAAAGCGAAGTGAGCGACCATGAAATTGCAATGAAGTTTAGTGAGGGCAAAAACAACGAGTTGATCGATGACTTTCGTCAACTTTATTGTGGCGGTCGTATTCTGCGTTTCTAAGAATCGTATGGATGCGCCAACTAAACGTCGACCCGATCGGAGAATCACTCTTGAAGAATGTTAACTGACGCTTCTTGGAGCCTCGGGCAATATATCACGCCATAATGCATATGAATATCACATAGAACTATCATTATCTAAAATACCACAAGTGATTAATCTTTGGCCTTTCGAGTGCAGTCATATGTGTCAGAAAATTGGTACTTTGCAAAAACGTACGAGTTTACGATCCTTGTCACTTAAGAAAATGAGTATAAATTTTAAAAAAAGAAACGAACATAATTAAAAATAGAGATAATTAATAAACCACTGTTATTTCATTACTTTCTTCGATCGATTGAATTATTTTAATCACGTACAGAGACTAACTTGTATTACATGTTTCTTCGGGTTCTTGGAGATGATTGATGTCGATTAAAAATAAAAATATTGTTGATGTAATCTCAAGAATGAAGCGATATTGTTCTAAACGATTTTTATCACTGCTATTTCACGTATTTTCCGCAATTTTCGTTAAAAGATTCAAAATAACAAAATGAAAATAATTGTCTTTTCAATTGACAAAACTCTGCAACAGAATATTTTTTTTGCATAATCATAAAGATGCAGTTCCATTTTCACAAAAAAATAATTCAGTTTATCGAATTCCATGTAAGAATAAAATTGTAATACACTGTAAATTCACTTATTTAATTCTCGCTTATTTGAAGTCGCGTTTATTTTAATAGTTTGAGGTCTCACTTATTTTAACTTGTTGACCAATCAAAACTAACTAACATTTTCATTGATTGCTTCGAATTGGATCAGACAATCAGAGAAGTTCTCTATAACTATACAGGGAAGTTAAAATAAGTGCGACTTTTGTAATGGATTTGCGTAGACTGGGTTAAAATAAGTGAAGTTTCAGTGTATGTCTTATATTGGTCAAACCAAAAGACAGTTGCAAAATAGAATTTATGAAAAAATGAGTAAAAAAAATTATTTAGAAATGGTTTATTACAAATAAAAATTAAATTAATATTAAAATTTACTGTAGAATTAATACTGATATAGGATAAATATGGATTAAGTCAAGCTTATTTGTATTTAATTCACACGAATAACTTTTAAAATATTTAATTATTATCGATATATTTTTAATTTAGATATCGATTTTATTATTATACTGATTCGATTTTGTACTAATCTCAAAATTACCATGTGACTTTTTAACCTACAAATTGATATTGATTTTCACATGTAAAAACTTTATTATTAATCATGTAATTTTTTATAATTAGGGAATTTCTTTTATGGAGGTAAGAAATTATTTTACATTAGAGAATTTTGTTATTTTAGTGAATTTTTCGGATATATAGTTCCGAAAAGTACTCAGCTCCGATTTTAATGAAACTTGGTACACTTAGGTATTTTGATGCGCTGATTACGAAAATGATAATGAAAATTTGCGCAAATTTACTTTTCATGGTAAAAAACACAAAAAAATACAATAAAAACCAGTTTTTTGGATTTATCTTAAAAAGTATTAAAAATATAAGAAATGTTTCAAACAAAAGTTGTAGGGCTCATAATGATATATGTTTTATATAGATATAATATAAAAATGTAATATAATTACGCATCAAAATACATTTAAGTATACCAAGTTTCATTATAATCGGACACAAAAGAATAAATTTTCATATCAGAGTATAAGAAACACAATTTTTGCAAGACCAAAGTTTTTTGCTCTTTTCTAAAAAAATATTGGTTTCTATAAAAAATATATTTTACATAAAACATGTATGATGATGAGACCTACAACTTTTGTAAGAAATACTTTTTTATATTTGTAATATTTTTAAAGATAAATACAAAAAACTGAATTTATATGAGTTTTTTTTACCGTGAAAATCAAATTTGCGCCAATTTTCATTATCAT
Source organism: Ganaspis brasiliensis (assembly GCA_037103525.1). Classification (NCBI taxonomy): domain Eukaryota; kingdom Metazoa; phylum Arthropoda; class Insecta; order Hymenoptera; family Figitidae; genus Ganaspis; species Ganaspis brasiliensis. Next base: position 515,816 of record JAZKLR010000303.1, read on the forward strand.
TTTCGTAATCTGCGCATCAAAATTTGTTTGAATATGTATTTCTACACTGAGAAAAATTTTTGGTAAAAATTTCTGTGCTGTTCACTATAAAAGCGTCATAATTGACAGTCTTCGAAATTTTACCGTGCTTTTGTAAGACAGTACGGTAAAAATTCGAGGACTGTCAATTATGACGCTTTTATAGTGAAGGCACAGGAATTTTTACCAAAATTTTTTCTCAGTGTATTGTGACCTGATCAGGACATTAAATACCCCGAAACATGTTGTCATTTAACAATAAATCATTTTTGAGGTTATCTTAAGATCTTCCTTATAAAGCCTCGTAAAAAACTCTACCACAAAAATGAAAATAAATTTATAAAATTATTATATCATAATACTGAAAATTTGTATTAAATTGTGTTTAAAGCTAAACATTAATCTGGAAAATTGATCAAAATTGTATAATTATCAAAAAAGCAGGTATAAAAGAGACAAGAAATATTTATTTGTTCGTTGTGTGGCACCGACCAAGAACGTAAACCTATATGCTCTGTGGTAGTCACTCTATTATTATCGACACATATAATTACGCTTTAGCCGTGTCGTTTTCAATTTTTCTAAAACTATCGCGTGCACAAACCACTTCTGCACAGAGACAGCTTTACAGAACCAACTCATTTAAAGACTAGCCATAAAGATTCAAGAGTCAATTGACTCCTGTTATTTACGTATTGATTGCAAAAACTTGCTTTTTTCTAATGCACTTTTTTCGTCTCATTAAATCCATAAAAAAAATTGTCCGACAAGTTTAAATCAAATCGTTTGCAATGAGAAAGAAAGAAGAGAAATCGAATTTTAAAAAAATGTACAATTTCTACTTTACGTAAATGGAAAATTCCGCAAGTGTTACGCGAGAATCTGCCAAATTCCACACTACGACACCAAAGTACACAATCATAATCCATCAAATCGAACGGTTCGCCTGCTACTTCGAGGAGTTGGCGCATAGGTTTTCCCTGAAACCCGTTCTGTGACCTCGTCGAGGTGCTTAATGCTTATCCTACGACTCTTCTACCTACGCGCCTATATACTGTCCTCATTTCCGCAACGATGGCAATGCCTTGTCGTTAAACAAGTGTGAGGTTTGCGAAGAAGCATAATACCGAGAAGAAAACGAAACTAAAAATAAGAGGATGCAAAAGAGGAGAAGAAGAGGAAGCGTCTCTATATCCATAACATCGACGCGAATGGAAGCATAAGACATAAGTAATGGTGCATGTCCGTAAACACGAACTGCCCGAAGGTGTAGCAGTGACTCAAGCTGAAGCACCCTCGGGGTGACTGGGGAACCCTCGCTTCCCTCTTTCTCTCTCCTTAAAGTCAGAACGGGAGAGACAAACTACATGCAGAGAAGTATAAAATAAACTCGTATCGCCGCTGCCTAAGGCAAGATGTGTCTCCTCTTGTCTTCCCTTCCGAAGAAAGCGAATACAGCAACTGGTTCTCGATATTCCAAGAATCTTGCAAAGACTGACGTTAGATTGTCTTTTGAGTTCATATAGAAACGTCAGTTTCATTATCTTTTATAACAAATCCGCTAATGACGCTTGTTCATTTTAATGATCACTAGGGTCTAACCAAGTTGTGGTAATAGGAGGTTAAAGGGACTCGGATCAAAACAAATAAGATACCTGCTCTCACAATTGAACTGGAAGATTTAAAGTAGCCTTTTCGGTTACAATCAACAAAGTGTTTTGCAAGTGCTACATCAATATTCGATAAACTTCCTACACCGAAAAAAGTTTAGTACACGATATGTTCGAAATGAACGATATAGATAGATGATTACAATTTGGTAACAGAGCTGTCTCAGTTTGGTACGGGAGCCGTATCAAAGTTTAGAGCAGCAGCTATCTTACGTCCTGGGGAACACGTTTGGTACAATATATATACCAAAATAATGCAGGAGCAACACTAAAGTGGATTTGCTGTTATTCGGAGGTTATAATACTTCTGCTGTAAGAAACTAAATTTGACAGATTTCCTAACCTCTTTTCAGTGTAGGTTACTTTTAATAAAAAATACGATTTTTGTAAGTGGTCCCACAATTTTGCCAATAGTGTAGTCATCTTCTTTTCTCAGTGCAAGTATAAAGCGGTAGCATTGTGAAAAACAATGAATTATCGGAATATAGAAATTGAACGGTTAATGTTTTAAAATAATTTTGTTTTATGGAAAATCAATTGTTGGATGATAAAGATGATGTTACTATCAATATAAATAGTAATGATGTTGTTATTATTGAAGATGGTAATGATATAGTTACCACTGATGATGATAATGATACTGTTAACAATAGTAATTATACAGTTGTTATTGAAGAATACAGATGATAAAGAGACAGTTGTCATTGAAGATGATAATGATATAGTTATCATTGAAGATAATCATGATACAGTTATCACTGAAGGTATTAATGGTATAGTTATCATTTAAGATTATAATAATATAGTTATGATTGAAGACGATAATAATACAGTTATTATTGAAGATGATAATGATGTAATTGGCATTGTTTTTTTATTTTTAAAGCTGTATCGACATTGATGGATGTTGTTGATAGAGTTATTGATGATTTATTCTACTTCTTATACTTTATAATGGTGAAAACATTCATAGACTTTAGTATTATATATTTACATTAAATTGTTACAGAATTTGTCGAAAATTAAAAGGGCTAAAAAGTTGATATGTATGATGATGTCAAACCTTAAAGGAAGCATTTATTAAAACCGTCTTATTGTTTATATACAACTTTTCAAGAATAATTTTTTTAAATACGTTATTTCATTCTCTAAAGAAAATTAACATTTCGGACCAATCATGATGTCATCTATAATGATAGTAATATCATAGCTATCAATGTTGGTATAAGATCATAATAAATATGTTTATACTATATCATAACAATCGATGTTAGCAACATCATAACAATCAATATTACCAACATCATAACAATCAATGTTAGTAACATCATAACAATCAATGTTAGTAACATCTAAATAATCGATGTTAGCAACATCATACTAATCAATGTTAGAAAAATTCGAACAATATCAATGTTAGTAACATCATCTTAATTATCATTAATAGTAGTAGCATCATCACATTAATCTATTCTATGGACAAATTCGCGATAAATTCAATATTTAGAGCCAAGGTTACTTGTTTTGTTTTTATAAAACATTTTTTAAGGTAAAGGTTTAACCATAAAATAATTTAACCATTAACTTTTAATTTTACCATGAACTTAAAGATAACCGAAGATATTTGAAGGTAACTTTTGAAGGTATCACTAAAGAAAATACTTTCTCTATGAGGCTCGAAGTAATAGAGATATAAGACTTACATTGTCCACATCATCATGTAAAGCATCTTGACCGCTTTCTTCGAGAACAAATCCCACGTCGTTATTATTGCTGGACAAGGACGGAAGCTTTCTTGGACTGAGGACCTCTCCATCTGTGTTCCTCTTGCGCTTCCCGTTCCTAGGATCGCTCAAATCAGAGTCATGATCATCTAATATGTCCGTAACCATCAGTTCGGAGCCGACGCTAGCCGGAGACGCAACTTCGTCCAGAGGGGACATTGTGGATCGATCAACCTCACTGCCCTCGAGTACCGACATAGCTAGTCCAAGCTTTTCCTTAATTACACCTACATTCGAGGTGTTGACCAATTTTTAAATTTTTTCGCAGTTTATAAACTTTTCTTGTGCATACCCCAACTGTAACTATTATACCTCAGTTATAGCTATTAAGGTACCGATTGTAGCAAAACTGTATCAAATTGTACCAAAACATTAGCCCCATGTGATTAATCCCGAAGGTTTGATTAAAACTCGAAAAGGAAAATTATCAATTTCGCATTATCAAATTCGAGGATACGAAAACCGTACAGGTACCACAATATTAAGATACAGAAAATTATAAAAACAAAATCAGTTGATGTTTAAAAATAAGATACTGAAATTATTAATATCCAAACATCTTCTATTTTTCTCTCGACTTACAAATTCATACTAAATTGTCACAGCTTATCTTTCAATACCCGTCTTTTATAACATTGCATGGATTCATGACTTGAAACCCCGGAGCGATTGCTACAGAGAAGATAGTATACAAGTCCACTCTGATCTCCTCTTCATTTTCATTCATTCTCTTAACTTTGTTCACTGCACTAATGACTTTCTCGTCTGTCCTTCACCTCCTGCGTACGTCGTATGCCACGCTCCTGCCACGTGACACCTCGATCTTTCAACATCGATTACCAGGAACCGATCTCAACTACCTGCAGGGTTTCGATAGGTACCAATTAACGTTTAGGCGAAAGACACTTCCGGTTTAATGGCACAAGGGGCGTTACTCGTGACGACTCGGTGACGTTCACGGTACGTCACGTGGTCGGGCAGTCACGTGGCAGAGATTCGGAAAAGTCCTCGGGAAAGCACGTTCGCGCACGCGTATTGGTTAAGATTGTTGAGAAGACGTGAGGTCTGGACATACCGCTTTGGCGCGCGCGCCTCTCGAGAATGGCCTAAAGGCGAAAAGAGGAAAGGATCCGAGTGGCGCCGCCCGCGGCAGGAGGGGGCAAATCTCCGTGCATGGAGCAAGTGTTGAACAGCTACGAAGCCTGCTGACCACCACCACCACCACCTTCACCATCACCACCAACTCCACCACCACCTGTCGGATTCACCTTCTCGGTCCTCTGCTTCTCATTCTTTATCCCTCTCTTCGTCTTCTGACTCCTCTTCTTCCCACTTCAGCTAACTGGACTCTTCGTGTCCTTATCCACTCGACCCGTTTCTTCCCATTCGAAACATTAGTCCTTTTATATCATTGTCCTTTTCTAGAGATCGATATCTTTTATCTTAACTACCATATAGTCTAAACTATTGTTCTTTTCTAGATATTCCTCTTTCTAAACTAAAGTGTTAGAAATATAGAAATAGCAACGATACTCATACATATTGTAAGTACACAGGCAAAATCATGTTTACAACTATGGATATCCAGTGTGTTTTTACTTATAAAATAGTGATGCCTTTTTTCATTTATCCCGTATAGATTCTTTAATATCTAACATAAAGAATTGTCCTTCACTAGATGTCGATATCTTTTTCCCTAACCTCTTTCCAAACTACCATATATGTCTATCCTTTTCCTCAACTACGATATCGCTATCCTTTTCCTTAACTACCATATCCCTATCTTCTTTCCTCAGTACCTTATCTACTGTACTATTCTTTACTTTATCTACTGTACCATTCATCACTTTATCTACTGTTTACTATTTCTCACTTTATCTACTGTATCACCATCATTTCCATCTTCGTCTCAAACCAAAACCTAACACCGCTGTCCCTGTCTTAAAACAAGAACCCGCTATTTCTGTCTCAGACCAAATCCCTCCTTGTCTTAAAACAAGTCCCCTCATAGGAGTATCTCTCTCTCGAACCAAATCCTAGCCCTCCCTTTTCTTCTTTATTGTCCCCGTTGCTGAGATCGTTATCCTTTTCCTGAAGGTGCATTTCTCAGACCAGAAGCTGGACGGTATTTATCGTCTCTTTTGAGAAGAACCTATTCTCTGATCCTGTTGCTTCCATCTTCACCTGATGGCCGAGCCGTCTTCGAGTCGTGCCCTCTCATTCGTAGGTACAGATGTGTGGCCATGTATCAATGTGGGATGACAGAGAAGGAGAGTTTGCAGAAAGAGAAATATCAAAGAAGAGCGAGTGAGGTGTGTCTTTCTTTGAGTCTTGTCCGAGTCTCAATTCCCTCTTCGTTCAATGAACATCGACGTTGAGGCCAGTCGGTGGACTCTTCAAGTCTCATCTTACGTTAAATCAGGCTGGTTAACCGGCTTCTCTATCTCCTATCCTCTACCTAGATTGACAACGTTCCTGTCCCCACAAGTCCCTATCACTTCGTTTCGTTTGCTCATTCTGTCTAAACTTCACAGATTTTCAGATTACCAGACTTGTTTGGTTTCCCTATAGTTTCTTTCGCAACTTACTAACAGATGCTACCTCTTCCGATCACACGTACACTTCTACCAGTCACTTAGCGACTGTCCATAAACTACACATCTTGCATTTTTCAACTTTCTTAAAGGTGCTTTTTAAAGATCCAAGTGATATTAGGAATTTTAAACTATAAATGTTGAATAACAAACTTTAAATGATGAACTTACACAAAACTTTAAATGTTGCAACTACAATTGTAGTTTCCACATTTAAAGATACTAATTATTTTTTTAATGTATTTGCCAAATAGATGTAAACGATGACCATTAAGCATTTGGTAATAAGTAATTCATAATTCGGGGAATTAGAATTTGTAGTTTCAGTGTAACTGATCCTATATATACAAATAGTATAATTAACATAATGGCATATTCTTGAAGTTATTTATATGTCGTGATTATCTTAACAGTTAATTTATCATCTAATTGTCAGATTTTTTATTTTTAATATTTTCTTTAAATTGAAGACAGTTGTGACAATTATTATAGATACACTGAAAAAAATGTTTAGTCATATCAACAAAAATTTTGTTGGCTCAACCAAATTTTTAGTCATAGCAACAAAAATTTGGTTGGCGCAACCAAATTTTTGTTGATATGACTAAACATTTTTTTCCGCGTAAGTATAAAATATAAGTACATATAAGTATAAAATATAAATATGGTTAGATCATCGTATTAATAAAAATTAAAAACAACTGTTGGCAAATGGGATTGTTTTTATCCGTAAGTACTGGGTACATAATAAATAATACTGTTTTTGCAAATGTTGCATTGAAAAGTAGTTGTTACTTCGAAGAATAGAATTTGAATGAAAATTGTTACTGTTGATATAGCATTTAACACAATATGGTTATCAATGGATAGTATAAATCTAATAAACCTGTTACCTCTAAGATCGTATCTTCCTAATGGAAATTGCAACCATCAATAGAGTGTAGGGTACGTCTTCTATTAATGATTGATAACAACAATATTAAAATGAAGTTGATCTGTTGTTATTATTATATAATACTAGCTATCATTTTAATCATAATCCTTCATAAGAATTTATGATAATTCTTATCTTTAATATAGATGGTTACTATATAATAATATAATATATAATGATCAGACCATCATCTTAATAAAACTTCTAAACAATTGTTGGACATTTTTTTTATTAATTTTCAATATCCTTCATCACTTTTCAATTATTTTTACAAATTACAATTATTTTCTTCAAATTACAATTAATCTCTTCAGTATCGAATTATTAATGCACATTTAATTATCCGTCTCAATATTTTTAATTATTGTTTTCTGTAGCCATTTCCCAAATATTCTTCAATACTAAAAACACTGTTTTACAATTGCAATTTTTATTAAATTTGTATTTATTTTCTTGATATCGTAAGTATACTTTTCAATTATTTCAATAATGTTCTTCGATTTTCTGAATAATTTTCTTTTATTTGAAATATATTTTGTAATTCTTACAATTAATTATCACAAATTTTCATTGTATTCTTCCATTTTCGATTAATTTTATTCTTTTTAACATTTTCAAAATTTTTCAATTATTTTTATAATTTTTTATTGTTTTCTTCAATTTAAAAATGTGGAAATCATTTTTCAATTATTTTCTTTACTTAAAATATATTTTGTTATTTTTTCAATTATTTAACCCAAATTTTAATTATTTTTATCATTTTAAAATTATTTTTTCCAATTTTTGATTATTTTAATTATTCTTCTTTTGATTTTCTAAATTTTCATTTATTCATCTTAAATTTTAATTATTTTTTTCAATTTACTATATTTTTTATAATGTTTTAATTAATCTCCCCAATTCATAATTATTTTCATTATTTTTTAATTAACTTTCTAAATTTATACTCATATATCTCTAATCTCAACAATATTTTTCAACTTAACATTTTTAAAATTAATTAATTTTCCCAATTATTATCAATTATTATCTTCAATTTTCAATTATTTATCTTAAATTTCAATTTATCATTTTTCGATTATATTTCCCAATTTTTAATTATTCTAATTTTTTCATTTTCTTTGTGATTTTTGCAAGTATTTTTCTCACATTTCAATTATTTTCGCCAATTTTCGATTACTTTTATTATTTTGAAATTTTTGTCTACAATTTTCAATTATTGCTTTCTTATAAAAGAAATATTTCCATTATTTTTAAATGAATTTCTAAAATTTATAATTATTTATCTCAAAACTCAATAATTTTGATCTATTTATCATTTTGCAAACATTTTTCTATAACGTTTATTTATTTTTATTATTTTTTCAATTAGTTTGTAAAATTAGCATTTATTTTGTTAGTTTTTAATTATTTGCTTCGATTTTTTGTTTATTCTAACATTTTATAAATTTTGTCCTATATAAATAAAACTTGAATTACTTTTTATTTATATCTAAGTGTTATATTAAAAATATTTATAATTGTTTATTAAACAACTTTAGAAACTAATCAAGCGCTAGAATATATACTTGGCACTTATTTTAGAATATTTAGTATATTACTATTTCTAAAACAAGGATATATTCTTAACGGTAAATAATATATCCTAATTTTAAATATAATATTCTAAACATTTAGAATATACATTTAAAGACTTTAGACATTAATTATTATAGTTTATACATTAATTTTTTTTTATAAAAACTGTTATTTTGGGATAATCATGCAACTAGAACATTTTTCCTAGCAAAAATAGTAAAGTTTCGAACCTGGATAGAAATATTTACATTTTTTTTAAAGAAAATTAAATCCAGGATAGAATTATTTACATTCTTTTAGAAAATTTTCCTTTCATGCATTGAAAATTTACTATATTTGCTAGAAAATTGTTTGTTCTACTCTCAAAATCTGAATTAGTTAAAAATAACTAATTTGAAAGCAAAAACTCAGTCACTAATTGAAATAGTTATATTTCTACTAACCATTTAGTAAAAAATAACTAATTATTAGTCGAATTCATTTTTAGGTTATGTCAAAATTACTAATATTTTAGTAAAATTCTGTTTACTAATTCAATTAGTTAAATTTTAACTAATTTTTAGCTATATTTTTACTAATAATTAGTCATATTTTACTAATAATTAGTTAATTTTAACTAATTGCAGAAACAAAAACTCAGGCACGATTTTACTAATAATTAGTTATTTTTAACTAATTCAAATTTAGAGAGTAAACGCTTATCCCAGATTACAAACCTGATAGTAAAAATTACTTACTAAAGTCTTTCAGTGTATCCTGATTTTAAAAGAATAGTATAATACTTTATTTAAGTATACAATAATCTAAAAATAAGTGCCAAGTATATATTTTAAATTTCAGAATAAATATTTTTCCGTGTTGCTTTCATAACTTGTTATCACATTTTTAAAGATTCTAATGTCTCACCTTAAGCCATATAGATCAAGACAATACCAATAAAACTAAAAGTTGTTTTTCGCTCCAGACAGATGTTGGAATTCTCTTTATTCAAGCGTTTTCAATTAAGAGAGGATGAAATCGCAATGATGTACGCGTCGAGTCGTTACATACGAAATTTTTGAAAAATCCTAGCGACACTGAGATTCGAACGCACTAACCCTAACGCTAAACGCAAATACGCATATTACGATACGAGCACCTAACCATTGAGCCATCTTGGCTATGAAATTCTCTTTTCAAAGAACTTGGTGATCTCAAGTTTCGTTTGGTCGCCACGTGCAGATGAACCCCCGCAATGGCATCGCCCGTCAACAATAGACTCTCATAAATTTTGGTCCTATGGTTTAGTTAGCATTACTGGCATGTGACACTCACACATATTTTCACCAAAAGGAGAATGGCAATAAATTCCTTTCGACAAATTTTTTGTGAATCCATTATTTTAAAGATTAAGACATTTTTTTGGAGAAGATTTTTAAGAATCTTATCCAAATAAAATTTAAAAATATTTATTTGAAATAAGATAATTTATATTCGGAGAAATTTTCATTTTTTGTATAATCTGTATATCTGTTTATATTATTAAGAAACATTCAAAGATAGAAAACATTTCTAATATTAAAATTTAAAATTTTATTACAATCATTACTAACAATGTTTACTTTTTTTCTGATTGAAATTAACATAAGATTAAATTTATTTGGTAAAAAAATTATTTATCGTTACTAAATTACCAATAAATTAAATAAGTAAATATTCTTAACAATATTAACTGGTTCAAACAAAATAGTTTAAAATTAAATTATATGTATTAGGAAAAATAATTGAGAACAATAATTAATCGATATTTAAAAATGATAAAAGAATACAGGCTCGGATACAGATTATCAATAAAATGAATACAAACAAATTGATTAACTTCAATAAAATGAATACAAATAAATTGATTTACGTTTTAAACAATTTCATTTATTTATATTAATAAAAGTAATATTTTTAAAATGCAAACATTGCCCAAAACAATTTTTTTTTTATAAATTAAACAGAAGAATTAAATATTAAAATATAATAGTAATAAATATGTAAAACAAAATTTTTATAACAAAAACATGTTAGATCTATTAGTTCTGTATCAACAATCTTTTAGTAAAATTTTTGTTCTTCACATAAATAAATTTTTCATAATTATAATAAATAAAATAATTAGAAGAAAGTAATTAAATCATTTGTATTTTTTAAAAAATGAAACTAGGAGTTCCTTTTAGTAGGAGTACAAAATAACATTTGTTCTTCACATAAATAAATTTTTCATAATTATAATAAATAAAATAATTATGAGAAACTAATTAAGTGATTTTTATTTTTAAAAAGTAAACCTAGGAGTTTCTTTTAGTAGGAGTACAAAATAAAATTTTCTTAGATTGAGCAATATAATATGCACAAGTTAAAAATCCGTTTAGTTTGGAAATTTTTCTGAAGTTTGAGAAATAATTTCCGGTTTTTTGTGGACAATGTATTTTTCCGACTGCATTAGGAAATATTTCCTTTTACTATAGGTTAAAAACCCGTTTTGTTTGGAAATTTTTCCGAAGTTTGAGGAATAATTTCCGGTTTTTTGTGGAAAATGAATTTTTCCGACTGCATTCGGAAATATTTCCTACTACTATAGGCTAAAAATCCGTTTTGATTGGAAATTTTTCCGAAGTTTGTGGAATAATTTCCGGTTTTATGTGGATAAAGTATTTTTCCTCCTCTTTTCGGAAATTTTTCCTACAAAATATTCGGAAACATGTGTTACCTACCAGTTTCGGAATAATTTCCTACTAATTCATCGGAGAAAATTCCGAAATTTTTTACAGTGTAGGTAAAGCAAGTTGAAGTGATTCCTTTAGGTATTTTAACGATTGGCTTGTGATCGAAAGTCGATGGCTCTTGCTTCACAGCCACTAAGGGTGTAGTAAACCGAACTTTTAAAGTTTAAACGTTAGAGAAATACGACAATACCGCTTCTCCAGCTCCATTGTGGAGGCCGCTGATTCTATTCAGAGATGCAAATGACCATTGTTGTTCTCAGGATATATTTCCCATTAGTAGCTGTGGATTCTGTCTGCAGTTATGTACAACGTAAGGATACGCCGACTCGGAACCATTACCTTGAGTCCTCTTGTCTCAGAAAAGAAACATTTGTGTTTTGAGACACGTTCAGTCTACAAATCTTGAAATTCAATCTGAAAATTCGATCCTCAATCTCTATATCTACAAAGTATATTTTTACGGAGGAAACAGCGAAATAAAAAAAATGTTATACTATACTTTTTTTTCCCAATTTCCAAGTAAATTGAAAGTTCCCGTTTGGATTAAAGGTTGAGTTTCAATTGAATCAGAAGTTTTCTCTTTTAGAGTGAGATTTCACTCTTTTGTAACAGGTATCATAGATTGATTAAAGTGGTTCACTTTTGACGTAAAAGATGTGAAGTAATGACAAGAATTCATGTTTCTAATGTCAAATATGTATTTGAAGACAGATGTTTGTGACTGTCGATTTATCGAATAATCTCTTGATTAAAAAGAACTGATATGTATCATTTTATCACTTATTTGCAAATAAATTCTCAGAGCGTGTCCATTTATCGATTATTATTCTTTCATTTTCTATAAGCTTGCAATCAGTGGATTTTCAACTAAGTCGTTAGGAGCATTTATTTTCTCCAATAGATACAGTTGAAACGCGTGTTCGTGGTCAAATTAGCTTGTCACACCGGTGACATTCCTCCATACGTTAACCCAAATACACGCAGAAGTTAAACGCAATGACCGTCTCGAGTAAGAATGCTTCTACTTCGATAAATGTTAAACTATAAATGAAAATGTGCTAGTAAAGTGCTGATCCAAGAAATCGGATTTTATTTTCGCAATGTATTATTATTAAGGTGGCTACCATTTTTTAGGAATTTTTATTGCAAGAGTATTATTGGGATGATATTTATACTTACTAGGGTAATAAAATAATAATAATAATGAAATAACAATATAATTAATAGAATCGTATATTAAATTGACAATTATTGAAAAATCAATAATGAAGCAAAACTTATCAGTAGATTAAGGCTAAGAAAACATTATTATTATTTTAAAATATATGATATTAATTAAATAACAGTTTTTAGCTTTTAATGCAAAACAAGAGAATTTGAGTTACTTGGTTATATTGGTAGGCTTATATTTCATCATATAGGTTAAATATTGGTCATATTGGTTACATACAAGGTTATCGATCAAGATCAATTTCTACTTCTACTTTGAACGCTCGTCTTGCAAAATTAGCTTTTACTACTTACGGTACCTTTTTTCGGTAGGGTCACGTACCTATATGTATAGATAGATCTATATCTGTATATAAAAGAAAATTTAAATTAAAATTAATAATGAATTTATAAAATTTAATTTAAGTTTTATTAAATGAGACTATTCAAGAACTGTAAAAAATTAATAGAGTTACTAACAAACTATTACACGGAAAAAATCTTTTAGGTAAAGTTTAACATATTTATGATAAACCTGCGGGATTAAAATCACAAATGCAGAATTTTTATCAAGATTTCAGAACATTATTCTTATATTTCTAATAATTTTTCTCAAAATTATCGAAAATATAGGAATAATTTTCTAAAATCTTGAGTACAATTCTGCATTTGTGACTTTAATCCAAGGTCTATCATAAATAAGATAAAAGTTACCTAAAATATTTCTTCCGTGTACAGTGAAAAAAACAAAGTTTGACTATATTAGATGTTAGATCTAAATTTTAAATATTTATTTTGTCAATATTAAATTCTCTTTTCATCAATGTAGCAGTCTAAAAGTATAACTATTAGTTTTTTCCAGAAGTTTTTGAATATAGTATTACTTTATAAAAGAGTATCATTGGTATGATATCTGCTAGTAATTTTCATATTTCATAAATTCATGTTTAAATTTTTTTAAAATCTCTTTCAGTGTACGAAATAAATGATACCATAGATACTATCAGGTGCGTAAAAATAATTTTTTTTTCTAGGAAGAGGTCCAAACCCTTTATAAAAATTTCTAGATTTCGACCTACCTTCTGGTAAATTTAATTAGTAAATGGTTACTTTTTACGTTTATTTTTACTTTTTAAAATTCAGATATTTCTTTGTTTTTTAATTATTTTGCTTCAATTTTCAGATATTTTTCACATTGTAGTAATTTTTCTTTTGTTTTTAGTTTATTTTGATCAACTTCTAAATATACTTTAATTTCTACCTTTTCTACATTTTTTAATTCACTTTCAAAGCACATTATTTTCCATCAATGGTATTTTTTAAAACTTGAGTATTTTTGGATTTCTTAATTATTTTCTTTTATCTTCTAGTTATGTTTTTCCTTTCTAGTGATTCTTCTTCAATTTCCATTTTTTTCAATTGTTTATCTTCAACATTTAGTTATTTTTTATAATATATATAGTAACTTTTCTTTCATTTCTAATTACTTTTAATCAACTTCTAAGTATTATTTTTTTCATTATTTTAACTTGTTTTTATACTTATACTTTAGTTATTTTTACAATTTCTTGGGGTTTTCATATTTTTTAGTTTTTAAAAAATAAATTCTAGTAATTTTTATCAATTTATAGATGCTTTTTACTTTTTAGTTATTTTGTAATTTCTAATAGGTTTTTTACATTAAAGTAATTTCCCCATTTTCTATTTTTTTTTTCAATTTTTCACTTTGTTTTTACATTATACTAATTTTTTTCAATTTCTAGTAATTATTTCTCAGTCTAGTAATCTTTCCTTTTTTTTTTAGTTATTTTTCATTGCAATCTAATAATTTTCATTAATATATAGTTAGTTTTTACACTTTAGTACTTTATTTTTATTTTCTAATTACTTTTATTCAATTTGTCATTCTTCTCTACAGTAGAGTAATATTCCTTTCTTCTTCTAGTAATTTTTAAATCAACTTGCAATTTTATTTTTTAGTAATTCTCCCCTATTTTTTAGTTACGTGTTTGGAGTTTGAACCTATATAATATTTTTGTCTTTCTATATATTTTTTAAAATCTCTAGTTGCTTTTCTTGAATGAACTTATATTTACATTTTTAAAATATTTTTAAATGTATTGCTTCCCATTAGAGAAAGTATTTTCTAGCTATTTTTCTATAAAAAGTAATTTTTCTCCCATTTTTAGTTACCTTCAATTAACTTCTAATTATTATTTTACGTTTCAGTATTTTTTCTCGTTTGATATAGTTATTTTTGTCTGGTTTTAGTTATTTGATTTTTATGGCTCTTTTTATTATTACTAATTTATATAGATCACTTAATGATTTTATAGGAATAGTTTTTTCCAGACAAATTTCCCTCTATTTCCTAATTATTTTTTCAATCTCTAAATATTTTTTGCCTCTGTTTGTCTTCCTTATTTCTACTTCTATTTCCTTAATTTAGTTATTTTTACAATTCCTGGATTTTTTTCTTCATTTTCTAGTTTTTTAAAAATAAATTTTAGTAATTTTCATCATTTTCTGGTAATTTTTTAAATCAACTTATTATTTTACTTCTTTGTAATTGTTTTCTATTTTCTAGTTATACTTTTGAACTAATAATTTTTTGTTATAATTTATTGTAATTTTTTGTATTATTATTTATATATTTTATAATATATAAATAGATTCATTTTTTGTATCTCTAGTCGTTTTCCTTTAATTTAGTTATATTTTTAAATTTTCAACGGCTTTTTTATTTATATTCTAGTTAATTTCTAATAAATCTAAGTAATTTTTATCAATTTATTTATATTTTCTTCACTTTTGAGTTATTTTTTGACTTTCTAATAATTTTTAAAAATTTTTTAGTAATTTTTATGCACACTGTAAAAAAAGGTGTCTTATAGGTTTCTTATTTTAATAAATAGGATATTTATTTCAATTTGTTCTATTATTGATGAATAATTTATGTAAAACGCTTAAGGATTTATTGAAATATGAAACACCCTAAAATGGCTTAAAAAAGAGGACAAAAATGTCTTAAAAGTGAGTAAAAAAGTATCATAAGAAGGTTCTTTTCATTTACATAACCTCAAACTAGAAAGTCATTTTTCACCCCAAGGATTAAAAATATTATTCAAATCAACTTCACCAAATTTTGAAAAATCCAGTTGTACATTTTTCAGAAAAAATTAAACTGATATCAAATTTGCTGTCAAATAATAATTATTTTATATTTTTTTCTTCAGTCTAGTTAAAATTTTAGCTCAACCAAATTTTTTCTGAAAAAGTTACAACTACGTCTTTCAAAATTTAGTGAAATAAATGTTAATAATATTGTTATTTGGTGGGAAAAGCCATTTTTTAGTTTGAGGTTATGTCAATGGGAAGAAGCTTCTCAAAATAAGAAATTTTTTTTTAGTGTTCGGTACACAAAGAATCCGAACAAGAACCCTATTTTGTCTATTTCTCATTTTTCTTCTACAATATAGTAATTTTCTAATTACAATATACACTGAAAAAAATGTTTAGTCATATCAACAAAAATTTTGTTGACTCAACCAAATTTTTAGTCATAGCAAAAAAAATTTGGTTGAGCCAACCAAATTTGATATGACTAAACATTTTTTTCAGTGTAGTAATTTCTCCTTATTTTCTAGTAAATTTAAAATTTAAACAAACTTTCAGTTATTACGTTTCATCTCATGAGAACGAATTTGTTATGGTGGGATCATTCATAATACTCTATTATATATTGAATATAAACCTTCTTATATTATTGCTATTTGGAATAAAGCCAGCACTTGTGTTCTATACCGTATGATATTACATCAATCGTAATAAGAATGATTCTTGATATTATCAATTTTTATCAACAATGGGAATACTAACGGTAATGCACTTTCAGTGCATTAATCAGAATCAGTAATTCTGCACTGATTAAATTAATACGAAGAGATGATTGATGATTTGAGATTTAAAGATCGGAATTATTTATCGCAAAGACGCGCAGCTGATATATTCTTTTGGTGAAAGACAGGTGGAATAATCTCTCGTGACTATGAAATATCATGGTCTTAAAAAAATGAATTGTAGCAAACCGTTGATGGACACAACCGGATTATTGTATTTGTGCGCGTATATCGAAGCTGGTAAGACAGGTAAACTTGGAGATCATTAGATACTAATAAACCGTTCTCCGGAATAAATTTATAAATTTATCCCAGTAGCGGAGCGAAGCGATGTGGCGGTGGACCTTGGGGCTCTTTCACCGGAGGCTGCTCCCTCCGGCAGCCGACATACCAAGACAGATCGCCACTGTTTCCCCTTGCCCCTCTCAACCATAGTAGTATGCACACCTGTCCGGGCTGGATGGGTGCTGCCTACCTTCACGTATCTTGTTCATAAACGAGAACTAGATTTTTCAACGCACTCATCAGTCCAACTAGCCATCAAAATTGAGGTTATCTTTTATTGATATAACTTCTCCAGTTCCATTATTATTACGTCTTTCTATCTCGTGGCAATGATTCATGGAAAACGTTCATTTACGTTACGTGAAATTATTTTTTGTCAAGGGATTAGTTACTAGGTCAAATTACACAGTGCTACAAAATAAAAAGAAGTAAATATACTTTTTATCGGACCAAGTGGAGGTTGTAGGTAATAAAAAACTGAAAAGAATGGTATATATTAAATATCTGATACACCCCCAAAATCTGGTTTTAGAGCCAAAAAACCGTTTTTAGGTAAATTCATGTACATAATACCTCGAAACTTTGTCATTTTTGGTCCGATTGTAAAATTTTTTCTTTCATTTTGAAGCTGAAAATCAGACTTTTAAAACCATACAAGACTTTTTTTATATCATTAAAATTCATGAAGATGGGGGCCAAAAACGTTAGGAAAATTTCATTTTTTCAATAATTCTTCAACTTTGATACTAATTTATGTGTCTTATCGTATTTTACTTATATTATTTCTCATCGGAGATCGAAAGTCTAGTCAATTTTGCTTCAAATGACCCCTGGTTGAATAAAATTTGCTAAAAATTATTCAAGTTATACTACTTTTAACTTTGTAATAACGTCATTAAATTTTGACTTCATGCATGGACCGTTTTTCATTTTTTTCTTCGTCACAGTGTTCGTTTTCACGTTTTTTATATTTTTGTGTTATTTTACAATACTAAGGAACATTTTTTAGAGATTAATTACTTAATAGTACCTAAGATTTAATTTATTTAATAATAGCTAGTTTATATTAATTAGGTATATTAATAATTATATTAATTAGGTAAAACAATACAAGCAATATTGAAATTTTTTAAGGTTAGGTTACAGATTTTTCTCTGTAAATCTGAATTCGTCGAAAACTACTAATGAAATGATGAAAAGTCGTCCATTAAGGGCATGTGATGGATTATGACGTCACTGGTATAGGCAAAATTTGTCCGTTACTTTTTTCTTTAAATATTGAATATTTTGTCACGAAATTTAGTAGAATTACTTATTAAAATGTTATTAGGAAGGTCTCTCTGATCCGAGTTTGTTTGAATTTCGGCTCAAACTTAATTTTGGGAACTTTTCGAAAAAATTCAATATTTTTTAAAAATCACTTTTGAGCCAAAATTCAAACCAACTTGGGTCTGAGAGACCTTCCTAATGACATTTTAAGTAATTCTACCAAGTTTCATGACAAAATATTCAATATTTTAAGAGAAAAGTTACGGACAAATTTTGCCTATACAAGTGACGTCATACTCCATCACATGCCCTTAATTAAATTTGTAAAAATTTCTACTAAGAATTAGTGAAATATCACTAATTCTTATTGAAAAACTACAAATTGATAGTAAAAACTACAAATTCACATTTGTAAAAGCTACGTATACTATTTTTTTTACATTATTGCGTAATTTCTACTAGTTAAAAAAATGACAGTTTTTTTGTAACTCCTAAAATTGAAACTCATAATTTAAGGAAAATAATAACAATTTAAAACATTGGCGGTTGAACAAAGAAATTCAAAAGTTTAATTATTTTTACTTTATTTTCAATTTAATTTTTTTAATTTTGATGTTTGATGTTTTTAAAATTAAAAATAAAATAGAAAAAATTGTCTTTTTGTCTTTTTACTTGTTAAAACTTTCTACACTGTAAAAAGAAACATCTTAAAATGCATTGTAGTCACTTTTAAGACGTTTAAAGTATCTTATATTTCAGTTTCCATCTTAAAAAACTAATGCATTTTAAGATACTTTTGCTAACTTTTCGGAAACATCTTAAAAGTGACTACAAATGTATCTTAAATTAAGATGCTTACTTTTTGCAGTGTAATTTCAATTAATCAAAATTTAAATTTATTCAAACTTTCAAATTTCAAATACTCTAAATATTTAAAATTTAAATTTACTTATAAACTTTCAAATTCCAATTATTGCAACTTTTTGTCATAAAAAATTATTATATTCTATAATATTAAGATTACCATTTGCTTTCTTAAATTTTTCTTTCTGCGGTTAAGGGATGTCATTTATTTCTTTAATTTTATTATTTCTTTTAAATTTGCTCATTTCTAGATTTTCGCAATTTTTAAAACAATTTTTCGATTTTTTCACAAACTTACTTATTTACTCTTAAAACCAGTCTTTTTTTCAGTAAATCAATAATTAATTGAATTTATATTTTATATACAATTATGCATTTATATTATATGCCTATAAATCATTTCATAATGATAGTTAAAAAATCAATTTTCATAATATAACTATTATCTGTATATGAAATAAAGTTGAACAAAGAGACATCCGGCAGATTGGACAGATGAAAAAGTTTTTTCAAATAGTTAAGATTAGAGAAAATTCTTTTGCGTCTAGAGATTCAGTTAACGAGAGTCGTTGCTGCAAAACAAGTTTAGTTAATTTATTCCATCTGTTACGTTAATCTAGATCTGATCAGTCCTTTTTTACCGAGTTTTCTGCAATTGAGTATGTTGACCCGATTGATAATGAAGAAAATTTTGCAATCAATGCTTTCTTCAGGATTCTTGCATTTTCCGCTAATTAAATTCAATCGACTTTTAATCAAAAGAGTCAATGTCATTTGCCTATTGATTAAGTCATTATGTCATTAAATATCAACACGAAACTAACTAAATCTCTTAAACTGAATTAGTAAAAAAACAAATTCAAATTGGTTAAAATTTTTTACTTCAATTTTCACTAAAACAATAGTAAAAATTTTAAATTTACTCATTCAAATAGTGAAATTTGACTAAAAGTGAAAATTTCTAGTCTAATTTGACTTAGTGATCAATTTTTACTAGTGTTTAAATTTCTCGTAGTGAAATTGATACAAAATTGATAATTTAAAAAAAAATCATATAACATTGTAAAAGTAGTTATAAATTTGGATAAAAATGACACGCTTTTTATCGAAGAGTGAAGAATTACACGTGAGAAAAAAAAATTTGTAAGGTGTTACTGGAGAAGGAACGAGGATCGTTACATTTTTTTAGATTAACTGTCCTTGGATAATATGTCGCGAGGACGAAAGGGAGTAAACTGTTTTGATGCTTTTCCCAGGAGAAATCTTTGAGCATATTTTCACGTCTACTCGCGTCTCTGCCGGATGCAGATAGCACGTATGCAAGACTCACAATATCCCTCTGATGGGAAAGGCCATCCAACTGGCGCGATACGATATAATGCCCGTTCGTGTAAAATATTACTGTAAAAATGGCCAACTCTATATACGTATTCACCTATCTGAAGAGACGACTCGGGCAAAGTGTTTATTATTATATCACGCCTTTTGTATGCGGATAAGACTCGTGTATGCAGCCGCAGTTTGCAAAGGGTCCGTTAAAAGCTCCTTCAAAGGCCAACCAAGATGTGCTAATTCAATGCCTAATATAAAACACCTTATTCTCTCTGTGCAAAAAGTTTCCCTTCTTTTTTTTCCAAGAGAAAACATTTTGAAGAAAAACAATTTTAGCTTTTTAAAAATTGCGAATTTAAAACAGTGGAACTTTTTTGATTTTTGAACATGTTCTATTTTTGACAATTTTGGTCCGAAATGTCTGGCTAACGAACTCGATCTGTATTTTTGGTTATACTTAAAACAATATAAAAAATGTTAAACAATGGAGAAAATCTTCAAAGAATCTAACAAAATGTAAAAAATGAAATTTTGACAAAAACTACAAAATTTTATTAAAACCAGTATTAGGAATGATCAGATAAGAAAGCTAGGATTAATTTACAATGAAACGGAAAAATTAAAGCAAAAATATGTTAAAAAAAAGTAACAATTTAAAAACCTGTAAAAAAAAAAAATAAATTTTTCATGTAGGGAATAAAAAAGGTAAAAAAAAAACATTGAAGGCAAAAGGAGAAAAATTTAGAAATATGTTAATAACGTCATAAAATATTTAACAGTTTAAGAAATATTGATTAAATTGCATTTTTTAATAAAAAAATCGAATAAATGTTAAAAAAAACCATAAAATTGAAAAAAAAATTATGTTTCCCAACCTCCTAATTATAATAGTAAATAAAATAAATCACTTGAAAAAATAAATAAATTTTTCTAAATTTTATGAAAATAAAAGTTTTTTAAAATTAACTAAAGTAGGTAATTTACGTAAAAAGAACAAAAATTTTAAAAATCTAAAACATAAAAAGTATTATTAAACGCATAAAAAATAAACACTTTTTTTAAAAAAAGAGATAAAATTTAAGATACTATAAAAATTCAGACAAACAATGCAAAACAAAATACTTACAAAATTTTTTTTAAATCAAAAATGACAAGAAAAAAAATTACATATTTCAAGAAAGTGATATAAATTAGTAAACAAATCTACAATTTTTTCTAAAATTGTTCAGTTTTCAATTTACAATTATTCTTATTAAATTTTATAATTATTCTTTAATATATAAAATAATTTTATTGTGTTGTCAATAATTGTCCTCAGTTTTCGATTTTTTTCAATTGACAATTATTTTCCTCATTTCTGACTTGACATAAAAGGAGGAGGGGAAATAGTAGAAGGTAGGAAAATTTAATTTTTTTTAATTTTATGGTTTTCTAAATATTTATTCGACTTTTTTGTAATCTTTTAACTAATAATAATTATGTAATTATTTTCCTAAATTTATAATTTTTCCATCAATTATAATTATTTTGTTAATTGAATTCTATTTTTCAATTTTCAATTACTTTATTCAATATTAAATATAAAATGTCTACTAGATTGGAAATTTTAAGCCAAGCCGTTACGTATTTTTTTAGTCAATTTATTGTATCACTTATTTTTTTTCTATATGTATTAAATGTGTTTTCCCCGTTTATATGTCAAATAAATATAAAAAAATATTCAATATTCAATATTCAATGGTAGTAAATATAACTACAAAGTGTAAAATCTAACTATATACATTGATGTCAAGTACTAGAATTAGAATGTTTTGAAAAATAAATGTAGAAGAATTCTTAAAGAGTAAAATAATATTTAAAACTTGATGAAAAGTATTCGTAGGGATTGTAAAAAGTAATTGTAAAAATCCACTCATGATTATAATTAATAAATCATAAAATTGATATTTAACGGCAAAGAAAATAATTAAAACTGAAAAGGTTTTATTTAAAGAATAATTGAAATAATTGATATTTGCGGAAAGTAAATAATTTAAAATGCAAGACAAAAATTGAAACATAATGAAAATTATTAAAAATTGAAGAAATTTTTTTCTAAAAATGATTAAGAAGTTAAAAGTTGTAGTAAATAATTGAAATCATACCTAGTAGAAAAGATTTATTAAGAATTGAAAACATTTTTTAATTATTTCAAACTTAGTTTGCTTGAAGCGTGAATTAATTGAATTTTTAATCAATTCAAGTTCAAATTCATTGAAGTTTCAAGAAATTAAAATTGTTATAAATTAAAAACTTGATAAAACTGTAAATGGGTAGAAAATGTTTTTGAAATTTAAGGAGGTAATCTCCATTATTGACATAACCTCAAACTAGAAAGTCAAATATTGTTCAAATAACAATATTTTTTAAATGAAATCACCAAATTTGGAAAGATCCCGTTGTACATTATTCAGGAAAAATTAGGTTCAAAATAGTCGAATCGAATTCAATTCGCTATTAAAAATGATAATTTATATCTTAGATTGCTTAATCCTTAAAATAAATCATCAGACAGTTCTTTTATTTTATTATTTGGCAAAAATAAACAATATTAACCAGTTTTTATGAAAAACGATTATGTGTAAAATAAACTATGAAAAATGTAAAAAAATTATTTTTAACTAATTTAAATTTAGAAAGATTGCACACATATGATTTCAAACAAATTTAAATTATCTCTTTACACATCAAGCAGACAAAATAACACAGGTGCATCAAAAGAGCTGTAAGCTTAAAAATTCGAAGAAAAAAATTTTATTGTGCCTTCTGTGCAAACACTTAATGTCACTATCGTCAAAATGAACATTTCTAGGAATACGGAGATAGATGTTCAAATAAAAAATTGCTTTAATAAGTCTAATGTGTTGTGCAATAGACCGACCCATATACATTTTACACATTTGATAATTTAAACTAACAATTATATATCTTTTCCTATCTGGTCTAAATACCTGTTGCTTTTTGACTATATAAACCTAAGCTGAACATGTTTTAACTTATATAGTTTTCTCTACAGAACGCATCTTCACTTATTGAATTCGCTCTTGATAAAACGTAAGTTACTAAATCATCTATAAAAAAATTATTTGATTGTGTCAGTTTTATAAACAATTATCAAAAAACTATGCAAATTAAATTAATAAAAGATATTAATTTATAATAATTTATAATAATTTAATTTCTTTAAATAAATGTTGTATTTTAGATATAAAAATGCTTCTTTTTTATTGCATTCGAGTAAACTATTCAACTTTTTTAATTTTTAATTATATTATAAAGAAGATCAACTATTTAAATTATTAAAGCCTATCATGATTTAAATCAATTTAACTTAATAAGCAGAAAATAAGATAAATTAAAGTACATATATAAAGTATATATATAGTTTATACTCTAAAATAATAAACACAAAATTTGGATAGGCTAAAATGGCAGTAAATTAAAATGTAATTTCATCAATATAAAACTTACTTCAAATATTCATACGTAGAAGTTTAAATTGATTGATATTTCTATATTTAAATTGAGATTTTTAAAAGCTCCTATATACTTATTAAAAAGTGGTTTTGTTTATGGTCTTGTTTAATATAAATTTCATTGTGATTGTCTAGCTTAAAAAGATTAATTTTTTCAACAAAATCCTCGATTAATTGAATTTATTTGATTTTGGCCAATTTTTCATTTTAAATTTCGTATATTATATTTGTATACTTTTTACAAACTATATAAATATTAAAAAGTGGTTTTGTTTATGGTGTTTTTTAGTATAAATAAACGTTATTGCGATTGTCTAGCGGAAAATAATAATTTTTTTTAGATAATTCTCGATTCATTGAAATCTTCTGCTTTTCAGAATTTTGCATCTATAAAGTCGAAAAAAAATTGTAAATTTTTTACAAACTATATAAATTTTCAAAAGTGATTTCGTTTATAGTCTTGTTTAATATAAATTTCATTGCGATTGTCTAGCCGGAATAGATTAATTTTTACATGAACATTTTCGATTACTTGAAAGCCTTTGATTTTGATACATCTTAAATTTTGTATATTAAATTTGTAAATTTTTTACAAACTTTATAAATATTAAGAAATGGTTTCGTTTATGGTCCTTTTTAATATAAACTTTATTGGGATTGTCTAGCGGGAATAGAAGAATTTTCTTAACACTGAAAACTTTTATGTATTAAAATAATCTGCAGTGCGATTGTTTTAAGCCAATTTCAGATTATTTAAATTCCATTTGGTATAAAAAAAAGAGCGTTGCAGATTTATTTAATCCAAAACAATTTTCTGTGAAGAAAATCGTCGATTACTTGAATAAGTAAGATATTTGATCTTTGAATAATGATAAACAGTAACAAACATATTCTGCATTGACAGAAAATTGTATATAACATGTTTAATAAGTTCACTACTTTACGAAAAGAATTTTTTTTTGATACATTAAAATATGCTCTTTGACAACAAAAATTATGTCATATATTTTTAAACACAGATTGTTTTATTGATATATTTATAAATACATATTTCTATAAATAATATTCTCAACTATTTAACATATTCTGCGTTGAAATGCAATTTTAATTTATGTAATTTATAAGTTCCTCTATATATATTAATTTTGCCGCTTCTTAAACCTGCAGTACCTTAAGTGCCCGCTAGTGGCACATTCCCTTCTTTTGACATTTGCTTCGTTTTTTCTCGCAACTGTTGAATAATTCTTTCAGTTAGTATATAAGGAACTTGAAATCAGACTCAGATATTAGAATCTCTCGCATTGCCATTTCCACAGGACTTACCCTATTAAAATTTATTTTAAATATCCTGACATTCAAAGAGAAATATATTTAATTTCAATTCTACGCTAGTGTAATGAACCTCGCTCGCTAGCGCTCGCTCGGTGATTATTATTTATTTAATTGCTTATTGATGTGGACATTCTATAAAATGTTAGTGAACTTATTGTTTATTGAATGTTTCATATTTTTTTACAAATTTTTTATATTCTAATAATTTTAATGTCATATTTTATTATTATAAAAATTTTTAAAAATTAATTATCATATTAAGGGGGGGGGGGAAGTATGGTCTCAGGGGCGAAAAAACACCTCTTAAGGGCATGTGATGGATTATGACGTCACTGGTTTAGGCAAAATTTGTTCGTAACTTTTCTCTTAAAATATTGGATATTTTTTTATAAAACTTGGTAGAATTACTTAAAATGTCATTCGGAAGGTCTCTCAGACCCCAGTTTGTTTGAATTTTGTCTCAAAATTAATTTTTATAAAAGTTTGCATTTTTTCAAAAATTTCTCGAAATTAATTTTGGGCCAAAATTTAAACAAATTCTGGTCTGAGAGACCTTCCTAATGACATTTTAAGTAATTTTACCAAGTCTCATAAAAAAGTATTAAATATTTTAAGAGAAAAGTTACGGACAAATTTTGCCTATACCAGTGACGTCATAATCCATCACATGCCCTTAAACACCACGTCGTGGGAGTTGGGCAACATTGTATAAAAAATATATATAATGGCTAACATTGGAAGGGTTTAAAAAGCTAAACATGTTTCACAAACAATTTGTTAAATAAAACTTAAAAACAATGTATTAACACAAAAAAAGTATAAAATATATTATTTCTAAACCAATTATTTCAAAATGTAAGAAAAATATACTTAAAGTAGGAAACAAAATAAAAAATTAATTTTAAAAAACTAATAAAAAAAAATTGCGCTTAGGTTTTTGTCGATTTAACCCATGCGCAGCAATTATTTACTAACATTACACATGCGCAGTAGCTTTCTACAAACGTTAGGTATGCGCAGTGGTAAAAATCGTAACAAATAATGACTGTTTAACAATTTCAACATGAACTGACATTAAAAAACATGTCAGGAAAAAAGTTTAATTCAATGCTTAAAACATATAATTTTAAAGACTAAATTGCACGCACAACATTTTACAAGTGGAGAAAAACGAAATTTTAATTTTCGTTGGACTTAAAAAAAAAAGTTAAATAAAGGTACCTTTGCGCATTTATTATTATTATTTTATATTTATACTTTTTTAATTTTAAAAAGTTATTTTAAATACCTATCTGATTTTCGTGATCAGTGTTTTTTTGTGTGAAAATTTTGGGACCCTTGATTTTAATGAATTTCTAGCTTGATGAGCTTGGTAAATCTGTAAAATATAGTTGTAATTATATATTTCAATTATATTCAGTTTTATTTTTTGTTAATCCAATTGAACTGACTAAAATTAGAGGTAAACCTAATTTCAAACCAACAATATAATTAAAAATTAAATAAGTTTAATAATTTACTTAGGCGATAAAGAATAAGCATTTTGAAATAGAAACTGGAACATTTATTTGAAGACATTTAATTTAGTACCTATTTTTATTTAAAATAGTGCAAAAAATTTTAAAATTCGAGTTTCGAGCTTTTTGCACAACCCTAGTTACAATAAATAGCATGGATAATAAAACGAAGAAAACCTAAGTTAATAAACATAGAATGTTGATCGTTTTTATACAAGATCAAAAAAAAAAAAACAAAAAAAAAATAATAATAATTAATTTTGGCATGATAATATTGTGCGGAGTCAGTAATAAAACTACGGAAAAACTCGAAATTTGTTCTCTGTGCCTTCAAACCAGTGCATTAAATTCAGAACTACATACAATAAGTGGTGTTTTTTAATTAATAATATTAAAAGTGAAGTTTGTATAGAAAAGAAGACTTGTTCTTGTAAAGCGGGAGAAATTTCGGACTTTTTGTTCAAATTCCACTGTTGTCACACAAAATAAATAATTATCGCTATTATAAAATTATTATTCACTTCTACAGACACTTCAAAATCTTGTCATTTTTAAAAAAAATATACTGAACTCAGTGTATAAACATTGTCAATTTTCATTCTGATATCGGTCATATTGAATAGTTTCCAGACCAACCGATAAATTTAAACTGCCAATTAATATTTAAATTTGTAAAAAGTTTGTATTTTCTTCGCGTTCAATTGGCGCCCGCTCTTAGTGTGCATATATTTTGCTAGTGATTTATATAATTTCATTATGATGAAACTGCTATAAATAAACTATTAAAAATAATTGTTTAATGTGTCTAATATACCTAAGTAATTTGTCGTAATGAAAAATTAAAATAAATCTTTTGATTTCAGGCACGAAAACTTGGTCAATTAAAGATAGAGAAAATGGCCAATTTCAAGAACGCTCTTGCATTTGTTCTTGTATTGCAAGTTATGACAGTTTTATGTTCAACATTGAACAGAGAAGCTAAATGTCGCAGACGGACAACTACACAGAAACAGGCAGAAGCAGTGGCACAGGCTAATGTAGCGGCACAGGCATATGCAGCGGCACAGGCAGAAGCAGTGGCACAGGCAGAAGCAGCGGCACAGGCAGCTGCAGCGGCACAGGCAGAAGCAGCGGCACAGGCAGCTGCAGCGGCACAGGCAGAAGCAGCGGCACGTGCAGCTGCAGCGGCACATGAAGCTGCAGCGACACAGGCAACTGCAGCGGCACGTGCAGCTACACTGGCACAAGCAGCTGCAGTGGAACAGGCTAATATAGCGCCACAGGTTTTAGCAGCGGCACGAAATGATATAGTGAGACCGGCAAATGCAGCGGCACAGACAGCTACAACGGCACACGTTGCTGCAGCGACACAGGCAACTGCAGCGACACGTGCAGCTGCAGTGGCACAAGCAGCTGCAATGGCACATGCAGCTGCAGTGACACATGCAGCTGTAGCGGTACAGGCTGATGTAGCGGCACAGGCAGCTAGAGCGGCACAGGCAGCTGCAGTGGCACAGGCTAATGTAGCGGCACAGGCATATGCAGCGGCAGATGCAGCTGCAGCGGCACATGAAGCTGCAGCGACACGGGCAACTGCAGCGGCACGTGCAGCTGCAGTTGCAGAGGATGCTTTAGCGGCACATGCAAATCCAGCGGTCGATGCTGCTGTAGCGGCACGGCAACATGCAGCGGCACAAGCAAATGCAGCGGCAGTGGCACATGAAACTGCAGCGACACAGGCAACTGCAGCGGCACGTGCAGCTGCAGCGGCACAAGCAGCTGCAATGGCACATGCAGCTGCAGCGGCACATGCAGCTGTAGCGGCACAGGCTAATGCATAGGCAACTGCAGCGGCACGGGCTGATGAAGAGGCACAGGATGCTGCATCGATTGCTGTACACTGAGAGAAATAGATGGTAAGAACTTTACTATCTTTGATGGTAGAGAGGTTATGTTACATTCTACCATCAGAGATGCTACACCGTACCATCTAAATGCTACAATGTACCATCCAGATGCTATCCCGTACCATCTAGATTCTTGTCCGTATACTTAAGATCAGATATGGTATCTGGTACCATCTAGATGGTACCCCGTAGCATCTATTTCTCTCAGTGTAGTGGTAGGAGCTGGGGGACAAGGAGGTGGGCAATAGGGAGCAGAGAAACAGAATAATGCCGTTTAAGACGCTTAAATGACTTTAAGCAGCGTGGAATCCTTCACCTTTACCATCAGCAGCTCCAGTACTCTCGTCGTAGCCTGAAAAGGTACCGTCAATGTCGACGGAGATTCAAACGGCAACGTCACCGCGGATACATCTGTTTATACTCTCTACTAACATACGAAAACTATGAATTCATGTTTTTCAGTAAATAGAAATGATATTCTGTTCTTAAATAAATAAATTGCAAACTTTCAAAAAACTTGGTTTATTTAAATGTGTATATAATTTCAAAAATAAAAATATATTTTAAAGTATTGGTTCTTATTAATGTTTAATTAATTTAAAATTAACATACATAAAAATAAAGCAAAAGAATTATTGTCAATGTATTTAGAAATTTAAAAACGAAGAAACTGCTAAAGTTTTAGATTTATAGAAATAGTTAAAAGTTAATAATAAGAAAAAGATTTAATTATCCATAGGAGCCAAATTGTGTAGGTAAAAACGTCAACATTTCATTGACCTCTTTAGGCTGTAATAATTCTCATACAAATACATTTTAAAACTTAATTAATGTAAAAGCAATTTTTTATAATTTATTTAACACAGACGATTGGTTTTGTAATTAAAAGTAACGTCACGATTCCTGATAAAGTTGTTGACATTGTCAGTTTGGGTTTTCACTACAGTTATATGTCTCAGATCTCTCAAAACCGGATCTGATTAATACAATAAAAATATTGAATCTTCTCTAGGTTACCTTAATGTAGACTCTTATGCAAAAAATTAAATTCGCAAAATTATAATTAACAATAAACAGTTTACGTTAAATAAAAATGGCCAACAAAAAATCACATCTGAAGGTGAAGAATTTGCCAAAAAATTTAGTTACACTCTTACTATCTTGTGTCAAGTTAATATGTATTAAATTAACTTATTTATTGAAGCATAATCCAAGAACATCTTTTATTTAAAGATTTATTTGTCCTTTGTAAAAAATTAATTTTTAAGAAGATTTGAATTTTCTTTCCGTATGGACAAGCCAATCAACGTCAAGAGAACTAGAGGAGATTCCCGGACTAATTTACAGTAGGGCTGCGCACGATACGATACGATACGATATTTGACAGAGTCTCGTCTCGGTCTCGAAAAAATGAAAAATTGATGATCTCGTCTCGGTATCGTCTCGGTATCGCCTTCATAACTGTGGTCTCGTCTAGTCTCGATCTTAAAAACATCGAAAAAATAAAACATAGTAATTGCAGAATACAATTGTTAACTTATTTATTATAAAAATAAGATGTTGTTTAAAATTTAAAGCTGGCAAGCAGAAAAATTAACAATAAGTGAAATTTTAGACAATACTTTTAAACCGATACTTCACTTTCTTCTTCGACAACCTCGACTTTCTATACTTGCATCTAAGAAATGATTTTTGGTATTAAATCATCAGTTGAAGAATCTTGTTGAAAGAAGATCAGTAATCTACATTTTCATTTTCCGATATAATTATTTTTTTTATAACTTAATTAAATATTTTTGAAAAAAGGTTAGTTGAATTATACATTATTTAGCTTTTAAAAATAGATATCTATATCTGTTATCCGTAGTAAAGAAGTTCATAATTACTACCCTATTGCGGTCTCGGCGAGAGTCTCGCCGAGATTAGCTTTTTTCGTGGTATCGTCTCGGTATCGTCTCGGAAATTTTTTTGCGGTATCGTCTCGATATCGTCACGGAAAACGAGACGATACCGAGCCGAGACCGAGACTGGTCTCGGTATCGTGCGCAGCCCTAATTTACAGCGAATCAGAAATTAAGTCACGCGTCCTGAATTTTGTGTAGTGACCTGATTTTCATTTTTTTTCTTTTTTTGTTGGTAACGAATTTCCATGGCGATAACAAAAAAAAAACATTACCATCTTTTTTATTCTTTCTAGTGAAATCATTCAAGACAGACGTAAATCATACTTATTCTAAAGAATATTTATTTGGAAATATTATATCGCCATTGGATTTTAAGAGAAAGGAAAGATTAAAAAAATTAAAATATCGAGACAATCTGGAGAATAACTTTAGAAATTCGTTCCACTAAGAATTTGATTTTTGCTTCGGACAACTTTTCACTCTCTTCGCTTTATTTGGATTTTTCTGGTATAATTTCATTTATATTTTATGCATGATATCTCAAAACTAATTTTCTTATTTTTCTGGATTTTTCAGTACTGAATAATTTTTTAATAATTTAGACTTTTGACTTTTATTGAGATATCATTCATTCATTGATTCAAATGAATTTATTAATTGTTAAAATTATAATTTCTTGTGCTATAATTCCTGTCCTATATGTCTCGAATTGATAAAGAATCCTTATTCCAAATTTTTTTTTATTAAGTCTAATATGAGGCATTCTATTTCTAAACGACCCCCTTCAGAAACAATTGCCAATATGAGACAATTTTTAAAAAATTATTTCTTCTACTTACCAAGGCCAAATTATTTTTGTAATTAGCAATTTTAAAAGAAAAATTCCTAAATTTTACAATAATAAAAAGAATTTTGTTCAAATATATTCAATTTATATACAAATGTAGTTTGAAAGTTAACCTTTCGAATATCTCAAAACACGTTGTTTCAGATTTATAAAAAATATATCTTAAAAGAAAGGTTAAGTTTTCTAGTTTTTATTTCCGTAAAGTAAATAATGAACATGTCAGGGGATTTTGAGGAATTAATTAAAATTTACAGTTATTTCAGGGGTTAAAATATGTATATGAATTGAGAAACACTTTTTTGCAGAGCGGCACTTGTCTTTTTTTAAATTTTGTATTTTATTAGCTTTTAGATTATGTATAATATATAAATAATTTGAAGACTAATAGAATAAAAAATTAACAAGAAATGATATTTAAATAATAAATAAAAATGAAATGATATATAAATAATATAATATAAATAATATATTTAAACATTTATAATTATATAATTTCTTTCGAAATTATAAATTAATAATTTCAAATTAAATATTTTTGAATTTAATTTTGATAAACATTTTAATTTTAAATCGTAATAGTGAGAAATTTTTAGTGAAATCTCATTCAAAATCAGGTTAATTTCTTTTTATTTTTAAATGTTAGTTAGGGCAACCTCGCCCTAACTTTAACTTAACTTAACTTAACTTAACTTAACTTAACTTATTAAAAAAGTTTCACATAAATGAGATCTCTGTTAATTGTAATTTTTGATAAATAAGACTTCTGCCAAGAAACATTTTTTATTATTTTATTTTTGGGGTCGTTCATAACGAATCTGGTGAAATATTTTTAAAATTCAAAATGGCGGATTTAATATGTCGGACGAAAGAGTTAAAAATCGATCCGATCCTTTGAAACTTGTTTCTTGGGGGTTTTGTCGCATATTGTGATTATCAGCGGCCTCAAAAACCCCCGAGAAACTAGTTTCAAGAGGATTCAATCGATTTTTGATTTTTTCATCCGCCATATTAGATCCGACATGTTGAATTTAAAAAATATTTCACCAGATATGTTATCAGCGACCCTAAAAATTTCAAGAGAATCCGACCGATTTTTGATTTTGCTTCCGGCATATTAGCTCCAGATCCGCTATATTAGATCCGCCTTTTTTTAATTTTAAATATATTTCACATTTACATTCATTATCATCGACCCCGAAAATCCACGAGTAACAAGTTTCAAGAGGATCCGATCGATGTTTGATTTTCTTTTTTTACTTCGACATTCTCAATCCGCCAATTTGGATCCGCTATTTTGAATTTTATAAATCTGATTTCATATTTTCAATCGGTGATCCCAAAAACATCGATTGCAAAAGTAACTAAAACCTGTTTATAATCAAAAATTTTCACAAACGTTTTTTTTTAAATCAGCATTTTTTTCATTTTATTTGTTTATAATAATTTATTTATGCATAATTGAATTCTAATATTAATTTTGATATTTAGATACATGGCTGTTTTATAGTAAAATGCAAAAATTTCTGACAATTAAAATTTTTGATGAATGCAATTTCAGTCACAGCAGATTTCCCATAAATAAAAATCCGTACATAAATGAGATCTCTCATAATTGGATTTTCTGATCAATAAGATTACTGTTATATAAATTAGATTTCCTATAAATGACGTTTCTGATAATTTACAGTTTGTTAAATGGCATTTCTAACAAATGATACTATTTGATCATGGGAACTTCATAAAAAAATTCTTATAAATAAAATTTCTCAGAAATGAGATTTCTATTACATAAAATTTCGTATAAATTAAATTTCTGACAGTCATCTGATAAAATAAAATTCCGTAAAATGTATATTCTGACAATTGAATTTTGTAACAGATGAAAAGCTGATCCTAAATCTATACCTATTTATCTGACTTTTCGAAGCGAGTGAAACAAGTGGTTGAGCGCTATTCTTATAACGAAAGCAACGGTGTTTGATAACCTTGAACTAATTACTTGCACTAAACAAATTATTTCGCAAGGCATACTCACAAGTGTTTTGCATATGTCGTCATTACTTTTCACTTTGAATGTGCGAGCGCCTCGAGATAATCCGATAAAGTACCCTAGCATGTGTTAATTAAGGACTTGAAACAATGTTTACGTGAAGTTTATCTTAAACTTCGTGTGACCCCTAATTACTCGAATAAAGCATTCCTTTTATCATTCTCATGTCACGCATGCCTCACTCACTTTACTTAATTGATTTGTATTTTCTTTTGCTAAAGCGCAATTAACCAGTCATCTTCAAAGGCGAAAAATTTTAATTATAAACGCTCTCAGAGACGTTGATTTTAAAATCACCAGAATCTGGATAAAATGTTTGTAATGTTGTCATTGAGGGTTAGTTTTTTGTAGGTTTAAAAACTTCCTTTTTAAGTAAAAAAGATGTTTAACAATAAGTGTTTTAATTTTTAATGAATACATGATAGAGGGAATTCAAGATATTGTATCTTTTCGAATAAGATTTTCATAATTTTAAGATTGTAAAATTATTCCGTTTATTGTATTAGATTAATTTTAAAATGTCGTAATTTTTATGTTTTTAATTCAATATTAACATAAAAAATAAAAGTGACAGAAAAGTAAAGATATCAGAATAAGAATTATTTTATTTTTAGTTTAGCGAAGTTTGAATTTAAAGAGGTAATGAAATTAGAATTATGGGGCTTTATGAACAAATAACTACACAGATTGCTGAGTATTGAAATCACGTATATTAATAAACAACGAATAAGATTTATAAGGTTAGACTTTGCCAAAGAGGCGTTCGAACAGAACAGCACGATTAATACACGAAACGTGGCGTTGTAGCATAAGAGTCCCTATAGATGTCCTTCTAGTCACTGATTTGAGAATACCGCGAATTGTAAAATAACAAATATAACACAACAAGAATCAATTAGGAATCAATAATTTTTGACAATTAGATAACAGATAGATTAAAAATTAAATTAATATTTTTAAGTGTTTCCTTTTGGATAAACAAAGTAAACTTAATCCAAGTAAGTATCCAAGTTATTTTTTAAAAAGATTTACACTAGAACTCCTATCGAGCGGAAACAGTAGGCAATTCACGGGACGAGGGGAGAAGCAAGAAGTTGAGCTCCATTCATTTAACACGTCAAGGTGACCTTCCATATCGAGCGGACACTCACCCGAGCCGTCCGCTCGATAGGAGTTCTAGTGTACAAAAAAAGTAATATTAAAAATGATGAAAACTGACAGTTTTTGGATCAATTTCAAATCAAATTTTCTTCTTTTTTTCTTATTATTATTATTTTTAATCAGAGAGAACTAATCCAGATATGAATCAATAAAACACATATTAATATTTTGTTTAGGGACATTTTATTTAATTAATTACGTTTGTAAAATAAAAAATTTACTATTTTAATATAACTATTAATTTACATACATTTTTAATTCCTTGAACTTAAATTAATTGCGTGTTACTTCAAAGTAAAAAATCAAAAATATTTTTTTTCATTAAATAGAAGAATAATTTTTAAAATTAAAGAAATGATATGCAAAATTTTTAAAAATTCAGTTACATACACCTAAATTTTTACTGAATTTTAATAGATATTACAAAGAAAGAAATTGAATCATTATATAATAATAAATAAATAATTTTTTCAATACAAAAAAGGATGTTTTGTTTGTTTCCATTTCAATTCAGACAGGCTATATATGATGAAGTCAGGGAATCATTTCCCATTGAAATATGTTAATTTTCAGAAACATTTATGTTATGTATAGCAAATTGAAAAACAACGATTAATACTCTCTAAATCTGAATTAGTTAAAAATAACTAATTTGGAAGCAAAAACTCAGTCACTAATTGAAATAGTTACATTTCTACTAACCATTTAGTAAAAAATAACTAATTATTAGTCAAATTCATTTTTAGGTTATGTCAAAATTACTAATATCTTAGTAAAATTCTGTTTACTAATTCAATTAGTCAAATTTTAACTAATTTTTAGCTATATTTTTACTAATAATTAGTCATATTTTACTAATAATTAGTTAATTTTAACTAATTGTAGAAACAAAAACTCAGGCACGATTTTACTAATAATTAGTTATTCTTAACTAATTCAAATTTAAAGAGTAAATATGCAAATTAACTGCAATTTAAATTAAAAAATCCAAACAAACACTGTGTAATTTAAAATTTTTAAGAAATTATTATTTATTAAATTAATTTTATATAGAATTCGTCAGTTTTTACACATTTAACATTTCTTGCATTTCAGTGATATATTATAAAACTTTATTCTACTTGCAAAAATGCAAAATTTATGTATTTTTTTCGTGTTATAATTAATAATTCGAAAGATTCGCAAGTTAGAGATAAAAGCTATTAGACTCTTTTACTCTACTTTTTAAGAGGAACATTTTTTCTATTTCGACTTTTGTTGTATCTAATACAGGGTTCAAAAAGCTTTGAATTTTCTTTTCTTAAAAAGAAATTTTTTTTATTCTTCTCTAAGAAGCGGGTCTTCAATAAATTCTTAAAGAAAATAAGCTTTTTACCTCCAAAAAGTAGTAAAAAAATCGAGAAAAAAAACAACAGTGGTGATTTTCAGAAAATTTTATTTTTATTTTTTCAAAAAAATGCCGTTGATCAAGGGCGGATCCAGCGGGGGGCGATGGGGGCGATCGCCCCCCCCTAAAAGCCTTAGATTATCCTATGAGAGAGAAAGAGATAGCATTATATTGTTGTCTCTTTCTATCTCATATATCGCCCCATCCAAAACCCTCGTCTGGATCCGCCTTTGCCGCTGATTTGTTAAATTTAAAAATATTTTAAATTTCCTTATGCAATTTCAAAAAGA
This sequence comes from Ganaspis brasiliensis, assembly GCA_037103525.1. Taxonomy (NCBI): domain Eukaryota; kingdom Metazoa; phylum Arthropoda; class Insecta; order Hymenoptera; family Figitidae; genus Ganaspis; species Ganaspis brasiliensis. The sequence continues at coordinate 551,915 of JAZKLR010000303.1, forward strand.
ACACAAAAGCCCTAATAAGGATCATTTTAATAAATACAATAGTAAAAAAGATATAAAAACTTTTAAAAAATTTAACGTTATTTTCTTGTAATCTCACTTTTCAACTTAAAAAATTCAAATCCTCATAACTTTGTAAAAAATTTGTTTTCACCAAAAAAAGAAAATAAGTGTCGTCTAAAATTGTCTAAAAAATAACATATATTTCAACAGGCAATGTTTTTTTTACTTCAAGATACATAGCCTGTCAGAATTGAAATGGAAACGATCTCTTTCATTTCCGCATTTCGGAAAGTTTTAAAAGTTTCATAAAAATCTTGAATTTTTTATTTGAATGTCATTATTTTTTAACTAACTGCAACTTCATGCCTAATATTTTGTTAAAAACGAGATGCTCGGAATGATCGTTCGACTATCCGAGATGTTCGCTTTACCGAGATTAAACAAATTGATAGCTCGCCTGTCAATTTAATGAAAAACAAAAAATGTCGCTCGTTTCTCGGATCGTGTCGCTCAAATGCATCACTAATAAAATCTATTTTGATGTAAGAGTGAATAAATTTGCGAAAAATAAACAAATGATAAAGAAAATTAAGTAAATTAACAATAAACGAGTAAATCTAAAAAAAATCATAAAATAAAATTTTTTTTCACCCGTGTATTATACATTAAATAAAAAAAATAATAAAAAATTGTATTTTCCACCAAAGCATGAAGATAATTACATTTTCCTAAACTTTGAAACCATAAAATTTGTATAAAATAAACTGAAATAATTTGGGTAGAAAGAAGAAGAAATAATATAAAATGAAATGCAATTGATTTAAGCTCATAAAGATCTAAATTTGGACACAGGGATTTCTGAAAATATCCAATCAAATTTTTTGAAGCACTTTTTTTATCGAAAAGTATCGTTTTTTGTCAAAAACTTTTTTCACACTAAAAATACAATTTAATGAAATAAAAAATCATATTCCTTATCTAAAAAAGAATCAATTGACCTATATAAAGTATATAATTCACCAAAAATTCGCATAATAATTCATGATTTTTCAGTTTTTTTGAGTCTTGACATTTAAACATTTTTTCTCTCCTATAACTTCTTAAGGAGGTTTATCCAAAAAACCAATTTCTACAGATTCTTATAAAATTTTAATGACATATTAAATGCATTACTTTACATATACTGTTACAATTTTATTGAATTTTACAGTTCCGTTTTTAAGATAAAAATTTATAAAGTTGAGACTTTTACATGGAAACAGTAACAAAACGCGTAAAATGACTATATTTCAATTAATTATAAAAACACGGTTCTACAAATTTTTTAAAAAAACTAATATATTTTAAACTGCAATATAATACAACTTTTACAACAATATTTAATTAATTTACCGTACCGTTGTTAAGAAAATGTTATTAAAGGGTAGTATTTCTTCACTTTTTTGAAATAATCAGGAAGAAAAAATTTAAATAGATTGAATGAATGAATTTTTTGTGTAATGATTTTAACTACAAAATACTATTTAGAAACCAAATTATAAGAAGAAATAAAATTAAAAAAATATTTACTATCATGGTCTGATAGAATGAGAACCGCTTGAGGGTATAAGCGTCCTTAAATTTTTCTTTTTTTTGTCATAGCTCTTTTGGAAAAAACATTCCAGATTAAAAAACGAACTAACTGTTTGATACATTTTTCTAGAAATTGACAGAATTAAGGGCATGTGATGGATTATGACGTCACTGTTATAAGCAAAATTTTTCCGTAACTTTTCTCTTGAAATATTGAATACTTTGTCCCGAAACATGGTACAATCACCTAAAATGTCATTAGGAAGGTCTCTCTGATCCGAATTTGTTTGAATTTTCTCTCAAAATTAATTTTGAAGAAATTTCAAAAAACAGCAAATTTTTTAGAAATTAATTTTGAGCCGAAATTCAAACAAACTCGGATTAGAGAGACCTTCCTAATGCCATTTTAATAAGTAATTCTACCAAATTTCGTGACAAAATATTCAATATTTAAAGAAAAAAGTAACGGACAAGTTTTGCCTATTCCAGTGACATCATACTCCATCACATACCTTTTATTTTTACCAAAATTGATTTTTTTTTAAATTTTTTAATCTGCGGCTTCCTCTATGAGAAAAGAAAGTTTTCATAAAATGAACAGAATTTTCACCTAGTTTCTATTTAATAAAAAAAAAATCTTATAAAAATACTGCCAAGCTGATTAAAGTATAATAATTGCCATAATCTCAAGCTTGAAACAATATTGAACCAATATTGGCGAATATTACTGGGTAATATTCGCCAATTTGGGTCCAAATTCGGTAAGTAAATACCCAGTGTAAAATTTCTTACAATCAGGTTCAAATGAGTATCTACCCAAGATGCTATTAACTCATCCGTGGAAGGCCCTCTTATTACAAAGAAAGAAAAAAAAAAGAAAATGTAACGGAAGAGGTAAAAGTATGGACCTTAGATAAAGAGAGTGAAGATGAGGAGAGATTAAATAGAAATTTTTAAAAGCGACTCGATCATTAAATGAAAGCAATTTCTTAAGAATTCATGTAAACGATTAATGACGTGAAAATAATCAGATATATTGAAGCAGGTAAGACACACGATATCGTTGTAAAATCTGGACGTGAAGGTTGCTTAGCCAGCTATTCCATTCACTTGAAGAGCAATCACTAGAGAATCGTCAATCTACATGTGGGTTGTGAATTGATGACGGACATTATCAAGCGTGCGATTAAACGGGAGCGTAAATGCCGAGCAGTTGTTACTCTGTTTCTCTCGGAGACTATCTCTCTTCTCCCCCAGACCCCAGAACACAAGCATTATTAATAGGACTTGTTTTATCGTCTCTCCCACCAATGATCAAGCAATATGGGCGTGACTTACCAAGATTCGTTATTATTTCAATCACGTCCCCAACCACGCGATTATACAGCCATGGAGTAGATCGCAACTGTTGCCGCAGTGTTCTTTGCTGATTAGTCTATTTCTCCGTTTCTTCACCACCGCATAGTAAAGACAGCAACTTCTTTTATACACGCCCACTGCCACTTCTTTCGCTACTTTGTATCTATATAACGTACCTTCCAAGAAATAAACTTGATTTCTAAATGAAGACAATTAACGCGGGGAGAAAATTATCTTTTTGTTGTGACAATTACATTAGACAGGAAGAGGATAAGGAGGCCTTAGGTAGACACATTATGATGGTAATTGAGGTGTAATGTGGGTATATTATGGAGTCAATGTGGGATTAAAAGGAAGATGATGTAAGAAGGAGATGATAAGGACTAGAAGGATAAGGATATGTGGGGCGCCACTGCCAAAACAAAAGTCATTACTATTTTCATTCTGGTTATGTTAACTAGCAAACGTGAATAATTTAACCATGGAAATGGTAAAGTTAGTCAACATAACCTAAAAAAGTAGTGATCGTTTTCATCAGCATTAATTTCACCAACCTGTCTACAGCCAATTATCATTTTCAAATTTCCTGATTTCGAGGATTATAATTTTTCCAGATTTAATGATTAATGATTTATTTAATGATGATTAATTTAATGATTTCGTTTAAACCAATCTATATCTAAATAGTACAGATTTAGATTGGTTTAATCGAAATATTAAGGAGAGCAATTTTAAAAGTTAACATATGTCATTGAGAATTGATCCAAATTAAAAAACATATAAATTCAAAAAAAGTCCTTAATCTGCAATATTACCCAAAGTTAATATTGTTTGGGAAAATAACAACAAAAAACAAGATTTATGACGAGATTTAAAAAAGTTAGAATGTCGATGTGAAAATCAAAAAACAAATCTTTGGTTACAACTTAAGATACGGAACTTTCAAAAAAGTACCTTATGATAAAATAGGTTATGTTACTGCGTTTGCGCAGAAGCTCGTCGTCATGACAACGAATTTGTGCGCAGACGCGGACATAAAAAAAGAGCGTATCATAAGGTGTTTTTTCCAAATTTCCGTACCATAAGGTAGTCGGTGTAACCAGCCTCTAGATAAGAAAATAAAGTTTGAAAAAAGAACACTATAGGAAAATAGAAAGTGAAATCATTCAATAAGAAATAATGAAAGATGAAGAAAATCTTGAATTAGAATCAAGATAATTATGAAAAAAGAGAATAGGGAATTTTTATATATGTGTACGTCCATATGAAAAGGGCCCACTTTGGCACTATTGGACTTATCTATATGACCATATTCTTTATTAAATTTCGAACATTTTGAGAGGTCTTGGACCCCTTTAGATGAAAAATTCAGAAAGTTATAAGCATTCAAAGTTAAAAGTATCAAAATCCTAGTTTTGAGAAAAACGAGTTTAAAGTTCAAGATTTCCATTAGCGCCCATGCATTTTTAAAATTAAAAATAAGATTTCTTTGTGTTTTTAATTACTATAAAGTTATTGTTAATGCATGATTCGACGAAGGACATTACGTAGTTTGTTTTTCAGCAATAAAAAAAATTTCGAAAATCTGAATCTTCTTTAGAAAAATGCGAATATCTCGATAAATAAAATCGACAACCTGGGCCCTTTTCATATGGACGTACACATATAGGTAATATTGTTATATGAATAAAATTAAAAATAACAAAAAAAAACCTTATGAAATCAAATAAAATTGAGGAAAGGCTATTAAGAAATAAGAAAATGTAAAAATTACATAACCTAAAATATAGGTCGATTATCATAGGTACCGTGGCGTCCACGACTGGATTACTTACCTGATAAAAAATAAAATAAAATAAAATATACAATTTAAAAATCAATCGCTATATACATGTTCGCTTCATTATGCATTTTATACTAATAAAATTTGAACGAATCAAAGCAACAATGCTCGCAACTCAGAAATGAATTTGTTCAGACTATTGCGAAAAAAATCCAAATCCTCACTATAGTAATTTGCCTCTCTATTGATTCTGTTGAAAAGAGAGTGTCGCCCATAATTTGTTCTACAATAAGATATATAGAATGGGGAACAATATCTCAAAGGTCTCATAGGAGCTGAGAAATCAACAGAGGCTAAGACAGCCGGACACTGAACGATTCCGCTAATCACTTTAAATAAAAAAAGTAAGTCAGCGAATAAAAAGAATAAAAATCTGTTCTGAATCTTAGGAATATTTAATTGAGCACGCACGTGTTTTATAGGTGCCTTATTTTAAGACCGAATAAATATTTTGAAAAAATTATAAGCTAAAAATTATAAACTTCTTTCAAAAATCTTTTTAAAAGTAAAAAAAAAATTGTCTAAAGTAAGAAAATTGAAGATGTCAAAAAGTCTGTAAGAATAAAAAAAAGAAAAACTAAAAATACTGGATAAGAAACTATAAGAAACAATATTTGATAAATGGGAAAACATATTCTTAAAAAATCTCATAAACTATGAAAAACTGAGGAAATTACAAAAAATATTTAAAAATATAAGAATCAGAAAAAATCTACTAAAAAATAAGAAGTAAGGTAAAATAAAAATAAGAAAATGAATAAAATCAACAAAAGAAAGGAGATTTATTGATTTTCATAATGTTCGCGATAAAGATTAATGATTAATTTTTTGATAATAATAACGTTAATGTAAAATTCGAAACACAAATATTTTCAACAAATAATATTCATATTATCTGTTTTATGTTTTCGAAACGAACATTTAATATATATTCAATTTACACTTCGTTGTGATATAAAAGTTACAGAATTAGAAATATATACCTATTTCGAATTACAAATTTTTTTCAATATTTAAAAAAAAATTGACACTTTTTGCACCTACATAAATATTTAGTAATTTTTTGTCAAAAATATTAATTATTACTTGTGTTTAAATAATAATAAATTTAAAATGTTGTTTAGCTGACTTTCAAATTTCGCGACACTTCTTTTTCGAGAGGATATCTCAAAAACGCTTCAACTTTCAATTATTTACCTCAAATTTTAATTATTTTTTTTTTTAATTTTTAAATATTTTCATTATTTTGCAATTGTTTTCTCAAATTTTAAATTATATACAATATTTCTTTTCCTAAAATTTTCAATTATTTATCTCAAATTTTGAATAATATTTATCAATGCTCAATTTTTAAAATTAATTTTCTATTATTTTTTTGAATTTTCAATTATTTTTCACAAAATTCAATTATATTTTTTTATTTTAAATTATTTTCATCAATTTGCAATTCTTTTCTCCAATTTTTGAGAATTTTTAATATCTTTTAGTCAATTACCTTAATTTACAACTATTTATCTAATATTTGAATCATTTTTATCAATGTTTAATTTTTTATTTATTTTCTTATATTTTAAACATATTTTGTAATTTTATAAATACATTTTTCTGAAATTTTAATTATTTCTCAGACTTTAAAATTACTTTTACCATTTTAAAATTATTTTCTCCAATTTTTTAATATTTTAATTATTTTTTAACCAATTTCCCAAGCATTTCTATTAATTTTCAATTAATTTAAGACATTTTCAACTATTATTTTTACAAATTTTAATTATTTTCTTCTATTTTCAATTGTTATTATTTTACCTACTATTTGTTCCCACTTTTAATTAATTCTTTAAACTTCAAATATTTTCTACAACTTTTTATTCCTTTTATCATTTTTCAACTATTTTTCTTAAACTTTCTATTACTTTTTCAATTTTTTATTAATTTCCTAAATTTTCAATTATTTCTCTCATATTTCAATTACTTTCTTCAATTTCGCGATTTTATCACTTTTTTCAAAATTTTAACTATTTTTTTCAATTTTCAATTATTTACGTCAGATTTTAATTTTTTTTTCAATTTTTAAATATTTTCATTATTTTTCAATTGTTTTCTCAAATTTTAAATTATTTTTTAGTCAATTTTCCAAATTTCTAATTATTTATCTCAAATTTCAATTAATTCTTTAAATATCAATTATTTTTTTCAATGCTTAATTGTTTTTACCATATATTAATTATTTGCTTTAATTTTAATTAAATTTTTTGTTTTTGCTTTTACTTCTAGGAAGTATTATTACTTATTTTCCTTAAATTTCAATTATTTTCTTCAAATTTCAATTATTTACCTGAAATTTCAATTATGTTTTTCAATTTTCAAATATTTTTATTATTTTGCAATTATTTTCTCCAATTTTTGGTTATTTTTTTTATTAATTTTCTAAATTCACAATTGTTTATCACTAATTTCAATTAATTCTATAAATATCAATTATTTCCCTTAATTTTTCATTGTTTTTACCAATTTCCAATTATTTTCTTCAATTTCGATTAAACTGTTTGATTTTGCTTTCTCATATGAGAAGTAAGGTAAAAGCACCAGTACCTGGACACTTTTGAAGGGGTGTCAAGTTTAGCGATATTTTGTACTACGATAATTAATTATATTTTACGAAATGTTTGGATTTTCGTTTAACTTACATATAAAGGATTCGAATTAATAATAAATTAATTATAATAAATGTTTTCCTTAAATTAAAAACTTGAAATAAAAATATAGCTTCTTTGCAGCAGAAGTTGGACAGTACGCTATTTGGACAGGCCTAGTAGTTGGACATAAGACCCTATAGTTGGACATTTAGGAAAATACATATTCTATTATAGATTGTTTGTTATTATTTATTATTAATACTTTTATTGTCAACTCCTAAATTAATTAGTTAATTAGGTTTTTAATTAATTGATTATTTTATTGATTAATTAGTGTCTGCAAAGTGTCTGTCCATCTACTGGGGTACGTATAAAAAACGTCAGGTAAACTTGGACAGACAACTCAGAGTAGTTTTAAAAGAAACGTCTTAAATAATTTTTTTGCTAAACATTTTACATCTACGATTAACAAATTTAATTATACCTAAAAACTGACTATCTGAAGGGTATCTATAAATTTTTTCATTTAGTTTGGAGGAAATTTTAACTCTTTTTTGCTATTGTCCAACTACTGGTCCCAATTTTTGCTTTGTCCAGGTACTGGTGCTTTTACCTTATTATGACTTATTTTTTTTCTAAATTGTAATTATTTTCTTCAATTTTAAATTATTTATCTTAAATTTAAATTATAATTATTTTCAATTATTTTCATTATATTATACAATCATTTTCTCTAAATTTTAAAGATTTTAATTGTTTTTCAATTAATTTTTTAAATATTTATATTTAGAGAGGTCTAAACTCATTTTAAAAATTTTCAATCATTCTGTTTAAAAAATTATTTTTAATAAAAAACGAAGTTTTCACGAATTATTTTTAACCCCCCCCCCCCCCCCCTAGAAGCAAATCCTGCGCACGGGCCTGTTTGTGATCGTTAAGATTTTTGATTTTCCAAAAATAGTCTAAATTGACTCTTTTTTATCTGAAATGCAAAAATTTTCATTCTTAAGCCAATGTCCAGAAATGTGTGTGTGTGTGGTGACGTTTTTTTTGTTGCCAGGTTATTTCGATAAATCTTCAACGGATTTCAATAAAATATTAATTTATCTAACATTTTAAGATAAGAATCCTTCTGTATAGTAATAGTTTCTCATAACATAGAAAATCATATTATTTTTAAAAAAGAGTCCGCGTTGACTTTTAGAGGGGGGGGGGGGGGATCAAAAAGTACATAATTAAAAATTGTCCACGTGGTATATGAACTAATAAGGTTGGCACCCCTTCTGATATTAAAACTCATGTTTTCATGTTTATAACCTCAAAGTATGTGCCATTTTAATGTACAAGTTTAAGCAACTGTCTTTCAAATTGAACAAAATATTGAGTCTAATATGTTATTCACATCAGGTAATTTCTTACATTTTTACATAATTATTCAGTATTTAACAATATTATCCGATTTTTTAAAAACTCAACTTAAACTTGTTTGACACAATTTGATACATTTTAGACGCTATACTCAATTTGATCTCAGGTTTTTTCAGTGTTTGAAGAAAGAACATACTATCTTAAATAAAATATTTAAACAAAGATAGCAAATTAACAGTTGAAATCAAGAAAAAGTTAGGTAAACGCTTTTGAAGTAATTTTAAATCTATTTCTAAAATGCCTCTAACTCGGAGCTTATAAAAAAAAAAAGTTATAAGAAATCTACAAAAGCGTTATTTGAAAAAGCTTTGCAATTCCGGAAACTAATTTCATCCAGGAGGAAAATAGTATTATGGAAATATTGGTGCATAAATATTGCTTGTGAAGGTAGTGTGCGGTTTATCGATCAAGAAATGATGCTCTTAACCACATGATGTACCATGCATGTACTCTTAGAGAGCTCTTCTCGACTAGGTCCTCGCGATAATCCACCTCTTTCAAATCAGAATGTAATCACAAAATTGATTTTTTTACCAGCTGCGAAACCGTCGCAAGGAAATATGCTGACGAATAGCATAGATATCGATTCACGATACTAGCCGATGCTCATAATAGGCTCATCGAGTATCGATTGGAAACATCTTGAATTGCACTGATGATCTATTCTGCGGTACATCTATTTTGCGGTTATTTATCGTAATTCTCATCACCGCAGGAATGATGTGTCAAAATTAGAAATGTGTCTTTCATAAGATCTGTATCCGAAGAAAGATGATAGAAAAACGAACAAGCATCATCGTCGCAAATTAATCTTTAATAAAGGAAACAGATGTTTTATTATAGGTTATGAGGACACTGTTACATAATTTATTAATTATAATCAACGTTCAGATAAATGCAATCTTAATCATTAATTTAATCTTGGACTTTGTAAAATTTATTTAAAAGAATTTTACAATTCACAAATTGTTTAATAAAATTTAAATTTTATTCTTTAATTTCAATTTTGATAATAAAGTTCAAATTAAAAGTTTTATTTAAAATTTAATTATTCTATTTTAATAAAAGCACCTAAATACGTGGAAAATATTCAATTTAAATGTTTTCTGACTTTAGATAATGAAAAAGGAACGTTTATTTAACTTAATATTATAAAAATCTGAAAGTCGATTTTTTCCTTCTTAGGTGCCTTTCTTCGCGACGCGAAGATATTTTTTGCAATAATTTGATCTCAATGATTGTTGGACATTCCAAGACATGGTCAAAATATATAATTTTATTTATTTCCCTTTTATTTAGATTATTCTGAGCCGAGTCAATACGTACTAAAAGAAATTACGGAATTAGGAAGAAATTTATGTATCCAGAACTATACCCGCTTGGATTCAGGAAATTCGAAAAAAGTATTTAGACAATTTCATTGGAATATAATTAACACAAAAATGTCCAGATAATCCAACTCTAAATTATTTTACTATGAATTCTCATACACACATTTTCCCAGTGTACCTTTTTCAATACAAAATTTACCTTTTTCAAAACACAAACTGTCAACTTTGTCCGAGTTTTTATCCACCATGGTACAACTATTGAATTTTTCAACTTCTTGACATGTTCTTCAACACAAATGAGTGATGTTCGTTACCTAAAAATCAATTTACAATAAAATAGGAAAAAGAGAAATGTCATAGATAAAAATGAAATGAGAGTGAAATTTGACTGATTGAGAGTATATTGAGAGAGAGTGGAATGAGGATGTCGAAAATGACATATGACACAACTAGTGATCAATCTCGGGAATCGAGAGACGTTTGACAATATCGAACTCTTGGATTATTATGCAAGCATGATAACTCATGTTACTGGAAAGTATTCACTTTCGACGGGGAGTCACAGTGAGAATTGGAGCGTGGCCAAAGCGAACCCAATGCATCCTTGTTCATTGCTCTTGATTTATTGCCGGATCCGCAGTGGCGACACGTCCTCGTTACCGCCGAATTTCGCATCCCTTTGATCCACGCGGGTTCCAGATACCACTATATGTTCCACTAAAAAAGAAGATGGAGTAGCAAGCAAGCCTTTTATTTCGAGAACTGTCCTTGATAATAAATCTCCAGCATCATTTGTACGCTCTTCCTCGAAAACCCTATCCTCCACCCAAGTGATGCATAATTGTCCTGATAACGTAATTTACTTGGATATACATATAAATCGTCTTATGCAGATGGAGATGCCTTCCAACCTTCCTCTTTCGAGAACACGAGATGTAAATGTTTTCAGGAGATTGTACAAATCACCATCTGCAGCTTGAAAGTTGAAACCTCGCAACTCAAAATACCTATAGTGTCTCTTGTTTTATGCTTCGTTCTCACCTTTTTTTTTGTAACATTAGTCTGTTCCGAACATCTTGTTTATTTTGTAATCGAATCAATAAATTAATCTTTAATTAGGCTTTGTCAATAAAGAACCAATAACTAGTTGGTGATTAGAAGTTGGAAGATACTACACAGAAAATTGTTTCGGATTAAATTAATCTGCAACGCTCTTTTTTTTATACCAAATGGAATTTAAATAATCTGAAATTGGCTTAAAACAATCGCGCTGCAGATTATTTTAATACACTGAGAGAAAATTATAGTTATGGGTAACATAATGATGTTCACGGTAACCATATTTAATGTTACAAATACGGACAGCTATCTAGATAGTAACAGTTACCACCAGATTGTACGGTGTAACATCTTGATAGTACGGGGTACAATAACTATATTTTTTTAACATCATTGATGGTAGCTAGTAGCATAATGATAATACCGTATAACATAACCTTTTTAACATCAAAATCTTACTATCCGTTTCTCTCAGTGTACATAAAAGTTTTCAGTGTACCTATACTCATTGTCTACTTTTGATTCTTCAAAAGCTCAAACAAACGAGTCGGTCAACAGATCTTTTCTGGATTAGTTATAAAATGAAAAAAAATGAGTCAAAGGTATAGAAAATTAAGATTAACTACCAATTATATAAGAAGCTTAATTCAAGAATTCCAAAAATAAATTAAGGACAAAATTGGAAGCTAAATCCAAATTCGAGGTCAGAATAACCAGATTATGTATATAATAACTGCTACTTTAAATGATGTTATATTACAGAATTTTTTAAGAGTAAAATTAATACAAGTGTTAATATTATTTGAGATTTTTTTCAGTGAAGACATAACAAATTTTAGATTAGGTTTCTATAAAAGATTAATATAACTTTTTCAATTTACTTTAATCAGGAATATTCAATCCAAGACATGTCAAAGAGAAAATCTTAATTATTTGAGTACAAAATTAGATCAGTTTTAAATTAAAGAAATTAAATTGACATTTTAGAAAGGAAAGAATGAGTTTTGGAACAAGGATGAGAAAGGAGAAACAAAATCTTAGTTTTAAATAATTTCGGAAATCACACTGAAAAAAATGTTTAGTCACATCAACAAAAATTTTGTTGGCACAACCAAATTTTTAGTCATAGCAACAAAAATTTGGTTGGCTCAAACAAACTTTTGTTGATAAGACTTTAACATTTTTTCCAGTGCAGTTTAATTTAATCTAATTACAAATGAATTCTATTTAAAAATGATGATGTGATGATGATTAGATATCAAAATTTCTAATTTTTGACCGTACCAAAAAACTGAGGGAGTCTTTCAAAAGTTGGGACCTATCTATTTTTCGTTTTTTTTTGGTATTATACAGTAATTTGAATATGGCGTGCTATTTTTTTTTACAAATTAGTCCTCCATGTTGCATCCTCCATTTTGAATTTGGAAAATTTTTTTAAGTTATTTGTTTAATTGGACATGTTTTTTGAGGTTAGAAAAAAATCCTGAAAATCATATTTTTGCCTTCGAAAAAGTTCGAATTTTTTGTGGTTCTGTGTTATTGTTATTGACAGCATAAAAATATTTATTAGGACTTTATTAGTTGATTTTGAGACCAGTTTCTACATTTTTTATATTTTTCAATATATATTTGACAATAAAAAACAGCTTTGTCCAAGTTTGTCTTTTTCTAATCCGCTAGGGTAAAGATTGCATTTTTCAACTTCTTGATAAGTTCAAAAATACAAATGAATGATGGTCGTTACCTGAAAGTTAATTTATAATATAATAGAGAAAAGAGATAAGTCAGTGAAAAAAAATTAAATTCAATGAAATCAGAGTGAAATATTTGATTGATTGAGAGTATACAGAAAAAGAGAGTAGAATGATTTACTGTTTATTTGTTAGATTTTGTTAAATATAATATTCCATTCAAAAGATATTAAACAAATCGATTATTGGTTACAAATTGTTTAAATTATTTGTTTAATAATTTTTGAATAAATATATTATTTATCAAAATTTAAGAAGTGAAATTGTAGAGATTGTTGCAAGGAGTAAAATAGGTTATGGTTTATCAAAAAAATGTATAAAAATTACCAATTTCCAATAGATTTAGAGAAAAAAGACAAAATTTTAAATAATTATTATTTGACAACAAATTTTGGCTCAACCTAATTTTCTCTTTAGTAATATTCTTAATTGGAGTAAAAAACCACTTTCTAGTTTGAGGTTATGTCAACTAAGATGACAATATACTGTAGAATATTCTGAGTATAGGAAAGTTTTCAAAAGAAAAAATGCTATTGTTTACGAAAAAAAAAGTTGCATAAAATTGCTGTTTTTATGTTTAAGCTGAGAGAAAAAAAACGAAATATTAAATTATTATAACTTAAAAAAAATTATTTTTAATAAGATTTCAAAAAGATCAAAACTACTAAATTAAATCGTAAGATTTTACTAAAAACTAGTGGAAATAGTTACTATTTTAATTTCGTAAATATTTCCACCAATTTTGAGTAAAATTGTACTATTATATTTAGTAGCTCACTTTTTACTATAATTTAGATAAAAGTTTTGAATTTTCTTTTAACCGAATTTTTATTTTTCGAATTTATCCTCAATCGACTTTAAACAAAGCCCAAATTTTACTTAACAGAATTTTGATGTCAATTATTTCATTGTTAACAGAGTTTTCATATTTTAGAATTTTTGTTTATCAGAATATTAATTTTACAGAATTTTTGTTTTTTTAGAATTTTCATTTTACAGAATTTCTGTGTAAAATTTCTCAATTTTACAGAACCAACTTTTTATTAAAAGAATCCCAATTTAACCAAATTTTAATTTAACAAAATTCTCATTTAACAGAGTTTCGACTGAATCGAATTTTCAAATGCTAGAATATTTATTTCACAGAACCTTTATTTGTCCGGACGCTTATTTGCACGAATTAATATTTGACAAAATTCGAGTGCAAGTAAAAATAAAGACAGATGCAGATTCGGTGAAATGAATGTTCTGGTTTTTAAGAATTGGATTTATTCAAAATTCTCTTGATTTAGAATTCGGTTTAACTGAAATTCAGTTAAATTAGAATTTTCTTAAATAAAAGGGCTGCTTTAAAAAATCCTTTAAAATACATTCTGTAGTGAAAATTCTGTTAAATAAGAATTCCGTGATCTAAACGTTGCAATTTTAACATTAAAATTTCGTGAATTTCAAAATAATTTTTAACAGTACAGCTACAAATATAACAAAAATAACAACAACAAAAATTATGTTTACTGCAATTAAATTCTCATTGCTTCGTGTGGCATGTCCAATAAGAAATACACGTTTTAGAGTGTGTCAGACAGAAAATCAAAATAACAGCAAATTAATTATATTTTGTTGTCAATTTACAGAATTGAAGATAAATTAATATCAGAGAAAACACTTGGCATGGGGATTATCTTATCATTGATATTTTAATGTAGTGAATGAGTCAGTATATAAAGTTGGCAACTAAAGGAACTCTTTTTATCTTGAATAACGTTAATTTGAGTAAATAAGATGTCTCACAGTGACACTTGACACAATAATCAGTTGATTATCTTTGTTTCAACTATTTTTCGAAGGGAATTCTCAAATCGAGATCCACCAATATAAACGTCGAAAGACATTCAACAAGTCTTCTCATGTGTGCGACCCGCATTTTTCTTTCATTGCTCTCTTTCTCGCTCCCTTCCTTTCTCTAACACTCTCAGCATCTTCATGGCTTCTTTTTATCTCTTGTTCTTTCTCATCTTTTCTCTTTCCGATTTTATCTTTCCTTTTGACTTTTTTATTCTACCTGCTTTTATCTCTTTTATTTACAATTGTTCTCTCCCCCTTTCCGCATTATTTCTATTCTTTCTGTCATTCTGATCAGCGATTTCAACGAACCAATTTTGATTTGCAACATAACATCAGAAAGTCAAACATTTTATTTTATACTATATACTTTTTATATTATATTCTGGTGAATAAAATTTTGTTAAATGATAATTCTCCTAAATGTTGGGTTTGTCAAGTGAAATTTCTGTTAAATGGAAAGTTTGTCAGATGAGACTGTTGTTAAATAAATTTCTGTTATATGAAAATTCTATTTTTTGAAATTGAAGTAATTTTTATGTTTCCCAAATTATAAGTTGGTAGTTACTGACTCACAATATTGGTAGTTGCATATTATAATTAATAGTTGACTATTAGTTGTTTAATATAAATATGGATATATTTTTATACTACCTATTGTACCAATTAGCAGTTTTCTAACATCAATTGGTAGTTTTACTTTCGATTTGTAGTTTCATACTATCAATTAGTAGTAGTTTAATGTAAATAGGCAGTTTTTTAATATCAATGTTTGTACTAATTAACATCAGCGTAGTACCAATTGATAGTTGATAATAATTAATAGGTAGTTTTGTAACATAATTAGTAGTTTTCTACTAACAATTAATAGTTTCTTACTACCAATAAATATTTGCTCAATATCAATTGGTAGTAAAAAATTGTTGCCTACTATCAACTGGTAGTATTTTATTATTAGTAGGTAGTTTTGTAATGTAAATTATACTAATTAGCAATTCCCTACTAACAATTGGTAGTTCCATACTATTAATCGACAATTGTCCATCATCTATTGGTAGTTGTTTAATATGACCAGGTATTTTTATAATTTCAATTGTACTAATCATAAGCTTTTTGCTATAAATTGGTAGTTTTTACTATCAATTAGTAGTAGTTTTTGTCAAAAAGTAAATTAATAATATAAACTGTACCAGTTGTCAGTTTCCTACTATCAATTGGTAGTTGTTTGACATCAGTAGTTATTTTTTCAATAATAGTTTTCTACTAATATTTGGTAACTACCTACTGTGAATCAGCAGTAGTTTATACTATCAATTGGTTATAGTTAAATGATAATAAGTATAGTTTAGTAATATCAGTTATATAAGTTATCAATTGTCTACTGTTAATTGCTTATTGTTTGTTATCAATATGCACTGTTTGAATATAAATTTACCTGCTAACAATTGGTAGTTGCCAGTTCTATCAATTGGTAGTTGTTCACTATCAATAAGCAATTATTTTATATCGATCTTAATTACAAGCAGTTTCCTACTAACAATTGGTACTTTCCTGATATTTTGTAGTTGTTTAGTATAAATTGGTAGTTTCCTATTATCAATTAGTAGTAGTTTATTGCAAGTAGGTAGTTTTTTAATAATAACTATTGTACTAATTAACAGTAGTATAGTACCAATTGATAGGTGATTGTAATTAATAGGTAGTTTTGAAAATAATTAACAGTTGTCAACTAACAATCGGTAGTTGTTTCACATCGGTAGTTAGTTTTTCAACAATAGTTTTCTATTAATAATTGGTAATTGCCTACTATCAATCGCAAGCTGTTTATTATCTAACAACTTCACTATCTTTTAACTAACAATTGGTAGTTGTTTGACATCGGTAGTTAGTTTTTCAACAATAGTTGCCTACTATTAATTGGTAATTACATAGTATCAATCACAAGCTGTTTACTATCTAACAATTGTTTAAAACTAATCTCTTAATTGTTTACCTTCTAATTGATAGTAGTTAGAAGTAAGTAGTTTATGAAATGGTAGTATTTTAGGAAGTAGTTTAGGAATTTTAAATGGAAGTAAGTAGTTTAGTAATACCAATTATACAAGTTAATACTGTGCCTACTATCAAAAATTGGTACTTGTTTGTTATCAACAGTAGTTTTTCAATAGTTTTTTCCTACTAACAATTGGTAATTGTCGACAATCAATTCGTAGTTGTTTACTATCAATAAGTAGTTTTGTAACATAAGTTTTAATCAGCATCCTACTAACAATTGGTAGTAGCCTGCCTTGAATTAGTAGTCGTTAACTACCAATTGGTATACTTTTCTACTAAAATTCAATGTGAATCTAGTTTAAGCAGTAGCTAAACAACTCATCTCTATATCCTCAGTAGACAATAAATGACGATCGGATTTAAAGTTTTTAGAATTCTACAAAATTAATTTTTCACTTTCCTTTGATTGTAAATTTCTGTCTATTTTAATTTTCTTTGAACTTTTGTTTCGTTATTTCATTTTTAATTTCCTTCTCGATTTTCTCTCTTCTAGACATTTTAGACTTTAAGAGTTTCTTTTTCTTTGAGAATTTCTCTCTCTCTCTCTCTCTCTCTCTTTGAGGTGCGTTCTTAGTCTTTTCCGACCCCTCGTTCACCCCTCGCTCAAGCCAAGATTCCGTTGTACTCACACTCTACTCGTTTGGTCCAGCTCAGCATCAGGTCAACGCCCCAGTGACCAGCGCACCTTCTTCGTCCTCCGTTCATACGTTCATTCGATTGGCCCGGTGTCCAGTTTAAGCTCGTTACACGATGGCTAACTGGCGTTCAACTCACCACGAAATTTAACGATCGAAACTCCTGTCGTTAAAACTGATGCTGTATGCAACATTTCAGAACAAATCTGAGCTTGGGAGGTAAGCGCACAATTTTATCGCACGATGTCTTCAACTTGGACAATATATGGATCCTCTTTCAAGCCAATGACTCCGAATATTTTTATAAATTACTAGAACACTTGTACAAGATATGTTCTTTTCTTAAAAAAAACAATTTTTTAATCCGCCAATAAAATATTAAACTTTTATTACTATTTTATATATTATTTATTTTTATATTTATTTGATCTCTCACGGTTGATTAATAATTTTTCTGGTAATTTTGTAGTCAGTTATAACACTTAGACGTGCGCAGTAATGGTTTGTAACTTTTAGACATGCGCAGTAATGACTTGTAACTTTTAGACATGCGCAGTAATGGCTTGTAACTTTTAGACATGCGCAGTAATGAATAGTCTTATTTTGACATGCGAATTTATGATTTGTGACTTTTAGACATGCGCAGTAATGACTAGTAACATTTAGACATGCGCAATAATGACTAATCGCATTTAGATATGTGCAGTAATGTTCAGTAGCGTTTAGATATGCGCAGTAATGACTTATGACATTTAGACATGCGCAGCAATGACTAGTCACACTTAGACATGCGCAGTAATGACTTGTGACTTTTAGACATGCGCAGTAATGACCAGTGACATTTAGACATGCGCAGTAATGACTAATCGCATTTAGACATGCGCAGTAAGGTCCAGTAGCGTTTAGACATGCGCAGTAATGACTTATGACATTTAGACATGCGCAGTAATGACTAGTCACATTTAGACATGCGCAGTAATGACTAGTCACATTTAGACATGCGCAGAAATGACTTGTGACATTTAGACATGCGCAGAAGTGACCAGTGACATTTAGCAACTGTAACTAAACTATTTTCCACAGATGGTAAAGCAAGTATACGATGTAACCAGAGAAGTAGCTGTAAACAAGAAAATAGTTCGTTTTCGTTGAAACAATAGATTCAGTGTAATTTAAAATAGTAAGAATGTCTTCGACAATCATACAGAATGTTTTTAACGTCTATAATATCGGGGAAGAGAGAAGAGCAAGGAGTGATGGGTGTTGTAAATAGAGTTTAATGTTGAGCAGTCGCGACCAATCTCGCACCAGTCTCGCACGAACGTGAGGACGATTACCGATTTTGCATTTTTTGACCAGAACAATTTTCTGGAATGACGGAAGAGAGGATCGGGCTTGGTCATTGGATGCGGGCGACAGTCAGATGAACGTGCTCGCATCCTTTTATTCGTAGAAACGTGTATACGTAGAGAGAGAGTATAGAATCTGAGCGCTGAATTCTTCAAGCACGTAGGCAACCTTGGCCAATGATACGTCGACGGATTCCCGGCATAATTGCGTGCGATGCCCTCCAAGGTTTTAATTTCGAAAGTATGCCGCGTCCCTTTGCCTATTACATTGAGGGCAGCGCGCAAACCCTTCACGATTATCTCAGTAAATCAATTTCAAACACGCTCCACTTTAGCAAGTCTTTTATTTTTTAATGCGGGTAAAAACGCTCTTTATGCTTCTTTGAATAATTTGCTATTCAATTAGAATAAATATTTTTTCACTTTTTACTTTTAACAATTGAAAATTGTTTATGACTTGCTTTTACAAAAGTATGACACTTATCTAGAAGTTCTATGCTGTTTAAAATATATAATTAGTAATATAAAAATAGGTCAAAATTACAAGTCCCAGACAATGGATTTACAGAAATAGAAAAACATTTATTTGCTTGAGGAAAAAATCATTTCTACAGTACAACCATCAGACTTTTTCATCCATTGTATAAATCTTTAGAGTAATTCTAATATATTTTGTCAGGATGTATCTTTGGCCGTTGAAATATCGCGGCAGCTATTGAGATCCGATGGAGGACTCGCGTGCGGATTTATGATTAATGCATGAGAGATATTTTCGATCTTAAAGTTAACAGATAGTCAACTCACAGACTTTCTATCGATCGGATATATAAGATCGGTATACAGAATATATACTGTAGAGCACGCGAGTTTATTTGATTATACTCACGTCAAGCAGCTTTCAAATCAATGATCGATTGGGGAACGATTCGTATAATGAGACTTTTATGTCACTCTTCTGTAGAGCCAAAGAAAAGTGGACCACTCGTTTAACCACATTTTCAAATTACTTCACACGTATAAGTAACTAAAAAAAAGATGAAACTAAACTTTGTTAGTTTTAAATTGACTAATTCTGATGGAGACATTTTACTTTAATTAAATGTAAATTATTTTCTTTCGTTAAGCACTAATTGTGGATTTCTGTATATTGTGTTTGATTATGGTGTAGTAAAAGTTACTAAATTAAAAAAAAAATAAATAAAAACAAATTAAAAATAGCAACAAGAAAATAGAAAACAATTACTAAAAAGTAAAATATTTAAGTCGATTTAAAAATAACTAGAAACGGAAGAAAAATTACTGTAAAGTAAAAAAAGAAAAGAAAAAACCTAAAAAAAAGAGAAGAATTACTTAAAAGTAAAGAAAATTACTAGACATTTACAAAATATTTAAGAAATGGGAAAAAAGCAAAAATTGATAAAGACATTAAAAAAAATTATAAAAAATACAGAACTAAAAAAGTACTAGAAAAAATGTTTCTAAAAAGTAAGTATTCAGAAATAAAAAACAATTTAAAAAATGAAAAAATCTAAAATTACAAAAATTACCAGAAATTCTTAAAAATTTGGTTGGTTTAGAAAATTATAAAAAATCACTGGAAATTGTTAGAATTTCTGAATTAAAAAGAAAATTAAAAATAAAAAAAGTTGCTTAAAAAAATATAAAATGATGAAAAATTACTACAATGTAAAAAATTACTAGAAATCGAAGTAAAATCAATACAAAAATTTAAAAAATACTAGAGTTTTAAAAGATGGATAACATGTGCAAAAAATAACTAGACAATGAAGAAAAATGACTATGAAGTAAAAAGAGAATGACCAATTGAAGAAAAGAAGCTATAACATTAAAAATAATGACTAAAAAGTAAAAATAACAACAAGTTGTAGAAAATGAATTATAAAATAAAAATAGGAGAACAGAGTGTTAAAAAATAACTATGAAATGTAAAAAATCACTGTGTTGAGGAAAATTACTAGAAAGTGAAATTTTTTAAATTAAATTAAAAGATATATTGACGAAAATTATTAGAATGTCTTGAAAAATTTCTAAAAAAAAGTAGAAAAATTACTAGAATATAGAAAGATAACTAGAAGTTGAAGTTTTTAGAAAAAAGTAAACAAATTCTAAAACATATAAGCAGAATATTAAAAAAAAACTAGAAATTGATGAAAAATTAACCAAAAAAAGAATAAAAACCAATTTAACAAAAGAACTAGAATCACTAAAAAGTAAAAATTGACCAAAGCTGTAGAAAAATAATTAGAAAATAAAAATTAAGGACTTAAAGTGTTAAAAAATAACTATGTTGATGAACATTAATAGAATGATTTGAAATATTCTGTAAAATATGTAAAAAAGTAACTAGACAATTCAAGTAAAATAGTTATAAAAAAGAACTAAATTTTTAAAAAATATAAGCAATATGTTAAAATAAAACTAGAAATTGATGAAAAATTAACGAAATAAAAAAAATTACAAAATTAACAAAAAACTAGAAATTGATTAAAAGTAACTAGAAAAAATTGAAAATTTACTGTAAATTAAACAGAGGAAGATAAGTTGTAGAAAATTACGCTAAAATGAAGAAGAATTATATACTAAAAAATAAAAATAATCAAAAGTTCTGGAAAAATAATTAGAAAATAAAAATAATGTACAAAAGTGTTCAGAAAAAACTATGTCTGTGAAAATTACTAGAATTTTTTGAAAACTATGTAAAAGAATAACTAAAAAGTTAAATATTTAGAAAATGATTTAAAATAACTAATAGTGGAAAAAATCTCTATAAATTGATTGAAGAATAAGAAATTTAAATAAAAAACTACGAACTAAGGTAGAAATACTTCAAAATTGAAACTTAACCAAAAGTTGTAGCAAAATAATTAGAAAAAAATGTTAAAGTACATAAGAACTAGAGTGTTGAAAAATATCTAGTAAATATATATAGAAATAAAAAGAAATTATAAAATATAACTATATATTAACGAAAATTACCAGAATGTGTTGAAAAATTACTAGAAATCATAGAAAAATAACAAAATTACTAGAAAGTAAACAAAAATTTATAAGTCGATTTAAAAGAAATAGTATGGAATGAAAATTACTATAAAAATAAATTTATTTATTTAAATATTTAAAGAAATTATAAATTGAAAAAACAAAACTAAATTTGGAATCTACTGAGGTTTATTGAAACATAATTTTAAAATCACATTTATTATTTTAAATATTTAATCTCGATTTTATGTATGAATTATAAATAATAATTTATATACCATAAATACAATAATTAAGCTATATATATATATATTTTTTCATTTCACCCCCTCCCCAACCCCGGCTCAGAAAAAATTTGCCTCTTATTTATAAACATAAATGATGTGTGTATTTCTATAAATGTTATGTAAATAAACGTATTTAAAACACGGATCATTATAAAGTCAGTAATCCAATTGAAAAAATGTTTATTACGGAGTTTAAACCTATCCTTATTTGTATATAAGTTGGATTTTTCAAGAGGCCTTTTAAACGGATAATTGAGAATCGTGATTTATCAAAATGGCAAATGCCTAGGTTCGGTCTGATTACGCGTGTAGGTATAAAGTTTGTGAGAACATCAGAGTAAAGATATATGATCCAATCGTTTACGAAATCTGGGATTTATACCGTTCAGCAAGCGTCATTTGCATATTAAATGCGTTCGCGTGAGAGAATTAAGCAAATCTAGACTAAGATTGCATATTTTTTAAATAAACAGTTCACGCTAAGTATATTTGACTGATGAAACGTATAATCAAAAAATTTACTGTAGATAGCCATATGTAATTAAAATTTCAACCCAAGTGAAATTTTAACCGTATGCTAAAAAAAATGGAAGTAACGTGTTAAAATTCCTTTAAAAGTGATTCTATAATTATTTAATTTTTATCCAAATTTTAACCGGATATTTCTTACGTGCAGTGTACAATTAAATAATTAACTTCAAATCTGTAATGTTACAATGTGTTAACATTTATACAGTGTTAATTTGAAATATACTTTATGTATTATAGTCAATTCTTCGCTCTTTAAATTTAAAAAAATTAAATCAATTGAATAAATATATTAAATATACTAAAATAAAAATGTAAAAAATATATTATTAAAAATATAAAATTATAAAAGATTATATATTTAAATATATTAAATAAATTTAATATATTATTTATAATGGTCTTCAAGTTTCATTTATCCGTTCTGTTCTCACCTAAAGTTTTGTCGCTAGATGCTTTAAATTTTAAGTCATTTTCCCATTTTAAAAAATTTATCAAGCTTTAAATTTTTAACAATTTTAATTTCTTTAAACCTTAATTAATTTGAACTTGCATTTATTAAATATTTAATTAATCCAAGCTTCAAGTATATTAAATTTGAAATGATGTAAAAATTTCTTATTATTTATTACAATTTTCAACTGTTATATACATTTTACAATTTCTTTATTCAATTCCTAATTATTTTAATTATTTATCAATTTTTTCAAAAATTTTCAATTTTACTTTTACTTTTTCCAAATTTTAATTGGACTACTTTTTCAGGTTTAATTATTTTCTTCGACATTAAATCAATTTTATTATTTATTGATTACGGTACTTACTTTTAACTTCTCTTATAATTTCTCAAATATTTTTATAAATTATAATTGTTTTCTTCAAATTATACTTAATTTCTTCCTCTCTAAATCTGAATTAGTGTTTTTTTAACTAATTAATTAGCGAAAAGTGAGCTACTATTAAAAAATATAAGAATGTTACTAATTTTTAGTAGAAAACCACTTATTCAGATTTAGACAGATATTATCAAACTATTCATGCAAATGTAATAATTATTTATATCAATAATTTTAATTACTGTCTTCTACAATCATTTTTCAAATATTTTTCAATATCAAGGAAGTTTTTTTGATGCTTCAATTTTTATTAAATTCTTTCTTATTTTCCTCAAATGTTAGTTGTGTTTTTCAATTATTTAAATTGTGTTCTTCGATTTTGAACCATTTTCTTTTATAATAAATATTCTGTAATTTACAGATTTACTTAATCATTTTTCTCAAATTTCAATTTTTTTCTCATTTTTACCTTAATTTTTATCATGCATGCAATTATTTTCTACAATTTCTAATTATTTTCATTGTTTTTCGAATAATTTCCTAAATTTTCAATTCTTTTTTACAAATTTCAATTATATTCTTCGATTTTACCTCAAACTCAAATTATTTTCTTAGTTTTTAAATTATTTTCATCAGTTAGAATGTTTAAATTATTTTAAATTATTTTCTTTTATTTCAAGTATATTTTGCAATTTTTAAAATTATTTTTATCATTTTTCAATTATTTTTTGTTCAATTTACCGTTTTTTAAAATAATTTTTCAATTATTTTCCCCAATTACAAATTATTTTTGTTACTTTTCAAATAAGTTCCTAAATTTTAAATTATTAGTTATTACAAATTTTAATTTTTAAGTTATTTTCTTTATTTCGTAATTTCAAAATTTTTCAATTGTTTATATAAAATTATAATTATTTTCTTCAATTGTCAATTATTTCTACCATTTCGCAATTATTTTCTGCAATTTTTAAATTATTTTAATTGTTCTACTAAATTTCTACAGTTTCAAATATTACCACAAATTTAAATTTTTTTCTCCAATTGTTAATTTGTAAAATCATTTTTCAATTACATTCTTTTATTTCAAATAAATTAAAAATTTTTATAATATTATTTCCCTCGAATTTTAATTATTTATATTTTTCAATTATTCAGGTACGAATCCACCTAATTTTGATCTATTTTTTTCATCGCCTAATAAATTTCAAACCATGTTAATAGATTTTTTTACATCTGCGAGAAATCTGTTATATTAATTATAGGATTTTCTTAAAACTTAGAATATCTAATTTTATGTACTTTAGTGCCCGTAAAGGATCTAACATGATTGTGGGCTGTATATTTTGGCAAATAAAAAAAAAATTCATTTAAAAATTTTAAAATTATTTATCACCAATTCAAATTATTTTCTTAATTTTTTAATTATTTCCTTCAGTTAGGATTTTTAAAATTCTTCTTCTTTAACTTTTAATTATTTTTTGTTCAATTGACCATTTTTTAAAATAATTTTTCAATTATTTCCCCCTATTTCAAAATTATTTTCGTTAATTTTCAATTAACTCCCTAAAATTTAAATTATAAGTTATCTCAGATTTTAATTTTTTTTTCAATTTAGAACTGTTTTTATCTTTTGAAATTAGTTTGTTTCATTTCATATATGTATATTCTGCAATTTTTTCAATTATTTCTCTCAAATTTCAATTATTTTCTACAATATTCGATTATTTTTATTGTTTTTCAATTTTTTCTAATGTTTTTTGGTAGTTTCTTTCAAATTTTAATCATTTTCTTTAATTTCTAATTATTTTCGTTATTTCTCATAATTTCCAATATTTTAAATTATTCATCTGAAAATTCAATTATTTTTTTTAATTTTCAATTATTTCTATGATTTTTAAATTATTCTATTTATTTCGTAATTTTAAAATTGTTTAATAGACTATATAAAATTTCAATTATTTTCTTCAATTTTTAATTATTTTTAAAAATTTGAATTAATTTCTTAAATTTCTTTTAGTTTTAATATTTTTAAATTTTGTTCTAAGGAGAGTCCATTAATTACACAAGATCAAAATAGGGATGAGAGAGAAGTCCGGAAAAATCTTACTAAGGGGAGGGGGGGTCAATAAATAATTCAAGTCAACTTTCTAATTTTTTTCTATTTTTATATAAAAAATAACATTTTGCATATTTCAGAGAAAAATTAAAAATCTCACTTAAGGTCTTAAGGAGGAGGGGTCGGGGGGTCCAAATTTAAAAAAAAACTCCTCAAATGCTGGCGTGCGTTGTATAATCCAGTTAATATATTAAAAAATATATTATTTAATTTAAAAAATTAGTTAAAACTTTTACTTATTTAAATAGTATAAAATTTCACCTTTTAAATTAGAAAATTTAATAATACTTTTGACTAATCCGGATTAAGAAAGCAAAATAATAATCTCACTTGTTACAATTTTTTTTTTTCATTTTAAAAATAAGTATTTCTTTTCGTATTGTAAAATAAATTTCGGAAATTTTTTATACGACAAAATCTCGAGAAAAACGTTCGAAATGAGGAAGTTTCAATGCAGACTTTTGTATAAAGGAGTTTAAGAATGACAAATTTTCAGCATAGCTCGCTTTATAATAGTCAACAATTATAAACGATTTGAGTAATTTGTGTTGAATTTTGGGGTCTCGAAAGTATGCAAGACGCATGCATGCGCTTTTATTGGTTTTCTGTTTCAATTCTTTGGATTCAAGTTGGTTGTTCTTGAAAGGCCTATTTTTCACGACACTACACATCCTTTCAGGATTACTAATTGATATCTGTTTGGCTTGTACACGAAATAAGTCAAGGGTAATTTATAACTGGCAAAAGGCAAAAGCTGCCAACTCATTCTCCTCATGTCGCTGTAAACTGTAAAGATGTAAAGATGTAACGATGTAAAGACGTAAGAGCACCTTTTCAGATGTGTGCAGTAGATACGTTTTCTCGTGAAATTTTTGTTCAACGCAAAAGGCGTAAGAGCCGTTCTCCCGTTAGTCTCGTCGATACTATCTACGTATTGATAGAGACCTGAGATGATGGAATTTTTAATCAACCTGGAGCACTTGGATTCAATCCTGCCGAGTAATTATTGTAGGGGGACATTACACAGCAGAATTCTTCATGCGAAATCACCTACATACATCAAGGTATTTATACAACATATTCATGCAAGTATGATAAATCAGTAAAAATTTGAAAATCAGTTTTTAATCATGGCATAATTACATGTTTTATATTTCAATTAACAAGGATTATAATTGAAATGAGTTGAGGGACAATTTTCTCAAAAAAAGTTTTCCAACGATTACTTTTTTCAAAGAAAAACTTGTCATAATAATGTGTTATTTTCCCAAAACCTTTTCCAAAAAGTGTTATCTAAAAAAACAAGTAGAATTTCTTTTAACCAATGATTTGTATTATTAATGTAGCAGATTTTTGGTTTAGAGCAAAACCAAAATTTAGAAGTATCTAGAAGTCATTTGTTTTTTGGAGAAAACAATTTTAGTATTCTCATTATCATCTCTCTAAATGTGAATTAGTAATTTTATTACTAATGAATTAGTGAAAAATGAGCTACTATTAAATAGCAAGAATTTTACTAATTTTAAATAGAAAACATTATTATTATTATTTTATTATTTATTGTTACTGTTGTTTTTATATTATTTCTACCATCATGTTATCACAAAAATTTTTTCTTAAATGTTTCATACCTTCGGCAATTTTTAGTATACTTTTAAATGATACGAAAATCATATCACTTGAAATTGCTTTCAAATACATTCAGCGCCATCGGTTTGGTTAAATGGCACTTTTTGTTCGATTGTGGTACTTGAATATGAGCACAAAATCGAATGAAACGGGAGATGAAGAGATTACTAAAATCTCGGATGGTACAGAGAAGGTAACCATCTGCAGATGAGAAAAGTAGCTGCATCCTCTGAAAGCTATTACCATCCTGCATTTAGATCCCTTTATTACCGACTAACTTACCGGCATTTTAGAATTTAAAACAGATTTCTTCTTTTACCCACACCAAACTTTATTACCTCGTGATTTATCCCCTGAAGAAATAATCTTTTTTGTTAAATCTTTTCTTATTAGTTCTTTTAAAATAATAATTAATAATCCGACTTTATTTAGTCACATTATTTATATCATCTTTTTTTAATAGAAAAAAATACATATGCTTTTTTTGAATGTTACTGTTAATTCGAAAACATTTTATCAACATTCTAAAAACATTAAATTATGAAAGTTATTTATATAAAATAAATACTTTTTGTCAACATTTTAAAATTTAAATATAATTGTACGTTTGACTAATTTCTTAATAACACTTTTTTATTGTTTTATTTATGTTTTAAATTTAATTCATATTGACAAAATTAATGAAATAATTAAAAACAATATTATTGGAAAAAACTTTCAAACTTCTGTAAACAAAACTTGTTATTTATTTGATAAAATTGTAATATTCTATTAACTTGGAACAAATTCACTTAGAATAACTTAAGGCAAATTAACAATTTGGAACAACTTAAAACAAATAAGACAATAGATATTTCTGATAATGAATATGAAAGGTCTATAACATTTACCCACAAAGCGATTTGTGTAATTTGCTGACATTTTCATGACATAATTTTCCTGACATTTCCATAAATTTGAAGAGAAGCCTATAAATAATATTACAACATGTTAAACAATCTGGTGTAAATAAAGTGTAAATTTTTATATAAAATTATAATTGAGTCGTTAATTTCGAACTCAGCTATTTGAAAACCGTAAGTTTCTTGTTTTTATCATTTTTTTATAAAATGTGAAAAGTTTTTGGAGATGAGCCCTTCTCGTTTAATTCACGATTTAATTATGAACATGAAATGAAATTCTGATTCCCGCTTGGAATAATTTCTATATCTTTAAACATTCACTTAATAAAATTACGCTTCAAGGGACTCTTTAAACTCGTGTAGTCCATTTTCATAAATTTTTACAAACCAATGGTTTTTTCTCTGTTCTTGAAATATTCGTGCGTTAAGCTTTGATAATATATAACAATTAAGATAAAAAAAAATAACTTGAAAGAAGTTCAAAGAACTTTAAATACTTGAACTTTTTTTATGAGAGTAGTTTTGTATTAAACGAGAATTTAAAAGAAATTAGATTTTTATTATTCTTTTTAGTACACTTTAGTATATTTTTTTATTAATACTTTTTCACGCTTTTATAATCTTTCTAATTTGAGAATTTACATCACATTTTAAAATAAGATGTAATTTTAATATTATTGGAAATTAAAAACGTTGAGACATGTTCAAACATAAAATTTATAATTTATAGTCTATACTTTTATAATTTAACAATTTTTTATATTTTTAAAACTTAAAAAATGTGACAATAATAATTAAAATTCAGCCCGCGTTATTAGCGAGTAAAAAATTCAAGGCGCATGAATAAACAGTAAAATTTATTACTTCGAATTTTCATTTTACAGAATTTTTTTCTAAATCAGAATATTATAGAAAAATTTCAATTTAGTGAAAAAATTCACTATGTTTTAGTAGAATTTCACTATTTTATTTATAATTTTTTTTTAAACTTTTAATTACAATTTTATTGATAAATGACAGAAATTTTTACTTATTTGAATTGGTAACCGATTTTTAAGAATTTAAATTTAGAATTCAGTAGATAGACATTTTTAGCAGAATCTTCAATTTTTAAACCGGTTTTTAATCGAATTCATATAAATCCAAATTCTTAATTGACATAATTTTCAGGTCAGTAAATACATATTTAACATATTTCATACATATTTCATTTTCCAGAATTTCTTTTTAACCAACTTTGTAATTAAGAAAATACCAATTTAACCAAATTTCAATAAAACAGAATTTTTATTTAACAGAATTTTGAATTAGTAACCAAATTTTCAAATTCGAATTTATAGAGTCCAATTTTTTTTTAGCAGAATTGTCAGTTTTCGAATTGGTTTAGAATCGAATTTATATAAACCTAATTTTTTACCTAATAAAATTTCCAAGTCATCGATATCATATTTAACATAATTTTCATTGTGTACAGAATTTTTTTTAACCAACCTTTTAATTAGCAGAATTTAAATTTAACCGAATTTTAGTTTAGCAGAATTCCCATTTAATAGAATTTTTAATTAGTAACCGATTTTTCAAATATCCCAGAATATCCATTTTCCCGAATCTTTATTTATTTGAATTTTTATTCGTACCGATTGTTATGTGACGAAATTCTTAAAACTCTGAATTTTTCTTTGTCAAAAATTGCAAATATCCGCACAATCATGTCACAGAAAAATTTAGGCGCGAATTTTAAAATTCATAATTCACCAAACAGAGTTTATCAAAAAACTATCGTGAAAATGTACTGTGAAACCTTAATTTAAAAAAAATCTAGACTTTAATTTTGCATTCAAAATCTAACAAAACTGTTCATAACCAAATAACTATAAATTCTTAAAAAATATTTTTAACACAAAATCTAAGAAATTACATATAAAATAAAAACTTTTAGCAAATCGCATAGAGTTAAAAATTTCTAAAAAATTATAAAACAAAAATTTCTAGAAAATTATAAAATAAAACCTGTAAATTTTTGAACTTTAAACAACAACAAAATTTCCGTTTTTTGTAAATTAAAAATCAAAAAATCAAGAAATTTACAAAGTAGAAAGTGGAAAGATAATAAAGATGCAAAAATTAGAGGTTCAAGGGCAACTTAAATGTTAGCTGGTTCAAATTGGTTCAATACTTCATGTCTGATGTTGGCCGGCATGTCAGGGTGGTCGTCGGTTAAGACAATAATAACAATAATAAGAATCATAATAATAATAAAGTGTTTAGTGGAGAGGTGGCTCGTGCTGGATGATGACCTCTGACCGCGAAGAGGCCATGCTTGGCCACGCGAAGGGGCCCAAGATTTTGCCCCAAGGCACGCGCAGGGTCCTCAACCTATACCTATATATAATACTATACCTGTACCTTTCTATGGTACATCAACCATACAAACGCGCAATCTGCCCATACTTATTTTCAACTTCAGCGTGCACACAATTCATAAAGCATTTGCGTCTCGGCGTAATATTCCTTTGTTAAAGATGATTCCTTCATTTTAACCCAATATTTTCCTTACATTTACATACAGCAATTGCTCTTTTTAAAATCAAATAAATAATACTTATTTTGAGCCTAATAAATAATTTATTTTAAATTAAATGTATCTGAAACAATTAAATTTAATTAGTTAAATAGCTGGACGACAAAGAAAAGTAAATGGTAGTTTTATAATTTAAAGCTGAACAAACATAACCTCAACATTTTTTCTGAATTTTATAAAAATTCTGTTTGTATAACGCAACTTGAGCGTATCCAAAACAGATTCTTGCGTTTTGCTGCGTGGCGTACTGGAACTAATTATGATAGATTTAATCATGATTATTCTGAGTTGAGGCGGACTTTTGGTATCCAATTGCTTAAAGATAGATTTTTATTCGCGGATTTATTATTCTTGTTTAAAATTATTAATAACTATTTTAATTGCCCTGATCTTTTGAATTTATTGAATCCCCATGTACCTATCAGAGATACTAGGAATCCGTCTTTGCTCAGTGTTCCTTTCCACAGAACTTCTAGCGGTGCTAATACTGTCTTATCTAGAATAGCCAGAGAGGGTAATCTGTACAACGGTTCTATAGACTTTTTCGACATTTCGCTTGATGTATTTAAGAACAGACTGCGCAGATTAATATTTCATACATAGCATATTATATTATCATATATTGCATAGCTTCTTATCTTATAAGCGCTAATTTGCTTTTATTGTATCATTTCTTCAAGCGCACTTCGAATTGTTACAGTTTTTGTATTTTACAAGGGTTAATTCCCGTTTATATATTAATAAATAAATAAATAAATAAATTAAAAATTAGAATTATTATAAACCAATTTTGTAATTATTCAATTTTTGGAAGTTATACTTTGGGATCTAAAATCAAGTTTTTGGATGGCTACTTATTTTCATTTAGAAAAAATCCCACTGTTTAATATATAATCATTATAATTTGTATCTCATTCGACATTAACAAGAAATGGTATACATAGTCGGAAAAAAAGTTAGTCCAATTATTTTGATTTTTGAAATAGCAAAATCTTATTTTGATGTAATATTTTTCAGTGGAAGTATGGGCATTATATTTTTTACAAAATGAGTAATTAAAAATTGCAATTTGTTGAAAATTAAAAAAATTTTACGTTTAGAAACTCTGTCTAATTTAAGGTTAGATTATCCCAAACTTCTAAACGTCAAATTTTTTTAATTTTCATCAAATATGCAATTTTTAATTACTGATTTTGTGATAAATAAAATTATTCACACTTCTACTGACAAATATTAAATTAAAATATGAGTTTTCTATTACAAAAAACATTTGGACCAACTTTTTATCAGACTGTCTGTACCACTTCTCGTTAAGACGGAAAATTCAAAATTACAGCCAATCGGAAACTTTTTCTGATTTAAAGATTCTGTCAAATGACAATTTGTACAAAAGAATGTTAGTCGAACATTTAAAAGTTTGTTAACATTAAAAAAAAATGTTTAATTTTGTAATTATTCGGAAATATGAAACTCGTAAAATGTTGATTGGGAGAAGTGAAAAATATGACAAATAATAATTCAAAAAAATAAAACAAAAAAGGCAGAAAGTATTTTAGACAATAAAAATGTAACAATTCGGATAAATGAAAAAAATGACATACTATAAATAAGCGAAAAATAAAATACTTAACTATATATGGGAGATGTTTTTTTCAACAAAAAATCTCAAATCCAAACAAATCATTACTCTCGTGATAAATTGAATTATTTGCTGACTAACAAGATAGCAGTAGTTTTATAGAATAAAAAATAGCAATCCACTAATTTTTGAAGCACTCGAAAGCCAAAGATGGTAGATTACCATGAAAGTTCAGAAGGGGCGGTGTGAAAGGCGTAGCTCACTAATTATAATTATACTTTGGCAGTATTAGGAGCGTTAATTGCTAGGTAAGTCTGGTCAAATACCGGCCGCCCCTCGGGGGCTTTTCTGCAGCGCACGCTTGTTCAAAAGGTAATGTAGGTTGAAATTTACCAAAAGTGCACGCTTTGATACCAAAAATTAATCTTTAAATTATTACTCTCATCGTTTGCCTCAGTTCAACAAAATAATTCGTGAAAAAAGGTTATCAAATATGTATACACACGTTCGTTTAAATTTTTACACATTTTATGTTTAACTCTTTCATTAAAATTTTTACATTTTTAAAATTATTTTTATTTAAAATGTTTTTATACGATGAAATATAGGCGTTTGTATATTTTACATAGCTATGAAAATGTATAGATAATGATTACAGATTAAAAAGTAACAATTACTTTCTTAATGGTAAGAGTTACCATTTTAAAGGTTAGCGTTAACGTTTGAATGATAAGCGTTACCGTTAAGTGTTGCTGTTTTTGGTCACTACCATTTTAACGGTAAGAGTTACCATTTTTAGGAATTACCATTTTGATAGTCATTGTTACTGTTTCTACCGTTACCGTTCAACGGTAAGCGTTACTGTTTTTAGGAATTACTATTTTAATAGTAAGCGTCCCCATTTTAAAGGTAGACATTACCAATCAAACGGAGAATATTACTCTTTTAACAGTAAGCACTTTACCGTATTCACGGTAAGCAATACTATTTCAACAGTAAACGTTACCACTTTAACGTTAACCGTTACCATATTAACCATAAACGTTACCGCTTTTTTATTTTTTACAGTAAATGCTTCCATTTGGACAGTAAACGTTACCAGTTTTGTCGATCAGCATCACTGTTAACGGGAAACGTTACCACCTTAACGGTAAGTGTTAATTTCTATTGTCATTACCGTTCGAGCAGTAAGCATTAACGTTTTCACGCTAAACGTTACAGTTTCAACTGTAAATGTTGTCATTATGACGGTAAACGTAACAATTTCGGACAGTCTGTTACTCTTTTTGGGAATTACCATTTTAACGGTAAGCGTTAAGGTTAACAATACATTTTAACAAAAAACGTTACAGTTGTCACGTTAAGCCTTACATTTCAACAGTAAACTTAATTTTTTTACTGTCAAACATTACAATCTTATCGGTAAATAAGTTTTAAGTTAATTATGTTTTAGAACATTATCTTTTTAACGGTAAGTGATATACCGTTTAGACGAGAACCTTTAACATTTTAACAGTAAACGTTACCATGTAACAGTAAACGTTATCATTTAACGGTAAATGTTACTATTTAACAGTAAATGATACTATTTAACGGTAAGTGTTACTATTTTAAAGGTAAATATTGCCTTTTTAAAGGTTAAAATTACTATTTTAACGGACAAGATCACGATTTTAACGGTAAACGTTACTGTTTTCAGACATTACTATTTTTACAGTAAGCGGTACCGATTTAACGGTAAGAGATATCGTTTTATCGGGAAACTTTAACATTTTAACGGTAACTGTTATTGTTTTAGGCGTTACTATTTTAACGAAAGGTTTACTCTCTTAACAGTAAGTGCTACTATGTTCACGGTAAGCGTTACCATTTTAATAGTAAACGTTACCACTTTAACGGTAACCGTTGTCATCTTAACAGTATACGTTAGCTTTTTAACAATAAGCGTTACCGTATCGCAGTAAGCGTTACCATTTTAACAGTAAGCGTTACTATTAAATTTTCTCTGCCAAAAAATATCCAAATAAATTCATTTTCAATCTTGAAAAACACATAAATCTCAGTCGAAAAAATTAAATAAGCCAACTTTACAAAATTAATCAGAAAATTGTTGCTGCCGAGATAAGATAAGAAGCTTGAGCAATGATTAACTTGAGGTGGTGCTAATAAGAATTCCGCAGTTGAACAACAATAATTTTGCGCTGCGCAGAAAAAAGCTTGACAGATGATTCTGGTGCAACAGGTTCAACGATTTGTTAACTGATATAACAGTAATTACAACTGTGTGTCACTCCAAACAAAAGTCCCCTCGGCTAAAACAGAGTATACGTAGCATTTATCACTGCAGACTTAGGAGTTAACTTAGGAGATTTCGCCTTCGGCTTGAAGCGGGCGGTTTCGCCTAATGCACTAATAACATAGTGGCGACCCGATAATTAATAACAAACCTTTTTGTCCTGAAAAACGCTGCATTGGTTACGCGAAGTGGGTGGACCCAACTAATTGTAAGCCACGATCTTCATGTCTGACATTTAAATTCTGACAAAATCCACTGGGCTTAACTTCTACCTAGACGAGTTTCTTTTGCTTTTATTCCCTTACAACCTTATATGAATAAGACACATGCCCTTTAAAAATTTCTTGAGCTGTGGTTTTGAACTGAATTTAAAAAAAGAATTATTTGTTGTTGATTTTGTGTAAAATCAATTGGCGGATAATATATTAAAATCTCGTTGAGAGAGAAGGAATGAAAAATATGGAAAATTAACCATAATATGAGGGGGAATTACTAGATAGTTAATTTTTTTTATTGTTGGTGAAAAATTAATATAAAGGGGGAAAAATAACTAGACTTTAAACAACATACAGAAATTGGAAAAAAAATTATTAATTAAAAAATAGAAGAAGTACCTATATGAAAAAATGGGTGTACTTCCGAAAAGCTCGAACCTCCAATCTTTTTGATACTTCGTATACTTACGTAATTTGATGCGCTGATTACGAAAATCATAGTGAAAATTAGCGCAAATTTGAATTTCATAGTGAAAAAGATGTATAAAGATTAAAGAATCATGAAAATTTTGGTTTTTTGCATTTATCTCTTTAAATATTGCAAATATAAAAAACAAATTTATACAAAAGATATAGATCTCATTAAAATACACATTTTATGTTAAATGCGTTTTTTACTGAAACCAATTAGTTTACGAAATAATTGCAAAAAACATAAATCACCATAAATGTGACGAAATACCCACATTATATTAATATTAAATTGCCTACAGTCGTAATTGAGTTATTACATTACCGTCATTACGTAATGTTACGTTCATTACGTAACATTACATTTATTACGTACCATTACGTAATAACGTAAAATTACGTGATTTACGTAATTATCATGCTGTAATTACGAAAATCATATTTAAAAAATTGTAAACTTGGTCATTTTTATGATAAATACTTTAAAAACCAACACAACTATAGGTTTTCCCACCGCTGTCTACATTCCACTTTCAGTATGGCACCCCAACCCCCCCCCCCCCTATATTGTCCAAGACATAGGGGGGTTAGGGGATTAGCCCTTTCGGGGGGCGAAGCCCCCCGAAATAACGAACCAACTTAAAAGATTACATAAAAATACGTAAATTACGTTACAAATAACGTATTTATATAGTGATTTCTAGTTTTTTACATTTTTCTTAAAAACTATGCACATTTGGAAAAAAATGTAAGAAACATAAAATGTGTATTTCGATGAGACCTACAACTTTTATTAAAAACATTTTTTTATATTTTTTGAATTTAATTAAATAAATGCAAAAAACCATTATGTTCATGGTTTTTTTATGGTTTTTACCATAAAGATGAGGTAGTCGACAATTTTGACTACGATTATCGTAATCAGAGCATCAAATTACATAAGTATACGAAGTATCAAAAAGATTTGAGGTTCGAGCTTTTCGGAAGTTTATCCGAAAAAATTACTAGGAAGTTAGAGAAATGATAAGTGAAAAAAGAACTAAAAACTAAGACATTACTAGAAAGTTACAAAATAATGATGGCATGTTTTTAAAAATAAAAAACTTGAAAATAAAGAAAAAAATCGGAGAAGCGAATAAATAATTAAAATAAAATAAAAATAATTAGAAAATGAGAAAAAGAACTAGAAAATGAAGAAAGTAACTAAACATTGATGGACAGAAAGTAATAAAATCGTGAAACTAATCATGTAAAGTAAAAAAAGCTTGATATTAAAAGAGAGTGACTCGAAAGTAACGAAAAGTAAAAATCTTACTAGAAAGTGAAAAAATAGCTAGAGAATAACTAAAGAAACTAAAGAACTAAAATAGTTTTTTTACTAGAGAGTGACAGTAGAATTAGAAATTTTAAAAAAAGTACTATATGAAACAAAGGAGAGTTATTCCAAAGTGAACAAATAAATTTAAATTTAATTTAAATTTAAAATTTATGAAATAACACTAAAACTTTTAAAATTACTAGCAAGTCAAGAACTAACTGTAAAATGAAACAAATAACTAAAAGTTTTTAGGATTACTATAAAATTATAAAATAACAAGAGAATTAAAAAATTAACTATAAATTAATTAAAGAAAACTAGAAATTTGAAGCAATTACTAAAAAATAGAGAAACAATGTTGGCAAATGAATAAATAACTAGGATTGTAATAAAAATCTAGATATAAGAAAAAAAAATTATGAAATGAGAAAAAAACCTACAAGAAAAGTATTTAATTATTAGAATTGGATAGAAAGAAAGTAAAAAGTATGATTTGAACGTAAAAAATGACTAAATTTTAGTTTTAGGTAGTGATGCATGTCGAGCAAACGATCTGATCGACTTCACATCTGATTGTCTGCTGTTTGCTCGATTATGATTGAATTGAACAAATTACTTTTTATTTACCTTTTAATAATTAGCATAACTTTTGAGGATATCGTTAAATAAGAATCCTTTCTGTTTGTTGATATATACTGACATACCGAAATTTTAAAAAAGTAACCTTTTTTATGATTAATTGCAAACTTAAAAATTTTTCAAATTAAGCAAAATAACCTCGTAAAATTTAAATATAGAATTTATTTTACAATTTTTTACATTTTTTGTACAAACTTAAATATGTGTTAAGTTTGAATATTTTAAAAGCTTACAGAAGAAAGATACGATGTGTTGAAAGATGTCATTTTTCATGAATTTGAAATTTAATTTTATAATAAAAAAATTTTTTTTTTAAAATTATTGTTCTGTATAAGAAAAGTTAATTTATTAATTTCAAACCTCGTAAGTATCCAAATTTGTTATTAAATAATTTTATAAAAAATATGCTTCTAAATATCACAAAAATTGACAGTCTTTATAGATCAATCTTAAATCCATTTTTCTTATTATAATTATGCTTTATATAAAAAATAAATTACCACACACAAATCTTTAAAATATATATTGACATTCTTTTTTAGCGGAATTTTATTTAAACCTATATTTAGTAATTTAAAAAAGTTTGAAATATAAACTCAAAACGCTATACTTTTACGTCTTTAATTAACATTTTGTAAATGCCCGAACAGCACCGGATGTTTCAGCAACATCCGTTGCTGTTTGGGTGAAAAAGAAAATATTATTAAAATCTTTATTAGAAATGAATTCTATGGAGTTTAATACTGACTTATAAAATAAATTTATTTTTGAAACACTTATGGCAGCAACATCCCTTAAACGAAAGTCAATGAAATTACCCACGTGACAGATAAAAAATGTCAAAAAAAAGAAATGATTCTTACTTAAAGATATTTTCAAAATTATGCTAATTATTAAAAGATTAATAAAAAGTAATTTGTTCAATTCAATCATAATCGAGCAAACAGTAGACGATCAGATGTGAAGTCGATCAGATCGTTTGCTCGACATGCATCACTAGTTTTAGGGACTAGATATTAAAAAAAAAAACTAGAAAGAAAAAAACATTTCAAAAATAAAGAAAGATAACTACAATAAAAAAATTACTAGAAAATAAGAATTATTTAAAATGTTTCAGAAATATATATTTTTTTTAATTCACTAGTAAGTTACAAAATTAAAATGAAATGAAAATAATGTGAAAAAATATTAGAAAATTAAAAATAATTTAAAAGTGATGAAAATAACTGCAAATTGATGAAAAAAGTAGAAATTGAAATCAATTGTAAAAAAAATATTAACTAGAGTTGTTGATAAATAATGTCAATTAAAAGAAAAACATTTTCAAAATCAGAGACAAATAATTAAAGATACTATAGATTAAAATCTGTATCTTGATTCTCGATTAATAAAAAGGGATAACTAGAAAGTAGATAAACAAATTTGAAAAAATAACCAAATTTTAAAGGCAAAATGTCGAAAATTATTTAAAAAACTCATACAAATAAAAAACTGAAAAAAAATTTGAAATTACTAGAAGTTAAAAAATGTACTTGAAATTCGAGACACATAACTAGAAAAGAAAAAAAGTTACTAAAAATTGAAAAAACTTCTAGAAATTGAAAAAATTACTATTACATAAAATAAATTAGTTAAAAATTTTAAAAAGTAATTAACATATTAATAAAAAATTAGGAGACAGTTTAAAAATAACATAAGCAAATAAAATAAACATTAATACTAGAAGGTGGAAAAAAATGTAATGTATAAAACAATTAATCTCTCTAAATCTGAAATAGTGGTTTTCTATTAATGAAATAGCGAAAAGTGAGCTACTATCAAATTAGTAAGAATTTTACTATTTTTTAGTAGAAAACTACTAATTAAATTAGTAAAAAAATCTATTTATTTTAAAAGTAAAGTTTCACTATTTTAATTGGTAGTTTTCTACTAAAAAATTAGTAAAATTCTTGGCTCACTTTTCACTAATTTATAGGAGAAATCTACTAATTGATAGTAGAAAACTACTAATTCAAATTTAGAGAGAAGAATTTAAAAAGTTTTGAAAATTTTGAAAAATGAATAAATAACAACAAAAATTGTATACAATAAAAAGAAATGGAAAAATAAATATGAATGAATGTGTAATTAAACATTAGGCAATTTAGATAAAAATGTTAAAAATGTTTTGAAATATTTGACATTTCAAAAATCTACAAATTAAAATAATAGCCAAAGAATGAATAAAACTTTCGTAATTTCCACATTTCTCGACGTTTTAAAACCTTCTGATTTAAAAAAAGTGGGTATCACGCAAGTGTCTGTCTGTCTGTAGACAAAATTTCGGCATTGGATAACTTGAGTAAAAATTCATGTATCAACTTCATCTTGAGTATACTTTTTAAGTGACCAATAATAGAGATCAAGTTCGTTAGACAGACATTTTGGA
This sequence comes from Ganaspis brasiliensis, assembly GCA_037103525.1. NCBI lineage: Eukaryota > Metazoa > Arthropoda > Insecta > Hymenoptera > Figitidae > Ganaspis > Ganaspis brasiliensis. The sequence goes on from JAZKLR010000303.1 coordinate 591,600, forward strand.
TCAAAATGATCAAAAATAGAAAATTTTCAAAACTCAAAAAATTTCTATAATTTTCGGCACTTTTTAAAAATATATTTTCTGGCGTTTTTTTTCTTAAAATACACGTAAAATCAAATAATTTTCGTGCACAAAAGTTTTCGATATAACGCAAATCTAAAAAGATATGACTTTTTGAAGTTTTACACCATGTAAAAAATTGCACTTAGGGGTGCGTAAAATTGTAACTTATAAAAAACGTAAATTCGGTGATAATAATGTTATTAAAAATAATGGTTACAACTGAAATAATTAATATCACTCAAGATAAGTATAGGATATATCAATGCTCAATTCAGATAAATAAAAAGTGTGAATAATGACGCGAACTAGATATAAATTATCACAATGATTAGTAATCAGTACCTTATTAGCCACAAAGTAGAAAGATTTCCTTCTCTAGAGAACCCCAGCGGAAATCAGAAATCAAATGTACATTTTAATTTTAGCAAAAAATTCTAAGCAGCGACTTATATACTTCATAACGACCAAGTGAAAAGTACCATTTTGAATCTCGTATCTGGATATAGTTTTCCATCTATTAAACCAGCTCGTGCTGCGATCGTAAAAGTTGAGTAAAAAGATTGCGCACAGACACTTGGAATTCTTTAATACCTAATAATTTCTTCTTTACCCAGCAATGAAGAAACAAAATCGATCTTTTAATGCCGCTAAATCTCCACAGCACTTTTCTGACAATATTTTCCGAAGAACGGAAATACTTTTTAATTGGAAAAGAAGTCCAGTGAAAAAGTGGGTAAGGTTAAATAAATATCTAAATACTCAATCAACTCACCACCATTGCAAAAGATGAAAGTGAATCTCTCGAATTCCAGCAGCCAACGAGATGTGATAAAAAATTTAAACATTCATGATGAACAAATTGTACGCACAAAAGGGAAAACACCCTTGGAAAAAGTTCTTTAACGAGCGGCATGTAATAAGAAAGAATATCGAAAACGAAGTTGTTAGAATGCCTTGTCCTTTGGAGAAGTCTAAGGACTAGGACTTTTTTCTAAAGAAGAGAAATAAAAAAAAAAGAGGCTGGAGAATCAAGAAGACCTCGTAATAATCTCGGTCTCCCTTCCAACACAGCCACCCTCGTCTTGTGACGCCCCACGCGTACTCGAAGGTTACCCAAGACTAAAACGAGTCTCAAGTACCAACACAAATAAGATAATCTCCATTATAAACTGAGAGGCAGAGTAAGTAAACTGTGAGGAGGTATTTACTTGATCAAAAGAGAGAAAGAGAGATGGAGAGAAGGAGAGTCACCAAAGAGAGTACGAGGAAAATGGAACAAAAAGATAATAATAGCTAAGAATGACGAGGAAAGTATGAATCTAACAATAAATTTTCAAGTCGTGTTAGTATCTTTGCTTCATGGAATGATCGGTTTTATCATTCTTAGATGTGTGTAAATAACATAAAAATGTGCCATTTCGTATTTTTTGATTAGTAACGAATTTTTATACTAGTCTTCAAATCTGAAATAGTGCAAAATTACTATTTGAAAGCAGTTTTTTTAATAATTAAAAAAAAAAACTCGTTTAGCCTCAAATCACTGAAAAGACGGTATTCTTTCTTTAAGAATTATTCTTAGCGCCTATTTAAGAATAAAATATCATTTTCTTCGTCTTATTTTAAGAATATTGTATTCTTAATAAAATAATATTTTATTCTTAAAGAGGCGCCAAGAATAATGCTTAAACAAAAAATAACATTTTTTCAGATTACAATGCACTAATTTTCTTTAAAATTGTGTCTATAGTTGAAAATTAAATAAATGTTAAAAACTAATTTTAGGTTATGATTTTTTGTTGACTTCTCAAGTATTTTTATATAAAACTGCTGTAAAAGTTATATTGTTTACTTATAAATATAAGCTGAGAATATCATTTTATATAGCAAAAACAGGAATTTATAATAACAATATATACTATCTTCCTAATAATTGAATTAGTCATTTTGAAATAATTACTATTTTATTTAGTTAAAATACAATATATTACTAATTTATTTAGTCACATACTGAACTATTAATTAATTTCGTAAAAACTCTACTATTTCAGATATCGAGAGTTAAGGACATTAATGTTTGCATTTTATGAAAATGTATGCAAAAAATTGAAAGAAAAAGAAATAATAAAAAAATAAGTCAAAGTTATGCAGAATGCCTCAATAATACAGGCTTTTTGGAACTAAGAGGATAAAAAAATTAATGATAAAATTTACAAAAATAACTAAAACGTAAATTAATAACTAGGAATGCAGAAAGTAACAAAAAATTAAAAAAAAATATCTAAAAAATGAGAAACGCATTATAGAAAATTGGAATTTTAAAAAAATATTTGAAAATATGGAGAATATATAAGAAAAGAATATAACTATGAATAAAAGAGCCAAAGAATAAATACGCCCCAAAAATACTACAAAGTAAAAAATAGTTTTAAATAAAGAAAATTAACTAAAAAAGGAGAAGTTATTAGAAATAACAAAAAAGATCCAGAATTTCTAAAAATGTATATAAAACGAGAAATAGTAATTTAAAAATAAAAAATAATAACAACATTTTTGTTTACAAATTACTAGAAAACTGGAAAAATAATTGGAAATTAAAAATGTTACTATAAAAAGAAGAAAAATTGAAGAAAAATAATTATCAATGTTTGAAATTAAGAAAGACATTTAATATAATTTAAGAAGGTAAAATCTTCTTTAAAAAAAAACACTAGTTAAAGGATGAAAAAAATTACTAGAAATAAAACAGTATTTTGAAATATAATAAGAAAAAATAACTAGAAAGAAAAAAAATTAAAAGAAGTAATTTAATAGAAATGAAAAACTCTTCTTGGATTGAAAAAAAGTTACTATAAATTGACTAAATATTAAAAAATTATAGAAGTAACGAAAATATACGATAAATTACTAGAAAATTTTAAAAATAACAAGAAAATAGAAGAAATTAGTCAAAAATACAAAAAAATAAACAATTACTTGAAAATTACTTTTAGAAAAAGGAAAACAAAAATAACCGGAAAGTTAAGAAGATACGAAATTAGAAAGTAAAATATGTTAAAGAAAAAAGAAATATTAAAAGAAATAATTCCTAGAAATTAAAGAAAAAAACTAAAAACTGAAAACGAATTTTTACAAAGTAAAAGAAACTAAAAGCTGAAGAATTGCAAAATAAAAAAAGAGTAGGGGAGAGTGCCCATCAATGTACCGGGTTTTTTTCAAGGTCATAGTATTTATTCAATTTCACTAATTTCAAGCACTTTTTTGCATCAATATAAAACTACAACACTTCTCTAGGTAATGCACACATATTATACCCGATTTATTTTGATTAAATAATAAAATTTAGGATTTTTCTAAACTAGCACGCTATTTTCATTTTCAACAACCTGGGTACACAATGAACCACCTCTACAAAAACACTAAAAATGTTCAACAAGAATAATATTGCAATTTTCACTTTGTGAAAAAACTTATTTTCCATCAAATACTATACAAAATTATTACTTAACACTTTTTAATTGATAATGTATAACATAAATATACCTCAAATTTAAGTTAACTAGCTAAAATGGCATTTTAGTTTTGCTATGTTGAGAAGAGTACTGATAACAATCGCTGTCCCATGCTGTACGCATGCCTAGTTTTATAATCAGGCATACCACTCTGGAAATCGAAAATACACTGAAATTCCAGGTAGTTCATTGTTCCCTGGTACATTGAATCAACATGACATTTGCAACAAAAATGGTTTTTTATAACTTAATGCAATATTTAAAAATCTTTATCTCATTAGAATATTGTAGTTCAGGCCCGATACAAAATAAATCGTAAGTTCATTTATTTTTAAATTGCCTTATTTCAATTAAAAAACGTGTTTGTATTTTAGGTAAATTTTTTCTTCAGAGCATCAAAAACAGTTTTTTTCAGTTTTCTCTATAAAGAATAAATCCACATGTCTCAAATTTATGGACGTAGTGTGTTTACGCAAACTTCATTTATATTTAAAATTAGAAGAATTTTTATTTAATTGTTTTTGAGAAAATTAAAATGGTTCATTGAAAAAACTGGTACATTGATGGCAACTCTCCCCTACTAAAAATATAATAAGTAACTATAGAAAGTAAAAAAATAACTTTGAGGTGGTTAAAATTTTTTTTAATTTATTCAAAAATGACTAGAATTGGATTTTATTACTTGCTAGAAATTAAGAAAATATCTAAAAAACAATTATTGAAAAGTTATAAAATTACTAGAATTTCATAAAATTTAAAAATTGTTGTACAAAAAAAATAATTTGATGTCGAACACAAAAAACTAAAATAATAAAAGTAAAAAATTTTTTTTTTATTATATGGCATCTTATTATTTTTTATGTTTTCTTAATGTTTGATCATTTCCATATATTTCGCATTCCTATTACTATAAAAATCTCCAATATTTGAACTGGATTAAAAAAAAAACTTTTTTGCAAAGTTTAAAAACTAAGTTATTTGTCAGGTATTTTTATAAACTAGATACTTCATTAGTCTTTCATGTTGAATTCGAAACTAAAGTTAGAATATTCTCAAAAAATTAAAGATCTCATAAGTTTTAGACTTTATTTCCTTATATCATCATTTTGGTTTCGCTATATTAAATTTCGAATTTATATAATATTTATAACTCGATTATTCTATAAGTACTTTATAAATAATTAGTTTCTTTAAGTTTTATGTAAATCTTTTGCTGTATGTGCACTAAAGTTTTTAATGATTTTAAATAAATTATTGTATTTCCGATGATTTTCAAAAAGTTAAATAACTTTTAACAAGTCCATTGCATTTTAAACGATTGTGCAGTTTATTTTCTTTATTTTGGCTCAATCAATTATTTTGATTAATTAATTTGAGATTTATTGAATTTCAACACAAAAACCAACAAAAGTCCCAAATTACTGAGCCAACGCCTCTCTTAAAATTCATTCATGAAAATAAACGCAAACTTGAGTTTTAAAACGCTTATTCTCTCTTTGGATAAAAAAATAATTTCGGAGAAATATTCTTTTTTGGAGATGCACTTACCCAAGAAGCACCACAATCACCGCCTCCAAGAGTTTGAAAGGCTGGTACACATCTAAACGTCATCTTGGGTTTTGTACCCTTAGACTATTTTTGAAAAATCAATTACACTTCTCCAGTCACAACTTACCTAGAACAAAACAAAACACATAGTTAGCGGTCGAACGATAATAATAGTTATAATATTTTATTGTGCATTATATCAAACATCATTTTAAACTTTTAACCAAATTGAAAAAGTTGGGTCGCATGCATTTCCTCCAAAACCGAATTAATTGAACTTTGCAATTGCCCGAAATTTATTTGTCCGAAAATGTATTTTTCCGAAATTTTAACTACCCGAATTTAATTTCCCGAACTTTAAAATCACCGAACTTGTATTTGTACGAACTTTGAAATCACCGAACTCACATTTGGCCGAACTTTAAAATCACCGAACTTGCTCTGTCCGAACTTTAAAATTACCGAATTTGCAGTTTTCCGAACTTTGAAATCACTGAACTTACATTCGTCTGAACTTTGAAAACCCCGAACTCACATTTGCCCGAACTTGCATTTGACCGAACTTTTGGAACATAGAAGTTCTTAAAAAGCTTTCAGATTGGCTGGTAATGCTTTCAGGAAATTTACCAGCCAATCAGAAGACTCGTTTAGAAATTCTACGTTCCGAAGGTCGGGCAAATGCAAGTACTTGAGAAATTGGTGAATTACAGGTTCTGACAAATAATAGTTCGGAGAGTTGAATGTTTTGAATGGTAAATATGATTTCAGTGATTTTAAAATTATGACAAATGCAAATTCGGAAGTTAAAAACTCGAACAAATGCAAGTTCGGAGAATTAAATTTCGGACAATTGCAAGTTTGGTCAATTGGGTGATGGAAGAAATGCAGGCGACCCGAAAAGTACAACAATAAAAATTGTTGTAACTTGTACTTTAATTTGTGTCGCTGCAGCTATACTTTAGTTTCTAAAGTACTCTACTTTATTTCTCGACAAAGTTATTTTTTCCCTATAACAATTTTACATTACACACGCCTAGTTACCAGACATTAATTAATTTCGAACCAGTCATTTAATCAACTTTGTGCAATGAGAGAAAGCAGAAAACAGTGATTAGTCTGTTCAATCACACATATCATGATATGAATCCATACTAAGAGATAAATTTACAAATCTTTCTTAATGTCGCAACAAGTCAACAGGTAAATAGTAACATGTCGATAAATCCGATCTATTTGAATAACGAGCAATTATTGCCTAATGCTGCAAAAGTACATAATGATAAATCGTAAACTAGACAGTCCGCTACAATTTTGTGTTGTGTGATACATTAATAGAGACGAACGCGATGTTGGGATTGACAAGATTATATTTACCGATATGAGAGATCGCATGCTGATAAATAAGGGTTGTGGAGAATGTGGATAGAAGGGTGCTACACTCATTCAATCGTCATTAACAAACGCACGTGCCTGATTTGTTTCTTGCACAGCGCAAATTGCTCCGAGCGGTTAGAATTAAATCAGAAAAAAGCTTCGATACAATTTCAATTGCATTCCCAACTCGAAAATATTTATGAATAAATTTCAATATTCAGTCATACACGTGTTTTAATTTTTTACAAATCTTCTTTTAAAATTCTTTCAGAATTTCGAGAATATATTTTAAAATTAAATATGATCGTTAGGTGTTAAAACAATACGAACACAAAAATAGATAAAAATCTGCTAACGCTTGAAGCAACAATTGGGCGGTAAGTAGTTAAAGTTTCTGATTTATAGAATCTCAACGGTCGGTGAGCACATGTTAGTATTAATGTATGCGTCATAAATGCAGCATAATTATGTTGTTTTAAAACACTGCACAAAAAATAATAATTCATCAGATTTGGAAATAGATTGTAGAAATGTGTTTCAACTTCCTCGCGTGTTCCTTTAGATGAATAACTTAGTATGCTAATGACCCAAATCATCTGTTTAGGCTCCTGCATTGGTCTGACGTAAGTCTCATATTAAACGTCCAATTTTGGAAGACACAAAGAGCTATAATTTCTAGGCCTAAATGACACGTTAACATCTCTACGAGTTTTTCTACCAGGAAGAATTTAGGCTAAATTCACATTAGCATGATATTTTGTTTCAATTAAACTTCTACTGACAATTTGGTTTGAAAAATGAAGAATAGGATACAATTTTTATTGAATTGGTAACCATTTTTTTTATTTTTAATAAAAATTGATAAAATCAAAAATATGTGTAATGTGTTTCGAAGAAAGGTACCTAAGAAGCAAATCGGTTATTTTACAGGAGAGCGAAAACAAAAGTCGAGCGCGCATGGTATTATGTAGAAAACGCTGATGTTTGAATTGTCATAACTTGAAAAATAATCAATAAAAACATTTTCTGACTTTTGATAATGAAAAAGGAACATTTAACGAAGTTAAATCAATCGTAATCCAAAAATCGGTTTTTTTCTTCTTAGGTACCTTTCTTCGGAGAGCGTCACATATATGTATTAACAGTTGGAATTAGACTTCTACACAAAACCCAAACAGAAATCTAGTTTAGTTCTCATTTTATTTTCATTCTATATCTTAGCCATGTTATTATAGCATTACTTCTCTGAATTTTAGGATAAAAAATCAATTTGTCATATTTTATTCGATTTATAGTGATTTTTCTTCTTTCTGGGTACTTTTAATCAACTTCTACATATTATTTTACATTTATATTTCACTATTTTAGTAATTCTTTTGAAGTTTACAGTTTTTTTTCTTATCATTGGACAATATTTTTCGCATTTTACTCTCTAAATCTAAATTAGTTAAAAACTACTATTTAGGGGTTAAAATCGAGAACGAGTTTTCTCTTTTTCAATTAGTAAAAAATAACTAATTAATAGTAAAAAACTAATAATTCAGTAGTTGAATTTAACTAATTAAATAATAAAAAATAACTAATGTATTTAGTAAATAGAAATCTACTAATTCTTTTAGTAGTTTAACATAACCTAAAATTACTTTGACTAATTAAATTAGTAGTTTTTTACTAAGGTATTAGTAAAAAATTACTATTTGAAAAGGTAAACGAGTTTTCACAATTAAAATAGTAGGTTTTAACTATTTCAGTTTTAGAGAGTAGTGTTTATTCTTCTTTTCTAATTACTTTTAATCAACTACGTGTTACTATTTTTCTTTCTAGTAATTTTTCAACACATTTAGTGATTTTTATCAATATAGCTATTTTTTTTACATTTTTCAGTTATTTTAAAAACGCTAATACTTTTTTCAATCATTTCTCTTCAAATTTTATTGTGAATGAGTTAAATAAACTAATTATTAGTAACATCATGACTCATTTTATTTAAGCAATTAGTTAAAAATAACTAATAATAATTAATAAAGCATGATAGATTATTTATTAATAAAAAAAAAACTAAAAAAATAGTTAAAATTTGACTAATTAAATTAGTAAACAGAAAATTCTTAAAATTATAGTTATTTTGACATAACCTAAAAATGAAATTTACTAATAATTAGTTATTTTTTACTAAATGGTTAGTAGAAATATAAATATTTCAATTAGTGACTGAGTTTTTTCTTTCAAATTAGTAATTTTTAACTATTCAGATTTAGAGAGATAGAGAGTAATTATTTATTTTTACATTTCTAGTAATTATCCTTCATTTTAAAAATTTTATTTATTTTATTTATATTCCTTCAATTTGTGATTCCCCATTATTATCTAATTATCTGTTTTAATTTCTATCCATTTTTTCGTTTCTCTTTTTTTTCTTATTTCTAGGTGAGTTTTTTTAATTGATTTATTCTTACACTTTATGGTAATTTTTCATCATTTTCAGTTACTTTTAATCAATTCAGCGTCATTTGTTACAGTTTTTATTTTCATGTTCTTGCTTGTAATTTTTTCTAATTTTCTAGTAATTGGTTTTTAATTTCTAGTTATCGTGTTGTTACACCTACACATTTTTTACTATTCAATACTTTTTCATTTTTTATAGTCATTTTCCCACTTTCTAGTTATATATTCCTCATGTTCCAGATCTTTATTTGTTTTTCAAATAATTTCTAGTTATTCTTCCAATCTTAATTAAAATTTTCTTATTTTCTGGTTCTTTATTTATTTTGCTAATAATTCCTGGTTATTTTTCCACTTTCTACTTATATTTTTCTCATTTACTAGTTCTTTATTTACTTTGCTATTAGTTTCTAGTCATCTTTCCACTTCCTAATTATATTTTGCTCATTTCCTGGATGTTTATTTATTTTTCATATAATTTCTGGCTATTTTTTCACACCCTAGTTATATTTTTCTTATTTTCTGGTTCTGTATTTAATTTCTATTTACTTATAAAATTTTTAAAAAAATTATTTCGCTGTAGTTATTTTATTCTATTTTATAGTCAGTTTTTAGTGTATATTTTTTATGACGTTTATTTTCCTGATTTCTAGTTTTTTTTTGTAAAATTTAGATATGCTTAAAATTTCTAGTCTTTTTTCTGCATTTTTTGTTTATTTTTCAAAAAATTGTAGTCACCTTTATTAGTTTTTTTGTCTTAAATTTCTAGTTATTTTGTTAATTTCTAGTAGTTTTTTCCCTTTCAAGTAATTCTCCATTTTTTTTTAGTTTTTTTAAAATTCTTATTCTTCTTTTACTTTATTGTAGTCATATTTATCCTTCTCTAGTTATTTAAATAACTCATAGTTATATTTTTATTCCTAGTAATTTTCCTATTATTCAATACATTTTACTCATTTTAATCAATGTATGGAACTTTTTGAATACTTTTTTTAAGTTGTTTTTAACTCAACTTCTAAATAATATTTAATTGATAGTAGTTTTTCTATATATTCTAGTTACTTTTCAATATTACTCTAATAACTTTCATGATTCTATGCGGTTATTTTCTAACACTAATATTTTTTGTTCATTTTTAATTTAATTAAATTAATTTCTAACAAATTTTTTTTTAACTTTTAGTTATTTTTAACAGTCTAGTTAACCTTTATTTTCTACTTATTTTTCTTCAACTTCTCACTCTTTTTTCACTTTACCGTATTTTCTCTTACTCTTTTGGTTATTTTTAAGTATACCTTGTAGAAGTTATTTTACATTGAAATTTTTTCCTCTGTTTTTTAGTTATTTTGTTTTTTCTTTATTATTTATGCATTTTCTCATTCCTCGCTTAATTTATATTAAATTTTTGTCATTTGTAATAAAATGAGAAACTAAATTGTATAGTTAAATTAAATGAACTTCTAGTTATATTATCCTTTATATTAGCAGTTTCCCTTGTGATAATTTATCAAATTTTATTAAAAATTTCTTTAAATATAATATTCATGATGATATAATTATTATTCAATTATTCATGTCATGGATTCTATTATTATAGAAGACAATTGGGCTTTCATTTGTGATATTAACAATAATAGTTATTTAGAAACTACCACAGCAAATACACTCTCTGAATCTGTTGTAGTAAAAATCTACTAATTGAATAGTAAAACATTTAACAAGTGCTTTTTATTCAAATTAGTAAAAAAAATTAATTAATTAATAGTATAAAACTACTAATGGAGTATTTAAATATGATTAATAATAGTAAAAAGTAACTAAATAAGTTAGAAGACAGAAATCTACTAATTTATCATAACCTCAAAATCACTTTGACTAATAACTAAATTAGTAAAGTTTTACTAAATTATTACACTGAAAAAATGTTTGTTTAAAATAACTGGAATTCCAGATATATTTTTCCAGTTGTTTTAAAAAGTTATTCTGGTAAATTTTAGCGCATTGTTTAGTTAAAATAACGAAATATTTTCTGGTAATGTAATTCTGGTTTTTTCATTGATACATTATTCCGATTTATTGAATTAGCATTTTCAGTAATTTTAACCTGAAAATTACTCAACTAGAATATTTTAAGCAGAATTTATAACCCGATTTTCCAGTGAATATAACCAGAACTTCTTTAATTAATTGGATTTAATATTTTTAACCGGAATATATTCTGTATTCTCTATAACAGAGTCAGCTACTTATTTTCAGATCAGGGTGTTTCTATATTCTGTCATGATAATAACAGAACTTCTGTAGCATGTTAAAATGGCAAAATTTCAAATCACGCGACATAGCAAAAAAATTGTAAATTAATTTCAGCATTTTAACATCCCAAAACTATTATTCTCCTTATATTTGTTGGGTTGATTTCAATCGTTTTAAACAAAACCTAATGTGCTAAATATTTTCCTGAAACTAAAGAAACACCCTTAATTTCGTGACGGTCCCTACAAAAAAGCAATAAATGAAAACTACTCATACAAAAGCATCATATACACCCACCAAACGTCCAAAAACAATGATTTTACAATGGTACCCAATGGTGTTAAAAAATCCTAAAAATCCGAGTTGATAGACTCGGTCCAAGCATTCGAAAGATACACGTTTTGGCGGGATGCTACTTTGGATGCGTGAGTGCAATTTGCAGTAAAGGAATCTGAAAAATCCGGGAGGCGGTTATTACATAAGCAGACCGAGTTCCCGCTCCAAGTGATTATTAGAGCGAACAGGGCGCATTCTTTGAGCGAGAATAAAACGAAAAAAGCGACAGTGCTCTACTTCTCTCTCTCTCTCTCTTTCTCTCATGTTCTGAATCATATTCATTTTTGCCTCCGCCTCTCTCATTCTGTCTCCCGAGAGCAGCAACGAACAGCTACGGAAAACGCAACCGAGAGCGCGATGGTGCCAGAGAGGAATGAATAATGGATTCGAACGCAGCCATGCCAGCCTTTGGTTGAATATTCATAACGCCTCGCTATAGATATACAACACACGAGATCCCGGGGTTGTGTCGTCTCCAATACGCGTGGAAATATACATAGGGGTATAGCGCATATATATAGCTCATATGCTCATATACCTGAGAAAACACGCGTGGAGGCAACCGGACCGTCGCGTCGGAGTAGAGTCGAGTTCTGCAGTTTGATCAAACCTAGCTCGCTACCTGCTTGAATATATATGAAGAGGCTTGTGTTAGTCGCTTCACTGATCCACAAATGTATACACTTTACACTAATACACACTCAGTCAAATACATCTTCGTACAGTACTTGCAAAATTATACATCCAGATTGATGTTGAATATAACTTACATGCTTAGTTTCACTCTCAAATATCATGATATGGGGAAAATCATTCTTATAGGCATATGATGAAGAATTACGTCATAGGGTATAGGCAAAATTTGTCAATAACGTTTTTATTAAAATAATGAAATATTTTGTCAGGAAAGTTTGTAGAATTACGTAAAATATCGTATTATAGAAAGTTATATTTGAGACGAGATTGTTTGGATTTTCGCTCGGAATTAATTTTGGAGTTTCGAAGAACAGCACATTTTTGGAACATTAATTTTCAGTGAAATTTCCAGATAAAATTGGATTAGACAGGCCTTTATTTATTTATTTATTTTAGATTCCCGATACCACATCTTAGATTCCGGATTCCAAATACCACATTCTATATTCTGCATTATCGAATCCACATCTCAGATTCCAAGTTCCACATTCCAGATTCCGGATTTCAGATTATGGATTTCGAATTATGTACTTCGAATTCCATATCTCAGAATCAAGAATCTACTTGTTAGATTGCAGATTCTATACAACAAATTCCGCAATCTATAAATCTATCTCCATATTCCAAACTCCACATCCTATTTCCCGAGTTTTGATTTCCAGATTCCACTTTACCAATTCCGAATTTCAAGTTCTGGATTCCATATCCCAAAGTCCGCATTAACCTTTCCAAGCTTCAGATTTAAAATCCCAGATTTCGAATTCCACGACAATATTTCCACTTTCCAAATTTTGGGTACCATATTCCACATTCTGAATTCCAGATTTCGTATTTCGCAAAACAAATTCCATTTTCCCGATTCCACATTCCAAACTCCAGAATTCGAATTCCAAATCCCAAGTTCCAGATTCCACATCCCAGATCCCGGATTTCGCATTCCAGATTACACTTCCTAAATTCCGGATTCCACATCAATAATAATTCCAATTTTCAAATTCCTGATACTATATATCACATTCTGAATTACACATCCCAAATTCCAAATATCGCATTACAGATTACACTTCCGAAATTCCGAATTTTAAGTCCAAGATTCCACATCGCAAATTCCGTATGACACAAAAAAAAAGTCAGATTTAAAATACCAGGTTGTGGATTTCACATTAACAGTACCACTTTCTGAATTCTAGATACTATATTACACATTCTGAATTCCAGATTCCGGACTTCGAATACCAGATTCCAATTTCCGAATTCTGGATTTTACATCTCAGATACCGGATTTCGCATTCCAAACTCCGCTTCACAAATTTTGAATTTTGAGTTCTGGATTCCATATCCCAAACTCCGTATTGCACGTTTCAAATTTCAGACTTCAAAACTCAAATTCCAGATTTCGCGTCAATAATTCCACTTTCCGAATTCCGGATACCATATTCCACATTTTGAATTCCACATCCAACATCCTGGATTTCGCATTTCAGATTCCACTTCACAAATTCCGAATTTTTAATTCTAGACTCCATATCCCAACGTCCGTATTATGCATTCCAAATTTCAGATTTTAAATCCCAATTTCCGGATTCCAGATCTCAAATTTCGGATTTCAAACTCCACCTTCTAGTTTCCGAATTTTGGGTACTTAATCCTACTTTTCAAAATCCGGATTTTACATCCCAGATTTCAGATTTTGGATTCCAAACTAGATCATCTAGATTCCGGATTTCGCATTGATAATTCCAGTTTCCAAATTCCGAATTTTACATCCTAGATTCCAGAAAACGAACTCCAAATTCCAGAATCTACATTTAACATTCAACATCCTACATTCCACATTCGATATTCTGTATTTCACGTTTCAGAAATTGTTCGTATAGCTATTAAAGTACAGTTTATAAAAATGTAATAATACAAAGTGAGAACTTTTATTAAACTAATTCAGTATTATTTGTTAAAAAAGTAAACTTCTAATCCAAGTTTTAATCCGAGATGTGAAAATTACCATGATGAAATTGAATCTAGGATCTGGAATCTGGAATGGAAATTCTAGAATTCGAAATCTTGTATCTAGTACGTGGAAAATGGAATCTGATATGTTGTATCGGCATTTAGAAAGTGGAATCAAGAATAAGTTTAATCTTGTAACGAGGAAACTGAAATGTGTAATGTATAATATGGAATTCGGAATGTAGAAAATAGAATGTGAATTCCGAGATTCGGGATGTGAATTCCAGAATGAGGAATCTGGAAATTGAAATATAGAATGTAGATTCTAAAATCTGGATCATAGAGTTTAGAATCTGGGTTGTAAATTTTAAAATCTAGGATTTGAAATCTAGAATTGGGACTTTAAAATCTACGATGTCAAATCTAGAATGTAAAATCTGACATGTAGAATCACTGAAAACTTTTATGTATTAAAATAATCTGCAGCGCAATTGTTTCAAGCCAATTTCAGATTATTTAAATTCAATTTGGTATTAAAAAAAGAGCGTTGCAGATTAATTTAATCCAAAACAATTTTCTGTGATGTAGAATGTGGAGTTTGAAAAGAAGAACCTAGAATGTGATATATTTAATATGAGATGTGGAATCTAGAATGAGAATTCTGGGATATAGATTCTGAAATCAAGCATGTAGATTTCGGAATCTGTGGTGCGGATTCTAGAATGAGGATTCTGGAATGTGAAATCAGGAATCTAGTATTAGGAATTCAAAATGCTAAATTTTGAAGTTAGAATCCAGAATCTGAGATGGAGAATCTAAAATTTAGTGTTTGGAATTCGTTTTTATAAAGTGGAATTAGAAATGCGAAATTCGAAATCTGGTATATCAAATCTGGTATGTGGAAAATGGAATGCGAAGTCCGGAATTTGAAAAGTGAGATGTTGAATATGGAATGTTGAATATGGAAAAGTGGAATCTGGAATGTGAACATAGAATGTGGAATCCGAGTCGTTGAATCTAGAATGTGAATTCTGGGATGTAGATTCTGGAATCAAGCATGTAGATTTCGGAATCTAGAATGAGAAATCTTGAATGTGAAATCTGGAATCTAGAATTTGGAATTAAAAATGCTGAATCTTGAAGTTAAAATCCGGAATCTGGGATGAAGGATCTAAAATCTAGGATGTGGAATTCCAATTTAGAAAGTGAAATTAGGAATGCGAAATCTGGTAAATGGAATAAGGAATGTAGAAAATGGGATGCAAAATCCGGAATTTGGAAAGTGAGATGTTGAATATGGAATGTAGAATCTGGAATGTGAACTATGATATGTAGAATCCAAGACGTTGAATCTAGAATATGAATTCTGAAATCCGGATCTGGGATGAGAAATCCAGAATGTGGTATCTGGAAAGTGAAATCTGAAATCTGAAATATGAAATCCTACATTCGGAAAGTGGAATCCGGAGTTTGGAAAACAGAATCTGGAATGCGAAATCCGGAACATGGGATATGGAATTCAAAATGTGGTATATGAAATCTAGAATATGAAATGTGGAATTATTAATATAGATTCCGGAATCTGAAATTTTGAATCTAAAAAGTAGAACTTTGAATTAAGAATACAAAATGTAAAATATGGAATATTGTATCTGGAATATAAAATTTCTCCTCATAATTATTTGAGTAAAAATTTGATAATTTTTTAAAATCTGTCCTAATTTTTAAATTTTGAGTCAAAATCCAAATAATTTCAGTTCATACAGACCTTCCAGATGATATTTAAAGATTTTAAAGTAATTCTTCGAATAATTCTACAAACATTCATCATAAAATATTCAGTACCTTAAGAGGAAAAATGCGGACAAATTTCGCCTGTACACATTTGACTACATTCTCCATCGCGTGTCCTTAATAATACCGTTTGTTTTAAATTTACTTGAAATACGAATTTTTCGAGAGTCAAGAATATAAAATGGAACTCGTCTTATGTGATTTCCCCTATCAATGTTGTAGATGTGGACTGCAAAATTCGTTTGGGATTTGGTAAGGGACAAGATATTATTAGGGAATGGCTTTGAACAAGGGATACCGCATAATAAAATGTGTCAAGAGATTTCACGAAAAAAAAAATATTCATATTCAGAAACATGAATTCATGTAAAAAAATTGCAATGCAGATTATAAATTATTATTTCTTTTTGTGTATGCTAATTTGTATAAAAATGATTGCGTTATACTTTACGTAAGATTTTAAACGTAACATATGTACAAATAAGGTTTTACGTAATTTATGTTTAAACCCGTAAATTCTCCTTCATAAAGGAATTTAATTTAGTGTAAATTATTTACAAATTAAAGCAAAAATAGTCAATTATTTTAAATAATTGAGAAAGACACGACACTTTTACGATTATAATTCGTCGAGAAATATTTGCAAAATAGTCTTTCTTTGTGCTTCTTCTGAAAAAATAAGACAATATCGAATACGGCACTCAGTATCCCATTATCACGGACTGAACTGGCCTAAATCTGAGTTAGATTTTTTACGGTCTCATTCCTCGAGTATACGACTTCTAACGACCTACTATTAAAGCGAGTTAATGATGGAGAAAAGGCGAACTATTGGTCGACTAGATGGTTTCAAGACAGAGCCACGACTGAATCATGGACGTCTACAGGTTTGTCAGTCTCACAAGGGATTCCCCAGAGATAATTTTTGACCACATATTTAGGCTTCTATTACACCACTTTCTGCCCAAAAGTGCATCAAGAGGAATGGATACTCAAAAGTAGATTTCCAAAAAAAGATACAATATCTGAAACTCGTAAACCTAACCTAAAAAATAAATTAATTTTACTTCTACAAAAAACCTTTCTAGCATAGTTATTGGTTGGAATATTTAACCTAACCTCACTTTTCAGTAAAGTTAAAAACGTATTTTAAACGCGAAAAATTCTAAATTGGACATCTAAAAGGGTACAAGTACAAAAATATCACTGCGCCCGGAACAGCAAATTTTATTTTCGTGAAAAGACTCTCTTCCTCGAATTGTTATAAAATTATCCTATTCTCCTAGAGTCAAAAATATAATTTTTTTTAAGATCGTATTTCAAGGACTTATTAGTCTCAAAGAAGAAAAGTTGCATAAAAATGAAAAGAATTTTTACAGCATTAAGAAAATATTTTTTTCGTAATACCAAAGCTAGAAATGTTATTTCTAAAGCATATAGACAAAATTTGGCAGACTAAAGAGTATAAGCTCACAGCGCAGCATTCCAATCAGTTACAATTACTAAATAATTCCAATGTTGGCCAACACTGAGGCGAAGGAACCCGAAATTAGTTTGATTAGAGGCTACCGTTCGTAAGGAAGACTACTACTGGAATTTAACCAGTTATTATATAGATACGGCCTATATGCCCAGTGCCAGTATACAGCGTTAGAGAAAAACATGCTCACCAAAATTAGCCTCTCAACCTGCTATCAACTCCAATTTGTAAACCTGCAATGTCCTTTTCGACAAGTCCAATTTATTTTCCTTGTACCTTCTAACGATTAAACTCACATTACATTCCATTTTCAATTACCAGCTATCTGATCAAACAAATTATAATTACCCCACAATTCCCAACAATTATTACATTCTTTCACTTCAATTCCTTACAAATTTATTGTGACGATAAGATAATTCATGTTAATTCCAAGAAAATGACGTTAGTATATTTTTGACGTTCAAACCGACGATCTTTGATCAATTTAGGGTAGTCCAAAAATACATGGGGAAAAATAAAAAGTTTGGAAATGTTGTGCTGTCACCCCCTAGGATTGTTTAATATAAAAAATACCCCTGTTTTTAGGATTTCGTAAAGCTCAAACGGAGCTCTATTAAAATCACTATGTACACTGTAAAAACAGGTGTCTTACAAGTGTCTAATTTTAAGACATAAGACGTTTAGAAAGCGTCTTACAGGCATTTTTAAGACACTATCTCAATGGTTTAAAATTAAGACACCTCAAAATGTCTTAAAAGTGAGGACAAAATAAGACACTTGTTTTTAGAGTGTATGTCCTTATTGGGCCCCCCTCTAACTTTTTCCAAGAAAATTTGAAAAATTAATAAAAATAACCCTGCTCCTCTCCCCCTAGCGGTCAAAGTATATAACCTAAAAAAAATACAACTTGGTGCCCATATGTAATTTCACGTGAAGATTACACGAAAAATAAAGAAAACTTGATTGGAGGTGGTTCTCATAGCGTTATGCAGGAAAAACTTTAAATGGTATAGAATCCTCGAAAAGCAATATTTTCCAATGGACGAAGTCTATTTCTCTTCAGGAGACTTCAAAGAAAAATGACAAATTGTTTATTTAACCATTTTTTAATATTAGCTATTTTGTATGCCCCCCCCCCCAAAAGCGTTAGAAAATATTTCTTATTATTTTTTGACAATTTCTTGAGCGATTTTTAATAAATAGCTTAAATACAGACTTTTAACAATTGTTTCATGTAATTGCTAATTTGTTTAAACAACTTATTGTTGTTTATTTACAACTATTTATCAAATTAAGCTACAGAACTGCAATTTTTTCTTAATTTTGCAATTTTTCATGCTGAATAATATCAACTAACAACAAACTAAAAATAACAGTTGTTTAAACAAATAATAATTGTTTAGTTTCAACTTTTTATCAAATTAGGCTACAGAGTTGCAGTTTTTTCTCAATTTGACTTATCTTTATTTTTTTAAAGGTAAGATTTATTGTACCGATAAAACGTAATTATCGAATAAAAACTTTCAACAATTTATTATTATCAATATATAATTGGTTTTATTCGTCTTAAAAAGTTGTAAAAAATTGAGAAAAAATTGCAACTCTGTACCTTAATTTGATAAAAAATTGAAATTAAACAATAATAACACAGTCACACAAAAAAAGTTTTAACGGAGGCACTACACTAGTGTATTTTTACATATTTTTTTTCGCTGAATTCGAATCCAAAGTCAGAAATACAAAATTAGTTATACTTTTTGAAATTAAAAAAAAATTTAAAAACGCAAATTAAAAAATTAAAAAAAATTATTTTTGTCTGGGACAATATACTAGTGTATTTCTATGTATTCTTCTTCGCTAAATCCGAATTTGAAGTCAGATTATCCAGATTGGCTAAACTTTTTCAAATAATTTAAAAAAAACTACTCAAAAACCCAAAAAAATCCAAAAACAATTTTTTTTGTCCAGAACACTATGCTAGTGTATTCTCAAGTATTTTTCACCAATGAATCCGAATTCGAAGTCAAATTAACCAAATTGGCTAAAATTTTTTAGATAATCTTAAAAAGTTGCTCAAGAACACGAAAAAATCTTTTTTTTTAGATTATCTAAACAATTTTAGCTAATCTGGTCATTTTGACTTCCGAGGAACGTATTATTAAGTTCTAAAATTAATTATTTAGAATATTTTTTTCATAGAATTTCATTAGGAGGAATGTTTTTTGAAGTCGAAATTTTACATTTTCGAATATGTTTTTAATCGAACATAAATAAATCCGAATTTTGACCTAACAGAATTTTTAAATCACCGAATTCACATTTAACAGAATTTTCATTTTACAGAAATGTTTTTAACCAACTTTACATTTAAAAGAATTTCAATTTAAACGGATTTCAATTTAGAAGAATGTTTAGTTTACAGAATTTTAGGTTAATTGAAATTTTAAATACCAGAATATTCATTTGACAGAATTTTCATTTGTCCGAAATTGTATTAATAGGAATAGACATTTGATAGAAAACTTAAAATGTAAAATGTTCATTTGTCCGAAATTGCAAATGGCCGAAAAAGTATCCGACAGAAATATTTTGGCGCGTTTTTTTTTGTATTTGCGCATTTTTAGTAGACCCATAAAAAATAGTTAATATAAAAAAATGATAAGATAGACAATTTCGCACTATTTTTTGAAGTCGGCTGAAGAGAAACAGAATTTGCCGATTGAAATTTGAAAATTATTGATTTTTGAGGATTCTATAAATTTTGACCAGAAATTGTTTTTTCCCCCATTTAAAATACATAGGAAACTTTGAGCGATCTCTAAATATTTTTTGATTTAAAAAACCAGGATTTTTTTTTCAATATAGAACAATCCTAGGGGATGTGAGTATAATATTTGCAACTTTTTTTTACCCAAATTTATTTCTGGACCACGAATATTTTTAAATAATCTTAGCACCGTTCTTAAAAGTTTACACTTTATAAAATAAAGTAAAAAGTACAGCAAGAGATCAACAAAGATATAGAAATTGATTAAAATATAAAAATTGCAAATTTACTAAATTGGAAACATTGTCTAAAATTTTGAAATACTTGACGTATTGTTTAATGCGTTTTATAAAAGAATATCGTGTAATGGAAGAAACGAAGAGAATAAATCAATGTTACATTGCGCGTAAGGATAAAATCAGTAATAGGTACCACGTGGCAAATTGTGCGTGGGTTGAATAGAATACCTGTTGTCGTGACTGTGACTAGAAGATGCTAGAATATCAGCCATTAAGTTAAACGATTTATCACTGGCAAAAAGCAACGTCAGCGAAGCGATATGATGCCGGCGGAATTCCGTTCCCTGGAATAGCAGCCGGATAAATTAATCAAAGGAGAATTTTTGATAGTAGGGCAATCGAGATAATTGTCATAATTCTAGGATAGAGCCGCCAAATTTCAATGTAATCACTGGGTTCGCCGGCAAATAAAATTCTTTTTTTCCCACTTTCATCATATAACTCGACCCTCTCTATAAATCGACATCAACAATCCTGAAGACTATATCTTGAGAAAGTGAAATTTTTCAGTAACGTGTGCAATCATCATTCGGTTTTATATTTTTTATATTCCATTATATATATATTTTTACACTAATTGTCCTTTTTTATCACTTGATTATGGATATTTAGAAATTAATGACAGGGTCATCTTCCAGGAAGTATTTCATTGTGTCATTCATAAAAAATATCGACAATTTTTAGCTGAAATTAGGGTAAATTGTATTAAGGATAAATTTTATGTATCTTAATTTAATTAAAGGATTAATTGAATTAAATATGAAAAGATTTATTAGAACATTACTTTAGAGCAACAGTTTTCCATACGTGAAGTAAATCATATTATAAAATTTTAAATATTCACGTGGATAATGATACATAATTATTGGATAGATATCTTTAATGTTTGGTAAAAATCATGTACATTAAAAAACAAAACATGATTTCAATTTTCGTAGAGAAATATTATATGTGACATTTAAAACTTTTTACCACGTTTCATGATAAACGTGAAGTAGTTTGTCATAATAAACAGTATTCACAAGTCAGCAGCGTGGAAAATGTTTCCATTTTTTGTGACACACCCACTGTCATTAAAATAAACCTTCTTTGCCAATTACCACCTGTACATTATATATCATTCTGTATATAGTTAAACCAATAAGCATATAGTGTGTATGAGATCTGGTTTTCCATGATTATTTATTGATATTTTAAATAATTATCAGTGCAGTTTCTCATTTCATGCTTCTCTTATACAATTAATCTATTTTCATTTTCTCATTATTCTTCATCTCCTTTTCAGACTTTGTAAGTTCATACTTTCTTTGTCTTATATATTATTATTATTATTATCATTATGTTTTTAAAACAATTATTATTATTATTAATATTATTATTACAGGGTGGCTAGCGAATAATCATTTTGAATTTCCCGTCAAATTCCCGGACATTAGAAAGTTAAAGTTAATTTTTAGTAGTTTGAATGAAATATTAAGATTATAGTTTAAAAAAGAACTACAAAAACAAAACAAACAAGTTAGTTAACAATATTAAAACATTCCAAATACTATGAAAAAAATCAACGAAAAAATGAAGAAATTACAGAAAAAGTCAAAAATACTGAATAAATAAAAAAAAGTGAGAACATGTAATGAAAATTTGAAAAAATGATAACCTTGAAAAAATCTAAGATATGATGAAAAAATTATAATATAACAAAAACTATTAAAAACATTATTATAAACGCAAAAAATCAGAAAGTTGAGAATAAAATGGGAAAACTAAAAACAAAAAGAAAATACAAATAGATAATAAATTGAAAAGCCTACAAAAAACATAAATTTTTTAAAAATGGAAAATTATTAAGAAAAAATAAGGGAAATATTCAAAAATATATCTGGTAATATAATGTCTTAAAATATTAGAATGTTTTAGAAAAAAAAATTTTAATTGTTTTTGTTTTAAATCAAGATACCGCTCGATAATATACGAAAATTAGTAAAATTTTAAAAATCAAGAATTAAAACTACAACAGAATAAAGTTTTCAAAAAAATTCAAATAATACGGATATGTTTTGTAAGATTAAAAAAATAAATATGTAAATCTATGAAAAACGTTAAATATTATGTAGGAGAAAAAGCTTTGTGAAAATTGTTTTAAAAATTAAACATTAAAGGAAAAAAAAATATTATAAATTTCTTTTAAAAATTAAACAAATTAGATTAAAAGAAATTAAACATTTTTTAGAAAACGAAAAACATTTTTTAAAAATAGATCAATGATGATAAATTGAGTATGTATTAGGAGAGCAAATTCATATAAAACTGAAAAAAAAATAAGAAGTGTTTTAAAGAAATTATATAAAGGATAAAAAAAATTCAAAAAACCAATTACATATTTTAAAAAAATTGTAAACTGTAAAATCAACAATTTGAAAATTGGGATCATTTCATTAACATTTTGCCTTCTCGTCAAAAGATTTGCTGCCTCATGGAGGAAACAATAAATTAATTTTTAAAAAATTTGAAAATTAGGTTTTATTCTTTAAAATTTTGACAAAATATAAACTTTATATAGGTCAATTGATTTGTTATTAAGCAATATATATTATATTGCTTATATTATATTAAGTTGAATTTATTGGTTAAAAGCTTTTTTTTTGTTTAAAAAACGAATTTTTCAAAAAGTTAAGATTTACTAAATATTTTTGTAATTGTTATTTTTAAAACCCCTTGTGTCTGATTTCAGCTTTTAGTAGTAAAAATAATCGTACCAAATTTTATTTAATTCCGTTCTACCGTTTTCGAGTTATCGTGTTCATAAGAAAAAGTACATTTACACACACACACACACACACACACACAGACACACATCCGGATATTTGATCAGGAACTCAAATAACACATTTCTAGATAGAAAATAATGTTTACAACATTAAATATACTTTTGAAACGACTCGAATGAAATTTGTTTTTAAATTATAAAATCTAAAAATTTTATGAAAGGAGT
This sequence comes from Ganaspis brasiliensis, assembly GCA_037103525.1. Lineage (NCBI taxonomy): Eukaryota > Metazoa > Arthropoda > Insecta > Hymenoptera > Figitidae > Ganaspis > Ganaspis brasiliensis. The sequence goes on from JAZKLR010000303.1 coordinate 615,100, forward strand.
AAATCATTTTGCGAAAAATGAACAAAATGTAAAGAGAACTAAATAAATTTACAAAAAAGAAGTAAATTTAAAGAAAAAATCATGAAATTGATGAAAAAACTGTATTTTCCACTAAAAGTATGAAAATAAGTAAATTTTCCAAAACGTTTAAACGACAAAATTGTATAAAATAAACTGAAATAATTGGCGTAAAAAGAACAAAAGTTTAAAGAAAATGTAAAATTTGAAAAAAATGTTTTGAAAGAAAAAATTAATGATAAAGTTAGAAAATTAGAAAAAGTTGTTAATATTTGAAGTAAAATAAATAAAATGTAATGAAATAAATAAATGAGATGCAAACGAATTAATTTTTGACTATCGAAATTTAAAATAATTAAGGACATTCTCCGATTTTTTTAGGCTTTTCTTTAAATTGTGGGAAAATGTTATTTTATATCTGATGGTTAAAATTTCAGTACCCCTTGCCATGCTAAAAATTGAAATATTCAAATTAAAATTTTCAATTTCTATCATTTTTCATGTAAAATTGAAATTCTGAACCTTAATTTCTCAATTTTTAGCATCGCAAGAGTTTCTGAAATTTTAACCAGATAGAAGGCACCACATACAAAATAACGTTTTCTCATAATTTAAAGGAAATCCTAAGAAAATCGTTTTTTTTTTTCAAGTATAAGTCCCGGAGAAAGTCCTTAAAATTTAAAAGTTTGCATAAATTAAAGCTTGATTTAATTGGCGTTTGGGATTTATTTTAATTAGAATGATTTGGGATTAATACAAATTTAATATTATTTTTGACTTGCTTTCTGTCAAAAATTTTTAGATCGCATTTTGATCATTTCAAATTTAATGTTTAAAGTTATCGAAGAATACAAGATTGAAATTTTCAGGATTCATGTATACGAATTCTCGGAGCTTCTTAATAATTCCCGGATATTTTTACAAATTCCTATCAAATTCTACGTTTTTTTTCATATTAAACTCCTAGCATATTTCTGGATGCGGCTAGACACCCTGTTGCTTTTAATTTTCAATTTTTTTTACATGTTCACGATAATCATATTTTGTACTAAAAGGAAAACATTAAAAAAACTCTAAACCTCTTGAATATATTCTTTCCCCCATGTTCAATATTCTCTTTTCATTTCCTTCTCGTTTTTGTTTACAACCTCAACTTTGGATTTATTATCCTTTAAAATCAATTCAAGAATTTTAACCCATTCTGCATTGTTTTCAGAGTTGCTCTGGCATGGTTACATCAGTTCCTCACCGATCAAACAATCAGACCTGATGGTGCACAGAAAAAGTCGCTACCTCGAATTTTGCTAAAATATAGGAACAATTAAGAAGTGTATCGTCTAAAAATTATCTGTCAAACTAAAAAACTAAAAGTTATCGCAAACTTTTTGCCTATCATAACAAATATAATTTCTGTGGCAACCAATTTTTAACAGCTAAGAAAATTTATTCTTCCGTATATGTGATTGCGTCTGAGAAAAGGATGCTTATGACCAAAATCAACTTTCTGAATAAAATTAATCGTATTATATTTTGAGAAACTTAAAGTGTAAAAAACCGTCAAAATCCAAAAGACGATTTTTTTGGTCATAAGCATCCTTTTCTCATATGTTAGGAAAGAAAAGGAAAGCGCCAGTTAAACGTGAAAGACAATTAAGGACAGTTCACTTTTCATCCCGAACTTATTCCCGTCTACCTGCTCGGCGAGGACAACTCATTCCGGGCCTTCTCCCACTCTTTGGGCAGTCATCACTTGCGTCCCGGTACCTGAAATATTTCCCCCCACCTTGCTAACCCCTCAAATGCTTCTCTTGGCCTTTCCAAGATCTCCAGCAGTCAAGAGATAATAATCTAAGGGATTATCCTAAAATTTACTAGTAAATACATATTTAATTATGTTCTTTTCAAAACTTTTGATTCTTTCACATATTTCAAATGAAATAATGTTTATGTGTATTAAAATCTAGTTTCGAAACAGGATTTTATTCTAATTGTTATTAATTCAAATTATCATTTCACATAACCTCATTTAACATAGTTATCATTTACTATAATTTTTATCGTATTAAACTATTTTTCAAGAGAATATGTAATTATTAGGATAAGTAGGGGAGAGATAAAAAACCTTTTTTAAAACCAGTGCAAAATCTAAGGAATTTAGCAGAAAATTCTAATTCTTATAAAATACTTTAACAATAACCTTCGTACATTCGCACGTGAAACAGTTTTTAATTTTTTTCATTTCTTCTTAATTTATAAAGAAATTTGTATAAAAGCAACGATTCCGGGAGAGATGAAATTGTCCGGGTGAGATGGAACACGGTGTTTCTATTTTTTGTATTTGGCAGTAGTAAATTTAAACGGGTTATTTGGACGGAGGGGTAGGCAGGGCCCAAGAGTGGGAGAAGGCCCCGAATGAGTTTTCCTCGCCGAGCAGGTGCACGGGAATAAGTTGGGGATGAATCGTGAATCTCCCAACGTGAAAGACAATTAATTATTGAGAGGACATAATTAATAGCGACTGGCTTGGATACACTAGTAAAAAATTTTTAATACCGAGAGGTTTGAAGCGTTTCGTTCAAAGGTTAACCAGGGTCCCGGTATTGTCTGGCAGTAAGCCGTTTCAACGGCTAGTTAGCGCGAAGATTGGCTTTCTGCGCGTTATTGGTCCTTGCTCCAAGCGGCGTTATTGGGATCACCCAAACACGCGGCAGTAAAATCAGCTAAGCTGGCGGTTATTTATTGCTCGCAGTGGCACAGGTGAAAAGAAATGGGACCCTCACCCGAACGCATTTAACACCAGAGATCGTTCCTGCGATTCGACTTTCAACTTTGCCACTTAACTTCACAAAAACCATGCCATCAACTCATCATTCTAATACATTCTTACCTATTATACTCCTAAAACAACTCCTTACTCAGGGAAAATGTGTCAAAACGAATTTTTTGTTTCATAACAATTGTATTTGTAGTTGTTAGATGTAAGCAGTAGTGGTAATCTAACCAAGTCTAAAATGTGTCTAATGTCTATAGGGTTTAGAAAACCGATACCATCAATAAATTCTTTGGAACGATTTCTCAGGGTCAATGGTAGGACACCTAAAAGTTACAAGAAAGGAACTCTTATAATGTGCAGTCTTATACAAGAGAATCTTCAAAACGGAAGTACACCTTATCTCTTTATTTGTAATGTCATTCCGAAAACAGAACGTACAGGTAAGTTGGTTTTTTAGTGTTGAATATATTATTATAGGTAAGACAGCAAATAAACAGAAGGAGTCTGTGTAACCACCTCCTAAGTAGGGAGAAATAGGATCATCATATTTTAAATACAAAATAAACCTAATGCAAGAGTTCAGGAGTCTCTCAAGTTTAAAATTAAACAGTGAGATTATTGTATACGGTACAGCAATAATCAAAGTATGGTAAAATTAATCAGGAGACCAATTGAGTCTCCAGCTTGACCCCCAATTTTTTAACAGATTGGACATAAGGAATTATTGAATGATTAATCATAATTTGAGGAATACCACCTAAATTCAAATTATTAACATGACAAGATGATCCACAGATAATAGAATAATCTTATGTAGGTTAATTTTAAGATGATCTGTTTCCGCCAAACAATTAAATCTGTTTTATATAAATCCTGTCTTTTCAATATCACGTATATTTAAACTGTGCAATGTTCAACAGTAGTATGTTTGTATTTGTCTTTTATTCCCAGGCAGATTACTATACATGATTAGATAATTCACTAGTCTATTCAAACAAAGAATAAATCATCACCCAAAAGGTGATCTGTCTAATGAGTGCGATTGATCCAAGTGGGAGGTTTCCCGTCGTTCTTGGTGCTTCAAGTCCTCCCACATGTAGACTGATCTAAGGCTACCTAATTATCAAGCTGTGGCCTATGGGAAACTATAAATCGACAAGAGCTGACTGAGCAGTCCAAGATGTCTCGAAAGGGTTGCGATAAAGCTGATGAGAAGTAACGCACGCTCCAGTTGATTGAAACGTCAGCCCGCAGGAGTTATGTGCCAGTGGTACAGTTTACACTATCCTGACTATGCCGTATCTTGTACTCTGTTCCTATATATAGTACACTGTGCAACAAAGGGTTCTTGTATATTCTTCACTGTTGCACTAGGTACTGCACAAAAAAAAAAGTTAGAATCGTGCGTGCACGCGGATATATTTGTACACGACACTGGACGACTGGAACCAAGTAATTGGCGATCGTAAAACATCCAAGGCGCTAACAGCAACAACGGACTGTTGCCTCTTCCTCCCGGCAGAATCAAGCAACGATTAACAACCTAATAAGAGCTTTCGTTCAGTCACGAACCAACTTATATTCTGTCAATGTTGTTTACCGACAATTGATGTTCATATTGCTTTTCTACTGGGATATAAATCTATACAAACTGTACTGATCTCGTTGTAAATTATTCATCATCAATATAGGATATATTTTTGCGTATTTGTACTTTTGGAATACAACGACAATATATGTATAATACTAATGCAATGGCACTATTAAGGATACTTGTGTTAATACTGATCTATGACTGGAACTCAAAAATCTTTTCTCAATTGACAAAAGACAATTTATTCTGGTCCTAGCCAGACGAAATGATTTTTTCTTACAAAATATTTACGTGGAACATGTTAAAATTTAACTCATAATATCACTATTTTGTGTATGATACTTTTAAACTTCTTTAATAGTCCAGTAAAATTAAACATTGAATGAAAGAAAAATTCCAACATGGACATTTTTGGGATTTGATAGGGGACTATTAGCTGAGCTTAAATCCAAGTCTGTTACCTCCAGGGGCACAATATTGAAAAAGATGTGAATTGTTTGTTTTAAAATATTTTGACTTGCCTATTGCGAATATAATAGTGCAAATTGTCACAAATTTGATTATTATCGCGGTGAAAACCATAAAAATTCAGTTTTTTGCAATTATCTCAATAAATATTAAAAATTTCGAAAATTGATGTTTACAAAAGTTGTAAGTCTTCTCAATATACATATTTTATATAGTATGTATTTTTTTGATATCTCTAATAGTTTTCGAGAAAATCGATAGTAAAGTTGCTCCAAACATTTCATAACTACACCCTCTATTCATTCTGCGATTATCTTATTAAATATTGAAATTTGGAAACATTTTTTTTAGGAAGTTTGTAAGTCTTTTCAAAATGCACATTTTATGCGGTGTACACTTTTTTATATCTCTAATAGTTTTCGAGAAAATCAATAATGAACTTGCTCCAAACGTAACAGAATTGCCCCCTCTTTTAGTATTTTGCAATTATCTCAATAAATATTAAAAATTTCGAAAATTGTTGTTCACAAAAGTTATAAGGCTTTTCAAAATACATATTTTATGCAGTATATATTTTTTTGATATCTCTAATAGTTATCGAGAAAATCGATATTAAAGCTGCTCCAAACATTTCATAACTACACCCTCTATTCGTTTTTGCAAATATCTCAATAAATGTTAAAAATTTCGAAAATTGATGTTTACAAAAGTTGTAAGCCTTTTCAAAATACATATTTTATGAGGTATACATTTTTTTGATATCTCTAATAGTTATCGAGAAAATCGATATTAAAGTTGCTCCAAACATTCCATAACTACACCCTCTATTCGTTTTTGCAAATATCTCAATAAATATTAAAAATTTCGAAAATTGTTGTTTACAAAAGTTATAAGTCTTTTAAAAATACATATTTTATACAGTATACATTTTTTTGATATCTCTAATAGTTATCGAGAAAATCGATAGTAAAGTTGCTCCAAACGTTTCAAAACGTTTCACACTCTTTATCCCTCTTCTTCCTTATCGATTTTCCCAAAAACTATTAGAGGTATCAAAAAAATACATACAACATAAAATATGTATTTTAAGAAGACCTACAATTTTTGTAAAAAATAATTTTCGAAATTTTTAATATTTATTGAGATAATTGCAAAAAACTGAATCGCATGATAACCAAATATGCCCTAATTTCTACTATTATATTCGTAATCAGCACGTCAAAATACGTAGGTATACAAAGTTTCAAAAAAATCTGAGGTACCTCTTATTGGGAACTACACCCAAAGCCGTTAATCTGCGTTAACGAGGGAAGCGGTATCTTCAGACTAATATTCCCTTAAAAGTGCTTCAATATGTGAAAAACACATACCGTGAGTTTACAACTGGCGTCATAAAGAGTGGAAAAACAAACGTGCAATCTCATTCATCACACGTAGAATTAATTCTGCTGAGCTTTAAAAGAAACATAACAGTCAGAGTGTGCGCTTTTTAAAAACTTTTCGTCATCTAGAGTCACCTATTAAGAAAGAAATCAAGTTCCCTTTCAGCGTAAGAGGCGTGTGCTCGTAAGTATGCCTACGCACACCTGTAGATGAGAAGCATCTCTCGTGTACCTAGGGGTGAATGCGCAAGAATGATTCCATTGTGCCAGAATTTTACGAGTTGCGCTTAAAGCCTGTCATTACGGCGTCTGCGGTTGCTGTATGCGAACAACTACGAAGAAATTCTCAGTGATTTACTACTCAATATTGTAAATTTATATTCCATAAGGCTAACGTGTCTATTTTCACTTATACAAACCCCGGGGATACAAATGTTCTGTTTACATCGTTTACGAATATTAAAAACAGTCAATTAGAAGAAATGAGTCTTTTTTGCACTCTATGCTACCAATCAGTAGTCATTTCACCAAACAAGAGCTGTTTTAAAAAATGTATAATGTATATACTTATTGAATTTGTTTGGTTATTAATAATAGGTATCTTTGGATTTTTGCGGACCATTTGTGTTTTTGCTCCACATTTTTTCAGGATTTTCCTTTGAAAGTTTGTATAGATAATTCTATATATACTTACACATGGTATAATCTATATTATAGTCGAAATTGATACTGGTACTCAGGATATATGTTCCTACAATGAACATTACAGTTTAGTCAATAATGATTGTTATTCGGTTATTATCAATGATGGTGAGGACAATGACAACTTAGTTAATGAGATGGTATCCTGTACAATGAGGTTAATAATTCGAATCACTGGAAATTTACTTGAACCACGCTATATAGTTCTTAATCATTAATAATTGTTAATTTGGTCTGTATTGATGTCAGTTTAGTCAATAATCTGCGATTTGGTTACTAATAAAGATAGTATAGCTATACGTTAAATAAGTCAATTAGGTGAATATTAAAACTATAATTCGATTAAAACATGATCCAGTTTGTGCAAACAGGATAAAGAACGAGTTGAAGAATTGTGATTAGAAAAAGCAAATCGTATTGAACATAATCTAGATTAGACCATTTGTGCTTCTTTTCATTTTGATTATTATCATTATTTTGAAGTATGATGATAAGGAAAGAAATAAATATACGTTTAAACATACTAAATTCAAATTTTATTAAAAGATATAAATATGGATAGAATGCATTTGTAACATAGTAAATTACTTCTATAGGAGGTTTAAAAGAAATTATTACTCCTAGGCGTAGTTGTTTTTTAGGATAATCATGGCATAAATAAGTACCAGGGTGAAGTTAGCAGCACATTGACAACGATAGAGAAAAGAAAATATAAGTTATACCATCAATTCAGAGGACATTTTTCTGCTTACATTGATAAAATGCGAACTTTATTGACAACACCATAACCTTGATCAAGCTTCATTTAAGAGACTGTGCTTATATATATAATGGAAAATTTTTAGAATTTAATATTATTGAAAGTGCAAATGGTGACATCTGTATAAAATAAAAATGAGGTATTTTCCTGAATACACTTATGCCATATAATCTATATGTGCAAATATTAAGTGTAGGCAATCAGATTTTTCTTCCTATAATTTCAACAATGAGGGTGAAAACAACTACAACAATAAGGGTAACGTACAGAACAATAATAATAACAATGATATTAATCAAAAATCCGATTTTAAAAATATCATATAGCAGATTTTAGACATCATTCAGTCGATTATAAGAATCAAACAATGCGCAATGACAATTATTGAATAGCCGATCTTTAAGTTGTGAACCTAAATAAATGCAACCAATAGCAATAAGTCTACTACCAAAATTGTAGTTTTACTACTATGATGTCTATGATAATGACAAATTGGTAATTTTGAAGAATATTTATTTAACTAGTAACAATGATGTAACAATAGACAATGATGGTTCTATAATGATGACAATCAATTTTACAACTGATGAGCATAAAAATGCTGAATATTAATGACATACGTCACTGACAGACAGTTTGTATCATTAAATAATATGACTATCAAAGTTTAGTATAATAACGTTTCGATAAATAGAGATGTCATGAAAATTCTTTAATTACGAAGTATCCTCATGGTATAGAAATTTAGTATCTTAAAATACATAATTATCGAAATTCGGAATAAAATATAAAAACAACGGAAAATTGATATTGTATTATATATAGTCTATCGCAAGTATATTATACCAAATTCATATGAAGTTCTTCTTCCAAGTTTTAAAAATGATTAAGATACCCAATTTCGATACGAGTATCAATACGAGTGTAATTGAAAATTTTCACGCTATCCCTATATAAATTCAAACATTCTTATATTACTTAATTATTAGGGTGGTTCATAAAAAACAAAAGTCCCCCAAATTTGTTCCAAATTAAAAAAATAGTTACTCCTATTTTTTTATTTTGAAATCGGACAATATTTAGAGGTAGCGCAAAGCCCATGAATTTTCCCATGTATTGTGCATGCGGGCAAAACGCATTTTTTTCTTAATTTGCAATAAAATCGTAAAAAAAATTACATAAATCATTAATGCACCAAATAAGTTTCTAAAAAGTGTTTAAAAAACAGTAGTTCATAATTTACTTTAATAATTTCTTGATATTAACTAGTATATTATGTAATTATTTGGATTTTTGTGGTCTTTTGAAACTGCAAATAAAAGGTTGATATCAACAAATTAATAAATAAATTATGGAATACTGTTTTTAAACAATTTTTAGAAACTTATTCAGTGCCTTAATGATTTAAGTGAGTTTTTACGATTTTATTGCAAATTTACGAAAAAGTGCGCTTTTCCTATGCAAATAGATGGGAAAATTCATGGACTTTGCGCCACCTCTAAATATTGTCCGATTTCAAAATAAAAAAATAGGGGTAACTTTTTTTTTCAATTTTGAACAAATTTGGGGGGTAGGAGAATAACATTTCGGACTTTTGTTTTTTAAAGGACCACCCTATTAATTATACAAACTGTTCAGTGTAAATAAAATCCAAAATATATGGTTATATTTTTCTTTTCCAAAACCACTTATCCAGTTGCAATATTACATTCTGTTTTTCTTTAATACCCATAATAATATAAGAAAGGAAATTTTATTTTGTTAGCCCTTACCCATGTCTAAAGATATAAAAAACCATAAACTACAACATTTTTATTCATTATTAATTTTCACAGAAATACCCATTGCCCAATGGGAAATTGAGAAAAAGATAACGCCCTGCGAATTATTGGAGTAAGTATTATTTTGACATAAAGCGTATTTTGAAAGTTGTTATTTGGGTAAATGTTATTTTGTACAACACCTGAAATTAAAGATCAGAACAAAAATCAATTAAATAAATTTAACAAAAAATAAACACTTTAATTAATTCATCAAAAATAAATATTTTATTATTAGAACCTAAAAATCTTTTAATTTTATCTGTTGTACAAAATAACATTTATACCTTTGTTCGAACAGTATAATAATTTTCATTGTAAGTTTTGTGTCAAAATAATACTGACTCGAATTATTGGGCTAATATTAAGAGCAAGATTTCTGAACAAATATAACTATCAAACATTGGACAGAAGATAATGTGACGTCTACGAGAAAAAGTGCCTTAGCTCAAAAAGATAAATTTTGATTTTTTAATGTCCGAGACTATTCGTACAGAAATTCTGTTAGGTGGAACGGCTATTAGTACAGAAAATTATACCAAAAGTTATTACCTTTTTTTTTGGCTGTAAAAAAACATGTTAATATTGTTTAAAGGGTAACAAAGGATTCTTGTGCCACCCTACAGAGGTTTTTACAAAAAGATGACATTAATTTTCACAAAAAGAAAAACTTTGACAATTTTTTTGTACGAATAGCCAGAGCACATATAGGATCAACTATTCGTATACTTGTACACTGCAAAAAAAGGTGTCTTAAATTGTTCGAAAATGTCTTAAAATAAGTCATTTTTCGTGTCTGAGACACCAAAAGTATCTCAATTTAAGACATTTTTGGCCAATTTAAGACACCATGTTTTTGCAGTGTAAAAGCAATTTTCTGATTAATCCAGATTTTCTTTACGAATATTCTGATTGGTCTCGCAAGTAAGTTAAACTACTGAATATATAAAAAAGCCTCTATTTTGCATTGATGTTTCCATTATTTGTTGGGTAGATACATTCGGCTAATGTTAAAGTTTCCCAACATTGATCCCATAAATCGCGAATTTCCAATTGGGTAATAACAATTTTCCACTATACGTGAAATTATAAAACTTATTCCAACGAACAGAAACCTCAATGTATATTCCAATCTACACTATAAACCATTTGAAAAAAAAAACATTTTGAAAAGAGTTTACCATTTGGTGCATCCTCGCTGTGTTATAGTAGTCTAAGTTCGGCATTTCGCAGGATGTGAAAGACGTTTTGAAGCAATTCCCTTACGTCCACAACCGATTAACGACAAACTTTAGAAACGATGGTCCATTTCCAAAAGAACAGTTCACACTAGCACTGTTTATGAAAAGTTTCCACTAAACACGTATATCACTTTAGTTCGCGAATACTTTTCACTCGTTACTATTTCACTCGAAACTGAATCCTCAATAAAAAAGAATCAGAGATGCTTTTTTAATCTCAACACAATTTGTGTCAGTTTCTAAACTAAATAGTTGTTTAGTCAAACGCGCACAGAGAGTACCGACGGATAATTATTAAATTTAAGAAACGCACTTGAATCGAATCACTTGAACGATTTTTCAGATTATGCAAGTTGAAATTTGCGGGCGACCTGGGTTGAAGCCTCACAAGGCCCGAGGGAAAAATCGCGACTTGGGTCCGGGATATATTTCAAGTTACAAGAAGGATATTGTTTCTGATATCTCGTCCTTTGTGTATGGGTTCCTCTAACCGTCGTACAGGAAGACTGGAGGGTTACTGCGCCCGCGGGGCCTTAGCTACCAGAAAGACGTGCCGGAGAACGTGCAGGGGGAACTGGGAGCGGCCTTAAGGCCCGATAGTTGCAGCCAACTCGCGGATTGGCCACTTGAGCTGAACTGGGACCCAATGAAGCCTCGACTCTCGGGTCTGTTCGGGGTCCTGGTGACGCCCAGTCTTCCTCTCGATTGGTCCAGGTTTCCACCGCCTCTAGATAACCGCCGGATAAACTCGTTGGGTTTTATTTCAAAGATAAAGCTGAAGCATTCAGATTTCCTTCTCTGTCAATACAACTCTCGAATTGTATTTCGAAAATTGGTCGGAACTTTGAAAGAATTACGAAACACTGTTAATCAGAATGAATTGTACTAATAATGATGATATTGTTGGACAATAATTTGGTAGGGTATGCTTTTGGTTTGTTTTATCTAAAGGCACAAAATTTGGATAGAGGGGCAAATTAGACCACCTAGCATGATAGCAGATTATTATTTTAGTTAACGAAAGGTTACTGGTTTGAAACTGAAATCGATTTTGAGCAGGAGTACGTTAAATATGGGCAATTTCTGTTTGTAGTATGACCATCTGATGGACGCCACCCTTCGCGTTTAAATGGGGTCCATTGCCATGAAAACCCGTCACATGCGAGTGAACGACCCTTCTGAGGGGTGGTGACTCCAGGGCAGATTCTCGATTGGCTGACTAGACAAGAAATGAATCAATGAAATTCCTAATCGTGTGTCGACGATAAGCCACTCCTTTTCAGGAGTTTCTTTTTCCTTAAGGTTACGAAAGTAACGCCGCATGTTGACTGTTCCTCAGTTTGTCTTTCTGTAATCGGCGATTAAGTGGTGTGATAAAGTGCATTGACACAGAAATTACTTGTTTCATTAGACTCATTTAATTTGTTTGAGAAAATCTGACGCTTTCTAATGGGACGTTGATTCATTATCTCACTATACCGATAGTTTCAAAAATCATCTAACCTAACATGAACTAGAAGATTTTTGATTAGTTGTATTATGGATTACCAACCAGAGTCTCATTCAGAAGTTAGTAGTGAATTTTATAAAATTTAAAAAGAGTTGATGTTTGGAGTTTGGATGTATAGTTTACGGAAACGATTAAAAATTTTAATAATTGTTGTGAATTTTGATTTTTGGTCTTATTATGAACAATTGGGGCGGACATATTGATTTGTCTTTGATGTCGTTTAAATGATTAAATATCATCGAAAATACAATATGACTAACAAAAAAAAGAAATTTTAATCTATAGATTGTGAAAAATAACGAAAATTTGAATAATCTTTGTGAATGTTGAGTTTTCGTCTTATTGGGGTGGTCCCATTGAAGTCTTCTTTAAGGTATTAGTCGCGTAAATGGTCCCGCAAAACTCCCGCAAAATAAAAAGAACAATAAATAAACTTTTATATCAACTCACTTGCTTCCTTGTGACCTCTTCTAATGTAATATATGTAATTTTCACGATTTTGAGTCAGGTACTATAAGTTATCGTGATGTATTGCTCACACGTTTTCGACATTTTTCAATGAAACCACGTGAAAATGAAAAATTATGAATTTTTAAATTATTGTATTTTTTATACGGCGTGGTCAATAAAGTTAATTTTTTTTTAAAGGACTTATTTTATCTCAATGTGTAACTTAGTAGTTTTATTTAAAAATCTGACGACTTGTTTTTTTATAAATGAATATAAGAGACATTTTTTACATGCATTTTGTGCTATTGCATGTAAAAGGTATAAACTTTGATTTAATATTTTGAAGCTCAGAAGTGGTCAAAGTTAATAGGATAGATCTCATTTCATAGATAAATACCTCATGAATACAGATACAAAGTTTTAAAAAAATCTGACGAAAATCATTTTACGCGACTAATACCTTAACACCATTCAAATTATTAATTGTTGTTCAAAAAACAGTCTAATCAAGAAAACAAGAATTTTTTATAAATAGTTTACGAAAAAGATTGAAAATTTTAATCGTTGTTGTCAATTTTGGTTTTTGGTCTTATTGGGGTTGTTCCATTGAAATCTCATTTAAAACCATTAAAATGACTAAATATCATTCAAAAACCAATCTGATCAAGAAAACAAGAAATTCGGTTGTGTACTTTACGAAAAAGATTGAAAATTTTAATCATTGTTGTGAATTTTGGTTTTTGGTCTTATTGGGGTAGTTCCATTGAAGTTTTCTTTAACACAATTTAAATGACTTATTGTCATCCAAAACGCAATCTGACCAAAAAAATAAGAAATTATAGTCTATAATTGGTGGGAAAGAATGAGAATTTGAATAATCAAATTTTGAGTTCTGGACATATCGGAGTGGTCTTATTGAAGTCTTTATCATCAATTGAATGACTATATGAAATGATTCAAAATTTTTTTGTTTTGTTGCTTATATCCGAATTTACCGATTTGTATTTAACCAAAAACTCCCAAATAATAAGTCGCAGAAACGTCATTCTTGTTTAGTCGACAATTACTTCGAGTATAAAAACCAATCATCATCAAATTATGAAGATCTTTCGATCTGCAAAGTTCCAACCTAATTCGAACTTTTAAAATTAGAAACCTTCCTTCGTCAAGAGAAAATATTTGCAGAGATTTTTGAAAATCACAAAAGTAGGTGACTTGATCGTTGGTCCTCATAATGTGATTTAAATTTTGTTAGTGAAAATTAAATAGTGTATATATACGTTCAAATAAAAATTACTTGAAAATGAAGCTTCCCTGCGGGGCTTAACACAAACATATAAGTAAACCATAAAAATATGCGTCAGATATAATCACACATAGCGTTTTAACGACCGTATTTATAAACATACATGCATTAATGATGATTACCTTACACCTGTAAGTAAACGTGTAAATCTTCAACAAACACATAAAATCGTAAGGACAACTTAACTTGATCGTTAATACTAATTTAGTCGTGAAAATATCTGCAAAATTATATGACTATTAAGGAGGAATCAGATAAACCATCGGAAAAAAATTAGTCCAACATTTTTTTAAAAAAAAATTATCAAAATTTGAAATGCGTTTTGGTGAAGGGTAAATAGTGTTACTTTTCACATTTTGGTAAATTTAAAGTTGCATTTGAAAAAAATTACAATTTTCCGTTTATTTAGATTTAGATAAATTAAACTAAAATTTGACAAATTATGGTGAAAAAAGGGAAGATATTTGGAAAAACGTCAGTCTTGCCTTTGATCCACTCAGTTTTATTACATTTGACCAGTATACTTTTTATACATCTGTTAAAAAAGAATACATGTCTGTTATTACATAAAATCATCCGAATGAGATTTTAATGTCCTAAAAACTAAAGTCTATACCTCAGACTTATCTTCTGAGATCAGATACAAAAAACTTTGATAACAATCTCATTTTTTATATTTAAGGGTAAGTGATGGAACACTAATATAGACAAAATTTGTCCGTAAACTTTTTCCTAAAATACTAAATATTTTGACACCAAACTTTGTAGAATTCCTTAAAATATCATTAGGAAGGTCTGTCTGGCTTTAGTTTGTTTGGATTTTTACACAAAGTTAATTTTTGAAAAATTTTCGAAAAAATTTTTAAAAATCAGTTTTAAGTCAAAATTTAAGCAAACTTGGACCAGACAAACTTTTCTAATGATATTTTAAGTAATTCTATAAAGTTTGGTGTCAAAATATTTTCAGTATTTTGGGAGAAAGTTTACGAACAAATTTTGTCTATACTAGTGGCGTCATTTTTCATTGCATATCCCTAATAACAATTGTATATTTGCTTAATCGACAATTATTCCAGTAGAAAACTCGTATTTGTCTGCAACGCTGATGGATAAAAGGCAAATATTATATATAATTTCATGGACATCACATTACACATTATTTCAGTATTTAGCATTATTTACATTAAAACAAATTGCTCTTGGCGATACAATGTAAAATAACTTCTTCACCAATATGAAATTGATCAAAAAGCGTATTTACTGAACAATTTCCATAATCTGTTGTTGCATGTGCAACTAATTATGTTTTCTGAATGTTAGATTAGAAAATTTGGAAAAAACATTATAGAATCTTTAAACTGAAAAGTGCAACTTGGGTATAGAAAGTAATAAATTTCAGACGCGTTCGGAAACAATTTATAAAGTTCTAAAAATATGATATTCTCTAATTTTGTAAAAAATGTTCTTTTTCTTCCTAAACTTTATGTTAAATAGATATTAAGTTATGTAATTAACTGTTTCCATTTATTTATCATTTCTTGAATATAAATTATGTTACGAAAAGACATTCTTTTTGCTACATCTGTGATTCTGTGTTCCAATCTAATTCATACAAAACATAATAGAGTCACCGCGAGTATAAACCTCTTCTATCTCACACCCACAAGACGGTTTCTGCACGCGGCGATTTAAAATAACATTCAAAAGCACCATAAATATTCAAGATATTTTATAGGCTGTTTGATAGTTTTGCTCAAAGAGAAGAAGTGTAAAATGCATTTTTGGGTTTACTCTTCTTCTCTTCAAATGCGTATAAGTTCGAAATGTTCAAGATTCGACTTGAAATAGTGATGTGGGACCAAAATGCCCAGTGCAAGGGCGCGAAAAGAATTTTGTCGATGAAATTGCTTTTACGAAGAATTTTTGAATTGGTTATTCGAACGCAGCAGTTAAGTTCAGATCGTGATGGCCTAGGGCGTACACGCGAGCTTACAAGAAAATTTGCGATTGACCTTAGCGAAATTGGAAGGGGAATCTTTTAACGAGCAGGTCGCCACTGAACCCGACAACTGCAGGCGAACCCCTTTTTCTCTTTGATTCTCTTCTCAAAATCGCTAAGATGCATTTCATGAAATTGGTAGCACGCGCTGTACAAAAAAAGCAGCATCACACTAATGCCACAATTATAATTGGCTTCACTTACATGTCCAATCGCGACATTCTTTTTATTATTCCATTATCACTATTATTATATTTCTTCCTCAATATTATGTAACGGGACGTTTTCTTGGTATTTACAGCAGGAAACTGCAATTAGCATTAAATTATTGTGGCGTCCGATCTGTAATTTCGAAAGGTGGCTTTAAAAAATAGCCACTTTATGAAATGTTCAGAAATACTTTTCTTCCCCTATTTTTCTTGTCTTTCTACATTTCTATAATTTTTTATTTTCTTAATGGTCGTCTCTAATGTTATTTTCTTGATGATTGAAAACATTTCTTTACGAAGATATAATGTTTGCAAGGTTTTCGCTTTCGGTAATTGCAAATGATTTTAATAATTAGGCAGAAAACATTAAGATTGAATATTGATTTAAAATTTTGAAGGAACATACCTTTATCAACCCTTAAAAAATCTGATTGGTACAATAACAGACCGAGTTTCTTAAGCCCGTTATTTTTATTGCTGTTTTCTTGTTTCTTTTTTAAATTAACCTCGTTACTAGAAATGTTCCCAGTACAGCATTGTTTCCATCCACGCATTTTCTTGGGCTTCTTGGTTAAAAGTATCATCTTAAAAAGAGCAAAGGCAATTGTTTAAAGTTTCTTCGAGGAAGCTATAATTCTCACTCGATGAAACATAATTTTATATACCTTTCGTTTAGGACTCACTATATTATGGTACCGCAATCCAAGGTACATTTCAAATGAAACCATCACATAAAGTCTATATTCATCTTTCCCTCAATTCTTTGTGTATTTTTTAAACCATAAAACGCAACGTGAAAAGGTATCATCAATCTTTTCCAGGGAAGAAAAAAAAATTTTTCCAGGAAGAATTCTTTTACACCGATTTATTACACATGTATGTTGCAAAATATTTATATTATCTTTTTACAAGTTTACTGTTATTGAAAAAAAGTGAGAAACGTAAGTTTCATTACTAACTTGGGAACAGGTAAAATAGACGATAGATGATATATCGATTGACATATGAAGTAATTTTAAAAGGATCAAAACGGTAGCTACGCCTATCTTTTTGTCTCCTAGGGAGTTGAGAGTATTTTGATTTTGAAACGTGTTTCAGGGCGTAACCAAAGAGGTAGGCAGGCGGTAAAACAGGTAGGTTGGTAGGTAGATAGGTAGGTATAGAGTAAGGTATCTTATTGATCTGGTAGCCCGGGGCGTGTCATCCTAGGCTGTTTGGCCGCAAGGAGGACCGCAGCTAACCCTAAAGCATAGGGGATCGCGGCTTCCGCGCATGCGTGCATGTCCTGCTTCCTCTCAGCCTGAGGGGTTGACTTCCAATCACCAGAAGCTAGAAAAGCTCCCCATCTTTAAGGGAGTCCTTAAGACTTACAAATATAAAACAAATTCACAAAAATCTCGAAAGTCTAACTGAACTGGACTCGCCGTAGACAATTATTCATCATCAATATAAAATTTATTTTATTTCGTGCTGTAAATTTGTATCCCTGAACTGAATTAGTCTCTGTTGAATATTGCACAGTTTAATTAAACACTCGATATTGAAAAAACGTACGATTTATATAAAAGAGATTTAATTTAAAAATTATAAGAGTTGCAATTAGTGATGCCGTCGATCGAGATTTTCCAAGCCCAATACAATACCAAGCCAATATTTCTACTTTTTCTTGGATTGGTTGAAATCTTGGTGAAAGGATTTTTGAGAGATTCTTGAGTTTATATTGGTTTTCAAACTCAACTCATAAAAAATTTACTGCTTCTATTGTGATGTGAAAATCTTGAAATTGCAAGCCAAGATCAATCCAAGACTTGATTTTTCAATCCTAAACCAAGCCAATACAAAACCAAGATTTTGCTCTTGAGAACCAAGATCAACCCAAGAAAGTTACTGGGCCTCTCAAGCCAAGATCAAGAAATTCTTGTCTTGAACGGCATCACTAGTTTCAATAAATATAATACTCGTCAGTTTGCGAACTGAGACTAAAATGTCACTTGTTCAGGTAAAGAGACCTAAGCCATTCTAAACCCTACACTGAGAAACTTTTAATTTTAATATCTGCTTTATTGCTTATTATTATGTACAATAAAATTTAAGAGTTTAGGGATAATCGAGATGTGGTTATAAAAACTAATACACTGTTTAAGAAAAGACGTTTTAGATGCAACAGTTGTCTTTTTGATAAAAAGTAGTAAAAGTGTTATATACTTCATAAGACACATAATTATATTACCTCTAAAGAATTTAAGAGAGATGAAAATAAAGAATTGCAAGAATTATAAAACGTGTGTTAGAAACCTAAAAGCATGGGGTGCGCGCGCAGTAAAAAGAAAAATGGCATTATTTGTTTGACAGGTCAGAGATACAGATGCAAGTTCGTCTTTGATATTTGTATAGTTACAGGTATTCTGTATCTTTATAGTATAGTGGTATATTTTACGAAATCTGTGTAACGAACAACCTATACTATGATATATATATATATTACACACACTTTTAAGCCTTAACTACAAACATATATAATATTACGATGACGTCGAATAATCGCGCACGTAGCTAAAGAAAAGAGTGCACTGTAAAAAATAATGGAAAATTTTCCATACAAAAGTAACGAATTTTTTCTATACTTGGTATGGAAATATGTTTTTCAGTACATCAGTATGGAAAAATTTCATGACATTATGGAAAATATTCATTCTTATAGTAAAATACCCAATTTGAGTATGGAAAAATTACCTTACGACAAAATTCCATACATGGGGATGGAAGAATTACAATACATTACGAAATATTTTCATACGTGTTTGGAAAAATTCCAATTTTTTTAAAACAGTAATAATGATAAATTGTATGTAATTATAAGTGCATAATTTTTACAATAGTTAATAAAATAAAAAGTTAATGAAATAATTGGAAGAAAATATACCTATTATTACGTGCTAGATAGCGTAATTTTGTAAAATCATTTATTTCTAAAAAAACTTTAATTATATAAATTAAATAAATTCTATTTATTTAAATAAAAATCCCCCTCAATATATTATATGTAAATAATTTTTATAATTTACTTTTGTATTAAGTATTATTGAAATTAATTATTTAAATAATATTTTATTTTTAAATAATAATATTAAATTAAAATTAAAATTAATAAATAATAATTATTTGTTAATTTTGTTTACATATATTGCAATTTTTATATTAGAATATTTATTTAGAAAATATTTAGAAGTTAGGAGATTGGATTGTATAAACTGTGTATTAGTATATACAAAAGATAAATAAATTCTATTAATTTATTTTAGATAATTAATACGTTCCAGAATTATTATAATTTAAATAGCATGTAATCCAGGCCTGAACCTCCCAAAGTTATTTCTATCGACACTCAACTACCCGGCATAGCCGAGTGGTACTAGTAGCGTGCGTTCACCGCGAGCGAATTCGTCTATAGGGCCGTGGGTTCGATCCCCCCTTGAGCGTGCGATATTTTAATTCATAGGTTAAGTGTTTATATGTATTAAAATTGTTAATTAGTCTTAGGTCTATAATAATTAAGTGTTTAAATGTACACTTAAGATTAAATTATAAAAATAACAATCTAAAAATATCAATTTAAATAATTATAGATTCTGCTTCTGTGGAAACAGACTTGACCATACAACGTATGGGTTTTTTTTCCATACAATCGTATGGAAAAATTGCAACAAAGTATGTTGATATAACTATACAACGTATGGTTTTTTTCCATACAATCGTATGGAAAAATAACAATAAAATATACTAATATAACCATACAATGTATGGTTTTTTTCCATACAACTGTATGGAAAAATTACAGTAATGTAAGGGTTAATTTACGTCCAGTACATGTATGGAAAATTTACCACAAAAATTTTTTACAGTGTGTTTTAACTTTCCTTATATTTATACTAACTAGCAAAAGTTTCATGTTGTTTGAGAAGTGATTCTTTACTAAATTGAAGTGAAAATGGTAATAATAATTAACATCTGTGTTCAGTATTCCGGATGATACGAAATTTTTCTAGAGATCGATTTTTTTAAAATATATTTTTGAATAAATATTGTGAAGTGGTAGAATAGCTCATGAGACATATATGGCTGCTCGAAAAACTGTCGTAGAAAAAGTCTAATAAAATTTTAGACATGCCATAATAAATAGATCAAAATGTGTTAAAAATGAATATCGCTTTTTCACATTTACTTTTTTCTAACCTCAAATAATACTAATTCTAATTACATATATTAATTTTTTTCTCACAAAATTACAATAATAGAAAACAAGGTAACACAATCTCTTTTTTTTAAAAGAACTATTATGATCGAACCTCGATTATCCCTAAATTCTTATGTTTTATTACAAATATAGAAATTGAAAAAAGCAAAAACTAATTAAAAGTCTCTCAGTGTAAGAAGAGAACAACCGTTTCCTAAATATCACCGGCACACAAAAAAAAATTGATGCTCTGAGCTCGAGATCAGACCATGACTACATTATGTTTTTGAGGTCGCTGAAACCGAATCTAAAGTCCATTTAACCCTATTACGTCACGATTTTAACATAACCTCGAAAAATCCCCAAAAAATTCTGATCTATACGTCTTACTATAACTGCTTTATGTTTTTGGGGTCGCTAAAGCCAAATCTAAAGTTCATTTAACCCTAACACGTAATAATTTTGACATAACCTAGAAAAAAACACAAAATTTGACCTAAAATTTTTTAAAATCAAGTAACATTTTGATTTTTCAATCTGACTATGATTAAATTATGTTTTTGTGGTTGCTGAAGCCGAGTCTAAGACCTGTTTAATCCCATCACGTCATACTTTTGACATAACCTAAAAAACCAAAATTTGACCTCAAAACTTTGAAATCATGAAAAATTCAGATACTTAACTCTTAATATGACTGCTTTCTTTTTTTGTGATTAATAAAGCTGAAATTGATGTCTATTTAATCCCGCCACGACATACTTTTGACATAAACTTAAAAAAAACCCAAAATTTGACCCAAAATTTTTGAACTCAAGAAAAATTCTGATTTTTAACCCTGACTATGACTGCTGTATATTTTTAGGATTGCTAAAGCCGAATCGAAAATCTATTTAACCTTACCACGTTATACTTTTGACATAACCTACAAAAAAAAAATTTGACCTCTAAACTTTGTAAACAAGAAAAACTCAGATTATTAAGCCTGACTATGACTGCTTTATGTTATTGGTGTCACTGAAGCTGAATCTAAAATCTATTCAACCTCACACCACGTTATACTTTTGACATAACCTAAAAAAAACCCAAAACACCACCTTAAAATTTTGATAAAGAAAAACTAAAAATTGTAAGTCTTACTATGACTGCGTAATGTTTTTTGGGTCGCTAAAGCCAAATCTAAGATCCGTTTAACCCCATCACGTCATACTTTTGACATAACCTAAAAAAACCAAAATTTGTCCTCAAAACTTTGAAATCAAGAAAAATTCAAAATTTTAAGTCTGAATATGATTGCTATATGTTTTGGTGTCACTGAAGTCGAATCTGAAATATATTTAACCCCACCACGTCATACTTTTGACATAGCCTAAAAAAAACCCAAAATTCAACCTCAAAATTTTGATATCAAGAAAAATTAAAAATTGTAAGTCTTACTATGACTGCGTATTGTTTTTTGGATCGCTAAAGCCGAATCTAAAATCTGTTGAACCCCATCACGTCATACTTTTGACATAACCTAAAAAAAATAACCAAAATCTGACCTCAAAACTTTGAAAACAAGAAAAATCCAGAGTCTTAATTCTGAATATAATTGCTTTTTGTTTTTGTAGTTGCTGAAGCTGAATCTGATGTCCATTTAAACCTGCAACGTCATACTTTTGACATAACCTCAAAATAAAACCCAAAATTTGACCTCAAAAACATAAAGCATTTATAGTAAAACTTAAAAATCTGCCTTTTTTTTATTTCAAAATTTTTTGGTCAAGTTTCGGATATTTTTTTAAGTTAAGTCAAAAGTACGACGTGATAGGGTTAAATAGATTTTAAATTCAGCTTTAGCGACCCAAAAAACATAAAGCAGTCATATTAAGAATTAAAAATCTGAATTTTTCTTGATTTCAAATTTTTTAGGCCAAATTTTGTGTTTTTTTTTTAGGTTATTTCAAAAGTATATGACGTGCTAGGGATAAAAAGATTTTAGAGTCGGCTTTCGCAATCCTAAAAACATACATAAGTTATAGCCAGGGTTAAAAATCAGAATTTATCTTGATTTCAAAATTTTTTTGATCAAATTTTGGGTTTTTTTTAGGTTATGTCAAAATTATGTCCTGATAGGTTTAAATGGACTTTAAATTGGGCTTAGCGACCCTAAAAACATAAAGTAGTCATAGTTAGACTTATAGATCGGAGTTTTGCTGGATTTGAAAATTTGGGGTTTTTTGAGGTTATGTTAAAATCCTGACGTGATGGGGTTAAATAAACTTCATATTCGATTTTAGCGACCCCCAAGGGGTCTTCTATAAACCACGTAGCTCTTTAGGGGCAGGGGGGATCAAGCTAGAGGCTACTCTAAGAGCAAAAAATAGTGGTAATGTATTGAATAGTGTCTTACATAGGGGGTGAGGGGTGTAAAATTTCCAAAAATGTGGGCTACGTGGTTTATGGAAGACCCCTAAAACATAAAGTAGTCATGGTCTGATCTCGAGCTCAGAGCACCAATTTTTTTTGTGTGCCGGTGTATTTATTAATTATAGCGGTTTCTATGTTTTCAAAGGGGAAATTGTAATTTGCTCGCCAAGAGAAGTCTTACCTGTGGAATTTTCTACCGGTTAAACTGCAGTTTAGGAACGTAAGCCTTGAAGTTGGCTGTAAGTAGATCAGCTGTTTTCAGGATTGCAACCTAACAAGCGCGCGAAATTTAAAATATGTTTTTGTATGACTTGTTGAAAAACATAATTTGGACAAAATACAGGGGGGTTATCTTAGATTCTTTTACACCCCTGTGTATATCGTCCAACTTATATTATTATTATAATATAATATATATTACATTTTATCTTAAAATTACAATAAGCCTTTCTTGTCAGGGCCACAAATTTATTAACGCAGGAATTTCTTTTAAACATAAAATAAATTTAAGAAACAATTTCAATATTTTCAATTAAGTTTGAATTTACCGCCAACTCTTTCTTTTAACAAGGTTGGCATTCTGCTCCACAGATTACGAAGACAATTTCAAGGCTTACGTTCCTAAACTGCAGCTTAACCCTTCTGCCTCCACTTGAGGAAACTTCCTCGCTAAACTTTAAACATTTTTAACCCCCCGGTATTGCTTCCAAAAATTATTTTCTACTTTCTATCGTACCTCAACCCTTCCTGTATTCCTTTTTTCCACTTCTGGCGTGAGTATAGAGAAGATTAGTATGTAAGTATAATTTTCCCCTTTGGCGAGCAAATTATATCTGGCCTTTCATTTCAAGTGACAAATTAGAACTGCTTAAATTAAAATAAGGATTACAAAATAGATTGACGGCACTCAGGTAAAAGTAAATCTTACAATTAGTAAGAAGCCCCTTCTTCAGCCATTTGGAACCCGTGCAAGAATAACTCAGAAGAAAGTCTTCTATCTTCAACAATATCTGTGTAAGTTTTAAAAGTATAAAAAAACTTCCGTTTTGTATCCTGGCTACTGATACACTATATTTTAATGTGGCCTTGACTGTAAACGTTGATTCGCTGTATATGGAGTTTAAAGGCATTTTGGTATGCATCGGGACTGTTGGAACAATATCAGTTTTAAGGATCAGATTGATCGTGATGCTTCGCAGCATATAGCACATGAAACTTATAATTCGCGAATGGCCATCACCAAAAATCTAGATCGTTAACCCGTCGGCACTCTAAGCACACCCAGTATGTAAAACACTCTGGAAGCATTCCAAAAGAAGTATGGGAGAAATAAAAAAGAAGAGACTCGAGAGAGAAAGGACGAACCCTTTTGAAAATTCGCAACGGATCTTTCCAGACACCCTCATCATACCCGGCAGCATTCTTCGTACTTCCCCCAGAGCGTAATCCACCTCGCCAACTTCAGCAGAGGATATAACGCGAGTGTATATACCAGAGTAAGAGAAGAGATGCGACGAGAGAAGATAAAAAAAGATCAAGAAGAAGAAACGACGCTCAAGACGAAGCGGAGAATTGGGGAAGTTATGGTGAAGTAGAGAGAGGAAGAGAGAGAGAGAGAGAGAGAGAAAAAAAGAGAGGAATATGTCGGTGCATAATCGATGATCACAGTCATAATAAATGAAGTATGTCTTGGTAGAAGGTGGGTAGGGTAGGTACCTGACGACGGCCCGAGGCATCCACACGAAGATCATCTCAACTGTAATCCGAGGTGTGCATCGCGTATCGCGTATCCCATCGGAATCTCCAGCTCTCGTCCAGACGAAAGTAGCTAATCATAATAACGTGCCAGTACCCTAGTACCCAGGTGCGTGCACGCCCTGCTACGATTACCGATGTTATAAATTTTCGTTGCTCTTCGCCAAAGACGAAAATGCAAATGCGCACCCCTTTTGGTCCTGTACATCACGTCTTTCTTTATCATTCTTCGGACAAGGGATCACACACTTTTTTCTTTTCGTTCCAAGAAACACCCATGTCGGCATACTGAAAAACGTATCAAACGTTTGGCTTAGTTTGGCAAGAATAGGAATTGAATTTATGTTGGTTTGGAGTTGCAACTATATTTGTGATATTGTATATTTTAAAGTAAATCTTGAGATGTTAGGGAAAAGCTGGATGGATCATTTGTGATCTACCCACTGATATGCTTTTTCGGGGAATCATCATTTCGCTCCCGGTACCAGAGAAACCTTCCCACATATTGATACATTACCCCTTAAATGATGCTTTTTGACGAAATACCGGGGGGTTCTTGTCCCACCTGCAGTAGTTTTTTTTACCAAAAGATACTAGGGAAACGCTGATTATCACAAAAAGTGTTGAATTTCCTGTAGAATGAATGATATTTTGTCTGGTTCAGATATTTAGAAAGGTTAGTAGAATTACAAACTGACAGTGTACAGGGTAAAAATGAGTATCGCCGAAATAACTCCAGGTCAAAATTGTTAACGATGTCAAGTAGGTAGTACATTTATACCTCTTCTAAGACCGATTGTTGTAAGGGTCCTTTGCCGACCGTAATGAGTCAGTACTCCGCTACCCGTCTTAGTGAGAACTGCGTTTCTCAAATTTTGTACTAAATTTTTACTTTTATTCAATAAATATCAATTTAACTGAGTTCACCTGCAAATTTATTTATCTTGCAAATAATATTCAACAAAAAGAAAATCATGTGTCTCTTCTTACCCATCTGTAAGATGAGCAGAAAAATAAAAGTCTCAATATTAGTTCACTAAAATTAACTGTGTGCATTTATTCAACTATCCAATCTTATTGCGTAAAATCTCTGTTAAAGTTGTTTGAAAATCGCATTTGAATCCTATATAAGAAATCAGTTAGTTTTAGATATATTAGGTATACTGCTATGCTTTTTAGAAAGTAAGAGAGAATAAGTTATAGAATTTACCTGGGATAGATAAAGACAAGAATGGAGTGAGAAACGCAAGGAGAGTTCACAGTTGTGGTTCTAAAAGCAAGAGAGAATAAGGTTACCTGAGAAAAATAAAGACAACAATAGCGTACGAAACACTAGGAGAGTTCACAATTTGCGGTTCTAAAAGCAAGAGAGAATAAGGTTACCTAGGATAGATAAAGACAACAATAGCGTGTGAAACGCAAGGAAAGTTCATAGTTTGCGGTTCTAAAAGCAAGAGAGAATAAGAATAGATAAAGAAAACAATAGTGTGCGAAATGTGAAAGAGGAAAAGGTATAACAGGTGTCTGGGATAGATAAAGGTAGTGTAGAGAAAGAGAGGGAGAGAGAGAGAGAGAGAGAATGAGAAAAGTGCTTTTAAACGGTGTTTAAAAAATTTTAATTTGTTTAAACAATTTGTTTCCTATGTTTTTGAAATTAAACACTTTTTTAACAGCCATCGATTCTTTAGTAACAATTGGCAGAAAATTTGTGCATTAAATATTTATTGTATTTGTTTAAACAATCTGAATTGTTTAAAAAAAAAAATTTTTTTATTCAATTCTCTTAGAAGAATTTTGCTTTTGACTTTCTTCATTAAAAAAATATCACGAATTTTTCCGTCTGCAATTTTCAAGATCTTTGGATTGTTTAAACAATTCATATTTGTGGAAACAATTTAATTTTCCCATGTTAGACGTTTACTCATTTTTTTTAAATAACTGATAAAGGAAGATTTTTAAATCTTCTTTATCTCATACTTACTCAGAAAGTTATCCAACAAAAAAGGTACATTGTTATAGGAAAATTGGCAAACTAAAAACATTGATAAATTAAAAAATTAGGAAATTGGAAAAATTTGTAAGCTGGTAATTTAAGACACTGGAGATTTGGTTATTGGAAAATTGGCAAATTAGGAAATTAGAGAAGTGGTTATTGTAAAATTGGAGAAATTGAAAATTGATAAACTAGAAGATTGGCAAATTAGAAAATTGTTCAAACTGGTAAATTAAGAAACTGAAAATTCTGTTATTGGTAAATTGTCAAAGTAAAAAAAATTGTAAATTTTTCAAATTAGAAAATTGAAAAATTTTAAACTGGCAAATTGGAAAATTACCAAAATAGAAAATTTGTAAACTGGTAAATAGAAAAATTGGAGATTTTGTTACTAGGAAATTGTCAAATTAAAAAAATTGGTAAAGTATAAAATTGGACAATTAGAAAATAAAAAAAACGAGAAGAGAATAATTTTGTGCACGTAGCGCTCTTCCGGAATTCTAATAGGTAAAAAGAGAGTTTGGGGGAAAATTTCCAAAAGCTTTGAGAGAAGATTTGTCAAAGTTTACATTTTGTACATTTGGCAACAACGTGAACATTTTTAGAAAACTTGAAAAAAGTTTGAAGATGCAGAATTACTTTAAAAGCGTATAGATCTAACAAATTCTTCTTGATTTTAACTGTATTAAACTTATATTAATATACTCATAAACAATGTTAAGTTTTCTTTGCTATCTTGGATTCAATATTGTATTTAAGATAATGGGTTCTTTCTTCGAAATATTGGTATCCAAATCTCAAGTTTTATATTTTATGACACCCCCAAGGATTTTGTTCTGAAGAAGAGGAATTATTCAAAGGTAAATGTTTTGTTGCTCTCCATTGTCAATAAATTAAAAAAATTGTTGATCCGTTGGAGTCAAATTGTGTATGTTTTTGATTTTTAAACAAAAAAACACTAAACACCTAAATTTTATTCTACGATTTGTCAACATTTCGTTGACCTCTTTAGGCTGTAAATACAAAATATAAACACGTGAGAAAATATTTTTAACATTAACAAAACACAATATATAAAAATTACTGGTCAAATAAATTCTATACCTTAAAAACGGAAACGTCAAAACTAAAAGAAAACATCGCTAATAAGAAGTGACATAGTCAACCGTGTTGCCATGTTAACGGCAAGAGACACACTAACGAAAAATAATACAGAAATTACAAATTCATAAAGACTTGGGAAAATTATAAGTAAACAGATATTGAGAAATTGAAAATAATAAACAAGAAATTGAAATAATAAGCCTGGTGAATAACAATTAAGAAACAGAGAATTTTTTCTGTAAAATTAGCTTATAATTTTTGTTTAAATTGTCTATATTTTCTTTAATGTTAATGCTATTAGCGTCGTGGTTAATAAAAATCATAATCAGATATTCGACGCATACGCCAATATCGTTCAAAATTTATAATCCTTACACTGCAAAAACAGGTATCTTAAATTGTTAAAAAATGTCATAAAATAAGACACCAAAAGTATCTTAATTTAAGACACTTTTGGCCAATTTAAGATACCATGTTTTCGCAGTGTATAGTACTTTTAAAGTCGAATTCATGATTGTTGTTTGTACAATGTAAGTTGGTAACAAAGTTTGGAT
This sequence comes from Ganaspis brasiliensis, assembly GCA_037103525.1. NCBI lineage: Eukaryota > Metazoa > Arthropoda > Insecta > Hymenoptera > Figitidae > Ganaspis > Ganaspis brasiliensis. The sequence continues at coordinate 643,381 of JAZKLR010000303.1, forward strand.
TTTTTCATTTTTATGCTCACAAACTCTTGTTTAAAGCAATCTTTTGTTTTCACCATAATATTATGATGCGTTACAATTTTTGCAAGGAATTTTGTATACAACTCCATATTTTTTTCACTGGTCAACAGAGTCTTTTCCTAATTTAACAATATTATTAAGCGGCTTATGAACTTTATTATAGTGCAGATATTGTAATTTAAATTGGTGTTTATATTTTGCATATAAATATGTTTGTTCTTAAAACGGATGACAATTATTGTTTATTTTATCCCTACTCTGTAAAATAATGTGCTTCCTGTTGAGGACGTTTAAAAATAAATTAAACACTTGTGTAATTGTAGGAGCAAAAACATATAAAAATGTATTTATTAAATCAAGTTAAAAGTTTACAAAAGACGTTCATTCAACCGATGTCGGCAAAGGACTAACTAATAGGGCAAAAAGGCTCTCAGTACTCGTGTGCCTGAACCTAACCTGAAAATGAAGCTTCCAGAAACCTTGAAGTTCATTACAGATCGTATTTTATAGATAATCTCTTAGTGAGTTTTCTGGAAACTGCAAATTCGAAAACCTAATCCCTTGAAATTATTTTATTGCACTATTGTACGCAGCATATTAAAAGCAGATGTCGAGTTTTTAACATTTCTACAACACTTCCAACAAAGAAATTTTAAAAAACCACTTCAAAAATTAGTCAGTACGACATTCGATGTTAAAAAACAAGTTCTTTATCCATTTTCTATACACTTAAATGCTTTTATATTTAATCAAAAGTTTATTATCATTAATTTTTTAATCTTTCGAACCTTTCCATACAAAAATATATCTTTCCAACAGGTATAAATTTTATAAAAAGGTGCTAAATTATTAGTACAAAATTAAACATTTAATTTCATTGGACTCGTCTTCTAGGAGGTCATAAAGGTCTTAAGACCCAGACTCGAGGGCATAAATTAGAAAAAAAACTCTTATTAGGAATTTGAGGTTATGTTAGAAATCAGTTTACGGAAAATGCAAAGCAAATGCAGCAAAATATTTGTTTTTAAGCATCTAATCTTCTAAATAGCACGAGTTTGGTGTAGCTGCTTAATTGTGAATTAGTTTTAAAAACGAATGCATGAGAAATGTAAAAATGCGGTGGCAGAGGCAGCTAGAGAGCAAGCGATGTTAGAATTGATCGGAGGATGAGGAGTGATGCTGAGGAAGGGGCGAAGCGGAGAAAATCAAGGAACCAACGGAGGGTTGCCTGCAGCGCAAGCGCCCCTAGGGCGACGTCACATCGATTCCTCCGGGAAGAGCTTACAAAATGGCCGCTGGCAGCGTTTCCATTCCTTCCGCGTGCACTATTCCGCATGTAAGGGGTAAGGCTTCCGTCTATCTAGGTCTCTTTGTCTGAGGTGTATGCGAATGTGGTAGGGGGTATGAGGAAATCGATGCACCTTAGGAGACACGAGTCCCGCGGAGAAGCCGAGGAGGGTTACCAACGTGGAAGGAATTGAATTATTAACCGGTCCGGAAGGTGCTGCCTCGAGCTTCCACACCAACATGTAAAATGAATATCGATACGCCTGCTTTATGTCCTACCATTTCAAATTCTCTCCACATTGTTCATTTCCTCCATCTATGTTGCAAATTCCAATTAGGCTTATTTTTATTTTTAAATTGGCTACAAGTTAATGGATAAAGGTATTAAATTATGTTTAAATGATTAATGTTAAATTATGTTTTTAATATATAGATTCACTCTAAAGCAGTTGCTCTTTATAATGATACTATTATTTTTCGGAATCAAAATATTTTACCATCTGTCTGTGTCTTAGCTGTTTATTACTGTCTGATATTATTTTTGTCAGATTTAGGTAAGTACAAAGTTGGGTTTAAAATAAGTTTATTCTCTATTTGAGTTTTGAAATTGAGTTTCATTAATTTTATAAAGGCAAGAGATTGTTGGTAAACGTAAAGTTAGTTACAACAATATCATTTACTGATGAAAACACATGGAAAATTGCAAAAAAGAGGAAGAAGCAAAGGATGAATAAGATCAATTGGACGATCTTATGTAATTTAATTTCATATTGTAGTGGGTTAACTAATGCTTTCAAATTAACGAATGATAATAGGCTTGCGTGTATCGTTTGAATTCGGAAAGTGCGATCATTGGCGATTATTTAGGTGTGAGATAGAAGAAACCTCGAGGAGAGAAGCCTGTTTAGTTTATTATCAAATTTTATAATCAAAGCAGTGATATTCATGAAAAATATATTAAATTTAATCTGAAAAATATTATACCTATAAAGTTTTAAGGATAATCTCACCATTGTTTGTAAAGAGCCATGTTGGAACGAGAAAATAAATATAAATGAATTTCTCCGTTCCTTCCGGTATTTGTTTAAATGACTAATATTTCTTTTGGAAAGATTTTATAAATTAATATACTTTGTAGCGTGGCATTTATACATGGGTACAAAAAGAACCGTCTAAGATTGAGCAGAGTAATATAATTAGACGTGGTATAAAGTTCAACTTCTTTTTGAAGACAAAGACATAAAATAATCTGGTCATTAGAGCTTTTTGGAATATCACACGCTGGAAAATACTTTTCATTAATTTGGTCGTTTTCTGTTGACTACTGACGCTTCTCACTTCGAGATTCCGATGACAAGTAACAGCGGAGAAACTACTTCATTTATTTTAACTTCGCCAGATATATCTAGAACCTGGTTACAAAGTATTTATATAATTATTGTTATACCCAATATTTTAATGTAAATCAATGTGTGGAGTGAATATCTGAAAATTTTAGAAATAATTAATTTATTAGTACCCAAGAATTTATAAATAAATCAGACTACTGTGACTAACATTTTTCCAGTTTGATAGTCATATTTGTAAATAGACGAATTTTACATTAAATAAATTAGTGATATTTTGGTCATATATTTTGTTCATTTACTTATGATAAATTGTTGATACTAAGAAATTTGGGTGTAATTTTAAATGTTCATTTTTATAGATATTCATTTACAAACAAAGATTGGATTTATTTTCTATATAACTTCAATAATAAGATTAAAGAAAATTCAGATACATTACAATATCGACTTAAAATTAGTTTTTGCTTTCTTATATAATCGTTTTTAAGTAAAAAGTTTTTAAAAGGATAGAGTAAGAGGTTAAATCAATGTAATTTACTATTTTAGGTGAAGTATAAATGAAGATTGGAAAATCAATAAAAATATTGAAAATTATAGCAATTATATCATGAAAAAAACAGGAAATTTGGCGGGAATTTGTAAAAAGATAAGAAAACCTTTTTAAATTAATTATAGATTAATGTATCTAGACATTGTACATTCATTTTATATATTACGTATCTGTACATGTCTTAATTTTGTATTGACCTTAAATGATCTTGTATTGTGGACACAGTAAGTAAATAAAATAAAAAACCCTTGTATTCTACAATAACTTCAAAAATTGAATGTGATGTGGTCAAAATAAAATTTAAATGTTTCAGAAAATAAAAAATTTTAAATGAGCATTAAATGTTTCTTTTAATTTTTGTTAATCATACTTATATCATAATTCTAAAAAAAAATTGTATCAGAAAAAAATTTGGACCCTTGAGCAACGTATATTTTTATAGGTTAAAAATTGAGGTGCGGGTCCTTATAAATTTGCCTAAATCAGAAATTTTTCTGTTTTGTTGATAAATTAATAAATGTTAATAAATTCATATTCAATACTTTTATTTCATTTTTTTCTTGGTAAAGTACACACATAAGTATAAATTGCGAAATGCGAAAGAAATAAAAATGTATTTATCAATTTCAAATTTAAAAAATGTCACTTTTTAATAAATTGAGGATTGCAAGATTTCTTTATACGAAATTAAAATTCTGTTTGGCCCTGTATTTTTCAAAGTAGAAATCACCTGCGATATTTGAGCGAAATTAAATGCGATCTAAAAATTCTTGTCAGAAAAAAAGTAAAAATTAATATTAAATTTTTAATAATTCCAAGTTATTTTAATTAAAATAAGACCAAAACACCAATTAAATCAAACTTTAATTTATTCAAACTTATAAATTTTAATTAATTTACATTTCAATTCACAAAAATTAATTCTTTTGCCATTCATTTTGTCTCACTTCAAATATTTCTAACTTTTTTATAGTTTTCCAACTTTATAATAAATTTGGTCTTTCTTTCAAAATTTTTCTTTCGAGTCATAGATTTTCTTTAATTTTCTTCTTTTAACGCAAATTATTTTAATTTATTTCATACAGTTTTGTTGCTTAAACATTTTGGGAAAATTTATTTATTTTCATAGTTTTGGTGGGAAATATAAACTTTTTTAATTGTATGATTTTTTTTGATCAATTGATTTTTGTAAATTTATCTAATTTTTTGTACATTTTGTTTACTTTTCGCAAATTTATTTTAGTTTTTCATAAAATTTCTAGATTTTATGATTTAAAAAAAAATATTGTTATAGAGTTGTTTTAAAAATATATTTAATGTTTTAAACAACTTTCCTTTCATTGTTTTTAATTTATTTTAAAATTTTTTCCACTTTGGGAATATTTTGCTAAAAATTGTTATTTTCAAAGGACTAATTCTTTTTTTCGATTTATAACTTATATATATTTTTTTACATTTTTTTATTTTATTCTTTCTGGTTTTTAAGTTTTTATTTGATTCTCTACAATTTTTATATTTTTCATCGTTATTTTAAACTTTTTTAATTTTTTCATAGTTTTTATTAAATTAAAAAAAAAATTATTTTCATTTCTCAAAATATGTGTTTGATATATTTTTCTGTCTTATTTTAAAATGCATTAATTTTGCTTCCTCATAGAGGAAGCTTTGTGATCGTTAAAATTTTCGATTTTCCAAAAATAATCTAAATCGACTCATTTTCATCTAAAAAGCGAAAATTTTCATTCCTAAGCAAATGTCCAGATGTATGTGTGTGTGTGTGTGTTTGTGTGTATGTGTATAGCGTTTTTTGTGTACAAGATATTTTGAGAACGCTTAGACGGATTCCAATAAAATTTGGATGACTTATTAAGCTCATGAATATCTAAATTTGGACACAAGGATTTTTGAAAATACCCAACCAAATTTTTTTGAGCACCTTTTTTCATCGAAAAAAATCGTTTTTTGCCAAAAAATTTTTTTTTGCTAAAAATACAACTTAATGAATACGAAAATCATATTCCTTATCTCAAAACGAATCGATTGACCTATATAACTTTTATAATTGATCAAGAATTCGTAAAATAATTCATATTTTTTGCATTTAAAATTCTGCATTTTTAAATAACTTCCTCAATTAACTTACATATTATTAATTTCTTGCTTCCTCTATGAGGAAGCAAATTATTTTGCTTACTTGGAAGCGAAATATCCATGAAATGGACATAATTCTCACCTAGTTTATAATTTTTTTAAGTCTCTTCTTTTTTTTCTATTTTATGCAAATTTGAGCTTATAATAAATTTCTCATTTTATCATAATTTTTCTATTTTTTTAAAATATTCTTCCTTTTCTCAAAAATGTTTAATTTATTTTTATTTAATTTTTTAATTTTAAAAGAAATTTATTTATCGTTTCTATGCTTAACTTTTTAAAAAAATGTTATAAAATTGTTTCTGATTAGAGATTTAGTGAACTTTTAACGATTTCTCACGGTATTTTCCTATTATTTTTTTTAATTTGACAAAACATATCCGTAAATATTTTAATTTTTTGAAAAAATGTTCATTTTATTTTTTTGTAATTTTAATTTTTGATCTTTTAAATTTCACTATTTTTTGTAACTTTCTCAAAGATTTTTTTTACATTTTCTTTTTGTTTTTAATTTTCCCATTCGAATGTCGATTTTTTGAAATTTTCTTGTCTTTGCGTTTATAATAATGTTTTTAATAATTTTTATTACTTTATGGGATGTCCGTTACTTATTTCCTAAAATGTTTTTTTAATCTGGACTCCCTCCCCCTCCAGTTTGATTTTTCATTTTTCTCTTAAATATACGAAATGTTATTTTTTATATAGAAAAATATGTTTTGTCTAAAATTAGAAAGTTGACTTAAGATTTTTGTTGATTCCCCCCCCCCCCTCCTTCCCTCATTTGACCTCAATAATTTCTTAGATTTTTTAAAGGTTTTTATTTTTTCATTGTTCATTCAATGTTCTCACTTTTTTCTACATTTATTCAGTATTTTTTACCTTTTGTGTAATTATTCTTTATTCTTTAGTTGATTTTTTTCAAAGTATTTCGGATGTTTTAAAAATGTTAAATAATTTTTTTGTTTTCGTAGTTATTTTTGAAACTAATTTCAATGTATATTCAAACCACTGAATAAAATAAATCAATTTAATTTAAAAAAACACCAAAATTTATCTTATTCTTTTAATTACTTCATAAAAACAATTTAATAATTTTTTTTTTATTTATGCGAATTCTAATCAGAGGTTAAATCTAAAAATGGAAAAATAATCTAATCGTGAATTTCAAATGCTTAAGAATGTTAAGAAGTCGGATTTTTAAAATTATTTTACCTTTTAATACTGTTTGCGTATATTTTATAATATTGTTCAATATTATTTTGCAGAAATAAAATAAGTTTTACAAAATCAACTGACTGGTATTTATTATTTAAACAATACACTATTAACCCCCAAAACAATATTCTATTGTTTTTATTCTTCTTCTCAAAAACAATGTCACACACAGACAGTTATTGATGTACGCATGAAGTTTGTTGCTGAAATAATAAATTACCATAAACGCTATAAACAAAGTCGTTGGATAAAATAAGGCGATGAACTGCATCGTATATAACACAGGTACACCTGATCCTGACCAGTCTAACCATAAAATCGTGCCCGGGATCGTAGTAATTGGACTTAAATATTACCGAGCTTATAACTGGTGCAGGTCGTATGCGCACAAACTCGATCGTAATCAAATATGCTAGATTTTTTTTAAAGCGTGAGTTGTAGAGCAGGAAAGGACAGTTAAATTTCAGATTATTATAAGTGGGTGTTCGAAAAAGATGGGTTTTTTAATGTTCTCTCAGGGTGAACAAAATATTTCAAAACAAGAGAAATTACTTGGTTGTTACAATGTTTTTTTTTAAAAAAGTTGTTTCAATTTTGGGATGTTACAAAATTTGTTACAATTAATCATTGAGAGAAATTTTTTTTTCTACTATGGATAAAAATATGCTTGGATAAAGAATAATTATTATCTTTGGACTAAGAATATTACTCCTAGAACAATAACAATTATTCTTGGATTGAGAATGATTATACTTCATTCAAGAATAATTATCCTTAAGGTGTTCTACTACCCAGGGGCACTGAAAAATGGACGTTTTTTTGGAAATTTTTTTCTTGAAAACTATTCAATGGATCAAAATGAAATTTTGAGAGAAAATTTATTGAGAATGGAAATTTAATACGCGACCAGAAAAAGTAGGTTTAATCACTTATCAGAGTGGTTAATTTCTCTTTTCCTAGTTTTTAAAAAGTTATAATAAGTTATTCTTGATTCGAGGATAATTTTGCTAGGTCCGATCCTAAAGATGATTTGCACTTGATCCGATGCAAAGATGCTTAAGAAAACTTTTCTCTCAGTGATCATTTGAGTAACTATGAATAAATGAAAGACACAGAGAATTATACTGTTATATTTTTAAAATAACGATTAAAAAATATTAATATATAAAGATTATGAATTTAAAAGATTGTTATAATTTTAAGAATCATAAGGGATATTGTGAAAGAATGCATATAAGCAGAATAATCAAAATGGCTCACGAACTAGGATATCCTGATATGAGTATGATGAGAGGGTTGCATTGAGTGATCTGTTAAATTGCAACGCTCCTACATATAATGTATATAGCAGTGTTCGTTCACTGTATAAACACACATTTAACATAACAGCCCCGCATGTATTTGGCAACGATCACTAAGCCTCTTGTTCTCTCATTCAAGCGCAAGAGTTCTGCTCATGAAACGATCATGAAATGATGCCTCGTTTCAGTTTGAACTCATAAATCCAAAAAAACTCACTTGCAAAAAATATTGAACATTCAATATAGCAAAATATATATATAGAGAAGAACCGGCTAAAATGACTATGTAAATGTTTGGAGTCAAAATATAATTATTTAATAATATCTTTTAAAAATATAAACTGTACGCCATAAAAATATTTAATTTAAATACATTAAAATAGAAACCTTTGAGAATTAAAGGAGATAATTAATTATTTAAAGAATTTATTTAAGAAAACATAGAATAAATTATTTTTAAAATATCTTGATTGAAATTCGCCATTTTTGATAAATTTCGGGTAAGTTGACGAGACAAAAATAATGTATAAATATGCGGGTAAAAGTATATAAAAGTTCTGTTTATTTGTTTTAAAAAATAAATCATCTTATTAATATTATAAAGAGAATTACCTTTTAATACGGGAAATATAACGTTTCTCGCTCAAAACTGAAGTGACATAAAAAAACGGTGCTTCATGAAGGAAAAAAGAGACTATAAAAAATATATGAAGCTCTAGTGATTAAAATAACTTGTAAAGTTGAATTTTTAACACTCTAATAATACTTGCGCTTGATTCAAAAAGCGTGAATTTTAGAAAGAAAATCAAAAACTTTTATTCAATGCTAAATGTGACAGGTTAACCGCCATGATTCTTCTTTAATCACGTTACTCACGTAACTCTCGCACTTTTACGTTTTTTCGTCTGCGCATGCGCACTTGTTTTGCGCGCTTATTTAAAATTACAGCAAGAAGGCAAATTACCCAGACAACTTACCCAAAAACACATGATATGATTAAACTAATTTTTAAAAATTTTAAAACTTATTTTTATAAATTAAATCAACGTGTTTAGAAAGCTAAACGTTTAGGGATTAATTTAAAAAAAAATTATTTATGTCTGTAAGGTAGAAGTCTATATTTTCTAAAAATTACAATAGAAAATAAATAAATTTATTGTATTTAATTACAATCAGTGATGTATCACGAATTAGCATATTTCATATGACCATAATACAGTTCTATATGAGGAAGTTAATTACAAAGAAAAGCAAGATATAGAAGTGGCAAAAACGCACTATTCATTCGAGGCGATTATCGATCATTATTGACTTGTTATTATTATGAAATACATTTTTGAGACAGGCCGGCAGTGCATCAATTGTAATTATAAAATTATTTGTTATTTATGAGAGGCCCCTAGGTAAAAGCACAACATCAGAAAGTGGTTACGCATGTGCGTTCCTCATTGGGATATGGAAGAGGTATTAAAGTTATGCACATGTATATATTGTATATATGTATACATAAAACCGTATAACTATCATATTTACATGTGTGTTTGTGTGCACGAATAACTCTTTATCTGTCTCTTTCCTTCTGTTTTCATGCATAAGCAGCCGGGAGCAATCGTGATTTTCCGTCCCACTCCCAACGCACAATGTAAACCGTGAGCCGCCGCATGAGAATGGCCAGATGTGACTACATTCCGCTTTGTGTCCCGCGGCTTCTCCAAATTCCGCGCCTCTTGTTTCATTCGTATCATTTTCCAATATTTTCAAATATATTTCAATTTTTTAACTGGACGATCGTTAGACATCATTGTCGATAATAATGCAACTTGTCGTTTTTCTATTTAAAACTCGTGTTTCATGAATTTTGTAACAGATTCAATTACGATTTTTCATTAATAATAATCAATAAATTAGAAATTCCATGACAGGTGCACACATTTTTTTTTTTTTTGTGAAATTTGGATGAAATTTTACACAAGATTCGTACCTCGAAAAATACACGATCAATCGACATTTCAACTCTCTAAATCTGAAATGGTTAAAAACTACCACTTTATAACAGTGAAAACTCGTTTATCATTTCAAATAGTAATTTTTGACTAATACTTTAGTAAAAAACTACTAATTTAATTAGTCAAAGTAATTTGGGCCCGTATCATTTTGACACAAAATTTTTCGTAATACATGTTATTTTGTTCAACCTATGAAAATGTTATATTGTAAGCTCCTACTATCATCAAAGACTTCTAAGTTTTAATTATTCAATAATTGAATTTACTGGATTAATTGAGTCTTTTAATATTAATTTAATGTATTTAAATAAATTATTTAATAAATGAGACTTAAAAATCTTTGATTTTAGTAGGAGTCCAATATAACGTTTTCATAGGTTGAACAATATAACATGTACTAAAAAAAATTTTGTGTCAAAATGGTACGTGCCCATTTTTTACTAATTGAAAAAGAGAAACTTCGTTCACGATCTTGACCCCTAAATGGTAGTTTTTGACTAATTCAGATTTAGAGATACTTTATTATATTATAATAAAGTTGTGCAGTTGTCAATTTAGTGCTGAAGTGACGTTTTTTTGGAAAAATCAATTTTAGTCTTAAAATACGCGGTGTCTGTTAAAAAAAAATATATTGGAAAAGTGTTAATCAATAGCAAATTATTTAAGAAATCAAAGGTAAACCGAAACAAATTTATTCTGAAATTTGGAATATATAATTGGCACTTACTGTAGATTTATTGCATTCTTAAACTTAGTGTGTACTATTTCTAAAATAAGAATATACTCTGAATGTGTAGAATAATATTTTTAATATAAGGATATATTCTAAACGCTTAGCTAATATATTGATATTTTAAGAATAGTATTTAATTATATATATTCTAAATTTAAGTATACAATATTTTAAAATAAGTGTCAAGAATATATTCGCAATTTAAGAATACATTTTTTTTGGTGAACTTGAACTGAATTAGATAAAAATAACTATTTTGAAAGCAAAAAGTCAGTCACTAATTGAAATAGTTACATTTCTACTAATAATTAAATAAAAAATAACGCTCCAAATCTGAATATAAGTGCGATCTTCTACTAATGAATTAGAGAAAAATAAGCTACTATTAAATAGTAAAAATGTTACTAATTTTTAGTAGAAAACTGCTGATTAATAGTTGAAAATTACTTATTTAAAAGTAAAATATCTATAAATTAAATAGTGAAAGATTCCTTCAACTTTTTCAGTTAGTATAGATATTTCACTTTAAATTAAAATTTTTCTACTAATACAAATTACTGATATTTTTTACTCATTTTTCTGTTAGTCATTAGTAATCTTTAAATTTGAATTAGTGAAATTAGTAATTTTTACTATCAACTTGTAGTATTTTTTACTAACAATTTGTAATTTTTCATTAATTTTTAGTAAAAATTTTTACTAATTCATTTTGTGGACGACTTTTCATCATTTTATTAGTAGTTTTTCGCTAATTCAGATTTAGAGAACACATTTTAAAACGATAATATAAATATCGTCGCAAAGAGAATACCAAAGAGAAAGAACGTTATGTGCTTAACTTCAGACGTTTAGCACCTTACACATCAATAATATCATTATCAATATTTTTCAGTTTCGATTTTTTTAGTTTTGGCGAATATTATAATATTTTAATATAAAATTGTAAATTTAAGTTTATTTACTATTTTCGTTATTATTATCAACATTCCTTTTGACAATATTTTTAAAAAGAGTATTAAAAACTTGAAAAAAATGACCCAAGGAACAATTATTATTATTTTTTTACCTTAAAAATTATGAAATTTAAGAGGTTTTTAAGAAAAGATGGAAAATAATTTTTCCCTCTCAAGATACAAAAAAATCCCAAATGAAATTTTTATCGTAAGTAGTACATATGACTCCCTATAAATCTTGAAAGTTTCAAGAAAAAAAATGAATATTTTGAGAAATTTTTTTTTTTCTAAATTGAATTATTGTTTTTGTTTATTAATATTTTTGATTCTTTTTTGTATTTTAAGAAGCATGAAAAATGAAAAAAATAAGCCTAGGAGGAATTAAAAAGCTTTTTTAATGATTCTGCAGAATCAAAGGTATAGATTTCTAAAAATTTTAATGTTTCAGAAAATAAGAATTTTAAAATGAGCATTAAATGTTCCTTTCAATTTTTGTTAATATATCATAATTGTAAAAAAATGTATCTGAAAATAAAAAAATTTCGAAAAAAATAAACGAAAAAAATTTTGTTGATAAGTTAATAAATATTAATAAATTCATATTAATTACTTTTATTTCGTTTTTTTCTTTGAAAAGTATACACGCATTTATAATTTTAAATTTCGAAATTCGGAAGAAATAAAAATGTATTTATCAATATCAATTTTAAAAAATGTCACTTTTTATTAAATTGAGAATTGCAAGATTTCTTTATAAGGTACGAAATTAAAATTCTGTTTGGCCCTGTATTTTTTAAAGTAGAAACCACCTGCGATATTTGAGCGAAATCAAAGAACCGTTACCTATAAATGGGTGTTCTTGGCCTAGAACTCCCCTAATATAAATTCATAATTTTAGGAAATTATGCCACGCAGAAAAAACGCGGCATCAAGTATATATGCTACTCAATTTTAAATGCATCAAAAGAGAACTTTCTAGATTCGTTTTGAACGTGAGCTAAACTTAAAATTTAAGTCGAAATAAATTACTTTAAATATATCTTTTTTATCGAAATAAACAGTTAATTATCTAAAATATGTAAAGTAAGTTTTAAAGCTATCACAAAGCAGATTTTAATGTTTTTATACAAAGTGTTCTTAAAACCAAAAATACATTCATTAGGGTTTCAAAATACTTTTTAACCTTCCTCAAATAAAACTGCTTTTTCACTTCAGCAGTCAATTTAATTGTTTCGTTTTACAATCATATAAATATTAAATTCTAGGTATTACATAAATATCCACAAATAAACATGAAATAAATAATAAAGCTTAAATGTTTAAAATAAATCAATACTTACAGAAAAGTTGATTTAATTTATTATTTGTCCATTTTTCTAGAAAATGAGTTTTAAAAAGTGAATGGTAAGTTTTTAAATTAAAATTTACTCAATTGAAAGTCTGTTAATAAAAAATTAATTAAATTCCCGTAAAAATTTTCCAGTTTTTTCCATTCTGGTAAATTTTACCGTAATTTTCCGTCAAAATAACGAAATATTGTCTCGTTGTCTAAATTTGGATTTTTCAATACCTACCTAAATATATTATTCCGGTAAATTAGCCTGAAATTTCCGGTAATTTTAACTAGAAAATTATTTATCTGGAATATTTTAATTAAAAATCGTAACTAGAAATTATAACCGGATTCTCTATAGTGAAATTGACCGCAATTTGTTTACAACTAAACACGTATATTATTTTTAAATTATCGATTTTTAAATTATTTTTTTATTATCGAATATTTTCTTCAGTGTAGATAAAAAGAAGATCAGTAGATAAAGTAAAGTAGATAAAATAAGCAAGACAATTATTCCCTACAATTCAGTGGAAAAAGTGACTAAAAATCAGTAGATAAAGTAAGCGAGACAATATTGCCTACAATTCAGTAGAAAAAGTAAATGAAAGTCAGTAGATAAAGTAAGTACAGATAAGACAGGAAAATCAAAAGTAGAGTTATAAATAAAATTAAAAAAGGGAAAAAATTGTCTAATAAATAGAAATTAGTGAAAAAAGAAATGAGTTCAAGGTCAGAACCAGGTGGGAGCGTATTCAAGTGAATCGTATACTTTTCCTGATCCTGCAGAGAAAGGATTAGGTTCGCCCCCCTTTTCCCTACAACCCCGGGCGTTTCTCGGGTGCGCCATCTGTTTTCGGGTAAACAAACGCGATCCCAGTTCCATTCCCTCTTTTGCCCCAGGACAAAATTCAATTTAGCAGGATGAAGCGTAAACACGATGGCAAAAACTGCGCGGGAAAACATCATTCGCGGGAGGTCGCGGTTCTACGTTCTCAACATATATGACGAAATTTTTATCGACAGCGTCATGTACACTCCACATTTTACTCGTATCTCCACCTCCCGCTTCATTCGTGATTTTTCTCAATTGATTATTATGTTTAAACCATAAATAACAATTCAAGTTAAAAATCCTATTATATTGACAATAATCAATTAATTTATTATCAGTGTGTAGGAATTTCGAAAAATTTCGAGAGAATTTTTAACGTATTAAAAATTCTTATATTGTGATAAAAGATTTTGTAGTAATTTTTGTAGTAACACTTTTGTAAACATTTTTTCAAACATTATTTGTTGCAAATTCAGGATGCCTAGAGAATAACGTATTTTGTATTTCCGGGAAAATTTCCAGATCATAAACTACAATTTTCTCGGATTTATTCGCTTGATATTTAATAACAATACTAGTTAAATATTAAGTGATTTGAATAATAAGTAATTTCTTTTAAATAATAATAAGAAATAATAATAAGAAATTACAGAAAAGGTCAAAATTACTGAATAAATAAATAAAAAGTGACAAAAGTTAATGTGCACTGAGAAAATAAGATTCTTTAAAAAACTATGAAATTATGAAACTAGATGAAATCGATTCGTTTTGAGACAAGGAATATGATTTTTTTTTATTAACATGCATTTTTAGCATGAAAAACATTTTTGGCAAAAAACGATGTTGTTTAATGAAAATTGGTGCTCAAAAAAATTTGGTAGGATATTTTCAAAAATTTCTGTATTCAAATTTAGATATTTATGAGCCTAATTAAAAATGTACATGAAAAAACGTTAAAATTTTACTAATGGGTTAAAAAAAAAAGAAAAAATTATTTGAAAATTCAAAAATTGTGAAAAAAATACGGAATTCAGATGCGCAGGTGGCGAACCCAGTTCAAGTTTAAGTCAAATAAGTTTGACGTCTGGAAAAATTTGAAATAGGTAAAAAAAATTATTTTAAAAATTAAAGTATATAATAAATAAATTTCTTTTAAAAGTAAAGAATTAAATAAAAATAAATTAAGCATTTTTGAGAAAAGAAAAATTATTTTTAAAAAATAGAAGAATGAAGAAAGAAAAATAAAATAAATAATTTATTATAAGATACACGATCAAATTTACATACAATTAAAAAAAAAGAAGTAGAGCCTTTGAATAATTATAAAAATTAATAAAGTATGAAAAAATTTTAGAAAAATTTACAAAATAAATGTTTTGAAAACATTAAAAATTATAAAATAAAAATTAACGAAATTGTTAAAAGTTCAAAAAGTGATTAACAAAATTAAGAAAGAACGAAAATTGCAACAAAAAAAAAATAAATTCAAAGCGAAGTCAACAGTTTTAATAAATATAAAGAAATTGTTAGCTTTGTAGACTGAAAATACTTTTTTTAAGTTTAATAAGCTACGAAAAATAAAAATATATAGAAAATGAATAAAAATTGTAAAAAATTAAGTTAAAAAATAGAAACCAGAAAGAATAAAATGTAAAAAAAAGAAGTTAAGTCTAGAAAAGGAATAAAACATTTTACACTGTAAAAACAGGTGTCTTACAAGTGTCTAATTTTAAGACATAAGACGTTTAGAAAGCGTCTTACAGGCATTTTTAAGACACTATCTCAATGGTTTAAAATTAAGACACCTCAAAATGTCTTAAAAGTGAGGACAAAATAAGACACTTGTTTTTAGAGTGTAAATGACAATTTTTAACAAAGTATTCTCAAAATAAAGAATATTTAAAAATAAATTCGAAACAACTTGAAAAAAAGAAAAATTTGTTTGAAAAAATAAATATATTGTTAAACAAATCTATTTATAATAATAACAATTAAATTTTTTTTAAATTATAAAATCCAGAAATTTTATGAAAGACTAAATAAATTTGCCGGAAATAAACGAAATGTGATGAAAATTAAACAAATTTACAAAAAACCAGTGAATAAAATTTTTTTTATATATTTTACATAAACTAGCTGACTGTAACCCTTTCCTACAAAGTACTAATAGGTAGAATATTAAAAAAAAGAATGAAACTAAAAATAAAAAAAAAATCATAAAATTTAAGAAAAAATTGTATTTCCCACCAAAGTATGAAAATAAATCAATTTAATAAATCAATCAAACTAAGGGGAATCTTTAAGTCGAAAAAAGAATTTTTAAAAAAAGAAAAAGGTAAAATATTAAAAACAAAGTTAGAAAATTTGAAAAAGTTGTAAATATTTAAAGTAAAATAAATTTTATTCCACTGAATTAATTTTTGTATATAGTCGATTCTTGCGTAACTGCCCGATTTCAAGATAAGTTTTGGTAGAAAAAAAAAATTGTTTATTCAATGTTTCTCTGCATTTATTTTTCTTATTATTTTCTTATTTTGAAAATTAGCTGCCATGTGGAGCTGAACCACATCCTTTTATTGCAAATATATTGTACAAAATAAAAATTTCTTCTTGATATTTTGCTAAAACGAAAATAAATAATAAATTCATAAATTATTTAATATTCTAACAGCATTTTAGATATCAGTTAACATATATAAAATTTTAAAAAAGAACAGCAAATACAATATTTAATAATGAATATTTCGTTTTATTTTTTGGATAATTTATAATCGAGATCGAGCAGTGTAATCCCGCATTGCTAAACTACTTTGTAGAATAACATTTTAAAATAACCACCACAGATAAAAAAGTTTTTCTGCATGAAGCACACTGAACACTTCATATAGGCCATGGAGCTGAAATTTGACATTTATTCTAACCTCACTTCTACAATATTGCAAAATAAATCTATTCCTACTGCAGATCGCTTTTTTCACATGAAAACTTAAAGAAAATGGTAACAATACTATCAAATAGTTGTTACAGTAATATAATAGTAATAACATGGAACTGAACGCTTTTTTTGTACACATGCGATTTTCACAAAAATAATTTTTGTTTAAGCAAAAATTTTTCTTTTTTAAAACTTAGTGCTAATGGATCAAAATTGAGATTTAACTTATTAGAAGGCGTAATAACTAAACACATGACACCTTAATTATAAGTCTACAGATTGCGTTCAAAAATTGGAAAAATTGAGGGACAAAATATTTTTACAGACTTTTAAGTATGAAAAAGGTATTATGAAGTGCAATATAAACCTAAATTGTTCAAAAATATAGACACTTTATGCTTGAAAAAGGCTGAGTTATAATAATGATATTTTCACCGAAAATTATTAAATGAAAGTTAACATTTTGCAAAAGGGACACGCAACGGAGCTGAAATTTCAGCGGTTATAGTGCTATATAATAGAAGTTATAATATATATATTTATGTATATTTGGTTTTCAGTTACTCTCATATATACCTTTAAAATTCACTAATATACTTCAGAATATATTTTTAATTTAGGTGTATTTTTTCAACGCCGCCAATTAAGGCAGTTACGTAAGAATCGCCCATATTGGAATTAAAATTAATTAAAATTTAATTGAATTAAAAAAATCAAAGTTTGATTTTATTGACGTTTGTAATTTATTTTAATTAAAATGATTCGGAAATATTAAAAATTTTAATCTTAATTTTGACTTTCTTTCTGACCAAGACTTTTAGATTTCATTTTGACCATTAATTTTAAATGCAATGTTTCAAAT
Organism: Ganaspis brasiliensis; assembly: GCA_037103525.1. Taxonomy (NCBI): domain Eukaryota; kingdom Metazoa; phylum Arthropoda; class Insecta; order Hymenoptera; family Figitidae; genus Ganaspis; species Ganaspis brasiliensis. Next base: position 660,909 of record JAZKLR010000303.1, read on the forward strand.
CATTGAAAAATACAAGTTTGAAATTATCAGGATTCATCTAAGAATTCTGGAAACTTCTTAAAAATTTCCGAATTGTTTATTCAGAATTCCCGGATCTTTTTAACAAATTTCCGTCAATTTCCCTTTTTATCATAATGTATTAAATTTCCGGTATTTTCCCGGAATGCTAGACAACCTCCGAATTTAATTTTTCAAAATTAAATTGCCAAAATAAAAGATTGTATCCCTAAAAATATTCACGAGTCAAAAATTAAATAATTTAAAAGACATTTTTTTTCAAAAATGCAGAATGATAGAAGACAAAAATCAAAATTAAAATTTTAATTGGTTAAAAAAGACCAAAAGTTAACAAAGTTATTGAATTAAAGAGTAAATTAAAGAAGGTAAATGGGGAAAGGAAGTTTGTAATAAATTAATCATCAACAAACCAAAAGTGATTTTTCAACAGTTGAGATTAATTTTTCAACATTGGCAATAAATGAGAAATAGATTTGAAAAAATGTCTGATTGTAAGAGTGCAAGGATAATATAGAGGCAGTTTAAGATCGATGTGGTCGGTGTCAGCGTCATAATTGAATGAGTACCAAGTTCTGTGTCGGCGGTCGCAGCTCGAAACGCCTTCGGGTCTTGTCTCCTGGGCTTCCTTTCAGTTTTTTATTTTTGCCGCCTGACCAAGGTTCCTAAACCTTCGATTAATTACCAAACAACACCTGGGATGGATCCACACTTGGAAAAATCGACCTTCAGGTCAATCCAACTCTACTCAATCTTTTTTTCTATATCGTAAAAAAGTATAAAAAGATTGCATAAGAGGAATAATTCTACTTTTAAAATATGAAAGTTAGTAGGTTTATTAAATGTTTAAAAAAGTAAATAAATTGTATGCAAAAAAGAATAATATAGAAAGTGAAGAATTAAGGAATTTTTTTAAGTATAAAGTAATATAATATAAGCAATAATATAGTTCTTAAAGCTACGGGAAAAGTATGAGTTAATAAAAGTACAATTAAAGAGTGAAATGAACTTTAAAGAAACGAGGTAAAAATGCAGTTATGGCATGTAATAGAAAAGAGTAAAGTTTTCTTTATCATAAATTGTTTAGTAATTGGTACAAATGCCCTCATTAACTGTATAATAATAATGCGATATAAAAAGTTTCTAGATACTTTTGAGTTCCTACGCTTTCAGAACTCTTTTTCCAATGAACTCTTTCAGAATGTTTAAATATTAAGTGAGTATATACCTTAGAAAAAGTACTTGCTAACTTCTCTACCCCATCGAAGCATATACATATATAGTGTACAGCGAAGAAAAAGCTTTTCTTCTAACAGACTAACTTAACCATTCTCTTTCTAACTTCTTAACTGCGTCGCACTCTTGGTAGTTCCTTTGATCTACTTCGTGACCTGAAATTCTTTACTGCAAGAACTATTTTTAGTGAAGATGTAAAAGTGTTTGCTTGTCCGAGCTTTATATTTTTTTCTTGAAAAGAAAAGAAAAAAGACGAAAGGTCATTTCAGGTGCATTTTGCTTTTGTATTCAAAACTATAATTTTAATCTTATTTTCCTTCTAATAACTTCATTCTTAATTGTTTACTTGAACAGAAGTCTTCAAGAGAGATGATAACTTTAACCCTTCGTATGTCATAGTAGGTCGCTCAAAAACCTAATTCTGCATTTAAAATTATACACTCAAAAAACTCCTAGTCATCAATTTAGAGGATAGTGACATAGTTTTTGTTACTGAGATTAAAGTCCATTTTTTATTTAAAAAACATAATTTCCATGTGCCGGATTTTACAACTCAGATTCATACATCGCTAATTCCATATATTTCCAATTCCACATCTCGAATTCAATATACCGGATTTCGTATTCCAGATGCCGGAATACGTATTCAAGATTCCACATCCCAAATACCAAATACCGAATTCCAAATGCTGGAATTCCTATTCAATATTCCACATCCCGAATTTTAATTGACAAATTCATATTCCTAATTCTAAATCATGAATTCTAAATGCAAGAATTACTGTTTTAGATTCTAGAACCTGAAATTTAAATTCTAGAAATCATATTTTAGATTCCCTATCCTGAATACCAAATACCGGATTTCAGATTCCCGAATCCACATTTCGAATTCCAAATGGCAGAATTCGTATTCAAGATTTCACATCCCAAATTCCAAATGCTGGAATTCATGTTTCAGATTCTGCATCCCGAATTTCAAATACCACAATTCATATTCAAGATACAACAATCCAAATTCCACGTCTCGAATTCTAAATGTCGGAATTTATATTCAAGATACCATATTCCGAATTCTAATTGACGGAATTCATGGTTCCAGATTTCGGTTCTCGAATTCTAAATGCTGGAATTCATATCCAAGAATCTCCATCAAGATTTCCAAATATCGGATTTTGGAGTCCAGAATTTAGATCTCGAATTCAAAATGCCAGAATTCATATTAAAGTTTCTACATCTTAAATTCCAAACACCACATTTCGAATTCTAAGTACCTGATTTCGTATAACAGATTCCACATCCTGAATTCTAAATTCCGGAATTAATATTCAAGATTTCGCATCCCGTATTCTAAATGACGAAATTCTTGTTCCTAATTCCACATCCCGAATTCTAAATGCCGGAATTCGTGGTTCCAGATTTCGGATCTCGAATTCTAAATGCCGGAATTCATATTCAAAATTCCCTATCAAGATTTCCAAATACCGGATTTCGGATTCCAGAATTTAGATCCTGAATTCAAAATGCCGGAATTCCTATTCAAGATACCACATTTCGAATTCAAAATGTCATAATTCATGGTTCCAGATTTCGGATCTTGATTTCTAAATGCCGGAATTCATATTCAAAATTCCTTATCAAGATTTCCAAATACCGGATTTCGGATTCCAGAATTTAGATCACGAATTCAAAATGCTAGAATTCATATTAAACATTCTACATCTTAAATTCCAAATAACACATCACGAATTCTAAGTATCTGATTTCATATTCCAAATTCCACACGCCGAATTCTAAAATCCAGAATTCATATTCAAGAATACGCATCCCGATTTCTAAATGACGGAATTCATTTTTCAGATTCTGTATCCCGAATTCCAAATGCCGCAATTCATATGTAAGATCCGAAATTCCAAATTCTAAATAATGGAATACATGTTCAGAATTCCGCATCTCGAATTCTAAATGCCGGAATTCATATTCAAGATACCATATTCCGAACTCTAAATGACGGAATTCATATTCAAGAATCCCCATCAAGATTTATAAATACCGCATTTAGTATTTCGGAATTTAGATCCCGAATTCAAAATGCCAGAATTCATATTGAAGATTCTACATCTTAAATTCCAAATACTACATCTCGAATTCTAAGTACCTAATTTCGTATTTCAGATTCCACAGCCTGAATTTTAAATTCCGGAATTAATATTCAAGATTTCGCATCCCATATTCTAAATGACGAAATTCTTATTCCTAATTCCACATCACGAATTCTAAATGCCAGAATTCATGTTTCAGATTCTGCACCCGAATTCCAAATGTCGCAATTCATGGTTCCAGATTTCGGATCTTGAATTCTAAATGTCGGAATTCATATTCAAGAATCCCCATTAAGATTTTCAAATACCGCATTTAGTATTCTGGAATTTAGGTCCCGAATTCAAAATGCCAGAATTTATATTGAAGATTCTACATCTGAAATTCCAAATACCACATCTCGAATTCTAAGTACCTAATTTCGTATTCCAGATCGCACATTCCGATTTCTAGATTCCGGAATACATATTCAAGATTTTGCATCCCGAATTCTTAATGCCAAAATTCATGTTTCACATTCTGTGCCCCAAATTCCAAATGTTACAATTCTTATTCAAGATACAATAGTCCAAATTCTAAATGATGGAATTCATGTTCCAAATTCCCCATCTCCAATTTTAAATGTCGGAATTCATATTCAAGATACCACATTCCAAATTCTAAATGACGGAATTCATGGTTCCGAGTTTCGAATCTTGAATTCTTAATGCCGGAATTTATATTCTAGAATCCCCATCAAGATTTTCAAATACCGGATTTCGGATTCCAGAATTTAGATTCCGAATTCAAAATGCCACAATTCATATTGAAGATTCTACATCTTAAATCCCAAATACCACATCTCGAATTCTAAGTACCTGATTTCATATTCCAAATTGCACCTTCCGAATTCTAAATTCCGGAATTCATATTCCTGATTCCACATCTTGAGTTCTAAATGCCAGAATTCGTGTTCCATATTATGCATCCCGAATTCTAAATTCCGGAATTCATATTCAAGATTCCACATCCTAAGTTATAAGTGTCGGAATTTTTATATCAGACTTCACAATCCGAATTTCTATTGTCAGATTTCACATTGCACATTGCACATTCTAATTAATACACTGGATTTAATTGTCTTAATTTTTCTATCCCATTTTCCGGATCCCGCTATTTATGGGCATTCCCAATGTTATTGTTGTTTTCGAAATTCTGCGTTCTGACCTCCCGAATCCCACAATTCTACATCTGAATACTATGTATAAAACACTGGACATTGAATCTGGTATGTCGAATCTCGTATTTGAAATTCGCGATTTAGAGTCAGGGATAAGGAATCCGAGATGTGGAATTCGGAATGTGAAATTTGAGATCTAGGATTTGGTATCCCGAATATAGGACCTGGGATCTAGAATCTAGAATGTGGTACATGGGATGTGTAATTATGGATTATTAATAGAAAAATTGGAATCCGGGATGCAAAATCCGAAGCATGATATCCGGGATTCAAAATTCAGTGATATCTGATATCCGCAATCTGGGACATTGGATTTGGAACTTGAAAAGTTTAACATGGAGCTGGGAATACGAAATGTGAAATATGGGACGTAGAATACGAGATGTATAGAATACGAGGTGTTTCTTAAGATTCTCCAATTAGTCAATTACCTACCCTCCCTTATTTACAGTTCAAAAAGAAGTGCAATTTTACAATTACAAAGCTTTTAACTAAACAGTGTTCGCCCGAAAATATTTGTATAAATTTAGAGGTAGTTTGCAGAGTGAGTTAAAATTGTAAAGAGACACAAAGTGTGGGAATCTCACGTACAACGCGATGGTATGTTCGGAATGGAGGGCACGCGAGGGCTAACCACCCATTAAGGGGAGCCCTAATATCTAATTATTTAATAAAAATATGTTTACGACGTGGCGCACCGTACGCCCCTTAGCGACGACTTTTTTCTTTTTTCTGGCCCAAGCTCGAGCGAGATCGAAGGAAAGAGAATGCGAAAGAAAGAGATGAAACGAGGCTTAAGGGGTCGGAGGTCGCTCTGAGGCGCTCCGACAAAACAGACGAAAGAAACGAGCCGACACACGTAATGCTAGTCTTTTCATCAGCGATCTCAAAAAGTAAGCCGCGACTCTATTGCGGTTTTGCATGCGACATCCTAACGAGAAGACACTTTTTCCATATATAGATATAGTATTTTTTTTTTAACAATTGCTATTCATAATATTGTATCTCTGCTTACTTATTTTTCGTACTGAATTAAAAATCATACTATTATTAATACACTTTTTTCAGATACATTTAAGTTATCAACATTTGGATAGAAGAAAGAGTTATTAAATTTTTCTATTTTGTACACTACACCTTAAAAATCTAATTTCTCGGAGCGAATTGAACCTGGTCAAATATACGTGACAAAGCGGTGCTACGATATTGGAACCAAGATCGATAGCTTTATTTGGTAGAGAATCTAGACCTCTACAGGATCAATGTACACAAGCTACGTGTTTGGACAGCAAAGGGGCTGATCTTCCATTTTGACGCGCCGGTCCGTATCCCCTAGATTTTTTCCTTCTCAGAATTGACAAAAGACGTCGTCCTATTTTGTAGATTTCTTTTTATCGAAACCTAAATTTACCCTCCTGAATGTAGGTTAAAATTAATTAATTCTTTCTCTGCGACTCTAGAAAAATAAGAGGGAAATATTTGTTTAAAAGCTATAAGTTCCTAAACATTTTCAATTATTTGATTGTACACGATCGATGAAGATTCTCTGGATGCTTTGTTAAAATGCTGAAAAAGGAGAGTAGTAAAAAAGAAGGGAGCAATTGGGAGGTTGGAAAAAACGTGAGTCAAAACTATGGGAATATGGGAAAGAGAATAAGAAGCAAAAATGAGAAAGTGTAAACCTCCCACGAAAGCAGCAGTTCCAGGAGAGAAATAATCAGTATTTCAGTTCCACCCCCACCCGTTTCAACGGTTGCCTAGGCCGAACTCGAAACTGTGGTTATATACTCTTCAAGAAGGACTAAAAGGGCGCCTATATACCTGCCAGAACCATTCATTACCGAAACGCTTCTTCCCACACAGTCTTAGTCGTGGAATAAGTCAAACTCGGCTAAAAAGCGTTAACGGAGTCCCGTGAGTAAGTATATCCTCGCGCCACTTAAGAACCTCTGTAATTTCCATTAGGGGTTTCGTGTAATCGTTCAGAATGCGCAAACCTTTCATTTCCGAACTTTCCACGTTCCAAAATTCCGCTATTCTCATATTTGAACCAATGTTCGACTGCATTCATTTCAAACGTCATTAACAATACGAACTGTTCAGCTTTATACAACAATTGTGTTAAACATTGGATAATTATATTTGAGATGAATTGATCAATTACTCAGTGTTAATAAAACACAATTTTTTGTTTTTAACATTACAACAGTTATTGATTGATCAATTCATGTGAAATATGGAAAGCTTCACCGAGTGATCAATTCAAATTTATTTTATTATGTAATTGTAATGTAGCACAGATAATGTTGCTTCTTCTGTAGGTGTACCGGAGTTCAATATAATATAAAATAAATAAATAGATAAAATAGATAAATTACATATCATTTAACAATATATAATATATAATATCAACTGCACTATGCACAACGAACAAAAAGAACTTTACCTAAAACAGCGGAAAGTTATTCATTCTGAAATCTCATCAGCACAACGTCCGAAATGAAGTCCTATAAGAATATCAAGACATATATCAAGTCCAAAAAATATCAAGTCTTAAAAGATGTTCAAATAATATCAAGTCTTAATGAAGTGCAAAAATTTCAATTCCTAAGTAAAGTCCTAAACGAAGTCATAAGTAGGTAGAAACAATGTCCTAAAAATACCAAGACCTAAGAATATCAAGAGCTCAATAAAGATCAAAACAAATTCCAAAAAATATCTAGTTTAAAATAAAGTCCAAAAGATATCAAGTCCTAAATAAAGTCCTACACAAGTTCCCAAAAATATTAAGTCTAAATAAAGTTCTAAACAAAGTACTAAAAATATCCACACCTAAATCAAGTCCTAATAAGGCCAAGTTTTTAAAAAAACGTTTAATAATATCAAAAGCTAAATGAAGTCCTAAACAATGCCCTAAAAATATAACGTCCAAAAATTACTCTTAATAATATCAAGAGCTAAATGAAATTTAAAACAAATTCCTAAAAATATCAAGTCCTAAAGAAGGACACAAAAATATCCAGTCTAAAGGAAATACTAAAACAAAGTCCTAAAAATATCAAGTCTTTAAAAAAGTCCTCAGAAAACCAAGTCCTAAAGCTACTTCTAATAATAGCAATAGCTAAATGAAGGCAAAAACTACATTTTAAAATTACTTCTAATAATATCAAGAGCTGAATGAAGTTGTAAACAATTTCCTAAAGATATAAAGTCCTCAGAAGGCCAAGTCCTAAAAGTACTTCTAATAAACTCTATAGCTAAATTAAGTCCTAAACGACGTCATAAAACTATCAATTCCTAAAATTAGTCCTAATAATATCAAGAACTGAATGAAGTTCCTAACAAATTCTAAAAAATATCAAATCCTAAATGAAGTACTAAACAAAGTCCTAAAAATATCAAATCTTAAATGAAGTCCTTAACAAAGTTCCAAAACTATCGAGTCTATATCAAGTTGTAAACAAAGTCCAAAAACTATTAAGTTCTAAATGAAGTCCTAAACAAAGTTCGAAAAATATCAAGTCTGGAGGAAATTATCAACAAAGTCCTCAAAATATTAAGTTCTAACTGAAGTCCTAAACAAAGTCTAAAACATATCATTTCTAAAGGAAGTTCTAAACAAAGTCCTTAAAATATCAAGTTCTAAATGAAGTCCAAAACAAGGTACCTAAAATATCGAGTACAAATGAAGTTCTCAACAAAGTCCCAAAAATATCGAATACAAAACAGCATTCTAAAATATCAGGTCCTAAAAGTACTCCTACTAATATTAAGTGATAAATAAAGTTATAAACATATTCCTAATAATATCAAGTCCTTAAATTACTCCTAAAAATATCAAGAGTTAAATGGTAATTTAAACAAATTTCTAAAAATATAAAGTCACAAATGTATTTCTAAACAAAGTCCCAAAAATATTAAGTATAATAAAGTTCTAAATGAAATCCAAAAACTATATCAAGTTCTAAATGAAGTTCCAAACAAAGTCCCTAAAATATAAAGTCCAGATGAAGTTTTAAACAAAGTCCTAAAAATATAAAGTCCTAAATAAAGTCCAAAACAATGTCCTAAAAATATCAATTCCTAAAATTACTCCTAATAATATCAAGAACTGAATGAAGTTCTTAACAAATTCTAAAAAAGATCGAATCCTAATGAAGTTATAAACAAAGCCCTAAAAATATCAAGTCTTAAATGAAGTCCTAAACAAAGTTTCATAACTATCGAGTCTATATCAAGTTGTAAACAGAGTCTAAAAACCATTAAGTTCTAAATGAAGTCCTAAACAAAGTTCGAAAAATATCAAGTCTAAATCAAGTTGTAAACAAAGTCAAAAAACTATCAAGTTCTAAATGAAGTTCAAAACAAGGTCCAAATATCAAGTTTAAATGAAGTTTTAAACAAAGTCCTAAAAATATAAAGGTCTAAATAAAGTCTTAAACGATATCCTAAAAATATTAAGTTCTAAAATTACTCCTAAATATATCAAGAACTGAATTACGTTCTTAAGAAATTCTTAAAAATATCAAGTCCTGAATGAGGTCCTAAATGAAGTCCTAAACAAAGTCCTAAAATACCAAGTCCTAAAATTATCAAGTCTTAAATGAAGTCCTAAACAAGGTTCCAAAAATATCGAGTCTAAATCAAGTTGTAAACAATGTCCAAAAACTTTAAAGTTCTAAATGAAGTCCAAAACAAGATCCCTAAAATATCGTGTATAAATGAAGTTCTAAACAAAGTCCTAAAAATATCAAGTCCTAAATGAAGTCCTACATAAAGTCCCAAAAGTAACAAGCCTAAATGAAATTCTAAACAAAGTCCTAAAAATATCAAATACAAAACAGCTTTCTAAAATATCAGGTCCTAAAAGTTCTCCTACTAATATTAAAAGCTAAATAAAGATTTAAACAAATTCTAAATAATATCAAGTCCTAAACAAGGCTTTAAAATTATTAAATTAGGAGCACTTAATTCAACGTTAAGTATTTGAAATTTGAAATATGGATTTTTGATATGTAGAATCCGGTATGTGTAATCCTTGATATGGAATTCTAATTAATTATCAGAGTTATTGAATACGAATTGTGGAAATTGCAATGTGAAATCCGAAATCTAGAATCCAGATTATGGGAAACGGATTTTGTATTTTAAATTGTGAGACAGAGATGTGGGATTTCGAATCCGAAATCAAGGATGTATAATCTGGATTTTAGAATCTAGAATGTGGAATTTAGAAGGAGGTATTTTGGTTATGGAATCTAGAATATAAAATCTGGACCATACCTATTTTAGATTATTGAAACCGGTACGTGGAATTCGGAATCCGGAATCAAGATTCCGGGTTATAGAATTCGGATTATGTATATTTTATTGTTGAAACCGGGAAGTGGAGTTTGATAACCAAAATCGAGGATATGTAATCTGGACTCCCAAATCGGGGATGTGGAATTCGAAACGTGTTATCTTGATTATGGAATCTAGAATATAAAATCCGGATGAAGAATTTTGGATTGTCGAAATAGGTATGTGGAATGTGAAATCTAAGACATGAAACCTGCGATTTAGAATATGGAACGTTGAATCGAAAATGTAATATGTAGATGTAGAATTCGAACTGTGGAGTCTGGAACATGAAACCTGGGATATAAAGTTCGGAATGTAGAATCTGGGATAAGGAACATGAAATAAGAAATCCGGAATCTGGAATGTGACACCCGGAATATGGAATTTGAGATATAGAATTCTAAATTCAGGATAATTTACATAAACTTCTCCTCTCATTATTGCCGTATAATGTTCCTATAATATTTCCGGGTAAGTATACGGTAATTTTATAGATCAAAATTTTAAAAATTCTTCATTAATTTCAAAAATTAACTCTGTAAGGAGAATTACCAATAAAAAAAATGAACATATAGATATTAATTTTCCTCACTTGTAAAATGCATATTATATAATTCTCTCTGCTCTGAAGAAAAGGATATTAATTAATCGAATTCGATGGATATACTATTTTTACGACTCTCTTCTCAAGCGTTTCAGTATCGCTGACAGAAAATGAATTACTGAACGTGTCCTGAAGCGAAAAGACGATAGCAAGGAAAACTGAAAAGTACTCACTACTCAGTGATTTTGTATTTCCGTTGCAAATTGAATTTCGATACGAATGTTCGCATCATGAACAGACGTCAGACAGCAGTTGAATCTAGTAGATAATCTGCTCTTCGTCGCACTGTTGCCCGCGGCCAAAGGTTTGTTCGTCCGTGCCGTGTAGTGGATCTATCGCTCTGACTGGTTACCTGTCTATCTGTCTGTCTGTCTGCTTTCATGTCACACGTACAATATTCGTCTAATTGTGGCTATCCTCGTTTCATCGACTCTATTTTAAACGCGCACAACGCATTAATACCATTCCTTTTTGCATTCAATTATAACTGCACTAACTACTACAAGCTAACGAATTTTTTTTTCTCAATTCCAATTGATAACTTTATATCGCAAAAGTGAAAGGGTGAAAATTGTGCTTTTATAATAGTCAGCTTATCTAATGTTATTGTGTCTAACCAGTTATTGCATTTGGCGCCCAACGTGGGGCTCCATATATTTTATCAATTTGTTGCAGCATCAACAAATGTTCATCAAAACATCAACAACATCATCAAAATGTTATCGAACAAAATAAAAGCGTAGTCAAGTAACAATCATTGGGATCTCAAAAAGTTCTCGAGTTTCTTGGAATTAGACACTGGAGCATCAGATGGTCTTTTTCTCACTCTGGACTTTTGCTAAGTGACCCGTGGGATCCGACGGTTGAGATAAAGCAAAAGAAGAAATATTGTCTACGTAACCTGATTTAAGATTGATTGGGAAAAAATTCGGTTAAGGAAAAAAGCAGTTCTTGTGTACTTAAAGTAATTGAAGCACTGCGGGGGATGCTGCGAGCTAAAATACAAGAGCGAGGACGCATTGTTTCAAGGTAAAAGTTATAGTAGAAAGTTTTCTGTTGTTCCCACGACCGATGACAGAAGTATAGAAAAAGTTTCATTTCTGCACATTGACGGCTACTCGATTTCTGTTGACAATTAAAATTTTCCCTTTCAGCTGTAATAAGCTGTTGCAAAGGAGTTGTAACTTTTCTTGCGCAGTCTTTACTTTCTTTGGAGGAATCTCTGAAAATTATCTAATAATAATTTATAACACCTCTTGTTTTCAAAAGGTAAAACTGTTAACTATAACTGTATGAACAGTCGTATATGAACCGTTCGCCGGAAGAACGGTTTATGGGTCAGACCACTGTAAAGCACGAAAATTAGACCTGATTTTAAGATTTTCTTACAGAAGCAGAATAAAATTAATTAAAACCCAGATTACTTATTGTTATTAGGTATCTATTAAAGTATAAAAAAACTATTTTGATATGTTTAAAAAAGTTCAAATCACGACCTTCAATTTAAAAAGTTCCTTTTTTTAGTAGAGATCCTAGGCCGGTAAAAAATCGATAAAAATAGTTAATTACAACTTTTGTTTTTTGACTAGAGAAAAACCCCTACGTACTTCCATAAAGAATATATTATCATTATTTTTTTGGGTTCGCTGAAACCGAAACTAAAGTCTATTAAATCCCATCACGTCAGGATTTTAACATAACCTCGAAAAGACCTAAATTTTGACTCAACAATTTTGAAATCCAGAAAAATTCTGAACTCCTACTATGACTCCATTATGTTTTTGGGGTCGCTGAAGTCGAACGTGAAGTCCATTTAACCCCATCACGTCATACTTTTGACATAACCTCAAAAAATACAAAAATTGACCCTAAAAACATAAAGCAGTTATAGTAGCCTTAGAAATCTAAATTTTTCTTGATTTCAAAATTTTGAGGTCTAATATTGGTGTTTTTTTTTTAGGTTATGTCAGAAGTATGATGTGACGGGGCTTAATAAATTTTAAATTCAGTTTTAGCGACCCCAAAAACATAAAGCAGTCATAGTCAGACTTATAACTCTGAGTTTTTTTTTATTTCAAAGTTTTGAGGTTAAATTTTGGGTTTTTTTGAGGTTATGGTAAAATCCTGACGTCATGGAGTTAAATGGATTTCAGATTCGGCTTCAGCGACCTTAAAATCATAAATCAGTCATAATAGGACTTAAAAATCAGAAGTTTTTTGGTTTTAAAAATTTTGAAGTCAGAATTTGGGGTTTTTTGAGGTTATGTTTAAATCCTGACATCTTGGGGTTAAATAGACTTCAGATTCGGTTTCAGCGACCCCAAAAACATAAAAAAGTCATAATCTGATCTTCAGCTCAGAGCATCAATTTTTTTTTGTGTGCCGGTGTAATGTTTATGGTTACTCATTTTTAAGACTTTATGACACCTTTCTATCTAAAAATTTTTTTTTCGATTTTTTGATAGGTTCACAGTGGTTAAACCCCCTTAAATCGACTTAAGCTGTTTTTTAAAAAATGTCACATTCGTATTAATATGGCAAAATTACAGACAAAAAATAAATTTCTTAATAAGAATGTGGATAAATAAATTTACAATTCGAAGAAAAAGATTAAAATTTAAAAAACAAAAATCAGATTTCTCAAAAATAATTGAAAAATGACGAAAGAAATTGTAAATTATTTAATAAATAATGAAAATAATTTGATATTGAAGGAAATAATTAAAAATAAAAAATTTATTTGAAAAAATTAAAGAAAATAATTGAAACTTGAGGAAATTTTGAATTTAAAGTTTAGGGGAAAAATTGAAAAATAATGAAAATTTATTAGAAATTGAAGAAAATTTTTGAAAAATAATAAATATAGATGAAAATTGTAGTAAATAATTGAAATCATAATAGAAAAGAATTGTTAAAAGTTGAAGAAATTTGTAAATGGTTTTAAATTTATTATTTTCAAAGCGTGGATTAATTAAAATTTTAATCAATGAAATTTCAAATTAGTTAAAGTTCGAAGAATTATAAAATATATAATTGTAATTGTAGTTTGTTTACCTCAAATATATTCTGAAATTCTTTCAATTATTTTTCATAAATTTTTATTATTTTTCAATTTTTTTCTGTCAATTAAATTTTTATTAAATTTATTTTTCAATTAATTTTCAATTACTTTTTATCATTTTCTCTTATTGTTCGATTAATTTTCTATTTCTATTATTACTACTAATTTTGCAATCAATTTCTTCAATTTTGAATTATTCTCAAACTTTATCCCTTAATTAAATTCCTATATTTTCAATTACTTTTTTCAATTTTAATTTTCTTTTATCTTTTTCCAATAATTTTCTCCATCGTTTAATTAAATATATGAATTATTTTTTAATTAATTTCCTAATTTTTATTTATTATTTCAAATATAAGTTACTGTATCCACTTTTCAATGTTTTAATCATTCTTCCATAATTTTTCTCAAATTTCACATTTTTTCGTCAAGTTTTAATTTTTTTTTAATTTGCAATGTTTTTCACAAATTTTATATTATTTTGAATATTTGTCGATTAATTCCGCAAATTTTAATTATTTATCTCAAATTTTCATTATTTTCTTCAATAAATTTTCGATTATTTATATAATGTTGTAATTATTTTTCTGAATTTAAAAAGCTTAAAATCATTTTGTAGTAAGGTACTTTATTTAACTTCACAAACATTCTGTATTTTTTAAAATAATTTTTCTTATATTGCATTTAATATCTACAAATTTAAACTATTTTCAGCATTTTTCAAAAATTTACTTCAATTTCTAATGAATTTTCATTATTTTCCCCCTAAATTTTAAATTTAAACTTTTCGCAAGCTTCAATTATTTTCTGTAATTTCTTCAAATAAAACTTTCTCAGTTTTAATTATTTCCTTCAATATATCAAATTCGTTTTATTATTTATTAATTAACTTTCAATTTCATTTGTCATTTTTCAATTATTTATGCGAAATATGATTTTTGTTTTTTAAATTGTAATTTTTTTCTTCAAATTACAATTAATTTCTACAATATCGAATTATTAATGTCAATTCGTAATGTCAAATAATGGAAGGACATAACTCATCATTTTTGTTAATTTAATTATCAGTTTCACAATTTTTATCGTTTTTCATAATTTTTTTCCAAATAATTTTTAATATTAAAAAACTTGTTTCTTGCTCCATTAATTAACAAATTTTTATTTATTATTTTTATTTTTTAGTTGTATTTTTCAAGTATTTAAATAATGTTCTTCGACTTTCAATCACTTTCTTTCATATCAAATTCATATAAATTCTGTAATTTTCTCTATTTTTTTCTTAAATTTCAAATTATTTTTACCCTTTTTCAAGTAGTCCTATTAATCTTAAATAATTTCTCGAATTTTTAATTATTTTCAATATTGTTCAATTAATCTCCTAGAGTTTAAAATATTATTCTCAAATTTTATTAAATTTTCTTCAATTTTCAATTATTATGACTGTTATCATTTGCAATCAATTTCTTTAATTTTTAATTTTTGCGTTACAATCACTATAAAAAGAAGATCTTATTTTAAGGCAGAAATTAGGTCTAGTTCTAAGACGCAACATTTTTAAGATAGCCCTTGTTGAATTTCAAATACAATTTTTGTACCTTATATAATTTAAGAAGCAAGGAATGTGATTATCAGCAGGTAAATTTGCTGAGTTTAAGACAATTAATCTGTAAAATCAGCAGCTTTGTGCTGAAATTAAGAAAGGAATTGAAATTCAGTTGAACCAAAATCTTATTTTCACAGAAACATCAGTTGAAATTAAAAGAGCACCCTTATTTTCACAGAAGCCTCAGTTTGAATTAAGGACAGCATTATTTTCAAGACTGATTTAATTTCAGACTTCTCTGAAATTAAGACTTACTTTTTGCAGTGAATAATTACGCTTATCAAAGATACTTTACAAATAGATCCGGCAAGGGTCCTGGTGGCATGTGGACTAACTAAAAATTTCCATTAGTAAGAAAAGGACACAGATATCTCCTTCCTTTTCTTACCAATGGAAATTTTTAGTTAGTCCACATGCCACCAGGACCCTTGCCGGATCTATGTGTAAAGTATCTTTGCGCTTATTAAGAAACTCTTTAATTTAACATTATTTATTTCTCCCCCCGGTTAATATTAAGTGTGCAGATAGCAAAAATTTACATGTCGCCGCCCCTGCTGCACACTGTAAAAAGTAAGTCTTAATTTCAGAGAAGTCTGAAATTAAATCAGTCTTGAAAATAATGCCGTCCTCAATTTAAACTGAGGCTTCTGTGAAAATAAGGGTCTTTTAATTTCAACTGATGTTTATGTGAAAATAAGATTTTGGTTCAGCTGAATTTGAATTAATTTCTTCTACTACACTGTAAAAAGTAAGTCTTAATTTTAAAGAAGTCTGAAATTAAATCATTCTTGAAAATAATGCTGTCCTTAATTCAAACTGAGGCTTCTGTAAAAATAAGTGTGCTCTTTTAATTTCAACTGATGTTTATGTGAAAATAAGATCTTGGTTCGGCTGAATTTCAATTCATTTCTTAAATTCAGCACACAGTTGCTGATTTTACAGATTAATTGTCTTAAACTCAGCAAATTTACCTGCTGATAATCACATTCTTTGCTTCTTAAAGTAAGGTACAAAAATTGTATTTGAAATTCAACAAAGGCTGTCTTAAAAATGTTACGTCTTAAAATAAGACAGGTTTTCTGTCTTAAAATATGACTTTCTTTTAAAGACCATTAAAAAACTATGTCCAACTCCTCCGGACTTACCCTATAACTTACACTGTAAAAAGTAAATCTTAATTTCAGCGAAGTCTGACATTAAATCAGTCTTGAAAATAATGCTGTCCTTAATTTAAATTGAGGCTTCTGTGAAAATAAGGAAACCTTTTTAATTTCAACTGATGTTTATGTGAAAATAAGATCTTGGTTTAGCTGAATTTCAATTCATTTCATAAATTCAGCACATAGCTGCTAATTTTACAGATTAATTGGCTTAAACTCAGCAAATTTACATGCTGAGAATCACATTCCTTGCTTCTTAAATTAAGGTACAAAAATTGTATTTGAAATTCACCAAGGGCTATCTGAAAAATGTTGCGTCTCAAACAAGACAGGTTTTCAGCCTTAAAATAAGTATTTCTTTTTACAGTGTACAAATGAATCTTAAATCTATAAGATTTCTCAAAATGGCTTAGACCGACTTAAGCCGTTTTTTCCGTGAACGGTTCATAAGATCTTATAAAACAGTCTTATTGTACACAGTATAGCCTGACAAGAGTTATGTTATGACTTACTTTTTGCTAATGTACCGCACAAGTCAGAAACAAAATTTGCAAAATGAAAAGGTTTTGAGAAAGCAAGTTTTGCATCGTAGGTGATAATTAGCGAACACATGTCTCCAAGTCTGGCGCCAACAAATTACAAGGCTTATGTCTTCTCGACACACTAATAATTATATACTTTATAGTTTAGGATTCGTAGGGGATCATTGCTTGCGTCAATGTTTAGGAGTTTTATAGGCCACGATGCGGCCACTCGGGGTTAGCCTAATGAAAAGGTTACTTGACCCCGCCAGAACGCCCTGGCGCCTCCTTCTCTAGCTAGGACGAGTCCCTACTCATGCCCAAATATACTGACGTTCTATAGAGTGTATCCGCTTTGAGTAAACCAGATCTAATTCATAAGAATTATCCACATCTTCTTTTCATCTATAAAAACACAAAACTTCAGTTTAAAATCATGATGGGTCTCGCACAGTTGTGGGAGGATCGACGACTATTTTATAGATACATACTTCTTGGCCCATTGACGGGACTAAACGATATATTCCGTAAACGTTCTTCTAATCTATACCTATAAAAAGAAATCCATCAGTGAAAATAGGTATAACATTCAAATGATAATAATTAATGTTGCATATTTTAATCTCATTCGAGTTTTGCGCTCATTAGATTTTAAAGATATGAGGATAATTGTACAACTTAGAACGAATTAATTGTTTAAAAAAGAGGGTCTCAAGAGAGAAGCCGCCTTCGGGAGACCATTAATCATTTATTTCGAATAATATTAACTTATCTCTCGATCGGAAAAGTGGTCAAGGGTCCGATTCACTTATCAAACACCTATATGAACCCCCCAAGTATTCCTTGCTCGTAATTGCTAAAAATTGCAACATACAAGCGTCACTATATGGTTATTAAGTAATTATGTAAAGTGTTGGCAGGAATTATTAAGACAACTTGTGGAATCCGAAATAAAGAAAAGATTGCATGTAGAGGTATCGAAATATATAAGGACATCCAAAGTGCGTGCAATTTTTGCGATTAACGGGAATGAATAAAGAGTACGTTTTATTTCTCATACAGATATTACTTTGTGTTTAATTCAGATTTATTAAACTGTAGTTATATCACTTTCGAACATTTTATACTTTTGGAATATTTAATTCTTTATGTAAGTGTAATTTGTAATACTATAATGTGGAGTATCTTTATTATTATTATTATTGTTAAGTAAAGGAAAACGGTTGAGTACAACCAACATAATTTCGTACAGTTCATAGTATTATCAAATAATAATAATCTCCCTAAATTCCTGAAATTAGTTACTATTTATATTTATTCATCTTTTTCTGTCCACGTTTTAAAACTTGAAGTTGGTTAGTATTTATATTTATTCATCATTTTCTGTCCACGTTTTAAAATCCAAAGTGAAGGTAGTCCCTGTTTTATTTTTTATTAATTTTGATTCTCTTTATCAGAAAATTTTAAAATTGTTTTAGTTTATAGACAAAATATGCAGATGAGGTAACCTGAATGACGAGATATTTGATTATAAATAATACTAATTTAGGGGAGGCAAGGCGGGGTACCTAAGGTTTCAAGCTCAATAAAACTAATATTATTGATTCAAAAATATTTTATTTATTATAATAATAATCTTTAGCAATCAGTCTTCCATGAAAAAGTCTTATTTGGAACATTTGTTACTTAATTAAATATAGAATTAAGAATAAGTAAAAAAATTTTAATTTTCCATTTTACAAAACGTGAGGGTAAGATGGGGTACCTCCTGGGGGCAAGATGGGGTAGTATAAAAATCGACCTATTTTTTTCGACAAATTTCGCAAGCACCTCTATTGATTTTATAAAATAAACTTAAAAACCAGTTTAATGCGTAATTTTAATTCTCTCATGTAAAATTAAGTTACAAACCTAACCTCAAAAAACAACAACTTTTATAATAAAAATAAACAAGTGGTTACCTGGTCCTGTATTTGAAATATATTATTTACGTAATAAAACGTTATAAATATTGTGTAAAATCACCAAAAGAAGATTTTCTTTTCATAAAATAAAAAAATGATTGGTTTTCAGTACCTTATCCTGCCCTCACTTCCTATACCCCGTCTTGACCCCACATACGGAATTTCATTAAAAAATTAATTTCTAAAAATTAAGTTTCGAAACGGAAATAAACAAGTGCTTAACTTCAAGTGTAATCATTGTTGAACATGAAAAAAATTATATTATAGTATATAAAATGTTGTTATTAAAATAACAAACACGTTCTAAATAAAATGCAAAAATGACAAGAAAATCGTCAAAAACAGTTTTTTTCATGTAACAAATAAAAAACTCGCTTTCATCAATCAGTGACTTGACCAATCAAAAACTATTGTAACGGTGCTATGTTATGCAAAAAATTATCATGATTGGTTAATTAGTTTCTTAATTAAGGCAAGTACCCCGTCTTGCCCCCACCACCCCTATATATTACACAATAATATGAATTTTAATAATAATTTAAACTAATTGAAAGTGTCGAATAGTCGGATTTATTAAAAATTCGAATTACGTTATTTTACTTTATTGGAAAAACTACGAGAGGGAGGAGGGTAAGACTTCTGATATTAGGTGCCTGATTAAAAATGTATGTATTACTTTATAAATCAATTCGTTTATTCATATCACTGCAAAAACAGGTGTCTTAAATTTTTCAAAAATGTCTTAAAATAAGACATTTCTCGTGTCTTAGACACCAAAAGTATCTTAATTTAAGACATTATTGTCCAATTTAAGACACCATGTTCTTGCAGTGATTCCAATTACATAGTCAATTTTTTAATTAAAGTTTACAAATACGTAATTTCTACACTTTTCTCAATTGTTTTTGTCATTTTGAAAGTACTGTTGTTAATACCCTAAAGTATTTTTTTTAATTTTCAAATATTTTTGCGATTCTGAATTTAATTTTTTCAAATTTCAATTATTTTCTTCAGTTTTTAAATTATTGTCATGAATATTTAAATTTATTACACAAGTTTTCATTTGCTTCTGTCATTTTTCAATTATTTTTCTCTATCTTTGAATTATTGCCAGGAATATTTAAATTTTCAACGAAAGTTTCTATTCTACTTTTCTTCAAATTTTAGTTACTTTTGTCATTAAAGTCATTATTCAAGTATTTTTGTTATTTTACGATTATTTTCTTCATATTTCTATTATTTTTGCCATATTTTAGAATCATTTTCTACAAATTTCAATTATTATTTTATTCAAATTATTGAATACGACCTATAATTTATTAATACAGTAATTATTTTTGTTGTATTAAATTTTATTGTTACTTCATTATTTTTATTCTTATCATGAGTTTATTAATTTCGTACATCTTTATCAATTATTTTCAACAAATTTCAATTATTTTCTTCAAACATCAATTATTCTCTATAAAATTTTCATTTATACACCAGCTTACAATTATTTATGTCATTATTCAATTAGTTTCTTGAAATTTTAATTGTTTGATTAATTTTTTAAGTATTGCCTTCAAATTTGTAATTTTATGCCCTAATTATCAATTATTTTTTTCAAATTACAATTATTTTTGTTATTGTTTAATTATAATCTTGTAATTTCAATTATTTTTGAAACTTTTCAAATACTATTTTAAAATTTCAGTTATGTTCTTCAATCTTCAAATTATTGTCAGGAATATCCAAATTTTCAACACAAGTTTCAACTACTTTTGTTATTCTTGAATTATATTCTTCAACTTTCAATTACTTTGGTCATTATTCAATTATTTTTGTCATTTTCTATTTATTTTCTTCATATTTTTGTTATTTTTGCCATTTTAAAATTATTTTTTACAAATTTTAATTATTTTATTCATTTTTTTTTATCGTCATAAATTTTTGAATTTCTTACACCTGTTTTTAGTTATTTTATTCATTTTTTTTTATTGTCATGAATTTTTGAATTTCTTACACCTGTTTTTAATTATTTTATTCATTTTTTTTATTGTCATGAATTTTTGAATTTCTTACACCTGTTTTGAATTATTTTCATCATTATTTTTATTATTGTCACGAATTTATTAATTTTTTACGCCTTTTTCAATTATTTTCTTCAAACTTTAATTACTTTTTTCATATTCAAATTTGTTTGTCGTTTTTGAATTATTGTCTTCAAATTTAAATTATTTTCTTCAAACTTCTAATATTTTTATTAACTTTCCAATTATTGTATATAAATTTTAAATTTTTACACCAGTTTTCAATTATTTATGTTATTATTTAATTATTTTCTTAATATTTACATTGTTTTGTCAAGTTTTCAAGTATTGTCTTCAAATTTTTAATTTTTTAAACCAGTTATCAATTATTTTTCCAAATTACAATTATTTTTGTCAATATTCAAATATTTTTGACATTTTGGAATTATTTTCTTTAAAAGTCATTTTCTTCAATCTTTTTATTATTGTCATGGATGTATTAACTTTTGAAGACCAGTTTTCAATTATTTATGTTATTTGACCATTAGTTTCTTCATATTTTAATTATATCGTTTACTTTTCAATTATTTTATACAATTTTTTAACATTAATGTATTAAAATTTTTATTTTTTACTCTATTTTTAAATATATTTCTCATTTTCTATTAATTTTTTTGAATTACAACTATTTTTGTCAATTTGCAAATATTTTTGATATTTTGGAATTCTTTTCTTTAAATGGCATTTTCTTCAATCTTTTTATTATTGTCATGAATTTATCATTAAAGATCAGTTTTCAATTATTGATGCCATTATTCAATTATTAGTTTCTTCACATCACTCCAAAAACTGCTGCCTTCTAAGTGTCTTATTTTAAGACATTTTGGTGTCTTTTTTGTATCATTATAAGACACTTCTGGCGTCTTTGATATAATAAAGACACCTAAATGTCTTAAAATAAGACACTTAGAAGACAGCAGTTTTTGCAGTGATTTTAATTATATCGTTAGCTTTTCAATTATTTTCTATACAATTTTCCAATTTATGTATTCAATTTTTTATTTTTTTACTTCATTTTTGAATATATTTTTCATTTTTCGATTAATCTTTTTTTAAATTTCAGTTATTTGTGTTATTATTCAACTATTTTCAACACGTATAAATTTTTTTGATATTTTTTAATTAATTTTTTCAAGTTTCAATTATTTTCTTGAAAATTCTATTATTTTTTTCAATTTTTCAACTATTGTCTAAAAAGTGTAATTTTTACGCCAGCTTTTAATTATTTATGGCATTATTCAATTAGTTTCTTTTCATTTTAATTATTTTGTCAATATCTCAATTATTATTTTCTTCATATTTCAATTATTTTTGAGATTTTCGAATTATTTTTTTCAAATTTTAATGGCTTTTCCTGCTGGCGCCCCCAATTTAATATCAGTATCAAACTCATTATTGCTTCTTTACTTACTTTTTTAAATCACTTTTTTCACTTAAAAACTAATTATTTACTCAGTTTTTTAAATTAAAAAGTTATTTGTTCCACTATTTTCATTCTGCAAGTCCGCGGGCAGCCCTGCTTATTGAATAAATATTATTCATGGATTTGTTTTATTTATTATTATAGTTAATTTCCTAAAATGTATGGAAAACTAATCGCGTTATATTTTGCTAGTATTAGATAATTAACATATCCTGCATTCCTGCAGACTTGGTATTTTTAGAACTTCAATAAGGACTTGATATTATTAGAACTACTTTTAGGACTTCATTTAGGACTTGAGAAAGTTAGGACTTGATATTATAGGACTTCATTTTTCCAGGACTTTAGAAAGTTAGTATACTTGATAATTTTAGGACTTCATTTAGGTCCTGATGTATACTTTTATTGGACTTGATATTTTTATGACTTTATTTAGTAATTGATATTTTTAGGAATACTTTTAGGTCTTCATTTTTCTAGGACTTTAAAAAGTTAGGACTTGATATTTTTAGGACTTTATTTAGGACTTACTATTTTTGTGAAAAAAATTTTTTTTTTTTTTTTTTAGGAATTGATACTATAAAGGGGCCCGTATCATTTTGACACAAATTTTTTCGTGCAACTTGTTATATTGTACTCCCGAAGATGAATGTTATATTTTACTCCTACAAAAATTAAAGATTTTTAAGTTTTAATTATTCAATAATTGAACTTACTGAATTAATTAAGTCTTTTAATATTAATTTAATGTATTAAAATCAATTATTTAATAAATAAGACTTAAAAATCTTTGATTTCAGAAGGAGTAAAATATAACATTCATCTTCGGGAGTACAATATAACAAGTTGCCCGAAAAAATTGTGTCAAAATGATACGGGCCCCTATAAAGACTACATAACAATAAAGGAAATATAATTATATTCTTAGCAATAAATAAATAATTATTTGTAAAAATTCTCCTCCTCTACTTTGTTTCTCATTATTTTTAGTTCAATCTACTTTCCTGCATGGACACTCTCGACCCAATTCAACTTTAGAATAACATTTATGCAACAAGACCCTGCAGATATGCGTTAGTGCGAGTATAACACAACTTTCCAAAAAATCATCCAGTCTGCCTAATTACAAAGCTTATGAATGGCAAAGGTCGAACATTGCATGACCTGAGTAAATTTTGAAATGATTTTTGCGCCAGTGGCTATTGGCGCAAATTTAAATGTAAGAAGTAATATCCTGGCGAAGTATTGCATTCTGTACATTCGCATGGAATTACAAACTGTGCATGGCCTAAAGCGTCTGAATCGTCCGTGTTTTGGCCCCTTTAACGTCGATATTTTTCGTCATCGAGTTTCGAGTTGCGTGAAAAGTATATGAAAGTCACTTACCACGCAGGTGAAAATTTGCAATTTGATGGCGATGGATTCAAAACGTACAAAATTTAGATACAGCCAGAGTTAATTACATAACCTCAAACTTCATCTGTACATTTTTTTCCTCCTAGTCGTAGAAAGAAGCGAAAATTTGCAGAATCGACTGGGAATTGGTTAAAAATACGTTAAAATACATTAAAGGTAAGAAGTAAGAGGAACTGAATGTTTCTGGATCCTTTGTAAGCGAGCCCTAAGGATATGCACGTTTCTGGTTCTTGAAGGAGAAGGGCATAGTCGAACAGGTTAGATAGACGTTGGGACGGACAAACGGACGGACGTACATGCAAGAACGAGCTGCGACGTGGAATGTACACGCGCGTGGGCAGGTCGCTTTCTTCGTCTTACAACATATGTAGGTACATAAGCTTATGGCCTGATGCTGTGGACTGGCGGCTATATAACTGGAAGACGAGAAGTGGTTTTGTTCCAAGTAACCACTGTTGTGGGAGCCCTTCATCCCTCGTTCCTCTTGCATCGAGGCCGCAAGCTTTTTAAACTCCTCGAAAAATCAGCAAGAACCCCTCAAGCACGCGTGCCGAGCGCACACCTTGCGCATAATTAATAATCTTGAATAAGAAAAAATAATTGTCGGCATAACAATATATAATATAGAATTTTGCAATTCATAGATGAAATTTTTATGCAGAGTCGGTTAAGTTGGCGTAAAAAAAGTTTAGATTCAAAAAAATATCATCTAATGCCCAGCTAGAAGGACAAGATTAAAAAGGATTGAAATTTTTTTATATTTTTGAATCCCTTTTTCCGATAGCACTCCGTTGATAGCAACCAAAAAGTAGCCAAATTTAATCCTGGCAATACCTTTTTAAAATTTTTTAAGCAGATTCGGATAAAAATGTATTGAATATAGGTTAAATAATCTTTTGCAGTGAAGAATATAAAAATTAATTTCTGTAAGTAACCTGCATTGTAGTTCGGAAAGTCAAATATTCTAATTATTTAATTAAATAATTATAGATTAAAAGATTAAAAATGGGATTCGTTGGGATTTTTTTCACGATCAAACTAGCTATCATCACGGGATTCAAAAGTCGAATCAGAAAAAGAGATTCAAAAAGATTAAATAATTTGCGTTATCATTAAAATTATTAAATTTTCTAATCCCTTTTAATGTTGACTTTCTTACTAGGTGGTAGTTTTTAAATATACTAACCGTATCACATTAAAAAATCAACGTTTAAAAATAAAGTGAAATAGTTATTTGAAGCATTTATTAATAAAAAAATTAAATAAATTATAATTAAAGTATCGATGGAAAAACTGGCAAATTGTTGAAAATCATTTAATTTAGCAGAAGAAGAAGCAGAATTAGTGTCAAGGTTTAATATAGAATATATAAGGGAGAGATTTGTATTTATTTTTATTGCGAAAATGGAATAATTATATTAACCTTTAGACCGCCGAAAAGCCTGACTATAGGCCCTACGTGTGATTGGAACTTTTTATAAAACAAATTTACTTCTTCTTATTATTATAGTGGCCTGGGTGTGGCCAATTCAAGTATAAAACAAATTTAAGTTACAGATGAACACATTATTTTGGGATTTTATTTTAAGGAGATGAAAATTTGTCAAACTCCAGCGGTTTACAGATTAATAAGATTAATTTAGTTGTAAATAAATAGTAAGTTTTAAAAGAAATAATTGAAAAAACTTGATAAAAGATTGAAATACGAGAAAAAGTTAACCTCCACGATTCTTTGCATAAAAATTACGTAAAGTACGTATGGAGGTAGTCGCGCATGCTCGCTTTGTGAGCGCTTATTTTAAATATTAACTTTTCAAAAATGTTTATATAATCATTTGGTATTTAAAAAACTTTTTTCTTTAATGCAAACTAATTTTTAGGGAAAATAATTTAAATTAATATACTGTATGCATAGGGGAGAAACATTAATTGTGAAAAAATAAAAAGTAAATAGAAATAATTAATGACAGTGTTGGAAGTAATTAAAAACTCTGCATTAAACAAATCAATTATTTATTTACTTATTATATATTATTTTATTATGAATAATAATTATTATTAATAAATAACTATCATAGCAATCATTATAATTACTAAATAATTTAAATTGTAACTAATAAGTAATTAAACTTGTTTTATAATTGCCCACACAGCACCGGAAATTCCCTGAATTTTCCCTGAATATTCGTCTACATTTCTCGAATATTCGAACTAAATATTCAGGGAAGTTTCGTGGAAACAGTCAAATGTCCGCCTAGAATAGTGATGCATGTCGAGCAAACGATCTGATCGATTTTGATATCGATCGTCAGTTGTTTGCTTGGATCGTCTCGATTTTATTTTATATAATTAATTAATTTTATAATTAATTATACAGGCTTAAATAAAACTTTTCTTTAAAAAAGAATGTTAATATATGTGTATTCTAAAGATTTGTTTGTAGTAATTTATTTTATATAAAGCATAATTATAATAAGTAAAATCGATTTAAGATTGATCTAGAAATTGACGATTTTTTGTCATATTGAACAGCATATTTTTTTATTATGAGGACTCAGAATTAGTATATTTCTTTTGCTTATCCAGACACAATTGCTTAAGAACAGTAATTTAATTATTACAAAACTGAATTTCATAATTCTATATTTAAACAAATGACATATTTAAACACATCATATCTTTTTTCTGAAAGCTTTTAATAAGTTCAAACTTTACGCACATTTAAATTTGTACAAACAGTTTGTATCAAAATTTTACTAAGATATTTTGCTTAATTTCTTAAATATTTGAGTAAGAAATATATTACAAATTTAGAAGTCCTTCAAAATTGGTTGGTTTGGCAAAAAATTACTTGAATCGATTTTATTTAAATTAAATATCGTAATTAATATTCATTTAAAAGGTGTAATAGATTTTATTTAAAGGTGTAACATTTATTTTCTTATAATTACTTGCAAATTAATGTTATTTATGATAATTATTATTTCTGGATAAACAAAGTAAATGTACAAACTAATTTTAAATTAAATTAAATTTTCGTAAGTATCCAACTTTCTTATTAAATAGTTTTAAAAAAATATGCTGTCAAATATGCCAAAAATTGTCTATTTTTAAATCAATCTTCAATTCATTTTACTTACTATAATTGTGCTTTATATACAAAATAAATTACTACAAACAAATCTTTAGAATATATTTATTAACATTCTTTTTTAAAGAAAAGTTTTATTTAAGTCTATATTTATTAATTAAAAAAATTACTCATATGACAGTTCAGTATAAATGCGTACTGAATAAAATATGCCAACAAAAAGAAAAAACCTTATATTTAAAGATATTTTCAAAAATGATGATAATTATTCAAAGTTAACTAAAAAGTAAAGTTATAAGTATAATTTGATGATATATACTTATAATTAATTATAATATTCATTAATTATAAATTAGAATCGAGACGATCCAAGCAAACAACTGACGATCGATTTCAAAATCGATCAGATCGTTTGCTCGACATGCATCACTAGCCTAGAATAATATTGGGCGCGAAATTTCCCTGAAAATGTATTTCTAATTTTCAGGGAATTTCCGCATCTAACATTCCTCCAATATTCATAGTATTCGTATATTCACTTAACTTGATGCGCACTTGTCGAACTTGGATTCTATGACACTTACGGCTGCGCAGTAGTTTTTAATTTTCTAGAATCCCACGGATGTCGAATATAACATATTTTTTTGATCAATTACCAGATTAAAAAAAATTTTGGAAATTTTTTTTAACTTTCCCTGAATATTCAAGGAATATAAGAGGCAGAAATTCCCTGAAAATTGGAAATACATTTTCAGGGAAATTTCGCGCCCAATATTATTCTAGGCGGACATTTTACTGCTTCCACGAAACTTCCCTGAATATTAAGTTCGAATATTCGAGAAATGTTGACGAATATTCAGGGAAAATTCAGGGAATTTCCGGTGCTGTGTGGGTGAGGTTATGTATGATGTTGATTAAGATAGAAAATACAAATATTCATATAAATTAAAAATGTTTTCAGTTATTAATGAAACATTTTTAGAAAAAAATTATTTTTATTGTTATATTTAATATAATGTTATTAACGCAAGGATTACTCAAAACATTAATAAATGTTTTAGTTTCCAAGATACTTTGAGTAATAAACTAATTGGTTTTATATAGAGCATAGATGTTTCAAGATTATAATGACAAAAAAAATTTCAAAAACTTTCAACGATAAGTATAAGTTTTCTAAACTTTAAAATTGAAAAAACTATCATATAAAAGCGCCATTTTCACATTTAATTAATATTTCTATATTATTAAGTAACCGATTACCACAAAATTTTGTAGAAACCACAACGTTACCTTACAAAACTTCATTACTACAAACAATTTTACTTAATGTTCATTTTTTCAAAAGTTATTCACAAAAACGGACTCAGCCTCTACCCTATTATTTTTTTTAAATATTAACGGAGTTGAGGTCGGGATTGTTAAAAATCTTTCTGAATAATAAGATTAATAGAGAATTTTCAAGAATTGGAATTTGATAAAATTACTGCCTTAAAATGATCATAAAGCAGAAGTTTAAGTAAGTAACTACTCTTAATTTTACAGAACAATATTAAAATTTAATAGGACGCTATTTAAAGTACATTTTCTGCTTGTATTATAATTATCCGATAGGAAGTTAACGGTTGGCTCATCAATGCTCCAATATTGGTAATCAAGGATTGTTTATTGGTCGTCAAAGAGAAACCGCAATACTGGACCTTAATTGGTAGAATCTTAGAATTATCTCGTTGTTGGCAATAATTGGTAATTATTACTAGCTGACATTTACCATTTTATTAGATAAGAGAAGTAAAATTTTGTTTTTTAATCTATTATTAAAAATTACAATTTTAGTTAAATAACACAGCCCCAGAAAAAAAATCAGATACTTATATTTTTTTGATATATTTCTACGCATTTTTCTTTGCTGAATTCGAATCAGAAGTCAAAATTGCTAGATTGGTTCTACTTTTTTAGATGATCTTAAAAGAATTTTAAAACCCAGATCACATCAAAAAATACATTTTTTGTCCGAGAAACTACACTGGTCTATTCCTACGTATTTTTCTCTACTGAATCCGAATTTAAAATCAAAATAACTAAATTGGTTAAAATTTTTGAGATAATGTCAAAAATTTCAAAAAGCGATTTTTTCGTGTTTTTGAGTAATTGTTTAAAATTACGTCTAAAAGTTTAGCTAATTATTTTGACTTTGAATTTGGATTCATCAAAAAAAAAAATATATAGGAATACACTAATCTAGTTTCTCGGCCAAATATGTTTTTTTTAGGCTGTGTAATTATATATAATAATTTTTACAAGTTTCATTCATTCATTAATTCTATCCTCACCTGAGTTTTAATTGTCACTAGATGTTTTCTTGTTTTAAATTTTTTGATTTTATAAATCATTTTTTACCTATTTAAAATATACTAAATTTTAATTGATTTAAAATTTCTCTTCAATTTTTAATAATTCTTCTCTACAACACTGAAAAGAGGTTAGGAAATCTGTCAAACTTAGTTCCTTACAGCAGAAGTATTATAACCTCCGAATAACAGCAAATCCACTTTGGTGTTGCTCCTGCATTATTTTGGTACATATATTGTACCAAACGTGTTCCCCAGGACGTAAGATAGCTGCTGCTCTAAACTTTGGTACGGCTCCCATACCAAACTGAGACAGCTCTGTTACCAAATTGTAATCATCTATCTATATCGGTCATTTCGAACATATCGTGTACTAAACTTTTTTCGGTGAATGATTAAAATTATTTACAATTTTTTTCAGTTTGTTTCCTAAATTTTAAATTTACATTTACATCTTTAATTTTTTCAAATACTTTTTCAGTTTTAATTCTTTTCTTCAAAGTTAAATCAATTACATTAATCATTAATTATTGTAGATACTTATTTTCAATTATTTTGACAAATTTTGATTAGTTTCTTCAAGTTACAATTAATTTTTTCAGTGTCGAATTATAAATGCAAATTTAATTCTGCTTTTCGATTTTTCAATTATTATAATAGACTATTTTTTTTTTTTAAATATTTTTAAAAATTAAAAAAAATGTATAGCTTCAATTATTAGTTTATTCAACTTGTGCCTGTTTTTGTAAATACTTTACAATTTTTTCAAATATTTTTCTTAAATTTCAATTATTTTCTTAAATTTTAAACTATTTGTATTTTTTCTTTAATATTTTCTTTAAATTTTAATTAAATTCATTCCTTTTCATAATTTTTAAAAATATTAACTATTTATCTGGAATTTCAATTGTTTTTTTTTCACTTTTAAAACATTTCTATTATTTTTTAATTACTTTTTGCTACCTCATAGAGGAATTTTCGATTTATCAAAGATAGTCTAAATCGACTCATTTTCATCTAAAAAGCGTAAAATTTCATTTTTAAGCAATTTTTGATGTGTTTCTTCATTTCTTTGCATTTAAAATTCTTTTTTTTTTTAATCATTTCTAGAATTACCTTTTATATTATCAAGTTATTGCTTCCTCAATAAGGAAGCAAATTATTTTGCTTACTTCCTTTTAATTGTTTACAATAATTTTCCACTAATTTTCAATTAATTTGCAACATTTGCAATTACTTATTTCAGTCTTTGGTATTTCTAAAGTTTTAAAGATTGTATCCTACATATATTCATGTATAAATACTTAAATATTTGTTGATAACATAAGCCTTAAAAATTAATCGTTATCCAGTTATTAATCATTTTTATAGTAAATAATTGTGACGCTGAACAAAGTTCATAAAAAAAAAATTGTTTAATACTTTTTGAATTTTATTAAGTGTATGTTTGCATTTTTCACAAATTTATATACTTGATAAGTTTAAGTATTTTCTTTCACTTTCTACTCGGGGTGTGAATTGAGAGAGGAAGTGTAAAGGATATTACAGGTAATTGTTAATAAAAAAGTGTTGAAATATGATTAGTTCCATAAATTGAATAAGGTAACTGCATACAGTTGTTCTTAATGGCCAAATGGCTTGAAGTGTTATCACCATAATTTCCAGCTTCATTTGCTAACACTAAAAGTAGTTCGCTCAAGTGGAAAACATAACATCTGGATTTGTATGCCTTCCTGTATAGTAAACTGGTCAAACTATAAATTCACTCACAGGTAAGCGAGCAGACAATTGTAGCTTCATAAAACACAGTAAATGTTGTGGACTAACTTTATGCAAAATGCATTTAATTACTAATATAGGTTGATTCTATTAATTCTTATAATATTAAAATATTAAATCGTTAAAATAGTTTTACAAACAGCAATTAAAATTCATGAAAAATACTTCGAAATTCATGAATTCCTTACATTTGAAACGGAATTTACGAACAGGAAATTAAAATAATTTTTTACACAGAGGCAGCATTTTTATCAATATTTGCAATTTTAATTGTTTATAATTTGAAATAATTTTTCGCAACAGCCATAATAAGAATATTAATAAAAAATACATTTTAGGAATTATTATAGAATGATTAGTACAAAGAGAACAAGATAATTGAATAAATCGCATTGGGGGCCACAGATTGTACGAAGAGTTAAAACCACAAATCTATAATTTAACCTTTGCGATGCGTATAATCTTTGAATACCAGAAACTATACTATTCATTATTTCGTTCTGTGCGTTTGCTACTAGCTCTCCTCTTTGGGAACTCAAAATATAAATCCCTAGTCATTATGCTAATTTGGCAAATCATAGTCCCCCACTGAAGAGAGATCCGGATCTCATCCTCGCGCGGTATATTATGTACAGGTACTTTGAGAATGGTTCATTTCTAAGGCATTCGAATTCGCGATTGTGAATCCTTTTGTTTTCTGGCTGAAATCTCTTCAAGGTCAGAACAGAAATCATGCGAGTTTAAATGTAACTGATGAACTTATTTACTGTTTGTTAATTAATTTATTTATTATTTTTTCATTCCGAATTCAATTTTTAGGAATCGGAATCCACAATTTTGGATTTTTGGTTATGAATTCTATATCTCGGAATCTATATCTCAAATTCCAGAATCCAGATATTATTTTCTGAATCGTAAATTTTAGATTTAAATATTTGAATTACACATTTTGAATTCTGCAATTGGGATTCTATATACAGATTCTTTGTTTTGGAATTTAACAATTGAAAACTGGAATTTAAATTTAAGATACCCCATTCCGCATTCTACATCTCGGAATCAAAATCTTAATTGAATTCAACATTCTGGATATTATATTCCGAATCTTAAGTTCCAGATTCAAATATCCGAATTCCTCATATGGGATTTCATATTATTTTCGAATTTGACATCCCAAATCCTATGTACCGAATTCTAAATCTCGGTATCCAAAATGCAGATTCATTATCCAGATTTCCTGTTCCGGATTACACATCTCGAATTCCAGATTCTAGATTTTAAATCCCGCATTTCACATCACGGATTTCAAACTCTAGATTGATTCCGTATCACTGATTTCTAAATTCCAATGTTCTGAAAACTAGTTCTGTATTCTGAAAACTCATAAACCGAAATCCAAATTTAAGATTTCCCGTTCCGGATTCTACATCTCGAAATCTAAATCTTAATTGAATTCCACATTCTGGATATTATATTCCGAATCTTAAGTTCCAGATTCAAATATCCGAATTCCTCATATA
Organism: Ganaspis brasiliensis; assembly: GCA_037103525.1. Lineage (NCBI taxonomy): Eukaryota > Metazoa > Arthropoda > Insecta > Hymenoptera > Figitidae > Ganaspis > Ganaspis brasiliensis. The sequence goes on from JAZKLR010000303.1 coordinate 693,381, forward strand.
GGATTTCATATTTCGAATTCCACATCCTGAATTCCATATAGCGAATTCTACATGTCAGTATATACAATTCAGGTTCCATATCTAGATTTCCAGTTCCGGATTCCAGATGCTAGATTTTAAAACCCGCTTTCCATATTACGGATTCAACAATCTGGATTTCATGTCTGTGATTCCTAATTCTAAATTCAACTTGTTGGAATCGTAATTAGGATTTGAGAATTCTTTGTTTCTCATTCCATATTTCGAATTTCACGAATCGGGTACTGTATTCTGGATTCTGAATTCTAGTTTCCAACATCCAAATTCCATATACAGAATTTTGTATTTCGGATTTTAAATTTCAGGGTTGCCACGGTTCTGGAAAATCTGAGAAACTTGGAATTGTCATAGAATTTTGTTGTAGTCAGGGAAAACCTGCAATACCTGGAAAAGTCAGGGAATTTTATAAAATGTTGTTTTAAAAAATGAATTTAATTAATTTCTATTTTTATGATTTCAATCAGTGATATTTTATTTGAAATAAGCTGAAAACTGCTGAATTGTCGGTGACTTTTACCTGATTGATCAATAGAAAATAATTTAAATTTTCAATGCTATTACTAAAATTGAAAATTATTTCCATCTATCAATCAGTAATTAATGACAATTTAGTCATTTTCAACTGATTTCCTGTGAAACTTCATTGATTGAAATCATGAATTGAAAGTGATTTTCAATATAAAATTATTCTCTTTAAATTTTATAATATTATTCATTAATTTTTTTAATTATTTTGTTCTGTTGTCGATTATTCTCAACAGCTTTCGAATTTGTTTGACAATTTTGTCAATTATTTTCCTCATTTCTCAATTATTTTTGTCATTTTGTAAGTTTTCTTTAAATTATCAATTATTTTCTTCACATTTTAATTTGCCTCTTTAATTTTTAATTTATTTTCTCCATTTGCAATTATTTTAATACAATTATTTCAACACAATTATTTAATTATCTTCTTCAATTTTCATTTATTTTCTAAAATTTTTTATATAATTTTCTTCAGCTTTTAATTGATAACTTAATATTCTCCTTCAATTTTATAATTACTCGTTAATTTTTCCAATAATTTTGTTCTATTGTCGATTAATCTCGACATTTTTCGAACTTTTTTTATTGGTTTTCAATTGTAAAGTATTTTTCTTAATATTTAATTATTTTAGTCATTTAAAATTTTTTCTTTTAATTATCAATTATTTTCTTACAATTTAAATTTAATTCTTAATCTTCAATTTATTTCTTCAATTTTTAATAGTTTCTCCAATTATTCTCGTCATTTCCCAATTATTTCGTTCAATTATTAAATTTTTCCTACAATTTTTCAATTATCCTCTTAAAATTTTATAATTATTCTTTAATTCTTTCAAATTTTTTGTTTTGTTGTCTATTAATCTAGACATTTTTCGAATTTTGTTTTCAATTGTCTATTATTTTCGTCATTTTTCAAATATTTTCTTCAATTTTTCATTTATTCTGCTCGTTTTTCAATTATTTCTTTCGATTATTATTTTTTCCCCACAATTTTTAATTATTTTCTACAAATTTTTCAATGTACGATTATTTTTCTTAAATTTTATAATTATTTTTTAATTTTTAAAATTATTTTATTCTGTAGTCGATCTCTCTAAATCTGAATTAGTGGTTTTCTACTAATGAATTAGCGAAAAGTGAGCTACTATTAAAATAGTAAGAATTTGACTAATTCTTAGTAGAAAACTACTAATTCAGATTTAGAGAGATTATTCTCGACAGTTTTCTAATTTTTTTTTCTTTTGTCAATTATTTTCCTAAAATTTTAATTGAATTCCTTAATCTTTAAATTAATTCTTTAAGTTTTAATTATTTTCTTCACTTCTAAATTATTTTTTTCAATTTGAAATTGCAGTCTTCAATTTTCAATTATTTTTTTCAATATACAATATTTCTCACCTTTTTTTAAATATCAATTATTTTTTCAAATTTAAATTTAATTCTTAAATTTTCAATTTATTTCTTTATTTTATTATTATTTTCTTCAAATTTCAATTCTATTCTTCAGTTTTCAATTATTTTCTTCTATATTCCATTATTCTGAGCTTTTTAAATTACTTTCTTCAATTTGTAATTATTTACAACTATTATTCCTATAATTTTCTTAATTTTTTTTGTTACTGAATTTCTTAATTTAATATTTCTTGTTTAATTTTGTCAATTATTTTTTTTCAGTTCACTGTAAAAACAGGTGTCTTACAAGTGCCTAATTTTAAGACATAAGACGTTTAGAAAGCGTCTTACAGGCATTTTTAAGACACTATCTCAATGGTTTAAAATTAAGACACCCCAAAATGTCTTAAAAGTGAGGACAAAATAAGACACTTGTTTTTAGAGTGTTGCCTATTGATCTAATCATTTATCGAATTTTGTTCTTAATTGTCAATTTTTTTGTCATTTTTCAGATATTTTTTTCAATTTTGTAATTATTCTCGTAATTTGTATTATTTACTGAATTTGCAAAAATTTATAGTTTTAAATGACTAACAATAATGCAAAGTTGCTCGTGTTAATGTTGCTACTTATTTTGTATTTGGTCATGGAATTTAATAAAAAATATATTATATATATTATTTCTTTTTGTGTTTTTGTACGGAATTGTTGATCAACTTTAATCTCAAAATTACCCGAGTCGAAATTTAAAGTCTGTTTAACATCTATGAGGACCTATTAAGTTCTGTTTAAGTTCTTGTAAGGCCTATAGGTTCTGTTTAACGCCTAACAAAACCTATTAAAACCTTATGTAGTACTTCTTAGTACTTGGACTAGAAATCATACTTTATATTAATCCTGGTTAGGACCTGCTTTCACCTTAAATGTTTTATTTCTTTCCACGAAACGAAAGCCCAAAAGTCTTTTTAGAACCTTACAGATATTGCAGAGCCTTATTAAGACCTAATAGGTTCTATTCTATTATTTAAATATTACATTTTGCTTAAATGTACTGACAAGATCTCTTTCAATGACGTCAAGCGGGAAAAACCCTCTTTTGCGTTTCTGATTGATTTATGATATTTCAACCACTTTACTAAAATTATAAATTGACAAAATATTCATATTTCTTCCAAAGTTCTAATATGTAATTCTCATTTGTTTAAACAATTTATAATTTATATATCAATGTTATTTAAAAAACTGAATCTACTCTCAAAATTTAAAATAGTTAAAAATAACTAATTATTAGTAAAATCGTGGCTGATTTTTTATTTCAGCAATTAGCAAAATACTGCTTCTATCTCGTTTTCTATAACAAAAATAAGACAAAAACGTTTTAAAAGAATCAATAGAGTCCTTTTTACTAATTAAAGAACAAATTTTTGAAAAATAATGGATTTTAAAGAATCCACAAAATAACCCACGAAATCCTAGTTTTTCAGCTTTTTACATTTTTTTCTTAAAATATGCAATAAAAAGTTAGCGCTTCATGTATACATCATCACAACTAATATGCCAACAATTATCATTAATATTTATATACTTTTTTTTAACTTTTGGAGATCTAAACAGAAGTTTGAGAACTTTGAAAATTTTCAGCTTGATTTTCACGACTTTTCGAATTTTTTTCTGACTTCTGAAAAAGAATTAAGTAATTTTCATTCAGTAGTCACTGTAGTCTAGATATCCGAAAATATTTATACCAAGTTTCAAACTTAAACAATTCAATTGAAAGATTTTATTCATTAAAATCCTCTTGTGCAACAAACATACCCGCCTAACGATAGTAATTTTCTACGAATTAGAGAAAAATGAGCTAATATGTAAAAAATGTTACTAATTTTTAGTAAAAAACAACTAATTTGAAAAGGAAATATCTACAAATTGAAAAGTATACTTTCTCTATTTTAACTAATATATATTTTACTTTCAAATAAGTAGTTTTTTATTCATAATTAGTAGTTTTCTACTAAAAATTAGTTTTATTTTTTACTATTTAATAGTAACTTTTTTTTCTAAATCATTAGCAGAAAATCTCTAATTCAGATGCAGAGAGCATAAAAATTGTATGGGAGAGGGACCCAAAATGGACACCGTTTCGATTTATTGCTCTACATTCCAAACCGAATAAAATATATTAAAGTGTTTTATACTAGATAAAAGTACAATATATAAGGTAACTTAAGGCTACAGAGATAAAATTTTATTTTAAACATAAACATTTTTTAAAGCATTTTTTCTAATTGGTAAAATTTTCAATCTAAAAAAAGTGACCCCAAGATGGACACTTTCTTAAAAAGGTATACAAACAGAATATTAGTAAAATGATTTTAAAATATTATTATACGATAAATAAATAATATTATAAAGTTAACTAATTACTTATTCTAAATCACAAATTTAAATAACTTTACCACCTTAAGAAAAAACTGTAACAAAACTTTTTTAGACACAAAATGTGCATCAAAAACTTCGTCTATACAAACAACGAAAATGACAAAAAGAATAAGGCACTGTCACCTTAAACAAAAATTGAATACCAAATGTCCGTCTTGGGGCCCTGTTCATCTATCTACTAGAGGTAGAATTTCTTTAAATTTATAGCAGCACAGCCTCCCTTGGTCGAGTGCGTAAATGCGCGGCTCCTAAGGTCGAAGGCTCCACACACAGACACACAAATACACAGTACACTCTATGGCCGAGAGTTCAAGTCTTCCAGCCCTCTTCAACACATGGTTACGCGTAATTCAGTAATTATCTTGAAAATACTTTTTTTAAAAATTAGTTTACATTTTTTACATTAGATCATTTTAAATTACAATAGTTTTTGAATTTATTATAATAATTTTAATTGAATTAAAACAGATTTATTCGTACCACAGAAAAAAGGGAACCTATAGTACCGACAGTAGAACCCGTAGGCTCAAAGCAGGTCCTATAATTAGAACCTGTTTAACGCCTAAAATGTGCTGAAAACAGACTTTTCAAGCGTCTATCAGGTCCTAAACAGGTCTTAACTTAACGAAAGTAAGGCCTGATTAGGTTCTTTTAAGTCCTAAATAATCTAGGTCTTATTAGGTCTTAAACAGACTTTAAATTTCGACTCGGGTAAAAGTATTACATCAAAAGTAAACTTAAAAAAAATTATTTTTGACCTTGAAACCTTTTTAAAATGAATTCAATTTTTTTTTAAAAGTCACTCGAGACCCTGATTAAAATTTTATTATTCATTTAATTTGAATATTTTATACTTTTTTCGTTATAACTACCAAAAAAGTTGTTAAAATAATTTTATATTTGGACCTGGGATTTTTGTGAAAATGGTCTGGAAAACCTGGAAAAGTCATGGAATTTTCAAATCATATTTTTGTGGCAACCCTCAATTCATTATTTCCATTTCATTATCCCAGATTCTACATTTCAGATTCTTTATCCCAGATTCCAAATTGAATAATGAACTATTTATATTCTACAAATAAGGAACCGTATTTCGGATTCCACATTTCTATTTTCACATCCCGGATTTCACATCCTCAATTCCATATGCAGAAGTCCACATTACAGATTTTTAAATTCATTATTTCCGATTCCCCATCCCAATTTTCAGATTTCACATTCGAGAATCTACATCCCTCATTCCTAATCGTTTTTACAATCTGGATTTTAAAATCTGAATCTAATATCCCAGATCTCGCATCCCAGTTACCAAACCTTAAATTCGTCATTCCAAATTTTATATCTCGGATACTAATAGTCTAAATCCGAAACGTAATATACAGAAAGTGAAATCCAGGAATTGAAATCCTTTATTTTTAATCCAGATTGTTGAACCCGTAATGTGAAATCTTAAATGCTGAAGCCGTAATTTAAAATTCGGAACGTGGAATCCGAAACGAGGAAACAGCGATATAAATTCCGGAAAATGGAATTCAATATGTGGAATTCAGAATCTGTGTTGTGGAATCCACAATCAAAAAACTGCAATATGGAGTCTAAAATATGGAAACCACAATGTGGAATTAAACAATTAAAATGTTGAAATGATATGAGGAATCCGGTAATTTAATTTGGGATTTGGAATTCAGGAAGTAAAATCCGGAATGTGGAAACCAAATTATAAAAAAAGGAATGCGAATTCCCGTATGTGAAATTTAGACAGTTGGACTTAGAATTTAGAATGTGGGATATGAGAACCGAAGTGTAGACTTCGAGATGTGGAATTCGGGATTTGGAATCCGGAGTGTGAAATGACTTATTTGAAATCCGAAACATGGAACCCAGAATACAGAATTTGGATTTCAGAATCCGGAATCTAGAATTCAGAATCCGGATTACGGAATCTTTGAATTCAGAATCCGGATTACGGAATCTAGAATTCAGAATCCGGAATACGGAATCTAGAATTCAGAATCCGGATTACGGAATGTAGAACTCAGAATCCGGATTACGCAATCTAGAATTCAGAATCCGGATTACGTAATCTAGAATTCAGAATCCGAATTACGGAATCTAGAATTCAGAATCCGGATTACGGAATCTAGAATTCAAAATCCGGAATAAGGAATCTAGTATTCAGAATCCGGATTACGGAATCTAGAATTCAGAATCCGGATTACGGAATCTAGAATTCAGAATCCGGATTACGGAATCCAGAATTCAGAATCCGGAATCTGGATTTCCAAACAAAAATTTGAAGTCAAATTTAATCTGTTTGCAGTTTTATAATTTTTATCTAATCCTGTTGAAGTGCAGATATAAGAAATGAAAGACGGGACCAGAGTTCTCTAGACTATATACATGAGAATTGGCCTTTCTGCACAGGGGTAATCTTGGACTTGAGAAATTCCAGACTAAGGAGAAGAATACAGAGTGAAGGAATGCGCTATTAGTGAATTTGGTTTTATTATAAGTATTTTTTTCATTACCTCGCACGCAGCCAAACCACCCACGCGTCAAGTTGCTTGAGTTACGAGCTTATGTGCGCGCACCTGATCCACGATAATCGTCTCTAATCTTCCACTTTGGTCCTTTGTTGGGCATTATCTCTTCTTCTACTCACGGTCAAGCCGCGTATAAATCACTTGGTCCAATAAATCATCCTAGTAAACCGAGGAAAGATTGAACCAAGATTTTGACAAAAATGTGCTGCAATTTCGTTATAATAATTATAATTACTGATAATTTCCTTTTTTAAAAACAGTCATTATACAGTTTTAATAATTTTAAATGTCCAAATTATTTTTCCTAAGTGTATTTGAAATTTCTGTATATGTATACAAGACTGGATTTGAAACTGAAAATTGCTTCAAAGACATTAAAAGTTTATGCAAGCGTGTCAGGAAAAAATTCAGTTGAGATAATAATTTAAAAAGAAGTAACGCTTTCGGTTTATAACCAGGCAGGGTTTAAAATGCGAACGAGGCAGTCGAGTAATTCACAAAGTGGTCAAAGAAAGAATACGCTGCGGGGTAGCTATCTAAAAGAATGAATGAAAAAACAGGGGCAGTCCCAAGGAAATACCAGATATTAAATGTGAATCTCAGAAAATTAGTATTCTTGGTTCTTACAGTGCAATTATTATCAAATAAAGAATCATTTACGTAAAATATACTTCAAAATGACACACGGATTTTCATAAATAATCATCGGTTAGATTGTTATTTGAAAAAACCGTTTTATTTAGCACATTGTGGGTTAAAATGTCATCAATAAAAGGAATACAAACACGGGAAATAAATTCTAGTCGGACTAACTAAACTTGTAGTAATAGCATATTTAATAATATTTTTTTGGTTAGAAATACAATTTAGAATATTTGAGTAATTTAATCATATAATTTTGGTTCTATAATTCCAACTAAAACGGTAATTATACTGACTAGAGTTTTAGTTAATTTAACCAGAATTAAATGATGAATAATATAAATAATTACTTATTAAAAATATGGTAAGTATTAATTCGGAAATGTAGTATAAAATGATATAAGCAAATAAATAAAAAATAAGACAGAAAACTTAATTTTTAAATACCAAAATAAAAGCAACAAAGTATACAAAGTTAAATAAGAATATAGTGTAAAATGTAAACGGTGTTAAAAACCGAAAACAAAATTATACACAGTAAAACTTTAATTTCCGGAAGTAATCAGTTTGAAAAGAAAGAGCATCCCACATCAAAACGTATATAACATTTTACTGACAGCAAGAAGACGACGGTGGACCATTATAGAATTATAGACTGGATTAATGAAAGAAAATTATAGCCACGCAAGTTAAAGAGATTATTTCTTCATCGACTGGAATTATTTTATAATAGTATTCAAGGGAATGGTACTAGAATTTTCAAGAATGAAATTATTTTAAAACATGTTTCAATTTTGATAAAATGTGCCATTAAGTGAATTTTTTAATGTAAAATTCCACATTTAACAACAAAAAATATTTTTAATAAAAAAAAGTTCTTTATCTTTCTAAATGGACACTCAAAAAGTAATTCAGTTTCGTTTAGTGTGACAGAATAAACTAATATTTTTATAATAGTTATGAACCATTAAAAAAAAAGAGATAAAATAAAATGTTTCATTTAGATGAAGTAAGCCTTGTGAATTTGTAATTCTAGTGTGAATTCAAATAGTTAAATAAAAATAAAGAGAAATATGATCGTGGGTAAGTGATTATAAAAGAATCCGACGGGTGTGTCTGAATATCAGAACAGAGTATATATGTGGATCATAGTTACGCACGAAGGAACATGAAACTTGTAATTTCGACTGTCAGATTGTCAGATCCTATAAGGAAGAGAATCTTGACTCTTCGCAAAATGAAATAACTATTTTCTGCATGAATCATATTGAGTGAAGATTTTAAATTTGAAACGTTGCGGTATTTGAAAATAATTACTGTTTGTAAAAAACGCAGCCACGTAATTTTTATTTACTCTATAGTAACTGAAATAAAACAGTTGTATTGGAAATAGTAATCAATAAAAACAAAATAATAATAACACAGAAAATTGTTTTAGATTAAATTAATCTGCAACGCTCTTTTTTTTATACCAAATGGAATTAAAATAATCTGAAATTGGCTTTAAACAATTGCACTGCAGATTATTTTAATACATAAAAGTTTTCAGTGAATCTGCCTGTGGGGAGAGTCGTCAAGGTTGGATCACTGTTTAACTATCACCCTTATATCTTCCATTGTAAGCCGAATTTCGCGTTTTCTCACAGATAATTGAAAATATCTTTTAAAATGCAATATTTTTAATGAACATTGGAAAATTATTCGAAAAGACATTTGAAATAATAGGAATTAAAAAACAAGTAGTCAAGGTCGGTTTATACCGGATTACACATCCCGCATTGTACATTTTTGATTTCACATTCCAGATTTCATGCCCCACAGGTTCCAGATTCAACAATGCAAATTCAACATTTCAAATTCCTCGAGGCGCGAGGCAAATTTTTTAACAATTTTGATTGAAAATGGCTGATTTTTACGGTTAACAACCTAGTTTTTTCTAAGTTGTACTTTAGAAAAAAAAAAAAAATAAAAGAACGCTGTAAAAAATTGAAAAATTCTTATCTTTTTAGATTCGCGTTATAACGAAAACTTTTGTACACAAAGTCTGTTTGATTTTACACGTGTTTTTAGACAAAATTACAGATACATTTTTTTCATTAAAATTACAAAATTTATAAATTTTTTGAATTTTTAAAATTTTCTATTTTTGACAATTTTGATCCAAAATGACCATCCTACGAACTTAGCCTTTAGTCTTATCCACTTTAAAAGTATTCCAAAGATGAAGTAAATACGTAAATTTTAACTCAAGTTATCGTGAATGAAAAAATTTCCACAGACAGACAGACAGACATCCAAGGGCGTACCTAGAGGTGGAGTTTAAAATGTGAATCTACAATGTGGAATGTTTGGAAGAAAATGAGATGTGGAACCTGCAATGTGAAATCCGGAATTTAGAATTTAGGATGTAGAATCTACAATATAGAAAATGGAATTTGGAATTTGAAGTCTGGAATAAGGAATTTGGAACCTGGAATGTGCAATATAGAATCTGAAATGTGGAATCCTGAATTTGGAACGTAAAACGTGAAATGTGAAAAGTGGAATGCGAAATTTTAAATGTGGAATATGGACTGTGGAATCTAGTATGTGGATTTTGGAATGTGGAATTTGGAATTTAGAAAGTGACATATAAAATTTGAAATATATATTCTAGGATGTAGAAACTGAAATTTTGGAAATAGAGAATGTGGAATCTGGAATGTGGTATAGGCAAAGTAGAACGTAATATTTTAATTAAAAGTCTGGAAATCAGAATTTGGAATCTGGAATATAGAATCTGCAATGTGTGGTTTGGAATTTGAAAACTGGCTTATGAAATCTGAACTATGATATTTGTAGTGTAGAATCCGGAATTTAGGATGCGGAGAGTGTGGAATCTGGAATGTGAAATATGCATTTTAAAATATAGAATTTTGAAAAATGGAATTTGGAATATGAAGTCTGGAAATCAGAATTTGGAATCGGAAGTAAGTGATACTGAGTCCGGAATTTAGAATCTGAAATGTGTATCATGGAATCTGAAATATGAAACCCGGAATGATATCTTGGATATGGAATCCAATATATAAATCAGCATTATGGAATTCAGGATGTTAACTTTGGAATGTGGACTACGGAATGTGGAATTCGGAATATGAAGTCTAGCAATCGAAATTTAGGATCTGAAATGTGTAATTTTAAATCTGGAATTCAGTATCTGGAATATGTAACGTGGAATTTATAATTCGATTTTTGGAATTGGAATTTGGAATGTAGGATGTGGAGACTGTAGAATCTGGAATCCGCAATGTGAAATGCAAAAATTGGCGTATAAAGTCTGGAAATCGGATTATGGAACCTGGAATATAAAATCTGTAATGTGGCATCTAGGACCTAATATCCGAAATAGGATGTGCAGAATGTGGAATCTGTAATATAGAATCTGCAATGTAGAATTTAGAAAATGATGTCTGGTATTCGGAATTTGAAATATGCAACGGAGGAACTGAAATATGAATTCCAAAATTCCAAATGCACAATCTAGAATTACCCAGAAATCATGTCAATTATTGGTATCCTTTTTTTATTAAACAATCACTGAAATTCATCGAGCAGGCAGAATCAAAGCGCAGACGATTCCTAAAATAACCTCTATAGGTCCAAGGTTAGGTTTGAAAGACTAACTGATGAGATATCGGGTGCAAAATTATCCAGAGAACTACACTCAAGATCAAGCGGAACTAATGGCCACGCGGATGGATCGTCACGAAAGAAAGCAATGCAATTTACGAGTTTTTAAGTATAATAACTTCACAATAATCATGATCAACGGACCTTAAGAAGAATAGGTCCAATCTTTTGACATCCCCTGAAATTAAGAAATTACAGGATCAATGATCACTGATTACTCTTAAACGTGACGTTCTATAAAGACTTTATAAACTCTATTATCATATATATTCGAGTCTTACAATCAAGAAAAAGTGCGTATATACAGAAGAAATGATTAAATACAGATGAAGAAGTCGTGAGATTGAGAAAATGGAAGCCATTGAAATATGAAGTTGTGAAGAGATTTGATTGGTGGATGCCGGAAATAATGAGAAGCCATTTTCCTTCTCCTGTTGCTTTTCAAGGATCTATCTTCGCGTGCTCTAGCGAATAAACGAGGATTCCATCACGGTAATACTGGTAACGAGTAACAAGTGGTCCGGCGTCGCTGATAATTCGCTTAATCTTACACTAGTCAAGGTTTCCACCATGCTGCACGCCATTTCGCACAAACCGAACATCTTCCAACTTCAACAACAAATCTAAACGTTTTCTGGTCTGTGAGAAATACTCTTGAGAATTCTCGTTTCTATTTTTCTGGCCATCAGTGCTCTTAGAAATCGTGATTTTCTCAGTTCAATTTATCATCTTGCTCTCTAAATCTGAATTAGTAAAAGACTACTAATTTAATAGTAAAAACAATCTGAGCTCTTCTCGGTTCAATTTATCATCTTAATCTTTAAATCTGAATTCGGAAAAAATGACTAATTTAATAGTAAAACCGCTCTCTATAAATCTAAATTAGAGGTTTTCAGCTAATTATAAAGAATCGGCGAAAAATCGGATATTTATTAAAATAGTAAGAATTTGACTAATTTTTAGTAGTTTTATTACTCATTTTTTATAGTGTACTACACTGAAAAAAAGGTTTGTTTGGCTGAACAAAAATTTTGTTGGCTCAACCAAATTCTTTTGTTGATATACGCTCAACAAAAATATTTTGTTGTGCCAACAAAATTCTTTTGTTAATTATTTAGGGTAATTTCAACAAAAAAATTTGGTAGTCCCAACAAAACTTTTTAGAGCTTAACAAATATTTTGTTGGCTATTATAATAAAGAAAAAAAGTTAAACACAGATTGTGCAAATGGAAATTCTAATATTGTTTTAATTTGCTAAATAACTGAATGTTTTTATGTAAAAAATATTTAATATTTTTTGTATCTTACTGTGAAATATTCACTGTGAAATAATGTGTAGTTATAATAATACACGTAAATATTTCTAGGCATGAAATTTATTTAAAAACATGTGTTTATTTTTAATTTTTAAAATATTAATTTAAAGTAGTTTCGTACTATTAAAAATGGAATTATTCCTTAATTATTTCTTATGCTAAATAAAGTATTTTCCACAAAAAAACAGTATATAAAGTAAATAGTTTTATAGGTTATGTTTAGATTCTTGAAAACAACATATTGTGCTTAAACGTATATTAACCTGCCACATAAGAATCGAAATATAAATTTACTCTTTTAAAAAACCACAATATTTATTCACTTATATGACTAATTATCGACTTATTTATCATTCAGCAATACATTCTGTCAATTTTGTCACTAAACATAAAATCATAAGTAAGTCCCTTTTTATTATCTTCATAAAGTATATTTTATAGTTATATTTTTTTAATTTCAAAAGTCAACTTTGTAGACATTTGATTTAGTTATCATCCATTATATAATATTCTTTTTTTTTTTGTTTTAAAAAACAAAAAATTCCAATTTCTATCGATGTCTTTATGAAAACCAGACGATAACATGCGTCAAACAGGATTGCACAGAATGCGCATGCGGTATCACATATTTGGTAATGCCAACAAAAGATTTTAATAAACTCAAACAAAATCTTTATTAAATACTACAAAATTACTTTGTAATTTCAACTGTTTTTTGGTAATTCTAACTCTGAAATTTGACAAAGCCAACAAAAAATCATCAACAAAACTATTTTGTTATGATTACATTGCTATTTTTTCAGTGTAGTAACTGAAATGGTAAATCACTATGCTAGTTAAAAAAATAAAATTTTATTTACTATTATAATTTTCTACTAAAAAATAGTACTCTACACTGTAAAAATAAGTATCTTATTATGAGATAGATTGTCCTCACTTTTAAAACTTTTAAAGTGTTTTGTGTCCTCATTTATAAAACAAAACAAGTGTTACCATGTGATCATGCACAGCTGAATCTGACTCACTTTAAGATAGTAAAAGATCATAAATGACTAAAATTAAGTTATGAATCTTAATTAAAGACGGATTTCGTGTTTTAATACATGTCTAAAACACGAAAATTGTTTTCTGGTTCAATTTAGATATTATGCCTGTTTCAAAGTGAAACACGAGACAACTCAAAACAAATCACAATCAATGCCTCAAAGGTACGAAACATTTAATTGTTTAGCTTTAAAACATAAGTGAGACACCTATTTTTACAGTGTATGTTTGAATTAGTTACAAACAACTCATTTGAAAGTAAAAAGTCAGACACTAATTCAGATAGTTTTATTTCTAGTAATCATATAGTAAAAAGTAACTAATTATTAGTTAAATATTCAATTTAGATTATGTCAAAATAATTAATATTTTTGTAAAATCCTATTCACTAATTCAATTAGTCGAATTTTAACTACTTTCTAGTTACTTTTCTTTACTAATAATTAGTTATATTTTACTAATAATTATTATTAACTATTAATTATTTTTAACTAATTCTGATTTAGAGAGTAGAAAACTACTCAAATTATAGGTGCAAATTATATCCTTTTCGTGGACATTTCAAAGCAAAAAAATGTGCAATAAATTAATAATATAAAAGTTAATTGACGAAGTTATTAAAAAAAAAGAATTTTAAATGAAAAAAATGGAAAAAATATGTATTTTACGCATTTTTGATCAATTATAAACTCTATATGGGTCAATTGATACGTTTTTAGATAAGGAATATGATATTATTCATTAAATTGTATTTTTAGAATAAAAAAAAAATTTGTGAGAAAACGATTAATTTCGATGAAAATAGGTGCTAAAAAAAATTTAATTCGGTATTTTCAAAAATCCCTATTTGAAAATTTAGTTATCTTAATAAGCCATCCAAGTTTTATTGAAATCCATTGAAGCGTTCTCAAGATATTCTGGTGACAAAAAAAAATTATGCACACACGCACACACACACACACACACACCTGGACATTTTTTTAAAAATGAAAATTTACTCTTTTTAGATGATGAATATAAGTCGATTTAGAGTATTTTTGGAAAATCGAAAGTCTAAACGATTACAAAACTTCTTCTATATGAGGAAGCGATTAGTTGAAAACTACTAAAAATTTGTTGAATTTTTACGATTTTAATAAGTTACCGATTTTTCTCTAATTCATTAGTAGAAAATCACTAATTCCGATTTAGAAAGCATCAACAAATTTTCTCTGTTTAAACTTTAAATTAGTAAAATGTAACTAATTATTTGGAGAAAACTACTAATTTAGTTTTCAAATATTAATAAAAATTGGTAATAATTAATAATTAATTAATTAATAGTTACATTAATTAATTAATATTACTAAACTAATTTATAGTAAAACATGCTGAAAATTGTATTTATTTCAAGAATACTTTTCTTCTTTCCAAAGAAAACAATAAAGGAAACAATACATTTTCTAAAATGCAGCAAAAAGTAATCCAATTTCTTAAAAAATATTTTAAATAACCCATTAATTCTACCAATTTTAGAGATATTAGATATTAAATGGGGAGTACTGTTTCAAAAGTTGATAAATCCACATTTTGTTATTTCGAGAAAATTAAACAAATGCAGTTTCGCACCTAACCCCTAGATTTAATTATAAAGTAGAAAAAATATACGAAATTATTTATATTCGAATGTTTTTTGCACTTAAGGAGATTTATTTTTAATTAAAGTTTATAGTAATTAAGAAATTTAAAGGTTTTTGTAATTTATTCTAGGAAAAAAATAAAAATTTTAAATCATCTACGCTCGGTTAAGTCCAAGTTTCTTTTAAATTGAAAATTCTTTGATAAAAATTTTTTTTCTTGAATTTAACAGTGACAGATCGATTTGTAAGGTTCCTAATATGTTAAATTTGTGATTATCCCAACTTTTTTGAAAAATGGATTTTTCAAGTTTTGAAAAAGTGCTCCTCAAATATTGGATCTTTTAGATCAATCGGTTCTATTTTCATTGTAGAATATTTTTTCTCAAGGGATAAGAAACAAATGACATTTGGAAAAGTTCTATTAAAAAATTAAAATTTTATGAGAAATTAACTAAAAATTTTTTGTAATTCTGTTAAATGAGAATTCTGCTTAATTACAATTTTATTTAATTCGAATTCTTTTAAATAAAAAGTTAGTTAAAAACGATTTCTGTAAAATGAAAACTCTGTTTATTATAAATTCGGTCATCTAAAAATTTCGTTAAGTGAAAATTCTGAGTTATTTATATTCGATTGCAAACAAATTCGAAACACGAAAAGTCTATGTAGTAATGAAATTTCGTAAAATAAAAATCCTAACTAATTAATTTTAAAATTTATTCAGGCATTCCTTCTAGTTTCTATCTTTGAAATATTTGATGAAGTACAACATGTAAATAGTTATTTACGGTAAATGAATTTATTTTACAATTTTTGTACATTTGTACTTTTTGTAACTTTTGTAATTTTTACAATTTTTGTAATTTTTGTAATTTTTCTTAGGCAACTTAAAATTCCCTGTTATAAAAATCTTTGACAAACTGAAATATAATTTTGTGAAATTATACCATCATAAAAGTGATTTTAACTTTGAAATCGAGGAGTTAAAACCAATCGCAAAATATAATTCAAGGAACGAATAAATTTTATGATCACTGGATCAATAATAATCTTTCTAGATATAAACAGAAGATATTAGAAATTCTGTTGTGTAAAAAAGAAGTCATGGTCCTTAAATGTTTTGTGCGTAGACATAAAAGCATCGTTTGGTAACTAAGATCACTTAATTATCTTTTGAAAAAACAAGAAGACCATAAACAAGCTCTCATCAAGCTATTCAAGTCTTATTTACGACTACCTAATGTCTACATGTAAATTTTTTTCTTTTTCTGATAATAGAACTTTTTTAAGTTAAAAGTATGTACCTACCATTCTTTAAAAAATGAAGCTAATTATTCAAAAATTAGAAATTAAGATATTTTTGGAGTCACTATCAAATAAGATACAAAAGTCAACTGATTATAAATCTAGAAATTCCGACAAAATGTAGAATTAATTAGTTTTTTAAAGATTTGAATCTTGGTAGTTTATTCGATCTTAGAAATATAAATATATTTATTTATTTATATAAAATCCTGTAAATATAAAATTAATATGAAATCTCATAAATGTAATATTGCATAATATTCTATAATAAAATACACATAAACAGAAATAAATATAATATAAGTCTGAATGAAATATTTTATTTAGGTCAAACATTTTTTTAATGTAAAAATTTTGAAAAACTTTCGATAAGAAGCGGAAACTGGAAATTAAGAAACTATTGTACTATAATGAATAAAGATAATATGTTAAAAATTGTATCGCGATACATGATAAGATGTGACAATTTAAAAAAAAAGAAACTATTGTTCAATATAATTAAACTTAACGTGTTAAAAGTTATTTCTAAACTAGTTTTTACTTCAAAATTTGAATAATTAAAAGCAATTCTAATGAGGTGATTTCATCACATTAACAAAGAAACAAGATGAACTTCTAGATTCTAGATCAACGTTATAATTAAGGTAATCATTACTTCTCTACTAAACGCAAGAGTACTTAGATATAGTTTAAACACGAACTTTGACTCAATTAACTGTAATAGTCTAATAGTAGCAATTTAAATAACATGGCGGGAGTAAAAAAAAAGTTTAACGTTTATAATAAGTATAAAATATTCTAAAATTATGAATTCTGATTTTACTGAAATTAAAATGGTTTAAAGTTACTTTAATCGAATTCTTTTCTTAAATAATATAATATCCTTTAGGATTATTTAGGTAACTTTTAGTTTATAACAGAAATAGCAAATTAATAAAAAAATTTCTCTAATAAAATTGTACACTTTTTTCCTTGAAACAGAATTGCACTTTTTGTGATCATTTTAAAAATCAGGAATAATTAAAATTTTTCTCTGATTTTTACAAAAACAATCATTAAATATATAATTAACTTGAAATATTTTTTTCTGGAAATTGTACAAAACTGAAATTTTCAAACTTTGTGAAATTACTCTTAATGACATATTTTGACAATAAATTAGTGGATGTTAAAAATAACTTTTAGTTGCTATCTCAAGAGATTGAAACTTTAGTTTTAAATATCATTATTATATTTTAAGATATATAAAAATACAAAATACTTCGAATACAGAAAAACTGTCGAAACCCTTTAATTTTCTTCTTTTTCCTTAAAACTATCTTTTTCATTGTTTTCTGTAAATTACAATTAAAGAAATATTTTTCCCATAGTCACGGAAACTATGATTTTTCCAACTAGTGACTAAAATTGTCATTTTCTCTACTTTTTACGAAATCAACATTTGTGATGAAATAATGTTTCTCGAATAAAAATTACCATTTTCTTACCTAACAACAAAATTAATACTCCTAATATTTTCTAAAAAATTCGTCAATTAAATAAAACCAAAACAAAATACAAAAAACATATAACACAACATTAAATAAAAAAGGTCAAAAGTTGACGTTTCGCCGTACAAATCTGTAGGTCTTTTAAGAACAGATAAATTAAATTTAGATATAAAACAAATAAAAAATATAATGTCATCTTTTATACAATACAAAAGAAATAAATCATTAAAAAAACATCAATTTAAAATTTTGTGTCAACACTTATTAAAATTTCATAAAACAAAAGTTTTTTTGATATTTAAATTTTAAAACAATTTAAAAACATTAATGACACTAATTTTTCTGTCGTATAGTTGATTCAACCTCTGTTGCCAAATATCACAGAAATAGGTACCTGATCAGTTAGGTGGGCATTGAAAATAAAAAAAACTGGTTCTAAAATTGTATAAACATTTTGAACATTTGTTTATTATAATAAACATCCTTTGTCATCAAATCTTTATTACGCTATTGATTTTCTTAATTCTAGGTCTACTAATAAAAAACCTAACACAATAATTTTAAAAATTCGCCATTTTCAACTCTTAATACAGAAGAAAAAATTTACTTAATTTCATTTTCAGTTTTTAATTATTTACATAAATTAAACATGAAAATATTTTTTTTAAAACTAAAAACGTTAAATATTGTATCTGCTTGGGAAGGGGAAACTTTTTTGACAATTTTTTAAGCTTTTGAAAAAAAACTATTATACTAAATTAATATCATCATTTTGATATTTTTATTAAAATCTGCGTAGAAAATCACACATTTTTTCGCTCTTAGAACTTTCAAGGCAAGCTTTTTCAATAAACAAATTTTTTAAATATAATTTTGTATTTTAAACGGTTTACCCAATTTAGATACGCTAAAAAAGGCATTTTTTAAAGAATTTTTTTTGATAGGTTTATGTCATAAATATTTATATATAAATTGTTTCACTTAAAAAATATACTCCCGAAATCCATAAAAAAAAATTTCAATTAATTTTAGTGAGTTTCTTTCCATAAGAATAGTAGTTGCAGAAAAATAAAAAAAAAGTTGGGTTTGATGTGTTGATGAAATTTCTGAATTAAATTGTCTGAAATAAAAAAATAGAACGGTTTTAGATTCAGTGTGTTAATAGCCATAGCGCATATCATACGATTTTTGAATTTCATAAAATTGACAAAATATTTATAACATAAACCTATCAAAAATTTTTTTTACAAAAGGCCTTTTTTAGTGTATCTAAAATTGGATAGACGTCTTAATAAAAAAAAAAACTTTTTTTATTCACATTATCCGTAACTTTTCTCTCAAAATATTGATTATTTTGTTGCAAAACTGTTTGAATTTTTTCCCAAAACTAATTTTGAAAAATTTTCGAAAATTAGGCAATTTCTTAAAAATTAATTTTGAGCTAAAATTCAAATAAACTCGAGTTAGAGAGACCTTCCTAATGTTTTTCAAATTAATTCTACCAAGTTTCGTGACAAAATATTTAATATTTTAAGAGAAAAGTTACAGAAAAATTTTGCCTATACCATTGACGTCATACTTCATCAAATGCCCTTAAAGTATTTCTCAGGCAGTAAAATGTGAAAAAATCGACTTTCTTAGGATTATCTTTAAATTGTAAAAAAACTTTGTTTTATATGTGCCTTATCTGCTTAAAATTTCAGTAGCAATTACCATTAAAAATTGAGATATTCAAGTTCAAAATTTCAATTTTTTATCATTTTCTATATAAAATTGTAATTTTGAACCTGAATATCCCAATTTTCAGCGTGAAAAGCAGTACGAAAATTTCAATCAGATAGAAAGCGCACATATAAAATAACGGTTTTTCCAAATTTCACGAAAATCCTAAGAAAATCGATTTTTTCAAGTATAACTCCCGGAAAAATATCTTAATAACTTTTGAAAACTAAGTCCAACAAGGTTCGCCTTATTTTTCCTGTTATTCACAATTAAAAATGATCCAGTATACCAAGTTTCAAATCTCCATGTCAAATAGTTTGAAAGATAAAGGAGGGGGGGCTTACGTTTAAAAAAAAAGTTTTTCCTTGACAACGCTATGACCATCACCTCCAATCAAATTAGCTAAAATTTTTCCGTAATATTCACTCAAACGTACATAAGTATACCACAAATTTCAGTACTCTATAGGTGAAATAGTTTAGAAGGTAAGTGCGGGGGGCACAGTCACTTTATTTTATTTTTTGAAAAAAAGTATTGTTATTTCCTTGACAACGTTTTGACTGACAACTTCAAACATTTTCGTTATATTTTTCCTGTAATCTACACCCAAAAGTACTTATGAGTACCAAATTTCAACTTTCTAGTTCCAATAGTTTGGCCGCTAGAGAAAGGGGGGTAATAGTTTTGGAAGGCAGACAACCAAGTGAAAACATAAGACAGTTCGTGTCCAGAACTATAAAAAATACATTTGGTTATTTTTTTTTTAATACAAAAAAACCCTATAATTAATCAACATATATTAATTTTCAAGAGTCAATGATAAACAAAAAGGCGCATTTTCAATTAAAGAATCCAAGCAAATGCAGCATGATTGTAAAATGTAATGGATTCGCGTGAGGAATGTTGTGGAATTCGTAGGTAATACTCATTAGAAGGTAGACGTGCGGTTCGTATAGCCATTGCATGGCCATCTCGTTTTGTCGGCAGTGTGTACTACAGGCGTAATCACAGTGCCCCCTAGCAGTGCCAGTGCTACGATCGGTGAAGCGTTCTGGCTTCACTTATGGGAGGGGAAGAATTTTTCTAAAGGAGAGTGAGCGAGAAAGATAAGAGAATAGCGGGGAAGAAAGGGAGGAGAGAAGAGTCAGATAGCTGGCTGGCAGCTTGAGGAGCGGTCGAGGGGTTATGCGCGGTGTAGTTGGGGGTGGGGGCAGCGCGGTCTTAGGGGCCCTATCAGGCCGCCCCCGCCGCCCGCCACGTGATTGCTCCCCCGAGGCAGGCATCGCGTGTCAGGCCCCTCTTATAGGGCCCTAACCCCCTCCCCACCTGTTGCTCTTAGTGGGCCTCTTTCTTGCAAGCTGCACTCGACACACTCACTCCTCCGTGTTCAATACACCGCTTTTTCAGCGCGGGTGTCCGCGCCTTCAAACGAAATTCCATTCTTTTTTTTCAACATTGTTTCAAGCCCTTCTTTCTTTTTATATTTGTGTTTTTATGATAATAAAAATCCGATAAAGTTTTTGAAAATATCTTTTTTTTGTGAAGTTTGGAATTTATTTAGTTTTACTGTCAGTAGTTCAAAATTAGAAACATTAATTCATTAAATACCAAGATAAAACTAACCACATTAGGATCAAACTAAACTTTGGAAATAAAAAAAAGATGTACCTATTTTTTTGTTTACAATTTCCAATTGTTTAAATAAATTTGTATCGTTTCTTCTAATGAATTAATATTTTTCAAATCTTTGTATAGAGGAAGTTGGGAGTTTTTAATATTTATTCAAATAAAATACTATTAATTATTACATTGAACAAAAACGAGAATCAAAGAGTCATTGTTTAATCACCTTTTCTAGATAGTAATGTAGAAAGCAATGCAGAGAGTCGAGTCCAGGAAAAAAAGAAGTCCGCCACAAGAAAAAATTAAAAATAAAGGAATCAACTGGACATTGATTCGGCTATCGTGAACATTTTAAAATTTTAATTTTATAGATTCGTTACAAATTAGGGGAAAGTCGAGTAGCCCCGGACACCTAAGCCTTTTAGTTAATATATTTGTTTAATATTTTTGAAATTTTAATTAAATCATCTTATGACAAAAACATAACCTCTGTTCATCTTTGAAATAAATTCGATCATAAAATAAACACATTAATTGAGAGAAAAATGAGATCATACATATGAATAGTAAAATATTGGCCTCCAAAAACTTGTCGGGTGTCACCGGACAGAGAAAATAAAAGTGATTATTTAAATTGTTTAATTTGATAAAGTGCAAATCAATTGTGTCTTAAATAATGACCGTAAATTAATTTTTAGAAATAAATTAAAACATCTATTCAATAGGAACAGAAAGTCCAAATATAATAGAATTTTTATATGATGTGTACACTGAAAAAAATATTTCTGTGGAACTGCGATAATTATGATTGCAGATTGGCAATATTTTATTGCTGTTTTGGGAACTGCCATACGTATTGATGTTTTAGCCATACGGCTGTGTGAAACCGCGAGTCAAATTGTAAGGTTAGGTAAAATGGACAGTGGCGCACCGGTGCATTATGGGAAATTCGAACGTATAGTTGTCAAGCTTCTACATAACCTGTCAACCATACTCAAATGTCTAATCTCATCACAGTATTTTTTTCAGTGTAATACGAGGCACGTTTGTTAAATTGCCTAGATAATTTAAGGTTAAATTTAGAAACTACTTATTTTCAAAAAGAAGAAATGAAATAATGAATTAAAATAATGAAAAACGGAAGCTGAAGTGAATTATACACAGTTTGTTGTTTGTTTGCCCCGCTGTCCGGGGCTATCCGACTTTTCCCTATTAAAAATTTTGATATTTTAAAAACTATGAGAAAATCTGAGACGATTTTGTATAAATCATTTTTTTGTACCAGTTGTACATTGTTTATAGAATCGTTATAAAGAAATAGAAGACCGGGGTACTTTTGGTACCCGGTCACTTTTGGTCAGACTGGTAAAAATCCAGGAAATTATTTTCTAAATCCAAGTTAACCTATATTATTCAAAAGCATGTCATTTGGACTATTGAATCTGCAAAAAGGTTTTGAGCTATCTTTTTTAGATTTACTTCTAAAACTGGGATAACTCCAACAGTTTTATTTCTTAAATATTAAAAGTGGCCTTATTCTTGTCTTAAATATGATTTATAATTGATAAATTATAAGATCTATAAACAATAAATATTGGTTTGGTAAATAATAAGTATTGAATGAAATACAACTATAGATTTAATAAATGTTTTAATTTATTAAGAAAAAGTAAAATATGAAATGTTATCAGTTGTTTTTTAATTTAACACTGACTGACATAATTCCGCCTCCTACACAAAATTTAATAAGTGACCGGCTTTAGCCTGACTTACGTGACCGATTTTACCCTGAATGTATTTTTTACACTTCTGAATAAATTTAATTAAATTTTCATGAAATTAAACAAACTTGTGTTTGTTATTAAAAAAAGGATATCCAAAAGCATCTAAAAAATAACTTACCCAAATTAAAACTTAAAAATAATGTTCAACAAAATTAAAAATCCGAAGATTTACCCTGGTCCCCTTATTATTTTTTAAAAAAATTGAAAATTATTTTTTTCTGCATCAGTTGTAATTTATTAAAAAAAACCTTTATAAACAAACTAAATATTATTTGTTTATAACGATTTTATGAACAAAGTACAACAGGTGCAAAAAAATGATTCATATAAAATCTTCATCATTTTTTTTTCATAGAATCGATAGGCATAAATGGTTCTTAAAAAAATAATTTTTAACCATTTGTTTAAACAATTATTTTTAAACCCTGTGCCTACTCAAAAAATGACCGTCATAGTCTAAAATCGTATATTTGGACGCCTGGTGAGGAATGTAGGAACTTCGTTGGCAAGCGCTATAGAGTAGGCAGAAGTTAGCGAAGGCAGAGGTTTAAAGAATTGGAAATTGTAAACAAAAAAATAAGGCTAATTTTTTATTTTTTATTTTTCTATGAATCCAACGTTTAGTTTGATTCTTGGTTTGGTTAGTTCTGGCCTTATATTAATGGCATGTCTAACATTGTTGACTAAAGTATAGAGTTCTACCTTGTCCTCCAGATTTATTTTATTGATAAAAATAACTGTTTTTCAATATTATGAATAAAACAAAGATTCATGACCCACTTCATGACTATCTAAGACGATTCTCAAAATTTGAAATCGATATCGTTTTTGGTAAATTTTACAGCTGTTTCAAAATGTCGGTCCTATATTTTTTGGACGTTGTCAAGCCTAAACCAAAAACGATATCGATTTGAAATTTTGGGAATCGCTTTAGAAAGTCATAAAGTATGTCATGAATCTTTGTTTTATTCATAATTTTTTTCAGGTTAGGTGTAAAACTCGTTTTCTTTTCTTTCAGTCTGTTATACTTTTTATTAAATTTTACATGTTTCGGTCATTCACGATGACCATCTTTAGAAATTTAATGTTAAGACCTAAATATACATAAATATAAATTATTAATGAAAATATTTTACACATATTATAAACACATCTTACTTCGATTTAAACATTATTAGACTTACTTATCACAGCACATAATCACCTACATTGTTGACGTTGATAATAATGAGCGTGAACCATTGGTCCAATTATTAATATTCTTACATTAAAATATTTAAAAACAATAAAAAACAGTCTTATTTTAGTCGGCATGTTTTAATTATTTTGTCATGTCTGTGTATGTGGATCATACTATTTGTTCTACTCGCTACGTCACATCTCAGGGTTCGCTATAAGTGTAATTCACGTAACCGTTTGCAAGTTCTTATCTTGCATTACCGACTATTAAATATAATATTTTTGTAGCAGTTACTTAGTTCGTTTGTTTCACTTCTTATGTTAACAGTTTTTTTATTTTTGTTTATGTGACATCAGCGATTCCAGCTCCATAAAGTTGATTTTTCGCTACTGTTGACAAACAATAGACTCTCCGAACTCAGGTACAAATTTCCACCGACAACGCAGAAAGCCAGACGGCTCTTAAAAATCTTGTAACTCCGGAAATAATACAGATATCTACTTGAAATTTTGAAGGTATATTCTTAAATAGTTGTAGAATCGATTAAAATTATTTCCAAAAAATTAATTTTTTTGACCCGATAAATGAGAGTACCCCCTTAAGCCTCTTTTGGTCTAACAGCCATGACTTAGAGATTGATCTTAGAATGATTAGTAGGGTGACTGTTATTTTGCGAACGTTTGAATTTGTTAGGTCACCGGGCTGAATTTGCTTTAGAAAAAAATTAGCTATGCACAAGGACTACCAAATCGTTTAATATTAACCCATGCCACCGAAAGGTTCTAATATTATTGCGGTAACTCGAGTATGAGAAGGCTTGCATTTCAGTTTTGTACTGAATTTCGTACTATAAATTTGTTCACACCGAGCGCGTGTTTTTCTATATTCTAAATTTAATTTGTCTTGAACAAACTATTATTTTAAACATCTCTACCCTTTTAAATTACATCCTCAACAGTATGAAACACACTGGTGTGAAATCTGCCAACAGCAAGTTGCCCTATGGGCGGTATTTGAACAACGTATCTATGAGCCGGCACATTTCCAAAACTTCTCAGGGAACTATCATTTTCAAAGGGGCTCCAGAATTCGGAAGTAGTTGTAGTTCGTGACGGCAACCGTTTACTCTGGCTCATTAGATACAAGCATCAAAACTCCCAGGATAAAAAACGACACGAGTCTCTTCCTTCTTGGATTGCAGGGTCTAGATTCCCGACTTCCCTCTAGGAAGGTGTTTGCATTATACAATGTCGTGATGTGGCTAGTGCTTGTCCAGCAGTTAAGATCCTCTAGTACAAACTACATCTAGTAAACCCTAACGTGAGTATTCTTCTTGGCAGTTCGTCCCAGAAGATTGGCAAACTATGAGGATCGCCGGCAGCGTCCAAGCAATATCAGGGATTCATCGGAGACCCGTGATTGCGTGAATAGGTTGTTGCAGAGCGAGTCACGCCATCGGACTCCCTCGTTGTCCTGTTGCACCCTGGATTCTTGTCCGGAAGCCCTCGCTAAAGAGGAGAGAACCCTACCAAGAAGCAAGCGTGTTCATCTCCGAGGGTATTATCCCGTATGCATATACTGGCTCATAAGCAAGATTGTCGCTGGCAGGGCGGTGGGTCGGTGCTTGAGTACCGACGAGGAGTACAAGAACAAGACGAATAAGAGGCATCGGCAGCTTCAGGGCTGACTATGTAAATGAGAACGGAGAACGGATCGCCTCGGTTCAATAGACCTTCGACCCTTAGGTCCGGATAATTTGTTTACGAGTAACGCATGCGGCTCTCCTCCAAGTGCCTTGGGGTAACCTCGGCAACCATCTCTCAGGATTGTTCATCCTGCTCGGTTCGGAGGGACGTGAACGGTCGCGCGACCAGGACAGCGAATCCGCCGCTATGCGATTTACATACGATTACTGAGCAAAGTGAAGGCACGCACACCCACGCCAGCACGAACGGACCAAGGACCACGGTGCACCCAAGACCGGCCGAACCGGACCGGGGAGAGTGAGAGCTGAGAGGAGGAACCCCGAAGAACTGGGGTCGGACAGTTGGGGGGCGCGGAGGCTCTGGATTTGAGTCCCCGGGCTGTCGGGATGTCGATGAGCGGCAGTCGGCGTGGGCCGCTCGGTAGGACGCCAGCACCCTGAAGAAGCCCACACCCTTCGGGCGACCACTTGGAAACAATGCCTATACGTGTCGGTTCGGGCTTCCTTCCTGCTTCTATCACCTTTCTTTTACTTTCTATCTCGGGTCATGAAAAAGAAAACTTTCCAATTCAAGTCGAATGTTACAGATTTTACGATTGGAGCTACCCGTTTTCATGACTATTGGTGCAGGTGTGGGGCCTGAATCATTTAGACTCGATTCAAGGAGTTCAACTGTCTTTTTTTAAAAACTTATTATGGCTTCCAAAATGCACGCCTAATTATGCAGTGCGCTTGGAAGTGGGTAGATTGTCGCTTTCCTATATGGTTTTAGAGAGAACACTGACTTGGTTTAATAAAATTAGTGTGATGGATGAATCTCGGTATCCTGGGCAGTGTCTCTCTTGTCTTATAATTCTTGGGAGATTGGAACATAAAAAAGGAGTCAGAAATTGGTTCGGAGACTTAAAACATGTTTTGAAGAGTGTGGTTTGATTGATCTTTGAGAGACGGCGAGTCTTAATTCTATTGCACATCAAAAAGCGGCAATCCTCCGAGAATATGAAAAATTTTTGATTAGTAGAGACATTCAGGCACGGGTGCATTCAAATTTGGCCACACCTGCGCTTGCAGGTAGAAACCCAACAGTACTTGATTAACAGAATGAAATTAAATATAAAAAGAACATTTTCACAACTTCGGTTACTTAATAATTACTTATTGTACATTCGTATAGACAATTAAAAATTGTTGTTACCGGATAGAGAGCAATTTTGTGATAAAGTAGACGATAGTTTTCACCACTTTTTAGTCGACTGCCCATTTTTTAACGAAATTAAGATATTTTATTTTCCGGAACTTTCTGTGTGCATTGACCAGGAGTCGTTTTGGAATAGTATTTTATCAACTTCGATCGCAAAGACTGTCACATGCTTTGTGAAAATGATCTCTCGGATGTTGGAAATGAGATTTTCTCCAACTTGAACCGTTAATACAATATAGCCAATATATTGTATTAACGGTTTTTTGTTTATTTTGTTTATTGTATGGACTGTTCTGTCTAAATAAATATTTTTATTTTCATGTCCACTGAACAGAATACGTGGTTCACTTGAAAAATTTACTGCATTTGTTCACTGTGAAATTGTTAGAATAACAATTAGGTTTAAGCTCATGATGATTGGAATGGTCTCGTATTAAAAGAATATTATATGTTTGGTACCTATTATAAGAAATATTTCCTATAAAATATTCTAAAATAATAAATATTCTAAAAATATTCTCAATATTCTAAAAACTAAACATAATTGCAACCCCCTTTTTTATTATAGATACGTTGATGATACAATTTTTTGCATACACAAAAATCATATCAACCTAGTTTTAAAAAATTTCAATTTATATCATAAAAATTTACAATTCACTCACGAACTAGGTATCAATAATCAAATTAATTTTTTGGATGTCACACTCATAATAAACAATAATAAAATCATCAACAATTTGTATCAAAAACCAATGGCATCTGGTAGACTTATAAATTACTTTTCGAATCATCCAACGGAACAAAAAATTAATACAATTTATAATCTTGTAGATAGAGCCATTTTACTTTCGCATAAATTGTTTCCACAAAAATAATTTAGAAAAAATAACAAAAATTCTTGAAAACAACAACAATCCACCGATGATTATTAAGAAATATATCAATGTTCGTCTAAATTCTTTAAAATTCCGTATAACCAACAATCAAAATGTTTGTAATCCACGTTCTCTGTTATTTAAACAAATGCCGAAAGTCTGTATTCGTTACAATTATTTAGATTTTACTAAATTTTCAAAAATTTTAAAATCAGTTAACATCCAAACAATTCCAATTGGTTATAAAATTTTTAAAAATATTATTAGATTAGGTAAAGACCGTACTGATAAATGGCAAACTACTCAAATTGTTTATAACATTAAATTGTAAAAAATGTCCTGTGAAATATATTTGGGAAACCAAACATTGGTTAATAGTGCGAACTGGCGAACATAGAAGAAACAGTAAAAAAGAAAAATCAATTTTTTTCGAACATCAATCTAAATTCAATCATGAGTTCGATCGGAACAATGCGACTATTCTTGATCGTTAGTGTGATTACAAAAAACGCCTTTTCTCTAAAATGTTTAAAGAACCTTTCTTCATCGAAAAATATCATTTTTGACAAAAAGATTTTTCATGCTCAAGATGCAACTGAGTGAATAAAAAAACATATTCCTTTTCTCACATGTATTTTATTGCTTTCTCAGGAAGCAAATTTTTGTGCTTATATGAAAGCAAAGTGTTTATGAAATGAACATAATTTTAACCTAAATTTATTTTTTTCTTGATCATTGTATTTTATATTAATTAACCTACATTCCTGAGTTTTTGTTTTAATTTTTGATCATTTTTCTCTAAATTGTTGTAGGTAAAAGGCAACAAAAGAAAAATTTGCAGATTTTTCTGTGTTTTTTCATTATTTTCCTTTCATATAATTAACATTATTTTACTTACAATCTTGAAAGTTATATCCCCTTGTTAGCTATAAAATTGTCTTTGTCATACTTTTTTTTTCTTTTTTAGTAAAGATTTTTTTTCCCCGAGTAATTCTACAATTTCTAGAGGCGCCAGGATTTAATGAATGGATAGTAGACATTTAGAATCTGAAGAAAAAATTGTAGACTTGGACTTTATTGCCGAGAGGGGAACAAACAATGGAATCGTTGCGTTTTCTCGTATCATACACATTTACTTGTAACTTCAGAATCAGTAAAGATATTTCAGTTTTGTTTGGTTTATTTTTAAGTTCAAAGTTCAGGGTTTCATTTAGCTTAATTTTAAAATTCGCTTACTAATTTTCTAGAAAATGCAGTTTACCAAACTTTAACAATGAAAATTTACTGAAGACGAAAAACTCACCTGTGTTCATTACTTTAAATCTCTGTTTCTATTATTCAAAAACAGCTTCAAAATAAGATTGAATACCCTTCTAATTGAATTCAAGAAATACTTGTATTTGATCCGTAAATCTTAACATTAACATTATTGAACATTATTGTTTTTCATACTTTCTACCATCTAAAAATCTATATAAAGTATTGTAATGCGAAATTTTTTTGTAAATTTTATGTACCCCATAATGGTCCCAAGTGACTGCGGGGATGAAAACTTAAATAAATAAATAAATAAAATAAAAGATCATTTGACGGCAAATTTCCTAAGCTTCTAATGGTTTATAAAAAAATTCAATTCGATAATTTTTAATAGAGTTATCAGAATTTAAAGGTAGTCATTTGGAAGCATGCAAAAATACCGCATATTTATTGTTTTCAGGATCCCTTTACAAGAGATCTTTAATTTTAAAGATTTTAAAATTGTCAAAAGATAATTTACTTTACATCACGTTAAAACTAGTTTACTCTCAATTTTAAAATTCAGTTTCCATTAAAATAAGAAGTTTAACTTTTTGAGAATGGAAAATAAACATACTGAGAAACTTCTAATATTACAGTATTTGCTTTTTTGAATTTCTATATTTGTAATAAAACGTAAGATTTTAGGGATCATCGAGGTACGATTATAATAGTTATTATTTGAGGTTAGAATTTAGCTTAAATGTAAAAAAACGGTATTCACTTTTAACACATTTTGATACTTTTATTCTTAAACCTGGTATTTTTCATTTCGTAACTTATAAAAAAGTATAAGAAGCTGTATTATTTTTGATACTAACCTCTCTGAAATTGGAGACATTATGCATTTTTGCAACTAGGATTTATGACATGCCTAAAACTTTATTAAAATATTTCTACGACAGATTTTCGTCAATACCACTCTAGATATTGAGAATACTTGTACATTTACATATATCAAAGACGGATTTGCATCTGTATCTCTGAGCTGTTAAATACTGCCATCTTTCTTTTTGTTGCGCACGCACCCTCTGTTTCCAACACAAGTTTTATAATCCTTGAAATTCTTTATTTTCATCTCTCTAAAATTCTTTAGAAGTAATATAATTATGTGTTTTATAAAGTATAACACTTTCACTACTTCTTATCCAAAAGTGAACTGTTGCGTCTAAAACGCCTTTTCATAAACAATGTACGAGTTTTTATAACCACATCTCGATTATCCCTAAATTCTTAAATTTTATTGTATACATAATAATAAGCAATAAGTACATATTATAATCAAAATTGTCTCAGTACAAGATCCTTCAAATCTTACATGGTAAATTTACATAAGTTGTCAACTATCCGATATAGTTATACAAGATAATATTTTACATAAGTTATAAACTACCCTATATAATTATACAGACTATATAATCATCCCTCTAAAGACAATGTCCCTATTACAAGCTACTTCCTCTCTTGCGTTTAGTTACACCCTATTTTCTCGTATATCTCTTGTGACCCTCATCTGTACAATCCCCTAAATTCTAATTTAAAATTTTCACAAGATTTATTATTTAAAAATTATATATAGTCCTAGTTAAACTTCTTTTACCAAAAAAATATATATGCCAATATTGCAAGATAACAAGTTTCAAGATGCCAAATTTTAAAAGATATTTTTATATATTTTTTATAACACAAGTTATTAAATAAAATTCTAGAATGTTTTTGTAACTAAAAGTATTGAAAAATCAAAAAACACACAATCCTTTTTTAAAGTTTCGATAGCTCTGCTGTCCCCTTCAGAAACTGTAATATTTATTAAATTTTTTTATAAAAAACACAAAAACAAATTTCTCGGGTTTTGTAAACATTATGTCTTTATTTTTATTCAAAATTTTTTTGTTTCATCTAATTGTTTCAATAAGATTCTGGTTTGAGTATCAAGATGTTAGTTAAGACATTTTTTGTAACGTAAAGAAAAGTCATGCAGTAATTTTTGTCTAAATTCATTAGTTATGTCATCATCAATTCATCATAATCATTAAAAGAGAAAAAAGCATTTAGTAGATTTAATATAATCAATAAGAGTATTGCAAGAAACATCCTTATTAAATTTAAATTTATCACCTAGAGACATAATAGTAGTAACAACATTGTCTGGAATATCAGCATTGGAGATATTCTTAAACCAGTTTCGTTGAACAGAGATATCGTTAAAATTTTATTTATTTTCTATAAATTCAAATTTATTGGATAACTTGCTATTCAACATAGTAGTGTAGTTAAAATTCAAAACCATATTTATTTCAAAAATCTGAATAATAACAGAAAAAGAATTTGTTAGAACTAGTTTTTGAGCATCAAGTTTTTTTCCAAAAACTCAAGATGAATGCAATTGTCCTAAATAATGATATTGAAAAGATTTATCTTGATTAAATTCACAAAGTAGTTCATCTTTTTGTTTCCAGTTTTACTATGAAAAGTGAAGTACATATTTCAAACCTAAAGAGATTGAGTCGATATGTCTCGGAGTTAGTTCATAAGTTCGGCACTGAAGTAAAAAACGATGTTGTGCCGAGCAGTTGCTTATGTTTTGTTAATGTTGATCCAAGTCTTTACACATTTTCTTTGGTAGCCATTTGAACAAAATAAAAGGATGTTTCTCACATTCGCATGATTGTGATTTTTATTTTATGTTTAGAATCTTATTTTGTTATTCCGCTGTGTTACTTTTGGCAAATTTTGAAGCTGATTCTTAAAAAATTGGTCATCGGGAATATTTGATATAAATTACTGTAAATCATTTTCTTCACGAAGAGAAGTGAAAAAAAAAGGTATTAAATGCAGTTAAATAACACTCGTAAATAATTTTCTTCGACAGAGGAATGACGGCCTTGGTCGCGAACCAACGATTGTTTTTGAGCAGCATGAATAACCGAATGTTCCCTGATGCCCGAGGGTGGAATATTGGAATTGCGAATAATTACTCTATCGCAACCACTGCGATTCTGACAAGGGAATCGCTTGACGTGGGCACGCGCAAACGTAAATTTCTCGACAACCACTCGAAAATATATAGAAATTTCAAATCCGACACAAGAACGATATATTCAGGTATTGGAATCAAACGTACGAATTAATCGAAACATATTAGTAGTCACTGAATATGGAATTGTATATCATTTACAAATAAAACCATATTTTCGAAATCAATTCCATTTGTAAAATGAGTGTGTGTGTGTCTGTGTTAAAATTTCCAGAATTACAATCACAAAAAACAATTCTGTGATGGATTGACAATTAGTCCAAAAATGAATTATCAACCGATATCCACGATCAACTAAAATTAAACCCTATTTGGAATCATTTATTGCAGAAATCATGATGTCAAAAGAACATTTTTAAAAAAGATTAAATTACCAAAACCAAATGAAAAATGAATGGAATTATCAGAAGCAATTTGTAAAAAAAAAGATGAAACAACAGTGTGCAATATAATTTGCATTTTTCTAATTTACGTCAGTCTTTCAAAAAAATTTCACACTCTGCATCTGTTCTTGCATGAAAAATATTGGGTTATGCTCCAGATTTCCTTTAGGCTCATACCATAATGTACATGAAACGAAATTTACGATTGCAAATGGTCGACTCACAGGTGTAGCCTGTGGGTGCGTTTATATTTTTTTTAGATGTAATTAAATGGCATTCGACGAACACCATTATTTATGTACTTTGCTTGTACTTTGCTTTATTATTCTTTGAAACAGGTGCGAGTGACTTTATTATTTAAGTATCTGAAATGAAGCTCGCAAAAAGCTTTCGGTTGCAATATTTTTACAATTTCTTCTTTTTCTGCATAATTAAAAATAAATTATAAAATTAAACATGACCTTTTGATAATGAGCTTTTGAAAAGAGAAAAAGTTGTCAGTGAACTGGATATTATTACAAAAGCATAATTAAATTGTAAAACTTTGATAATAAAAGATGTGTATTATTATAAAATAAAAACAATATACTTTCAACCTGTTATTGTCTGAAAATAATAACTTCAAACCACAATATCTGTTTAATAATATAAATGTGTAATGAACTAACTTGGGGCTTGAATTTTATCATTTCACGGTCCGTTAATTATGGAATTTAGAATGTTATAAAGTATAGGGAATAATTAAATTCGTAAGCTTTTTGCCTATTTAATATAAGTAATGAATTTTAAGGTGTGTTATTCTTAGAAATGGAGTATTTTCCATATAGATTGAATTTCAATTTTGAAATATGAATGTTATTTACTTAAATTTACAGGTACTATTTATAAATTTCAAATAACATTATATTGAATTTTTTGATAATTTTTTGTAATAATAAAACTTGTAATTTTTATAACATTTGTTTAACAAATTTCAGGTGAAAAAGTTCTCGAGAAAATTTTAATCATGTAAAAACTTGTTACGACAAAGTTTTTCCATTATCCTTAAGGAAGTTTTTCACGAAAATTGAAATAAATCTGATAAAAAATAAATAGAGAAAATTAGAGAGCCAATGATGTCAACAAGAGTATTTAAATTAAAAAAACAAGTTTATTAATATTCAATAATAACTAACTTGTAATTTTGATACCATGCGTTATCCAACTCTTAAATCTAAAAGTTCTCGACAAAAGTTTAATCATGTAAAAGCTTGTTGTGACAAAGTTTTTTCTCTATTCTTAAGGAAGTTTTTCTCAAAAATTAAAATAAATCCGCTAAAAAATAAATGGAGAAAATTGGAGAACCAATGAAGCCAACAAAAAAGACTTCATTTTAATTAATATTAGAAAATAACTTGTGATTTTGATAACATGCGTTTTCAAACTTTAAGATCAAAAAGTTCTCGAGAAAACTTTAATGCTTTAGAAACTTTTTTCAACCATTCCTTTATCAATAAAGATGTTTTTCACAAAGTTTTAAATTAATCCATAAAGAATCCAATAAAAATTAAATAGAGAAAAGTTGAAGGCCAGTAAATTCGATAAGCGCAATTAAATAATAAAAGCTTTATATTAATTACTAATAAATAATATCGAACTTGTAATTTTAACCATTTCAACTTTCAGATAAAAAAATTATCGAAGAAATTTGCAGGCTATACAAAGACTTTTCGTGACAAAGTTTTTCCTTCATTCTTATTGAAGTTTTTCCCAAAATTTGAAATTAATCCGCTAAAAAATAATTGGAGAAAATTAAAATTTTGTTTCACAGTATATTTGGTTTACAAAAAAATCTCTAAAAGCATAATTTGCTGAATTATTTTTGATTTTACATACTGTTTACTTCCTACTTCCTTGTATTAATACACACTTTTTCCAATTCATACGGGGAAGTGAAGATAAATAAAAAATCAATTTTTAATCTTAACCTTTCTGTTACGATACTATCACGGGCATTCGCTTTCCATTCTGACCTTATCTCTCAACTCATCACGGTAAGTCGAGAATTCCAGTTATCTTGTCAGTTAATCTTTCGTATTTAAAATATATAATTGCACATTACTGTGAGTCTTTCATTGCCTCCGTGTTTGATTTTTACTTACAGACGAAAATAAATAATAATGGCTTCCATCAAAAGTGTTACTCATCTTCATGCATAAAAAATTGGCCATTTTTTGAATTGAAAATAATAAATTTTAATGACCGATATAAAGTACGTGTCAATAAAAATGGAAGCTAATGAAATTAATTTTCTAAACTGTACGCTGAAAAAATGAACATAACCTG
Source organism: Ganaspis brasiliensis (assembly GCA_037103525.1). NCBI lineage: Eukaryota > Metazoa > Arthropoda > Insecta > Hymenoptera > Figitidae > Ganaspis > Ganaspis brasiliensis. The sequence goes on from JAZKLR010000303.1 coordinate 728,542, forward strand.
TTAACTAAACAGTACCAAATGAAGTGTAATCTCGTATTCGACTTTTTACTAAGTAGAAAGCTACTTTAATTTTTTTTTCTCTGCCGTGTGCATTAATCACAAAACAATTTAGATGATAAATCTGAAAATTATTGGATAAATTAAAAATGTTATAGAGGCAAATCGGCTTGATAAATGTGAGCAGTGTTTTGCTGAAGAGCAGATCGGCCATGTAAGCGCTGCCGCCATCTTGTAATTATGGATCAAGAAGGCATCACTTTAATGAGCCGCAGGGCGGACGAGCAATATAAGAGCGGACCGCGACGAGCAAGAGCAAAACTCGTAATGCAAAAGCCAACGGGTATATAGAAAGAAAAAGGCATGTGCGAGCAAAATATTTCATACGAGGGGCAAAGAGAAGACGAGAAGAGATAGAGAAAACGTCAGAGGGCTATAAGAACAAGGACAGAGAGTCTGATAAATAGAGAGGGGAAACATCAAGAAATAAACGTATAAACATTTCATAGATTTCGAGATTTTTTTTTTTATTTACGAATGAATTATCTTTTCAACGAGAAAGTAATCATGATAACAGAATCTAATTTAAGGCTTGTATTAAAGTAAAATATAACCTGAAAACTTTATCTTGGACTGATGTGACAAATGTTGGTCACAATGAGAAAAAAATTTGTTTTAAACAAACATATAATATGTTTGATTTAAACTTATTTAAACTTATTTTCACTCAGGGTCGGATTGGGAATTAAAAGCGGCCCGGGAAAAATATTCAAAGCGGCCCCTTTCTATATAATTGAAAATTTTTATTAACATTTAAAACTAAAATATAAAAATATTAAATTATTAAATTATTTTATTTAAACTTATCAATAATTTAATTATTTGGAATTTCTTGAACAGTAGCATTCTCTACTGCCATTTGTACGAAAGCAGCAGTAATTTCTTAGTTTAATGAACACCTCAATCTGGTTTTAACCAATTTTAAAGGACAAAAAATGGACAACTTCTATTAAACAAATATAATAAAAAAATTTTGAGAGAATTTCCTGTCTTTAAAAATTCCTCTGAATGTATTCCTATCTACCTTAACCCCTTCAGAATCAAAAACAACCCTTTAAAATCATTCCCTGATCTTCAATCAAGAAATGGACAATTTTTATTAAATAAATATAATAAAAAGTTTTTTAGCGAATTCCCCGGCTTTAAAAATCGCTCAGAATGAATTTCTATCTACTTTGCCCCCTTTAGCATAAAAAAAGTCGGCTTTCATTCACCTGAAAATCATTTTTTCAATATTTGAATACCCAATTACTTTCTTTAATTTACAATTATTTTCTTCAAATCTCAATTATTTTCTTCAAATCTCAATTATTTTCTTCTATTCACAATTATTTAAATTAATTTTTAATCATGTTTTTCAATTTTCAAATATTCTCTTTAATATTCAATAATTTTCGGCTTCTTTCAATATTTTTATCAATTTTCAATTGTTATCTTCAATATTCAATAATTCTCATTTTTTCAATTGTTTTTCCAGTTTTCAACTATTTTCTTCAATTTTCAAATATTTTCGGTTTTTTTCAATTATTCTTTTCAGTTTTCAAATATTCTCGTTTTTTCAATTATTTTTTCAGTTTTCAATTATTTTCTTAGATTTTCAAATATTGTCGGTTTTTCAATTATTTCTTTTCAGTTTTTAATTACTTTTTCAGTTTTCAAATATTCTCATTTTTTCAATTATTTTTCAGTTTTCAATTATTTACTTGAATTTTTAATTATTTCAGTCAATATTCAATAATTCTCGATTTTTTTTCAATTATTTTTTCAATTTTCACTTGTTTCCTTCAATAGGCAATTATTATCCAAGAATTTCAATCCAGTTCAATTTTTTATAATCCAATTAAATTTACAATTATTTTCTACAATTACTACAGTAATTTTCTTTCAATTTTTATTCATAGTTATTTCTGTTCTAAATTTTAATTTACATTCTTAACTTTTAAGATAATTCTGTTAAAATGTAAACTTTTTAATGTTGCAATTTTTCGAATTTTTTGCAATTGTCCTTCATTTTCGTCTTTTTTCAATTATTTTCTTTCATATTATTCAATTATTAATCATTTTCTTGAAATTTCAATTCAGTTCTTTAATTCTTTAATTATTTGTATCCAATCACAATTCTTGTCTTTTATTGATACTTTTTTTCATTTTCAATTATTCTCTCAATTTGGAAGTATTTTCTTCAAATTTTAATAAAGTTTAATTTTTCAAAAAGCAATTAAACTTTCAATTGTTTCTAGAACTATTCCTATCATTTTCTTTCTTTTTTAGTTTTTTTTTAATTTCATGTTTACTCTCTAAATTTCTTAGAGTGAATATTTCACTCTAATTTAGGAGTGAGATGTACATTCACTCCAGATAGAGTGAAAGTTCACTCTAAAAGAGTGAAATCGCTCACTCTAATGGAAAGAGTGCAGAAATTCACTCCAGTGGTTGGAGTGAATATTCACTCCAAGACTTAGAGTGAAACTTTCACTCTGTTTTGAGTGAACGTAAGCACGTATAACTTATAACGGCAGTTCGTAAGTTTTGTACCAACGAGCGTATAGCATAGTGGTTAGAGCGTTGGGCTTTAGGCCTGGGGGTCGCACGTTCGAGACCCCTCAGCGTCAAATATTTTAATTATATAAGTTTAGCGTTAGTATTAAGTTGTATGTTTTATTTGTAAATATAATATAATAAAATGTTATAAAATAATATAAATAACAAATATCCTTGAGACTAAATAAATACGAAAATACCACAGTACTGACAGAAAGTTATTCAAGAGATTCAATATTTATTTTTATTTATTTTTTTTATTTTTCAAAAATAAGATATTATTCCTTTAAAGTTATGTTATGCAAATTTCCAAAAGCTTTAATTTACCCAATCTAAAATTGGAGTGGGAAATTTGATCTAAGAGGAATGAGCCGCCATTTTAAATCAGCTGAAAAATTCACTCTAATTAGAGTGAACTCGTCACTCTATCTATAGAGTGAATAAATTCGCTCTTTCAATGAGTGAACATTCACTCCATATGGAGTGGCTCAATTTTCACTCTTGCCTGGAGTGAAATCTCACTCTTTAAGAGTGAGGTTTCACTCTAAGAAATTTAGAGAGATATCTTTTTCTGTTTAAAATTATTTCTGTCAGTTTTTAATTTAATAATCTTGCCATGTTTAGAATTTTTTCCAATTGGCAATTATTTTCTTCAATATTTAATAATTCTCGGCTTTTTTCGATGATTTTTTCAATTAACAATATTTTTCTTGAACTTTCAATTCAATTTTTCAACTATTCTCTTAAATTCACAATTATTATTTTCTTTAATTTTGAATTTTTTTCTTCAATTTTCAACTATTTCTTCTAATTTGAAATTATTTTCTTCGATTTTCAATCAACTTTAACTTTTTGAAATCCCATTCAATTTTCAATTATTTGTTATAATTATTCCTACAGTTTTCTTCAGTTTTTAATTGTCAATTATTTTCTTAAATATTCACCAATCCTGGTCTTTTTCACTCTTTTATACTATTTATTTATTTATTAATATAGTAATTTGTAAATTATTTATTATCAATAATTTTTTTGAAATCTCAATTTAACTCCTTAATTACTCAATTTTTCTGTCTAATTCACAATTATTTTCTTCATTTTTTAATTATTTTGGCATTTTTTAATATTATTTTCTTCTTATCAATTTGTGATTATTTCTTCAAATTTCAATCCAGGTCAATTTTTTAAAATTAAAATTTTTTCAATTATTATTATTTCTGTAATTTTTTTCCTTTTTTAATTTCCAATTGTTTTTTTAAAATATTATATTTGTTCTTTAATTTTTTAAATTATTTTTGTCAATTGTCGATTTATTAATCTTGTCATTATTCCAATTTTTTTCATTTGTCAATTATTTTCGTCATTTTTTAGTTATTTTGGGTCGATATTATCAACTCGAGAACATTTTTGGATGGTCAAGAGATTTTGAGATCAATATCAATATTGCTCAAATATGATATCGTCTTGATATCGTAAAGCACTAAGAAATAATGGTCAAGAGAACAAAATAATTTAAAAAGTTAAAGATTAGTTATAAAATTTTTTGAGAATTATTGAGGATTGAAAAAATTGAAGGAAATAATTGAAAATTGAGGAATGTAATGGAAATTTAAAAAATGTAATTAAAAATTGAAAGAAGTAATTGAAAAAGTCTAGAATTCTTGAATATAGAAAAAAATAATAATTGAAAACTGAAGAATGGAATTGAAAATTGAAGAATGGAATTGAAAGTTGAAGATAATAATAAATAAGAATTGTAAAAAATAGTTGTAGAATTGAACAATTTAATTGAAATTCTACAATTTCTGTGATTGAAAAGAACATAGAAAGAAGCCGAAAATGATTGAATGTTGTAAAATTAATTGAAAATAGAAAAGAGTAATTGAAAGTTAAATGAAATTTAATTACATAAATTAAATTATTAATTAGACCTACAAAAATACCGGCCCGCCTGGCGGCGGCCCACCGGGATTTTTCCCGGTATCCTGAATGGCCAATCCGGGCCTGTTTTCACTTTGTTATACAGTCAAACATAATTAAGTTTAATTTAAATAAACTTTTTGGTTGATCTTCTTTGTTTGATTTATATTCTATTATATATTATTCTTCATAGTTTGAGGTTATTTCAAGAGTCAATTTGTAAACTGTTAAAAACTGAAGAAAATTACATTTTTCATTAATTGCACACAATTGTAGAAATGAGAAACTATAAATTACTTAAACTCACAAGAAACATCTACTAAAAGGAAAAGAATTTTTAGTAATCTCACTTATGCACCAAAGTTTCAATCTCTTAAATTATCTGCCAATTTTTAGATAAAATAATAACACTACTACATTTAAATAATCGATTTAATAGAAACACAGCCATGATATAATCAGTTTTTTTTTCAAAACTTCGATAAACACGAACAATAACTGGAAACCACGCGTTTTTTCAGAAAAAGAAACAACTGACGTTGGAACAGTGACGCCATATTGAATGCGCAAAGACCTCTGCGCATTCAATATGTTTGAATCAAACATAGAATATATTTTTTTCAAATATATAGACTTTAAACACAAGTTAAGTTTAAAATTAATAAAATTTAGTTTTTAATCAACCAAGTCGAAAATTATTTTCAAACATATAATTTATTTTAAACAAAAATTAAGATATTCCTTATATATTTAAATTAAACTTGAAAACATTATTCATTCAATCAAAATCATTCAAACAAATATACTTATATTTAAGTCAAGAAAATATTTTTTTCAGTGCAAAGGAAAAATTCTAGATGCATTCTTTTCACAAAAAGTGAACTTGTAGAGAAAAGTATACATCGGTAAAGTATAAAATAATAATTTTGATCACTTTATATCGCTGTAAAATTTTAATAATATTGTTATTTTTTGTACTTAATTTTTTATTGTTTTCTTAATCAACTTTTCGATTACGCTTGATTTGGATTTACTAGATTGTGTTAACGATATCTTTAACTGATTTAAATATCTTGCGCTGTTCATATTCCGTTCCGCTATTCAATAATGGTTCTCTTTTCGAGGGATAGAAGACAGGAAAAACAGTTATTTTATAGGTTGTTTTATTTTTCTTTTACTTCCGAGTTTTTTATTAAGATTCCAACGTTTCGAAAATTTCTGTTTAATAAATATTTGGTGTCATTTTTAACTATTAATTATTCTTACTGAATTAGTAATTTGCTACTTATTTTAAACTAATAACTAACAGAGAAAAATTGTTTATTTTACTATTCAATTAGTAATATTTTACTAATTTAGACTTTGAGAGAATAGAGAATTGTTCATGCTTGATTTTTCGTTTACTCAGTATTTGTCACAGAATTCTAAGACCAGTTTTTAGGTTATGTATTACTTTAACATGAGTCTTAAGAAAATCTACTAAAATGCAACCTATATTTTAATTAGTAAAATTTCAGTTGATTTTATTCAGTAGCTAATTTTTAAATTGAAATTTCACTAATTCACGGTAAAAATTAGTACAAAATTACAAATTACTGCAAAATCAATTAAGATCAATTAAAATTATAACAAATTGGCAAAATAATAATTAGAATCTTAAAATAAAAAATCTCATCGAAAACCATGAAATAAATTATTAAAATTTTTTTAACTCAAACTTTGGTTCAGTTTTGTTAAATGTATTTCCATATGCGTATTAAAATAGTTTAGAACCATATTATACAGGGGGTTTTTCTTACTTCAAGAAAAAAAATATTTATCAAACTTTCTAATCTAGAAAGTACATAAAATTAAAATTTTAAAAAGCATTGCTTTTTACGAGGCCTTTTATGACATACATGTCATTAAATATAAATAAAAGACAACTTAATATTCTATTTTTACGTTTATTACGTAGGTGTCTCTTAAAAAATTAAGGCATATCATGTCTTTGCCTTAAAATTTAGAAATCATCCAACTTTTTTCAATACTAATATTGTAATTTATACACGCTTTATATTTTGCCGGAAATAGAACCTAAAATATTGTATTTAATAACTTACGAATTAATGACCTCAACAGAAAAGAATATTTATTTTGGGCTCGGAACTTTATGTAGTAAACAATCTTTTTATCTTGATAACTAGAGGCTTTTGGTGTCGTTAATTACGAATCTAAGATCATAGTTTTTAAAATTCAAAATGGCGAATCAATTATGGCGATCGAAATCTAAAAAAGCGAATTGAATTTTTAAAGGAGTTATCTAGAGGTTTTTGGATTTTCTGACTATATTTCTCTGAAGTTATATTTTTGAAATTCAAAATAAGCGGACCTGTTATGATGGACAAAATTAAAAAAATTGTTAGTTCTCAATTTCGAAAATCTGGGTTTAGATTTCTTATTAACAACCCAATAAACCTCTAGATAATAAGCCTCATAAAAATTCAATAAATTTTGTTTTTAATTCGACCGTCATTTTGATTTTTGAAAATATGTTTTCAGATTTGTAATTAGCTTCCCCATAAACTCCTGGATTTATGGCACGTATTTGTTCCATTATAATTTTTAAAAATTAAGCCGAGCGTGCAAGAGGGATCTAACCGTAAAAATGTAAGTTGCGAAAAAAATGAAATTGCATTATTTTACTAGCACTTATTTAAGATGTTTCAAATGATATTAAAACAATTTTGATATTTGCTTCATTTTATGATAAAAAATTGCAAAAGATTTTTTTACAGTAGAAGAGGGATCTAAGTGCAATCATCACTTAGATCCTTCTTTCCCAATACTAAAAAAGTGTCTTTATTTAAAAGACATCGTATAGGTATAAGTATTCATTTGTAAATCTTTTTTTATTAATATACAATGTATGTAAGGTGATTTTATAAAATAACGAATCAGACACAAAGGTTTTAAAAAAAAGCGTTAACATTTTTTTTATTGAATTATGAATTTTTTACAAATTTGTTTTCTTTTATAATTTTTATAACCTGTAAATTCAACCTAATATATAAAAAAACTCGTGTTCCTTGCTTCAAACAAAATATCCCTTTTCCGTGATAGGATTATTTACATTATTATAGAAACTTAATTTTTCTTCCTTTGGTTTTTCATTTCGGGTTTTATATGCTTTTACTCAATTTTGAAGTTTTTTTTTCTTCTCTTATCTTTCCATAATCAAAGATTTTTTCTTTTTCTAGTATATTTTATAATTTCATTACGCCGATTCATTTTTAACCTGATCTTAAAAGAGGTGCATCATTATATTCCGTAAGTCCCAAATGACAAAATTCTCATTTGACCGAAATTCATTTGGCCTAATTCTTATTTGGTCTAATTCTTATTTGGTCTAATTCTTATTTATCCTAATTCTTACCTGGCCTAAATTTCATTTAGCCTAACTCTTATTTGACCTAATTCTTATTTATCTTATTTTACTGAATTTTTGGTTAACCTAAGCTTTATTTGGCCTAAATCTTATTTATCCTAATTCTTATTAAACCTAAATCTTAATTTTTCCTGATTCTTATTTGGCTAAATTCTTAGTTAGCCTAATTTTTATTTAACCTAACTCTTGTTTGGCCAAAATCATATTTGACATAATTTTTCTATTGAAACTTTTTTTGACAATAAAAAAATTAAGTTAAATAAGAACTAGGCCAAATAAGATTTAGACTTAATAAGGTAATTTGATTTAGGTTAAATAAAAATTAGGTTAAATAAGAATTAGTCGAAATAAGAAAAAACTAACTTAGATTTCTTTTCCTCACGCGACTTCAATAGCATTATTATAATTTTGTAATTAACAAAACTTTTTGTATAACTTTTCTAGCTCTTGATAAAGGAAATTATTCAAATTTCCTAAACGTCGAAATTAAAGAACTGACCGCTTGCCAGAAAATGTCATTATTTCATTTATTGAATTATTTACTCAGACGTGAAACATATTATTATTATAACGTTGCATCCTGAGTTAGATGTGAAGGGATGGGAATTTTACCACTTTTTGGATAAACATCATCCACTTTTTCAAACGTTCCTAATTTTTTTTCATCCTCGTGAATAAATAAAGCAGTAGATAATGAAATAACAAGTGTTTTATAAAGTTTCCTCCAGTTCTAGAATTACATTTACGCTGAAAAAAAAACTATTTAAAATTTGCCTGAGTTTTAAGCAATATTTACTTTTTCACTCAAGCCATGCAAACAAATTAAAAACTGTTGTAAAATCAGGTAATTTTAATGTTTTTTCTAAAATGGTTTTTTTTGTGCAGTCTTAAAAGTTACAAGAATTTCCAACACAAATATAGAGAAAACCACGTAAAAAAGAAACAAAATGTAACTTTTAGGTTCTTGACTATCGAGAATTTGTATCGTCTGTGAAAACAAAATATTGATCTTGTATTGTTTTAACCAAGATTCTTGAAAAATTCGTGTCAATATGATTTTGACGCAAAACATTTTTGAAGATTGTTATATTATACAAATTATAGGTAAATCATTATCTTGTACAATTGATAAAATTAAAAAGATTTGGACTTTAATTCATTCAATTAATCAGTCAAATTGATAATACCTTTTCAATTTATTTATTTAAATCAAATATTTATATATTATATCCTAAAAATCTTTAATTTTAGCAATTGTACAAAATAACATTTTACTTAATTTGCACAATATAACAATCTTCAAAAAAGTTTTGCTTTAAAATTGTGCTGACTCAAAAATTTCTTTTGAGTATAGATTTATTTATTTAGCTTAATTTTTAGATTTTATAAGGTAGCATATTTTCCTATGTAGCAAATAATTCCTAATATTTAAAGCTTTTAAATAAATTTTTATATTCTGCCTATATTTATTTTAAAATATTACAACACAACCTGAAATTTATAAGAAAATAAAAATTGTCATAACCCCACATGATAGTTAAATGATTTGTAAACAATTAATTGCCAAGTTGCTAGCTTGGTGAGTTACGCCAATCTTTATTTTCTTAATACCAATTATGGGAAAGAAATTTTATATAAAAAATGAACTCTTTTTTGAGATTAATTATTTTCTTTCTTATGAAGTTTCCTAAGTTGAGACACTTTTTCTAAAATATAATCCAAATTATATATTTTCTTTCAGTAAATTTGTATTTTAAATATTAATCAGCAGCAACTAACTTTATTTTTCAACATACTTATTTTAATATAAATACTACTCTTAACAGTAAATATTTAAGCTAAAATAATTTTTTTTCTAATTAAAAAATCGTTTACAAATATTTTTAAACTACTATTTTGTTGAAATGATTAAAAATTTATGGAAAAAGAAACAATAACGACTTTGGATGCATTTATTGTATCTATTACACGGAAAAAATTATTTCAGTATATTTTACACAACTAATTTAGGAACAGCCGACGCAGAGAAGAAGTTAGTATTATTTAAATCAGACTCATTTATAAAACCTGAAGGGGAGTTTCAGGAAAATGTAAAGAAAATATCCGTATAATTTAAAAAAATAGGTAATTTAAATTTTGCTTTATCTGGTCAGACGTATTACTACAAGAGTTCTGTAATATGTGTTGCCTAAAGCACCCTTGACCGTGCGGCTCTACCTATACGTCAAATCAATTTCTCTTAAATAAAATCAATTGTTTAAAGTTTTGTTATTAAAATTTCAATAATTATACCTATAGGTTAAGTATTGTCAATAATTGTGTTTTTTTTAATAAAAATTCAATTAACTGCCTTATTCTGTGCGACCACGCGGCCTACAAGTATCACGTGACATTATACAACGTGATATAGAATATTAAAGAACTGTTATGGAACTGTTACGGCAGAAATCATAGTGCAAATTCAAACAGTCTCAAACATAGTTTGTACTAAATATTTTCAACATTTTGTCATAAATTGTTCTGTATGAAATACAAAACGCTTTAACACTAACATCTATTTCAAAAATTACAGAACTATTTACAGTTACTCCTAAAATGTTCCGCTTTAAATAATGAAAGTTTCTGAGATTATAAAAAACTTCGTTCTGGAATCTTGTATATCCGCAACTCCTATATTAGTTCTGCAAAATATACTGAAATAATTTTTTCCGTGTACATTAATTACAAATTTTTTATTATCTGAATCAAGATTAGTCAAGTCTTGAACAATTGAATATTCAATAATCTTGGGTTAACAAACTTCTCGATATTTCGAGATATCTGAAACAGATCCAAGATAATCTTGTCTTGAAGTGCATCACTATTTTTGACTTAAAAAAAAAATTGTTCTCTTTTAAAAAGTTGTTAAATTAACACTTGTCTAATTATCGTTGTAACAAGTGTATAAGGTATTTTTACAGAACAACGTCTTATCGAAAGCCCGGGGACTTGGAAGAGGTTAAAGGCGGTTCTGTTGAAAGTATGTGAGGAGAGGGGCAATACTGAGGACAACGTGTGGTGGCGGGGGGCATCACTGGAATTGTACTGGAGGGAGGGATTCATGGATTCAATTGCAATAAAAGCAATAAACCGATTATCTTGGACGTTGAGTGTAGGAAGAAGGAGAACGGGTACTGGTAGGTCGAGCCATCGCACGAGTTACGTACCAAGAATCTGCCACGGGCGTGGCTACATCAACGAGTACGCACTCCACAGCTTCTTCCTTTTCTCTTTCCTTTTTCTTCTCTTCTTCGTCACAATTTTATTTCATTTTCTTATTTTGCGTCAAACTACTTTGTACCTTTTATCTCAAATAACTTTTCTTCACGTGTGGAAATTATAAAAAAAAAAGCAAACAAACAAGTTCACAATTTTCTTGCCTATTCAATTTGAACAATTATATACCACCTCTCTAGTATATGGAAAATATTTTCATTTACGTTTCATTCTTTAATTCAATTGAAGATTTTTTATTTCGCAACCATTTGTTAACTGAGGGGAACAACCAGTGTGACCTTTTGAAAAAAATCATTAAAATTTGTGAAAATAATTGAAAAAATTACATAATTTATTTTAAATGAAGAGAAGTTAAAGAAAAAATAAGAAAAATACTTAAAAAAAATTTCAGAAATTCATTGAAGAAAAAAGAATATGATTAAACATTAGAGAAAACAGGTAAAAAAATATAAACATAATTTAAAATTGAGGAGAACAGTTTTTAAATAAAATTAAATAATTAAAATCTTTTTGTAAACTATGAGAAAGAACGAAAGTAATCCAAAATTGAAGTAAATAATATAAATAATTGAAAATTGAATGAAATAATAGAAATGTCAGAAAAGTAGTTTAAAATTTTTGAAATAATGAAACAAATGAAAAAGCTTTAAATTTGAAACTTGAAATAAATAGTTGAAATGTGATCCAAACAATGATAAGTTGTAAAAAATAAATGACATTTGAGTAAAATAATTGAAAAAATTACAGAAATTTAAAAAAAAAAAAATTATAGTTCGAAAAACCAATTAAAAGAAATAAGAATAAGTAAAAAATAGAGAAAAGAATTGAGAAAAGCTAAAAATAATTGAAATTTAAGATTATTAATAAAAAAAAAATTGAAAATTATGAAAACAAATGAAAGTGCCTAATTATAAATTGAAGAAAATAATTGAAATTTTAGAAAAATACTTAAAAATCTTAGAAAATGAGAAAAATAATTAAAATCGAGGAAAAAATTAAAAAATGATAAAATGAATTCAAATTTGAAAAAAATAATCCAAATATGCTGAAGATAATTTAAATATGAAAAATTGAAAACTGTAAAAAAAATTTAAGTGAAATAATTGAAAAAATCATAGAATATATGTTTAAAAAAGAAAGATAATTACAACATTACTTAAATTTTTTTAATTAAAGATAAAAATTAAAATTTCGCAGAAATAATTTAAAATTCATGAAAATAATTGAAATTTTAGAAAAATACTTAAAAATTCGAGAAAATAAATTGAGAGAATAATAAAATTAATTAACAATCAAAGAAAATAATTGAATAATTATAAAATAAACTCAAAATTGGAAAAAATAATTTAAAGATGCTGAAAAGAATTTAAGTTTGTGAAAAATAATTGAGATATGATGAAAATAATTTAAATATCATATATTGAAAACCGTAAATAAAATTTGAGAGAAATAATTGATTTAATCACACAATATGTATTTTAAAAAAAAATAATAATTACAATAACTTAACATTTTTTTTTAAAGAGAATAAGTAAAAAATCGCAGAAATAATCGAAAACTGTTGAAAATAATTAAAATTTTCTGATAAATAAATGCAATTTTTGAAAATTATGCAAAAATAATTAATATAATTAGAAATTAAAGAAAATAATAGAAAACATGCAAAATTTATTTTTCAGCATTAGAAAATAATTAAAAAATCGTTTAAAACATGGCAAATTGATGATAATAATCTTAATTTGAGATGATAACTGAAAATTTCGGAATTTAATTGAAAAATAATGGAAATATTAAAAGATGGAGAAAATAATTGCAAAATAACAAAAAGAAATAAAAATAGGACATAATAATTATTTGAAATATTTGAAAGTTCAGGAAATTAATTAAGAAATTATGAAAATGATTAAGAATTGAAAATAAAAATTGCAAAATGACAAAAATAATGGTAAATTAAAAAAACTAATTTAAATTTGCGACGAATAATATAAAAACTATTAATAAATAATTAAATTGATTTAAGGACGTGGAAGAAATAATTAAAATTAAAAAAGTGATTGAAAAAACCAAACAAAATTTGAAGAAATTTGAAAAAAGTAAATTTAAGAATTATAGAAACAATTTAAAAATAATTAGAAGTTGCAGAAAATAATTGAAAAATGGTAAAAATAGTACAAAATTGTAGTTTAAGTAATTTAAATCATAATAGAAAAGAATTATTAAAAATCGAAGAAATTTTTAAATTACTTCAAATTTAGTACTTTTGAAACGTGAGTTAATTGAACTTTTGATCAATGCAAGTTCACATTAACTGAAATATTAAGAAATTAAAATTGCTATAAATTTAAAATTTAAAAACCTTTTGAAAAGTTGAAATATGATTTAAAATTTAAAATTTAAAAAAAAACATCTAGTGAAAAGTTTCAGATGTGGATAGAATGAATGGATGAATGAATGAATTAATTAATTAAACTTGTAAATTATTATATATAATTGGGGCCCTTGCCCTTCCAGTTACGCCACTGAATCTATACCTCTCTAAATGTGAAGGTCGCAGTGGTTTGTAAAACATTTTGATAAAGATTTTGTATTTGCATCATTTGTAAGGATAAAATATCACGTAAGTACAATTTTATTTAACAAATATATATATCTTAAAAGAATGTTTGCGGTATTTAAAATCTGCATGCTTTATAACATAACCTCAAATTTGCAACTAATGTATTTAATTATATATTTCTATTTCTATTTTTTTTATCGAATCGTCGCCAGTGGATTTTAAAGTCATCTCTTACTATTTCCGAAATATTTAAGCAATTTCCAAGGTTTACAAAATACTTATTTTTTAATTTAATTGTATTTTTCTTTGTAATTTATATATAAAGATTATATTTTCCATTAAGGGCATGGCATGGCATAGGCAAAATTTTTCCGTAACTTTTCTCTTAAAGTATTGAATATTTTGTCATAAAACTTGGTAGAATTACTTAAAATATCATTAGGAAGGTCTCTCTGATCCAAATTTGTTTGAATTTTGGCTCAAAATTAATTTTTGAGAAATTTTCGAAAAATAGAAAAGTTTCTAAAAATTACTTTTGACACAAAAAACAAACAAATTTGGGTCAGAGAGACCTACCTAATGATATTTTAAGTAATTCTACCAAGTTTAGTGACAAAATAATTAATATTTAAAGAGAAAAGTTACGGACAATTTTTGCCTATATCAGTGACGTCATACTCCATCACATGCCCTTAATAAAAAATTATATTTCTAGCAAAATGACGTAATGTTATATTCACTGATCAAATCAATGAAATAAAGTTTCACTGATCAAAACAGTGAATTAATTTTTCACTGATTGAAACAGCGAAATTTTACCGAATCTCAGTGGTATACTTATAGCTATTTTAATCAGTGATTGTACTCTGACAACCAGTGATATTTTGCAGATTCAAATTTAGAGAGCACCTTTAAAAATAGCATACTAAAATTTTAAATGAAAATCTCAAATTGTTTTTGAGTAACAGCATTTTAAAACAGCTTTTAAACGCGTTTTTCTCAAAACTCTATTTTTCAAATTTACTGCAGTTTCAACTGGAATACAAATCATCTGATCGCCTTTTTTTTCTTCTTTTTTTTGACACGGAGAAGGACACAATTAATAGGACCTTTTTTATGTGACTTACGAGATATCATATAACTCGATGAAAATATAATTTTTTTCTTTGAAAATTTCAACCAATTTTCATTAATTATGTATAAATATGTCCTTCAAATTTTAAAACATTTAATTCAGTAGTTTTGTTTAAAAAAATTCCCAAAAATCATCTTATTTTGTCAATCGCAATGGTTGTGCCCCTTAATACAAAAAAATTTTCTGGGGAAAAGTTGCTCAGCATCAATTTTTCAAGCATTTCAAAAATCATTTCACTCTGGTTTGGACAGTGTACTGTTGTGTGTATAAAACTCAAGGTAAAGGTTAAATTTGAAAAACAAGACGACTCGAGGCGTAAAGACGTTAGAAGGGATTTTTAAAGTTATAGTATATATGTTTTGGATGCGCCAGGACCGGCGGCTAAAATGTTTTACTTTTTCTGTTTAGTTTTTGACTCAACACGAACAAAAGTTACTCCGTTTACGCTGTTTCACCTCGTGAATCAGATACAGGTATCTGCAGCATAATATATCACACAAGAACGTTTGACCGTAGGCCCTCGGGACATGCGGGTGTATAATCTTTGCCCGGCCGAGCGGAGCTAAAAGTTTGGGCCCAATTACAGGGCCAGTACCACCGAACGAACGCCTCCACGTTCGAGACTTTCGGGTATCGCGATTGCCTCAACTCTTGCTTGCAGTATTCAAGGTCATACGAGGAATTCATAAAGTCGCAATATATGATTCTTGGAATAAAAATTCCACTAGAGTAAGTATCGGGAAAACTCTGATATTGATTTATTACCTTCATCGACTGTAACGCAGTAGCTAGTCTAAGACTGTTTGTCCGTTACGCGACTGTATACTGTCTTTGTCTCTTTCGCGTAACGGACAAACAGTAGGTAGGTACAGTGAACATTAACGTGGCATTCGTATTCTTCAAGACAAATTAAAAACCGAAGAAATAAATTAGCTATTAAAAAACAAGGATAAAATAGTTATCAAAAAATTGGTAAATCGGACGATTGGCATGTAAAATCTAGTTGAACTTTGAAATAGACTGGGAGAAGCTTAATAGAGACACGTACTTTTTGCCCTGCTCTTAAAAGTTGTACACGAGTTCCAAACTGACCTAAACAATTACCTACGTTCGACACGGGGTGAACGATTTATAAACTCTGCAGACCGTGCAAGACTTACAAATCCTTATGCGGGTCACGCACGTAAGATTACTCGTACAATCACGATTAGATCGATATTCGCGCAGCAGCCAATTCAACGTGACTATAAGTTTCTAGGACAATCCACTTAGTTTGACACCCATTTATCAAGACACTTAACGAGACACTAGAGCTATGGCCTAGCAATTAGTGTTTACCGTAACACCCAACCTACCTATACCCACTATAAACAGAAAACCGAGCCCCAACTCAGTCAACTAATAAATTATTTTATCCGTCGAGAAGATAATAAAAGTGTGATAAAATGGGTTTTTTCATATCTAACCTTTCGGAAATTGAAATATATTTTTTTTGTAAAGCGACTTTAATTATTATAATCTCATTCGTAGAATGTTAACATAACTAAAGCCGAAAGAAAAATAATTACGTTTAAATTGAAAGAAAATAGTTTTCTTTTATTCAATAGAAGAACAAATGATAATCCGATGTTGATTTCACGACGAATTTTGGGGAAATGTTTGCACTATGTCTTCTTGCATTACACTATATGACATTTTGAACATGGAAGGAATAAAATGAACAATTTCGTAGATTTTCTTGCTCCTTAGGAGTTTCTTAGTATTAGAGAAGTTTGTACAAACTTATCGAATACTAAGAAATACTAAGAAACTTGTAGAGTTCATGATTGATACAGAATCTGAAATTCAATTTCCAAATAATTTAGGCTGATGAAGAAGAAAAAATGTTTGATTATTATTAATTTCTTAAACAATCTATTATGATATTTTTGATACTCCGTTAAAATAGCAATGAGGTTTTGGGGGTTGCTGAATATAGAATTTAATATCAATGGGTGGTCGATTTACATGTGTAATTGTATGTGTTTAGCTATATATATATAAGTATAGCAAGAAGTGCATAGGCATAGGCTAAGGGCGAGTCGACTGCGAGGAAGGGCTGTTCTTCATGGCCAGTCGAGACCAAGACTCCTCGGCCACATAATTAGCCAACATCTATCAGCCCGAAGCTATCGCCTCTGCAACCAGCTCGACCCACCCTCAAGCCGACAGTATCTTTGCGCACATAAAAGGGTGGTTACTCGCTTGGTCGAACATCCAAGATGAGACAAAATTCCTTCTTTTAACTAGACTCTTTGACTTCGATTTACACCGCCTCGAAATTCCTGCCATTAGAGACCTAATGGTCTACTTCTTTCTAAAGTAAACAAAGTAATTGGTATTTAAATTTTCTCGACTGAAACTTAAACAATTGTTTCATTCCTCTCCCACGGGAAGGTTTACATTGATTATGATATAAATTGTGTAATAAATATTATTATGCATGGTGTAATAAATTATTGTATAAACATGGGAATGAATATGAAAATTACGAATTACAGATTTTGGATTCTATATCCCGATTTCTGTACCACAGATTTCACATCTCGGATTTCAAATCCCGGATATTAAATTCCGGATTTTACATCCCGGATCTCAAAAAATCAGTATTTCATATCTCCGATTCCACATCCGAGATTCAAAATCCGAATTCCAAATTCAAAATTTGACATCCTGAATTCCAAATTACAAAGTCCGTGTCTAGATGTTATAACAGGGATTTGACATTTTATATCCTTTATCTTGGATTCCACACCTAAAGTAAAAGAACCCGGATTCTGAATCTTGATACCGAATTACAGATTTCATATTCCGGTCTCCATAGTCTAAATTTCAAGTCCTTGATACCAAATTCCATACCACAAATATAACAATCCCAACTGCATGTTCCAGATTTATTATCTCGAATTCCACATATGTAATATTCAAAAACGCGGATTCCAAACTTTAATATCTCATTTAGGATTGGGAATTCCTAGATTTTAAATTCGGTATGTGGAATCCTTAAAGTGGAATTGGGAATGTGAAATCCGGAATTTGAAATTGGAAAAGTGGATTCTGGAATGTGGAACCCTGAATGTACAATTAGGAATTGATAACAAGTAAAGTGGAATTAAAAATGTGAAACCCAAAATTTGAAATTAGGGTTAAAATTTTGGAATTTGGAGTCCACAATGTACAATTCTAAATGTGTATTCTGGAAAGTGGATTCCGGAGTTGAGATTCCAGGATTTGGAATCCGGAAAGTGGAATAAGGAATGTGACATCGTATATTAAGATTTGGATTCCGGGATGTAGAACCCGGCATGTGAGATGCGGAATATATTACCGGTAAAGGGAATTGGGAATATGAAATCCGTAATTTTAAATTGGAAAAGTGGGTTCTGGAATGTGGAACCCGCAATGTGAAATTCTAAATGTGTTTTTTGAAAAGTGGGTTCCGGAACGGGGATTTTAGGAAGTAGAAACCGAGATTCAGAAATAGAATCTAGAATGTTGAATCAAAGATAGGGGTCGTTAAAAAAATACGTAACGCTTACAGGGGGGAGGGGGGTCAGAAAAAATTAACTTTTGCATGTAACATCCCATTACGAAGGGAGAAGGGGGGTAAAAATAGATCCAAAAAAGCGTTACGTATTTTTTGAACGGCCCCATATGATATCAGAGATTAGGAACTCGCGTTTTGAAATCAATTATGTGGAATTTAGAACGTGGACCCAAGAATATGGAATGCGGGATTTCGCTTCCAGGATTGGAATCCGGAAGGTAAAATTTAGAATATGTAATGCTGGATGTGAAATCGGAAAAATGGAATTTTGAAAGTAGAATTCGAAATTTAAAATCAGGAAAGTGGAGTCCGGAATGTAAAATCCATAATGTGGAATTCTAAATCTTGCTTCTAGAAAGTAGAATCCCTGATGTTGAATTACGAAATTTCATAATTAATAATTATAAATAATAATAAATTATTTAGAAGCATTAAAAAAGAATAAATAATAATTTTCAAACAAAATGATTACATTACTCTTATTTTGCCTCCAGATAGAAGAATTAATTATGTTTCTGTAAAATTTGTTTACACTCTCAATTGCAGAAACTTTTTGCACGTGTACTTAATTTGCTACTAATTTATTATCAACATTCTAAAAAATATTTATAATTTGAAACAAATTTAATTGTTCTGATCGGATCTTAGCATGAATGCCCAAGGAAATGTTCAGGTTGGTAATTAGAGAGCATAGATTCTTGCACTGCAAAAAACAGTAACTAATAGCCACAGGTGTATATTGATCTCAATACCTGCATGGCGTGTAGGGCAAAATATATTAATAACAGCAAAGGAAGAGGTCTCGGAAAAGCGATTACGAGCAGGTAACGTCACCTTGTTCTGTGCGGGATTTGGTTATGGTAACTTAATCTTGAGGGTAGAAAGTTACGGCAGCGAAACGCGTTAACGCTTAAAACTTTAAGCCATGCCTTCAATCTAATATTAAACAATCGGAAGTACCGTGAAAACCGGAAATAAAATTTGAATTTCGACACTGAAAGAGAAAATGATTTGTTGCACATTAACTTTTAAACTTAACCTAATATTTGTTTAATTTTTAAATCCTCAACTTTTTTCGTCTTTAATAATTGATAATCCTTAATCGTAAGTTTTCAAAAATTACACAGTTCGATTTTTTAATCTTGAGTTTAATTGTTACAAGTTTCTGTATGAACTGTATAAATGAAGAAATTTTCTAAATTAGGTTCTTATGGAATTGGATGTTTGAAGTAATATTTATCAATGGCTGATTCCAAGGCGTTTGCATATTCATATCAATTAGCTTGAGTGGATATTAAACCGTCAATTAAGAGCTGTCAGCTGTTCCGAGAAGAAAAATTGAAGATGGTTTTAAATCACGAGGATCGTTTGAATGATCGTTGCTGCCGCCAATCGAAGAGAAAGTGATTGATAACCTCCAGTATAAACTAGTGCAACAAGTATTGGCTGCTTGTTAACTCCATGAAAATATACCAAAAAGAATGTGCAACTTTTATCTACAATTTGCAATAAAATACGACTACTTTTCCAAAAAGTATTATTTCCTAATAATTCCTAATATTTTTTAGTTATACAAACTTTTATTTCTTAGTAAAAATAATTTTAAGCTGAATCCAAGTTTATAGTCAATGCGAAGAAGTTAATAAAATTAATTAATTAAAAAGAGATGATAAAGAGAAATTAATTTTAAAGATTGTTCACTTTAATTTCTTCTCCTTAATTAGATGATTGAGGAAAAGTAAATTTTGAAAAGAAGAACAAAAAAGGGCACCTGCTGGTTGAGCAAAAAAACCTTGGCCATTGAAATCGACACGAAAGTTACAACATGGAGTATTTCGACAGGCCGGAGGGCAAAATGGGCCGGACTACGTCATCCTACGTTGATGCCCAATAGCCCATTCACGATGGACCTTCCGGCAAGTCCAAAGGCATTGTGTATAATTCATGATAATCGTCGTCAGCACGCGTACAGCTGTCCCAAATCCCACGCGTCATGATTGTATTTTGCTGCAGGATAGGTATTTTGAATAGTTCAGTTAGTGCTCTCTACTTAATACGGACACCGGGCATTTATCTTTTTGATTTTATGTTGCTATCCTACGTTCCTTAAAGCCTCAAGCAAAAGAATAATCGGAAAAGGTGCGAAAAATTAAGATATCATTTAGTATAATGTTGCTGACGTTTTAATTTAGAGCATCACAGGTTGATAAAGGGTGATAATCGAAACCAGCGATTGAAATGAGATTTGGTTCAGTCTTGTGAACTTTTTAAATTATTTTGAGACAATAGTGAAAATCGAATCCATTTCTGCTTCTATGGTTTACCCTATGTGCTGACAAATAATCATAAGGGGTATTAAAGGATAGAAGACTATTTTCTCTGAGAGTTCGGGTTTGATTAGGTCGGTTGTTTAACTTTTCCAGATCTCACATTCTGAATTTCAAATTTCACTTCTCAGGTTCCACATTCCGGATTCCCCATTGTGGATTCTATATTCCGAATTTTATATCATGGATTCCACAATTTAGACTCCAAAACCCAAATTACACATTAGGGTTGGATCTTCTAAATTACAAAAAAATCAAACTAAACCAAAATAAACCCAATTTACCTAGTTCTGGATATCTTAGGTTCGTCAACTATCGAGTCGTCATCAAATTTTCCCGGGTCTTCAACACTGCTCTCAATCTCATTTAAACAATAGCTAAATAAAAAAAACTCATGGCAAATTCCCCTTTACCGAACTTAATGAATCTTAACAACTGACCGTTCAAATCCTTTAAAAAAAGGAGAATTTAGATTTACTAATTCAGTTAGGTACCTGGCTAAATAATTACCCGTCGTAACTACCAATTAAAATTCGATGCTTTCCGAATCTTTCGCATCTATAAGAAATATTTATAAAATAATTTTTAAACTCAGCCATTTACCGGCTACATTCTGAGAACGAGATTTTGGTTTGATTTATTGGCCTTATTCCCCTTTCAGTCAAATAACTTATATGTCAATAATTTTCCTCACAATATCGATAAAGAACCGGGAACATAATCTAGAGCGGAATCTTCGTAGCGGCGATCGATGAGTCCTCTGTAGCGTTGCTGAGCGCTGATTGGTGGACACATTTTCGTAACTAGGAAGTGGCGCGGAATCCATTTAAATTCAAATACTTTGCCGTAACAAACCTATTATTTCCTTATCTATTCTTGCGAAATATATCCGTAAACTTAAGCTTGATTCGTATTCCACCCTTAGCTGACGAATCTTTTCCATCCAGCTCAGCGATGACTAATTTTGACTAGTATAGATTAGTGGTTTACTCCAACAGGTTAAATGGTGATAGGTGATGCCTACCATGGAACTAATGTAATTACTAGTTTCGAGTCTTGATTCAAAGTTGGTAGCAGTTTCATAACAATAAAGTCTTGTTAACCTCAAACTTACCTCAGTGTGTCTACTCACCGAGAATTCCGGGAAAACCCAGAATTTGCCGAGATTTTAGTTCGAGCGGGAAAAACCCGGGAAATTGCCGGAAAAAAAAATTATATCCGGGAATTTCTAAAAATTTCAGCAAATTCGTTTTCATAATTCTTCAAGTTTGCTTGAAACTTATTCCTCGTTTTCGAAGTCTCTGATTGTGAAAATGATGTCAGATTTACCAATTTTTCAAAATTCAAAATGGCGGATCCAATATGGCAAATATATTTTGCAAAATTGCTCAAATTCACTTCAAACTTGTTACTCGGGGGTAATCCATGCTTCTGATTACTAATATGAAGTTAGATTTTCAAAATAGTAAAAGTGTAACAAGTTTCAAGCGAATTTGAGCATTTTCAGGGCTGCCAGTGACTTACTTTTCTCATTTTTATTCATTTTTTTTAAATCACTCACTTTAAAAAAAATCACTTTTCTCACTTTCTTAGTAAAATAATAATTATTATTATTATATACAATTATGTTCTTTAAATTTCAATAAATTTTGACATTGTTTAATTAGTTTCCTCTAATTTTAATAACTTTTTCAATTTTTTTAATAATGTCCACAAATTTCTAATTTTAAAACCAGTATTATCAATTACTTTCGTTGTCTCTCAATTTTTCCATTAAATTTCAATTATTTTTATCATTTTTCAATTATTTTCTGCATATTTCTATTAGCTTTAACATTTAAAAATTATTTTCATCAAATTTCAATAATTATTGTCAATCTTTTTTTTATGGTCATCAATTTCAATTTTAAATACTTCACACCAACAGACAATTATTTTTACAAGTTTCATTTTTTTTCAAATTTCAATTTTTATTACATCTTTCATTCGTTTAATTATTTTCACCAGTTATCAATTATTCATGTCATTATTCAATTCTTTATCTCCAATTTTTATTATTTTTGTCATTTTTCATGTATTTTTTTTTTTTTTTTGCGTAGGGTGTGAAAACCTGCCTTCAGGTACCCTGTAGCCCGTACTATAGGGTTATGCGGGGGTGGCGATGTTCTGCCGACCCGCTAAAAACACACCCTTATTTGGGGACCTTAGGACCACTCCCGGCTAGCACTTCTCGCGCGTATCGCCATCGGGAGTAGTCTTATATCCCCTCCTCTGTCGCCAAAACGACTTTCTCCCTTATTCTACGGGACCTCCATTCTTTGGCGACCATCGAGGTCTTTTACCCTCATAATGTAATGTATGAAGGTCTCGATGGTTCGCCAATCCTCGGGGGAGCGAGTCATAAGCGAGATCATGTTCTCCGGTGTAACCTTGCGATTAACACCGGTAAACATAACCTGCCTCTCCGCGTCCCAATGCTTACAGCTGAAGAGTGTGTGCTCTGGGTCGCCCACTGGGAACTTGCAGTACACACACTCCGAGCTAACGACTTTTTTAAATCGCTCCAGATAGGAGCCGAAACACCCGTGCCCTGTGAGAGCTTGGGTTAAATAGTAGGAAACCACTCTGTGCTTCCTACTTATCCAGGTGGCGAGTGTAGGTATCAGCCGATACGTCCATCGGCCTGTCTCCTCCCCGCTCCATCGATCTTGCCATCTGTCGACGAGTCTGCTTCTCGCATCTCAGCGAATTTGGTCCTTGCTGGGTCTATTATCTTCCGTATATGCGGAAGGAGGAAAACTTCCTCCCTTTCTTGTGCCAAAAGATCTGCCGGCGGGACGCTGGCAAGGACCTGAGCAGCACACGTCGGTACTGTCCAATAGGCCGAAATAATACGTTTCGTAATAGTTCTCTGCGCGGACAGCACCCTTCTACAGATGGTCTTGCTTCTGTCATTTCGCAGGGTCGGAGCCCATACAGGTGCTGCGTATAGCAGCTTTGAAAGGGCAACACTCGCCACCAGTCTCTTCTTTGCTTCAGAAGGCCCACCAATGTTCGGCATTAGACGAGCTAAACTTGCCGAACACTGTTCGGCCTTCTGACATGCTACGGTTATATGGTGTTTCAAATTCAAAAATTTGTCGAGTTCGACACCTAAATATTTAATATGATTCCTCCATTGGACCTCGAATCCGTCTATCTGAATACCAGGGGCCGTATAGCCACGTCTGTCTGTGACTAGCAGCGCTTCGGTCTTTTCCAGAGCCATTTGCAGGCCTCTGGCCTCCAGCCAGCGCTTTGCCCGTCTCAGACATTCGTTCACCAATACGCCCAGGGCCTCTACAGTCTCGGCAGTGCATACGATCAACGCGTCGTCCGCGAAGCCGATGATCACCGCGCCTTTAGGTATACCCATTCGCAAGAAGTCATCATAAGAGACGTTCCATACGAATGGTCCTATCCTCGAGCCTTGAGGGGCACCTCTTAGCATCTCTTCCTTCAGAGTGCAAGTGTCACCCTCGTATATAACCCACCTGTCGCTAAGATAATTATCCATTATCCGCAACAGGTAGGGCGGTATTCCTTTGTTTCTCATGGACTCGATTAGATCTTTCCATCGCGCGGTATTAAACGCGTTACGTATGTCAATGGCTACCAACGCGCAGAAGCCCTTTTTCTTCCCTGGTCCCAATTTGGCTTTTCCTTCTCTGGCTAGGTCCACCGCCTTCTGATTGGTGTCTACTGTGGACAGGCCTTTGCGGAAACCAAATTGGTTGTCAGACAGACTATTCTCTCCGGTCAAGTGAGATTGCATTCTCTGCAGAACCATGTCCTCTAGAAGCTTACCCATCGTATCTAACAGGCATATAGGCCTGTTGGATGAGACTTTATCTAGAGGTTTGTCTCCTTTCCTTAGGAGGACCAGCCTCTGTCTTTTCCAGTCGCGAAAAAACTCTCCTCTCTTCAGGCAGTTGTTATAGCAGTCTAGGAGAATCTGGGGTGACGCAACGATCACTTCTTTAAGGATCTCGTTGCTTATCCCATCTAATCCCGGCGCTTTACCTGGCTTTAACCTACTGCCTGCTTTTTGTAATTCTGTAAGAGTGAAGAGTTCTTCCTCACCGACATGACAGTTATTCCAGTCGATCCTAGGCCATGGTTTTGCTGGAGGAAACAAAGCCCTTATGATTTGCCGGACCCAATCGGGATTGTCTAGACCGGGGGTCTTTTGCCTCGATAACAATTTCTTGTTAACGATTTTATAAGCCAGACCCCATGGGTCATTTTCGACGTCACCGATTAGGTTCTTCCAGCTCTTTCTTTTTGCAGCGCGTATCTCCTTCCTGAGAATTCTCTTGGCCTCTGTATATGCCTCCTTCAGCAGAGGATCTCCGTTTGAACGGTCATAACTCCTTCTTGCTTTGAGGCATGCCTTTCGCAAAGAGGCCAATTCCTCTGACCACCAGTATACATTTCTTCTTCTTGGGGTTGTGCTTCTACAACGCGGCATAGACTCGTCGCATGCGGTGACAATCATATTTTTCACCGTCCACACCTCCCCTTCAAGGTTATTCGGCCTCTTCACCCATCCCAGATCCTCTATGAGGCGGGATTCTTCCAGGGACCGGCCGAACTTCTCCTTGTCGATTTTCTTAATGTTCCACTTTGGGCCATTTTCACGGAGAACTCCGTGGTTCCTGGCCCACAGCGTGTCTCCCCTTGAGACTGAAAACTCGATATACTGGTGGTCACTATGGGTATAATCCTCCAGGACGCGCCAATCTTTAATACGTTTATTTAGGAGGGCCGTTGTGATCGACAAGTCAATTATCGATCCCTGACCGTTTCTCCTAAAAGTCCAAGACCTCCCACGGTTCGCAACCATTAGGTTGTTCCTGGAGATCATTTCTCCGATCAAGATTCCTCGATTGTCGAGCCTTTTCTCGCCCCATTCTGGTGACTTAGCATTAAAGTCACCTGTAATGAGGGTATCCAACCTGGATTCTCTAAGACTCATTTCGAGGTCGTATATCTGATCTTCGAAGGTTGACAGTTGATCGTTGGGTGAAAAATAACAGCTATACATACGTATGCCTGACATTTCCACCCACACGAATCCACTGTTCGTCTCCAGGAACTTATCTGCCAGCAACTCGGAATTGCAGATCTGAATGGCTGCTCTTCCCGATTTATCCTGATACCAGGGAGTGAGATCGTTCTTTCTGTTCTGTTCTGTGCAGAACAAGACATCGATCTTCTTCTCCCCGGCTGTTTGCATTAGGAGGTCTTGGGCCTCCACGCACTTATGCAGATCGATCTGCAGAAACTTTAGGCCTTTGCCTTTTTAAGTTTCTGCAGTGCGTTCTTGTATATTGGGCAGGCGTTACTGCCGGCCCAGTGTTTGAGGTCCTGTTTACCCAAATCACTGCATGTAATGCAGCTAGGGACAGTGACCTCACAACTTTTCGCCATATGACCCGCCTTGCCGCATCTCCGACAGTTTTTTATTCTTTCGGGGCCTTTGCATAGGCGAGTTGCGTGCCCAAAACCGAAGCACCTTTGGCACCTGGGAACCTCTAAGTGTTCTCGGATGGATGCATTTATCCATCCAATCCGGATCTTTCCTGCCTTGATTAGAGTAAAATACTCTGTTTCTGGCAGGCGTACCAGCGCTAACTTCGTTCCTCGAAAACGGGGAACGACGCTGACCGTTCTCTCCGGATTGGATGACCCGAGCTTTTCATTCAGAGCCTCGATGACGTCTTCTTTCGAAGCGGTTTCATCGAGGTCTCTGATTTCAAGAACTCTTTTGTTTACGAGAGCTGTAACAGTAGCCCTATCTTTTAAGGCAGCTGTTAAAGCTCCCGCAAACTTGGAGGTGTCACCCTCTTTTTTCACGACAAGGAGAACTTCATTGTTTAAAGTTCTCCTCGTCCTGATTACCTCCGTGCCCGAATCTTCGGGCTTCAAGGACTTTTGGAGGCCCTTCAGGATTTCGCTGTACGAATTCGGGTCCGTTGCCGAAATCCTGACTGCCTCGGTGCTTCTTGGCTTCCTCGGTGGCGCTTTTTCTTTTTTCTTCGCCTTCTCCGCCTCCTTCGCCAGCTTTGCGGTCTTTTGCCGCCTTCGAGCTTCTCTCCTTCTACTTCGGACAAGCTCGAACTCACCGTCATTTTTGCCTACAGGGGCGGCGATTTGTAATGGACCGGCAGCGCTTGTACCGCTAGCCGCGATCTCTGCCATCGTCTTTGCAGACTGATGGCTTTTTGGTTTTTCTGGTCTCGGAGTTTGCCGTTTTTGCTGCACTGGCGACTCCGAGCTCTTCCCTTTTTTCAGGACTTTTTCAGGAGGCGTTTCGGCAGCGCGCCTTTTCTCCGTCTTCCTTGTGGGATTTTCCTGGCTAGTCGCCGGGCTACCCACTTCGTTCTCTTTTTCTCTGCTTTGGGTTTTCGACCCTTTTGGTTCTAAGTACCGCACGTTTGTGCGGATGACTTCAAAGGCCGCCTCCAATACGCAGAGACCGTCCTGAACGTCAACGCTGATGTTTTTTTGCCTCGAACAGGCAGTGCGCATGACGCTCAAGATTTTTGGGACCAATGCCAGTTGCAAGGCGATGTTTGCCTCGAATTGGTCCTTTGCAACCCTCTTGTGAGTCCGAAAGACTCCCTTAACGGCATCTCTGGTATTTCTACCAAGAGGTCTTGTCAAGTTTGAAAAAACTTGCCCGACTCTATCGTCCAGGTCAAGATCCTCTGGAGGGGTGGCCGTTTTGACCACTGCGGTTTCGGTTGTAGACGACTCTGACTCGATAGGGCAGAGCTCTACTTTCATTTCTAAGTTCTTAAAGAATTGTCCAATTGTCATTTTTCATGTATTACCTTCAAATTTAAACTTTTTGTGATTTCTCAATTTATTTTCTTCATATTTCAATTACTTTTGTCATTTCTCGACTATTTTTTCCTATTTTTAATTATTTTTGTCTTTTTTTAATTGTTTTTTAAAAATTTCAATTAATTTAGTAATTTCTCAATTATTGTCAATATTTTCGACGTTGTTTTATTACTTTCTCCAAATTCTGTACTTATTTTCTTATATCTTTAAATTATTGTCATGAATTTTTTAATTTTTTATACTTCAATTTTCATTTATTTTTGTCATTTCTCAATTTCTTTTCAAATTTTAATTATTTTTATCATTTTTCAAGTCTTTTCTTCAAATTTTTTATTTTTTACTTGATTTTTAATTAGTTTTGTCATTTTTCAATTATTTGTCTCAAATTTGTATTATGTTTGTTATTTACAACACATTACCTTCAAATTTATATTTTTTATGCTTTCTCAATTATTTTTTTCAAATTTCTGTTATTTTTGTTATTTCTTGATTATTTTTTCCTATTATAATTATTTTTCTCATTTTTTAATTACTTTAAAAATTTTTAAATAATTTAGTCATTTCTCAATTATTATCAATATTTTCGACATTTTTTGTATTACTTTCTCCAAATTTTACTTATTATTTTATTTTTTTCCATTTTTCAATTAATTTTATAATTTTTTAAGTATTTTCTTCAAATTTCAAATTTTTTGGGATTTTGCAATTATTTTGTCATTATTTAATTATTTTCTTTAAGCGTAAATTTTTATCTCCATTTTTCAATTACTGATTTCTAATTTTTATTTTGTTTCTCCATTTTTCAATTATTTATGTCGTTTTTTACGTCTTTTTTTTCAAGGTTCAATTATTTTTGTCATTTCTCGACTCGTTGTTCCATTTTTTGATTATTTTTGTAATTTTCAATTATTTTTGTTATTTTTCAATTGTTTTTTTTTTAATTTTAATGATTTTTATCATTTTTCAAGTATTTTTTTCAAATTTCTATCAATTTTATGATTTTTTAATTATTTAATTATTTTCTTTAATGGGCAATTTTTTTCTCCAATTTTTTAATTACGTATTGACATCAAATTTTGTTTTGTTTTTCCATTTTTCAATTATTTTTGTCATTTTTCAAGTCTTTTCTTCAAAATTTTAATTATTTACTTAATTTTTAATTAGTTTTGTCATCTTTCATTTTGTTTCTTCAAATTTCAATTATTTTTGTCATTTTCCAATTGTTTTCTTCAAACTATTATTTTTGCTATTTTGGAATTATTTTCTTCAAATATCAATTTTATTTTAAAAACTCATGTATTACGCACTAATTTTTTTCACTATTTTAATATATTATAGCTATTAATCATACATAAAAGAAATCCGGGAAAAATGTGATTTTAGATCCGGGAAAACAGGGAATTTGCCGGGAATTTGAAAATCCTGTTTCGGTAGACACCCTGTTACCTGTTACCATCTATTACAAGTTCGAGTCTTGTGACAACTGAAGGAAATCACAAATTAAATCCCTTATATAGAATACGGGATGTTGTATCTAGGGAATGGATTCTTTGATGTGAAATCCTTGATATCTCATTAGGAAAAAAACGGTAAGTAGAATCCGGAATGTAAAATTTCAAATCTACACTGAGAAAATAAGTTGACTAAATATAACAACCATTTGATTAATATTAACCGAGTATGGCTGCTAATATAGTACCTGCAAAGCACTTTGTTTATCGTAACCGAATAAATATGGTTATGAGTCTCTGTAGAATCTTGTTAATTTAATCGGTTACGATAGCTTACCTTCTTCATTAAAAATATCCAAAATACGTTAGTAAATTTCTTGGATTACTTTGTTTGTTAAAAAGTATACTTATTTTTAAAATAAATACAGAAATTATATGTAAAACACATATTGAGTAAAAGTACCTAGTTTACGTGTAACAGAATTCTAAGCAAAATATATTATCGTATTTTTGACGTTTTCGCTTGTCACCTCTGAGGTTAGGTTATGGGGCGGTCACAGCTTAGGCCAAGGCAGATGAAAGACCTAAGACTGAGAGAGAGAGTAGGACAGAGATACTATGTATAATAAGCCTAAAGCACAATGAATCGTAATCGCTAATCCTTAATCGTAAGAATGAGAGGAAGTAGAACAGACATATATCTCTGTCCTGCTTCCTCTCATTATTACCATTAAGGATTAGCGATTACGATTCATTGTGCGTTGGGCTATACGTATGTATTATACTGTATAAGGGTAAAATCCTATGTGAGCAGAAAATCATGAGAGTGAGAGAGACAGTGATATTTACCTACCTCTCTCACTCTCATGATTTCTCCTTTCGGTTTTACGCTTTCTGCTTACAGGGGATTTCACCCTTAAACCATGCAATATACATCAGGTAATATACGCACCCAACCCTGGCTGTGGCCGTCAGTCTGTCAAACATAAACTCGGTATGTAGTTTTAACAGTAAAACTTGTTAAAATTGTGCAAACGTCGATTTGGTTACCGCAATATCTTCGAATGGCTACTTTTAGCTACTGGATTTTAACCATTTCAACTCGGATGTGACAGCAAGTATCACTTATTTTCCGTTAGTCATACCTTATGTGTTTTTACATAATAACCCTTTAGCCGTTTAGTTTATTTTCTCAGTGTAGAACCCAGGTTTGGAATCCGAGATACAAAAATCCAGGAACACAATCAACCTGCCGACTGGTTCATGCGTAAAATTTTAGCCAATACCAATTTTTGCACTTGAAAAGGATTTACTTCCCGGCCTCAAAGCAGATAATCCATAACCTTTTAGACTCAAAGAGGTTAAAGGAGACGAGTGTCATTTATGTGAGCTCTTGCTATCGATAACATTGGACGTGATAGTCATGGCCCTGATGGGCCAGCGCGGGGTGTTGGTTCGTTTCCTTTTTCAGCGGCAGTGTAGCGGACACGTGGCGGCACGTGGCGCAAACTAAAAAAGACCCTTCGTGCTCTCGTTCATCCAAGTTGAGTTGCGGGGCGAATATAATTAACCATCAGTTTTAGGTTTCTTAAGAGGGACACAGCCCGGCGGTATGATGCTGTGTATCGTGAGCTTGCCAGGGAGAAAAGGAACGACGCGAGAGGTGAAGAAACGGAAAGGTGAACCTGGACCAGGCGGGGATGCTGGAGAGGTGAGTATAAAGAAAAGAGAGCGCCAGATCGTGACCAACGAAACGAACACGTTTTACTGATCATAAACAAGGATGATGGTCAAGATATGCCGCTTATAATGCCGCGATTCCGACATGAACTGTCAGAGCTACAACTAGGGCGTGGCGATATGGACGCTCGACGCTCACCACGACTTGAACTGCATTGCATTGTCCAAAGAAGGCCTTAGATTATCAACTGCTATAAGAATAAACACATAGTAATATTTCAATGAACTTGCAGTTAAAGAACATTTCAGTATATATTTAGTATATTCTGAGTGAGAATAAGAGATTCCTGCTTGTCTGAGGTGAAAATATCTTCCTGCCTCTCGGATGAGCCAAACGGATAAACGCCCTTTGATAAATAGCAGCAAGAAACAATCAAATGAAAAGTACGCTTTTTGCTAGAAATGCTTTTGAACAGTATAACGAAAGATGGATAACAACAGTGCATCATTATTAAGATCATCGATTCTGAACTGATTTTTCAGAATCGCTGCTGAAAGTACTGGCAAAAAGTAGAAATTCTGCATCATTACTTTTGACAAATTGGTTCTGGTTTGGATTTTATGCCATCATCCATTTTTTTGCTCAAACTTGATTTTGACAACTTTTTCGATATTTTGATACACGGAACGAAGAGAATAGTAGATCCTACGCGGGAGAGAGTAAAATCTACTCAACAAGATTATTAGTATTGGACTAACAAAACGGGAAGTAAAATTTACACAACGGGCGTTTTGTCAGAATGACAAGTTAATATAATGCCACTGTGACTACACGTGAAGTTTGATATATTTAGTCAGAAAAGTTCTATGCAATCTTTGTAGAACGATTCTATATAAAATCTCTATGGAATCATCTAGAAGGAATCTATACAAGTAAAAGTTCTGCATAAATTCTACAAAATATTTAATTGACTGTTTGTAAACAAAAAATTTAACTTATGAAAATACATTTGAAGTTTGTAAAAAACAAACGATATGAGTTTATGTTACAAACTTCACATAATTATATTTTCATTTGTCAAATTTTTATTCTACAGAAAGTCAGTTGAATCATTCTACAAAGATTCTATAGGTCTTTTCCGACTAGGAAATACACTTTTATAACATAACGGATTTAAAGCTTTCTACAATCCAATTCCAATCGTTTAACTAAGCTGCAATTTAACCTTTTGCATCGAATTTCTGTAAATGGTCCGACATTTTGGATAATTCAATGCGTAGGGGAAAGAAACCGTATATGTAGCTACTTTTACTCAGCAGATAGTCCAATATGCCTCTGTTTAGTAAAATCTATGAAATGATACTACTACTATATATTGTGAGCGTCACCTAATATTTATTTGTTATCACAATATTTTGGCTTACTAAACGCATTGAAAAGAATGTACGATAACTCTTCGTTCCGTGTATGGCTATATCTCGTAAACTGAGAGAAATATTTTTTTTGTGATTTCAGCAATGTTGTAGGTATCGAGTAGGAGAAAAAAAATGCTGAACAAACTTACTCGAAAAAATTGCATCTGTTTGCCTCAAAATCGCAAAATTGACAATTTTTAAACCATTTTTCTAGAATGTTCTACTGTTTTTGGTCTATAGCTCGACCAAATATGTCGTTTTTCTTTTTTGCTTTATTTTGAATAAAACAAATGTTTTTCAATTCCTCTTATGGTTATTATTACATAGAAAATATGAGTCTATGGTTGTATGCAAAAAATGCTGAGAACATTTTTCAATAGATGGCGTTAGTACAAGTGTGTTTGTTACACCTTGAGCTAGGGATGGACGATCTCGATTCGATCTTCTGAGAATCAATATTTTCGCCATTTTTTCAAATATATTTTTTTTAATCCTTCGATTAAATACTAGATAATTTTTCAATAAATGTAAATTAGTTTTAATTTTTGATTTCAGACGAACCAGATTTCCATAGTTTTGGTCACCGCAAACCATGTTTTTCGGAAGGTTGTCACTTCGACGGAACATAACTTCGGAACTACATAATATTTTTAACTTTATTTTTTTTTAAATCAAGTTTCAATGATGCACTTTTAGATAATAAATCGGTATTTAAAAAAAATTTAATGGTTTACGAGGAGAAAATTCGTGAAAAATGTCTATTTTTTGGCGCTATAACTGCTAGTGCCCCCTTAATTCCTTCTATTTTATCTTACACTTGTTGGATTCCCATTAATTTTTTTCTCATTTACAACAAAGGCTTTACAATTATTAAATATTATATACAGTCTATTCATTAATTCATTCTTTTTTATCTTATACACGTGTTGAATTTACACAAATTTATTACCAAATTAAAATTTAATTACGATTTCTAAATTTTCTTTCGAGTATTTTTTTAAACATCTCGAGATCATCATAAAATATGCTTGCGTCAAGTTTCTTAATTTATAGACTAGAACCTCCTTTGAATATTTAGTTCCAAGTAAATAATATACGGAATAATTAAATAATGTTCAAAAATTAAATATTGATGAAAAAATTAAAGATATTGAATAAGAAAATGAGGAAACTGCAATTTAAAATCTACGTGGCAATGAGAGGCTAGAAAAATAATCTTTCTTCGAATCACTTATCGGCAAATCTTGTACCGCCGCAATATTGATTTAATTAGAAAAGTAATTGCAGGGTCCAATCTTTTGGTATAGCTTGGGGGGACGTTGATAGCCTGATTGAAATGTTGCAGCGTAAAAATAATCCAATTTCTTCAAGCTAGTAGTTAGGGCGTTAATTACGGATAATCTAAATTCCTATCGGTATATTCAACTTTAAGAAAAGCGTCAGCTTGCATACTTTACAAGAAAAGAATTGTACTTTTAATACACAAATTTCAAGTAGGTACAACTGGCTAAAGTCATATATTTAGTAGCATAAGAAATTTAAGAAAATCTCAAATTTAATGAATTAATAAATAATAATGAAGGTAATAAATTAACTGGATGTCTAGCGAATAATTATTTCTACTTTCCCGTCTTTTTGGATTTATTCCCTTAATAATTAATAACAATATTAGTTAAATGTTAAGTACTTTCAATAGAATATTAACATTATTTTAAAAAATAATTAAAAAATCAAAATAAGCAAATTATTAAAAAATTTAAAACATCAGAAATAGTATGAAAATAAAATCAACAAAAAAATAAATAAATTATGCGGTGAAAAACAAAAATACTTAATAAAAAAAAAGAAAGTGAGAACATTTACTGAACAATGGGAAAATAAAAACCTTCAGAAAATTTAAGAAATTACGAAAAAACGATAAAATATCAACAAATATTGAAAACATTATCATAAACGTAAAAACACAAAAGTTGAGAATAATCTAATTTTTAATAGGACAATTAAAAGCAAAAAAAAATGTAAAAAGATAATTGAATAGTCTACAAAAAATAAATAAATTTAAAAAGAATGAAAAGTTTAGACAATTATTGATAAAATAGCCGGAAAATAGAATTTTTTCAAAAAATTGAAATATTGAAAGCTAAAAAAATAGTAAAAAAGTAAAGCTAAAAAAATAAATTATAGGAACTCTATGAAAAATCGTTAAATTTTTACTAATGAGAAAAAAACTTTCAAAAAATTGTTTTAAGAATTAAGGAAGAAAACAATAAATCTTTTAGGAGAGGAAAATTAAATAAACAGAATTTAAATATTTTTGGAACAATTTTTTTCTAATAGGTTATGAAAAAATTAAAAAAAAATTAAAAAGCGATAAAAAAATAAAAATGGTGGAAAATAAAGTAAAGAAATTAAAACCAGAAAGAATAAAATAAGAAAATGTAAAAAATATACACGTGAAAAATCGAAAAAAAGAATAATTCGTTTAAAAATAACAATTTTTAGCAATTTATTCCCAAATGATCAAAATTTTAAAATAAATTGGTAACTTAAAAAAAACTATTTAAAACACTAAAAATATTTTTAAAACAACTTTAAGAGTAAAAAAATTGTTTAAATCATAAAATCTAAAAATTTTATAAAACATTAAATAAATTTGCGAAAATGAAAAAAATATAAAGAAAATTAAATAAAACAAAATCGAGTGAATCTAAAAAATATCATAAAATTGAAGAAAAAATTGTATTTCCCACCAAAGTTGGAAATATTTGATGTAAAATAAAATAAAATGCAAACGAATTAATTTTTAACTATTGAAATTTAAATTAATTACAATTTAAAAGTTTAATTTAATTGGCGTTTAGGATTTATTTTAATTGGAATGACTTGGAATTATTAAAAGTTAAATATTATTTTTTACTTTCTTTCTGCCCAAGATTTCTAAATCGCATTTTGACCACTTGAAATTCAATATTTGAAGTTATTGGAGAATACAAGATTGAGATTTTCAGGATTCGTCTACGAATTTTCAGAATTTCTTAAAAATTTCCGGATTGTTTAAGAATACCCGAATCTTTTTACAAATTCCTGGTACTTTTTCACGATATATTAAATTCCCGACATTTTTGCAGATTTTTTTAATCGCTTAACACTCCGTTAATAAATAAATAAAATTTATGAAAGTAATAAACATAAAATGTTTACCATTTTAAATCAAATTTAGATAATTTTACTGATCATGTTCGAATAAAATAAAAATAGAAGAAACTTTCTTCTCGTGTTTTGAGACATGTTCGTAATTAGCAGGAGGGTTTAGAAAACAAGTATCGAGGTTTATATAAAAAATTTAAAAAATGCAAAAATGGGGTCGAAGAAGAACAATTAATGGCGCTGGATAATAAACAACGCGGATCGAGTGCTCTCCACTTAGCAAGCAAAATAGTAATCGCTGGGCACGTGCAAAGCTAAAATCATGATACTGTAAGCTTTACTTTTGTTTGGCTCGTTTTTACTCAAGTATCACTAGACTCGAGTACATTAACAACACCAGAAAGGATCTATGTTAGGGGTTCAAAACTGATCTATACTCAACATTCATGCTCCAACTGAGCATTAATTGCATCAATTTAATAACCCCAAGGTTCAGTTTCTTTATATTCTAAATTGTTAAATTGCAAACTAGATTTTACAGTTTTAAAATATACCACATTTGTTGATGGAAATTTTTGGAATCTTGAAATACAGAAACAATATAAATAAGAAACATTGTATAATTTGACAAGTAAAAAAATTTTGGTTTTTTATTCTCGATCTTCCAAACATCATTTACTTCACTTAATTATTAACGATTATGAAAGGAAATAATTTTAATTCATTTATGATATAAATAGGACATCATAGTCCATAATTAAAACTTTGTTCTAAAATTCATTCAAAATGACATTAAAAAAATATTAAATCGATTCTATATATAATGTTAAGGAAGTACAAAAAAATATAATAAAAAAAATTATTAACTATTCATATTTCAATTTAAAATTATTTAATGATACTTTTTAATTAAAATAAAACTTTTATAAATAAATAATTCTAAATAAAAGAAATTTTAATAATGATTTTTCAGTGCGATTTTCACACATCTATAATATAGTTTAAGAGAGCACTCATCTTTTGTTTTCTTTTGGATAATGCAAAGAGATGTATTTTGAAAAGAATATGAAAAGTTAACAAAGAACACATGATCCAGTGCCCGAGACATTTTTCTACGTATCTGTGCAAAACTGTACTCTTATGTACTTCCTGTTTCCGGATGCCGAGGGCGCCAAGGCTTGAGGCACGAAGAGCCAAAAATAACCAATAAGCGACCAATAAAAGCCGACCGTTTAACGGTCGAACTTGCTCTCTCGCGAGTAAAAGAGCTACCGGTTAATTACAGGGTTAACCCTACACTACAACCAAGACCCAGGTGCCTTAATAGATCCGTCTCTCTTCAACTGGTGCGTTCGCTAAATTCCCGCCTCTCGCGTAATACCACCATCAAACTTAATTTCATCCTTTAACCTATTTTTTAATTCCACTTGTCGATTTTAATCTCATTTATCACCTTCGTAAACAGAATTCACTTCAAATTATAGTCTTCGACAAAATCTATAAAGATTAGCTTTTATAATTTTCCTTGCTCATTTGTTTCCTTTAGTTTGTTAGGAGTTTCTAATTTTTTATTAAAACTCCCAAATCGCGCTATGTGCTTCAAATTATAGTGTTCTTCTAATTTATTCATTTTCCAATTGTCTAATTTTATACTATACCATTTTTCCAATTTACCAATTTTTTTACATTATTTATTTTCCAATAACCAAATTTCCAATTTCACGATTTACCATTTTAAATGATTTTCGAATTTATCAATTTTCAATTTCTCCAATTTTATAATAACCACTTTTCCAATTTTTTAATTTGACAATTTTCCAATAACCGAATCTCCAATTTCTCAATTTACCAGTTTACCAATTTTTCCAATTTTCTAATTTACTAATGTTTTTACTTTACCAATTTTCCAATAACTCCTTTTCTGCCTTTATAAAAAAAAATCCCAAATAAATTTAAATCTTAAGTTACCTGCTATCACATATACCTATGTTTGTTATCTCTGTCTCTCTCAGCGTTACAGTCGTTAACACAGAAGTATATCTATAGCTATTGCCCAAAGCTGCTTGATTTCTTACATAGAATAAAATTAACTAATTCTTTATCAAAAATCAGAAAAAAGTTCGTAAAGTTGTAAAACTCAAGCTGAAATTTTTCAAAGTCCTCAAACTTCTGTTTAGATCTTCGTTAGATTAAAAGTGTACATATCTCAAGCTACCTACTGCCTTTATCTCTCTCCCGTAACGGACAAACAGTCTTCAACTGCGTAACAGTTATTTCCGTAACAGGCTTATAGCTGTCTGATTTCTTATATAGGATAGGTATATTTTACCCAAGTGTCTGTAGACTTTTTTTCTTGTAAAACTATTTGAATTTTAATCAAAACAATATCGATTTTAAATATTTTTCTATTTTAAAATAAATATTTGAAAATTTATTTTAAAAAAGTCTGTAAATATTTAACTGTACCGTAAGCAATATAAATTATCGCACAGAAAACTCACTCTAGTATTTCTTAAATTATTTTTCATAGTATTTTTTTTAAAAGAAGAATTTCCGTTATTACTTTTAGTTTTCTTAAGAACTTAATTTTTTGAGTCTCGCGAAGTATTCCAACTTGCCCCGGCCCGAGACAGATTGGTCCATGTACCGGGGTAAGTTGAGTCATGATTAAAATTTTATTATGTTAATACAATTCTTTATATCACACCGAAAAAAAAATATTCTTCTAAAGAGAGTAACATTCCTTTCGTGAAATCCTCTCACGTTTTTACATTGTTTTGAGAGTATCCTCTACTTTTGAGAGGAAAATTCGCATCAAAATGAGAGTATCCTCTCAAAATGAGAGGATCCTTTAGAGGCCATATTGTAAAGGAAAATTTGCATCAAAATGAGAGGATTCCTCTCAATCCAAGTATATTTTTTTTTCGGTGCATAAATTTATTTAAAAGGGTTATTTTATAATATAAAAATTAAAAAATAAATATATGTAACTTACAAACTAATAAATAATATTGTAAAGAAATAAAAATATACTAATGAAACTTGGCACAAATTTGTATTTCACATTATATTTTCTGTAGGGAGAAATTAGTTCGACTAAAGATATTTGAATAAATAGCAGTGGCCCAACTTGCCCCGGTCTCCCCTAATATTAGTTAGTTAAAACATAAAATCACTACTCTGTTCATTAAACAAAAGGCAGTTATCACAGGGATTCAAATAATTTTTTTTTTATTTACTCTAGAACGATTGGAGTATACACTCAAAATACAAATCTGGGCCAATGTTCCCTTGACTTTGAACCTCACCCTGCTGAAAAATTTCTCAGTACTAGATGAAGGCAAAAAAACTTTTTGAAGATTTCCGTGAATCTAAATCACGGGTAATGAAAATTTTCGCGTATTATACCCAACTTGCCCCAGTCCGAAACAGGTTGGTCCATATACCGGGGTAAGTTGGATCATAATTGAAATTTTATTGTTTACATGTTGGAACATTACTTTATACAGAATATAACTAGAATATAACATATTCATAAACTATAGATAGATCATTTAATTAGAAAAATTATTTTATAATACAAAAATTTAAAAATAGACATATTTAACTTAAAATCTGATTAATAGGTTTGTAAAACAGTGAAAGTTAAATAATAAACCCTGTCATCTCACTGGGTATATTAATTTTTTAAACGGAGAGATTAATTCGACAATTAAAGCTTGAATAAATTGCAATGGACTAACTTGCCCCGTCTCCCGAGTATCTACTTTTGTAAGTAAAGTCAACTGAGAGAAACAAGTTACTGAGAAGTTTTTAAAAGTTAGAAAAGGAGAAATTTGTGTTGATAAATAATTTAATAAATTAGAGAAAACTGGAAATATTTGCCTCGTGTATTTGGAATGTAATACCTGTAGCATAAAGTAGATTTGTAACATATGTGGAAGCATATATACTGTTGATATATAATGGTTGGCTAATAGGATATGAATGAAGATTCATCATTTTATCTCGCGTGAAAGAAAGTCTGACTAAAGGTTTTGACCTTTGGTAAATAAGAAGCGCGATTTCCAAACAGATGCTTATACAGGAGTCGTGTGGTCACCACAGGGGTCGTATCCTGCGGGGTCCTCACTTTAACACCCTTACCTTTTCTTCTTCTTAACCACATGAAAGATGCCCGGAACATAATGCATTCGCAATTTAACTTGTCACAGGGCATCAATTATTGTTATAACTTCTTTTCACTTTCTCAAACAAACAACAATACCAAAAAAAACTTTTTTTTAATAAAAATGTTAAAATTTAATCATTTTTTAATATTGATATAAATATCTCAATAATTGCATTGTACTGATTGTCTGTTCAGAATTAAAAATTAAAATCTTATGTCTTAATTATATCGATATAATTTTAACCCTCTCACAAATTTGAAGTACCCCCCTCCCTTTTGGTGCAAATGGTTGCATTTTTTGGACCCCCTCACCCCCTAAAAGTGGAACGTTCTTTATTGATGCTCCCTTGAAATTAATGTTAACAATCCGACAGTAAATACAAGTGTAATTTTCTTTTTAAATGTTAAATTAATTTATAACAATTTTTTTATGTGAAAGTGAAAATGTATACTATAATATTACGAGTATTTAGTATAATTATTTTCTACGAAATAAATACCATAAAAGTAATAATAACGTACATAATTGTTTCTAGATTAGATAAGAGTATTTGGAGAGTAAGTTTTAAAAAGTTAAGAAAAACATTTTTTGGTTATTTCGAGAAATTTAGACAAATTAGATTTCTTACATAATCACTAAAGTTAATTTTAAGATAGAAAAATTGTAATAAGTTATTTATAAAAGAATGTTTATTTGGATCTAAGACGTTTTGTTTTTAATATTAAATTTATAAATTTTATTGGTTAAGTCCAGACATTTTTAAATTGAAAATTCTTTGTTAATATTTTTTTTGTTCTTATAATCTTCAGGATCAACAGTGATAGAGCGATTAGAGGTTAAGTTATATACTTTTGTTTAGTTTTGCTTTTTTATAAACAAGTTTAATAACAATTTAGAAATATAGTTTTTACTCACAGAACTGAAGGATTTTTAAATAAAAAATGTTTGTTATTTACTTAAACTATTCATTAAACTAGAATGAATTAACTTTCTATAAGAATCTGTTTTGTGTCATTTGCTCAAAAAATCTTATTCAATACAATTTATTATTAAACTTTCACATTTAAATATATCCTTATTTAACATATTTTAATAATTTTATTATACAACTTTTCTTATAAACAAAAAAAAAAACAGCGCACATCATATTTGTGACATTATCGACAGACGAGTGTTGATCAAAATCGCACTTACCGCGCATGCGCTATAATTTGGTACTGCCAACAAAACATTTTAATAAACTCAAATAACACTTTTTATCACACTCCCCGCAAAAATTGTGGGACCACTTACAAAAATCGTATTAAAAAGATGAATGTCTTTAAATGTTGATAACTCTGTTAGAAATTAGCAAAAATAAATTTTTTATTTGCCATTGAAAATCTCATAAAATTTGCCGTCTAACAGTCCTAGCTTGAAGCTTTTTGATTAATAGGAACGAAAATTTTATGTGATAAAAACAGGTGAATTTTTCGTTTTCATAGAGTTTTCATCATTCAAGTTTGGTGTGCTGCATTTTCTAGAGAAATAATAGGAAAATTTAAAAAATTAAGCTTAATAAAACCTTGAACTTTTAACTTTAAAATAAGCCAAAGAAAACTTAAATAGCTTGACTGGTTCGAAAGTTATAAATATATAATACGAAAAAACGTAACGATTAAACAATTTTTAATGCACGGTAACCATAATTTACTGATAACTTTCAAACCAACCAAGATAATTAAGTTTACTTTGGCTTATTTTAAAATTAAAAGTTCAAGGTTTTATTGAGCTTAATTTCAAAATTTTCCTATTATTTTTCTAGAAAATGCAGCACACCAAACTTTAACAATGAAAATTCACTAAAAACGAATAATTCACCTGTCTTTATCACATCAAATCTCTGTTTCTATTAATCAAAAATGCTTGAAGCTAGGACTATTTGACGACAAATTTTAAAAGCTTTCTGATGATCTATACAACATTTAATTTTACTAATTTCTAACAGAGTTATCAACATTTAAATTCGTTCATATTTTTAAAACGCTTTTTGTAAGTGGTCCCACAATTTTGTCCGTTAGTGTTATTACTCAACAAAACTATTTTTTTATGATTTAATTGTTAATTTTGTCAGTGTATGTAACCTGAATATTCAGTTCCTAACAATAAAATACACATTTTACTACTTACATATATTTCTAAGACTCTAATTTTTGAAATTGGAGGAGCAATATAAAGAATGGGACAAACGCCATGAAAGGATTTCATTAAAAATACATTAAATATTTTGGCGAGAGAATTAGTTTGTAGGATTCATCACGTGTAGGGATGTCCATGAAAGTTGAGCGTATCAAGGACGATTACAGAAGGTGGTGGCGCGGACAGAAGAGCAAAGGAAAAAGAGAGCGGCGTTAATGATTTGATTAAAAAATAAACGGAGCTGCAGTCGCTGGGATCGCCACTAAAAACTCATTAAACATGAGATTCCCGAGATGATTTATCGTGGATTGCAGTATACCTATATATACCTATACTACCTCTGCTGTTATTCAGAAACAATTCTGAACGGAGGACATAAATTCCAGCGAGGTCAGTATCACCCTCGTAATGAATGTTACGTGCTGGAAGGAATCGCAGATACACATGTCCGCACCGTAGTTTACATACGGAAATTTACAACCGGATTGGTACAACATGCAGATTTCTGGTATTCTATCACGATATCGGCAAAAGATCGGTTTCTCTCTGACGTTGTTAATTACTTCAGGAAAATTGTAATTAAGCCATCAGTTCTCAAGTTTACTCAATGGAGAAAAAAATGTATTGAATTTATTTAAAGATTTGCTTTTATCGATTAAAGTAGTTGTGTTACGTCGTAACAATTACATGTTAATTTCTGTTTTAACGATAATTGATAAATATATTTATGTCTCTTGATTTATGTTAGCAAAAATGATAATTTTCTAATTTTGAACTTTAACGTAAATTATGAGTGGGTCATGAAACTAAATTCTTTAAGCTTTTACTTAAATCCGTCAAAATGATCAAAAATCACGTTTTAAGTGTACCCCCTCATAAAAAAGGGCTTTTCGATTTGTAAAGCTAAGACTGTTTTGTTAACCGGCTAATTGCACTACGGCTAAGTGACTCAAGATATACCCATCTTTAATCCATTCTGCGCCTCCTCTCCAAAATATCAATATATTTTCAAACTAATAAAATTTCTCCAATTTTATACCACTTCTCTATTTTCCCTTTCCAAATTTTGACAGATTCGAATTTCCATTGACAGATTCGAATT
Source organism: Ganaspis brasiliensis (assembly GCA_037103525.1). Lineage (NCBI taxonomy): Eukaryota > Metazoa > Arthropoda > Insecta > Hymenoptera > Figitidae > Ganaspis > Ganaspis brasiliensis. Next base: position 771,402 of record JAZKLR010000303.1, read on the forward strand.
CACCGTCTTGGTGAATACTCCGCCGCGAACAAAAATGTCACGCTATATTAAACCCATAATGTAAAATATGTAATTAATTTTAGTGGAGTTAATAATAAAATAGTGAACTTAAACAAAATTTCAAATAGATCACTTATCCTTTTTGTCTTACCTATTCAATTAATTAGTTACACAAAATTAATTTGGCGTGTAACAGAAGTGAAACCAGATAAATAAACTTTACACTTGAACAAGTTGTATAGAATACTTTTAGTAACTCAAGTTTTCAAATCTGTATTTTCTAATCTGATTTCACTAATCCATTTTCTTTAATTCAATTTTCCTGTCTAACTGTTACAAACAAGTTTTTTTCCCACAATCGACAAATTCCAACGAAATCTTTTGTAACAGTTAAATTTACAAACAATGAAATTTCTTCGAATAAGGTAGAAGAGAAATAATTAATAATAATTTATTTCCTTCTGGGTCTTCTAATCGGACCAAGTCTAAATTGTTCGTTATGAAAAACTAAAAAAATAGTATATATTAAATCCCCCCCCCCCACCTCCAAAATTTCATTTCAGAGCTAAAAAATCGATTTTCTGCAGTTTTCGTATAAAATAAACTGTTACTTCGCCATTTTTGGTCCAATTTCAAATCTTTTTTTAATTTAAAGCTGAAAAACAAGGCTTTTTATATTCATAATAGAGGTTTTATGTTTTAAGTAAAATTTACTGTAGAAAAAGAGTAGAAAATTTTGAAAATTGGCAATTTTTTTGAATATTTTTAAAGACAATGATTTACAGTCCAATTTTATTTAGAGTATTTTTTCTGTGATGAATTATTTAAAGTGAATTTAATTCTGCGTCGAATGAGCTTTTCTTGAATTACATTGTTAAAAAACTGGCTTCGCGATTGCATTATTTATTATTTGTCTAAAAAAATCACAGTATTTTATTTATAAGTAAAAAACAGTACTTTCTTTTTTTTGCTTTCTTTAATTCTTGCAAGTGGTAATTATCATCTTCTAACAACTTTTTTATATTTATTTTAGTAAATTTCGGTAAATTTTTGAAAATTAAGAATGGCACCAAAATTTTTGAAAATTGATTTTCCCGAAAAATACTGTGATTATAAAGACAAAAAATGCAATAACTCAGAACTAGGCCGGTTTTTCACCTATTAAATTAAAAAAAAGCTCATTCGACTCAGAATTAAATACACTTTAAATAATTCAGGACTGAAAAAATAGTCTAAATAAAACTAAACTGTATATCATTGTCGAATTTAAAAAAATTCAAAAAAATTGACAATTTTCAAACTTTTTTACTCTTTTTCTACAGCAAATTTTAATTGAAACATGAAACCACTATTCGGTATTAAAAAAACTTGTTTTTCAGCTTTAAATTAAAAAAAAAGTTTGAAATCGGACCAAAAATGATGAAGTAACAGTATATTTTATACAAAAACTGCAGAAAAACAATTTATTAGCTCTAAAATGACATTTTTTGGGTGGGGGGGGGGGAGGATTTAATACACATTTTTTGTTTAGTTTTTCATGACGAACAACTTAGGCTAGGTCCGATTCAAAGTGTTTTTTCTCTGTTACTCAGTGTAATTAATTTAATAAACATAACGTGATATGAAGAAAGAGAATATAATTTAGGTTATGTTCAATAATAGTTTGACCATGATTATAAGTTCCAATTTAATGTTGCATAATTAAAATTAGTTTTTATTGAATATTTCTGATGGAATAAAGACTTAAACATAAATAGTTTGTATCGAGGTTTGATCCTCTTTTTGTATTTTCATTCCAAACATCACAAATATAACCTAAAATTTTTTATTCTTGGTTTTTACTTCATATCGCGTCACAAATTAATATTAATAATATATAATAATAAACAGAGTGTCTAGCAATCCCGGAATTTGCAGGGAATTTATAAAAAGATTCGGTAATTTTCAAGAATTTCTGAGAGTTGGTAGATGAGTCCTAAAAATTTCAACTTTGTATTCTTCATTTACTTTAAAAATTGAAGTTAAAATGTTTAAAATGCGATTTAAAAATCTTAGGCGAAAAGAAAGTCAAAAGTAAAATTAAACTTTAAATAATTCCAAGTCATTCTACTCTGTAAATCTGAATTAGTTAAAAACTACTATTTTAAGGGTGAAAACTCGTTTACCATGTCAAATAGTAATTATTTACTAATAGTTTAGTAGAAAACTACTAATTTAATTAGTCAAAGTATTAATTTTTAGGTTATGTTAAACAGATAAAAGAATTACTAGAATTCCATTTACTAATTACATTAGTTATTTTTTACTATTTAATTAATTAAATTTAACTACTGAATTAGTAGTCTTCTACTAATAATTAGTTATTTTTTACTAATTGAGAAAGAGAAAACTCATTCACGATTTTAACCTCTAAATAGTAGTTTTTTACTAATTCCAATTTAGAGAATAATTAAAATAAATCCTAAACGCCAATTAAAACAAATTAAATTTTTTCAAACTTTTAAATTGTAATTAATATAAATTTCAATAGTCCGAAATTAATTCGTTTGCATTTCACTTTATTTTACTTCAAATATTTACAACTTTTTTTAGTTTTTTAACTTTATCGTTAATTTTTTCCGAGATTTTTTCCTTTCTTCATAATATTTTTTTTCGTGTGATAGACTTTCTGTAATTTTTTTTACGCAAATTACCTCAGTTTATATTGTACAATTTTGTTAATTAAACGTTTCGGAAAATTTATTTCTTTGATGCTATGGTGGAAAATACAATTTTTTCTTCAATTTTATAATTTTCTCCGATTTATTCGTTTTTTATAAATTAAGTAAACTTCTCTTCACATTTTGCTTATTTTTCAGAAAATTTTATCTTTCATAAATTTCTATATTCTGTGATTTTTAAAAAATTTAATGTTAGAGTTGTTTTAAAAATATTCTTAATTTTTTATACAAATTTCTCGTTTTCTTAGAGTTGCTTATAATTTATTTTTATATTTTCTTTATTTAGGGAGTAACTTGCTAAAAAATAATATTTTTAAAAGAATTTTTTTTCTAGATTTTTAACACGTTTTTTCATATTTCCTTATTTTATTCTTTTTGATTTTGATTTTTTTTTGCTTTATTTTCCACAATTTTTATATTTTTAATCGTTTTAAAAAAATTTTTTGAATTTTTTCCTAACTTATTAAAATTTTTAAAAGTAATTTTTTCATTTTTCAAACTATTGCTGTATTATTTTTTATTTAATACTCTTAGCTTTTTCTATTTCACTAAAATATTAGTTATTTTGACATAACCTAAAAATGAATTTAACTAAGAATATTTTACTAATTGATTACTATAGTAGAAACATAACTATTTGAATTTGATGGCTAAATTTTTGCTGACAAATTAATTGTTTTTAACTAATTCAAATTTAGAGAGTTTGTCTTACAAAATTTTGTTAATTACTTTCTAACTCACTTTTGTAGCTTTTAATAATTTCGTTAATTTTTATTTTATAATGACTAGTTTTTTCAAAATCTGTATTTGGTATGTTTTTCTATTTTTTATTATAATTTATCAATTTATTCTATTGTTCCTTTAATTCTTAATTTCTTATTTTGAACTATTTTTCGTGTATTATAAGGACAGTGTCTTAATTTAAAACAAAAACAATTTAAGCATCTTTTCTTATAAACATTTTAATATTTTAAGACATTATTACCATATTACTGAATTTTCATCATATTTTCTTGGTAATTTTCTTAACACTGAGAGAAATGTTTGCTTGTATTTTGTATTAATGCATTTTTACATTAGATCCTTGATTAGATCAAATGCAAATTATTCTATAGGATTCGGACCTAGTATAATTATTATAGAATCAAGAATTAAATTATTTTATTATTGATCGAATTATAAATTCTTGGATCAAGAATGTGCATTTGGATTGAAAATAAATATTTTTGAGCAAAGTTTAATTATTCTTGAACCAAGAATAATTGTTTTTGGAATTTTCAGACAAAGAATTTTAAAATTTAGAAAAAACCATTGCTATACGTAATTTTAAACTTTAACATAGTCTGTAGCAAATTTCATATAATTTTTTTAATGTTTGAAATTATCAATCTACAATTTTTTTTCATCTTTTTTCACTAAATTGTAAAAGTATTTTATGAAATTTATAATTAATTTTCTTTCCGTGTAGGCTTTTCAATTACCTTCTTATATTTTCATTTTATTTTTAATTTTCTAATTATAAAGTAGATTATTCTCAACTTTTATACTTGTGTGTTTATAACAATGTTTTTAATATTTTTTTTGTTATTTTATCATTTCTTCATAATTTTTTAGATTTTTTAAGTTTTTTACTTTTCATTGTTCATTGAATGTTTACACTTTTTTGTATTTATTCACTATTTTTTACTTTTTCTTTTATTCTTTTGTACATTTCTTTTCACAGTATTTCGGATGTTTAAAAATTTTTATATAATTTGATTTTGTTGTTATTTTTTAAACTAGTCTCACTCTAAAAACAAGTGTCTCGCAAGTGTTTTAAACTAAGACATTTTGGTGCTTTTATATTGTATTTAAGATGCAATAAGTGTCTTACATACAAAAAAAGATACAAAAATCTCCTAGAATTAGATTATAGAAACCTTGAGTAAATTAATTATATAATTTGAAATAACTATTCTTGTCCGAATATGTTAATTGTATCTACATGATTGAAAATTCATTTATAATAACAACAAAGGTAGCTATAATAATAAATATTATAATAAATGTAGAAATGAAAATAAAGCTTAATAATATGCAGAAATAATAAAAGTTGTGACGTTGAAGCATGGGTCAGACAAGATTATTGTTTGTACTGAAGGTTAATCTTAACACGATAGTGACCTCTTCGGAACCTGTTAAACGACTCGTTAATTGTATTTTTAGGGGCTTCCTGCGAGAGGCCTCAGCTCCTAATTTACTGACTCGCCCGTTTGGTTTATAGCGGTCTCGATATTCCATTTATGGCATAACCGACACCACACCTCGTTAAATCAAAAGAGCTAAAGTACCCCCATACAGTTTTGGTATTCTTTCAAGAATTATAATAGTCGATCTAGGACGATTTTTAATCCACATATTAAATACACTTGTTAAATTTTAATAGGTGATGGGTATTTTGGAATTTTTAACTGTTTGTTGCCTATATAACGAACCTAGATTTAAATTTAAAAATACACTGTAAAAATAAGATCTTAGTCCATCTGAATTTTAAACAGAATTCTTAAATTCAGCACACAGGTGATGATTTTACAGATTAATTGTCTTAAATTCAGTAAATTTACGTGCTCATAATTATATTCTTTGTTTCGTAAATTAAGGTACAAAAATTGTACTTGAAAGTTAACAAGGACTGTCTTAAAAATGTTACTTCTTAAAACAAGACAGATTTTCTGCCTTAAAATAAGACTTTCTTTTTACTTGCTAAATTTTTTTGAAAATATTAACTTTAGAAATTACAAGTGAAAGAGTTTTGCTTAGTATAATAAATGTTGCGTTGCGGATGACAAATAAAGAAAAAACGTCATCACTCCTTCAATAAATTAATATTAAAGATCTCGAATTAAAATAGAGAACTGATTGAGTCATGATACATTTATTTTGCATTAAAAGATACATGATTTGCGAGTGATCGCCTTGAGAATTTGATTTACGTTGTTTCCATCGAAAACTCTCGTTTTGAACTAACTGTAGAAATTGACAACCAGTTGTTTAAGGTGCATTTCGAATACAAAAATTAAGAGTGGGGGTGTCACTAATAAACAATATTTTGCTCAGGTAGGAGTACCAGAGATTGACCAGGATTAGAAATGAAGGCGCCGAAGGGCGTCGCGTTTAGATAAAGTGGTAATAAACCTAATAGCCGAAAAATCCGGTAGTAACTAACAGATGAGTTTTTTGAAGTAATAAAATAATCAGATGTTAAGATTTTTTATAATACTCGAATTTCAAGCATACCATACTCTTTTATCTACACATTGTTCAGAACATCTAAAATAAAAAGATAAAATTGTTTTACACTTCAACAATAAACGTTATTTTTCATTCTTTGAACATCTCTAAAGACAGTTAATCTACGACTGTTTCAGACGTGGTAATTGGTGAAAATGATAAAAGTGTCGGTGATCAACGGGACAGAAGTTGCAGGGACCACAACAACTGAAGAAGGTGGAGAGAGAAAGATTTAAAATATGTCGGGCAACAGGAGCATCAACCATATGGACTTATCCAGCTCAGTCCGAAAATAATAAATCTCTGGAGCTCTCTGCGGAATTATTAAAAGAGTCTCTAGCTCGTTCCCTCTTTGGGTGAACGGCAGAAGAAAAACAAAACGCATTACCGTTTCTTAATGAAGCTGAGGCTCGCGATGAAACTAAGCAACAGGAGAAACGGACATAGCGACGAGACCGACGTTCAGAACTAATTGGAGCCACGAGATATTAGGAGAGGAGAGTTCCAGAGTCAAGGAGAGAAAGGGACAAGTGATGAAGGCAAAGGGAGTTGGGAGTTGAGCAGAGCAGAGCAGAGCAGAGCAGAGCAGAGCAAAGCACGATGAAACAGAAGGACTAAGAAGGTGGGCTGTTGAGCACTCAACATCTTCGACGAATGAACCAGATACATTAACAGCCAGTTCGTCCACCTCATGAGTTTGCTTAAGGCGGGCCTTGTAATGAGTTCTTCACTCCAAAAACACGATAAACATTCCACTTTAAAATCATTCACTTGAAAATGGCATTTTCAGTCAAATTTGCAACTTTAATAAAACTGTAATTGGCTAATTCCAGAAAAAAATCGAAATTGATGTCCTTAATGATTTCTGTAAATCAGGATTGTTGATTATGAAAAGTTATATTTTTTTAATAATACTACTATACTAGATGTACGAATTTATGAAACAAATTTATTTCTTAGATGATAAACGAACAAGATATGTTTAAGAGAGTAGCCTGAAAATCATTCTCTCACTATGTTCCAACTGCTGAATTCGAAGAGAATCATTAACTCAAAACGTAAAATTCCTTACTAATTGTTTGTTATTTTATTATATAAGGTCATAGAAGTTCCAACTCGAATCATTTATGTTCCAATCGCCATGAAGACAATACACAATATTTAACTTCGCTTAATAGATCAAGACGGTGATAATTTTAGAGGAGAAACAATAACAATACGTTTACATATAAAGTCAATGTAATGGGTATTGTTTACAATCAGCAAAGAAGAAAAGTTAGCGGCAGTTATAAAAGTCAACCAACATGTGCAGAGAAGCACAGTGTGAATGTAACTTGGAAGGTGTTAACACCTCAGAATCGACTATTCCTGAAACAACTCGATCTACAAGTGAAAATTCAAAAATAAGAAAGAGGATGAGAAAAGACCAAATTTTTCTATTTTTCATGTGTATCTGTTATAAAAAAAATGGAAGACATTCTCAGCATTCCAACTGCAGTGAATTTTGATGAATCCATCGCCAATTATGAGAGTCATAGTCATCAACCATATGCATCATCAACTTTTAATAATAGTGATTAAATCCGCATTGTAGTACAAAATCAAGATTTGTCTATTTTACCAAGCAACAGTTCATTACATACATTTGGAAAGTTATGTAAGAATGATGGAACCACTCTCACAGAGAATGTTGAATTTACAAATAATGCTATAGCTTATTTGTTTGATGAAATTCGTTATGAATTAAATGGCATTGAGATTGATGGATGCAAGTACGTTGGACACACTACAACTATGAAAAATTTAGTATCTTTAACACCATCTCAAGTTAATCGTGCAGAGATTGCTAAATTTATGAAATTTAAATTAAATTCAAGAGTGTCAATGGAAAATGGATATTTTAATGTAACAATACCATTGAGTATATTTTTGGTTTTGCAGAAGATTATAAGAAAATTGTTACGAATGCTAAACATGAACTCATTTTAATAAGATCGCGTACTAATTATAATGTTATTTCCAAAGGAACACTTATTCCTGAGTTCAAATTTATGATTTATAATATTGAATGGTTGGTACCGTATGTGATACTATCTGACAATAATAAAATTAAATTATTGAATTTTATTGAGAAAGATCCATTAATTTCAATAAGTTTTAGATCATGGGAAATGCATGAGTATTCATTTCTTCCCTTGAGTGCAAATGTCATGTTGTAAATTAAATCTTCAACACAATTTTAGAAACTACGATATGTTATTGTTGGATTTCAAACTAAAAGAAAAAATAAAATGAAAGTTTCTGCATGTTTTTTTGATCACTGTGACCTAACAAATGTAAAATTGTTTTTAAACTCACAATCTTATCCACATGGAAATTTGAATCTATACTATACTAATAATAATCAGTATTCTATATTATATGATATTTAGAGGATTTTAAGATTTATCAACTTTTGTTTAAGTATGGTCAAATTGTCACAGATTCAGAAGGGATTTATGCAGTTTTTATAACAAATTGAGAAATTTTGTGAAATTCTGAACCAAAGATATATAATCATGTTTCTTGAGTCGGAAATATATGGAAATCATACATGTCTCATTTTTTTAAAAAATGGATTTATCAAGTTCACAGAAAATTATTTTGGATTAAATTAATCTGCAACACTCTTTTTTTATACCAAATTAAATTTAAATAATCTGAAATTGGCTTAAAACAATCGCGCTGCAGATTATTTGAATACATAAAAGTTTTCAGAGTTTTGAAAAAGTACTCTTCAAATAAGCTCAATTGGAAAGAACTTAAATAAAATAAATCCGTCTATTTATCTTCGACCACAAACTTCATGTTTAAGTCAAAAATTTGCTTAAAAATCGCTTCATTTTTTGACAGATCATAACCGTAAGTGCAAAAGTTAAAAGTAATTGGTCCAACATAACTTAAAAATCATTTAATTAAAAACTCCATTAAACTTTAATTATTTAAAAAATTAATAATTTAAATGCAAAAAGAACATATTCTATCTTTTAATGGTGATAATTTTTGCAATTTTAAAATTAATTAGCCTTCAGTCTTTTTTATATTAGAATACCCCTTCATAGCTCATATTAATGTAAATTTGGGTCTAAGACAACAATTTTTCCGGATTTTTTCACTCAATGATTAATGACAATACTAGTAAAATATTAAGTCGTTTGAATGAAATATTAGGATTAGTTTAAAAAAAAACATTCTATTTTTAAAATTTAAATTTACTGATTTCTAATGTTTTTCAAAATACACGATTTTTTACCTAAATGTAAAAAATTAGTCTTTTAAAAATTCTATTCCAGACATTCGGAAGAAATTAATAAGAAATATATCAATTTAAAAAAAAACTCAATCCTTAGTAATTTATTAAAAAGTAGAATTTGACTTCATCTGTAAACCGTCATAAAGCTTCCTCTAAAACGAAACAAAGATAATAATTTAATATTATATTTTAAAAGTCTTTTACTTTATTCAATTTTAAAATTTTTATTATTTTTTTAATATTAACCAATCTATTTGTAATGTAATAAAGCAAAATTAATAAAAGTCAATTCACAGTTTATTTTTAAATTTTAAATTACTTTACGAGTATTCGAATCCTGACCAGATCCGACGGGTGTAATTCTTGTTATTTCTTGCTATTAAGTTCCAAATAAAATTTTTTGGATGATTTTTGTACATTTTAGAAGCAGAGATAATTTTTTTCAATGATCAGAAATGTACTCTCTAAATTTGAATTAGTGATCTTCTACTACTGAATTAAAAAAAAAAGCCGGTTACTACTAAATAGTGAAAATTTCCACTATATTTTTTAGTCGAAAATTACTAATTTGAAAGTGAAATATCTTGCAATTAAAAAAGCAAACATTCACTATTTCAATTAATAGACATTTTACTTTCAAATTATTAGTTTTCTACTAAAAAACAGTTAAAATTTTCACTATTTAATAGTAATCGATTTTTCGCTAATTCATTAGTAGAAAATCACTAATTCAGATTTAGAGAGTAAGAAACCTTTAGAATAAATTGACCTTTTATAAAATTTAAATTCTAGCTCATGGCATTTTACTCCCAACATTGAAGAAGTTTCCATAATCGGTGCGATTTCAGTAAAACCGCAATACTAGTACAAGGACACTGCATTGCTTTGATTACGTGAAATATCTATTAAATCGATGAAATCCTGAATGGAGTCTGACCCGAGGCGAAATTCGTAACTGGAATATAATAATTGTAAAATACCACATTTAAATACAATTATGGATAATTAAAAACGACCTATCAGAGGATACGATATAAATAAAAACCCATAGGGGATTTTATCATAAATCGTATTTTACAGACAACTGATTATGATATTTAATAATTATAGTTCATTATGAAATACACCAAAATTAAACAATTTATGTAATACAATTTACAATATATACATTTTATATAATGCAATTGTAATTGAAATTCATACAATCAAAAATATAGAATTATTTTTTTAATTTTAGATTTAGTATTTACCGAAAAAATTAACTTGGAATTACGAAACTGAAATCCGATTTTCAAAATTCAAAATGTTGTACTAAAAATCTAAATTTCTATTAATTTATCTGAAAGCTCAAATATTCTCGAATCTACAATGTCCGACATTTTAGAAACAATATTTAAAACTTCATTTAATAAAACTAGTGTATATTTTGAAAGTTCAAATAGTTTATTCTAATTTCTATAACTGAAATAAATATCTATAATACTTGTAATATATCTGTCGTTATAAATACCAAGTTGTAAATCTGATAAAAAGCAATACACAAAAAATGTTGGTAATTGACAAAATAATGATGATAATGTTGAAATAATGACATACGTCAAAAATGACGAAACTTTTAATTCAACTGTCACTAATTTAAAAAACCAAACTTACGAAAATCACGTGTTATTTGAAAAAGTTAACTATTGGGAACCTGGAGCATCTGCCAAGTTTTTGTTCCCGAAAAAATTTCAGTCTCGAGTATCCATTAGAGCTCGTCAAATGTGTAATCTTTTGGGTTCGTGTGGCGAGTGATTTTCTTTGCGATACCCGGCAATCGACTTTTTATGAACGCTAAATGCGAGTCATTTTGTCGCATCAAGTATCCAAACGATCTCGCTAAAAACACGACCACAAAACGCTAACAATTATATCACTGACTTTTTTAAATTAAACACTTTTCTTATTATTATTTTTGTACATGAAATTGGTAATTCTGTTATTATATTACAATTAGGATCTGAAATCGTGACGTCATTAAGTAAGATGTCCGACGCAAGGAGGTCTGATGAAAATCAGAGTTTTTAATTATTGCTATTTATAACGATTGCAATTAATAGTTTTTAAAACAGACGAAATTTGTAAAGTAATGTTTAAAGTTCTGTTATTTTTTATTTTTTTTGGTATTTTTCTTTTAAGAACAAAACATTGTCTTCTAAAAGTATTTTAACTAAAAAGATATAGGTTATGTAATTACATGCAGCTGTCATAACAAATAACTAAAACATTTACATTATCTGTTTATTTTGCTTCTTAAAATTTATTGTATTTTTTTAATCTGTTTAAATAACTTTTTGTAACATTTTAACTGAAATTGTCTTCTATAAAGTATAGTTATTTTAGAAACGTCAATAGTAGTATTTTACATATAAAAAGTAAATTCTCATACATATAACACATAAGCTTATTTTATTTTAGACACTTCTACTCTTTCAAAAGAACACATTTTTTAAGATAAGAATTCTAATAACTTTCAAATTAATGCAACTAATTAATTTAAAATGTTAAATTCAGTCAAATTCAGTTTACAGAATCGGACCTTGTTATTTTAATAAGTTTTTCTGACACCAGATGGCGTATCGATGTATTTCTGATCCCAAATTGTAATTTCACGAAAAAAATGAAAGGTAATTTTTACCTCGAATTTGTGTCAAAATTCACCTACATCTACAATCATTGGTCTTGAATATATGTGCAAAAAACAAAAATGGAAAAATCACTAAAATTTCTTTCTTTTGTTTTTCTGTGTTTTGTCTGATCAAAAAGTGAAAACTACACAATTTATAACCTTATAAACTGAATCGTTTTTTAGAAACAAATATTCACTTTAAAACGATTATACTAATTAAGATTAACAAAATAATATTTATGTATAGGAATTAATTGAATAATAATATGATAAAATTATAAATGGATAAAGTAAAATACACGTTGTGTAAAGAGATTAAGTTGACAGTAGAACCTGAAATGAAGGTTGCGACCTCCAATACCTGGAAACCGCCTGTCATGATGTTTTAATATCCATTTTCGACTACGTTCAAATTATAGTCATCTGAGGTTACGACTAAAGGAAGATTAGCATGTATTTATAATAAAAACTATGCTTTCATATCATTATCAAATTATAGTATGTTGAAGATCGTAATCAGAGCCTAGAAGAAACTCTTGAGCATGCATGGTGACGCCTACGCTGCACAATATTTTTTTCACTACTTTTATTTTGCATAGTTTGATTCACTAATAAATTAAAATAAAAAATTCGATCGAGATCGACATTCTAGGGCTGATTTTATCACGCAAATTTCTCTCTCTCACGCTCTCTCTCTCTCTTTCTCTTTGGATAATAAATGTTAAACAGAAAAGCAGAAGAAAAATAAATTTTTAAAATTTGTATGTACATTTTTAAGGTTCCATACCGTTAAAACGGAACTCTATTAAAATCACTATGTATGTCCATTTTTGACCCCCCTCTACCTTTCAAACTATTTGAGATAGAGACTTAAAATTTGGTACACATGTGTAATTTCACATTAGTTTTACGAAAATGATATAGAAAATGTGATTGTAGTTCATAATCATAGCTTTTTCCAAAAAAATTTTAAAAATTAATAAAAATGGCCATGTCTCCCTCCCCCCAGCGGCCAAAGTATAATTATTTATTTAAATTTAATTTAATTTTACAATAATTCAAAACAACTTTTATTTTCCTGCATTATTAATATAAAATTTATTTATCTACTTGTTATTTACCATAACATTTACTTCTTCGAATACATCAATCTGTCGTAAATATTAAATTCCCAAAAATAAATATTTTTAATAATAATATAAAAGGTCAAAAGTAGGAATACAAGTCGAATTGTAAATTAATATAAGGTTCTACACTTACTTAAGCCTTCGTCTTGAAAAATTAACTCTTACTACTTAAGGATGAACGTAAACGACTTTATCTACTGCTAAAAGTAAAACACTAGAAGACCATCTTTTTTATAAAACACTGTTTAGCGAATAATCATTTTGAATTTTCCTGCAAAATTCCGGATTTTTCAAACTACAATTTTCTCGGATTTGTTCGCTTAATAATTAATAACAATACTAGTTAAATATTAAGTGCTTCAAATGAAATATTAGGATTAGTTTCAAAAACAAAACAAACAAATTAATTGAAATTCTCAAAGCATCCGAAATTTGTAAAAGAACGAATAACAATAAATTGAAGACAAATTAAAGAAATTTAAAGCGCAGTCAAAAAGTTTCAATGAATACAAAAATCGTCAAATAAACATGAAACAAAAAAGAAGCAATATCTATTTTGAAAAATAAAAAAATTTTTTTTTTAAATTTAGTACCTAAGCTAAGAAAAAATAGAACAATTTTAGAACAAGCCGAGAATTATGTTTAATTTATGATAATTTTACATTAAAAATATTTGCTTTCTCAAGGAAGAAGCAAAAAGTTCATTTTTCAAAAATTTGAAATTTCAATTTTTCAAATTTGAGAATTGCAATTTAATGTATGAAATTTTGTCAAAATATAAACTTTATATAGGTCAATTGATTTGTTTTGAGGCAAGGAACACGATGAATTTTTAAGAAATTTAGTTGAATATTGTATAGGATAAAATTTTTGTAACAAATTCTTAAATAAACTAAAAATTTAATAAATTTCTTGTGAATTGTTATTTTTAAACACTCTTGTGTCTGATTCCAAATGATCTAAATCGATTCATTTTTATCTAAAAAGCATAAATTTTCATTTTCAAGCAAATGTTTGAATGTATGTATGTATGCATGTGTGTGTGTGTGTGTGTGTGTGTGTGTGTGTGTGTGTGTGTGTAGTAACTTTTTTGTCGCTAGAATATATCTCTATTAGAACTGTTCAACTTTCACCAAAAAATTCGTACAATAATTCATGATTTTTGAGAGTTTTTGACATTTAAATTTATTTTTTCTTCTATGCACAGACAAAATGTTTTGGAAAACTTTTACCACATTCATGATAGTCCTCAGATTGAAGTCACAAATGCGCAGAATTGTACTCAAGATTTTAGAAAATTGTTTCCATATTTCTAGTAATTTCGCTAAAATTTAACAGAAATATGAGAATAATTTTCTAAAATCTTAAGAACAATTCTGCACTGAGAGAAATGGATATTCAAACTTACTATCCTGGATTTTAAAAAATAATTATTTTAATATCTGGATATTAAGTTTGAATATCTAAATACTATGTTTTAATATAAGGATGTTAAATTTGAATATCCATTAAGTCTTTTTTTCTCAGTGTGAATTAGTGATTTTAATTTGAGATCTATCATAAAAATGGTAAACAGTAAACTTTACCAAAAAAAAATTTTCCGTGAAACTTCTCTAATTTATAAAGTATATATTCTCACAGAAATTTCTAGAATTAATGTCTATTTTTTATTTTTAACAAAATTGAATTTTTTTGTGCATTATTTCAATTCAATCAATTGCTTTCTCTTTGAAAAAGCAAATTATTTTGCTCACATGGAAACAGTGTGTTCACGAAATGAATATTTATTCTTACCTACTTTTTTAAAACTTGTTAATAATTGTCTGGTATATCATAAAATTTAAATTTAATTAATTAAAATTAATTTAAATTTAATTTAATTATGTGTTTAAAAAAACATAAAAATGTTTGTATTGTTTCCCCGCACTAAGGTTTCGAATAATATGGTTTCCACCATCAATTTTTTAAAGATAGAACAAATTTCTATACCTTATAATCAAATTGCCTATAATTCTTTATGCTTGCTTCTTTTCCGATAAAAAATAATACTAATTTTGTAACAATTTTAATTATAAATAATGATTTCTCATTATTAATTGAATTTAAAGAGAAATTGTTTGTGTAAAATGGAATTGATAAATTATTACGCTTATGTAAGGTATCTATTGAAAATTGATTTTTGAATGCATTCATGGCTGTTGGTCGTTTCAACACTTTAAAACGTATATTCCTTCAATTTTCTAGTCGAGTAAGCTTTGCTTGAAGGGTCCTTGTGCGCCTGGCAAAGCGTGCACTATCCTGTTACGAGATCTCTCGCAGTCCGCAATCAAAATTCAAATCACACTTTTACAGTTCAACATAAAATCAATATCTGCCCTTTAGACCTGACTCCACATTCCATCAAAAACAAATCAAATGTTTCACTGCTTTACCAAATTTACAGTACACATTGTTCTCTTCAATCAGAATTTGATTCATAAAACTGGAGTCAAATAACAATCTAAAAATAGAAATTACAGACAGTACATTTTTTTTAAGGTATAGTTTTTGTTACCAGTTCGTTTTTAACAAACGACCTTTTGTTCAAAACAAACGAATTTCAAATGTGTTAAAAATATAGTTGATGGTCTTTTCGATTTAAGTTAAACCTACATATTTACATAAAATCGGTTAGAAAATTAATCGACCTAATCTCAAAAGCACATCAGAGGATCAAGTCACTTTTCCTCACAGGTGCATTCCAAGATCAGAATCTATTAAAAATTCAGCTTTATTAAAACTATAGAAGATGGTCGAAACAATATTTCAGGACGATGAAAAATAAAGAATTTAAATAAATTAATAATATTCGGCTTCACCTGTTGCCCCTTCTCGCGTTTCCTTTGTCTCAACATCTGCAGAGAATCATGGCACCATCACCCTTATAACCATCTATCCCCTGAAATCGTGTCGAATAATTACTTGGCTGAAAAAGGAACACCTCTAGTGCAGCAATGCAATGTCCGAAATTTAATAAAACAAAAAGAAAGTAAGTAAGCCTCCGAAATAGTGCCTTATAAATGGTTTTTCTATATCGTCTCGTGTCTGGCTCGCGTTGGACATGGACATGGGTTACCGGTTCATTTAAATAAGTTAAGGGTCTCGCTCGGTGCCTTAGCGGGTCCATTACAGCTGGGCAAAGCGGCTAATTACCTGCCTGACGTGAGTTATAAACCCCCCGTCACCCACTCTCTACTCTTTCACCAGTCACCCTCTCTTCTGCCTATGCAGCCTCTCAATGTTTAAGCACATCTTCCTTTTTATTAAAAAAAAACAAAAAAAAAACTTTTTTACTATTTTTTCAATTACAAAGAATAGTAAAAAAGTTACTTTTCAAAGAATATTTTTAGAAATCAATAAAAAAGCCAGAATAAGATAACCGCAAAATATTTCCTTATTTTAATAGACAATTACGGTAAAATTTACCCGAATAACTTGCTAAAACAACTGGAAAATTTTAACCGGAATCATTCTTTAGTGTATTTTGGTTATATTAACATTTCGGTTACATAAACTAACGAAAATGGTAACTTTAACCATGAAAATAGTAAAGGTAACTACATTTATAGTTAATATAACCTAAAAAAACCTGGTTACGTGATCAAATGCCGAAATCTTTATAATAATAGATTTTGGTGTTCGGCTGCTTGTCAATCCGTTAGCAGAAATTCGAAAGCTATGCATTTCCGGTTATAAACAGTTTTCAACTGCCACTGAAAAAACAAAGATGATTACTATTCACATTTTAGTGATTTATTAACTAAAAAATCAGTTCGAATTATTGGCTTGGTATACCAATTATTGTCCCGATATATCGATTTTTCATTCTATATGTGAACCCAAGGGATTTCCCAGGAATTCACAGGAACTACCAGAATTTTTCCAAGAATTGCCCAGGAATTCACTGGAAATTTACAAGAATTTCTAGGATATTTTCAGGTCTTTCCCAATAATTCCCAAGCGATTTCTCAGGAATTTTTCAAGGATTCTAAGAAATTTTTTTAAGATTTTCAGAAATTTTCTAGAAATTTTCCAGGGATTTCACAGGTATTAACCAAGGAATTCCCACGAACCTTCCAAGAATTTCCAGGGAGATCTCAGGAATTTCCCAGAAACTCACAAGAATTTTTCAAGGTTTCTCAGGCATTTTTCAACACCGAAAAAAAATATTCTTCTTTTGAGCGTATTTCCTCTACAATATGGTATCAAAATTCCATCTTCTCAAATTGAGTAAAATTTTGCTTGTTTTAAGAGGAATATACTTAATTTGACAGGAATTATTCTTCAATTAAGTTAAATATTCTTCATTTGAGAGGAATATTCTTCATTTGAGAAGATACTTTTCATTGCAGAGGATCCTCTTAAAAATAGTATCAAGAGTAAATCCTCTAAGATTAAAAGTACTGTTTTCAAATCAAGAAGATTCCTCTCAAATAAATAATATTCCTCTCAAATAATGAATATTTCACTTAATTAAAGAATAATTCCTGTCAAATTAAGTATATTCTTCTTAAAACAAGCAGATTTCTACTGAATATGAGAGGATGGAATTTTCATACCATATTGTAGAGGAAATACGCTCAAAAGAAGAATATATTTTTTTCGGTGAAGGATTCACAGAAATTTCCGAAAAATTCTCAGAAAATTCTCATCAATTTCTCAGGAATTTTCTAGGACTTTTCAAAGGATTCCCCAGGATTTCCTAGAAATTCCCAGGAATTTCTTAAGCATTTTCCAGGAAATACCAGTAATTTCCCGGGAATTTCTAGGTTTTCCGAAGAATTCCCCAAAATTTTCTAGGCATTCCCAGGAATTCCCAAGAGATTTCCCAGTAATGTCCAGGGATACCTAAGAATTTATTAAGAATTTACGAGGAATTCTCCCTGATTTCTCAGAATAAACAGGAAATTCCAGAAATTTACCAAGAATTTTTGGAAAAAATTTTCAGGAATTTCTCAGCAATTCGGTAGAGCTTTTCAAAAAAATTACCCTGGATTTCCTAGATATTCACTGGATTTTCTAAAGAATTTACAGGAATTCGGTAGAACTTTCCGAAGAATTACCCGGGTTTTCCTATATATTTCTAAAAATCACTTAAAAATTTTTCCTAGGAATTTTTTAGGTTTTCCGAAGAATTCCCTATGATTTCCTAGGAATTCTCAGTATTTTCTTAAGAATTTTCAAGGAATTCCTAGTGGCTCCTCACGACTTCGGTAGGGCTTTTCGAACAATTACCCGGGATTTTCTAGATATTACCAGAAATTTCTTAAGCATTTCCCAGGAATTACTAGTAATTTCTCAGGAATTGACAGAAAATTCCAGGAATTTTCCAAGGATTTCTAGTAAAATTTCCCATGGCTTCCCATGAATTTCAGAAGAATTACCAGGGATTTCCCAGAATTTTTTTAAGGCTCCTACAGGTGTTGTCTAGGAATTTTCCAGGGCTTTCTTAAGAATTTTCATAAGTTTCTCAAGCATTTTTCAAGGATCCCCAGGAATTTCTCAAGCATTTTCCAGGAATTCCTAGGAATTTACCAGAAACTTGCCAGAGCTTTCCGAAGAATTCCCAGGAAATTCCCAGAAATTTTTCAGAAATTTTCAAGGGCATTCCGAAGAATTCCCCGATATTTCCTAGGGGATCCCAGGAATTGCTTAAGACTTTTCTAGGAATTCCCAGTGATCTCTCAGGAAGTAACAGAAAATTCCAGAAATTTACCGAGGGTTTCTAGTAAAATTTTCAGTGACTCTTAGATATTTCCAAGGATTTTCTCAAGAATTTACTAGGGCTTTCCGAAGAATTCCCCGGGGTTTCCTAGGAATTCCCAGGAATTTCTCAAGCTTGTTCCAGGAATTCCTAGTAATTCCCCAGAAATTTTCTAGTCTTTCCGAAGAATTCTCCAGGATTTCCTAGGAAATCCCAGGAATTTCCAAGAAATTTTCTAGTAATTTCCAGGCATTCCGAAGAATTTATTAAGAATTTAAGACGAATTCCCAGTAATTTCTCATAATTAACAGAAAATTCCAGGAATTTACCAAGAATTTCTAGTAAACTTTCCTAGCGACTCCCAGATATTTCCAAAGAATTTCTCAGGAATTTTCTAGGGCTTTCTAAAGAATTCCCAGGGATTTTCTAGAGATTCCCAGAAATTTGGCAAGCATTTTACAGGAATTCCCAGTAATTCCCGAGAAATTTTCTAGGCTTTCCTAGGAATTTCCAAGAGATTTCCCAGTAATTACCAGGGATTCCCATGAATTTCTTAAGAATTTACCAGTTATTCCCAGTAATTTCTTAGGAATTGACAGGAAATCCCAAGAATTTTCCAAAGATTTCTAGTAAATTTTCTTAAACGGTCTACAATTCCTAATAATTTTTTTGTTTTTTCACAATTTTTAATAAGGTTTTTCACAATGCTTAATAATTTTTCCCACAATTTTGAATAATTTTGGCAACAATTTCTATGTTTTTCACAAGTTTTAATTGTTATCCACAACTTGTAATAATGTTGTTTACAATTTTCAACAATGTTTTCCAAAATTCTTAACAATTTTCCCCACAATTTTTAATAATGCTGTCTACAAATCCTAATAATATTTCCCACAATTTTTAATAATATTATTCACAAGGCTTAATAATTTTTCCGACAATTTAAAATAATTTTAGGCAACAATTTTTATGTTGTCCACAACTTTTAATACCTAATATTACCCACAATTTTCAATTATGTTGTTCAAACTACTTACAGTTTTATTTAAAACTGAATAAAGTAATATGAGAAGTTCATTGAAAGTACCTAATTATATTATCAGATAAAGTGCACCAATTTTAGCAAAATATT
The DNA here is from genome assembly GCA_037103525.1 of Ganaspis brasiliensis. Lineage (NCBI taxonomy): Eukaryota > Metazoa > Arthropoda > Insecta > Hymenoptera > Figitidae > Ganaspis > Ganaspis brasiliensis. Next base: position 791,354 of record JAZKLR010000303.1, read on the forward strand.
CATTTCAACAGCAACAGGATGAAACATATTCTATATAAAAATTTTAATTATTCGGTTATCGGTAATTGAGACTAAGGTGTGGACTAAGGTGTAAATTTACTTTAATTATAATATTAACTAATAGCGCTATATGATGTAATACATATATGCACATGTATACATATGATGTAACATGTGAATGTTAAAATACTGATTGTCATCAACATGAACTGAAAAGTTTTGAAATGAGATTTCAATCTCGAGTCGACTGATTTTTATCTGTGCTTGAAAAGTCGTTGAAATTTTAGCGGACCTTTAGGGTCCTACGAATTTATCATCGTTGAAAGGATCAAGAGGGATGGTACCAAAACCACCCTGTATCCAGTTTAGCGGTTCCGGACGTCGAGGGTAGACGGTAATGGTGGTGTCGAAATCGAGTTACTCAAATTAACCATGAAATAGACTCTCTCTACCCTAGTGTCTGTCTATTTCGGCGACCGCTTGCCTTGTCCACGTCGCCCCCTCCAAACTTGGAATAGGCTTATCACTTCCATACATCTCTCATCATCATTCTGCATATTAACTGCGTAGCCTTTCTGTCAAAATTGACTCAAATACGTCATTTTTTGAAAATTATTTGACATCAGTTTTAAGACATTTGTCGTGCTTCGTTTCTTTAATTTTTTCCTTACAGAATTATCTGGATCCTTAATTTTTACAAAAATTAATCTAGTTTTTAAGAGACTATAAAAATGTATGATAAAAGTAAGTTTTAAGATTCTTGATAAGGTGAAATTTATTGCAGGAGCGTTTGTTGTTAAGGGTTCTATCAAGGATGTGACGTCGAGCGTCTTGGGTTGTGATTCATGGATGATCAGGGTGATCCCATTGACAAATAAGAGCGACGAAGGCCAGCCTTTTTCTCATTAGCGGCTCTTTGAACTAAACCGCCCACGTTATGACAAACTAGATTAATTTTCTGTCCAAAGAAAGACCGCCTCTCTTTCTTCGATCGTTTATTATGAAATTACAACTGTCAAGAGGATTCTTTATCGTGCACGAACCTTACGAAAGGGTTTGCAATAATCCCATAATGCACCTGTTCCAATGTTTCTCTTGCTGAAGATAAATCTTTGGAGACAATCTGTTTTATTTTACAAGATAATTCTGTCTTTCTCAACAATACGATTTTATACTTTTTTTATCATTATATTAATTTCTTATTCTTTTCTTAAATTTACATTAATTTTTTTTTTACTTAACAACTATACTTTTGGTTTGTCATTTTTAATAGAGCAGTCGTTTCGTTCTCTATATTTAATCCAGTTTTCACATGTTTTTTTTATTTTATTTTTAAAAATAATTGTAATTTTGAATAGAATTGAATTATAGTTGTTCTTTACTGTAATCTTCATTGAATATAAACTCTATTGAATATAGGAAAACATATCTCTACTGAATTGTGGAAAACATGGTTAAAAATTGTAAACAACATTATTACAAGTTGTGGACAATATTATTAAAAGTTATGGACAACATTGTTGAAAATTGTGAATTATATTATAAAAAGTTTTGGACAATAATTAAAACTTGTGGACAACATTGTCTCTTGTATAATTCTGTATCATCATTACCACAGTTTTAAATTATTTCCAAATTGACAGTACTTTTACCTTTACAAATTACGAATTTAAAATACACATAATACCCAAAAATTGAAAAAAGCGAACTTTGAAGGTGATTTTTAAATAAGAATGAAAAGAAGGATCTTCTTGGAGACCATGGGCACAAAGGGAGAACAATGGCATGTGAAAAATTCGTCTTGAGAGTATGTACCTATCATCAGAAGAAACGTACTTTTACAACGACCAATTCGCACTCCTGTCAACTTGCAACTTGGCTGACAAAGGGAAGTAAAGAGGAATGCTCCAGAAAAATCTCTGAAAAGTTGGAAGCAAATATTAGTTGAACTCTGGACTAGTCATTATTTCTCTGTGCGCTTGAAAACGTTATCCACTGCACGCTGTCTTCCGCAAAAGAACAGAACAAAGGACGGTGTCATAGCTTGGACCAACTCACCTACACTCTACTCGTCATCTCTTCTGTTTCCCTTCATAGTTTTCTTTCTTTGTTTATTTGTTTATATCACAACCCTTTTTACATGGATATTTTTTCCTTCCGGTTTAAATTACACAAGTTTTTCTTCCCTGTAACACAAGTTATCAAATAGTAAAATACGACTAACATTCTTTTATTTACATCATAGTCTTGCAAATTTAATCGATAGTTTTTCTTTGGTGGAAAATCTGGTTCAATTTTATATACTTAGATTTTTGATTCCAATGCGATCCAAGTTAGAGTATCTTGAAAATGAATGATCTTCTTCTAATTCTTCCTCACAGAGGAAGCAATAGATTACAATAATACAAAAAAAGAAAAATTCAATTTCGTTAAAAATAAAAAAAAGACATTAATTTTACCAATTTCCAGGGGAAATATAAACTTCATGTAGACCAGTTAGTTTGGTCTTTAATCTGGAATTTTTTTTCAGAAGGAACTATTGTTAATAAATATAAAAATTATGGAACCTAAAATGCATACAGCCTAAAACTCATTCAGACTAAAATGCATGTAGCCAAAAACCCTTTTAATCTAAAATGCATTCAGCTTAAAACCATTTGGCTTAAATCCCATTTAACATAATATATGTATAATGTAAAATTTAGACCAAATGGGATTTAGGCGAAATGATTTTAGGCGAGATGCATTTTAGGTTAAATGGGTTTTAGGCTACATGCATTTTAGGTTAAATGGGTTTTAGGCTACATGCATTTTAGGCTAAATGCGTTTTAGGTTAAATGACTTTTAGGTCAAATGCGTTTTAGGCTAAATGGATTTTAAGCTATAGGGTTTTAGGCTGAATGGGATTTAGGCTTAATAGGTTTTAGGGAATATTCATGCACCTAATTTTCATTTAGCAGAATTTTCATTTAACAGATTTCTATGTGAGTTTAAAAAAAAACCTTGCAATTAAATTTTTTTTTTAATATTATTTAAGTAACTTACTAAAATGTTTTAACACTCGCAATGGAATGTGCATAGACAATTTTCTCTAAATTTTATAGCATCTAATATTAATAACTTTTGAATTCAATAAATTGATTTTAAAAAAATGTAATTTTTAGTTTTTTCTGGAAAACAGAAACGAAAAAGAAGAGAGCAACTTAAAAGTTACATTTAAAAATAGTTTTGATTCTTTAAACATCACTAAATTCTAATTAATAGGTCGCAAAGAAATCTTAAATATGCTAATTAAAGTGTTTTTGAATTGTCTACAAAGTGGGTAGAAAGTGTTTTTTATTAAATTTATATAAAATGACAAAAAACCATAAAAAAATTAATTTTTTCAAAATTTTCCGTTTTTGAAACCTTTATATCTCTAAACAGGATTAGGATAAAAATAAAAAAAAGATTTTTATATTGATGTTTATTATTAATTAAACATTGACCATTTAACTTTAAAACAACTATAAATAATATTTCGGTAAATAAAAATAATTAATATATAATTTTGAGTTTATTACATGAAAGAATAAACAAAACACAAAAATATGTCTTGTCTTAAAGAATAGCGCACCACAATAAATAGATATCTAAACAAATCGAAATTTTTCAGTACTGGAGTAATAGACAAAATAAAAAGAAAATATTATATTTAATTTTGTATTCTTTTTCGCCAAAATTTTGTTTGTCTTTGCATCTAGATACGAAACGAAAAAATCTAGTCTAGAATAAGTAACTTTTTGAGTCTATTTCTGTAGAATATTTGAATTGGCCATCTATCCCGGACTTACCCTACACTAAAAGGTTTGCAAATAGCTCAAGTGTTTTTTAATCACTTATAAGTTTATGAAAATATCTTGGACCTTTCAGAACAATATAAAAATAAAATTATTAAAAAACAGGATTTTCAAAATTTTCGATTTTTAAAATGTTAATAACTTTGGATAAAACTGCATTAGAGAGTTCGCTAATAGCTCAAACGATGCGTTTCTAAAAAATAAAAAAAATAAAATACTTAAATTTTAACTTTTTTTTAACAAAATACAATTTCGCCAAAAAACGCTATTTTCAAAATATTTAAATGTAAAAAAAATATTGTTAAAATTGATTGATCGGGTGCAAACGCATGCCATAATTTTTCCCTTGAGAGACCTATAATTTCGTAAAAAAAACATGGTTCTAAATACTACGGTTATCGAGTTATTGGACCAAACGTAATGTTTACACACTCACACTTACTCACACACGGATATTTTTTATGAACATTTTTGACATCTTGGGGTCGAGATATGTAACAAAAATCGCAATCGAATAATTGGGGGTAAAATAAAAGTTCCTTTATAAGGAAACAATACTAAAACATTGAAACATATCTCTATGAGACGAAACAGTATTAATTTTCGGTTTAGCAGTAAATTAACCGAGGGTTTAATGAAACGTTATTGAAAGCGAGAAGGTGTACTCGCGTGCAGTTATTCAAACAGAATTTGCCTTTTGCATTATAGAAAACGGTGTCCCGGACACTCTACGCCTACAAAGTGTCTGCAGCTATTGTATCTCGTTTGAAAGGACCCACCGCGAACTCGCTGCATTGTCATTATATTAAACAACGGGCACCACATGCGTATAACGCCAGCAGTGGACTCGAGTGTGGACACGGTCACCACATCGCATTATTTATTCAATATCTTTCTTCCATACTCCAGAAATTGTAGTCCAGCATTTAATATCATTCAACTAATGCTCAGAAAAACGTAGATATTCATTAACTTGAAATTCAGAATGATACACCGAAAAAAAAATATTCTTCTTTTGAGCGTATTTCCTCTACAATATGGTATCAAAATTCCATTCTCTCAAATTGAGTAAAATTTTGCTTGTTTTAAGAGAAATATACTTAATTTGACAAGAATTATTCTTTAATTAAGTTAAATATTCTTCATTCGAGAGGAATATTCTTCATTTGAGAAAATACTCTTCATTGCAGAGGATCCTCTTAAAAATAGTATCAAGAGTAAATCCTCTAAGATTAAAAGTACTCCTCTCAAATGAAAAAGATTCCTTTCAAATAAAAAATATTCCTCTCAAATAAAGAATATTTCACTTAATTAAAGTACAATTCCTGTCAAATTAATTATATTCTTCTTACACTGCAAAAACATGGTGTCTTAAATTGGCCAAAAATGTCTTAAATTAAGATACTTTTGGTGTCTAAGACACGAAAAATGTCTTATTTTAAGACATTTTTGAACAATTTAAGACACCTGTTTTTGCAGTGTAAAACAAGCAAATTTCTACTGAATATGAGAGGATGGAATTTTGATACCATATTGTAGAGGAAATACGCTCAAAAGAAGAATATATTTTTTTCGGTGTAACAAATCAATTGATACCCTCACAATCCTATTCTACTCGTTAATTCGTTCGAAATTGGAATATGCATAAATTATTTCGACGCCTCCCGTTAATAAAATGCTTATTCAATTATCAAAAATATATAATTCTAACTCGGAGCACAGTTCAATATGAAGCTAGTTTGTTTTCCGTACAATATGATTCCTATTCAATGTTAAGAATAATATAATGCTAACTCAAAGTTGCTTTTAATATAATTAAAATTCAAGTTTAAATACAGTAAATACATAATTTAATTATGACATTATATAACTCGTTTTCATCTTCAGGTGTAAAAATAATTTAAGTTTCCCTGTTATAAATAATTTAATGCACGATATTTCTGATTATAAACTATAAATTACATGAAAATAAGTTCTTAAACTTTTATTAATCATTCACTAGATTAAATTTAATTCAAGATTTGAAACAAAGCTGACTAATTTTTTAATACATATTTTAACCTAAAATATTAAGAGTTAAATCTTCAGTATTATTATTCAAGATTATTATAAACATTGTAAGTGTTTGATATCATAATGTTATAATTCAATATAATTTAAATTCAAGTTTAAGTACAATAAATAATAAAACGCTAATTTAATTATGATATTATTTGTCGCTTTTTCATCTTTAGATGTAAAAATAATTTACTTTTTCTTACTTTTTCCAATTCTATCATTCTAGGTTACGAGTATTTTAAATGCTTAATATTTAAAACATAATTTTTTTAATTAATAAAAATATTATTAAATTTATATTTGTTTAGCATTTACAAAGACTTACTAAAAACTATATATTTTGAAAATAGTTAATTATTGAAAATAGTTATATTTTAAAATAGTTATTTTAATTTAGAATTAATTATACTAAAATATGTCTAAAATGTTGATATTTTTATTAAAATATTAAAAATCTAGTTAGTTTATTTAAAAACCCTAAATTTAAATGTTTATAAGATCATAATTTTATGTTATTTGTTTATAAACTAAAAATATCATTAATTAAATTATTAATAATAATTGGAAAAGTTTTATTACTTTTACACCTAACAATGAAAACGGATAAAAGCATATTATAGTTTAATTGGTATTTTAATATTTATTTTCGTTACTCTCTAAATTTCTTAGAGTGAATATTTCACTCTAATTTAGGAGTGAGATGTACATTCACTCCAGATAGAGTGAAAGTTCACTCTAAAAGAGTGAAATCGCTCACTCTAATGGAAAGAGTGCAGAAATTCACTCCAGTGGTTGGAGTGAATATTCACTCCAAGACTTAGAGTGAAACTTTCACTCTGTTTTGAGTGAACGTAAGCACGTATAACTTATAACGGCAGTTCGTAAGTTTTGTACCAACGAGCGTATAGCATAGTGGTTAGAGCGTTGGGCTTTAGGCCTGGGGGTCGCACGTTCGAGACCCCTCAGCGTCAAATATTTTAATTATATAAGTTTAGCGTTAGTATTAAGTTGTATGTTTTATTTGTAAATATAATATAATAAAATGTTATAAAATAATATAAATAACAAATATCCTTGAGACTAAATAAATACGAAAATACCACAGTACTGACAGAAAGTTATTCAAGAGATTCAATATTTATTTTTATTTATTATTTTTATTTTTCAAAAATAAGATATTATTCCTTTAAAGTTATGTTATGCAAATTTCCAAAAGCTTTAATTTACCCAATCTAAAATTGGAGTGGGAAATTTGATCTAAGAGGAATGAGCCGCCATTTTAAATCAGCTGAAAAATTCACTCTAATTAGAGTGAACTCGTCACTCTATCTATAGAGTGAATAAATTCGCTCTTTCAATGAGTGAACATTCACTCCATATGGAGTGGCTCAATTTTCACTCTTGCCTGGAGTGAAATCTCACTCTTTAAGAGTGAAATCTCACTCTTTAAGAGTGAGGTTTCACTCTAAGAAATTTAGAGAGTAACTTGAATTTTAATTATAATTTAACGAAATTTTGAGTTAGCATTCTATTATTCTAAATATTGAATAAGAATCATTTTACACGGACCATGAACTAACTTCATATTGAACTGAGCTTTGAATTAGAATTATATATTTTTGACAATTGAATAAGCATTTTATCAACGGGAGGCGTCGATTTGGTCACCGCGTTATAAATATCAATAAGCTGAAATCAATTATATTTAAAAACGATTTTTAAAGTATGCTACATGATTGACAGAGCGTATCCTGAAAAAAAAGTCGTTGTCTTATAAATAAAGATATTTTTATGTCCTTACTGTATCTAATACACCAAAATCTCTTAGTTTAAAACACTTGCGAGATGTTTGTTTTTAGAGTGATATACCTGACGCCATTTGCCTTTTTTGATATCAAAATTGCTTTAAATATTCTTCCCAAAGTTTTTACGCATTATTAATTCGATTTTATATCCTCCAGTATTGTTATTTCTCTACGTCAACTGATCAATACTTTATTAAAACTTGCAGCACTTGAAATTCATTGAGCAGGAAAAGAATGAAATTCTTTAATCCGAAAACTTGATGGTAGTGGTGTAGTAATTGAAACCAAAATGAAAATCGAAATGCAATTTGTCGTCCCCTGCAATTTTCAGTCGGCACCGCGACGAGGATTTCCCTTGCAAACCATCACGCGATTACACTAACTCGGCTATCATTTAGTTTTCGTTTCACCCTACCCTTTCCTTCCTTTCCATTACACAGGTTCAGGCAAACGAAACTGTATACGTACATGAGTAAATGCCCTCCTCTCCCGTATGCTCGCAATCCACCATCTTTGAAGTGAGCCGAGTTTTTGATGTATCCACCAACTGTTCTCATCTAACATGCAAAACAGTGAATCATGCATTAAACAAAGATACGAGGACAATTTCGAGACAATATCTCATACACCCACACAAGCATTTTTCTTTCAACTATACTAATTTCAATTCTACCATTAGGCATTTCAAACAAAGAAGTCACATTCAAGAAATAATAGCTTCATTAATATAGGCAAATCGTATTGATAATTCATTCAGAAGAATTTAATAGCTTCATCTGTATAAAAACAAGGTACTCATTGAATTTCAAGGTCTACACTGCAAAAACATGGTTTCTTAAATTGGACAAAAATGTCTTAAATTAAGATAGTTTTGGTGTCTAAGACACGAAAAATGGCTTATTTTAAGACATTTTTGAACAATTTAATACACCTGTTTTTGCAGTGTATACGTGAAGGAACATACATAGGCGTAACTACGCCCCTAAAAATAATTGAAATTTTAAGAAAACAATTTTTTATTATGACTAAACTAACTAAAAATTGAAGAAAATAATTTTAAAAAGAAGGTAATTAAGTAATGACAAAAAAAATTCAAAAGAGAAGAAAAAAAGTATTGAAGAAATTCATTTGAAAAAAAAAAAAATGATTGATTACAAGTTAAAAAGAAAATAATTAAAAATAAAAAAAAATTAAAATGGAAATACTAATATAAATTTAAAGAAATATCTTACAAATTGAAGTAATTAACTAAAAAGAGACAAAAATAAATTATGTTTTTAAGCTGCCTAAAAAAATGGAAGATATTTTTGAAAAATTGATAAAAATATTGATGAAATTGATAAAAAATTAAAAGAAATTTTCAATTGTTAGAAAATGTACTCTCTAAATTTAAATAAGTGAAAAATTACTTATTAGATTTCAAAAGTCTTCCACTCTTTCAAAAAGTGTATATGCACTTATAATAAGTGAAAATTTCACTTATCATAAGTGCATATACACTTTTTGAAAGAGTGGAAGACTTTTGACATCTAATAAGTGAATTTTTACTTATTCAATTTTAGAGAGTAATATACTACAAATATAAGATTAATAAGAACTAAAATTTCAAATAAAATACTTTAAAATCGCTGAAAATAACATGTTTTAAATTTGAAATATTAAAAAATAATCTGAAATTGAATAAAATAATTGAATATTTAAGACAATGCGTAAAAATTGAAGACAGAAACTGAAAGTTGAAGAAACTCGTTAAAGAATATCAAACACAATTGAAAATTGTACGTTTCAAGTTAAAATTGAAGAAAATAATTGAAAGAAGAAGAAATATACTAAAAATGACAAAAGTAATTGAAATTGATTACAACAGTTTACTTATAACTGAAGAAAGAAAAAGTGTAAATTTAAGAGAATAATTGAAAAAGGAAAACATTCATTTTGAAATGACAAGAAAAATTTAAATTAAAGAAGTTTATTTGAAAACACAAAAATAATTGAAATTGAAGACAATATTGTAAAATTGAAGAATTCTGTTTGACAAAAAATATCAAAAATATGTAAAAATTATAAGCTACAAGTAGAAAATCGAAGGAAAAATCGAGAATTAAAGGAAATTATTTCAAAATGGGAAAAACAATTCGAATTGAAGATTATAATTAATTATTAACAAACATTATTGCAAAAATTAAATTTTAATTAAAAGTTCAAAAAATAAATAATTGAAACCAGAAGAGAATTACCGAAAATTGAAGAAAATTAGTTTAAAAATTAAAAGTGTAATTGAAACAAAAGTAAATTTTCTTAAATTAAGCAAAGTAAATGAAAATCGAAGAAAGAAAATAAAAAACATCACAATTAATTTAAAAATTAGGAAAAAATTTTAATTGAAGACAAAAATTTATAAAATCTGAAAAATAATTAAGAATTGAAGGAATTCAATAAAATTGCCGAAAATAATTGAAAGAAGAAGAATAATCGAAGATTGAAAAATAACATTGAAAAATAAGAAAAATAATTTTAATTGAAGACAATAATTTAGAATTGATAAAAAAAAAATTATTTGAAGAAATTCTGTATAAAATAATCAATATAATTAAAAAATATAAGTTACGAGTTAAATTTGGAGAAAATAATATTGAAGAAACTCATTTAAAAATAGACAAAGTAATTGGAATTGTAGACAAAGCAGATTTAAAGTAAAGAAAAATATGAGAAATAAAGAAAATAATTGAAAAACGAAGAAATTGCATTTAAGCATACTTTTAAAAAATTGAAATTTGAAAAAGTGCGCTTAAAAGTTACAATAACAATTAAATTTAAAGGATTAAAATTATAAATTGATGATATTCCTGAAAAAATGATTGCAAATTAAAGACTGCAAATTAAGATAAAATATGCGAAAATGAGAAAAATAATTGGATTTGAAGCCAATAGTTTTCTAAAGAAGGAGCCAAAATTCTTGATGAAATTTGAGGCAAGAATAAAAATCAAAAATTGTAATTGAAATTTAAAGAAAAGAATTGAAATTTCAAGAAAACAATTTGACTATGATTAAAATTACTGAAAATTAAAGAAAATAATTTCAAAAAGAAGGTAATTAAGTAATAACAAAAAAAAAAAAATTGAAAACAAAGTGGAAAAAAAATTAAAAATTTATTGAGAAAATTTACTAGAATATGACAAATATAATTCAAGATTGTTGATTGCAAGTTAAATTTGAGAAAATCTTTAAAAAGTTTTGTTTTGAATTAAAGATTAGGAAAAATAATTAAAATAGCAATAATATTTCAAAATTGAAGAAATCAATAATTAAATCAATTCGTTGAAAAATGTCAAAAATAATTGAAAATCGAAGAAGGAAAGTGAAAGTTGAAGAAATTTGTTAGAAAATGACAAAAAGTAATTGAAAATTATAGTTTCCATGTTAAAATTCATGGAAAGAATTCCCAGGCGCGCAGGGACGATGATTTGAGGCTTTATAAAGCTTGACTGAGGACTGGTCAATATTGATTGAGGATTGGTGAGTCGGAGGAAGCAAGACTCGTCCAAGCTAGAATGTAACAGCGATTCAAGCCTGACGCTCCAAGCTTGGTTGAGGATTGGAGTCCAAGACTCAATCAATGTTCGGAAGTCCGATTATAGCTTCGTCAAGCCTGATTCCACTGTCGCTTACAGAAGACAGAACGTTAAATAATTATTAATATAATAATATTCTTGTTGTATTATGTTGTTAATAATGATAATTCTTATAATTATAATAATAATAATAATATTATTATATTATTATTATGAATTATATTATTATATTATTATCATTTTTTCTTAATTACTGTACTGCTGCAGATTATCATAGAATTAATAAAATAAAAAAATTTTTTAATGTTCATCTATAATTATTATTTAAATTGATATTCTTCAGATTGTTTTTTTTTATAATTTAAGATTAATTGCACATTTACACACTTAATTATTATCGACTTAAGATTAATTAACAATTTTAATACATACACGGAAAGAAGAAATCTTAAGAATATTTTAATATTCGTGTTAAAATGTTGGACGAAAGTGCCAGTTTTAAGAAAAATTTAATACTATATCTTAATTTAACCCGTTCAAACTTTTGTGATAAAGTATAAAGAAAATAAAGATAAATATAAAGAAAATTTGAAACAGTGTGAAATAAATTACAATACTGTTTTAAAATGATTTATCTTCCAATGAAATATTGAATCCTTATATTCATTGAAAATTTTTTGAGACAGTATAGTAATTTCGTTAGATCAGTATGAAGTAAATTACAATACTGTCTTAAAACGTCGGATTTGACAAAAAAAAAGGATTTTTTTTTTACATCAATTGTAGAGGTTTTTGGAGTTATATTGTATTTCTTAAGGTTAATTTCAGAATTCGTTTTTCATTCACCACTTTACACATATATTATATATCACTTACGGTTATTTATACCTTATAATCGCTTGCCTAATAGAAAAAATCCCTGAAACGGCGAGAATTGAACGCACGACTCTAGCAATAACAATACGCAACCCTAACCAACTAACCACGCAACGCTCGCTACGGGGATTCGTAAAATAGTAGAAGACATTCTTACTATAGTAGATACAGATTGTAGAGTAAAATGTATATTAAATATGTGCATATATAATATTGAAATAAACTAGATACGATAATGTCGATAATTTTTGTTAGGATTTATCGGTTTAAGTATTGACATAAGTATTATAGTATTGTAGTACATAGCTATAAGAATTTGTCTTAAATTTTGAAAAAAACTTAAAATTTATTTAAAACAAAAAGAATAAATTTAATTATAATAATTTAGAGAATTTTTTCCAAAATATAAGAAATTTGTGTGCAACAATACTGATAAATTCGGGCTGAAAGGTAAAAAAGCATAACTGTCATTTTTTCAATTATGAGATATTAACATCAGTTTTCTATACATTTAGTTGTGCTTTTTAAAGTATCATAATTGCAAAATGATAATATTTATGTACGTAGAAAATATTAAAGAGGAATGAAACAGACAGTCAGAAGAAAAGTTAGTCCAAATGCATTATTTTGATTGTTGAACTAGAAAACTCATATTTTCATGTAACATTTTTTAGTGAAAGTGTGAACAATTATATTTTTATATGGTGAGTAATTAAAAATTGCAGTTTCATGAAAATTAGAAAATTAATAATAATAACTGGATCTTCAATGGTTTTCGAGTTCAATAACTAGAACAGGTTACTATCTGCTTATTTTCCTTATATTTTTTTTAACATGTAATATTTAACTTCAACAAAAATTTGTTCATTTACAGAAACACTTAATGTATATGTGTTCCAACGAATAAATCTTCCATAAATACATGCGCAATTCTCAAAAAATGTCATTCTCACTAAATGTCCAATAACTTGTACCTCTACCCTGTGTTAGTTTCAAAGTTAAAAAAAAACATTTATTTTGATGTTACAAAATAATTTCAGGTAAAAAGATTTTATAATAGTGATCATATGAAACTTCCATAGAACGATTTCCAATTTCCATAGAATCTTTTGACGTGATATATTTTACTGCGCCTGCGCAATTCATCAATATGTTTAAAACTGTATAATAATTTTCTTAAACTCGACTTAAAAACTCTCTCCGATCATTTTTCTTATAAGTATTAAAAAAGTTTAGATTCTGTATAATGGTTATTTCATGACATATAATATTAATTTTAATACTTTTAAAAATATTCCTTTTACTATTTGATGAAAATAATCATTAGTAATTCCTTTAATACGTCTTAAACGTTTTATCATACGTAAAATAAAATTGCTAAGATGTCTTAAAAAAAAACTTTAGGAAATCAAATAAATATTACAAATTGTCACTTTCGTCCAACATTTTAACACGAATATTAAAATATTCTTAAGATTTCTTCTTTCCGTGTATAAACACTCAACCTATGAAATAAAATTTCGCACGCTCAAGGGGGGATCGAACCCACGGCCCTATAGACGAATTCGCTCGCGGTGAACGCACGCTATTAGTACCACTCGGCTACGACGGGTAGTTGAGAGTCAATAGAAATAACTTTGTGAGGTTCAGACCTGGATTATGTGCTATTTACATTTTAATAGTTCTGGAACATATTCATTATCAAAAATAAATGAATAGAATTTATTTATCCTTCGTTTATACTGATATACAGTTTATACAATCCAATCTCCTAACTTATTAATATTTTATAAATAAATATTTTTGTAAAATATTTGCAAAATATGTAAACAAAATTAACTAATAATTTATCATTTTTATTTATAACTTTAATTTAATAATATTATTTAAATAATTAATTTCAATAATATATAATACAAAAGTAAATTATAAAAATTGTTTATATATAATGTATTGAAGGGCACTTTTATTTAAATAAAGAAATTTATTCCATTTGTATAATTAAAGTTTTTTTGAAATGAATGATTTTACAAAATTACGCTATCGAGCACGTAATCATATCTTCAATATTTTTAAAATTTGAAAATTGTCTTTAAATTATTTCGTTTGGTTATGATTCTTTGAAATTTATTTTTTTAAAATAAGAAAATAATTGTTTACAAATTTAATTTACTTCTAATATATCTTACAATTAAGTAAAATTACATAATTTTTGTTTGTTTATTTATAGTTTATTTTATACAAAATTAATAGTAAATATTCATAAAATTACTAAATCTGCAGCAGTTGTAATATTTATTATTTAATTAATAATACTTTTTATATGTATATACTTTAATATATAAAAAAATATGTAATATATGATAAGTTGAGCAATTGTGTCACAGTTGATTCAAGCTTGAATCTAGATTGGATGTTCAAGCTTCGCGCATAAGGATTCAAGCAGTCTTAAATCAAGCATGGAACGAGCATTGGTGTCCAATCTTGAACCAATATTGAACGACAGTGATTTAAAGACTGTTCACAGTCTCGGTTACCCACTTTGGGTGTCAAAGCTAGAATCAAGGAGCCAGTATCATTTTGACACATGACTTAATTTTAGATTGTTATATTGTACAGAATGGAAATGTTATTTTGTACAACTGCTAGATGTTATTTTGTACAGTTTTGAAAAATGAATTTGTTATTTTGTACAATTTTTTAAAAAAGCAATAAAACATTGGGAGTACAATATTTTAGCTTTTTTAAAAAATTGTACAAAATAACAAATTTATTATTCAAAATTGTACAAAATATCATTTAGCAGTTGTACAAAATAACATTTCCATTCTGTACAATATAACAATCTAAAATTAAGTCATGTGTCAAAATGATACTGGCTCGAATCAAGCCTCCACCCAGCGTCAGCATTGGTTTCTCGCGCCTGGGTTCAATGAAGTAGAAAAACGTTTCTCTAAGTTGAATGAAATTTTATGTTTCAAATCGCAAAACCGTGAATTCTTAAAAATGAGAGAAATTTTGTGAAAAATTGAAAAGCTCGACCTTTAAAAATGGTTTAAAAAAATAATCAAAAATATGGGCATCTTTTTTCTAAACCAAAGATATATTTTTGGGTTGCGTTATAAAAAATTAAAAGTTGACCTTTTTCTAAGGCACTAAAATATATATACTTTTAGACTAAAGGCCTGGACCTGGCCCACCCTACAAAAATGTTCTAGTTACGCCTATGGGAACATAAATTATGGATTTTTATTAAAAATAGTGGAAAATAAATGTGATCACAATTCAACTGTTATAAAGGCACCATTTTGTAAAAAGAATAATAATAATTTAATTTTTAATTTAGTTTGATACATGTGTTTTACGTTTAAAAAGCCCAGCATCATTATACTGAATCATTTTCTTTAAATAATTAATTGAAAAAGACTCTATTTTTTAATATTATACTCTGGGTAATGTTACCCCTTCATCACGAGTACTTTCGTAAAATTGGTAGACCTGTGTTAAATATGAATGAATCAATTTGAGAATTTCCAAAAAACTTCCTCAAATAGTGATGAAAAAATGTTCCACTGGAAGTCATGTCAACTCTTAGGTAACGTAGAGACTTTTAATCATTGAAGTTGGGAAAATGCATTTACCAAGACTTCTAAATTTACATTAACAAATAATTAAACAATGAATATTTTTAACGTTTTAAGCATGTTGTTAGCTTCAATAGACTTAAATACGTGAACATACCAAGTTTCGATTAATTTCATTAAGATTTGTCCAAGATACGACGAGATATGTTTAAAAACTTAATTACATTTAAAAATCAAAATCTTTCAGCTTTTTGTAAATTTTATCCAAAGTATTGTACCTAAAGAAAAATATCAAAGAGAAAAAAGTTGCGTATTTTCATTCTCAGTAAAACAGAGTTTTTAAATAATCAAAAATTCGATTTTTAATTATTATCACTTTTTAAAGGCTTGACTGGCTTGAAAACGATCAGCCAAGCGCAGATCGAGTTATTTGATCCGGACGCTCAATTGTGTATACCAAAAAGTTAGATAAAAATAATAATTATTACATAAAGCATCTATCATGAAAAATTATCCAGCAAAGTAAGAATTTTTGTTTTTGCAGTTAAAAATTTAAGACAGTATCACTAGGAGATGAAGTAATTCCACTTTATTATCCTCATCGCCACTAGAGAAGTGTTTACTAATACGGATCTTTGGTAACAGTCAAGTACCATTCTCTCCCATGGCAGTGAAATACACAGTTCGATTATTCACACACTCCGCTGTGTGGTTGCTATGCCTATTTGTGCGGATACTCTATAGACTGTGGGAGCAAAATATATTAATTCGACCAAGTGCCCCTTGTTATTTCAAGCAAAGACATACCTTCCACTCAACTTTGCCACGCGGCAGATTTTACTTTATTGGAAAATGTGCAAATACACGACGTATTCTCGTTCCCTTTATCTCCATACCTTGTATCCATAAAGTAAACAATCTTTCCTCATGACGGTAAATTCATAAGCTTTTCATAAAAAAAACGAAGAATGGAAATATGTGACGTGTAGTCCATAACAAGTTTTAAAGTATCTGGTTATATCACTGCAAAAACAGGTGTCTTAATTTTAACCAATGAGAGACCTTCATATTTTAGTAGTTTAACATAACCTAAAATTACTTTGACTAATTAAATTAGTAGTTTTTTACTAAAGTTTTAGTAAAAAATTATTAGTTGAAATGGGTAACGAGTTTTCACTGTTAAAATGATAGTTTTTAAACATTTCAAATTTAGAGAGTATATAAAAAGCTACAATATTTCACAGTTTCAGTTTCTTCTTTTGCACAAAATGTTTGCTTCTATGTTTAAACTTGGCCGGTTTTTAAAAAAAATAAATCAGGGCCGGATTTATATGTAGGCAAACTAGGCAACTGTCTAGGGGCCCCTACCAAAAAGGGCCCCCACCAGCTATAATATCTCCCACAAAAAGAACTTCGAAAAATATTTTTAGGCATTTAAAAATCTGAAAAAAAACCCAGTAAGAAAAAGAGAAAATTAAAAAATATTGAAATTCTATGATTTTTTAAAAAAAAAAGGAAAACTGTTCAATCTTGTTTAATATCTTTTTTGTTCAATCTATTCAAATCCGGTGATACCACCAACTTTTATCGAAAAGTCAATTTTTCCTAATACGTTTCTTAATATCTTTGAATACCCACTTTATACAGTACATACAGTTCTTTAAATTTGTATAACATTATTTCTTCACTAGTAAAATAAAACGCGCGCAAGCGCGCGATTAGTTTTTCATACTTTTTAAAGATTATAAAATAAAATAATAAATATAAAAAATCGGTAAATACTATTTATCTAATAAGAAGAAATAAACATTTTAAATATAATATATAAAAATCAAGTAATATAAATAAAATAAATATTTATTTAGGACAAAATTTATAATATTTTAGAATTAAAAAGAATTGCAAAAAATAATTGAAATTAAACAAAATAATTGCAAATTTTGCAAATTAATTGAAAAAAAATGAAATCAATTAAAAATTGAGGAAAGTAATTTAAACAATTATAAAAATATTTAAAACATAAAGAAAATAATTAAAATTTGAGAAAAATGCTTGAAAATCTTAAAAGTAAATTAAAACAAAATTGAATAATGAAAAATTAGAGAAAATAATTGAAAATTGAAAAAACATGGTTAAAAATTGAGATAAATAAATTGAAATTAAAAAAATATAATTAAAATTTGAGAAAATAATTAAACAAATTACATAAAACATTCTAAATAAAGGAATAAAGGAAAGTTAAACAAAGTTTAAGAAAAATACTTAAAACTTTCAGAAGTTCATTGAAATAAAAGAAAATAATGAAAAATCAGAGAAAATAAATTAAAAAAGATAAAAATAATTTAAAATTGTACAGAACAAGTTTTAATTAAAGAGAAATGAGTAAAAACTTTTTGGCAATTATGAAAAAGAACGAAAGTAATTGAAAATTGAAGAAAATAATATAAGAAATAATATAAATAATGAAATAATTGAAAAGTCAGATAAATAGTTAACAATTTTTGAAATTATGAAACAAATGTAAAGGAATTGAAAATTGAAGAAAATAAATTCTGGAAAATAATTGAAAAATGTTTTTAAATTTTAAAACTTGACGAAAATAATTAAAATATGATACAAACAATGATAAGTTGAAAAAAATAAATGACATTTAAGTGTGATAATTGAAAAAACTACAGAATTTTTTTAAAATAAAGAAAAAATAATTGAAATTTGAAAAAAATACATAAAGATCTTAGAAATCAATTAAAAAAAAAAAATAACTAAAAATTGGAGAAAATGATTGAAGAAATAAGCTTAAAGTAATTTAAATTTACGATAATTAATAAACAAATATTGAAATTATGAAAACAAACAAAAATAATCAAAAATTGAAGAAAATAATAGAAATTTGAGATAAATACTTAAAAAAGTTTTAGAAATTAATTTTATAAAATGAGAAAAACTAAAAATTGGAGAAAAGTCTGGAAGAAAGCTAAAAATAATTGAAATTTACGATAATTAATAAAAAAAAAAATTGAAATTCTGATAACAAATGAAAATAATTAGAAATTGAAGAAAATATTTGAATTTTTAGAAAAATACTTAAAAATCTTAGAAAATACTTTTAGAAAATGAGAATAATAATTAACAATAGAGGGAAATAATTGGAAAATGAAAAAAATAATTGAAATATGCTGAAAATAATTTAAGATTGAGAAAGAAAATTGAATTATGATGAAAATAATTTAAATATGAAAAATTGAAAATATTCAATAAAATTTAAGAGAAATAACTGAAAAAATCATAGAGTATATGTTTAAAAAAAATAATAATTACAAAATTACTTAAAAATTTTTAATGAAAGAGAATAATTAAAAAAATCCCAGAAATAACGAAAATTGATGAAAATAATTGCAATATCGGATAAATAATTGAAATCTTTAAAAGTAATGACAAAATAATGAATTAATGAAAATTAAGAAAAATTGCAGAATTTATTTTTAAGCAAAAGAAAATAATTAAAAAATCGTTATATAATGGAAAATGGATGACAATAATCTAAATTTGAGATAATAACTGAAATTTTAGAAAATTAATTGCATGTGTATATACACAAATGACAATTAAAAACCTGCACAACAAAATAAAATAACAGGGACTAACTTCACTCTGGATTTTAAAGCGTGGACAGAAAAAAAAAAAAAAATATTAATACTAACTAACTTCACTTCAGACTTTTAAACGTGGACAGAAAAAGTTGAATAAATATAAATACATACTAACTAACTTCAAGAGTTTACGGAGATTATTATTATTTAATAATAATGTTTGATTTCAATAAAATTAATTTAAAAAAATTGAGAAAGCTTAGTTACATATTTAAGAAATTGTTTTTTACCTTACATTTGATTTAGAGAAAACAAATATTTGAAAGTGTTTAGTATAACATTTACTATACTGATTATTTATATAGGTTACATGAATCTGAACTGTAGGTATTCCAAAATACACCTTTTTCTTATTATAAAGGGATTTATTTGGATTAAGTAAATCTGAAATATGTGTGTTAAAAAACTCTCATTTTATTATTTTATTTATAGGAGGAATCATTTCGAATAAATAATTCTGAACTGTGGGTATTCGAAAACATACATTTTTTTCATTATAAAAGGGTTCATTTGGATTAAATACATTTTAACTGCCGGTATTAAAAAATATTAATTTTTTTTTTAATTATAAAGGGATTCATTTGTATTTAATAAATCTGTATTGCGGGTATTCTAAAATATTCGTTTTACTTTTTTCGATTTTCATTAGAAAGGGATTTACTTGGATTCAATTAATCTTAACTGTGGATATTACAAAATAATAATTTTATTTTTCTTATTATAAATGCATTCATTTTGATTGGAAAATATTTAGAAACGTGTATTAATAAGAATTGATTTTCGAATAAAAGTACATGCTATCGCCGGATACACATGTATTGGACAAAAAGGTATTCAAAAGTATTAACAAATTCTAATAATTTTCAATTCCTCTCTTCTTACTGGGACTTTTATAAAATAATTGTAAGTTTTTAGAAATTCAAAAAGCCCGCTCATTAAAAAAGTGTCAAGTTTTGAAACTGCTTTTTCGACTTGACTAAATTTCGGAAAAATCCATTACTTGCATAGGCCCCCACCAGCGTCTGCCTATAGCCCCATGTTTGGTAAATCCGGGCCTGAAATAAATAAATATGGGGAAAAGGGGAGAAAATTTTTGATTTCAGGTTTTTAGGTGATTTTGTTTAAAAAAGTAGAAAATCAGGAGAAAAAAGGGAAAAAAGGGATTAGGGGAAAAAGGGAGGCAACTATGTTTCCTGAAAATTCTACCTTCCAGATTCCAAATTTCGGCAACCCGAAGGTTCGAATTGTTAAAAATCATTATTTTAAGCAAATAAAAAATGACTTCGTCGGTGTTAATCTTAAAAAGAGTAAAATTCAACTTAAAAGAATTAGAGGCTAATAAATCAGGTTGAGCACATGTAGTTAAGTCAGCGGTAAACGTAGTGAAATCCACTAACAATCCAATTTTGCCGGGGTTAGATAATTTTGTTTCCCCTATACGACAAGGTCGAGGTCTTACGTTTCCGGTTGGCCCGTGCACTTTCCTAGAGTCGCCGAAGGGGATCTTGACTTGCGCCATACTGTGTCCAACACGTACCAGTAATTAAGAAACTTTTTTAGCATACAGTTCCAATCCTCAGCCTTTAACCTATCCCACTGACTGACTTTTTTATTCCTCCAATAAAAAACAGTAACATATGTGTCATATTTTTCTGTACACGGAGATTCGTTCTAGGATTCGTTTCACAATTTGAACATTTTAAGGGACGTTGTTGCTTAAAAAGAATCTTTTTTAAAACCTTATGTCTTTATGCCACTTCATGACTTGGATTTATTATTATACGAAAAATGTCGATTTATTTAAATGAATTATATACTAGTGTAGTGTCTCGTGCAGAAACTTATTTTTTTGTGTCATTAAATTAGATAGAGTTTAAAATATATTATTATTGTCTAATAGATTATAATTAAACATATAGCTTCAATTTCAATTTTAAAAGATCAACTAAAATCATTTTTATATAGTTTTTCCTTTTTTTTTAATTTCGCTTTGAAATCTGACTGTTGAGCATCATTTTCTGATGGATTGCCATAATTTCCGAGCATTATATACGTATAATGTGTTATCAGATGATGCAAATTCACTATCCATATCGCGTACTATAGACGGAATACGGATCAACCGTTGCTAATTTAGCTCAGTAATAGCAGCAACTAGAGGGAATTAGTCGAGGGTCTAACGATTAGTATCACTAGTTCCTGGTTGATTTGTATATGGTGGGGATTTACTCTATAGCTCGTATATTCGCCAAAGATTGATCCACGATTATTGGATATGCTGCGCGCACTGCCATCTCGAGTATCTATATATTTAATACACGATATAGTTTAAATTTTAATTCCTCTTTAAAAAACCAGTATTATATTCATTCAATATACAATCCTCTCTTGTTAATCTCATTTTTCTACAGCAAACTGCAAACTATCCCTGTGGAAAAAATTTCTGGCAAGCCTAAGTCCAGAAGTGGGCCTAATATTGCACCAATAATTTAGGATAAATAATACATATAATAATAATTACTGTATAAATGTATATGGAATATAAAAGATTTTTCATATAGTCAGTCCAAAATAAAAGAATCAGTTTGGAAAATTTAAATATTATAAAGGACACCAATTAAAAAACATTAGCCTATTACTGTATAAAATGTTGTACACAAAATACATAATTTTCAAAAATAAAAAGTGCTACTGTCACTATAGTAACAATTATTTCCTCTTTTCACTGTTGATGAATATTCATGCAAAGTAGAAGCGAATCTTTGGTGTCTTGGGTACATTGAGAAAGGATAATCTAATTAGTTCCTAGCGTCGGGCTTCGATATACGTCGACAAAGATGATTGCATCAACTTGCCAACACGAAAGAAGCCTAATTTAAGCGATTTTGACCTGTAACAGGTAGAGAACAAACCCTTTCCGCTCACAAAAAGCCTATATGCATACTATCAATAAAAAAGAAAGTATTTAGTTTGAAATTTAATTTCAACAACACTAAAATTTTTATGGATTTAATAAAACGACACTTTCGGACCAAAAATTTTGCTCTTTATTTACAAATGTCCAACTTTTCGAGAACCAACAGTTCTTCTCTTTACGGACTATAATATAATTAAATATAAAAAATTACTAAACATTTTTAAAAATAATTAGTAATCTAAACAATTAAGAAATAACAACAAAATAGAATATATAAAATTACAATTTTTCGATAGACTTAATCAATGTAAAAGAACTCTTACCTAATGTTAATATAATCCATAATTTATTGTTTAATCTTGACACATAACTTAAAATATTTCTTGAAAAAATCAAGAATGTCGATGTTAAAAAATAATTTTGACATGATTAAAAATTCTAAGTGACTGAAAACTATCAACTGTTCAGTTCACTTGTCAAATTTAAAACTTAGCAATTTGTTAATGATATTTTAACCTACTAAAACTCTCGTTTTTTTTATTTTTTAATTGTCCAATTTAATACTTTCCCAATTTCTTTAATTTGACAATTTCCTAATAAAAAAATCTCCAATTTTTCTATTTACCAGTTTACGAATTTTTCTATTTTGTTAATTTTCCAATTCACCAATTTAACATCTTCCAATAACTACTTTTCTAATTTGTCAATTTTCCAATAACCAAATTTTCAATTTCTTAATTTACCAGTTTAAACAATTTTCTAATTTGCCAATCTTCTAGTTTATCAATTTTCAATTTTTCCAATTTTACAAGAACCACTTCTCTAATTTCCTAATTTGCCAATTTTCCAATACCCAAATCTCCAATGTCTCAAATTACCAGCTTACAAATTTTTCCAATTTTCTAATTTATCAATGTTTTTACTTTGTCAATTATCCCATAACAATGTACTTTTTTTAATATTTTCCCCTTTTCTACTTTTATAAAAAAGATTTCAACTAAATTTAAATCTTACACGGTGAGCTTCGTTTAAGTTCAACCCAAAGTGCATGACCCTTCTCAGGTTTTTTTTTAAATCAGTTCGATGATGCCTCACGATCATTTTAAGATGAAAATTAAAATAATCGTTGGAGGGAAACTCAAAATATATTGATTATTCAATTTTTTTTGTAGGTTATTGAAGATATTTTCATTAAAATACCGTTTATTAAAATACTTAATGATTTAAAAGCTATAACTTAACATAAAAATAGATTTTTTATAAGAATTAAACCATTTTGATTCATAGAATTAAGAAAAATTTAGAAAATAGTTGAAAAAATGGAGATTTTCTTAATTTTTTTAAACTTTACTCCTCTATAGAACGTTATTTCATTAAAGTGATGCAGAAGTGAATTAAAGTTCACAAAATTTCCTGTAAATCAAAAAAAAACTCTTCTACCTATCACCGTTACCAAAATATGGTCATTTGAATTTTAAATTTAATGGAAAAATAGTTAAAATTTAACATTAGGTCTAGATTATTTGGTGACATTGTTTTCGTAGAACCTTACCTCAATACCAAAATTTAATACGTTTAAGAAGGTTCAATTTTGAACAGTTTCAAATTAAAAAAAACTGATTTATCTCACATACATCGAAAGTTACATTGATTTAAAGAATGTCTGTTTGTATAAGAGAATTTTAAGTGGTTTTTAAAAATCTATTTATTTTGCAAAATGCAACATAATCATATTAACAATGTTTCCTTCTTTGAAAAGTAAATAGTAAGGTATAAAGATTTGGTAACATACCGTCAACTGGGGTAACTTCGGACAAGCAGGCTAATTCCGGACACTTAAAATTTAGCTGTTACCAACTTCACATTCTTTTCATTTCTTTAGATCACGTAGTTAAAAAGTTTATAAAATTAAAAATGCGATTTAAACTATTCGATACAATATTTTTGCAATGAAATTTAAGTGTCCGGAGTAAGCCTGCTTGTCCGAAGTTACCCTAGTTGACGGCATGTGAGATAAAGCAGTTTTTTTAATTTGAAACTGTTCAAAATTAAACCTTCTTAAACGTATTAAATTTTGGTATTGAGGTAAGGTTCTACGAAAACAATGTCACCAAATAATCTAGACCTAATGTTAAATTTTAACTATTTTTCCATTAAATTTAAAATTCAAATGACCATATTTTGGTAACGGTGATAGGTAGAAGAGTTTTTTTTTGATTTACAGGAAATTTTGTGAACTTTAATTCACTTCTGCATCACTTTAATGAAATAACGTTCTATAGAGGAGTAAAGTTTAAAAAAATTAAGAAAATCTCCATTTTTTCAACTATTTTCTAAATTTTTCTTAATTCTATTAATCAAAATGGTTTAATTCTTATAAAAAATCTATTTTTATGTTAAATTATAGCTTTTAAATCATTAAGTATTTTAATAAACGGTATTTTAATGAAAATATCTTCAATAGCCTACAAAAAAAATTGAAAAATCAATATATTTTAAGTTTCCCTCCAACGATTATTTTAATTTTCATCTTAAAATGATCGTGAGGCATCACCGAACTGATTTAAAAAAAAACCTGAGAAGGGTCATGCAGTTTGGGTTGAACTTAAACGAAGCTCACCGTGTAACTTCTTGTATGATTCTTCATACAAATAACAAAAAAAACACATAATTTTATCTCAATTTTATCGAAATTTGATTTTAATTATTTAAACAATTGATTCAATTAAATCTAGTGATGCACGACGATACGAGAAAATTTTTCTTTCGCTCGATATCGTTCGGTTTTACTGATTATGTTCAGGGCGATCATCTCGGACTCTCAATTGTCTTTTCCCGGATCGTTTCGTCTCAATTTTCGAACGATTTCGAGCGATCAGACGATAATTTCAGAGTCATCAGCTGTCAAATGAAAATATAAAAGCACGATGGGTGATTCCACTGACTTTCGTCTAAGGGGTCTTGCTGGCATATTTTTATTTTTTAAGAACACATTTTTTGTAAATCTTTTTAATAAATAACTCGTATACGCACTTGAATTGAACATCAGTGCATTTTCTTTGCTTCTCCAAAAAGAATAACTTAAAAACATTAATGTAATTATTATAAAATACAATCTCAGAATTTGAACTTCATTAAAACTGACATATTTTAACACAACTACTTTTTCTGAACGCTTTTAAGAAGCTCAAACTTGGCACAATAAATAGACCGGAAATTAAAATTTCAGGAGGCTAATTTGTTTAATTTCTAAAATATTAAAGTTGGAAATCTATTACAATAGGGGTTATTTTTATAGAATTTAGATTTACTCTGAAGTTGGTTAGTTTAACAAAAATAATCAATTAAAAACGATTTCATGTTAATTAAAAATCTTAATTATGATTAATTTCTAAGTAATTATAAAAGTAATACATTATTTATTTAAGTAGGTAATATTTAAATTTTTTTATAATTCCTTAGAAAGTAATATTAATTAAGATTTTGAAATTAAATGAAATCATTTTTAGTAGATTATTGCTAAACTAATGAACTTCAGAATATATTTTATCTAAAAATATATTTAATCTAAAAAAATAACCCCTTTTGTAATAAATTTCAAACTTTAATATTTTAGAAATTGAACAAATTACCCTCCTGAAATTGTAATATTATGTATATTTTGTAAAAACTTAAATATGTGCCAAGTTTGAGCTTCTTAAGAGCTTTCAGAAAAAAGTAATAGTGTTGAAATATGGCAGTTTTAATGAATTTCAAGTTTTCGATTTGTATTTTATAATAATTATTTCATTCGTATCTGTATTTAAATAAATTAAAATCCGAATCAGGTTAAATACTTTAAATTAATGTTAATAATACTGATCAGTAGATAAAGAACGTGATAGACAGACACTAATCTAAATAAGTATATTAAAAGAGTTTTTATGATTCGCATTAAAAATAAAGTTTTGTATTGAACAGCCTTACCCTTTTAAAAAAAGCATAAGAAACATTTCAGACAGACAAAAGTAGATTACCTATAAAATGCATGTTAAATTTGTTTTTACACGGAAATTCTGATCTTATAAAGAATTCGATTAGTTAACGGAGTTCTGTCAGTTCGAAGTAGATAAAGCTGTGAATTAAATTTAAATGTCTTCTGTTAGTCAAACCCGCTTTTATAAAAGTTGAAAATAAACATAAAGTTGTTCTTAATAAAAATAAATTTAATTAGTTTATGGTTCGCGTCTACTTTAAGTGTTTATAAATTTTTCCAATAATTAGCTGATACTTGAGACAAAAGATTTGAATATTTAAAATCTACTTTTAATTTTTTTTCCAAAAAAATGTCAAAATTGTGAATTTTTGTTATACAGAGCATTAATTCGAATCAGGGCCGGCTCAAGGCTGTCATGGTCCTAAAACACAAAAAAATTTCAGGGCCCCCCTAACAAAAGAACAAAAAAAATTTTCTACATTTTTATCTTATCAGGGTGAATAGCGAATAATCATTTTGGCATTTCCGGATCACAATTATAATTTTTCCGGATTTGTTTATTTTTTTATTAATAACTGTACAATTTTAATTTCACAAGATTTAAACGAAACATTAATATGCATTTAAAAATATGCACAAAAACAAAACAGACAAATTTAAAAAAAAAATTTAAACATTAGAAATTACATGGAAAAAAAATACAACGAAAAAATAAATAAATTTAAAAAATAGTTAAGAAGTCTGAAGAAATAACAAAAAGTGAGAGCATTTATTAAACAATATAAAAAATGTTAAACAATGGAGAAAATCTTCAAAGAATCTAACAAAATGTAAAAAATGAAATTTTGACAAAAACTACAAAATTTTATTAAAACCAGTATTAGGAATGATCAGATAAGAAAGCTAGGATTAATTTACAATGAAACGGAAAAATTAAAGCAAAAATATGTTAAAAAAAAGTAACAATTTAAAAACCTGTAAAAAAAAAAATAAATTTTTCATGTAGGGAATAAAAAAGGTAAAAAAAAAACATTGAAGGCAAAAGGAGAAAAATTTAGAAATATGTTAATAACGTCATAAAATATTTAACAGTTTAAGAAATATTGATTAAATTGCATTTTTTAATAAAAAAATCGAATAAATGTTAAAAAAAACCATAAAATTGAAAAAAATTTATGTTTCCCAACCTCCTAATTATAATAGTAAATAAAATAAATCACTTGAAAAAATAAATAAATTTTTCTAAATTTTATGAAAATAAAAGTTTTTTAAAATTAACTAAAGTAGGTAATTTACGTAAAAAGAACAAAAATTTTAAAAATCTAAAACATAAAAAGTATTATTAAACGCATAAAAAATAAACACTTTTTTTAAAAAAAGAGATAAAATTTAAGATACTATAAAAATTCAGACAAACAATGCAAAACAAAATACTTACAAAATTTTTTTTAAATCAAAAATGACAAGAAAAAAAATTACATATTTCAAGAAAGTGATATAAATTAGTAAACAAATCTACAATTTTTTCTAAAATTGTTCAGTTTTCAATTTACAATTATTCTTATTAAATTTTATAATTATTCTTTAATATATAAAATAATTTTATTGTGTTGTCAATAATTGTCCTCAGTTTTCGATTTTTTTCAATTGACAATTATTTTCCTCATTTCTGACTTGACATAAAAGGAGGAGGGGAAATAGTAGAAGGTAGGAAAATTTAATTTTTTTTAATTTTATGGTTTTCTAAATATTTATTCGACTTTTTTGTAATCTTTTAACTAATAATAATTATGTAATTATTTTCCTAAATTTATAATTTTTCCATCAATTATAATTATTTTCTTAATTGAATTCTATTTTTCAATTTTCAATTACTTTATTCAATATTAAATATAAAATGTCTACTAGATTGGAAATTTTAAGCCAAGCCGTTACGTATTTTTTTAGTCAATTTATTGTATCACTTATTTTTTTTCTATATGTATTAAATGTGTTTTCCCCGTTTATATGTCAAATAAATATAAAAAAATATTCAATATTCAATATTCAATGGTAGTAAATATAACTACAAAGTGTAAAATCTAACTATATACATTGATGTCAAGTACTAGAATTAGAATGTTTTGAAAAATAAATGTAGAAGAATTCTTAAAGAGTAAAATAATATTTAAAACTTGATGAAAAGTATTCGTAGGGATTGTAAAAAGTAATTGTAAAAATCCACTCATGATTATAATTAATAAATCATAAAATTGATATTTAACGGCAAAGAAAATAATTAAAACTGAAAAGGTTTTATTTAAAGAATAATTGAAATAATTGATATTTGCGGAAAGTAAATAATTTAAAATGCAAGACAAAAATTGAAACATAATGAAAATTATTAAAAATTGAAGAAATTTTTTTCTAAAAATGATTAAGAAGTTAAAAGTTGTAGTAAATAATTGAAATCATACCTAGTAGAAAAGATTTATTAAGAATTGAAAACATTTTTTAATTATTTCAAACTTAGTTTGCTTGAAGCGTGAATTAATTGAATTTTTAATCAATTCAAGTTCAAATTCATTGAAGTTTCAAGAGATTAAAATTGTTATAAATTAAAAACTTGATAAAACTGTAAATGGGTAGAAAATGTTTTTGAAATTTAAGGAGGTAATCTCCATTATTGACATAACCTCAAACTAGAAAGTCGTTTTTCACTTCAAATAACAATATTTTTTAAATGAAATCACCAAATTTGGAAAGATCCCGTTGTACATTATTCAGGAAAAATTAGGTTCAAAATAGTCGAATCGAATTCAATTCGCTATTAAAAATGATAATTTATATCTTAGATTGCTTAATCCTTAAAATAAATCATCAGACAGTTCTTTTATTTTATTATTTGGCAAAAATAAACAATATTAACCAGTTTTTATGAAAAACGATTATGTGTAAAATAAACTATGAAAAATGTAAAAAAATTATTTTTAACTAATTTAAATTTAGAAAGATTGCACACATATGATTTCAAACAAATTTAAATTATCTCTTTACACATCAAGCAGACAAAATAACACAGGTGCATCAAAAGAGCTGTAAGCTTAAAAATTCGAAGAAAAAAATTTTATTGTGCCTTCTGTGCAAACACTTAATGTCACTATCGTCAAAATGAACATTTCTAGGAATACGGAGATAGATGTTCAAATAAAAAATTGCTTTAATAAGTCTAATGTGTTGTGCAATAGACCGACCCATATACATTTTACACATTTGATAATTTAAACTAACAATTATATATCTTTTCCTATCTGGTCTAAATACCTGTTGCTTTTTGACTATATAAACCTAAGCTGAACATGTTTTAACTTATATAGTTTTCTCTACAGAACGCATCTTCACTTATTGAATTCGCTCTTGATAAAACGTAAGTTACTAAATCATCTATAAAAAAATTATTTGATTGTGTCAGTTTTATAAACAATTATCAAAAAACTATGCAAATTAAATTAATAAAAGATATTAATTTATAATAATTTATAATAATTTAATTTCTTTAAATAAATGTTGTATTTTAGATATAAAAATGCTTCTTTTTTATTGCATTCGAGTAAACTATTCAACTTTTTTAATTTTTAATTATATTATAAAGAAGATCAACTATTTAAATTATTAAAGCCTATCATGATTTAAATCAATTTAACTTAATAAGCAGAAAATAAGATAAATTAAAGTACATATATAAAGTATATATATAGTTTATACTCTAAAATAATAAACACAAAATTTGGATAGACTAAAATGGCAGTAAATTAAAATGTAATTTCATCAATATAAAACTTACTTCAAATATTCATACGTAGAAGTTTAAATTGATTGATATTTCTATATTTAAATTGAGATTTTTAAAAGCTCCTATATACTTATTAAAAAGTGGTTTTGTTTATGGTCTTGTTTAATATAAATTTCATTGTGATTGTCTAGCTTAAAAAGATTAATTTTTTCAACAAAATCCTCGATTAATTGAATTTATTTGATTTTGGCCAATTTTTCATTTTAAATTTCGTATATTATATTTGTATACTTTTTACAAACTATATAAATATTAAAAAGTGGTTTTGTTTATGGTGTTTTTTAGTATAAATAAACGTTATTGCGATTGTCTAGCGGAAAATAATAATTTTTTTTAGATAATTCTCGATTCATTGAAATCTTCTGCTTTTCAGAATTTTGCATCTATAAAGTCGAAAAAAAATTGTAAATTTTTTACAAACTATATAAATTTTCAAAAGTGATTTCGTTTATAGTCTTGTTTAATATAAATTTCATTGCGATTGTCTAGCCGGAATAGATTAATTTTTACATGAACATTTTCGATTACTTGAAAGCCTTTGATTTTGATACATCTTAAATTTTGTATATTAAATTTGTAAATTTTTTACAAACTTTATAAATATTAAGAAATGGTTTCGTTTATGGTCCTTTTTAATATAAACTTTATTGGGATTGTCTAGCGGGAATAGAAGAATTTTCTTAACACTGAAAACTTTTATGTATTAAAATAATCTGCAGTGCGATTGTTTTAAGCCAATTTCAGATTATTTAAATTCCATTTGGTATAAAAAAAAGAGCGTTGCAGATTTATTTAATCCAAAACAATTTTCTGTGAAGAAAATCGTCGATTACTTGAATAAGTAAGATATTTGATCTTTGAATAATGATAAACAGTAACAAACATATTCTGCATTGACAGAAAATTGTATATAACATGTTTAATAAGTTCACTACTTTACGAAAAGAATTTTTTTTTGATACATTAAAATATGCTCTTTGACAACAAAAATTATGTCATATATTTTTAAACACAGATTGTTTTATTGATATATTTATAAATACATATTTCTATAAATAATATTCTCAACTATTTAACATATTCTGCGTTGAAATGCAATTTTAATTTATGTAATTTATAAGTTCCTCTATATATATTAATTTTGCCGCTTCTTAAACCTGCAGTACCTTAAGTGCCCGCTAGTGGCACATTCCCTTCTTTTGACATTTGCTTCGTTTTTTCTCGCAACTGTTGAATAATTCTTTCAGTTAGTATATAAGGAACTTGAAATCAGACTCAGATATTAGAATCTCTCGCATTGCCATTTCCACAAGACTTACCCTATTAAAATTTATTTTAAATATCCTGACATTCAAAGAGAAATATATTTAATTTCAATTCTACGCTAGTGTAATGAACCTCGCTCGCTAGCGCTCGCTCGGTGATTATTATTTATTTAATTGCTTATTGATGTGGACATTCTATAAAATGTTAGTGAACTTATTGTTCATTGAATGTTTCATATTTTTTTACAAATTTTTTATATTCTAATAATTTTTATTGTCATATTTTATTATTATAAAAATTTTTAAAAATTAATTATCATATTAAGGGGGGGGGGGGGAAGTATGGTCTCAGGGGCGAAAAAACACCTCTTAAGGGCATGTGATGGATTATGACGTCACTGGTTTAGGCAAAATTTGTTCGTAACTTTTCTCTTAAAATATTGGATATTTTTTTATAAAACTTGGTAGAATTACTTAAAATGTCATTCGGAAGGTCTCTCAGACCCCAGTTTGTTTGAATTTTGTCTCAAAATTAATTTTTATAAAAGTTTGCATTTTTTCAAAAATTTCTCGAAATTAATTTTGGGCCAAAATTTAAACAAATTCTGGTCTGAGAGACCTTCCTAATGACATTTTAAGTAATTTTACCAAGTCTCATAAAAAAGTATTAAATATTTTAAGAG
This sequence comes from Ganaspis brasiliensis, assembly GCA_037103525.1. Classification (NCBI taxonomy): domain Eukaryota; kingdom Metazoa; phylum Arthropoda; class Insecta; order Hymenoptera; family Figitidae; genus Ganaspis; species Ganaspis brasiliensis. Next base: position 823,412 of record JAZKLR010000303.1, read on the forward strand.
AAAAGTTACGGCCAAATTTTGCCTATACCAGTGACGTCATAATCCATCACATGCCCTTAAACACCACGTCGTGGGAGTTGGGCAACATTGTATAAAAAATATATATAATGGCTAACATTGGAAGGGTTTAAAAAGCTAAACATGTTTTACAAACAATTTGTTAAATAAAACTTAAAAACAATGTATTAACACAAAAAAAGTATAAAATATATTATTTCTAAACCAATTATTTCAAAATGTAAGAAAAATATACTTAAAGTAGGAAACAAAATAAAAAATTAATCTTAAAAAACTAATAAAAAAAAATTGCGCTTAGGTTTTTGTCGATTTAACCCATGCGCAGCAATTATTTACTAACATTACACATGCGCAGTAGCTTTCTACAAACGTTAGGTATGCGCAGTGGTAAAAATCGTAACAAATAATGACTGTTTAACAATTTCAACATGAACTGACATTAAAAAACATGTCAGGAAAAAAGTTTAATTCAATGCTTAAAACATATAATTTTGAAGACTAAATTGCACGCACAACATTTTACAAGTGGAGAAAAACGAAATTTTAATTTTCGTTGGACTTAAAAAAAAAAGTTAAATAAAGGTACCTTTGCGCATTTATTATTATTATTTTATATTTATACTTTTTTAATTTTAAAAAGTTATTTTAAATACCTATCTGATTTTCGTGATCAGTGTTTTTTTGTGTGAAAATTTTGGGACCCTTGATTTTAATGAATTTCTAGCTTGATGAGCTTGGTAAATCTGTAAAATATAGTTGTAATTATATATTTCAATTATATTCAGTTTTATTTTTTGTTAATCCAATTGAACTGACTAAAATTAGAGGTAAACCTAATTTCAAACCAACAATATAATTAAAAATTAAATAAGTTTAATAATTTACTTAGGCGATAAAGAATAAGCATTTTGAAATAGAAACTGGAACATTTATTTGAAGACATTTAATTTGGTACCTATTTTTATTTAAAATAGTGCAAAAAATTTTAAAATTCGAGTTTCGAGCTTTTTGCACAACCCTAGTTACAATAAATAGCATGGATAATAAAACGAAGAAAACCTAAGTTAATAAACATAGAATGTTGATCGTTTTTATACAAGATCAAAAAAACAAAAACAAAAAAAAAATAATAATAATTAATTTTGGCATGATAATATTGTGCGGAGTCAGTAATAAAACTACGGAAAAACTCGAAATTTGTTCTCTGTGCCTTCAAACCAGTGCATTAAATTCAGAACTACATACAATAAGTGGTGTTTTTTAATTAATAATATTAAAAGTGAAGTTTGTATAGAAAAGAAGACTTGTTCTTGTAAAGCGGGAGAAATTTCGGACTTTTTGTTCAAATTCCACTGTTGTCACACAAAATAAATAATTATCGCTATTATAAAATTATTATTCACTTCTACAGACACTTCAAAATCTTGTCATTTTTAAAAAAAATATACTGAACTCAGTGTATAAACATTGTCAATTTTCATTCTGATATCGGTCATATTGAATAGTTTCCAGACCAACCGATAAATTTAAACTGCCAATTAATATTTAAATTTGTAAAAAGTTTGTATTTTCTTCGCGTTCAATTGGCGCCCGCTCTTAGTGTGCATATATTTTGCTAGTGATTTATATAATTTCATTATGATGAAACTGCTATAAATAAACTATTAAAAATAATTGTTTAATGTGTCTAATATACCTAAGTAATTTGTGGTAATGAAAAATTAAAATAAATCTTTTGATTTCAGGCACGAAAACTTGGTCAATTAAAGATAGAGAAAATGGCCAATTTCAAGAACGCTCTTGCATTTGTTCTTGTATTGCAAGTTATGACAGTTTTATGTTCAACATTGAACAGAGAAGCTAAATGTCGCAGACGGACAACTACACAGAAACAGGCAGAAGCAGTGGCACAGGCTAATGTAGCGGCACAGGCATATGCAGTGGCACAGGCAGAAGCAGTGGCACAGGCAGAAGCAGCGGCACAGGCAGCTGCAGCGGCACAGGCAGAAGCAGCGGCACAGGCAGCTGCAGCGGCACAGGCAGAAGCAGCGGCACGTGCAGCTGCAGCGGCACAGGCAGAAGCAGCGGCACGTGCAGCTGCAGCGGCACGTGCAGCTACACTGGCACAAGCAGCTGCAGTGGAACAGGCTAATATAGCGCCACAGGCTTTACCAGCGGCACGAAATGATATAGTGAGACGGGCAAATGCAGCGGCACAGACAGCTACAACGGCACACGTTGCTGCAGCGACACAGGCAACTGCAGCGACACGTGCAGCTGCAGTGGCACAAGCAGCTGCAATGGCACATGCAGCTGCAGTGACACATGCAGCTGTAGCGGTACAGGCTGATGTAGCGGCACAGGCAGCTAGAGCGGCACAGGCAGCTGCAGTGGCACAGGCTAATGTAGCGGCACAGGCATATGAAGCGGCAGATGCAGCTGCAGCGGCACATGAAGCTGCAGCGACACGGGCAACTGCAGCGGCACGTGCAGCTGCAGTTGCAGAGGATGCTTTAGCGGCACATGCAAATCCAGCGGTCGATGCTGCTGTAGCGGCACGGCAACATGCAGCGGCACAAGCAAATGCAGCGGCAGTGGCACATGAAACTGCAGCGACACAGGCAACTGCAGCGGCACGTGCAGCTGCAGCGGCACAAGCAGCTGCAATGGCACATGCAGCTGCAGCGGCACATGCAGCTGTAGCAGCACAGGCTGATGCATAGGCAACTGCAGCGGCACGGGCTGATGAAGAGGCACAGGATGCTGCATCGATTGCTGTACACTGAGAGAAATAGATGGTAAGAACTTTACTATCTTTGATGGTAGAGAGGTTATGTTACATTCTACCATCAGAGATGCTACACCGTACCATCTAAATGCTACAATGTACCATCCAGATGCTATCCCGTACCATCTAGATTCTTGTCCGTATACTTAAGATCAGATATGGTATCTGGTACCATCTAGATGGTACCCCGTAGCATCTATTTCTCTCAGTGTAGTGGTAGGAGCTGGGGGACAAGGAGGTGGGCAATAGGGAGCAGAGAAACAGAATAATGCCGTTTAAGACGCTTAAATGACTTTAAGCAGCGTGGAATCCTTCACCTTTACCATCAGCAGCTCCAGTACTCTCGTCGTAGCCTGAAAAGGTACCGTCAATGTCGACGGAGATTCAAACGGCAACGTCACCGCGGATACATCTGTTTATACTCTCTACTAACATACGAAAACTATGAATTCATGTTTTTCAGTAAATAGAAATGATATTCTGTTCTTAAATAAATAAATTGCAAACTTTCAAAAAACTTGGTTTATTTAAATGTGTATATAATTTCAAAAATAAAAATATATTTTAAAGTATTGGTTCTTATTAATGTTTAATTAATTTAAAATTAACATACATAAAAATAAAGCAAAAGAATTATTGTCAATGTATTTAGAAATTTAAAAACGAAGAAACTGCTAAAGTTTTAGATTTATAGAAATAGTTAAAAGTTAATAATAAGAAAAAGATTTAATTATCCATAGGAGCCAAATTGTGTAGGTAAAAACGTCAACATTTCATTGATCTCTTTAGGCTGTAATAATTCTCATACAAATACATTTTAAAACTTAATTAATGTAAAAGCAATTTTTTATAATTTATTTAACACAGACGATTGGTTTTGTAATTAAAAGTAACGTCACGATTCCTGATAAAGTTGTTGACATTGTCAGTTTGGGTTTTCACTACAGTTATATGTCTCAGATCTCTCAAAACCGGATCTGATTAATACAATAAAAATATTGAATCTTCTCTAGGTTACCTTAATGTAGACTCTTATGCAAAAAATTAAATTCGCAAAATTATAATTAACAATAAACAGTTTACGTTAAATAAAAATGGCCAACAAAAAATCACATCTGAAGGTGAAGAATTTGCCAAAAAATTTAGTTACACTCTTACTATCTTGTGTCAAGTTAATATGTATTAAATTAACTTATTTATTGAAGCATAATCCAAGAACATCTTTTATTTGAAGATTTATTTGTCCTTTGTAAAAAATTAATTTTTAAGAAGATTTGAATTTTCTTTCCGTATGGACAAGCCAATCAACGTCAAGAGAACTAGAGGAGATTCCCGGACTAATTTACAGTAGGGCTGCGCACGATACGATACGATACGATATTTGACAGAGTCTCGTCTCGGTCTCGAAAAAATGAAAAATTGATGATCTCGTCTCGGTATCGTCTCGGTATCGCCTTCATAACTGTGGTCTCGTCTAGTCTCGATCTTAAAAACATCGAAAAAATAAAACATAGTAATTGCAGAATACAATTGTTAACTTATTTATTATAAAAATAAGATGTTGTTTAAAATTTAAAGCTGGCAAGCAGAAAAATTAACAATAAGTGAAATTTTAGACAATACTTTTAAACCGATACTTCACTTTCTTCTTCGACAACCTCGACTTTCTATACTTGCATCTAAGAAATGATTTTTGGTATTAAATCATCAGTTGAAGAATCTTGTTGAAAGAAGATCAGTAATCTACATTTTCATTTTCCGATATAATTATTTTTTTTATAACTTAATTAAATATTTTTGAAAAAAGGTTAGTTGAATTATACATTATTTAGCTTTTAAAAATAGATATCTATATCTGTTATCCGTAGTAAAGAAGTTCATAATTACTACCCTATTGCGGTCTCGGCGAGAGTCTCGCCGAGATTAGCTTTTTTCGTGGTATCGTCTCGGTATCGTCTCGGAAATTTTTTTGCGGTATCGTCTCGATATCGTCACGGAAAACGAGACGATACCGAGCCGAGACCGAGACTGGTCTCGGTATCGTGCGCAGCCCTAATTTACAGCGAATCAGAAATTAAGTCACGCGTTCTGAATTTTGTGTAGTGACCTGATTTTCATTTTTTTTCTTTTTTTGTTGGTAACGAATTTCCATGGCGATAACAAAAAAAAAAACATTACCATCTTTTTTATTCTTTCTAGTGAAATCATTCAAGACAGACGTAAATCATACTTATTCTAAAGAATATTTATTTGGAAATATTATATCGCCATTGGATTTTAAGAGAAAGGAAAGATTAAAAAAATTAAAATATCGAGACAATCTGGAGAATAACTTTAGAAATTCGTTCCACTAAGAATTTGATTTTTGCTTCGGACAACTTTTCACTCTCTTCGCTTTATTTGGATTTTTCTGGTATAATTTCATTTATATTTTATGCATGATATCTCAAAACTAATTTTCTTATTTTTCTGGATTTTTCAGTACTGAATAATTTTTTAATAATTTAGACTTTTGACTTTTATTGAGATATCATTCATTCATTGATTCAAATGAATTTATTAATTGTTAAAATTATAATTTCTTGTGCTATAATTCCTGTCCTATATATCTCGAATTGATAAAGAATCCTTATTCCAAATTTTTTTTTATCAAGTCTAATATGAGGCATTCTATTTCTAAACGACCCCCTTCAGAAACAATTGCCAATATGAGACAATTTTTAAAAAATTATTTCTTCTACTTACCAAGGCCAAATTATTTTTGTAATTAGCAATTTTAAAAGAAAAATTCCTAAATTTTACAATAATAAAAAGAATTTTGTTCAAATATATTCAATTTATATACAAATGTAGTTTGAAAGTTAACCTTTCGAATATCTCAAAACACGTTGTTTCAGATTTATAAAAAATATATCTTAAAAGAAAGGTTAAGTTTTCTAGTTTTTATTTCCGTAAAGTAAATAATGAACATGTCAGGGGATTTTGAGGAATTAATTAAAATTTACAGTTATTTCAGGGGTTAAAATATGTATATGAATTGAGAAACACTTTTTTGCAGATCCGCCTTTTTTTAATTTTAAATATATTTCACATTTACATTCATTATCATCGACCCCGAAAATCCACGAGTAACAAGTTTCAAGAGGATCCGATCGATGTTTGATTTTCTTTTTTTACTTCGACATTCTCAATCCGCCAATTTGGATCCGCTATTTTGAATTTTATAAATCTGATTTCATATTTTCAATCGGTGATCCCAAAAACATCGATTGCAAAAGTAACTAAAACCTGTTTATAATCAAAAATTTTCACAAACGTTTTTTTTTAAATCAGCATTTTTTTCATTTTATTTGTTTATAATAATTTATTTATGCATAATTGAATTCTAATATTAATTTTGATATTTAGATACATGGCTGTTTTATAGTAAAATGCAAAAATTTCTGACAATTAAAATTTTTGATGAATGCAATTTCAGTCACAGCAGATTTCCCATAAATAAAAATCCGTACATAAATGAGATCTCTCATAATTGGATTTTCTGATCAATAAGATTACTGTTATATAAATTAGATTTCCTATAAATGACGTTTCTGATAATTTACAGTTTGTTAAATGGCATTTCTAACAAATGATACTATTTGATCATGGGAACTTCATAAAAAAATTATTATAAATAAAATTTCTCAGAAGTGAGATTTCTATTACATAAAATTTCGTATAAATTAAATTTCTGATAGTCATCTGATAAAATAAAATTCCGTAAAATGTATATTCTGACAATTGAATTTTGTAACAGATGAAAAGCTGATCCTAAATCTATACCTATTTATCTGACTTTTCGAAGCGAGTGAAACAAGTGGTTGAGCGCTATTCTTATAACGAAAGCAACGGTGTTTGATAACCTTGAACTAATTACTTGCACTAAACAAATTATTTCGCAAGGCATACTCACAAGTGTTTTGCATATGTCGTCATTACTTTTCACTTTGAATGTGCGAGCGCCTCGAGATAATCCGATAAAGTACCCTAGCATGTGTTAATTAAGGACTTGAAACAATGTTTACGTGAAGTTTATCTTAAACTTCGTGTGACCCCTAATTACTCGAATAAAGCATTCCTTTTATCATTCTCATGTCACGCATGCCTCACTCACTTTACTTAATTGATTTGTATTTTCTTTTGCTAAAGCGCAATTAACCAGTCATCTTCAAAGGCGAAAAATTTTAATTATAAACGCTCTCAGAGACGTTGATTTTAAAATCACCAGAATCTGGATAAAATGTTTGTAATGTTGTCATTGAGGGTTAGTTTTTTGTAGGTTTAAAAACTTCCTTTTTAAGTAAAAAAGATGTTTAACAATAAGTGTTTTAATTTTTAATGAATACATGATAGAGGGAATTCAAGATATTGTATCTTTTCGAATAAGATTTTCATAATTTTAAGATTGTAAAATTATTCCGTTTATTGTATTAGATTAATTTTAAAATGTCGTAATTTTTATGTTTTTAATTCAATATTAACATAAAAAATAAAAGTGACAGAAAAGTAAAGATATCAGAATAAGAATTATTTTATTTTTAGTTTAGCGAAGTTTGAATTTAAAGAGGTAATGAAATTAGAATTATGGGGCTTTATGAACAAATAACTACACAGATTGCTGAGTATTGAAATCACGTATATTAATAAACAACGAATAAGATTTATAAGGTTAGACTTTGCCAAAGAGGCGTTCGAACAGAACAGCACGATTAATACACGAAACGTGGCGTTGTAGCATAAGAGTCCCTATAGATGTCCTTCTAGTCACTGATTTGAGAATACCGCGAATTGTAAAATAACAAATATAACACAACAAGAATCAATTAGGAATCAATAATTTTTGACAATTAGATAACAGATAGATTAAAAATTAAATTAATATTTTTAAGTGTTTCCTTTTGGATAAACAAAGTAAACTTAATCCAAGTAAGTATCCAAGTTATTTTTTAAAAAGATTTACACTAGAACTCCTATCGAGCGGAAACAGTAGGCAATTCACGGGACGAGGGGAGAAGCAAGAAGTTGAGCTCCATTCATTTAACACGTCAAGGTGACCTTCCATATCGAGCGGACACTCACCCGAGCCGTCCGCTCGATAGGAGTTCTAGTGTACAAAAAAAGTAATATTAAAAATGATGAAAACTGACAGTTTTTGGATCAATTTCAAATCAAATTTTCTTCTTTTTTTCTTATTATTATTATTTTTAATCAGAGAGAACTAATCCAGATATGAATCAATAAAACACATATTAATATTTTGTTTAGGGACATTTTATTTAATTAATTACGTTTGTAAAATAAAAAATTTACTATTTTAATATAACTATTAATTTACATACATTTTTAATTCCTTGAACTTAAATTAATTGCGTGTTACTTCAAAGTAAAAAATCAAAAATATTTTTTTTCATTAAATAGAAGAATAATTTTTAAAATTAAAGAAATGATATGCAAAATTTTTAAAAATTCAGTTACATACACCTAAATTTTTACTGAATTTTAATAGATATTACAAAGAAAGAAATTGAATCATTATATAATAATAAATAAATAATTTTTTCAATACAAAAAAGGATGTTTTGTTTGTTTCCATTTCAATTCAGACAGGCTATATATGATGAAGTCAGGGAATCATTTCCCATTGAAATATGTTAATTTTCAGAAACATTTATGTTATGTATAGCAAATTGAAAAACAACGATTAATACTCTCTAAATCTGAATTAGTTAAAAATAACTAATTTGGAAGCAAAAACTCAGTCACTAATTGAAATAGTTACATTTCTACTAACCATTTAGTAAAAAATAACTAATTATTAGTCAAATTCATTTTTAGGTTATGTCAAAATTACTAATATCTTAGTAAAATTCTGTTTACTAATTCAATTAGTCAAATTTTAACTAATTTTTAGCTATATTTTTACTAATAATTAGTCATATTTTACTAATAATTAGTTAATTTTAACTAATTGTAGAAACAAAAACTCAGGCACGATTTTACTAATAATTAGTTATTCTTAACTAATTCAAATTTAAAGAGTAAATATGCAAATTAACTGCAATTTAAATTAAAAAATCCAAACAAACACTGTGTAATTTAAAATTTTTAAGAAATTATTATTTATTAAATTAATTTTATATAGAATTCGTCAGTTTTTACACATTTAACATTTCTTGCATTTCAGTGATATATTATAAAACTTTATTCTACTTGCAAAAATGCAAAATTTATGTATTTTTTTCGTGTTATAATTAATAATTCGAAAGATTCGCAAGTTAGAGATAAAAGCTATTAGACTCTTTTACTCTACTTTTTAAGAGGAACATTTTTTCTATTTCGACTTTTGTTGTATCTAATACAGGGTTCAAAAAGCTTTGAATTTTCTTTTCTTAAAAAGAAATTTTTTTTATTCTTCTCTAAGAAGCGGGTCTTCAATAAATTCTTAAAGAAAATAAGCTTTTTACCTCCAAAAAGTAGTAAAAAAATCGAGAAAAAAAACAACAGTGGGGATTTTCAGAAAATTTTATTTTTATTTTTTCAAAAAAATGCCGTTGATCAAGGGCGGATCCAGCGGGGGGCGATGGGGGCGATCGCCCCCCCTAAAAGCCTTAGATTATCCTATGAGAGAGAAAGAGATAGCACTATATTGTTGTCTCTTTCTATCTCATATATCGCTCCATCCAAAACCCTCGTCTGGATCCGCCTTTGCCGCTGATTTGTTAAATTTAAAAATATTTTAAATTTCCTTATGCAATTTCAAAAAGAACACAAAAGCCCTAATAAGGATCATTTTAATAAATACAATAGTAAAAAAGATATAAAAACTTTTAAAAAATTTAACGTTATTTTCTTGTAATCTCACTTTTCAACTTAAAAAATTCAAATCCTCATAACTTTGTAAAAAATTTGTTTTCACCAAAAAAAGAAAATGAGTGTCGTCTAAAATTGTCTAAAAAATAACATATATTTCAACAGGCAATGTTTTTTTTACTTCAAGATACATAGCCTGTCAGAATTGAAATGGAAACGATCTCTTTCATTTCCGCATTTCGGAAAGTTTTAAAAGTTTCATAAAAATCTTGAATTTTTTATTTGAATGTCATTATTTTTTAACTAACTGCAACTTCACGCCTAATATTTTGTTAAAAACGAGATGCTCGGAATGATCGTTCGACTATCCGAGATGTTCGCTTTACCGAGATCAAACAAATTGATAGCTCGCCTGTCAATTTAATGAAAAACAAAAAATGTCGCTCGTTTCTCGGATCGTGTCGCTCAAATGCATCACTAATTAAATCAATTTCAATTACATTAATTGCTTCAAAAACCACAACTGTGAACTCTCCTTGCGTTTCGCACGCCATTATTGTCTTTATCTATCCCAGGTTAATTCTATAACTTATTCTCTCTTACTTTCTGATAAGCACAGCAGTATACCTATATCTATAACTAACTGATTTCTTATATAGGATTAGTTCAGAGACTAATCATTCGTATTTGTAAATATAAAGGTTTCAAATATATATGAGACAAATTTTAATAATATTTTGAAAGTTATAAGATTTTAACTAGGATATTAAAATAATATTTATTTTAAAAATTCAAGAATCGCATTGTATGATGCATTAAAATTTCCCAGATCTTTTTTTACATTTATACAGTTATCACCTTCTTTTTTAATTTGGACCATTTCAGCAAATAGTCTTTTGTAATCATTAGGTTCACTATGTAAAATTTCAAAATTTTCCTAACGAATTTCATAAGAAGTATTATTTTTTATTTTTCGATGTCTGCTGATAACGTTGTGATAATTTTCATTATAAAACTATCGTTATGTTCTTTAATTCTGATTCTGAGTAATCTGCTGTTTTGTCCTAATACATAACATTTTCCACAAGAACATGGGATTTTATAGACAACGTTAGGCTTATCTATTAATTTTCAAGTGGTATTTGCCTAGTTTAATAAAATTTAATTTATTCAAACTTAAATATTGTTTTTTTGTTATATTTTGATAATAATCTTTTTATATTTTCTGAAATTTGACAACTATACGAAATAGTTACGATTAATTTATGATTATGATCTATGCTTTGAGGAGATGTTTTTGGATTTTTTATTTCCGTTAGTCTTTTATTAGTTTTAAATTTTGGACGTGGAAAAATTTATCAGAAGGATGGATTTTCTGAGTCCACCAAATTTTTTATTAAAACTATTTTGTGTTGCATAGGATGGTTAGAATAAAAATTTATTAATCTTCCGGAATATATATCTTTTTGATACCAATTAGTTATTAAAGAATTATAAGTATTTTGTATGATAGTCAAGTTAAGGAAATTAATCGAATTATCAATTTTAATTATAACATCAGCTTCTATAAATCTTCCATAATAATATTAGAGATAATAGCTAATATGAAGAAACCTATTGGGGTGCCTAAGACTTGTTTGTAATATTTTTGAATAAACTGAAAATATGTATTGCTTATTAAAAATTAATTACCAATAAGAAATTCTTTTTTAGGTAATTTAGTGTGTTTTTTAATTAAATCCCATCTTTTTTCAATTTTTGTTTTAACCAGTTTACAAGGAATATTAGAAAAAAGGAATTTTACCTCGATAGAGACCATAATATGATTACTGTTAGGAATGGTTGTTTTATCAAAAATATTTTTAAATTCAAGCGAGTTCATTTCATGTGAATTAGATTAAGAAAGAGATTTTGTTAGAATATGAACTATTTATATTGAGACGGTTAAGCAACCGTCTCAAAAGCAAATTATTTTTATGATTCTTCGGTAATCGATAGGCCCTACAAATATTTGTATTAAATGTTAAAATATTCTTTATCAGCTTTAGTGACAATTATGTCTTTGTAGTATTAAGAAAAATGTTAGTTTTTTTAACATTTTCAAAAATATAGTGATCAAAATTAGTCAAATGTTTTGGTTTTTTAATGTAATTGTGTGAAAGAGATAACAATTTATGTCTTAAAAAATTCCACATCTAATCAATTTTTCTAATTTCCTCAAATAGCAAAAGACACTTAAATTAGAAAAACTTTTTTTTCTTGTCATATCGTGACAAAAGCGTCATTTTTTAAATCACCGAAATAAGGACTTTGTACGACGAACGAAAAGTAGGTGATCTCATATATATCTTGCCGGGAGTGAAAATTCTCGAATGACACACAAATGTAACTCATTTTTCTGTCAGATCTTTCCACTTTAGATGGCTATAAAGGAAGATTGAATTTGGTCTTGTCTGGATCAATTTTGTGAAATGAATTTAAAAACTTACCGGCCAAGCGTTTGAATCCAAAGCTAAGTAGGACATGTTGACGTTTTGGTTCTCCGTTGTAAAAGCGGCAATCCTTGACATACGTTTCTCAAACCCTCCAACTTGACATTCACCACCAAAACGAGTCCGAGGATTTCATTTCCGAAAGAACGTGAAACGTGAAATCTGAAATGTAAAATTCATTCAATTGAAAAGGCAATTTCAAAGAGGCAAAATATCAAACTTTGGGTGTTCAAAGGTAAAAATGGCCGAAAAATATTTAAAAATAGTAAAAACCTAAAAGAATAATAAACGATAAATAATAAAATGTTAAATAAACACAAACTGAATGAAAATATAAACTTGTAAGTTTAATTGACAATTTTAAAGCACAATTAAATCTTCAAAATCTTTTTCCCGGGTAAATTGACATAAAGTGTCATTTCAAGGAAACTATTATTTAAATTGAATAAAAGTCGATTTACTAATTTTCTAGATACATTAGAAATTCCAAAGTGAGAAATTTAGGTAAATTGTAAATCTAAATAAAGAAGGTAGTTGAACAGAGCCAACAGGTAGAGGTGTAGACCCTAAAAATATGAATCGCCCTGACGACGTTTCATATCCCTCGGGCGTCCCGTCGACGAAGGCAAAACTTAGTTAGTAAAGTTAAATACGGCTCCCAGAGGTGCCACAACCGTTTTTTAATTGCAAATATTCTCGAGAAATGAAGGGGTCCATCCCTTTTCTGAAAAAAACTTCTCTTTATACTGCAAAAGTTTATATTCCCTGATATTTTTTGTTAACTTTACTATCCGCCATTGCCTGAACATTCACGGTATTTCATTAAAGAAAGTTTTTAGTCTTTTAAGTGCTCTTTGTGAACAGAATATAATCTTTATTTGAGATAAGAATAAATTGTAAATACACTGCAAAAACAGGTGTCTTAAATTGTTCAAAAATGTCTTAAAATAAGACATTTTTCGTGTCTTAGACACCAAAAGTATCTTAATTTAAGACATTTTTGGCCAATTTAAGACACCATGTTTTTGCAGTGTAAAGCGAAAAAAAAGTCTTTTGTTTTGAAAATATTCTTGGTAACAAACCACAATTTCACTTCTTTGATGAAATATGTATTAAGAATGTTTGACTTTTTCATGTGGGTTATGTTTTCTAGTATAAACTATAGCTGAAAATTATGACCATTTCGTCGACACTTCGCTTTCACTTAAGCAAAAAAACTTGCTTCCTCTGTGCGGAATTAATTAATTAAATTAATAATAAAAAAGTTAATTGAATAAGTTATTTAAAAAAATAGAATTTAAAATATATACACACACATACATACATCTAGACATTTGCTTAAAAATGAAAATTTACGTCTTTCAGATGAAAATGAGTCGACTTATACTATTTTTGAAAAATCGAAAATCCTAACGATTACAAAGCGTCCTCTATGAGGAAGCAATAATAATAATATTTTGTAAGCCAGCTTTTATACACATTTTTATATACTAGGTAAAAATTACGTCTATTTTGTGGATATTTCACTTCCACGTAATCAAAACAATTTGCTTTCTCATAGAGGAAGCAATATATTAAGAATATAAAAAATAATTAGAGAAGTAATTTAAAAAATGAGTTTTAAATGCAAAAGAAATGAAAAAAATGAATTATTTTACGAAATTCTGATCAATTATAAACTTTATACAGGTCAGTCGATTCGTTCTGCGATAAGACTATGATTTTAAATTTTATTAATTTGTATTTTTAGCATGGAAAAAAATTTTATCAAAAAACAATTTTTTTCGATTAAAAAAAGGTGCTCAAAAATATTTAGTTGGGTATTTTCAAAAATCCCTAAGTTTAGATTTAAATATTTATGAGCTTAATAAGCCATCCAAATTTTATTGAAATTCTTTGAAGTGTTCTGGAGATATCCTGGCATTTATAAAAGCTACACACATGCACACACACACACACGCACACGCATCTGGATATTTTCTTAAAGATCAAAATCAAAGCTTTTTAGATAAAAACGAGTCGATGAGGTGCATGAATATTCCCTAAACTCATTTAGCCTAAATCTCATTCAGCCTAAAAAGCATATAGCCTAAAATGCATTTAACCTAAAATGCATTTAGCCTAAAACTCATTTAACCTAAAAGTTATTTATCCTAAAACGCATTCATCCTAAAATGCATATAGTCTAAAATGCATTTAACCTAAAATGCATTCAGCCTAAAATGCATGTAGCCTAAAACCTATTCAACCTAAAAGCCATTAAGCCTAAAAGTCATTAGACCTAAAAGTCATTTAACCTAAAATGCAATAAGCCTAAAAGTCATTCAGCCTAAAAGTCATTCAGCCTAAAACTCGTTCATCCTAAAATGCATGTGGCCCAAAATGCATGTGGCCCAAAACCGATTTAATCTAAAAGTTATTTAGCCTAAATCCTATTTAACCTACAAACCATGTAGCCTAAAAGTCATTTAACCTAAAATTCATTGAGTCTATAAGTCATTAAGCCTAAAATGCATATAGCCTGAAATGTATGCAGCCTAAAACTCATTCAGTCTAAATTGCATGTAGCCTACAACCAATTTAACCTAAACATCATTTAACGAAAAATTCATTGAGCCTAAAAGTTTTTTAAGCCTAAAAAGCATATAGCCTAAAATGCATTTAACCTAAAATGCATTCAGCCTAAAACTCATTTAACCTAAAAGTCATTTATTCTCAAACGCATTCATCCTAAAATGGATTTAGTCTAAAATGCATTTAACCTAAAATGCATTTAGCCTAAAATGCATGTAGCATAAAACTCATTTATCCTAAAATACATTGATCCTAAAACTTATTCCAGCCTAAAATGCATGTAGCCTAAAACCCAGTCAACCTTAAAGCCATTTAGCCTAAAAGTCATTTAAGTTAAAAGTCATTTAACCTAAAATTCATTGAACCTAAAAGTCATTGAGCCTAAAACTCATTCACCATAAAATGCAAGTGGCCCAAGACCCACTTAACCTAAATGTTATTTAGCCTAAAACCTATTTAACCTACAAGCCATGTAGCCTAAAAGTCATTTAATCTAAAATTTATTAAGCCTAATAGTCATTTAGCTTAAAATGCATATAGCCTTAAATGTATGCAGCCTAAAACTCATTCAGTCTAAATTGCATGTAGTCTAAAACCCATTTATCCTAAAAGTCATTTATCCTAAAGCGCATTCATCCTAAAATGCATTAAGTCTAAAATGCATTTAACCTAAAATGCATTCAGCCTAAAACCCATTCAGCCTAAAATGCATGTAGCCTAAAACCCATTTATCCTTAAATGCATTCATCCTAAAACTTATTCCAGCCTAAAATGCATGTAGCCTAAAACCCATTTAACCTAAAAGCTATTCAGCCTGAAAGTCATTTAACCTAAAATTCGTGAATTCGTGAAAGCAGCGAGAATGAAAAAAATATTTTTTGCTTTTTTTATAAAAATATTAAAAAAATTATTATGTTAGATCATAAAAATAGTTTTATCGAATGAAAAAAATTTTTATGCATTTTTTACAAGAGTTTTGGCCAAAAAATGTATTTTCTACCACACATGCACGAAAACCTCGTGCATTTTTTGTCTCGCACAATGTTCTCCGAACATTTGTGCTTGACAAAAAAACACGGACTTCCCTCCCTTGATGCATAATATACTATTAAATGTATTGTCCGATTTAAGTGTACCTTGGATAGAATCAAAAGGCATAAAATACTTTTACTTATAGTTCAAAAATTAAAAGAAAAATAATTTTTTCATAATTTGTTTATAAAGAATTGATAAATAATAATTTATAATTAATTTTTTTTACTGATCTGTGCCTTTTAAAACTCGAAAAACAATATTAAAATATTTAACTACCTCTGTTGACGGTGACATTAAATATTTGTCATTATTTAACTCTTAAACAAGTTACACTGAGAAAAAAAGCCTCTAGCCAAGCAGCTTTATTTCTAGGTTAGGGTTCCTCGGGACAAAACAAACAAAACACCGGCGATGACAATCAAACTTTTAGGATACCGGAGCATATGCTCTGCTAAAATCAATCAAGTGCTTTGCAGGTGCTTTATCAACAATCTCTCTCTGCTAAATTTAATCAAAAATTGGTTGTATTTAGTCAACTTATTTTCTCCGTGTAAAGAACGAAATATGCACCAAAGGATATTTTATAGTCCATGATGCTGGATATGTAAATTTACGATAAAAGTCTTTGTAAAAATTTTCATGAGAGAAAAGCATGAAATTGTGTTCCAATTAAGTCATGTGAAGTTAGCACCCCATTTTCAAAAAAATTAATTTTTTTTCGGAGTTCCAGGTAGTTTTTGCATAGTTCTAGAGTTCCTTAACAATAATTTAAATAGTTCCAGCGAATAAAGCAAAAAAAAATCAATTTGAAAATTTGGGGTGCTAACTTCACGCTGCACCCTTTTTTCGAGAAAAAAGAGTTCTGACACAAAATTTCAACAAACAACAAAGAGTTCTAGAGTTCCTTAATTGTTTTATAAATAGTTCCGGCAAATTTCAAAAAATAAAAAAAATAAATTTTTTTTTTTTAAATTTTTAGTTTTCAAGAATCTTAAAATTCTAACTACAATTCGGTCAGCTCTCAACAAATGCTTCAAATTATCCCTATAAACTTTTTTTATAAACTCAAAATCAAAAAAGTTAGAGGCACTCAAAGTGGGACCTATAATTTTGAGTTTACAAAAATCAAAGATCCAGGAGTTCTGACTAGAGTTCTGATAGCACTCTTCAAAGTTCTACAAATTATCCCTATAAACTTTTTTTATAAACTCAAAATCAAAAAAGTTAGAGGCACTCAAAGTGGGACCTAAAATTTTGAGTTTACAAAAATCAAAGATCCAGGAGTTCTGACTAGAGTTCTGATAGCACTCTTCAAAGATCTACAAATTATCCCTATAAACTTTTTTTATAAACTCAAAATCAAAAAAGTTAGAGGCACTCAAAGTGGGACCTATAATTTTGAGTTTACAAAAATCAAAGATCCAGGAGTTCTGACTAGAGTTCTGATGGCACTCTTCAAAGTTCTACAAATTATCTTCTTAAACTTTTTTTATAAACTCAAAATCAAAAAAGTTAGATGCACTCAAAGTGGGAACATTTGGTGAAGAAAATATCATTCTTACGAATATAAAAAATATATTTTTTCACAATAAATTTTTCTCTACCTTCTTTTTTATTTAAAATGGACGATTATTTCTTAAATTGACTACTAAATTTTAATAAAAAAAGAGATCATTTATTGATAATAAACTTATATTAATTTAACCCAATTTGACAGTCAGTTTACACTGAAAAAATAATTACGTAATGTTTTTTTTTGGGGGGGGGGGGGTCAAGCAGTTTGTTACGACCAGCAGAAAAAATGGCGCTAATGTATGTAACGACGTGTTACTTGGGGGAGGGGGGGGGGTCAAAATTTTCCGAAAAAAACGTTACGTAATTTGTGAACGTTCCCTTAACGTACTCGGAACAAAACAATCAAGATACCGGCGATCACAGTGAACTTAAAGGTTAACAGTACGCGTTTAGACGGCTACAGTAGACAAAGTGGTTTGCAGGTGCTATATCAACAGCCTGTCTACGCTACGGTAGTCAAAAATTTGTTATATTTAGTCAACTTATTTTCTCAGTGTACTAAAATTAAATCGCGAGTTTAGTAAATAATAATCTACAAAGTTTTTCAGTGTACTCCATCTCCATCACATGTCCTTAGAACTTACTAAATTGTTTCTGAAAGAAATTGAACCACTTAATGGGAAAAAAGTGAAAAATATTTAAAATCATCCTAACACCATTAATGAATGGTCTTTTAGTGCATCCAAACTATCTTTGAATTTGAAAAAAACATTGCATATAAATCATGTTATTCCAACAAATTTAATATTGAACAGATTTTACCTGTAGTAATATATCAAAAAATTAAAAATCTAGGTGACTGACATGTTACTTAAAGATGAGTAATTACAGGATTATTATGAATAAGAAATATGTATAAACAAAATTTATAAATTCAAATAAAAATATTTATTCACAGTGACTGTAATTAAAATATGAGGAACATAAATATACAACTAATTATAATCTAGAATCACACTCTCTAAATCTGAATCAGTGAAATTGTTACTGATTTAATCAGTCACGAGTACTTTCACTGGTAAATCAGTGGTTTTTAACATGTTGAATGAAAAAATCAGTAAAATCTTTCACTGAAGTGAATCAGTAATAAAAAATAAATGACTGATTTGACCAGTTAACATATTTTTCACCGTTTTCCACTGAACAACTACGTACTTTTACTCTTATTTTTAAGTGATGAATATATTGTTTTTTGTAATTATTTTTTTATTTCCTTCAAGTGATTTGCCTAAAAAAGAAGTGAGTTTTTATAGTTAATGATTAAATTATGTTGGAAGAATCAAAAGAAAATTGTAATATGTGACAAAATTATGGATTGACTATAGTGAGAATTCTAGTGATCAAGTGCGTCATTTCCAGAAATAAACATTTATAGTTAAAGGTAAGACATTATTCCTATACATAAAAATCTAGTCAGTTTTTTGAACTTAAAATGAAATTTGGTATTCTATAAGAACAATAAGTGAGAAATAACGCTTGTTGTACAATATTATTAAACCACACATAACCTCACTCTTTGATGACTGTGTCACTTTGAATCTTTTTGGATACATTTTAAATATTGAACTTGTACTTATTGGTGGTGCTGAACCTGATTGAAAATTTTCAATACTCTTGTCAATTCTTGTTGGTTATCTATTTTTTATTTATGATCTAGCATCGAAAGATTTGGTATCAACATACAATCTCAGATGCGACTTCGAAAACACTCGCGTCAAACGTTCTGCTGCAAATAATTATGTTATTTGTTATTCAATAGTGTAGACTCAGATGACAATTGTATAAACTTAGCATGTTTTATCATTGTTTCTTTAATATACACTTTGGGATTGTCAGGTAAAATATTTTTTTAGCTATTAACTCATAATAATTTAAAAAAAAGCATTTTACATCAAAAACGTCAACAATGACGACAATGACAACATAACATCTCACCATAATTTATAAAAGTTATAGAGTATTTTAATGTGACGTCACAAATCAAGAAGGTTAGGTCATTTTGTCAGGAAGGTTAGGCGCAGACCCAAATTTACATTGAGCTATAAAGAGATTGCTAATATAAAAGGTATTTTAGACTAATTTATTTAAAAATTGCATAAATTGTTGCTATTAGAAGATGGAATATGTTTTTTTACATTTTTATAATGTATTCATATTCCTTGTCAATTAATTAAATTTGTATTTAGAAGCCAAAAAAACAATCATACTGACAGAACTTTCTAACCTATTTTGAATTTTTCACTATTTTTTTTTTTGCATTTAAAAATAAATCAGATAACCGATATGAAGTATGATTATACTACAAAAACGTAAAAAATATGTTTTATCTTTTGCCTTTAATAATTTTAAAAGTTTTTTATTGAACTGTCATAAAAATAACTTTTTATTAAAAATCCCATTATAACGTAATGTAAATTTGGGTCCGAGCCTAACCTTCTTGACAAAATGACCAAACCTTTTTGACTAGTGACGTCACATTAAAATACTCTATAAGGCAGATGTAACACGAAATTTTAATCGCAAATCTTTAAGGTAAAGTCGTATGTAAACATAAAGTAAAGTAGAAAATAAAAGAGTGAGAGAATGCACCCTAAGAATGAGATAGAAGTGATACTCTTGTCCTTGTTTTTATTTTTATTTTTAAAACTAGCAATGAACGACTTTAAATTTTTACTCCTCCTACGGTCATATATAATAAAGCTTTCGTATTTGGTTGGTTTGTGGCATTAAGATCCATTTGTCAATTATTATCAAATCTCTAAAAGGGGTTAATTCTATCGCTTTATTAAATTTGCCGCGATACAAGATGGCTACCTTCAAGAAAGGATCTGATTGGTTGACTTTTTGTTTGAAGTGCGTGGTGAGAGTGAGACGCTGAAACGCCATAGTTTATTTTCATTACGATTGATTGCAATGGTTCATGGCTGTTCATTAATAATAATTGTTGTTTGCTGAAGATAGTGAAAAATAGCTTAAAGCATTGTTTGATTTTGCTATAAAAAGTTCCATTTTTTATCGTTTTGCAGGAAGCAATTCATGTAACGGTGAAATACTTACGAAAAAGAACATTTTCGCTTGGAAGGACATCAGTTTAGAAAATTACGGAAACGCAGAACACAAATCAAACGAATCGAAGTGTTTTTTACCGTTTTAATGAAAAAATCTTATTTTTAATAACTATAGGTTAGTATATTATTGAATATATTGGCATGATTTGGTTAATGTAACGAAAATTGAATATTGTAAAGTAACATAACCTTACTTAAAAAGGCTGTTATCGTTGTTATTACACTAAAAAGAAATCTAGAAATTTTTTTATTAGTAAAGTTACATTGCAAATATTTTTTAATATAATTTCATTTGAAACAGCAGTCATCCACATAAAGTTAAGACTTTCAAAAAATTTGATGTAAAAGTCCCAGTTTTAGATAAATTTACTTTGATGGAATCGATGTAACTAGTAACATAGCCTAACAATAAAAAAATTTGTCTTTAAAATTCGGTAATAATAGATCCTTTTTTTAAAGTGGTAAATTCACTTTACTTTATAATTTCAATAAATAATTTAAAATATATCATTTTAACAAAAAATTTTATAAATTCTTAATATTCAAAATAGAATAATTGTTTTAAAATATGTATTAGTTGAAAACACTGAAAACTTTTATGTATTAAAATAATCTGCAGCGCAATTGTTTTAAGCCAATTTCAGATTATTTAAATTCTATTTGGTTTAAAAAAAGGGCGTTGCAGATTAATTTAATCCAAAACAGTTTTCTGTGAAACGGTTCCTTGGAAATTAGTCAATAATTGACTCTTTTAAAGTGGAAAAATTACAGAAAAACTTGTTTCAGAGATAGTTTCAGTAAAATATGGCGGAAAAATTAAAATCAAAAAATACGAATGATCTTCTGGAATATTTAAAATCAATTGGATTTGATGAAGATACTCTTTCGAAACTGAGAGGTACGTTTTCAAATATTGTTATAAATCGAAATTATATTTATCAGTATAAGATAAAAAAAATAAAAACTATCAGTCAGTTCATCCTAATTTACAAACTTTCATTTTATATTGTTTCCCAAATAACATTTTCATATTATTAAATGTTTATTAAGAAGACAGGTGATTTCATTTCAATGCAAGTTGTATTGGATCATTATTAAAAAAATTAACAATTGAAAGTTATTCTATGTTCCTGAAGTACAAAATAAAAAGAATTATGTTAAAGTTTTTTTATTTGCTTTATAGTTACACGGAAAAAAAAGTTATCCGCTGCTGCTAACCAAATTTAGCAGTCAATTTTTTAGTCACCACAGCTAAATATTAGCTAAGACAGCTAAAAGTTAGCTGTGGAAGCTAACAGAAGAGGATCCCACAGCTAAAAATAGTTATTTGTCATAGGGACAGCTAAACCTTTTTAGCTATGATATCTAGAAATATTAGGAACCACAGCTAACTTTTAGCTGTCGTAGCAAACGTTTTAGCTATCTTAGCTAATATTTAGCTGTGGTGACTAAATAAGTATCAGATAATTTTTTTAGCTGCTGTAACTAATTCATTTTTTTCCGTGTACATCTCTGTTAAAGACAAATAAACAAATTGCATTCTCCGGATTCTTCAATCAAAGCTACATCTACCTTAAAATTTTCGCGATGATTCCGAATCTATTTAAAGTTTAAAATGATCACGGAAAATCATCTTATTAACATTTTGAAGAAATACAGTTTTATAACTTGAAATTTAACAATATTTAAACTATATTACGTCAAAAACTGAATACGCGCCAAACGTGAATCTTTTAATGAGTAGATCTAGGTTTGATTTGAATAAGCTAAAAGTGCCATAGCCCACATTTTTCTATTTTTTTTAAATTGAGATATTAGATTGTCCTTTGCGAAACTGATGAAAGTGTTTATTTTGAATTTAATTTCTTATAGATTAAAGAGAAAATTTAAAATTGAGTTTAATTATATTATATTGGGAATGTTAAAAGTTGTATTAATAATTCACCTTTTGGTAAATAAATATTTAAAATCACAATCACACTTTAAAGTCATCTTTTTAATTGATCTGCAGTAATTTAAGTCGAAATAAAGTGGAATAACGCGTTTTTTATTTTATTCTAAACAGATTATTAAAGATTATTGGAATATGGACAGAATTAAATGTTTTGGATGTCGATGTTCTGTACAAGGGTTTAATGAATATGTAAATCATTTGCAATACAAACACGGATTTACTCTTAACAGAGGCGGTGGAGAACTTGGTTTTCCATGTGCACAAGATGGTTGCAAAAGGCGATTTGCACTTTTTAATTCATTGCGCAATCATATAAGAAAAATCCATTTTGGAAGAAATATCGCTGAACCACTTGATGTAAGAGACGCTGCTGGTGTTGAAGAAACATTTAATCAGAATAATGATGCTGATCTTGTTGTTGCTGACCCTATCATTAATAACAATCCAGATGTTGCTGAAAATATTAACAATGAGGGTGCTGAAAACGTTGACAATGAGGAAGTTGCTGAGAACACCGATAATCAAGATCAACCTGAATTTAGTTTACGGGTTTCCATTGTCAGAATGATAAGTAGACTTCAATCAAAACCTGCAATGACAGGCAGTACTTTAACAGATGTACTGGATGAATTCGAGTTAATGTTATCTGGTTACACTGAATTTCTAAAGAAAAAAACCGAGCTTATTCTTCAAAATAATAATATACTTCAAAATCCCGATTGTCAAGAATTAATGAATAATTTTCAATCACCAAATACTGCTTTTAATGGTTTGAGAACATTGAAAGAACAAATAAATTCTCTTAAGAATTATTGTAATTATATAGACGGCATAGAAGTACCTTTGGGCGACAGAATTGACAATGTTTTGGATACTGATTCTGCAATGACTGTGCCTAAGTTAGTAAAAGAGACTTATCAGTATGTTTCTATTATTGAAGTTCTGACTTTAATTATGTCAAACTCTGAAGTTCGAGATGCAATTTTGTCTGAGAGACGCTCAGAAAACGTCCTCTCATCATTTATAGATGGAGAACATTTTCAGCAAAATAATTTTTTTCAAAGATTTAAACACGCCTTGAGAATAATCCTTTATTACGATGACTTGGAAATAGTTAATCCTCTAGGATCCAAAACAGGACCCCATAAATTGGGAGCATTTTATTACATTATTGATAACTTGCCAATGCATATGAGATCCAAGCTTGGAAATATTCATGTCGCTTGCTTGTGCTATTCTGAAGATGTAAAAAAGTATGGATTTCAACTAATCTTACGGGAATTTATGCGTGATTTGAAAAAATTAGAATCTGACGAGGGCGTTACTGTTAAAATAAAAAATGAAGATTTTATTTTAAGAGCTTCTCTTGCAGGATTTTGTGGAGACTCCTTAGCTGTTCACGAAGTATTTGGACTTCTAGGACCATCTGCCAACAAGTTCTGCCGAATGTGTCTTATTTCTCGAGAACAACTACATTCAGGAATTTTAACACCAGCTGAAAAAAGGACCGAAGAATTGTTTTTTAATCAAATTCATCGTATACAAAACGCTGCTACTGAAGGCGAACAAAAAACAATCGCAACAGAAACTGGTGTTTCGAAAGACTGCCCTTTGAATGCATCTAAATATTTTCATATTTCACGCAACAAAGTATTTGATGTCATGCACGATTTTCTCTGTGGAATCATACCTATGATACTAAAATTAGTGATAAATCACTACGTACACGTGGCTCGTATTTTTAATGTCACATTTTTAAATGGAAGAATCGCATCATTTCAGTATGGTTTTACTGAGAAAAAGAACAAGCCTTCACCTAATTTCACTGATGCGAATATTCGTAACATTAACAGTCACAGCATTAGTCAAAAAGCTATGCAGACTTGGTGCTTAATCCGTGTTTTTCCATTTCTAGTGTCAGATAAAGTTCCTAAAGATGACAAGCATATGGAGTTGATTATTTTGTGTCTTCGCATTATGGAAATAGTATTTGCTCCCAAGATTAATAAGAGTATTCTTTCATATTTATCTCATTTAATTAAAGATCTTTTTGAAGTATTTAAAAAACTTTTCCCTGACATTAATTTCATCAACAAATTTCATCATCTGACACACTATGTCGAATGTATTAAATGGTCGGGTCCTTTGATTCTTTTTTGGTGCATGAGATTCGAAGCGAAACATGGACAAATAAAAGAAAGAGGTCAAGTTGTGCATAACTTCCGAAATTCCCCTAAGACACTTCTTCGAATATGCCAATGCACTCAAAGTGCAGAATGGGGTGGGCAAGATATGGAATTAAATACTGTCCTCGCTTATGGAGGTCAAACTATTGAGGTTCAAGATACTCTTAGCAGGCAAGAATTGCTAAATTTGGGATACATTGATACCGATAGAGTATTTTGTACCAATTCAGTAAATGTCAATGGAACTGAATATAGAAATGAGGTTCTCGTTTGTGTAGCTGCTACCATTTCCAACGATAGTAGTATCCCAATGTTTGGAGTAATAAAGGAAATCGTTATTTTGGAACCAAATTCTGTTTATATTAAACTCTCACTCTGCGAAACTTTAAATTTTGATGTGGATTTCAACGCCTATTCTATCCAGCTTGGAGTTTTAAATGGTCCAACATCGTTCACTTTAGTGGAAAATCTTGCATATTATAAACCTTTATCTATATGGACTGAACCAACATCAAATCAATTGTTTGTTAGCTTGCGTCACATTATTATATAATTATTTATGTTGAAGTACATATGAAACTTCCATTTTTTAACATTTTTAATTTTGATTCAGGTTTTGACGCTTATTCTGTTCAACTTAAATTCTAAGACCTTCTAATTCTTTTATTTTAGTAGAAAATCTTGCACATTTTAAACATTTATCTAAATGTACCGAACCAAAATATCAGGGTGTGCACAAAATTCATTTTATAATTTTCCCTGACTTATCTCTGACAGAAAAGATTTATTAAAAGTAATAATTGAGGAGCTAAAATAAAACAGAATTACACTTCATTTTTTACCAAATAAAAAATTGCAAGATATAGTTTTTTTTGTGAATCTTTTCGTTTTTAAAATAAGTAAATATCAATAATTAGCTCAAGATTTTAAATTTCCCTAACAAGTTTGTGTTTTCCCAGACTTCCCTGTCACTGTGGCCACCCTGAACATCTGATCAGTTGTTAGCTTGCATCATAGAATTAATTATATAATTTATGCTAAAATAGAAGATACTTTTAGTAGTCAGGAATTACTGAATTTTAGATACAATGACACCGATAAAGTATTTTATATCACTTCAATAAATTTAAATGGAACTTAATGCAGAAAAGGAGTACTTGTTTGTGTAATTGTCTGGCTTGAAATCTCCCTTAGTGTATATTGCAATTAATATATAATATATAATTTATGTATTTTATTTAGATGAGCAAATAGATGGCGAAAGTTTTCTTGACCTGACAGAAAACGATTTGCGACAAGTTGTACATATACCACTAGGTCCATCAAAAAAACTAATGAAAATCATTCAACAAAACAAGGAAGGCGAAAAAATCTGCCAAGACAATGTAAGTATTTTCATTAATTTATAGAAATTATTTTAAACACCTTTAAAAATTAAAAATAATTTTCTTCCAAAATTTTTAAAAATTTGTTTAAAAAATATTACTTATAAGTTTGTCAATATTTATTTATTAAACAACTGAATTTATTAGTATTTTTTTTTAAATATACAAGCATTAAAAATTAAAAATTGTCACTATTTGCAGGCAAATAACTTAAATTTGGATGACATTGAAACAAATGTTAGAAAGGAACAAACAAAGAAGAAGGAAGATTTTGTAGTTGATAACTTAAGCATTAACTATGCATATTCAGTAAGTATCAATATCTCAAAACCATATTTATAATTACAATATTAAATTTATTTATTTATTTTCTGTTGTCGTTTTGTAAATAAGACAGTTAATGTAACAAACTTTTTAATTTTAATTTTAGAATTCACAGACAGTTATCTGTTTATCTTTTTTAAATTTCATCACCTATTTTATTTATTCTTATCTTTTTGACTTTTTTTTTAATTCAATGCAGTTGATCAAAGACTTGAATTTAATTAAAATTTTATTTGATTTAAAATTTAATAAATCGAAATTTTAATCAATCTTATTTTGTAATTGCAAACATTTTTATTAGTGTATATTTGAATCAAGTGTAAATTTCTTTATTCAAATTTGAATATTGACTTTAATTTTAAATGCAAACAATTAAATTTCACTGGAGTAATCCAGTAACCAAGTTTCACTGGTTTCAAATTATTCTAATTCAACCGATTCAAATCTCAGTTTCATGGATCCGATTTTTAAAAAATTCATATTTTAAGTTATCAGAAATTAACCGTTTCAAGTTTTAAATTATTTAAATTTTAGTTACTTGAAATTTCAGTAGATAAAACATCTAATCCCATTTGAATTTAAAAGGATTTAAAGTGTGATTATTAATGTAATTTTCTACTAAGAGAAATTTCGATAGATGCAAATCAACTAATTTCTGATTTTACAACAATTTATAACAACTAATTTTACACGTTAATTTTTTTTTTTTAATTTTGTAATTTTTTTGTCACCTATTTCAGTATATAATATACCTTTTCACCTAGTTTTAGAAAAGAAATTACCGCCATTAAATTAATTTATACATATGTTACAGACATTTCCAAACTTGACATGTGCTCTGAAAAGTCACCCACAAGGCGGCGATCTCTTAAATGCTATGCAGAATGGAAATTTCGGAGAAGACGAAAGGAAATGTTTTGTACGAATCTTAGTAGCTGATTTAATTAAGGCTCAAAATAATAATCAGTAAGTATTTTTGCTCAAATATTATTCTCTAGAAAATGTTTTTTTCACAATAAGCAATGTTTAATAAAATTTTGTTATTTTCAATAGTTACCCTTCAAAAGAAGTCAAATGGGCGTTAGCAAAACATATTGTCAGAGAATTCCCTTGTCTTAGAGATACTGAGACTATAGCTGGATGTGTAAGTTTTTATTATAGACTATACAGTAGTTCTAATTTACTGTTAAATACTACTTAAAAAGGTCGTTTAATTAATATAAATGTTTTAAAGAATAATTTTCATTTGCCATTTTAGTAGTTATGGACAATATTATTTACCCCATTAGATTCTTATTAAAAACTTTATTTATATTTAGGAACAATTTTTTGACTTCAACTCCAAAAAGGGCTTTATTGAGACTAGGCTTTGGACTTGTCGAAGACCTTTACCTTTGGACCAAAAGAGATATGTTACTGCCAAGATGAAAAAAAATATTGATAAAAGTCAGTCTGAAGTCAACGACGATGATCTACTAAATGAAGAGGACTTGGATGAACATGTATGTAAATATATTTATTTATTGTTTGACTGATTAGGGTGTCCCGCACTGAGGGAAATCAGAAAATAGTCAGAGAATTTAACTGAATGTCAGTGAACTTTTTAATAGTTGTGCTAATATTCCTTAAAAAATAGGAGAAAATAGGTCATGGAGAAGTCAGGGAAAAGACAGGGAATTTTTGTAGACTAGCTGGACACCCAGCTGATAAAATTAATAATCTAATACATTTCTTGATTTATTTAATTTCCAGATAACCTGGATGCAACTCACAATGCCTAGGGATGATAAAAAAAAGGAAATTGAAGAAACTCTAAAAATAACGTTCAAAAACAGACGCCAGTGGATAAAGGAGAATAATCCAAGTATTGAAGAAATTGCAGATAAATATCCACGATTATTGGACTTTAACGGCTATATGGTAAAATTAATTAATTATTATTTTGATCAATTTTGTAAACATTAAGCCTACTTTGTATAATTATACTACCGTCCACCAGCATGTTACTAAAATTTTGAGTATTTCAAATGTTTTGTGTTCCTAATGTTAAAATTCAATTTTGTCTCTTTAATAAACATTTCAACTTTCGAAACTCTAAATAAAATTAGCGCAGGATGTATTTAGTTTCTAAGTTTTTAAGACAATTATAATAAGGATAGTTAAATTTTCAATTGTTTCTTAAAATTTAAATAACTCTTCAAATAATAAATAGTTTTTGTATCCTTTGTCTCATTTATAAACGATTTCCCTTAAAATTTAATTAATTATTTAGTCTTGTTACACAATTTCTTTTTAACATTTTGGTAATCGATTCAAAAATACTGTTATTTCAATGCAAAATAAAACCAGAACTGAAAAATAATATTCGTTCTTTCTTATCAGGTTGACAAGGAATATGAAATGATGTCGGACGCTGAAGTAAATGCCAATAGTAAAAATTTTTTAGGAAAATTTCAATCTTGGTATGTTCCTAGGATTCTAAAGTATGCCGCTGAAAGAAGACCAGAAGTTTTCAACAAAGCGATGTCATTAATAGCAGACGGTAAATTATCTCAATGAATCAACTGAATATTTGTATACAAACTTTATATTTTTACAGATAATCTGAGAGCTCTTGTTCTTTTACCAATGCTTTTACCTGCAGCAAATTTTATTTTCAAACGAAAGAATAATGATAGCAGTGAAGGGACAAGCAAAAGTAAACGAATGAAATCGTCTAAAGGACAGCAATCTGCATTCACTGAAATTGAGATCAACAATTTATTTGGACCATCTGGACCATCTGGACCATCAACACCAAGAAGTTTTTCTTCATCAACTTTCCCAAATCCTGAATTAATAAGAATTGTCAAGGTAAAACCAGCTACTAATGATAATTTACAAAATTATTTTTTTAACACTTACCTACATTACACGGAAAGAAGATTGATTCAATTCAAATTAATAAAAGTTCTTTGATTTTACAGGAAGGAACAGATATTAAGTCGACAGTTTCCCAAGCAAGAATTGATTCAGTAGGAACATTACAACCATATTTTCTGGCTGTTAACGGTTTAAAACTTAATAAATATTTTATTATTGGAGATGGCAAAATGATTGAAATTCATAAAAATGAAAAGCCGCTTGGGGGATTTGATCTTTTGTTTAAATTTCATTACGTAACTAACGTAGAATTCGCAAAATCTTTATCATTTTTCTACAATTTTATAGAAAATTATTTTTATAAGACGAACAAATCCGTGATGAGTTCAGTTCAATCTCTCCACACGTCATTAAAGAATATTAAAATTGATGTAAACGTTTCAAAAACCAAAACCAATCCAAGCAGCTCCGAAAATACAGAAAATGGCAGTTAAAATTTGAGATTTGCGAAGTAAAAAGTGATAAACTGATTTGATGATTAAAATTAAATTGAATTTAAAAATTAATTATAACTAACAATAATCAAAATGATAATTCTGATAATTCTGTGATTTAATTTAATCTGATGTTTTAACTTTACTAATGTTAATTAATTACTATTAGTATAACATGCGTTGATTCTAATACTGTTTGGATGATGAATCCATTCAATTACCAGTTTTTTTTTATTAATGTTTATTTAAAATTTATAAATTAATTTATTATAAGTGTAATATTAAATTAAAATTTATAATAAATAATATAACGATAACAAATATTGATTTTTAATTTATTAACTTCTACATTCTTGATAAATTACAATTAAATGCACATCTATGAATTTGATTTACATATATATCTACTGATTTACTCACTTAAACAAGTTAACTGATTGAATCAGTTGAACAAGTTTACTGATTCAATCAGTTGAAAAAGTTCACTGATTCAATCTGCACACTTTCACTGATTCTCAGTGACTCACTTCTCGTGGTTTCAATCAGTCAATTTTGACTGAGAATCAGTGGAATCTCACTGATTCAGTTTTAGAGAGCACTATTAACTTTATAAAATTTTCAAAATGTAAGATGTCTATACTAAACTGAATTTTTCATTCTTTCGTAACCTAAAAATCATAGCTCTTTTTAGTTATCCAAGGTAACTAAAATACCGCAATAATTACAACCGTTAAATAGGTTAAGTTGACAATGGTAATAGCAATTTGAAGTCATATATAACATCGCAATCATGATCATACATTCACAATAAGTAAAGATAATTTGTTATAGAAATATTTCTTGTTATAATTTTAGTTGTATGAATAAGGATCATTATTAAGCACCCGCTTAGAAAACACTAATTCTTTTATATTGGTATATTATACCTTTCAATTCAAATTATAGATATAAGAATAATTATAATGTTAATAAACCTAGAATCACAGTGTTAACTGTTTAAAATCTACAAATTTTGAGTTGTCTATATATTTAAAAGAATTTTTCATTCTTTTATAACCTGAAAATCACAGATATTTTAAATTGTCGAAGAAACTAAAACAACAAATTGAAGTTGTACGTTACATCGCAATCATGATCGTAAATTCACAATTAGTAAAGATAATTTGTTATAGAATTATTTATTGTTATAATTTTAGTTGTATGAATAAGGATCATTATTAAGCACCCACTTACAAAACATTAATTCTTTTATATTGCTGTATTATACCTTTAAGTCCAAATTATGCATATAAGAGTAATTATAATTGTAATGAACCTAGAATCACAGCGTTAACTGTTTAAAATCTACAAATTTCGAGATGTCTATATACTTAACAGAATTTTTCATTCTTTTGTAACCTGAAAATCACAGATCTTTTTAAATTTACGAAGAAATTAAAAAAGCAATTTGAAATCGTTTATTACATCTCAATCATTTCCTTAAAATCACAATACGCAAATAAAACTTATTAACGAAAAATCTTGTAGTCAAATTTTAATCACAAGAATAAGGAACATTTTTATGCACCAAATTCTAAAACAGTATTTCTTTCATATTTCTCTATAATAATTTTAAGTTCAATATAAACATATAAGAATAATTATAATAGTAATAAATCTAGAATCACTTTGTCACTATGTAAAACCTTCAAATTTTAAGATGTCCTAAACTTATTAGAATTTTTCATTCTTTCGTAACGAGAATGTAGTATATTTTTATAAATATTAATCAAATTGTTGAATGCACGTATTTTTTCTTGTTCGAGTTTAAACAGTATAAAGGATAATATTTCTTGCATCTATTCAAGTTTTTACATACAACAGTAAGTGAGGAATTATAATTTGTTTGATGCTGCAAAGTATCTTTTCCTGATCCATGTCATCATACTGACACCAATTTTGACCTTTAAAAATAAAGGCAGTATAATGACCGCTTTTGTTAGAAACTCCAGGCAAATAATTTGCAGCACCAACAACTGAGTATTTGTCGTCTCCTATATTTATTTCCTTATCTACAGTTTGCAAATAGAAAGGGATTCGCTCATTCGCATTTTCTTTATATCTAGAGTCAGTCAAGATAGATAAATCTATTAGAATGAAAGGACCATACCGTCTTTTTATTACAACTGGATTATTGCATTGATGACAATTTCCTGTAACATCATTTCGGATGTCATCAATAGCATTTTGAATCCGATTGTGAGCACTAGTCAATGCTATTTTAACATTTATGGGAGTTGTGATGTGAGTTCTTTCGATTTCATAAGTGCATTTAGTGCAATTCTTTTCCATTGTATGAGAAGGAGGCATAGCTGTTAACAAATATTCGGATAAATGTGCAACGTTACTGTTGCAATTGTATGATTCTAAGTAACGTGTTTTTATTAATGTTTCTACAATTGCAATATCTTTTAAAATCTCATACCTAGCCAGGTAATGTTTCAGTTGAAGTTTCCCATCAGCTAAGATTTTTAAACATAACTTTCCAAATAAGCTTCGGGAACATTGAAACGACTCATTGAAATCTTTGCTTACAACAAGACCTTGCATAGATAAAAGTAAAAAAGTGTCAAACCCACAAGTTTCCGAAACAGTTACTTTAAGTTTGCCGCGTAAAAGTAGTGTTTTGCAAATGCCTCCATTTTTCATAATGGGTATTCCGATGTTTGTTATGCCTTTCATTGAGTTCCAGTCTGGACATTTCGACGTATAATTATTTTTTTGTTTTTTCACAGTTTCAGGAAAAATATCAGAATAGTTAATTTTTATTTTTTTTTCCTCTGTAACACATTTTTCCACCTGTGTTAGAGATTTTTCCTTCGATGTTTCTGCCTGAATAACAAAATTTTGATCTAGAAAATCATAATTTGAAGTAGCATTTGTTAATTCTGTAACATCTGTTTCGGAGTCAACCACTGTTGAGCTTATTATTACGGAGTCAACCACTATTGAGCTCATTGTTACGGAGTCAGCCACTGTTGAATCCATTGTTACAGATTCAACCACTGTTGACTCCTTAACAGAGGTTAAAGTTTCATTATTACGATTTTCCTGAGTAAAACTTTCGTTGTCAGAGTCAGAACTGCTTTTCTCATCTTCAAAAGTGGAATTTTTTAAGTCTTCAGTAATCTTATTTTTCTTTTTCCAATTTTCTGTTTCAGCCAGTGATTGAAAAATAGATGTAGCATTCTTGTTGGTAACTTTGTTGGTTCTATTTATTTTTTTTAAATTTTTAATTTGTGATAATTTTGCTCCAACTTCTTTTACTTCGCCTCTTACATACTTGCAATGAATAGGAATAAATTTATCAACCTTAACAGGAAGCTTATCAAACACGTGATTTTTTAGTTTAGAAAATTCTCCTTCGATGGTGGCTGAAGATCTAACTATTTTCGGATCAATATCAAAAAATTGAAGACAGAGTGTCTACTAACCTGGAATTCCGGGAAAGCCAGGAATTTGCCGGGATTTTAGTTCGACCGGAAAAAACCTGTGAAATTGAAGCGAAAAAATATACACGGGACTTTCTGAAAATTAACGTTAGTTGGAGGAAATCCAACGGTTGAACACTGAAAACTCGCTAGGCTAATTTTAATAATAGCTGTAAATTAACAATAATACATTGTTAAAACAAATTAGAAATACATAAAAATATCTAAAAACATTCGTAAATTGACAATATGCAACAATTTCGTTAAAAAATCCTGAACAAACTATTAATTTGAAATTCAAAAAAAATTATCTTTATTTTTGCATTCATGCGGGTTGTTTATAACCCTAATAAAAATAATAAATAATAATAAATTATTAAGTAAATTATGAAACATTGTGGTTTAAGGACTTTTTACGATGTGATTTGCTGTATTACAGTATTCAGTGTTTTTTTAGTGTTCTGTATCCAATTTTCGAAAAACTAATATGGGGTCATCCATATATTATGTCACACTTTAAGGGGGAGGGGGGGGGTCAACCAATTTGTGACAACAAGCAGAAAAAATGGCGCTAATGTATGGGACAGTGTGTGACGTGGGGGGGGGGGTCTAAAATAGTGAAAAATAGTGTGACGTAATATATGGACGGCCCCTATCTTCCCACGTATTCAAAATTTTTCTCCTTGCAAGAATAATTTGTAGAACAGTGCTATCAAAACTGTAAACAGAACTCCTGGATCTTTGATTTTTTTAAACTCAAAATTTTAGGTCCCACTTTGAGTGCCTCTAACTTTTTTGATTTTGAGTTTATGAAAAAAGTTTATAGGCAAAGTTTGTAGGACTTTGAAGAGTGCTATCAGAACTCTAGTCAGAATTCCTGGATCTTTAATTTTTGTAAACTCAAAATTTTAGGTCCCACTTTGAGTGCCTCTAACTTTTTTGATTTTGAGTTTATAAAAAAAGTTTATAGGGATAATTTGTAGATCTTTGAAGAGTGCTATCAGAACTCTAGTCAGAATTCCTGGATCTTTAATTTTTGTAAACTCAAAATTTTAGGTCCCAATTTGAGTGCCTCTAACTTTTTTGATTTTGAGTTTATAAAAAAAGTTTATAGGGATAATTTGTAGATCTTTGAAGAGTGCTATCAGAACTCTAGTCAGAATTCCTGGATCTTTAATTTTTGTAAACTCAAAATTTTAGGTCCCACTTTGAGTGCCTCTAACTTTTTTGATTTTAAGTTTATAAAAAAAGTTTATAGGGATAATTTGTAGATCTTTGAAGAGTGCTATCAGAACTCTAGTCAGAACTCCTGGATCTTTGATTTTTGTAAACTCAAAATTTTAGGTCCCACTTTGAGTGCCTCTAACTTTTTTGATTTTGAGTTTATAAAAAAAGTTTATAGGGATAATTTGAAGCATTTGTTGAGAGCTGACCGAATTGTAGATAGAATTTTAAGATTCTTGAAAACTAAAAATTTAAAAAAAAAAAATTTATTTTTTTTATTTTTTGAAATTTGCCGGAACTATTTATAAAACAATTAAGGAACTCTAGAACTCTTTGTTGTTTGTTGAAATTTTGTGTCAGAACTCTTTTTTCTCGAAAAAAGGGTGCAGCGTGAAGTTAGCACCCCAAATTTTCAAATTGATTTTTTTTTGCTTTATTCGCTGGAACTATTTAAATTATTGTTAAGGAACTCTAGAACTATGCAAAAACTACCTGGAACTCCGAAAAAAAATTAATTTTTTTGAAAATGGGGTGCCAACTTCACATGACTTTCCAATTAAATGAAAATTGTATAAAATTTTATTTTAAAAATAAGAACCTATTTAAAGTTATTTAACTCCTAAATAGTAAAATGCGTTTTAAGAAGTAAGTTACTTTTAATACAAATTCATAAAATTTGTTTGAAAAGGAGTTGGGAAAATTTATATACTTGGTTCGATAGCTAAAGATGTTAGCTAACTACTAAACTTTGGCAGATCTTTTTATAACTTAATTGAAAAAATGTATGATCGAATTTCTGATACTCTTTTTTTGTTCATAAAAATTTTGTATATTAATAAATGGACTACTTAATGAAAAATCTTTACTATTTTCTTTTCTCTTCAAGTTGAATTTCATTAATAGCTTTGATCTACTTAATTGTATTAATATAATTCAATTTGGAAATGTTTTTGTAACCTTTTTAATTAAGATATTTGTAAACAAAATGACCTTGTGATAAAAAAAATGTCAAAATTGTTAACGAAAAGTAAATTGAAACAATTTTACTGGCTAATATAACAAATGCTATTGACAATGAAAATGTTGAAAACACAATGGCCCACTTCATTGATACAAACAGTCTTTTGAAATGAAAATAATGTCATTTTTAATTATTCCATCAATTTTAACTTAACATCCAAATACTTGTCCATCCCTTTTGTAGGATAAATATAAATGTAGGGTTGTCCAAAAAAAAAGAAAAGTATGAAACGTTATGCCCTTGATCCCAAATTTGTTCCGAATTAAAAACTAATCATCCCTATTTTTATTTTAAAATCGGAGTAAGTATCATTTTGACACAAAACTTAATTAAAAATAATTAAAATATTTTTAGGTTCTAATTATTAAATATTTGATTGTTATGAATTAACTGAAGTGTTTATTATTTACCTAATTTATTATAATTCAGTTAATTAATGTTAAAACCTTTAATTTTAGTTGTTGTATAATATACTATAACATTTATCAATGCTTGTACAATATAACAATCTTCATGGTAAATTTTGTGTCAAAATGACACACTAAAATCGGAGATCATCTAATATTGCCTCAAAACTCATGAAGCATATATTTTACATATGGAAAAAACGCTGTGTACGATGTATTTCGTAAAAATACAATAAAATCGTTAAAAAACTAACTTACTTTTTAAAGAGCTTTTTTAATCATTTCATCAATTTGCACTTCTCAAAAATGCAAAGAAAACCTTTAGTTTCATTATTAAAAAAATGAAAAATTACTTTCTTTTGTATAAATTACTAAATTACTATAATATTCTGTAATAATATTTTTATTGTATAATGCCTTGGGACATCTGTTCCGCCAATGGTAGGATAGATGCCCAAAACAAGACTTAGTATTTCCATTACTGATTAATTTAGTTTTAATAAAAGGTTAAAAAAAAGAGAGTTGAAAATATCCCTTTAAAGTTGTAATAATTATCACAATAACATTTGGTACACTATTTTACACGTGACGGTAACAAAGAGATAATAAATTATAGTAATGTCTTTGAATATCTATTTAGTTAACCTAACTATCACTCGGTATAATAATTAAATGATGTAAAAAAAGATTTATTGATTTCTCCAAGTCAAGTTAAGTTAAGGAAAGTTAAAAAGAGTAAATTGCAACCGCACTGATTTTGGGACTGATTCTTTTGATCCTTTTAGATCTAGGCCCTCTAGTTGTAAACATGATTTTGCCTGTGTACTTACAATCTGTGCGCGTGTCAGTGTTTGTTTTTGTGTGAGTGGCGTTGCAATTTCTAAATTGCTAACACCTTTAATTAAAAAATAATTAGTTTGGTTAAAATCAGCGGGTGACTATTCTTTACAACGTCAAAAGTCAAACTGATTTTTTTGAAGAGTGTTTTAAGAGGCTTTTTGTGCTGAGGCCTTTAAATAAGTATATGAATAAAATAAACAAACTTTGGACACTTGAATGCGACGAAATCACTTATTTTATTTAGCAATAAGAAACTCAATAACACAGAATAGCGCATTATGAGGTTTACCTTCCACAGAAAAAACAAAAGGTCCATATTACTTCGAATCTGGCTAAAATTCACTTGCACCTAAAAACACTCTGAACATATACGTTGCAAAAACAAAATGTAAAAAGTCACCAGCATCCAATTTCACTATTATTTGTTTTATCCGTGTTTTTACACAGTCACATTCATTTTGATTTTTTATATTCGCAGATTCATATAAATTTAATTATATAAAATAGTTGTAGAATATAAATAAGTATGAAGTAATTAATACTTATTTATATATGTACTGTATAATATTATATGGAATATTATTCTTATAATACCAATATATAATATTTTTATGATACACCATTTTAAATTAGCATGAGCTTCAACACTGTAGGAAAAATTGAGTATACTATATTTTCGCTCAGAAAATTATAAATTTGCATAATGCGATATCGGGTTGAAAATCGTGAAGAATGAAGCTTTTCGCAATAACGCGGAGAGCTTAAAATGACAGATGTGATTTTTCTTTTTATTGTCGCTGTTGGTACCATATCCATAATAGTATGAAAGAACCAATTATCCAAGATGCTCAATATGTCAAGTAAAAAATTGTATTTTTGGTTATGAACATTAAATTGCTCTGGAAATGTAAACAATGGCAAGTTATGTAATTTAAATAGGAAACAATATATAAAATTTAAAATCACAAGCAAACTAAGTATTATTAGACTATTTAAGGTTGTTGCCATGATAACTCGACAAATGGCTCCTTCTTCGAAATTGGTTCGTTCACCCTATACATGATCTTTCCAAGTGATTAAAACATTAAAGGATAAGTCCAAGGTTCAACATTAGGGTCCAAATTACTAAGCACTTTAATTCCTTTTTGACGTGTTACTTTTTACTCTTCCCATTCTTTATTAAAATCCAAGGCTACACAATTTATCACAACAATATATCAATTTTCTTTCATCAATAACCCTTTCATTTAAACCCTACTGTTTAAAAAAAAGACGCCATAGGTAAAATCTAATCAATGACAAAAGTCAGTTCAGTCAAGATTAGTCAACATTGTGCGGCTAAAAATGTAATCACTTAACTTTTGATCATAATAGATAAAATCCGCCTAAACATTTCAAAAATTGCTTCAACACTCACCTTCCCGCATTTTGTCCCTCAATACAAGAAACAGGATACTTGGAAGTCACAAGAATCCTTGAACGCGAAAGAATAACAAACCAAAGAAGATAATAATAACACACGTCAGCTCCCGAAAACACCAGCACTTTGAGTATAAACAACCAACAATAAACGAAAGGATGAGATATCGCGAAAAGAAGAACAGGTCGTTTACATCAGATAAGACAAAACGCACTCGCGCCCAGAGATACTTCCGTATACATGCAAACACACACGTGTAATCACCAAAGGTACACACACTGCGTACACCTAATCCTTCCAAGGAATTAGCAACCCTACGCAAGCTACATCGGACCCCGTACCATCTCTTTTTCAGAACAGACAGCCCTCTCTCTCACTCTCTTATTCCCTACTCTCTCAATCGGTCTTTCTCTCATGTATCTCCGGCGACGGCAAGTCTGAGCGACTAATCGAGAAGTAATTTCTGGTGGGGATGGAAGACCAGATCCGGTTCGTTCTGACAAGATGTTGACGAAAGGAAGGAAGGAAGAAAAGATGAGCGGAAGGAAATAAAGACAAGCGGAAGGAAGTGATTTTGTATATCGTACCAGCACTGCACGTGGCGCGTCGCGACGTCGCACTGTGCTTGAGGCAAGAGGCGCCGTGGCGCCCACGCCTTTGTCCCCTGCGGGGGTGTGGTACCGCCTCCAGTCACATGACGTCGTCCCTCCGCCGTCGTCGTCCTCGTCGTAAAATGTACCTGCGTACACGCCTGGCATAACCTATAACAACTTTTGGCGCAGACTCGTCTGCGCATCCACAGCTCTCGAGTCCGGTCAACTACCGCTCGTAAACCATCGTCAAACACCCCCGCTTATGCCAGAGCGCATGCGCACCACCAATCGATGCCCCTACCTCATCCCTCTGCTCGCCAGGCATCCCCCCACTGTCTGCTAAACAACCCTTACGCGACAAACCCTCAAACACACTGGCTTTTCTCTGCTTTTCGTTTCTGTACATTAGTCTTTCACACATCAGGCAAGAAATCCGGCAAAACACATTGTACAGTTGAATCTAAACAGCCTTTTCTTCCAGTCAGATTGAGTGCATCTTTATAAACTTTTGTTTGAAAAGCGTAGGGGAACTGGGTACTTACGGTGTGTTTCGCAGGGATTCTTGTGGTAATAATCTGCATCTGATAAAAACAAAATTTGACTGTTTAATTGATGCATTAAAACTTTTTAAGAACAGAATCAGGAGTTCTTCAACCTAAACATCATAGTTCCAGAGATCGGCACTAATAGAAGATAGTATTCCACCGCCTCCTGGGATATCTTAATCTCAACATGAGTAACTGTGACAAACATTCTACATGTTCTGAAACCTACAGAAAATTATTTACTGACCGAAAAGTCCTCTATTCTGATCATACAGCTTACTACACGGACAGATCAGTTTTCGATAAAAAAAACGTGCTTGTGCATTCTTTTCTGAATATGAAAACGTATATATGCAACTCATCTTCCAGACCAATTTTGTATATTTTCATGTAAAGCATATTCAATTTTAAGAACTTTACAATTAATTAATGACACAACATTTGGATCTTAAAAATACATTATTTTCCTTCATAACAAAACGGTATCCGTCGGATGTCCCATGGATGTCGGAAGATTTGTCAGAATGTCCTTAAAACATCCTTGCACATTCCTAGGGTATCCAATGGATATTGGAATTTTCGCTTTTCCGGAAAATATCCGGGATATTTTTTAGGATATTTGAAATTCGAAATTACTATCCTAAGTATATCTGGTGAAAACCAGAGATATGATGATATCCATCTCCACACCTTCATAAGGACATGTTCTGGATATCCTAAGGATTTCCCAAAGATATATTCTTAGGATATTCCTAAGATATCCTCAGGATATTCAGCGTACGTTACTTCTGGATACTAACAGGATATCCTATACATCCCCTGGGATATCCATACGATATCCAATGAATATCTTCCGCTCTAGGGTCGTCCATATATTACGTAACGCTTATTGGGGGAGGGGGGGGTCAGAAAAAATGAACTTTTGCTTGTAAAGCTCCATTACGAAGAGGGAGGGGGGTCCAGAAATATCAGAAAAAAGCGTTACGTAATATATGTAATATATTACGTTACGTAATATATATTATTATATACGTAATAATATATTATATATGTACACCTAGGTGCATAAATGCCTTACCCTAGATCTCTCTCTCTTACTCACGTATTCTCATGCGCAGGGACAACTAGTTGAGGGTAAGGCATTTATGCACCTAGGTGTATATATAATACAACGCTTTTGTTTAAAGCCAATTTTAGATTATTTAAATTCAATTTGTTATAAAAAAGAGCGTTACAGCTTAATTCAATATTCAATCCAAAACAATTTTCTGTGATTTAGGATATCTTAGAGATTTCGAGGGATATCAACTGCTGTCAGAGTTCTCAGACTCTCAATCATGTTTAAAAACAGTCAGAGACAAGTTTTCAAAAGCAGCCTTGATACAAGATATACAAACACTTCTTTCTCATCTCAACAGAAAAATTATACAAAAATAGTAGACCACGGAGTTAGCTCAGTTGGTTAAGGTCCTGAACTCTACGGTTGCGCCAAGTCAAGCGTCAAGCTTGCTTGGTTCGCGCCCCGGGGAGCCTGGGATTTTTTCTGGCTGTACGATAACTTCAGTGGAAGGTAAAGACGTCGAGGTATAATGATATGCACTGTCGGTAATCGACCTGTGCAGATCACTAGAACTCGACTGTCGATAAACCGGTTGTACTCAGGAGAGGTTTTTCTACAGTTTTCCCTCTCCACTGGCGAGCAAACCTAATATACCGGGTGGTCCAGGCAAATGCGAGTACTCCTAATTTCAAGCCGTTCTGTAGACGCAAAAAACACTTAGAGAATATATACAAACTACTGAATTCTAGGAACTCCCTACGGGGGACACTCATTGGTCCTGTAAGGTCGTTAAACGAGTGTATAATAACTAAAAAAAAAGTGCTTTGTTGGATCCCAGCTCATCGTGGAATCACGGAGAATGAAAAAGTCGACTTCTACGCTAAAAATGCAACCAAAATGTCAAATACAAATCACGATCCTGTGCAGTTAAATGAAATGAAAAAATGGGTAAAACAAAAAATAATCGAAAAATGGAACCATGAGTGGACGCAACTTAACACCATACTTCATATAAGAAAAAGCATTTACGACAAATTTCCAATATCCAACGACAGGAAATCTGAAGGCTGTATTACAAGAATTAGAATTGGATAAACCCGGTTCAGCCACATCCACCTCATAACCAAAGAACATCCAAAGAAAGTTCTTTGTCTGAGCGGAGCGAGTGCTGCTAGTCGGGGGTAGGCATCAAAAACACATATATAAAAAACAAATAAAGCTAAGCAGACCTCAAATCGACAAAAGGAACAAAAAAAGTTGTTGTAGTCGCATTTTAACACAAAATCAGAGACATATCCACACTTCCTTTAAATAGAAATATTAAATCAATTTATAGAAATAAATAGTTATTTGTAAAACTCGTGCTAGCTTGCGCAATGTATTCACTCCCGGCAAACTGCTTTTACTCCCGTTGGATGCACATATGCATCCAACAATGAGCAAATCTTTGACTTTCCTATTCGAAATCTAAGCCAAACGTTCGTACTTTCGACCAGGGTATTAAGAAAAAAAATTTTATATTTCAAGGCGTATTATATGTATTTATATACACGCCATAAAATCTAAGATAACCCACCGGTATTTCCATACTTTTAAAAACTTTTTTCTGTGGGTATGCGAAGGGGGGGGGTGGGATAAAAATCAATCAACATACTGTCAGAAAATATTTTATTAATTGTAGTGTAAAATTTTTTTTTAGGAAATTCGCTTTTGCCCTTAGAATAAAAAGTTTTAAAATTTTGGAGAATTTCTACATAGTAATGTTTTTCTTTTATTGTATTAAAACGAAATCTTTATCGTCAACAGAAATTATTCATTCAGTTTCGTTTTGTACAATCATTAAACAAAAGTCATTGATCAAGACATGTTTTTTTTATATTTAAATAAGTGTTATGTTTTGAACACTTGAAAAATAATAAATTTTAGATTAAGATTTATATTTCAGGTATATGTTTCGATTTGTAGTTTCACGGAAACCTTTTTTCGTATTGTACTTACTATTTGTATATAAAGATTTTGCATAATTAATTTAAAATAAGTATTAATTATGTATTATTATTAAATACTATTATATTAAAATTAATTTTTTATTAAATACAATAATATAATAATATATCTTAATTTTCAAAATGATGCTATTGAACACACCAGTCAGTTACTTTTGCCTGCAATTTATGAAATGTTACTTAAAATTCTTAAATGTTCCTTAAAAATTAGAATCTGTTACTGACATAATCGAAGAAGTAACAGATTTGTAAATTACGTACCGAAAAAATAAGTAACTTATGTAAAGTAAATTTAATTTAAGTTGCTGAAAATTACAAAACTGTAACAAAAATATAAGTTAACGGAACCAAATCAGGGTGTGTATGGTTATTTGTGAGCAGATTGGGGATAACATCTGGAAGAAAGATGAAATACAACGGAAAATGTACTATGAAAAGATGGTAGTGCGTTATTTGTGAGTAAAAAATAATTAGTGTAGTGTAGTTTAAATTAATTAAAAACATGAGACAATTATTTAAAATATTGATCCACTCTTAAAGTTATATACTTATACATAGAAAAAAAATATTTAGTGTAATGTAGTTTAAATTAATTAAAAACATGAGACAATTATTTAAAATATTGATCCACTCTTAAAGTTATATACTTATACATAGAAAAAAAATATTTAGTGTAATGTAGTTTAAATTAATTAAAAACATGAGACAATTATTTAAAATATTGATCCACTCTTAAAGTTATATACTTATACATAGAAAAAAAATATTTAGTGTAATGTAGTTTAAATTAATTAAAAACATGAGACAATTATTTAAAATATTGATCCACTCTTAAAGTTATATACTTATACATAGAAAAAAAATATTTAGTGTAATGTAGTTTAAATTAATTAAAAACATGAGACAATTATTTAAAATATTGATCCACTCTTAAAGTTATATACTTATACATAGAAGCATTTTATCGCAAACAAAAAGTAAGCACGCCTATTATTAGAAAATTTATGAATTTTCTGATAGAAGTAAAATGCATCCATCCTTTAAAATAAAATTTATATTTTATTTATTAAAATACATTAAAAAAATTTGTGATTTGCAGTAAATTTATATAAAATTTCAATAATTTAGAACTTATCGAGATCCCCAATATTGGCACCAAGGCTGGCCCATCCTCGGGATGATAGCGAAATTTAGTACTGATTTGCCATAACTGGTGCAATACTGGTGGAACTTTGAAATTAAAAAAAGATTTTTTTTTTAACAATTTACTAATAAGACGTTTAAATCT
The DNA here is from genome assembly GCA_037103525.1 of Ganaspis brasiliensis. Classification (NCBI taxonomy): domain Eukaryota; kingdom Metazoa; phylum Arthropoda; class Insecta; order Hymenoptera; family Figitidae; genus Ganaspis; species Ganaspis brasiliensis. The sequence continues at coordinate 866,893 of JAZKLR010000303.1, forward strand.
CTTTAAACTTTTGTTTTACTCATATTTCTAAGTATTTAACAATTTTTGTACCCACATAATAGGGGAGACCGAGGAGGAAAGTAACAAAAATCAGTTTTTTAATGCTAGCATTAAAACTATTTGTCGGATAAGTTCTGTAAACATATTAATCGAAAGCTTGGACTTTCACCTATTAAATAAAATTGGAATTAAACATTATTAATAATTTGATAGTTCACTGCAGGACTTTTAAATCAGCTCTTTATTTGTTACTTTCCTCCTCACCCCTGAGGTGGAAAGTAACAGCACGAAGGAGGAAAGTAACACTTTAAAATTGAGGCTAGCATTTCAAATATAAAACTGCTATTAATTTAAATTATTTTTATTATGAACATATAACAAGACAAAGTGATATTAACTACATTTTGTACATAATTGGCAGATATTTTTGCACTTTTTTGAAATCAAGTTTTTTTTTATCTATTTAGTATTCGTTGAATAAGAGAGACATTAAAAAAGCATCGTTTCTTAAAAATTCCAATCAAAAGTCCAAAATTTAGTCTTTAAAATATAAAATAAACATATAAAATCACATAGTTATAAAAAAGGAGGAGGTTTATAAAAATAAAGCATTAGATGAGGAGGAAAGTAACAACGTGTTACTTTCCACCTCACCCCTCTTTTCCTTGGGTTTCAAAAAACAAGTTTAAATTACACAAAAGTATTTCGCATTTTTTAATTATGCACTAGCACGACTTAAGGGGTTACACCACTGTAGACGGCAAAAAAAAAGTGTTTTTTTGCGATTTTTTTTTTGTAGAAGGAACAGAAAGAGGATAATTCTTTTCAAGGATATTGTTAGACATCTTTAAAAGTTTAGAAAAAAAAAATTTTTATTTAAAAAAAATACAACATGGCGGCGTAAGAGCAACTTCTGTTAGACGGTTTTTTTAAAAATAGCTTTACTGCAAGCAGTACACAGGGTGTAAAAATTGATCTGTAACAAAATAAAAAATTTTTTCTTAATCTACATTAGAATGGCTACAGAAATACGTAGGAGATTTTGAAAATATTCATTTTTGTTAAATTGGCGAGAATTCAAAGTAAAAGTCAAATTTTTGACCAAAAAAATGAGTACTTAATTGTGTCTAAAAAATCGAAATTATAAAATATCAAAAATCGGCTACGTATTTCTGTGCGGAATGTTGTTTTAAATAAATGATAAAAATTGAGAGTTAAAATAATAAAAATTGTTTGAGTTATACTGCTTGCAGATTTGCAAAAATGTGTTTTGAGAAAAACGCGTTGGCGTCACACCACTGTTGACGACTAAAATTAAGCTCTTTTTTGCGAATTTTTTTTTTGTAGAAGGAAAAGTATGAAAATAATAATATTATAGGATGTATTTAGGTATGTCTTACAGTGAACAAAAAAAATATTTTTGATTGAAAAATGTTTTAAAATGGCGTCATTAGGACGTTCTACCGAAGCATGTTTTTCATGAGACGCTTCGTAGCACCAAGCAAAGCTGTTGAAAAATTTAATCTGATGAAAAACAGGCACCAAACTTTTTTCCCTGTATTCTAGAGGGTTTAAAGCATCTTTTAAGCTAATAAAACAAAAATCGATTTTTTGAAAATTCTACAGTGGTGTAACCCCTTAAAGATAAATAAAAAAGCTTCAAAAAAATGAAAAGCATATTTAAAATATCTATAAAATCAAAAAATTATGATATTTTGAAAATTTAGGCAAAAACTTACTTTTGACATAATTTTTGCACAAAATGTCAGTATCAGATATATAGCTTCCGGTAGACCCCTAACATAATTTGGGGGAGGTAGAGGGGGGCAAAACTGACTTAAAATTATTTATGGAAAATGTCTGTCCGCTCATTGGTTTAGAAGTTATAAGCGTTGTTACTTTCCACCTCTGTTACTTTCCTTCTCGGTCTCCCCTACCAGGGAGTAGTATAAGGAGACCGAACGATATGTATAGAAAGTGGTCCCGATGTTCGTAACTTAATTTCTATAGGCTCACTTCTATGCGCACTTGCGCTCATGGTGGTCAAAATTGGCATTATATGTCGTCTGCTACTGTTTGTTCGCGTCATCGCGATTGCATCCGTACTGCTGCATAAAAGTTAATTTCTTGTTGTTTTTGACAATTAATTGTCTTTTACTGTGAAAGTGTATTATATGTTTAAGGGAAAATATAGGAGAGAGGCGAAAAATAAATATTTTTCTTGTGAACAGATTCCTGCCACAATTCCCGCACTTCCTCCCATGTGCATAAATAAACATTAAATTTAAGCACATTCATAAACTATAACATTAATTTTAACTAGTAACATCTGTACAATTAAAAAAATATAAGCCAAAACAAACCTTTGTATAACAAAAGAAATTTTTTTCCTTCCTATCGCTTGATTAAATCGTAAGAATTGCACTTTTCAACTGCACATACGGATGACATTTTTGGCGTAATCACATGTTACACTTGGACAATAAACACTTTTTTATGATAATAGGTAATAATAGGTAAGCTTTTGATGTCTAGCAACGATTATACGCAATATTAATAAAATTCATATGCAAAAACAGGTTATAAAATGCCATTTCTTGTTTACAAACAGGGTTCTCAGACTTTCCACGAGAAGCGCTAGTGCGCATTGAAGTGAGCCTATAGAAATTACGTTACAAAAGAGTGGTCCGCTTTTAACGCGGATTTATCATGGCCGTTCAGTCTCCTTATACTACTCCCTGTCCCCTACTTATAATTATTATTATTAATTTATTTTTGTTAATGCTTTTATTACTTATATTATATTCCATTGCTATCTAAATCTAAATTTGTTCAAAATAACTAATTTGAAAGCTAAAATATTCGGCCACTAATTAAAATAATCACGAAATTACTAATCATTTAGTAACAAAATAACTAATTTTTAGGTTAGGTCAAAACAACTAATATTTTAATTAAATTCTGCTTACGAATTTAATTAATTAAATTTTTATTATTTTTGTACATATAATTAGTCATGTTTTACTAATAATTAGTTTTTTACTAATTGCTGAAATTAAAAAGTCAGCCATGATTTTATTAAACAAATAGTTCTTTTTAATTATAATTCAAATTTAGACTGATAGTTGCATACACACAATAATGGTATATATAAGAATAAAATTACAGTTACATTAAAAATTTTTTTAAGTATTAAAAACCTTTTCTCCAAAATATTTTAATTAGTTTATTTTCATAATAGAATAATATAATTTGTGGTAAAGTATAAGCATTATTGTATTCGATTTCAGTTCCACTCAAAAGAAGTTTGTTAATTTCGCGATTTTTATACTAAGTGTATGTATATGTGGATTCTGCAACAGCAATTGAAATATCACTGAAAATATTGTTGCAGTACTTAATTTTCGGTAATATTTAAATAGAAATGAATTCTGTAATGATAATTAAAATTACAATACTGTTACAAAATCTAAAAAAACGCTCTCTAAATCTGAATTAGTGATTTTCCACTATACCGTCTAGTGGGGCTATTTTGAGCGCCGCATCGTGGGGCTATTTTGTGCACGCGAGGTTTTTAATGAATAAAATCTTTTAAATCGGTCAATTTAGTTTGCTACTTCGTATAAATATTTTCTGAGATCTAAACTACGGGGAGTACTAAATAAAAATTACTTAATTCTTTATCAGAAATCAGAAAAAGAATCGAAAAGTCGTGAAAATCGAGCTGAAAGTTCTCATGGTTCTCAAAATTCTGTTCAGATCTCTGAAAGTTTAAAAGTGTTTCTTAAGATATTAGTAATACTTGTTTACAATTTAGTTGTAATGATGTATACGTAAAGCGCTAACTTTTTATTCCATATTTAAAGAAAAAAATGTAAAAAACTGAAAAACCAAGATTTGGTCGGTTATTTTGTGCATTCATTAAAATCAAATTCTTTTCAATAATTTGTTTTAAAGTTTAATGCAGCTACATGCCTCAAAACTTTCCGAATATGCAACGAAATTTTAAGCTAAATATAAATGAAGTTTTATGCAGTGAAGCCCGAACAGGGTAATCCATCGGCAAGAGCTTCGGCGCGAGTTTGGGACCGCGAGCTTCGATATTGGGGATTTACATTGGGCCAATGTTTCTACCAATATTGGACTGTCACTTCGGTCCGAGTCTCAAAATTAATCTATGCCCAATATTGGTACTTCAATATAAGCCCAATATTAAAACTTTTAATCTACCCAATCATGCGTACATTATACACAAAAACAAAAAATCCTAAAAATATTTCGATACACGGTTTCTGAAGCATATATTCTGAGATTATACCCATTATAATCTTTTTTTGTCATTTATATATTTATTATAATTTATATAATCGCTTACCTAAGAGAAAAATTCCCTTCCGCTGGGAATCGGACGCACGACCCTAACACTAACAGTCCGCAACCCTAACCAACTATCTACGCAACGCACGCTACACTGGTTTATAAGAAAGTTGAAGACATTCGTACTACATATTACACACAGAGTAACACTGTTAAATGTAGATAATTAATTCATAATATGTTCTACTTATAAATTGCATTTAGTAAAATGGTGTTGTCTCCCAAAATTAAACATAATTATTTTTAGTTTAGATAAAAATGAGTCAAATATTTTTGCTATACGGTTCAAAATATTATTTATAACGCAAAATAAATAGTACAAAAATAAAAAGATCTTATATGATCGTGGGCTGTATACTCTGTCAAATAAAAAAAAATTGTTTTATATTTAAATGTTTTTAGGCTAAGTTATAGACTATTATTTCATTTCTTTTTTTATAAATAAGTTTAATAACTGTTTTACAATTACAGTTTTTAATCACAAAACTGAAGTATTTTAAAAAACCCAAACAAAATTTGTAATACACTGAAAAACTTTATAGATCATTATTTGCTTAACTCACAATTAAATTTTAGTAAACTGACTATCAAAGTGGGGAAAAGTGGTCACTAGATAAAATATTTTATTTAATATAAGCTTATTAACAATATATGATTTCTTTTTTATTAAAATTTAGTAGTCAGTCGATCAAAGCTGCACGCATGCAAATGAACATTGCTCGTACATGTAAGAACTGTTAAATTCAAGAAAAAAATTTATTACCAAAGAATTTTCAATTTAAAAAAAATTTGTACTTAACCAAGATGATTTAAAATTTTTATTTTTTTCCTAGAATAAATTACAAAAACCTTTTAATTACTTTATTACTATAAACTTTAATTAAAAATAAATCTCCTTAAGTGCAAAAAACATTCGTATATAAATAATTTCATATATTTTTTCTCAAATGTACTATCATCTTCAAAAGAGATTCTACTTGAATGAAAATCAATTATGTTCCTTCAAAAATTTGACCTGATTAATAATATTCAATCTGACATATTTTGAAACTTTTGGGTGTGTGTTAGAAACAATGTTTCATTCGAAAATACTAATCTCACAAGTGGTAAGGAAATTATTGGATACATTACGTCGGTTAAATCGAATGTTATTTTATCTGTATTTTAGGTTAAGATATATGTTGTAACATAAGTTATATTATGTAATTTTTAATTTTACTTTAATACATTCAATAATATATTATTGAAGGTAGCATTGAGGTAAGGTTAGCTGTCATATGGCGATTCGACGAAGTGTTGTGTTTCCGCTCTATACTTTTTCTTCCTTTTAGGATAAAATTTTAATCAACAGACTACTAAAAATTGAATGTTCTTTTAGTCAAACCATGAATTTTACATTTTAATAGTCAAACTGTGAAATAATAATAGTGTTCCAGTTTTTTCCTGGTATGATAGTTAATTTACTAAAATTAAATTGCGAGTTTAGTAAATATTGATCTACAAAGTTTTTCAGTGTATAAAACTAAAGTATACGTTATTATAAAGGGTCGTTATGATTTTATTGTTCATATTTTAAAGAATCTATTTTCCATATTAAGTGCCAAAAAATATTTTATTTCTGATTGTTTATTTCTGCGAAATATATCTGTTTGAATTTAACCTTAAATTTTACTGGACAACATGATATCTAGAGATTTTACCACCTATTATGATAAAAAAATAACAAAATCCTTAAATAATGTCGGATAGTAAAATTGAGGGTTAACTTCAAGCTAATATTTTGCAGCAATAAACAATTAAAAATAAAAATTATTTTTTAGTACTTTTAAATATGAATTCTTATGTATAAAAAGACTGCATGTGTTGTAAAAATATATTTAAATATGAAAAATAAATTCTTGAAGATATGAAAATAAGCACATACTGACCTCTTAATTACAACATGGTAGTATTTTATATTCAACAATATTTTTGGTTATGTGTGTATGATCGACTTAGGCCGAACATTGCCCTTTTGTCTCATAACCAACATTGGCATAAGTTACATAAGCCCCAGAATCGGCAGAATGTGAGGCCCCCAACCTAAGACAGTCAATATTGGCACAAACATTGGCCTTTACTCGTGAATCCAATGTTGGCAATACGATAATCGGCCGAAGTTACAGCCAATGTTGAAAGCCCGAGTATCAATAGACTACATAGAGCCAAGCAACGGCCACGTTGGCTAGCTCGGTAAACCCTGCTCGGGAAGTTAAAATTTTGTTATTTATATGTTTAATGTTGTTAGTTTATACAAATTCCCCGAATAAACTTATCGTAAATCAACTTATGCTGTTCCGCTGATTTAGTTAAACGTGTATTTCTGGAGAAACCGAGCAGCTAGGATTTCGTTCTAAACAGATTTTAAAATGTAAATAAGTACAAATTTAACTACAGTCGCCGATATTTCATTCATTTTTTTTAAACCTATTCACCTCAGGAGCCAGGTGTGTGTGTATTGTACAAAAAAATTAGTAAATTTCACAAAACGATTTTGCGTGTTATAAAAAATAATGGATAAATTTCACAGAACGGTTTACTGTATTGTACAAAACGATTCGTAAATTTCACAAAATGCTTTTGTGCATTGTACAAAACGATTTGTAAACTTCACAAAACGGTTTTGGGTATTCTACCAAATGATTTGTACATTTTACAAAACGGTTTTGTGTATTCTACAAAACGATTTGTAAATTTTACAAAACTGTTTTGTGCATTCAACAAAATGATTTGTAGATTTCACAAAACGGTCTTGTGAATTTTACAAAACGATTTGTAAATTTTACAAAACTGTTTTGTGCATTCAACAAAATGATTTGTAGATTTCACAAAACGGTCTTGTGTATTTTACATAACGATTTGTAAATTTCACAAAACAGTTTTATGTATTCTATAAAATGCTTTGTAAATTTTACAAAACGGTTTTGGGTATTCAACCAAATAATTTGTATATTTTTTAAAACGGTTTTGTTAATTGTTCAAAATGATTTGAAAACTTTACAAAACGGTTTTGTATATTTTACAAAACGATATGTTAATTTCACAAAACGGTCTTGTATATTTTGCAAAACGACTTGTAAATTTCACAAAACGGTTCTGTGTATTTTACAAAACGATTTCTAAATTTCCCAAGCTTTTTGGTGCATTCTACATACTGATTTGGATATTTCACAAAACGGTTTTGTGTATTCTATAAAACGATTTGTAAATTTTACAAAACGGTTTTGTGAATTCTACAAAACGATTTGTAAATTTTACAAAACGGTTTTGTGCATTCTACAAAATGATTTGTATATTTCACAAAACGGTTTTGTGTTATCTATAAAATGATTTGTAAATATTACAAAACGGTATTGTGTATTTTACAAAACGATTTGTAAACTCTACAAAACATATTTGTGTTTTAGAAAACGATTTCTGAATTCTACAAAACGGCTTCATGTATTTTACAAAACGATTTCTAGATTTCCCAAGCTTTTTGGTGCATTCTACATACTGATTTGTATATTTCCAAAAATGGTTTTGTGTATTCTACAAAATAATTTGTATATTTCACAAAACGGTTCTGTGTATTTTACAAAACGATTTGTAAATTCTCCAAAACGGCTTTGTGAATTCTGCAAAATGATTTGTTAATTTCACAAAATTGTTTTGTGTATTGTACAAAATGATTTGGTAAAAATTATTTTACATAGTGAGTTGCAAGTTTGTGCTAAGTTTCATTGTTATATCATCATTTATGTGGAGTAAATGTTAGAAAAACTAATTTTGATGCTCCAAATTAAATTTTTACTCACTTGGTTTTTTTGTTATATCTTCCTGAGTAAAAGTTTTAGAAAAAATTTAATTATCAAAGTTTGTCCTTTGAATAGTTTCTTTTAAAGGGTAATGAAGAGATTTTAATTTATATTTGCATTATTGATAGAAAAAAATCAAATAATCGAAAAACACAGGCGGGGTAGTTTTGACCGGGGTTAGTTAGGTCTCCCAAATGCATGAGGAATCTGCTATATGCTTATACTAGCTTAATATACTAAATTAATTTAAGTAAATGTCACTATCAGTAATTTATTTTAGTGAATTAAAACTAATGATAATACTTTTTAACAATTAGGATTTAAAAAATCCCCTCGAAAATACGTTTTTTTCAATATCATCAATTTTTCTATTTTATGGTCTTATATTTTCGCTGTTTTACGTTAAATATATTTATTTTTTAATTTTTTTGGTTCAAAAACAACTCTATAAACTAAGTTTATTATATAAAGTAATGTTTTAACATTTCAAACGTAACATTTTAATCATGACCCAATCTGCCCCGGAACGGGGCGGGTTGGGTCATTTTGGATTTTTCCAAAAACAATGTTCCCCAAAAAAAACTAAAATTAATAACTAAACTTTTTCTTTTTTAAATGAAAGCTGAAATATTAGAGCAGTTTTCTGCACGATAAGATTTTCATAAATTGGATATTAACGAAGTTAAACAACGAAGAGTGCAAAATGACCCAACCAGCCTCGGTCTCCCCTAAGGTTAATTTTTTTCATATTTGTACTTAAAGTCGCTTTAACTGCAGAGATCTTAAGCGACTACTTGTATACATAGATTGATTACATAATTTGATTAGAATCTTAATTAAATGAGATCAAACATTGAGGTGCTTTTGATGAAATTAATGACTTGTTTACAGTTTTCGTGTAAGTTTAGTATACTTTGAAATTCACTGCAAAAACTGCTGTCTTTTAAGTGTTTTATTTTAAGACAAAAGACATTAAGAAAGCGTCTTACGGTTATTTCAAGCTATATCATTGGTTAATAATTTTTAAAGATGCTTTCCCATTGGTTTAAAATTAAGACACTTTAAAACGTCTTAAAAGTGAGGACAAAAATGTCTTAAAATAAGACACTTGTTTTTACAGTGTTGTGGTGACAGATTATATTCGTCTCTTTTTTATATTCGATGAAGTCTATTAAAATGTGTTTCACTGTGAGAAGAGATGACCATCTTGCGCATTTCCTTGGTGCATCCTTTGTTATAAGATGTAGGTGACTAAAGTTTCTGTGTCCGATTCTGAATCTGTTTATTATGTTTCTCCTCATCGATTATGGGGCGGGTGGATTGGGATTTTTCATCAATATTTTCTCTTATACTGTGAAGTTTTGTTGGAGTGTTTCACCATTGGTTGTTCCATTTTTGTTTAATTTTTTTTCAAGCAGAGTTTTTTTTATTTTCAGGATTGCAGGCAATTGCTGTGGGGTCTATAAAAGATATTTTTTGCTTCTTTAGCTATATACTGTATCAGCTATTTCGTTACCGATTATTCCTTTATGAGCTGAAATCCCAATACTTGTTACTTTAATATTTTTTTGATAGAGTTAGCTATCTCTTTTCGAATATTTTTAACTAATGGGTGTTTATTATTGCAATTTAAAATCGCCGAAAGACTTGATTTTTATGTATTAAAATAATCTGTAGCACGATTGTTTAAAGCCAATTTTAGATTATTTAAATTCAATTTGGTATAAAAAAAAGAGCGTTTCAGCTTAATTCAATCCAAAACCATTTTCTGTGCCTTTGTAGTGTGGTTGTTTAGGGTATTCAAATATTCGATTTCGTTTGGTTGGTTTGTATTAAAATCTTGATTAGTTCTGTTGAAGATTTGATTTTCTCCGTTTACTAGAAAATATGGATGATAATTTGAATCGCTTGAGTTGTTTAAAAAAGTTTTTGCAATTAGTTGCATATATCTTTTGAATCAAAAAGTTTTTCATTTTTCGAATTTCCTAGGACAGGAAGAGATTCATTAAATGGGATGTTTTTTAGAGATTTAATTTTTTTTCCATACAGTGGAGGTGGAGGTATTGGCTGTTATGGATAAAGTTAATTGTTCCCCTGATTTTTTTGTACATTGTTTAAGCGATAATCTAGCTTTTGCTCTTTTTTTCTGGAATATTATCTGATTTTCCATTGTTGAGCGCTTTTTCAATTCTCTACATGCTTTTTTAGACTCTTTAAGTTTTTGAATACATTCAGGGTTAATCCAAGCTAATTTCTTTTCTCTTTGTTTGTTTGTTGGAAGATCTGGCCCTCTGCCGATTTTATTATTGCTGAGTCCAGAAGACGAGAAAGTTGGGTAAATGTCCTGCAGCATATTTAATAGTTCATTTAGATTCTCTGTATGGTTTAGTATGATTTCATTTATGTTTGAGTTGCCTTTTGTACTATTAAATAGACTTATTAATTGTAAAAGATCAAGAAGGTATTGGATACTAGATTCAGTAATAATGTTGTTTGTTTTGTCCCAATTTAGATCTTCTAATTTGGATAGATTCCTAGTGTCTTTTTTCACTTTCTTGTGGGCTTGTTTGATTTTTTATTGGATAAGCCTTGTTTTGATTTTTGACTGCTGGTTGATTCGAAGTGGAATGAAGAGATTGATCATTCTGTTCCTTGGATATGAGCGAGGGGAAATTTTTGTCCGTTTAAGATCTTCTGTTTCTTACTTTTCTAAAATGTTGTTTTTTGTTTTAAATAAAGGATTAAGGATCACATTTTTTTTCTAAATAATTTTATAGATTAAAAATGTTAAATCGTTTTATTATTTTTCTACATTAATTTCTCAAAATTGTAATCATATTTCTTTTTAAATTCATTAAAAATGTAATTACGAGAAGAAGGTGACTGATAGGAGTAGAATAAGACCAAATATTCATACAAAGGAGTATATACTCCTACGCTGTAAAGTGTGAGAACAGATCAGGGAAACTTGTTACATAATTTAAATACAGACTCTTGAAAATGAATTAAATTTTAATAGAATAAATCAACAATCAAACATCTTGCTTTGAATTAGTTCCTAGTTGAAATTTCGAGAGTATATATTTAATTGAACTGCATCAGTCTATAAATCCGTTTCATTAAAACGACTCAGGAACAAACTTGAAGAAATCGATGGTATAATTTGTGACATTCGGGAGAACTCATTGCCGTATAACTTCTTAACTCGGTCGTGTAAAGTAATTTAACTACTACATCATTACCTCGAAAGTTAAGCCGGAGTAAGTTCGAAATTACTTGTTAAATTGCATACACCTATGAAAAGCCCCAGAGCGTCATGTAATCTGCGCATGTGTTTATCCATTGGTCGGCAGACGAGCGTATATAATGTACATATATCCTTAGCTGATGCTTCCCATCCGATCGAAATGACCATCTTACCCTAATTACCTAATTAGGGAAGAGATAATCTAACATGCATATTGCGTAAGTAATTTCTTATCAAACGCAGACTAGGAACATGAGAATCAGACATTTTTACTAATCTCCATCATCAACATCTGTATCTATTTTTAACCTACATCTTAACTTGTTTTTTATGCACAGTTTCAACTTTGTCTAATAAAGTTGTTTCTTGATTAACGGTAATATCACTCTTAAATGCTTCCGTTATGTTCAATAATTTGCACAAAACGAGAGAAAAAGCTCCGATAATGTTACAATGAAATTGATCTAATTTGAATAAAAGACTGGTTATCTTTTCCAACACAAAACAATACAAATAGTAAGTTTTGTATTTTCTGAAATTACGTTAAACTTTTTCAATTATCTCTGTTTTTTTACTGATTGTCGGAAATCATTATACATCAGATTAAAGGTTGTTCCTAATTTAAATCAGTGAAATTTTACCGGTGCTCTAGTCAGAAATGGGTCACTGGAACAATTTAAAGAATGTGTAACAATTTGGCATGATAGAAAATTGTTCAAAAATAATTTTTTACCCTTTACATCTCTCAAGCTTATTGAAACAAGACGTTTAAATTTATTATATAAATATTTATGTAAATATTAAATTTTGTATTATTTACTACATTTATAATGATAAAATTAAGTAAAGCTATATTTTCGCATTATGAAATCTGTAATTATAAACGTGGAATAAAAAGTGTGTACTTTATAAAGATTAAAAAAAAATTAAATGAAATTAACTATATTGTGTATTTATTACTATTATCATCAAAAGCGCAAAATTACTGAGTTGAATGATATAGAATATTTATACTTAACGTAATTCATAAAATACTTTTAGGGGAGAGGGCCCCAAGTTGGACACCCTTTCGTCTTATTGCTGTAGAATCCAAACCAAATAAAATATATTAAAATGTTTTATACCGGATGAAAGTACAATTTATAAGGTAACTTATGGCCACAAAGATAAAATTTTATTTTGAACATAAACATTTTTTAAAGAGTTTTTTCTAATTGTTAAAATTGTCGGTCTAAAAAAAAGTGGCCCCAAGATGGACACCTTTTTAAAAGTCTCTGAAAATTGTAGTAAATAAAAAATTAACATCGTGTAACAATTCTTAAACTAATTTTTAATCATTTTACGGAATTTATCAAGAAATAACATTTCTAAAAACTTCAATTTAATACACTGAAAAAAAAACTATTTAAGGTTTACTTGAGTTAAATGTAATTTTTACTTTTTTACTCAAGCAATGAAAAAAAATCAAAAATTGCTGTGAAACCAGGCAAATTTTACTTTGTTTATAAAGAAAAAAAAAAACAATTGACACTTTTGAAGCAAAATTTGACGTTTATGTGCCAAACTGTTAAAATTAAATTTTCAATACATTCCAGAAGATTTAATAGTGGAAGAATAAGTAAAAGTGAGTAAAAACGTTAATTGCATATTAATTTATTGTTTATTTCTTTTAATTAACTCAAACATTGTTTTAAAGTACAATATGTCAAATTTGTTTTAAAAGTGACATTTTGTTTTCCTTAAAAAACAAAGTAAGTTTTACTTTTTTTTGCACTGCTTGAGTTATAAAGTAAATTTTACTTGACAACTCAAGCAAATATTCCATTGTTTTTTTTTCAGTGTAGCTTAACAGTAAAAAGTAATAAAATATCGAAAAATATCGATATATCATTTTTTCTAACGATAACATCACATTTTATGGTGGAAAATAAAAAATTTTAATTAATTGGCTCAAAAAATTATTGAAAAAAGTGTAAAATCGAAAATAAGCAAATAAATACATTGAGATTTGAGGCCTGTCCATCTTAGGGTACATGACACCATTTTTTAATCCCCAGTAAAAAAATATATACGAACACTGAATTAGTAAAATCATTTTAGGATATTATTATACGATAAATAAAGAATATTATAACGTGAAGTACTCATTCTAAATCATAAATTTAAATAACTTTACCAACTTGAGAAAAAACTGTCACAAAACTTTTTTTAGACACAAAATTACGTGGTATGTGTAGAAGAAAAACCAACTGGTTTTTTTTCTTCAAATGTGTATCAAAATCTTCGTCTATACAAACAACAAAAGTGACAAAAAGCATAAGACGCTGTCACCTTAAACAAAAATTTTATACGAAATGTCCATCTTGGGGCCCTGTCCATCTTGGGTCCCACTCCCCTACATATTTACAGTAATTTAATAAGAAAGAAGCGTTATTAAATTGAAAATTTACAATTATATAGAAAGACCAAATCTAATAACAATTATTATACGTAAATTATAATAACAAGAAACATTCTAACCTAAAATGACACACATGATAATGTCACTTGAAAAGACGTTGGTGAGGTTTAAAACGTTTAAGATAAAAAGAAATAGTTTAATACAGGGCCGGATTTATATGTAGGCAAACTAGGCAACTGCCTAGGGGCCCCCACCAAAAAGGGCCCCCACCAGCTATAAGATTTTCCACAAAAATAACTTCGAAAAATATTTTTAGGCATTTAAAAATCTGAAAAAACCCAGTAAGAAAAAGAGAAAATTAAAAAATATTGAAATTTTATGATTTTCGAAGAAAAAGAAAAACTGTTCAATCTTTTTTAATACCTTTTTTGTTCAATCTATTCGAATCTGGTGATATCACCAACTTTTATCGAAAAGTCAATTTTTACTAATACGTTTCTTAATATTTTACAATCCAAATGAATCCCTTTATAACGAAAAAAATAAAATGTATATATTTTAATACCCACAGTTCAGATTATTGAATCCAAATGAATCTCTTTATAATGAAAATAAAATTCAAATAAAATGAATATTTTCGAATACCCACTTTATATAGAATATACAGTTCTTTAAATTTGTATAACATTATTTCTTCATGTTTGATTTTAATAAAATTAATCTAAAAAAATTGAGAAAGCTTAGTTACATATTGAAGAAATTGTTTTTTACCTTATATTTGATTTAGAGAAAACAAATATTTGAATATTGTTTAGTATAACATTTACTATTCTGATTATTTATATAGGTTACATGAATCTGAACTGTAGGTATTCCAGAATATACCTTTTTTCGTTATAAAGGGATTTATTTGGATTAAGTAAATCTGAATTATGGGTATTAAAAAACACTCATTTTATTATTTTATTTATAGGAGAAATCATTTCGAATAAATAAATCTGAACTGTGGGTATTAGAAAACATACACTTTTTTTTCATTATAAGAGCAACAAAATAATATGGTTGTCCCAAACAACTTGATGTGTTACGCCAACCAAATCGTTTTGTTATACCAATCAAAATATTGTTGTTACAACCAACAATGGTCAACTAAATAATATTGTTGGTAAAACTAAACCTTTTTTCTCAGTGTAATTGTAGATAAAGAATAAAAGTGAAATTATTATTTAAATAATTTTTAAACAAATTATTAGTGCTAATTATTAATTTTTTTCATAATGCACTTACAAAGATTGGTATATAGTCTGCAAAATTATGAAAAAACTGCATTTCTGTAAATTCATTGCGTACAAAATTGGTAAATAACAACACTAATTTAAGTAAAAAAAAATTTTGTATAATAATTTAATTCTTATTCTCAATCTGTAATTTAGTACTTTTCCTGTTTATTTGGAAATTTTATAATTTCACAACAATTAATAGTTTAAACAAATGAGAAATTCATCTTGACATTAATAAAATACCTTATTTGTTGAGCAATTTTTGTGAAAAATCTTTTTCACTTAAATCTTTTTTATAGACAAATAAAAAACTTTTTGGTTATCCAGGATGGTTTACCATAGTCCGTGTATATATAAATTGACAAATGTGATGTGATATGAAGAAAGGGGCCTAATAAGAAGTAAAAAATCTTAGGTTATGTTCAATGATAGTTTTACCTTTCTTATATTTTATTAGTTCCTTTTTATTGTATGCATAATGAAAATCAGTTTCTCTTAAATATTTTGGATGGAATGAAGACTTAAACATCAATAGTTTGCATTGAATGGATTTTTTATTCCAAAAATCACAAATACAATTTTTTGCTTCTTAGGCCCCTTTCTTCATATCGTTTGACAAATGTTATTTTAAATAAGAACAAAATTTATTTTTCTTTTTCTAAATTAGTGAACAATTTCTTCAGTAATTTAAAATTGCGATTCGATTGGTACAACTTTTAAGCAGATATTGAAACATTCATATTGTTTAGTCACCAAGGATGTTTTATGGTAGCGCGAAGGTTAATAAAAACACTGTGAATCACTAAGTTATTATTTCATTTTTTTTATTATATTCACTATAACTTCTTCATTGTGCTTTATACGCCTGAAGTTAACCACAACCTTCGTTCTATACAGGGTACGATAAAATCAAATTGAATCAAGCATAACAGTCGCTTTAGCCTTAAAAGATAAATGTTCCATAATATTTGATGCGGACACAAAATCTAAACTTGTAAACTTGAAAATCCAACGTTCTTTACTTTGTAGAGTATGTCCTGTTGTATAAACCATTGACAAAACGTAAAAGCGATCTAATATTGGTTTAGTAGGTGCAGTGTTCGCGTGGTTCGATGATTCGTTGAAAAATCGTGAAACGATGCATAGAGGTGAATAAAAGAATCATTGAAAGATCGATATTGATACTCACTGATCTCAATAAGCACAAATGCCTGCGACCATCGAGAATCCTTTTAGATCAAAAAAGAGCCCCTGAGGGTTGTCAGGTGCAAAGCATCTCCTGTGCTCTTTGGCCATATCGAGAGGATTTTTCTCGAAACACCGAAAGACCATTGAGCATTTTTTTCTCCAGGGGCGGTGAAGAGCTTGTTGACTTAAGCGCGTGGCGAATTGGCCTCTCAAAACATTTTCAATCATTCTTAAAGATTTCACAAAGGTGCATAGAAAGAGGAGCATTTTATATCGTAACCACTTTCGTTGATTCGCTGAATATCCACACAATACTTTCAGTGAATAGATATTTAACTTGTTTTTATCATGTATCAAAGTCTTTTTCGAGTTTGTAACACTCAAATGTGCATAAGATAATGTTTGTACTTTCAAAGAACTAAAGCATTATTATTATGGGACATTCTTTCTCAAATTCGCCACCCCTCTGCGTATTTTATTTTTTAAGGTAAAATGCTTTACTGGGGCTTGAGATTTTTGTCAAAAAATTAATTTTTTAATTGTTGTTTAAGGATGGCAAAATTATTTAATTTATTGTAAATATAATCATTTAACAAGTTAAGGATCATTCTTTGTGAAATCAACTTAAAAAAATTTTGTCGACTCTACTGGCTATAAAATTTTTTTAAGTGGTTATACCTAGTCACGATTCTAAAAAAAAATCAACTATTTTTCCTGCTCTCTAAATCTAAATTCTAATAAGTGCATATACACTTTTAATAAGTGATTATTTGTTTATGCGTATTGCTTCAGATTATTTACATTCAAAAAATAAATTTGCCTGGAATAATGTTTTTTGGAATCTATACTAAAAAATAATACATACCTACGTATTTTTTGTATTTCGTGATTTGATGAAAATTAAAGAAGTTATAAATTATTGAAATTTAATATTTTCAACAAAAGGTATTTTTTTAACGCGTTTTTCTTTGTTAATAACAAGAAATTGAAAATAATGTGTTACATGAAAGAAATACGTTATCGAATTTTAAATTTTTCGTGTCAACATAATCTTTGAAAAATAAGGAATTTTTTTCCATTTATGCAAACATTGTGTTTTTTTATTCCTACGTATTTTTTCCGCTGAATCCGAATGCAAAGTTAGAATTGCCAGATTAGTTCAACTTTTTAAGGTAATCTCAAAAAATTCATCAAAAACACGAAAAAATCTCTTTTTTTGAGATTATCTAAAAAAAAATTTAGCTAATCTGATCATTTTAACTTTGGATTCGGATTCAGCAGAGAAAAATACGTACATATACACTAGTGTAGTGTCTCGGATAAAAAAATTTTTTCGCATGTTTTTAAGCAGTTTTTTAAGAGTATCTGAAAATTGTTAGCCAATCTAGTTATTCTGACTTCGGATTCGGATCCAGTGGAGAGGGCGCCAAATTAAGAGGTCTCAATTTTAAGGGTTCGCGGTGCCCCGATAGAGCCGCTCCTGACAGACTAAAATAAAAATGTTCACAAAATCAAAAATCTGTGATTTTTTTTCTTACAGTTCTTGGCTATAAAAAAATGGAAAATAATTAAATTTTTAAAACTTTGTTGTTAAGTTCACTAGATAATATGTTTTTTAACAACATGCAAAAAAAATGTGTCAAAATCTGGTTTAGATTTTTTGCAAAAATAATTTTGAAAAATATTATCGATTTCTACAAAAAAATCCTATTCAAGTTCAATAATGGTGGAATATACTTTCTCTCTAAATCTGAATTAGTGGTTTTCTACTAATGAATTAGCGAAAAGTAAGCTACTATTAAAATAGTAAGAATTTGATTAATTCTTAGTAGAAAACTACTAATTTTGTAGTAGAAAACTACTAATTTTGTAGTAGAAAACTACTAATTAAATTAGTAAAAAATCTACTTTTTTAAAAGTAAAGTTTCACTATTTCAATTAGTAGTTTTTTACTAACAAGAATTAGTAGTTTTCTACAATATGAATTAGAGAAAAATGAGCCATGAATTTGACTAATTCATAGTAGAGAACTACTAATTCAGATTTAGAGAATTAGAATATGCCTCCTAAATTTTTAAGTTAATAACTATAATTAATAACCTCTTAAAACTACTCCTAAGTAATACAATAAAAAAAAATTTGAAATAAATTATTAATTTTCACAAAGAAATAGTAATCTTGTTCCAAAATGGTGGAACACACTCAGAAGACACATAAAAACCACGCCTTAGTAAAATAATCGCAATTAATTTTGAAAAAAATGATCAATTTGTACAAAAAAATTATATTCTAGTTCTAAAACGGTGAAACATGCTACAGAATAATTCTAAATTATTAGAATTTAAATATAATTATTTTCAAAATTATTTTTGATTACTTTACTTAAGGGTGGTTTTTAGGGGTTGATATTTCTTGTTATCAATTGGAAAAATTAGGGGGTTTATATATTCTTGAATATGTTCCACCATTTTAAAACTTAAATATAATTTTTTTTGTAGAAGTTCATTCTTAGTGGATGATTTTTTTAAGGTATATTTTAAATATTTTTTTATTTTACTTCGATCTGATGATATCTGGAAAGAATTCTACAGTTTGCAGATGTGACAGAAAATTTTTAAATTTATTTAACAAAGAATAAGAGAATAAGCTGTAAGCTGTAAGCTGTAAGAGTTGTTTGAATTATTTCAAATTGTAGTGCAAGATGTTCTGTTTTTTTAAGAAAAATCCACATTTATTAACAAGGAGTGTGTAAAATTAGAAAAATTGTCGATCAATAGGAGCCAATATGTGTAGGTGTAAATACTCTTCCCTATTTTGCATAATTTTTAATGCAAAAAGGAAGGAACAAAAAACACTAGACACATTTTTAAAGACCACGGTCTTTATTTGTCAAGCGACGTTTCGTCAATATTCCATTGACCTCATCAGGCTGTAAAATAAATATTACACTTTTCAGTAAATATCGTTCAATTTCTTAACACGCACCACAATTAAAAAATATTAACAAATCAATGCATATTTTACCTCAAAAAATAAAATTAAATTAAATTACATCGAAAAGTACAACGTCACGAATAAGTGACATGTCAAACACAAGTTCTCAGTCACAGAGTCTGGAATAAACTGACAAGAATTATAAATATAAAAACAAATTAACGGCAAGGTAATCTAACATCACAAATAACGACTGAAATAAACAAACACAGTAAATAGAGAAAAGTCAATGTTAAAATTGAATAAATAATTTAAGACTGGAAATTAGCAAATCGAAAAATTTTTGTATAACAATTTGTTGTTTCATATTTATAATTCTTGTCAGTTTATTCCGTACTCTGTGACTGAGAACTTGTGTTTGACATGTCACTTATTCGTGACGTTGTACTTTTCGATGTAATTTAATTTTATTTTATTTTTTGAGGTAAAATATGCATTGATTTGTTAATATTTTTTAATTGTGGTACGTGTTAAAAAATTGAACGATATTTACTGAAAAGTGTAATATTTATTTTACAGCCTGATGAGGTCAATGGAATATTGACGAAACGTCGCTTGACAAATAAAGACCGTGGTCTTTAAAAATGTGTCTAGTGTTTTTTGTTCCTTCCTTTTTCCAGTAAAAATTATGCAAAATAGGGAAGAGTATTTACACCTACACATATTGGCTCCTATTGATCGACAATTTTTCTAATTTTATAAACTATGGAGATTGATCAAACTCTTATAAAAAAAAAAACAAGGAGTGTGTGTTAAGCTTTTCGTTCATCTACGATGAACCTCCTCAGACATTTTGTTATAAAACAGAGTGGGATTTTCTATAACTTCACATTTATATATTAAATGTTTTTTATTTTACTTTAATCATTTGATGTCTAGAAAGAATTCTATATCCTGTAGAGGTGACAGAAGTTTTTTCAGTTGATTTGACAAAGAATGATTCCTAACTTGTGAAATCAATGATTAGAGGATGGTTTTTAAAGGTTGATTTTGATTATAAAAAATGTGTGAGGTCTAAAGATTATTTACTTAGAATATCACAAACGTTCTTCCATGAAAATGGGAGCCAACTTGACATTTCCTTTTTTTTTTTAATTTCATTTGCACAATTGTCCATTATTTGAGGGGGGGGGGGGTAATCAGTATTTCGGTCCCATTTTGCCACCCTTAAATTTTATTAGAATTAAAAAATTAAGTTTCTGACGAAAATTTCAAGTCCTAGTAAAGCAGTTTATCTTGAAAAATAAAATGCGCAGAAGGGTGGCGAATTTGAGGAAGAGTAACCCATATAAAATATAATTATATATTATATATAACATACATATAATTAAAATATAAAAATCAATAATGCATATGTCACATGACTAGTAGAAAGATACATAAATGATAAAGGGAGCATTTGTTACTTATATGTAGGGGAAGGTGGGGCAAAACCGCTAGGTTTAAGTTTACTGATGCACAAATTTTTAACTATACATTCAATTGGAGTCATTTTTGTTTGTGACACGACTAAAACTAACCAGTAACAGATTTAAATAGTCGTTATTACATTTATCATAATCATAATTACATTATTTAATTGTATTTAAAAAGATTCAAATTAGCGGCTTTGCCCCAACTGTTGGGGCAAAGACGTTTTTGCTAATATTATTATTGCAAATATAATAAATGATCTAAAATATACTTTAAATAACATTTATTGGTGCAATAATTATAAAACATAAATATTTTACAGATTTTTTAAGAGATTTAATCGATTTTATTGAAAATAATGACGACTTGTATTTTTAACCTCATATTTTAAATTTAATTGTTTTTTATTTTGTTTCAAAATCTACTTTATCGACTTTTCAAAAATAGAATGTTTTTGAAATAACCATGCGAAAATATAATTAAATAATAATGCTTATTTAATATTCAAAATTCATAATTTTTTTTAAATTAGTAGTAAACGCTAATAAATAACTTAATGATTAAATAATAATAATAATAACAATAAATTAAACAGACAAAAATACTTATTTGTTTTGATGAAAAAATGCAGGTTAACAGTTGATTAGCATGAAATTTGCATCATTTAAAATTACATGCTAATGCAGTCTTTAATATTCAATTGTTTTTTATGAAATATTTTCCAAGCGTCTTTGCCCCAAACGACAAACCTTTTTTTAATTTTAAATTTTATATATTTAGATTGAAAATTAAACCTGGATTCCACAGAGATTGTGTAGATAAATGATTACTCTATTAGAACGTGACATTTAAAATTTTTTAAAATTCACATTTAGATTCAAAATTTACTAGTTTTGATCAATAAAATTTTCATCTCATACTTGTAAAAACGATTTTTTTGGTATATTTGCTAAAGCATTTTATATTTTCAAGATTTTTTTTTATAAAACAATGGCTCCAGTTGCAATTATGATAAACTTTAAACATAAGTTGAAACGGTCTAGAAATAAGGGAGATATTTTGAAAAACGTCTTTGCCCCGCTTAGCGGTTTTGCCCCACTTTCCCCTATCTTATTTTTACTATGGTAAATTCTGCCGTACATTTGAAGAAAGTCACTATCTGCATTTTTTTCGAAAAATGAGTTTTTTATGTCGTTGGATTCGCAATAAAAAAATAAATTTATCTGTGTAATCCGCGATTAAAAATATTAATTAGTTTCGAAGATAATTAAACCCTAATTGGCATATCTACAGCGATTTTGGTGAAATACATTTGAAGAAAGTCACTATCTGCAGAACGGCGGGCCTATCCAACAGGGAAAAATGTAAAGTGGGTGTCGGACGGTATACAAATACATTTTTCTGGGCCTATGTACATAGTACTAAATGTAAATTCGCTAGAAATGACCGAAGGAAGAAAACCTATGTAGATAGTGACTTTCTTCGAATGTATTTGAACCCAGTTGAAGTCTAAAATTAGGTCCTATCCAACAAATCCACACAGCGGTTGTTGGATAGTGAATTTCTTCAAATGTATCTCAGCGCTTTCACGACTCGGGAGCGAGGTCCTATGTACATAGGACCCGACCAAATGTATTTCGAGTAATTTTACGCATACAAAATGGGCCTATCTGCAGTTTTGCATATAAACAATTAAAATTTATAATTTTTTTTGCACCAATCGATAGATCGAGTCCATTTTACTAAGAAATGATAGTTGCCTTTTCAAAAAGTATTATATATTAAAGGATTCTCATGCAAACGCGTTTCCTTAAATATCTCCGTTCGACTTCAAATGCAGATAGTGACTTTCTTCAAATGTACGGCAGAATTATAATGTAAATAAATGCACGTAATTATAAATTAATAATTATTTGCATTATTTAAAGACAATTGTAAGGGATTCCACTGAAAAGATTTTTAAAATGAAATGCTTATCTTTCAATCTTCTCACCTCAATGGAATGTAAATTCCGAACTCATGTATAACGTGTGGATTCAAGTTGCTCTGCAAGATACAATTTCTAGCTACTTTAAATCTGCAGTCTCTCAGGGTCCTTTGAAGTTTCACGAGCGAATATTTTTCTTGGGGGAGACGAGCTCTCGATATGGAGCCCAATATCGATAGACTATAACAGATTTGTAATGTATTCAAGCAATGTTTCAAGAATGATATAAGAGAAAATCTTTTTCTTCTGTGACGATAATTATATTTATTTCTGAAATTGTTAATGATTTTAAAATTATCAAAAACTGAAGGAAACTCGAACTTTTTATTGAATTTCCGAATTGAGATGAAAAGATTTATGCTAACTTTGGTAATTATGCTTTTAGTCTTCTGACCTAATACCAACATCGAAAATGCAATGTTTGAAGATGACAACAAGTAACAGATAATTCAGTAAAAATTGCATCATAAAAGTTACAACAGAAGATACTGTGACCTGGAAAAAGGACATCTGGAATAAATGGAAGAAGCTTGGATTGAAACTCCGAAACTTTATAAATCTCAACTCTCTCTTGTAAGTAAACTATATGAACAAAATGTAAATTAAAACCAATCTGGGCTCATGAAATTCAACTATGGAGAATTGCCAGCAATTTTGAAATCGAAATTATTCAACGATTACAATCTAGAATCTTAGGAATTCTATTTATAGAAAGGATGTGATAACATAACCTTTAAATTTTTTAGAAATGAATGATGATAAAGCCATCACTTGCCTCTCTCATGCTTTAGCTCATTAATGTATTCTGTCTCTCTTTGTGTAACTAACCTACAACTACGCTACGTCTTTCTGTCTGACACTACCAGCCAATACAACTTGTGCCTCTCTCAAACTAGCGTGACAGGCTACAGCTAACTTATCTCTTATATAGGATTTTAATAATGTATAAAAAATTCTTATAACAGCTCGGAAAAAGTGAGTTAGCTGCTGCAGCTACAAATGTTTATCTGGATATGTTTAGTCATCTCTGCTAAAAATTAGCTAAGATAGCTAGCACATTTGCTAAGACATATCTAGAAGTTAGATGAGGTTCCTAATAATAGTAGATAACACATAGCTGAAACATAAGATATATCCTATGCCAAAAATTTATTTTTAGCTAGGGTATACACACTTTTAGTTACTACAGCGAACAATAAGCAGCTAACTACTTACTTTTTGTGTGTTTACAACAAACATGTATGTAATGTAGTCACAAATTAATACATTAACATAATGTGTTATATAGTAATATTATATTCAAATGACTTTCATTTATATTCAAATAGTTTTCATATTTGAAGTAAAAATCTCTTTTCAAAAAGTTAGATATCTCTTTTGGACTTTTGGTGCGTGATCGAGTAACATTTTACAAGCCGTATACACGGATTGGCTCATAAAAATACTGCGCCATAAAAAGGCGCGGAACAGTATGGTCGTTACTGCTCTACAGCTCTTAATTCGTGATAAAACATTAGTTCAGAACGTATTTGAGACTTGAGTCGAACGCCCACAGCGCGAACAAGCTTCGAACTCACCAAAGCCTGATATTTCTCTGTATCATGTCCAAGCACTTATTTCCAACCCATGAAAGGGAGCAGCTCGGATTTATTTAATTTTAAGATTTACTTTCCTTTATGCGACAATATTCAGGAGCAGGATTAATGGTAATGCAAAATATTATGTTGGGAAGGAAGCATTTAAATTCTTATCGTTGATATATAATAAACAGTGGCCAAGATTCTTTCTTGAAGAAATTTTTGCAGTCATTACTCTATGCCAATAATTCTACTTGATTAGTAGTATTTTTTCATCCATTATTTTTTGTGTCGATAAAGAGCATGTTGACTTGATTTAATAATACTTTTAATTCCTTTAATGTTAACTTAAAATTTACGTACGAACTAGAAACTGAAAATGAAATTAATTTTCTTGACCTGACATTGATAACAAGAAACAATCAACTTATTACGAATTAGTTTCAAAAACCTATACTTCATGCAGATAGATGAACCCATTATGTCACCCATTACAACAAAAAAAGTATAGTGTATATAATCTATTGACAGGGCAATTCTACTTCAACATGATTCCTTCCAAAATGATAATGTAAAAAAAGTTATAAAAATTCTCCGGGACAATGATTATCCTTTAGATTTTATACAAAAAAATTTGAAAATTCGAAAAAATATTATAGACATAAAAAACAATAGGTAATGTACAATTTCATATGTCATCAATTTATTGACGTCTACCAAAAGTTTGCATTTCATTCAATAATCTCTATTTTCAATTATCCAATATTTTAAAAGAATACAATTTAATATCTATTCCTTTAGTTAAAAAAAAGTCTCGATTCGATTATAAAACTTGGAAAACATTCTTCGAAAAAATGCGATGTTAAAGGTATTGTTTACAAATTTAACTGTAATGATTGTCCTGCTACTTATATTGGGGAAACCAAACGTGTGTGATGAAAAAAAGTTTATTTCTTAATTCTTGATCTTCTAGAATTCGTAGGAGACAGTTCTTCTTTCTAGTTTATATACAGTTCTTTTTTCTCTTTTTTTTAACTTCCATCAATTTTGAAATAATTAAACTACAAAATAAGGAATCATAATCTTGTCATTTTATTTTACATACAATCTCAATTTTGGTAAACCAAACGAGCCAATTTCGATTTCGGGTCTTGTAACCTATAAGAAAATCTTTATCTAAAGTGACAATGAATAAAATGAGGTGGTAATTTTTTACTTGAGAAAGTTTCTCGTGATTGATAAGCAACTGAAGCGAATCTCAAACCTCAAAGACAGAGATATCCGTTTACTCTCGCCTCTCTTATTAGTTGGTACTCTGCCCGAGGCACCCTGCTGCTGTGCGTGAGTTTAATTTGTATCGAGTGTGCGTGAGTACGTTCATGCGTGAACCCACGCACGCTGGCACATGCTGGAATTCGTCAATGTATTTGCGTACGTGGACTATAGTATAACTCGCCACAAAAATTGAGCTTGTCGCGTGATGTTGCCAATGCCAATTTTCAGCATTCTTCACATGCCTTCACTGCCGATTACTTCCAACTCATAGAAAGAATTGTGCGAAAAAGTTCTCTTATTTATTTTTTGCAGAAAAAAAAATTTATGTTAAAATTGAGTTGGTCTTAAAAGATGGCAGTGAACAGACACGAGTGCATATAAGATGCGGAACAATCAAAACTATTAAGAAATTTTTCTTTTGTGAGAGAACAATCAGAACAAAAGTTTTACATGAAAAGTAATAAAATTATTTTATTGACATACGTATAATAAAAAGTTTGATTTTGAGGATAAAGAAAATTCTCCTAAAAATTAATTTATTTTAAATGAAAATAAATTTACTAATCTTTAATTAGACGTAGAGTATATAGGCAGATCAATAAATATGAAAATATTCAAATTTTGTTAATATTGTTGAAGCTCATGTGAGTTTAAATGATCTCGTATTATAAGAACATTGTATGCTTTTTATGCTATCAAATATTTCATACAAAATGTACGGATTTATTCATTTAGTTCGTAAAATTAAATTTATATGAATCTACGAATCTTAAAAATGAAATGAATGTGAGTGATGCGAATGGAAAGAAAACCTCACATTGAGCTAGTCTATATTAGTAAGTTTCTTATTTCTAAATAAGATAAGCGATTTCAGCGAACTCACGTGTCCAAAATTTGTTTAGTTTATCCCTTCTCATTCTAAATCTTTAGAACAAAGAGCCTGTTAGATCACGCTTCAAAAAAGCCAGTCCGATATTCGACGTTGTAACGAATGGTCTTCAATTTCATTTTTATATAATTAAATACATTTTAACTTAAAAGGTTTCCACAATTCATTTTTTGACCTTTTTATACGTAATATTCTTTCCATCAAGTAAAACTGATGGAAAGGTACTAAAACATTAGTACACCTTTAAACAATATTATTCGTAAATTTTTGATATTATATTTTCTCTTTCATATGCTTTTGTAAATTTTCCATTATGATTTTCATTTAATTAACCCTCTAACAGAGAACATGTAATGCTGTTAATCATCAGGTTATTATTAATATTTTACATTAAATTTTTTAATTATAATTTATTGAAACATTTACTTCATTAATAATAATTTATATTATTAATCAGATGTTAAATATATCATTTTATTTTGTATAACCTTATTTCTAAAAGTTTTCTTTATATTAATTGAAAAAATTTTATAAAGAACTTTATATTAAATAAATGCAGTTTTAAATTTCTTTAAATAATAAAATAGTAATCAGATACGAAACCCAATAATACCAAAATCATTTATTAAATAATATAAAAGTTGGAGATCCAGATTCAACATTCCTATTTCCATATTTTGGATAGTGGAATAATCCGTGATTTTACATTCTGTGACAGAAAATGTGAAATCTGGGATATCTAATCATAAATGTGGTAGGTAAGAGGAAATTTAGGATGTGAAATTCGAGATCCGGACTGAACTCAAAGAGAGAGAGCAACTTATAACGTACAATAAGTAAACTGTTACTTTTTTAGTTTTAGAGAATATATTATATTTTAATTACTGTTCATTTCAATTCTACTTTTTAATATTTAACAAAAAGTAAGTATGATATTTGTTTAAACAAATAAAAAAAGACCTAATGGTGTGCAATATATTTTTTAATTGTCAAAAACCTGCAAAATTTGACGTTTAAAAGAAATTGATTTTTTCTTCCACGAAATTTTTTTTTATCATTCTCTATAATTATATTTTAATTTATAAATTGTATAAAGTTACTTCAATAGTAAAAATTATAATAAAATACTAAGCAACGGATGAATATACAATAATGGATTGTTATTATTATTATTATTATTAATATTATTGTTCATATTATTCCTTCTTATTATTAAATATTAAGGTATTTCTCTTAGTTCAATGGTTCTCAAATGCAAATTTGTCATTTTTTACTTATTTTGTGATGTTTAATGAATACCGCCAACTTCAAGGTGTAGAGTCTCTCTTTTTTGTATTTATTAAAAAAAAAAAATGAATAAAACGTCAAAACGTGTATTTCAAAATACTATTTTTCCAAATTTAGTACCGCAAGCCATATTTTTCAAAACGGAATCTTATTCCCTATACTTTAAAATATAATTTAGTAGTTTTTATTTCTAAACCTAAAGAAAATTCATTGCGTGGTTAGCAAAATTGTGTTTTTTAACCATGGCTTCTACTTTCTTCCATGTTAAAAAGTTTAACTTCATTCTCAAATATCTTAAGAAATAGCACCGCTTCCTACTTTTAAAAAAATATTATTGTATTCGTTGAATGTTCTATTATATGATATTTCAATTAGAAAAATATTTAAAGAAAAATTGTTTTCGAGAGAACTACCTTAAATACATTTTTCGAAGCGTGAGAGATGACGAACGTATTCTTGCGCGTCGCGTCAGCAAAAAATTAATGCATAACTTCTGTAATATCGAAGGTTACTAAACTTTTTTTTTTTTAATTTATTCGTTAGAAAATTTCGCGTCGGATAAGCATAGTCTTAATATTTGAATGACATTGAGAACATGTTGTAAAAGTCAATTGCTTAAAAAAATTGTTAATAACAATTATAAATTTTATATTAACAACAATAATTTTAACTACAGTTTAAAGTACTAATTTCAACTTTATTTAAAAATAAATCTCAATTATCTTTATCCGTTACTGAGTAATGATAAAAAGAATAATTCATTACCCAAAAGTTCAACCTGCGATTATTTCCAAAATAAATCAAATTTTTGAAAAATATTTTAGGGGGAAAAATGTGGTCATATATCTATCAAATAGCACAGATAAGTTGAAAATCGGAAACAAAAATTTTTCAAGTGACTTAATTCACTTATTCTGACCCATATAGAATTTTGAATGTGCCATCGGAAATGTGGAATTCAAGTTATAGAACCCGGAATTTGGAATGTAGAATAAAATATAGGATCCAAGATGGGAAACCCAAGATTTGGAATTCTAAAATTAATTTTTAATCCCGAAATTGGAATTCGGAATAAGAAATTTGGATTGTGGAACATAAGATGAAATCTAGGATGTAGAATTGGAAATCCGGAATTATGAATATGGAACCCGAATTGGTTATATAGAACACCAACTGGTATATGAGGGATCTATAGGCTGTAAAATCCAATATGTGCTCTCTAAACTTGAATCTAAATTCAAAATTTAGAGAGTGGAATTCGGCACATAGAATCCGAAATGTAGAATCTAAAATGGAATCAACAATGTAGAATTCGATATCCGAAATAAAAAGTTGAAATTGTGGAATCCGGAATGTAAAATCCTGAATTCCGACATTTAGAATATAGAATCCTAAAAGTGTAATCTTGAATTTGTAAACTGGAATTTGGAATTCGGAATATCCGAAATGTGTAATTTAAAATAAAATCTAGAATATAGAATTGGACATCCGGAATGCGTAATTTTCAATATTGAATTTTCAATTGAGGAATCCTGAATGTCTAATCCGGCATCAGGAAACTAGAATCCTGCATGTGTAATATCCGACATGAGAAATTTCGAACGTGAGATCCAAGATTACATTTTTACTAATCCAGAACTTGAGACAAAAATAAATACAATCACTCTTATCAAACAGTATATTATTTCCATATCAATCCGAATTTTTAACTATGAAATACCATTTGCTTTATGTTGCAGACGAGTGATCCTGAAAAAACCTCTCTCTTCACGCAGAACTTCATGGCCGCGGACTCGGAACCATATATGAGCAATACATCTTTTTTTAAAATTGAAATTCGTAGTTATATCGATGAATATGGTCGATCGAAGCGAATTTTCAAGAGGGTATACCTATCAGTGTATATAGCAGCGCACAAGTCCAGATTCACAAAGGAGGGCTATAAACCCCGCCTTAGGCAAAATTCGGAGTACCCCTCACGCCGCACTAAATTTCACCCTATTCCTCCACGCGGCACCCCAATTCGCGTTGGTTCCAGTATCATGCCAAGGCAGTGACCCGAAAAGAACGTATTGCCATTGTTTGAGAAAGGAATAGCACTCAACGAGTTGCGGCTTCGATATGGCGGATCGATTCTAACAAGCGACAACATTCTATTCAAACTGTTAAAAAATCCTCTGCATTTTCAAAACATATAAACTCAAAAAGCTACTAATGTTTAGAATCGCACTTTTCAAGTTACAATAGGTATGAAATAAACTAGAATCGTGTACAAAATTCATTCATAATTTGGGCTCAAAACACCCCCTCTTGGAATTCGATGTAACTTATGCTAAAATAATGTTTAAAATTTCTATTTTTTACTATGTAAAGACCATAATGGACTTTTCATGGAATTTGTAGAAATAAATTTTAATAAAAAATCATTTTATTTCATTTGACATAAGGTAAATGTCCCAATTAGTGCACTACTAAAAATTTTACTAAAGTAAAAAAAGAAAAAATTAGTTTTAAATTCTTCTATGAAAATATTTATTTGCATTGAAAGAAAGCCAATCTTTTTCTGAATTGAAAGTGAATTTGATTAAGGTTTTATTATCAAAATATAAAAAATTATTAGTTTTTAGCGAAATAATGTTATTGTACCAATTTCTGTGGCTGAAAGGTAAAAGAGCACAACTCCATTTTTATGGTTTCGAGATAAACGAGTTTTAATTTTTTCTTAGTTCTGTGAAATCGAAAAATCAACAAATGTTTTTTGTGTTTTGCATTAAGTTTTATTATTTAATGGATTTTTTAAATACGTTTATCAAATTTAATAAAACGCTTCGATTTTAAAGAAATTTAATAATTTTTCACCGTAACATTATATTTTGTTGGAGTTGTGTCGTTTTAACTTTAAATTGTAATATCTAACTAACTTCAATTTGTTTTTAAATGTCATTTTAAAAAAATGGTTATGATTTTCTTTCTCTTAAACTCTTGTTTAAATAAGCTATTTTTAGGTTTATATATATTTTTATTATATATTATAATTATTGTATATTACCACGGAGTTAGCTTAGTTGGTTAAATACTAGACTCTGCGGTCGCGCCAAGTCCAGCTTGCTGGGTTCGCGCCCCGATGAGTCTGGGATTTTTCTAACTCGTGAGATAACTTTAGTGGAAGGTTTGATGTCGAGGAATAATGATATGCACTGTCGGTAATCGACCTGTGCAGACCACTAGAACTCGACTGTCGATAAACCGGTTGTATTCGGTGAGGTTTTTCTACAGTTTTCCCTCTCCACTGGCGAGAAAACCCAATATACCTGGTGGTCCAGGCAAATGCGAGTATTCCTAATTTCAAGCCGTTCTGTAGACGCAAAAACACTTAAAAGAATATATACAAAGGTACAATTCTAGGAACTCCCTACGGGGGACACTCATTGGGCCAGTAAGGTCGTTAAAACGAGTGTATAATAACTAAATAAAAAATATTGTATATTATATAAATACATAATGATAAGTCAATTTAATCAATAACTTAAAAAACATTTTGTAAAATCAGTGATTTTTTTAAAGCGTCAATATTGTTTTTCTCACCCTGAATGGAGTTGTGTCGTTATACTATTCTATCGACGACAAAAATGGACTTGTGTTATTATATTATTCATTATTTTCTCTGCAAATAAATGTTTTATATATACTTTATTTACTCTCCCTTTAACGGGTTCGAGGGCTCCACTTCCTTTACATTTTTATTACAATATATTTCTTATAACTACCTTTTTACAATCTTAATCTACTTAAATCTAAACGCCATCTTAACTTATTTTAACCTATTATTCGCCATGTGCCTGGGCTTCCATTTCCCGTTCCTTTTGACAAATCTGTCTTTATCCCTTTTATCGACCACCCTTTTACATTTTACTATACTCTCTCACTCACTCCTTACTATCCACTTTTTTTCTCACTTCTCCATTTATTCCACTTTCGTCATTCACCCCCACACTTTCTTCCATTCCTAATATACCCATGCACTCCATACCTACACACAATCACACTTTTATAACCTCTCCTGTCTCTTCCCTCATTTTCCATCTTATTCCATCCACCCAGACAAAATCTCTCCCCATCCTTACCTCACCCCCTTTTCTTCTTTCTGTCCACGCTTTCTCTTCCAAGAACCACCTTATCCTTCTCTCTCTCCATATTCTATCTTCATCTATCCTCTTCCCACTCCCTCTCAACCTTCCCCTTAATTTCATGACTTCATATTTGTCCTCCTCATTTTCCAACTCCACTATCCACAATTTTATTGTCCCCTGATCTACTCCTCTAATTCCCGTAACCTTTTTAATTTTTACCTTGGCCCCAATTCCTGTAAGCAATCTTTCTACTTCCTCTTTGCCTTTCCTACACCTTACTTCCAAACCTCTAATCACGATGTTCCGCTTTCTTTTTTCCCTCTCGAGCAACTCAACCTGACTCGCTAACTCTTTCATTTTCCTTTCCAAATTATCATCCCTTACTTCTCCATTCTTCTCTCTACTTCCTTCCTTTTCCCCTATCTCTACAACCTCCAATCCACCCTTCTCATTCTTCCCATCTCCCTCACTCCAATCCGGTATTTCTTTCTCTAACTTGTTCATTCTCTTCCACATATTTTCTTTTTCCATTTTCCAATTTTCCTCCCACTTTTTTAAATTCCTTTACATCCCTTCTATCTCCTTTTTTATTACCTCCGTCTGCTTAACTCTTTTTTCTTCTATGTCCCTATCAATCTCTATTCTGTCCCACACCTCTATCCATTCTTTATCAAACCTTTTTACCAACAACTTGACAAACTCAAGTAAGTCGATGCAGTCCTGACACTTCATAATTTCACCGTCTTTTCCCTTTCTTATTTCGCCTATAATATTTCGTATCTCCGATATTTTCCCGCGTATACTACTTGAGTCAAATTTCGCCATTCTAGATCCCTACCTTACCTACAGTTCATTCGCTCTCCTCGTCATTCACTCTACCTCTCGCACTCACACCCCACTCTTTCCACCTAACCTCACAATTCACGCTTTCCTTTTACCTTCTTTATCAGGCGCGTATCCAGACAAGCTTTTTAGGGTGGGTCACATATGAGAAAGAAAAAGACAAAACTATAGTCAACTATAGCGCTACCTCTCTCACTCTTATATAAATCTAAGTCTTCTAGGGGGGGGGGTCATGACCCCCCCCCCACCCTGGATACGCGCCTGTTCTTTATCTTTCCCATTCACACCATTTTCTACTTACATTCTTTTTCAACCATTCACCTTACTTTGCAAATCACTTTTCACTCACACCACTACCCACCCTTAACTAATAATAACCAAATTTTCCAAAAAACAATTTACCCTTCACAAACGCGTGCACTACTGTACGGTACCGAAAACGGAAGCCAATAAATGTTTTACTCGTTTTACAAGTATTAAACTTTAAAAAGCATGTCTAAATGTATATGAATCTGATGTTATCTCAAATTTGATAAAATGGCGCTTGTGCTGTTTTACCTTTCAGCCACAGATTTGTGAACATACATGAAAAATGCGTTGCGATTGTCATATTTTTCTTGATCTGTCAAAACGAACGACACGGTCCAAGGTTTTTATTTAAATTTTTGTTTTCTAAGTGAACAAGAATCATGAAAAGTAAATCAAGATGAAGTACATAAATTAAAGGTAAAATTAAAAACATTTGTTTTTTATATTATTTTTATATTGTTTGGTTTTTATTTTAAACATTTAAAGTCAGTTGTGCAGAAATTGGTACGTGTCTACAAATAGGGACATTTACTTTATCAATATTAATAGAAAAAAAACGAATTCTACCATGAGAATGATTATACTACGCGACTTCAAATTAGTGTCAGATTAAATAAATTGGTTTTTTAATGATTTTTTTTTTCTAAATCCCGTGAAACGTCCATTATGGTCTTTACATAGTAAAAAATAGAAATTTCAAACATTATTTTAGTGTAAGCTACATCGAATTCCAAGAGGGGGTGTTTTGAGATATTAATGTTTGAAATGTTACATTTTGAATGTTAAATTCTCTTTCATATTCGTCTATTACATTTTATTTTTAATTTAGTTCTAATCAAATTAAACCGATTTAAAAAATCCTTTTCACGCGATAGTCTTTTGCTAGTGGAACGGTTTGAAATAGAATAGCCCATTTATAAAATTTCTAAATAATGAACGGAAATCGGATTTATATAGATTATACGTGTACTCTCTTAAATTAAATTGAACTTAAATTGAAATTTTCACTGATTAAATTTAAGACTGTATATGTGCATTTAGGAGGGTGATGATCTTCTTGTTGAAAGTGCAGGATTTACCGAAACTTTTAGCAACTGTAGAATTGAGAAAATTCGACTCGCTGCATCAGTAAACACTGAAATGAAGCGTGCTTTCAGTCGGTTTGTATAAGTACGTATGAACCTATATAAATATCACGCAGTTTGACCAAGTGAGCCGCGGGCGGTCGCCGAAAGTTTGGCGATTTAAGAATCGGTAGGCACATAAATTGAAAGTAATGGCCTAGTATGTTTAGAAATTCGAGCATTTTTGGATGTCACCAATCTACACGTATCGACGTTGCAAATGTTAAAACGACACGAAAGCCTCATTTTTCGAGTTGTAGAGACACTACTACAGTACCTTCGGAATTTGTCAGTCCACTTTTTTAAGATTTCAAAAAACGTCTTTAAACGTACAAAGTATAAATATTAAAATTTTTCTGTCTTTATACCTGAGATCCTACTTTAAACCTGATTGAAGTGATTTGGTCAATTTTTCATTGAAATATGTTTTAAAAAGTGGAATTTTTAATGTCTTACAAAAATTCAAATCGTTCTCGAATTAATGTAGTTTTTTAAAGTTTCTATGTCTGTTTTAAGGAGAATTTTCTGAAGAATAAGACTCTACAAATTTTTATAATTTTTTTAGTCCAACTTTTGAGTCTTCTTTATTCAAAGGAAAAAATTGCACTTCAATACACAATATTCTTATTCTTCAGAAAAGTATCTTTGAAACAAACATAGGAATTTGAAAAAATCGTCATTGTTTCGAGAGAAATTTGAATTTTTATAAAACTTTAAAAATTCTACTTTTATGAACATATTTCAATGAAAAATTGACTAAATAACTTCATTCAGGTCAGATGAAAGTAGATGAAATTTTGAGGAGAAAACGACAGAAAAACGTTATTCAAACCTTAAAAAGTGGGTGGACTAACAAATTACGACGCGACGGTACTGTATGCCAAAACAATAATTTTTGATTAAAAACGATTAGTTTTGATGAAAATCAAAACCATTCAGCTGTATATATACTAAAAACTTTTCCGAAATTTTTTAGATACCAAAGGAGTAAAAATATGATTGAATGTTAAAATGGTAAAATTTTAAGAAGGAACGACTGACTGTACCAACAATTTAAAAGTTCATTACAATCAATCAATTTAAAAAAATTCGATAAGACATAAGTTTCTTAGTTGTAAAGAATTTTAAAATTGTAGATACTTTAGTTTTCTATGTTACTAGAACTTCCAAATCACTTTCTGCATTTCTAAGGATGACACGTTCAAAAAAGATTTTAATAATATTTTTCTTCTTTCTCCATGTTACTGAAAGTTTTATTTAAATCTAATAATCAGTTTTTTAATTTACTTATTTAGCAATAGATATTGTATCTGAAGCTACCTACTATCCCAGTATACCTATGCCTTTCTTATCCCTCTATCTTAAGCTACCTACAATCTTTGTCTTTCTATACCGTAACGGACAAACAGCGTAACTGCTAAAAGCGTAACAGGCCTATAGCTGGCTGATTTCTTATATAGGATCTTAGAATAATAAAGTGAATGTATAGACTTTAACCTCAAAATTTCTGTTTTTAACATATGACGCTTATAATTTGTTGTTTTAGCTGTTATTTATATTATTTATTATGTTTTGTGGTGACTTCTGTTGTTAAATTTTATAGTATCTAATAATTAACAAGGGATTTATGTTAATATTTTTTAACCATGATGTAAGTTTTATAAGTTTATTTGATTTATTTAATTATGTTAATTGAAAGTAATTTTTTATATTTTTTGTGAATAACCTCAGAATTGTATATTATATTGTTTATTGTATGTGTATTTAAATTATGTGTTTTTTTTAATTTTAGTTTATTTTATCCTGAAGAGGCCTACAAATATATTAACCCAGAGGTTAAACCAATTTTGTACATTTTTATAACATTTGAATACATATTTATTTATGACAACGTTACTTTAATAATAGCAAAGACCTATCGGAAACTTCGCAGTAAAAAAAAATTATCTGATAAAGTAAGCAGTAGCTACACAATTCGAGAAAAACCAACTGAAACAGAAAAAAAGTAAAAAAGAAAAAGTAGAAAAAATGAAGAAAGTTGTTATATAGCCTTTGTCACAGTAAGGTGTCCCGTACCCCATGAGGTGGCCAACCACCTACTGGGAGTTAAGAGCTTTAAATTACACGTGAACAAATATGTTTATATCTTCATCACCAACAACTCAGAAAGTTATGTGGCAAATTGTTAAGTACCACATATTTACAAATTTGATAAGAAAATTAAAAAAATAATGTCACTTTCTTTATTACCATTGTTTCTATTTTTGTTGAAGACATTCTGTACTTTTTCCATTCCTTTCTTTTTTTGTTAATCTTTTATTCTTATTTTTTAGTAGTTTAATTTAGATGCTTTTATTTCTAACCTCAAATTTTTAAGCCTAACAATTAAAAATGAAATGTTTCTTTCACTTTTACTGACAAAATAAACCAATATTGATCCATTGACATTTTTTGGGATGACACAATATGACAAGAAAAAAATTCTAATGCAATAAATTTTGGAAAAGTGATGTCCTGGCTCTCATTTATTCTGGTCAAGACCCACTTCTTGGAAGGGTCTCCTGACACTCTGCGAGTATCTATCTTGTGGGAGGACTTCATCGTAACGCAATATCCTAACCCGGTTCAGTCATTTCCTGGTGGCCATATAGTCATCCCTAAAGCAGATCCCAGGGGAGAATTTTGTCAAAGAATCTTTATTCTACAAGAACATATATAATATACTATTCGAGCCTCGGGCGAAAGGGAAATGCGATAGACAAAGAGGAGAAAGTCTTTACACAAGAAAAAATTTTCGACTTATTATCGAAGGACTTTACTTCTCAGTATTTTGTGAGGCTTTAAAAACCCGCTAGAATGAAAACAACAACAGTATTATTAAATTGTATTATTGTATCACATTTCTGGAAAGATGATGATTTTCTTTATATGTACAGATTTATATATTCCTTTGAAGCCTTGATTAAAAATAAAAAAAAAGCTCTAAAAACGGGGGATTGAGTAGAAGTATTTCATTTTTGGAATTCCCTATAACGACAAACTAACGATGAATGTAGTTGATTTTACAGGGAGTCTTTGGATTTGATAATTGCAAGAAGAAGAGAAAAACAATGGGTCCAATCACAGAGGGAAACAAAGGAGAAATACAACAATTGCGTGTAGGACCCCCCATGAAGATACGCGCCCAGCTGGTAATTGGACATAACTGAGACGGGAGCCCTACGTGCCAAGTGCTCGAACCCCTTCATTTCTGGATACTTGCATTGTTTATGCTTCTCTCGTTCATTTTCCACACATCGTCTATCCTCCTCTTGTTATACTCATCCACGACAAACGTGATAGAATTGAGGCTGGTGAACCGACTTTAAGCCACCAAACGATTCACATTCATGTCTATCCTCACATCCTATCTGTTATTACGGGACCCTGCCGTCATGCCGCCCACATACCTAAATTAATACACCCTTAATAATAACACTGCCTTTATATCACGGACAACATTTTCTTATAAGATGAATTTTTTGACTAAAGCTTATAAAGTCATATAAAAAGACTTATTGCCTTTACATTTACAATTGTGTACATTGACAACTTGAAGAGTAATTCTTATATAGACAGTTGACATAGGTATTTACCAGTGTTGGGTAAGTTACTGAAAAAAAAAGTAACTCGTTACAGTTACGTTACTTAGTCAAAAAAAGTAACTCGTTACTCGTTACGTTACTGGGTAAAAAAAAGTAACGAGTTACTTAGTAACTTAAGTTACTTTTTTAAGTTACTTTCATTATAAATATAATTACGTAATAAATTGCTTAAGAATAAATTAAATAAAATCAATTAAATATATTCTGTGGTACATTAATCTGTATTTCGTCTTTAAAAAGAAATAAACATTTAAGTAAACATTTAAAAGAAAAAGACAGTGTTTGAAGGGAAAATTTTAAAACATGAACATTATAAAACTATTTTTCTACTAAAATATAATACTTTTTCCCTTAATAAAATTTTCTGTTTAACTTTAAAAGTAATTGTTTTTCAAATTTCCATCTCCTATTTTCAATCATCTATGGACCATCACCAGTCCCGCAAGGCTAAATAGTCTTTCTACAGATGCGCTGCTAGGAAGAGTCGTATTAAACTTAATAAATAATTTTTTTTTTTCGGAAACATTTCAAAAACGCTTAGTGAATTGGAACTAGTTAAAATAAATCTTTTTAACTCTTCACAGTCATTTTTAGGTTTATTGAAGTTGAAAAAATCATTAAAAGTTTCTTTCTTGTCAACATCAGGATTTTTCTTTGATTCAATTACTAAAAGTTGCTCAATTCTTTCAAAAGCTTTATTTTTTTCAGTCTTATCGGCTAACCAATTAAATTTGAATTTTGGATGCAAACAGGCTGCTACAATTAAATCTGAGTTTGATAAAAGAGCTTTGTATCGATTCTAAAACTTGATTCTGTTTATCGATAGAATTCTCGAGATTTTCAGCAGCGTTAGAGTTTTCTATTATGCTTTTGGCGTTTGTATTATTGTTTTCGATTTCACAATCTGACATTTTGCTACGGATTTGTTAAACGAAATACGTCCAGAACTTCAATCTCCAAAGGAAACAAGGCAGAACAAAGTGTCCACCAAATGCTAGTGCGCAGACGCTACTATTTCGATATATTCATTGGTTTTTCCGTTACGCGCTATTTTCAAAATTTTAGATCATCGTAATTTCTTTATTTAAAAAAATAAATAGAAAGTAACGAAAATATGGGTAACTTGAAGTTACAAGTTACTGCAAAATTAGTAACGAAGTTACGTTACAGTTACTTTTTAAAAAAAGTAACGAAGTTACCCAAAAAGTTACAAATAACGTAACTTTTTCAGTAACTTCGTTACTTGTAATGAGTTACTACCCAACACTGGTATTTACAGGCTTGAATGTTTGGTTTTGCTATTAGGATGCTGATATCGAGAGGTAGTTGTAGTTTAATTTTTTGAAGATTTGTTATGAAGTGCAGTCTTTTTGCCTTATAGAGCGGACATTGTCATATTACATGATTTAGGTCTTGTATTTCATTATTACAGGAGCATGAGGGATCATCAATAAAACCAATTCTTGCTAATGATGCAGAGAGATTGTAATGATCAGCTCTACAACAGTTAATAGTTACAATGAGGCGCCGAATGAGAGATTGGTTAGAGTACCAAGGAACACCTCTATTTTCATAATATTTATCGAAATATATTTTACCAGTATACATATAAGGATTCTTTTTTAATGAAGTTGATCGTGTTGTATTTCATTTCTGTTTTATGCTCTTCTAGGTAATCCGTGAAAGGTATAGGGAGCAAAATCGAAGGTTCCAAGTCAGTGGCTGTTTTGGCTAAGCTATCAGCTTCCTTTTCATTTATACCTTTATGATAAGGAACCTAGAAGAATTTAATTGCTTGGTCTATATTATTTTCAATAATTTCATTATATGTCTTTTGTTTGTTGAACGATGGATTCGTTTTAGCAGAAATCTTTATAGAACTTAAACTTTGTAATACACTCAT
Source organism: Ganaspis brasiliensis (assembly GCA_037103525.1). NCBI lineage: Eukaryota > Metazoa > Arthropoda > Insecta > Hymenoptera > Figitidae > Ganaspis > Ganaspis brasiliensis. The sequence continues at coordinate 906,597 of JAZKLR010000303.1, forward strand.
TGAATCTGAAAAAATGTAGAAACTTTTCAAGGGGTTGTCATTTATGATATTAAGTGCATTGAGTATGGCAACGCTTTCAGCAGTATAAATTGAAGCATTGGAGCTCATAGATTTTTGAATTCTAATATTTAGGTCTGGACAAATGCATGCTGCACCCCCAGACTTAGAACACAGGATTTTACTTCCGTGTATGTAAATAGCGCATATACGTCGTGAGTTTGCAAAAGATCGGACAATAATTCATTAGGATTTTGAATGTTTTTTAGACTTTCTCCGAGTGTTTTATTCATATCAATTTTGGTTCTTAAGGACCTATAATCGAAATGATGTATGTTACATGATTCTTTAGACTATGAATCAAATTGGAAAAAAGGAGAATATCAGAAATGATTCATGTAAATTCGAATCACTCCACTATTAATATAAAAGATAGCTTTGCTCTAAATAAAATTTTCTTCCCGTTACTCAGAAAGTTAAATTCTTGATCACTTTCACGTATTTTTGTTTATTATTTGTCTTGTGAGTTCGTTGACTTCCGTTAGTCATTGTCACCGTTTGTATATAAACGAGAAATTCTCAAATTTAAATTTAGTTCTGATAAGACCGACAGAATGTTTAGATTGCCAATAACAGTGATTATAATGGGAAAAGAGAAAATAATTAATTTAGTTTCTGTGGTGTTTAACTTGTCGAGTTAAACAAATTATTATGTTTTAACTAATTAGGTAATTCTGTGTTTTTGACTTACATAAGAAAATTATTTTGTTATTTGTGTTGTGATTAATGAAGTGTTAATTTTCTAAATAAATTTTAGCCTGAGGAGGTTGGCAAAATCCGGCCAATGAAACGTTTCGTTTATGCAAAAATAAAAATTGTGTTATAATTTTTATTTGACTTACCTTCTCGAGATCACTAAAAACAACTTTCTGTCTTCATTATTTTTAAACATTCATTGAGACGTACACTTCTTCCTTTTCTGTTATCTTTTGGTATTTCGGATATGAAAACTTAAATCTAGAATTAGCAATCTGATATATGCAATCTGTATTGTAGAATTTGGTATGTGGGATATGGATTCTGATATCTGAAATCTAGGATGGTAAAAACCGGATTGTCGAATCCGGAAATCGGGATGTGAAATTTTGGATGCGGGATTTCGGTTAAAACCATAATAAGAAAAATAAAGATTTCAATGAAAATTGAGTATGTGGTATAAAGTGCTAACTTGAAATGACAAAATCTTCACATTTGTCGTCTCGAAACCGATGATCAAAATAGAATTATCTTCGGGGAAAGATCGAAAAGCGAATAATTCAAAACGATCGCCTTCGTTTATTGGGTAATAATAGTAGAAGTAGAATCATTTCATCCGAGATTTTTTCGCCCATGCCCTAAGGCGTTGGGGTGAAAGTTAGTATACTAACCATAGCCCTAATAAATCATAACAATAGAGTATTAAAATTGGTGGTTTGACTGGCCACATGGTCCGCTTTGTACTTGTTCTCAAAAAACACGTTTGCTTCCGTCAGCAATTCATCTCTTCAAAAATTTGTAAACATTATTTTTAAAATGTTCATGTGTAAAACCTATTGCATTCTTGTAGACTACTAATTTGATTACTGAATTAATAGATGTCTTGACATTGTTTCGCAAATATTTAAACGTGTTTACTAGTTTATTTGTTTAATTATTATAAACTCCTGAGAATAATTTTAATTTGATTTGTAATGTTTTATATTGTTTCGTATAATTTATGACCAAAGAAAAAGCACAATAAGCATCAAAAAACGCATAATTCATTTGCAAGAGGGAAAAATTGTTGAAAATCGTAAGGCGGCATTTTACTTTGCATAATAAAGGGCGCGACGGTGTGCGGTTCCTTCTGGAATAACGAAGGCAAACTTTATCTCGCGAAGCAATTGTAACTTGTGCCGTCAAGGAAAACGGAAAAAACATTTTTCTTTTAACATCTAAATGGGCGAACTTACTTCAAAGCTGGTTATCCTGGCTTGTACTTTTCTTTTACTTTTTATTTTTTTCACCGTCCAAGAGGAAAAAGAAAGAAAACAGTAAGAAAAAACAAGCAACCGTTGAAAAGTATAAGCTTTCTCTAAGATAAAACTATTAAAGAAAAGTGAAGCATTTTTTATAATTAATAACAAACAAGTATGTACGCTCTTCCTCTTTTTCAACAAGAGTTCACGTTTAAGTAAAATATTCTTTCAGGGCATTAATTAACACTAATTCAATAATCTTATCTCGGAAAAACATTCTAATCTTAGAAATAATTATGTTAAGCTTGAGAATTTTTTAATCAATTTTAATAAAAAACAAATGATCTCATCACATTTTAGTCACTTTTGAGATGTTTTCAAAAACAAACTTATTTTTGACACTAATTAGAATTGGTTAATATTGAAAATAACATATATTAAGTGATACAATTTCTGAAGCGTAATTTATAAATCTTGTTTTTTTAATATTTAACGATTAAAAGTCGACGGTTTATTGATTGTGGCTACGTACTATTGTAAACTAAATGGAACTAATGTCACTAATATATCACTATGGGGACCTTAATGCCCTGCCTCGCTAATATAGCATAACGACCATCTTAATCATTGAGTCGGGCCCCGCGGACGAAACCATTCGGCTAATGATCCTGGTGCAAAGCAAACACACGCCTTTGTGCGAAGGAGCAAAATCGTAAAAGGAACTGAATCGCCCATTATTATCCACACAGTTGTTCACAAGATGCAAATCATTTCAAGCAGTTGCAACAAGGAATAAAATAAAATTGATAGAGTCTAATAAAAATGCTTTAAATGTATACATTTCTTGGTTTATATTTTATACATCGCCACTGAAGATTTACCAAAAACTGCAGCAAATTTTCAAACCTTATTTATTCGAAGAAAATTGTCAGAGTGTTCAACTAACGATCATTTTCCAATTTCTGGATTTTCCGTATTGTATACTACAATTTTTGCAAATTTATTTGTAAAAAAGAATAAGAAAATATGAGAATGTTTAATATTTATTTATTTATTCATATATTAACGGGCTTAAAGCCCTTTAATATAAAATCAAATTATGAATAATTGATAAATTTACAAAAAAATATTTAAATACTTATAAAAATAAGAAAATCGGTAATAATATACTAAAAAAAAAATAAAAAATAAATGGGTAAAAAATCTAATAAATTACAAAAAATATTTTAAATCTTGTTATGGAAACAAATACAAGAAAATCAAGGAAAATCACTAGAAATCACTAGAATAAAAACAAAAAATATATAAAAATGTACAAGTTATTTTAAGAAATCAAAAGATTTACGAACATTTTTTTTTACAAATTAAGAAAAAAAAATTTTAAATTATGATAAAAAAGTGCAAATTTTAGAAAAAATAAAATCTTTTTAACAATACTAGAAAAAAAACCATGAAAAAAATTTAAAAAAAAAGAAATTACAAAAGAAAAAACAAATTCAAGAAATGGATAAATTTTAAAAAAAATTATAACAATAATGAACACAATTACCAGGTATAATTATTTACATTATATAGAATAAAACAAAAGAAGAAAAGCCTTGAACAATGAAGAAATTATGAAAAAATGTAAAAAAAATACAGCATAAATCATTTGAAAAAATTAGAAATTATAGGTTAAAAATTAAACAGTTTTAAACAGTGAGAATTTTCTTCTGATAAATAGAAAAGAAATTAAAAAATTTATTAATAGTTCAAAGAAAGATTAAAACGACATTATTCAAAGAATAAAAAAATTTATGAAAAAGTAGGTCAAGAAAAATTGTAATAGTAAAATAAGAAAATGTAAAAAATTGAATAAAAAGTCTATAACAGAAATGAGAAATACTTTTAAGAGTAAAAAATTTATGAAATTATTAAAAAAATTGAAGGAAATTTCTCAAAAATATGATAATTTTTAAAAAAACTATAAAATTTTAAAAACATTATACCAATTTTTAAATAAATCTTGACAACAAAAGTTTGTTAGAAATTACGAAAAATTTAGAAATTTTATGAAGCAGTAAATAAATTTATGATAGAATAAAAAAAATTGTATATCTTAACAAAAAAATGAGCAAATATAAAAGAAAACAAAAAATTAAAGAAAATATTTATTCTCGTCCTTACCCCCCCCCCCCCCTCTAATAAAAATATAGCAAAATTTTAAATTACTTTTTAATCTACAAAAAAAATTTAAATTAAAGAAAAAATAAACAATGTACTCTCTAAATCTGAATTAGTTAAAAAAGACTAATAAATGACTAATTATTTCAGCAATTAGTTAAAAATAACTAATTCTTAGTAAAAAAAATGATTAATTTTTAGTAAAAAAATAACTAAAAAATAGTTAAAATTTGACTAATTGAATTAGTAAACAGAATTTCACTAATATATTAGTTATTTTGACATAACCTAAAAATAAATTTGACTAATATTTAGTAATTTTTTACTAAATGATTAGTAGAAATATAACTATTTGAATTAGTGACTGAGTTTTTGCTTTCAAATTAGTTATTTTTAACACTGCAAAAACTGCTGTCTTCAAAGTGTCTTATTTTAAGACATTTTGGTGTCTTAGAAGCATAAATTGTCTCATTTTAAGACACTTATGGCGTCTTAGATACAAGAAAGACACCAAAATGTCTTAAAATAAAACATTTAGAAGACAGCAGTTTTTGTAGTGAAGTAATTCAGATTTAGAGAGTATAAAATGACAACAAAAAAAAGAATAACTAAGACGTATAATAAACAAAAAAATCTTTAGATATATGAAAAAACTTAAAGAAAATGATTAAGAAACTATGAAAATAAATAAAAAAAAACAACGAAAAAAAAATTTATTTAACATAAAATAAATTGTATGATATACTGAAATTAGCATCAAAAGAATAAAATTAAAAGAAATTTTATACGAGAAAAAAGAAAGAAACAGTCAGAAGTAAAAAACTAAGAATCTTTTAAGATTAAAATATCTAATTAGGGCTTTCATGGTCTTTAAAATTCCATAAGTGATTTGAAAATATTTTTAAATTTAACAAAGCAACGGCGTTTTTACGAAAAAAAATCAAATTTTCTCATAAACACAAGCTTTTTTTCTGTCGATTTTTTACTACTTTCTGGAGGTATAACGATTATTTTCTATAAGAATTCAATGAATTCATTGGAGTCTCGCTTCCTGGAGGAAAAAAAATTGTTTTCATTTTAAGAAAAGAAAATTCAAAGTTTCTTTAAACCCTGTACTCGATACAATAAAAATACACATAGAAAAAATGTTTCTCTTAAAAAGTAGAGTAAAGAAATCTAATGGATATTATCTCTAACTTGCGAATCTTTGAATTATTATTTACAACACAAATTAAATCCATAAATTTTGCATTTTTGCACGTGTAATTTATACTTGCAAAAATACAAAATATTTTCTCTCGATTCTTTTACTACTTTCTGGTTTTTATGGTAATATGTTTTGTAGGAAAACATTTTGCATGTTTGCAAGTATAAATTACACTTGCAAAAATGCAAAATTTATGGATTTAATTCGTGTTGTAAATAATAAATCGAAAGATTCGCAAGTTAGAGATAAAAAAAATATTACAGGGATTGAAAAAACTTTGAATTTTCTTTTCTTAAAAAGAAAATTTTTTTTATTCTTCCCCAGAAAGCGGGACTTTAATGAATTCTTATGGAAAATAATCGTTCACTGAAAAAAATTTTTACTCATATCTAAAAATTTGGATGAGCCAACAAAATTTTTGTTGATATGACTAAACATTTTTTTCAGTGCTATACCTCCAGAAAGTAGTAGAAAAATCTAGAGAAATAATTTGTTGAGAAAATTTAATTTTAATTTTTTTTTGAAAAAACATCATGTTGTTAAATTTGTAAATATTTTAATTTCACCTATGGAATTTAAAATAACATGAAAGCCCTCATCAGATACAGAAAGAATCATTTAAGTATATTCAATAGCAAAAAAGATATAATAAAAAAAAATTTTAATAGATGAATATGTCCACTCAACAATGTTAAGAAAATAATTTACAAAAGATAAGTTCAAAATAAACAATTTTTGACTACGGAAATTCGGATTGTTTGGAAGATTTGAATAAATCAAAATTTAAAATAATTAAGATTCTTTAAAGTTATAATTTAAATTTAATTAAAATCCACTTATTTATTTAATTTAAATACCTAATTAATCTTACTTAAATAAATTTAAATCTAAATAACTTTAAATTATTAAAATTTAATATAAAATTTTACTTTTTCTCTCCCTCCACCCCCCCCCCCCCCCCCCACAATTTTGAAATTGTATTTTGACCATCTCTATTTCAAGTTTTTCAAGTTTTAAAGAATACAAGATTGATGTTGAAACTTTTGAGATTTGTCTACTAATTTCCTGAACTTCTTACAAATTTCCAGTTTTTTCACACTAAATTCCTGACAATTTCCCACATTATTATTAGACAATCCAAGAACTCATAATTTATTTAAAGTTTAGTTGAAAACTAATTTTGCATGATGCATAAATGCAACAAAATACTATTTTTTAAAAAATTTCTTAAATTTTGTCTCCAAAAATTGTCTAATTTTTAAAATATGTTTTTTATAGAATACGCGGTAATGTTACCAGATTTTGTAAAGAATATATTTACAAGGACTAAAGTTTCGTTAAAGTTTGGTGGTAACAGCAAAACGACAACGGATAAAACTTTTTTGAAATCGCTTAGAAAATGTTGAAAACTGAAAAACAAGGTGGAGCACTCAAAGTGCAACTTTTTCATCGGCGCGATGCCAGAGGCAAAAAATCGTCAAGTTGGGGTTATCCCATTTCACGGCCGGAGGTCTGAGATTCTGGCCATCTGTCGAAAATCCTGATTTTACATTCTCGCCAAGTAAATCGAAAACTTGTGCCGAGTGCAGACTGTGGAATGCATCGTTGTCATTCATAGTAGATGTACTTTTTATGTTCTCCGCATAAAAACGCAGTTACGCAAAGTTCTATAAATTAAAAATTCTTGTTTGTTTTAACTCAATTATAATATTAAGTATTTAGAAATTTTATCCGTACTAGAAAAAAAATTAGACAACACTAGTTCTGACAAAAAGTAGGCAACATTAATTCTGGAAAAAGTGAAGCAACATTTAATTCTGAAAGGAAATTAAGCAATTGAATTGCCGCGTGTAGAAACCGCCTCTTGCGTTTAAAACGATGGCACTGTTACTTGACTGTATTTTGAGTGCAGAGGCAATTCAATTTTAATTGTGGAAAAAGTTAGGCAACTCTAATTCTGAAAAAATACTAAAAGCATTAATTAAGAAAGAAAAGTTTTTTGAAAGTTGAGGGAGCATAAAAATGTTTCAGCTGCAGACGTGATGGAGGAAAGGGTTAAAAGATGTTATTGTTAGCTATTAGTTATGAAATTTCATTTTTAACAGACATAATTCTCATTGAAAAGATGAGATCCGTTACCTCAAGTGCAGTAGATTTGGATTTGCCTTTGTCCGCTCAAGCGAGTAACATCCAACGAAATGTCTGCAGCGCCAACAGTTCAGAACTTCGGCAATCATACGGTCCAGTGAACGACAAAGGAAACCTGAAGAGCCTGGACCGTATAAGACGTTGTTATTAACTCTACTTTACATTATACCGAGATTAAAAAGTTTAAATTAACGAAGGTAGTTGTCTTTATAATAGTTACTTTAGCGCTTTTTCGTTTTATAAAGCAAAAACAGTTCAATTTTCTAACTGATGTGTTTCTTTATATCATTTGAATGTTTGCTTCCCTTTTAGAAAGAAATATCAAAGTGGAAGAGAGTAAATTTAAAGCAATTTCTTGTCTTTTAAGCTTAAAGTAATAAAAGTATTTAATATTAAAATAAGAAAAAATAAGACCATTTTCTATGAGTAAAGTCTATAAAAGATATAGAACTTTCGTTATTTCGAATAAATAACATTGACATTTTCAAATAAGGAGAAAAAATATCCAACTCTTTGTCAGTTGGTTATCAAGTGGAAAAAGAATAGTGAAATCTAATCCCAATGGATCGAAGGAAGAACTGCTCGCTAATAAAAGGAACCCTTGGTTAGCAAGTAATCCTTGATCCTGTTAACAGGATCATCCTCGTTTCGTTAATACCATCGTGGCTTCTGCAGAAGAATGTGCATTTCGTATAATTCGGAGCTTGAGTCAATCAACAACATTTTCATGACATGCAGCAAGTAAATTCAATTTCCAATCCAAATAATTGTTCTAATTAAATCAAAATAATAAACACGGTAAACGAGAAACAAACAATGAAAGCAATATGTCAAGAAAAGAGAAAAGTAGAGCGTGATAAAAGATAAGAATTGAATAAAAGAAACAATTTTCAGCAAAACTAATTCAGTGGCGCAACCAGTCAGATTGGGGCCCCGATGAAAATAGATTTTGTAGGACCTTCGGAACCTAACATGACATGGGTTACTAAAAAAAAAAAAAAAAGAATTCATCTATCTCACTTGTGAGGGCCTGAACCCTGCAAAAAATTTCCATTATCCCATAAAGAAAAAAAACAGTTATTACAGAATATACATACCTCAGTCAAAAGATGAAAATGAACCAAATTCGTTTTGTCGTTTTCTGTCACTGATGCACCTTGTAGACATTTTTTCATTATTCCGTAAAAAACTCTTAAGAAACTTTTTAAACTAATTTTATCGATTCCGGGTTCAATATTCCGTTTTTATGACTGCACTGAAAAAAAAAAGTGATTACTATATACATGTTGATTATATTAACCAACAAAAAGGGTTAATTTAACCTTTTTTTTAATTTAATCAGTATGGTTTATTTTGCAGAAATTTTTCCAGATTTTCTTATAAAAACAGCTTTTACAAAATATAATTCGTACAGTGACGTTAGAGATGTACTTCAGCGAGAAATCCAAGAAATGAGAAAGAATGAGAAAATTTGTTATTTCTTTTGTTTTAAATCTCATCTCGTCTCGTCTCATTCAAACGAGATTCTCAAAATATCGATTTTTTTCAATCAACTGTCATCTATCGTAATAACACAAATTGATAATGAATAAAATAATATAAACAGTTTGTTATTTTTTTATAAAATTGAATTCCATTAATGTCATATTTATAATTGTGTTATAAATAAATTTTAAGGAAGAATATAATTAGTAAGTATAGATGTTTGTACTTATGACTTCCTATAAAAAATGCGAAATAATAAATTTTTTTTTTAATATAACCCTAAATTTTTTTTTCGCATATAACGCAGCTTTAAATGTTTTTTCAGAATAATTAAATGAACATTAAAGCAATTTGTGTAAACTTTAACAAAATTATTTTACTATTTATTGTATATAGTTAATTAAATTAAAAAATTATGTTTATAGGTTAAAATTGTAAAGAAATGTGAAATTTTTCCCTGCCAGCTTAAACGTGGACGGTTTCCAAATTATTTTCAAGCCTACAAGAAGATGGAACGATGTATTTTATAGATGGGAAAATAAAGAATATCTAATATATTAATAATCATTGACATCCAAGTAAGAAAATTGTGATCAATAGCAATAAAAATTATATTTGAAAAATTTCAATATTAACAAAATTAATTAAAACACTTTTTAAAAAATCTCTTTTGAATAATAAATAGAATTTTATTGTTTATAAAAACTGGATTTTTATTTCTTAATAAATTTTTTTATTAAAAATGTACAACACAAATTGTAAATGTTGTAAACGCTAAAAATGATAATTCTTATGTGTAGTTCTGTGGTTTTTTTATAAAAAAAATTTTCATTTTAATGTGTATGAGCAAATAGTAGACAATATATAATTTATTGAGAAGTCTATTAAGATGCAAAAATACATTTTATTTAAATATCAGTTATATTACACAATTAGCACTGAAAAAAATTTTAATTCAACAAATAATTCTAAATTTATCTTCTTCAGATACTTAATTCTCGAAAAAACTATTCTTGTTTGATTTGTCAGGATGTTGCCATAGAGGATCTGGTGTTGTTGGATGGTTTGAATTAAATGATGATGGTAGTCATTTTTGTTGTAATGCCGACGTTTCGATCTCTTGGACTAGAGATCATCATCGGGGCGTTTGTTTTATTAAATAAAATTCAGAAGAAAGTTCTTACACAATTTGCACAATGAATTTAATTCGTAAGAGTTTGATCGCTCTCCATAGTTTATAAAATTAGAAAAATTGTCGATCAATAGGAGCCAATATGTGTAGGTGTAAACACTCTTCCCTATTTTGCATAATTTTTAATGCAAAAAGGAAGGAACAAAAAACACAAGACACATTTTTAATGATGAGGTCAATGGAATATTGACGAAACGTCGCTTGACAAATAAAGACCGTGGTCTTTAAAAATGTGTCTTGTATTTTTTGTTCCTTCCTTTTTGCATTAAAAATTATGCAAAATAGGGAAGAGTGTTTACACCTACACTTATTGGCTCCTATTGATCGACAATTTTTCTAATTTTATGAATTTAATTCATTGATGCAAGTGTGCAAGTTCCTTTCCTCTACCTTGAGATAAAATATAATTAAATATAATATCATCTTTAAATTGGATTCTTAATTTCATCCAAAAAAATCCTTGAGATGGCAGCCAAAAATATTTTATCTCAAGGTAGAGGAAAGGAACTTGCACACTTGCATCAATGAATTAAATTCATTGTGCAAATTGTGTAAGAACTTTCCTCTGAATTTTATTTAATAAAACAAACGCCCTGATGATGATCTCTAGTCCAAGAGATCGAAACGTCGGCATTACAACAAAAATGACTACCATCATAATTTAATTCAAACCATCAAAACAACACCAGATCCTCTATGGCAACATCAGTTTAACATCATCAAATATTCCAAATATAAAAGGGTCAAAAACATTTGTATTCTTCATTATTAAATATTTATTAATATGTAAACTAACAAGTAATAATAGAGTCAAATTTTCTGAACTGGGCCACCTAAAAACGACTTTTCAAATTTGATTTACTTCTATACATAATTTATTACAGCCAGGTGGTACAAAAACATTCCTGGAAAGCTTTTTTAAAAATTTTAATTTTTTAATTAGTTATAAACAATTAAAGTTTAAAGCACCTTTTTACGAAATTGTCAATTGCTCAGCTGTTTTTTGATAAAATTGAATAATATTTGGTAGAGACATAAAAAAATAGTGCCTCTATTAATCACGATCAGAATTTTAAAAATTCGTAATTATTTATGCAAAATAAATTTTTAATTAATTAAACAATTGAAATTTTTTACAACTTCTGGGGCAGGTGTGAAAAAAATTCAAAAACAGCAGAAATCTGTGTTTCCTGCACTTTAATTTAAAAAAAAATAATGTAGTACCTTTGAAAATTGAGCAAATGGCGTAACTTTAAAGAGCGGCGTCCAAGCGTCCAAACTGCCGCGGCCGCTGAGCTGGCGCTGCCGCCACAGTGGGGCAAAAAAAGTGTCCGTGGAAAAATTAACATAGGGCCCAGAAATATTAACCGATTTAGATGTATTTTTTTTAAATTAAAGGTAACAAAATTCTGCATAACACCCCTTATTTTACTTTTAGAAGAATAGTTGTTTTCATTTATTTAATAAATGTTAAACATGAAAAAAAATGTTTTCTTATTAAAACCAGTTTAATTTTTTGTTAAACACATAATTTATATCAACAAGAACAACATTTTTTGAAGTAATTATTTTAGAACAACTTTTTATAATAAGCTAATTGTTTAAAAAATGTTTGTATAAGTTTTAAACTAGACAATCTTATGAAGAATGCATTTTCTTAATACCGTTATAAAGAAGTTAATAACATTATGTCTACATTTTTCTCGTGATTAACGGGATGACAAGTTATTTTTAATTTAATTAATTTTTAGGTTTATTATTGTTGAAACAAACATTAATTATTAACAAACTACTTTTACTTTTTTTTATTTAATTGACAAATTTCTTGTATACTTTTGAAGTCGTTTTAGTATTTATTTCTTTCGATACTAATTTAATTTCATAATTTTTTGTAAAATTTAAGAACTATACTTTATTTTTATTTTTATTATCAATTTTATAAAGAATTTTTATATTTTATTTATCTTTTTGTTTTATATGTTTTGAATAATTAATATACATTCTATCCAAATCTGAATTAGTTAAAAATAACTAATTTGAAAGAAAAAACTCAGTCAGTAATTCAAATAATTATATTTCTGCTAATCATTTAGTAAAGAATAACTAATTATTAGTCAAATTCATTTTTAGGTTATGTCAAAATAACTAATGTTTTAGTAAAATTTTGTTTACTAATTCAATTAGTCGTATTTTAACTATTTTTTAGTTAGGTTCTTACTAACAATTAGGCAGTTTTTTTACTAATAATTAGTTATTTTTAACTAATTGCTGAAATATAAACTTAGGCACGATTTTACTAATAATTAGTTATTTTTAACTAATTCAGATTTAGAGAGTGAAATGAAATTATACTTTTATTATATAAATTATAATAGCTTTTAATTTTGTTTTTATTTTACCCCTATTATTCGAATGTAATTGTTATTTAATTTAATCATAAAAGTCTAATTCCAAATGTTTAAACATATTTGATGATAGCTTTAAATCAAAAAAATCATTTTATTTTATAGCTCAAATGTCTACATTAATGTAAAACCGTCGTTTCCTCTTTTAAAAATTGTTTGTAATTTTGATAGGTAGATATCATATTAATCAATACAGGAAATTTGTTAATTAACGTTTGTTTAAACAATAAGAAACCTGAAATTATCTGCAGCAATAATATTGTACATTGTGCACAAAATTTCATTAATTTTGAAAATAGGAACCGGAAAAAAATTGTTTATAAAATTTGTTTATAAATTAACAAAATAATTAATTTATAATAGTTTTTCGTAAGTTTAACCACTAATTAGTTACAAACATTGAAGAACAAATGGATTTAATTTGCTAAATATTAAGAAAACCAACGAAGAAAACATATTTCGTCTACAGTCTAGTTTATAACATATACAAAATTTTTTTAAACAATTAGCTTATTATAAAAAGTTGTTCTAAAATAATTACTTCAAAAAATGTTGTTCTTGTTGATATAAATTATGCGTTTAACAAAAAATTAAACTGGTTTTAATAAGAAAACATTTTTTTTTTCATGTTTAACATTTATTAAATAAATGAAAACAACTATTCTTCAAAAAGTAAAATAAGGGGTGTTATGCAGAATTTTGTTACCTTTAATTAAAAAAAAATACATCTAAATCGGTTAATATTTCTGGGCCCTATGTTAATTTTTCCACGGACACTTTTTTTGCCCCACTGTGGCGGCAGCGCCAGCGCAGCGGCCGCGGCAGTTTGGACGCTTGGACGCCGCTCTTTAAAGTTACGCCATTTGCTCAATTTTCAAAGGAACTAAATTTTTTTTTTTTTTAATTAAAGTGCAGAAAACACAGATTTCTGATGTTTTTGAATTTTTTTCATACCTGCCCCAGAAGTTGTAAAAAATTTCAATTGTTTAATTAATTAACAATTTATTTTGCATAAATAATTACGAATTTTTAAAATTTTGATCGTGATTAATAGAGGCACTATTTTTTTATGTCTCTACCAAATATTATTCAATTTTATCAAAAAACAGTTGAGCAATTGACAATTTCGTAAAAAGGTGCTCTAAACTTTAATTGTTTATAACTAATTGAAAAATTAAAATTTTTAAAAAAGCTTTCCAGGAATGTTTTTGTACCACCTAGCTGTAATAAATTATGTATAGAAGTAAAGCAAATTTAAAAAGTCAGTTTTAGGTGTCCCAGTTCAGAAAATTTGACTCAATAATATTAAATGATATAATTTAAATTCAAATTTACACAATTAATTTGAACAATCTTTATTTAAAAGTTATAAAACATTTTCCTCTGCGTTATACAAAAAGTTGTAGGGTTAAGCTTCATATAAATTTAATATTTTCCAGTATTAATACATTATTTATAAAAAGATCATTTTACTTACATCTTTTCTTTCTCAAAACTTCTTAGCAACAAAATTTTGTATTAAATTAGTAGATTACATAAAAAATGATCCACTGTTTATTCTATTTACTCTGCGGTTAGGTTCTTTGTCATTATTTTGACAAGACATTGATTATTTTTATATTATTATTTGACTTGACAGATCAGACATGATAATTTCCACGAGACTGAGATGAGATGAGACGATCAAAACAAATGAAAAATTGAGATTCTCAGTTTCGATCACGGTTCTCAAACAACAAAAATGATCGAGATTATTGAGATTCTCGTATCGTTGTGCATCACTAATTACGTATATGATAAAATAAAGAATTCATCTATCTCACTTTAGGGGGTACTGAAACGTCATATGATGACTATTAATTCGTTAAATTTGAAAAAAATCAATTAGTTACAGTGTATCGTAAGTTTTAATTGTTTTAATTCACTAAATCAAAAGTTCATTAATTCATTAGCCAAGAATTAATTGAATTAGTCAAAATTGACTAATTTATATCTAGAGTGTCTACATAGATATTACAGAAGAAAAGAAAATATAGAAATAAAAAAAAATATTAAACTTTGGGTATTTATCATGTCCTTTGACAAAAGATTAGGACGATAATAAAATATCGTCTTAATCAAATTTTTTAGATCCCTGTAAAATGGTACTTGGTAAATGCAAATCCTGGTGAGAAATCTTATAAGTGACGGGTTACAGGCACGCGTGCAAAGTCTAGCTACTTTTTCGTCGATTTGAAATGGTATGTCACAATATTTACATATGCATATCGTTTATCGTATGACATAGAGGGAAGATTCTGTAGGCAACCACCAAAATCCCACAGGACCTTACGTATCCAAATCGTATTAATATAGAAATGCCCATTGAGCGTTGAACCGCACCATGCCCGATTTGATATGCGTGAGCAATGCTAACCAAGTTAACAATCCGACATGGCAGATGGTGGAGCGGAAGATCATTTAGCCATATCGTCAGGCATACTAAATACCAACATAACGAATCGATCTACGTGTGTATTAAAATGATATTTTAAATAGAGAATTTAATTTCTAAAATTTAAATTATTAATTAAAAAAAATTATAAAAACATCGAATGAAAAAAGGAACAAATTGTTACAAGAGCAGTTGGTAACTTGTTTTACATGGGTATACCTATAGTGAAATTGGAGTTTTTTAATCCGAACTATGTAATTACTGATAATTATTTTTTGTATTATTAGTAAAGTTGTTTTTTAAGTTTTAAAAAAACTTTTTCCTAAAATTCAATTTGAGTCGTAATTTTGAAAAATATACTTCACGGATACTGTTTAGAGAAATTGATGCCAGTACACCGGAAAAGGTTAATTGACAATAGAGGTAAAAGCTCAACAAAAAATGGGTAGCCTTATGAAGGAATATGTGGTATATGTGTATATGTAGAAGGTTGGAAAAAAATGTTCAGACACGAGAAGCGAAATCATTACGAAAAAGCCGGAACTGTGAGAGAAGATCGCGTGGGAGAGAGCGTGGAATACGAAAAAGTAAGCGAATACTTTTCAGAAATGCTTTCAATTCCTGATGATTCCACCCGCTCAACGGTCATCATTAACGCTTTTATAGCGGGAGGAACCAGCACTCACGTAACCATAATCGGCTTTAAAAAAATTGCCGAATATCTCGAACTTGGAGAGATCGATGGGAACCTGTAGTTGTGGGTGCGACGACCCGAAACGATACGCCACAATGAGTGCTGGCTGAGTGGGCGATGGTTACTTTTATGCCTCGTAATTATACATTCTTCTGCTTTTAACCTGCAACTTTTTAGGGTTGCAGTTAGACCAGGTCAAATATTTTCTTGTATTTTACACGTGGCTTCTCAAAAACTGGTGCATTTTCGATTTGGTGCTTGGAAAATGGCACCAATTCCAAATCACAGTATATGCGGTTCTCAAAGTTATGTTTTCATTTGAAAAATTGTGTAATTCGTATTCGTAAACAAAAATACAAATGCAGAAAGTATGGTTTATTTAAACAAGGACATAACACCGTTTTTTGATGATGTTGGGTAAAAATAACGACTACATCACTGCAAAAACAAATGCAAACAAATGTCTCAAATATGGGGACACAAGACACGTATTGTGTCTCACTCTGAGACATATGCGTCTCAAAGTGTCTCATTTTGAGACATATTGTCCCAGCAATTTTTACAGTGATGTTTCGGATGATTTGAAACCATCATGTTTGAATTTTTACCAATTATTGGCCAAACATGTATTTTTATTTTTGAATAAACTTTTACAGAGCTTTTATGGATAATACCTACAAGATAAAATGTTGACAGAATGTGCTGAAAATAAAACAAAAAATTGAAATTAGAAAAGTTAATTAACTTTTTATTAATTATTTTTACATTTAAGGATTCAATGCTTTGCAAGAAGTCACAACACATAGCCCACTCGGTTCGTATATCATACCAATTTTGGAATTAAAATAATGATGTACAGGTTTTGGCGTCCGAGATATATGAAATATAATAAAAGTCCATATAAGTATTCATGTGTATATTCTTCAGACTCAAGGTATGCAATTTTTTGAATTTACTCTTTTGCATTATCTCGTTGTCTTTTTGTAATAACTAATCTGTCTCAACATATATCGCGATTGGAAGTTTTAAGTATTCGAGATCGACCCGCGCGCCACGGCGCGCTTGTTATTTTTTTCTTAATGAATGTTTATAATGTGAACTGTTTAAGAAAATTCATAAAGTGTAATTATTTATATAAATTGTTTATAACAATTTTTAAGCGCAAAAACTTTTTTTTTAATTCATTAAATCAAATGCATACATTATTAAGTATGTAAAAAATTTTCTGTGCGAAAGAAATCAAAAATTGCAAAAAAATCATTTTTTTTATACTTTTTGCATTATCATTAAAAATTTACAAAACAATAATTTAAAAAATCGACTCTCTCAGATCTCTTTAGAAATTAGTTCTGCGTAAGAGGAAAGAAGAATTTTTAATTTGGTTGAAAATTGCGGTCTAAAAGTCAATTTGAACCAAATTTTGTAATTTTATCCTACTGTTCTACCTAACCGGAGAATAATAACAAAAAATATAATCTTAAACATGAATGTATAATATTTTTATTTTGCGCAAACTTAAAATGTTAATGAATTATAAACATACATTAAAACAAAATAAAGAACTAAACATTGTTATTACTGACCAGTTTCACCATTTCCACTTGGCCGAAAAGAAATCCGATGACAATCACCAGGTGCATTCCAATAAAAAGAAATATCAAAACCTTAAATGACATAAATAATTATGATACTTTTAGAAAAAAATTAATAACATTTAAATAATAGAACTAAAAAACAGATGAATAAGTTAGAAATAAAATAAAAATAAATAAAAGATTATTAATATTATTATCATTACTCACCTGTCAGAAACGAATGCCAATGTAAACGAAACATTATTTCACTTAAAACACTATAACCTTAACAACTTCACTAAAATCACTGTCACTTCTTAAACTATCACTCCTTAATTATTACAATTTAATTTATTTTCAATTCATTATTATTTCATAAAATGCAATTATTCAATAAACGAAGATTTTAAATAACTTGAAAAATAGTACAAATAAACGTCTAAACTGTGATGTTATTGTTGACAAAAAATATCGAAAATCTGCTAGCCAATCAGAATCCCGATAAAACGCGTTACACCTCTGAAGTTGGTTGAAAGGGTTCTCGTATACAGAAGTCAAGGTCAAAGCTAATTTCTATGTATTAATTATTTTAATAAAATTGTTTGTTATTTTAGGTTGCTAACATTATAATAAATTGTATAAAATAAACTTGAAGTTACAATATTTAATTAAAAGATTTTAATTCGTCTGCAAAACAAAAAATCGAAACTGAAAACTATCGATAGTGAGGTTTGATATCAACTGACCAATGGGAGACTCGGAAATGGAGTTACTGAAGTTAGCCACAACGTCCGTTCTTTTTAGAATAGGATGAAAAAGACAGAAATTTTTATTTTGGCATTTGGACAACTTTCTATCAATACGCCCCGTTTCGTCATATCTTTATCTGATATGACAGTTTTAATAGAGACCTAAGGTAAGGTTGTTTTTCTTTAAAGCAGTTCATTAAATATTTCACATTTTTTATTTTGTTTTTATGTCTAAGTATACAAGCAGCTACAAAATTGGTAAATTCTTCAACATCTTTATTTGCAATAAGATACTAAAACATCTTATACATCCAGTAATTTATAGGTAATATCAATACCAAAAATTCTGCATATTTAGACACTTTTTTCCAGGCTCAGTGTCACATAAAAACCCCTTCAAAAATACAATTGTTTCTAAATTTTTTATCAATTTATCTTGCTAAATTGAATAAGTCATAAATAACTGTCTTTAATTGAAAACATTTTGTGTACAAGATTCTAAAATATTTCACATCCGCTTCTAACTTATACAGACATTTTTGTCTGGCTAGGATGAAAATTACTTTCATTCTCGTCAGTCCAAAATCTCTATAAATTAGGAGAAGATATTTAATTCTTAGAATTTACAATGTTAATGATCATTGTTAGATTTACAATAAATCGTAATTTTTGATTAATTACATATATGTAGTGCGAAACGTCGACAGTTTTTATTTATTTTTTATGTGACTTTATGTTTCAAAATAAATTCACTGGTTTTTTTCAAGATTACGCGTTACTTCTTACTTGGATTATAATTTCCTGGTTGCTAAACTAACTACTGTTAAAAATTTTTCTGTATTGTGCTTCACATACATGTATATAAAATTCAATTTAACATACAATTATATTAAATTTAATATAAATTATCCTAAATTTAATTATATTCAATTTGCTATACATGTATCTGAGAATTCATAACGTTGAATGAATTCTAATATACATGTATATTATATTTAATATAATTGAATGTTAAATTAAACTTCATATACATGTATGTGAAGCACAATGCAGAAATTTTTAACAGTGTGTTTTGATTTTTTGCCATTTTTACGCCCTCTTTTATTGATTTACAATTCTTTTAGTTCTCGTTAAAGTGTTATTTGTTTTTTGTGTCATTCTTCTTGTGTGGTCGCGAAAAAATGACATGAAAGTAGTGACATACACCTTGTCATTATTTTCTTGTCACACATTTACATAAAGACAGGACTGTTAATCAATTCAAGACTAGAAGTTTCATTTTTGATGCATTCTCAGGTTTTTTCTGTGTGTGGGAAAAAAGATAAACTCCCAAACCTTCTTGGCAGATAAAATAAGAACTAGAATTTTGGTTTTGAAGGGAGCTCAGTTTTTAAGTGCATGTAATGGACAATTTTTCGTGATCGACGTGTCTGGTCTAGCCAGTTCGTATATTCCTATGGGAATCGATCGTGATCTATGATCGCCGGAATTCCGGCCAGGGCCTCGAAGATCGCTTAGCGTGAAATTTTGCTGCGGCATTGTTCTCACAATTATCGTGATCTACGGTTTTAGGATCCGAGAAACACGAAAGTCTCGTCTGAACTGCTAATCTCTGTGTTCGGCGAACCCTTCACTTTAGACCCCGCGCCTTTTGCCCCACACGCGTAACATTTATCCTGTATGGATATATACGAAACGTCAGGATCAGATTCCCCAAAACATTCAACTCCTAGTTTTATAACTGGACTTTCATAAAAGATGATACCTATCAATTTAATTTCACGAAGACATAACAATGAATTAAAAACATTTCAACTCAGGCTTCCGAGCTTATTTTCATCGTTAAACATGAAAACACGTGTTTTTCCTTTGATTTATACCTTGATAACTTTATAAACAAATTTTAATGATGCTCCAAAAGAAACAGTAAGTTTTTGTAATTAATCAAGGAAAATTCTGAATTTTTTTCAAAAAGAATTTCAGTAAAATCTTTAACGGGCCCGTTTTTTCCTATTTCTCTCAGTTTGAGTAAATTCAAAATTTTCTATTCGAAGAACATATTTACTAATTTTTTAAAAGGAATTATGAATTATAAACTGGAGAAATTAAGTATTTTTGTGCGTTTTACTTTGCTTTTTGTGTTACTATTTTTCTTCCTTTGAAGAATTGCTCAAGGGTATATTTAAGTTCGAGCCTGTGTCCCCCTAAAACCGGCGAAAACAGTTGAAAGCGGAATGATTGGGAATCTCGGAATCTTTCAGTGAATCGAGCAACTATAATTATAGCAGAACAGATATGAGAAATAGTGCGAGCAACTACTAATAGTATTAGTATTAGTAACTGTAGGTGGGTTAAGTATACCGATCTACTCATTCTATGAGAATTTTTTCCAAAACATAGAAGCCGCGCTCGCGTGGCTAAAGGATGGTTTAGAGGCACCAAAACCCTGCCAAGAAAATAATTTAAAAACTTTAATTATTTTCTTCACAGATTGGAAAATGTATGATTCTCAATTCCCATCCTTAACTATTAAATTAGTTTTAAAATTCGACTTTCATTGTTAAACAGTTTAAACGAATTTTTAATATTTTATGTGTTAAATTGTCTACTTATCAAAGAAGTCTCTTTAAATGTATATCAGAAAATGTAAATGGGTCATAGTCTGCAGTCTACTTTAATATTCAAGTCTATTCGCGGGCTAACACGCTCCTATGAGAAGTGAGGTGGCACCCGGTTCAAATTAGGGTTATAATCCTGAGGCTATCTGATAGACATCTCCCTTCATTCTACTTACTATTTACCGATAGTATTTTAACCCTCAATTTGTCGTCAACAGCTTCCAAGCCCATTGGGAATCGCGCGCATGGGTTCGTTGGCTGGTTTGTCACGGGGGTGACATATACCGATAAACTCTCATCATTTATACGTACAGCTTAAGAAATCTTCTCTTTACTCGCTTCATTAAGTAATTTATCAATTAACATCAAAAGCACTCTAAACTTTTTAAAACTGCATTAAACTATTACAGGATGCCTACAACTTACCTAATATTTAGCTGATTCCAGAAAAAAGTCAAAAATGGCTTTACCGAGTTAATCAATTTTTTTTAACTCATTGAATTTCTTTTTCTCAAGCCGTAGTTTATGTCTTATTAAATTAAAGTATTATAATGGTCCCCAACTTTTTTGAGTTTGCATTTTTCAATGGAATATAAAGGTAAAATTTAGTGAGGGAATGACGAATCGAAACAAAATGATCATAACCTCAGAAACATAACCTTACTTCCTTATGCATTGTGAACAATGCGATATAAATAACAATGTTGCCAACTTTCAAAAAAATAAGGGCGGAACTTGGTAGCCATTCAAATTTTGCACCAATCACACTGTTTCAAAGAGGTGAGAGAATAATAAGTTTTTCAAAGTTAAATTTTGAAATATATATAAAAATATTTCCATTCGCTGTTTTTAAATTATAAACTCGTGTAGTTACAGTCAATACTATCTTATATAAATAGAAAATAAAATAACAAACAATTAATAAGAAATTTTATGTTTTGAGTCAATGATTCTCTTCGAATTCAGACAGCAGTTGGGACATAATAGTGAGGGAATGCTTTTCGTTTTCAGGGTACTCTCTTGGACATATCTTGTTTGTTTATGATATAAGAAACAAATTTGTTTCATAAATTTGTACATATCTAGTATAGTAGTATTATTAAAAAAAAAAAACTTTTTATAATCGACAATCCTGATTTACAGAAATCATTAAGAACATCAATTTCGATTTTTTTCTGGAATCAGACATTTATAGGTTTATCAGAACTTTGAAAACTTTTTCCAGAATTTATTTTTGATTGAGCCTGTTAAAAAATGCTCTCACCTACTGAAAAAAATTAAATCCGAGGCACTGTCATAATTATGGGTAGATCGACCATATTTTATTGTTATGATCTGAATATACAGTTATGTACACGGGGAAAACGTTTGAGGTAATCTTTCCCATATTATATGCAGGACCTCGGATCAAAGTTACAATTGAGATATTGTGTTCAAAATTCTGATAGTTATTTTCAAAAAATAAGAAAAATTTTCCCATATACGTGGTACTTGAGAGTCAAAAGTAGACTGAAAAAGACTACTCGCTTAAAGCTGTAAAATGTGCATTAAAGTTGAAAAGAGTTTGCCGAGAAATGTGCAGAAGTTTACCATGCTACGGGTAATCGGAGTTCGGGCTCAGCGTCAAGTCCAATGACTCTCCAGCATGGTAAACTCTCCTCAAAACTCGGAATTTATTCCTATCGCATGATAAATCAAACTTTCTCCCTCTTTTTCCATTTTTAATTTGCAGATGCGATCACATATTATTTGTCTGTTAATTCCACAAGAACACTTTCTATTAAAAGGAAAAAGAATGATCTTTAAATTATTTATTTTAATACTTATATTAGAGGCTAGCCTAGCTTACGTTGAATTATATAACATGCAACTATGACAAACAAATTTTAAACGAAAACTTGTTAGATATTTCATATTTTACTGACTACTCTTTCAATTAGTTTATTTTTTAAATTCTTATAATATTTTGAGTCTTTAATTGTGTATTTCTGTAAATAGTTTAATTCTTAATATTTATTTACATTTAATACTAAAATAATAAATTTTATAATAAATTAAACAATATTTGTATTTTACATTAATTAAAAAGAAAATTACCTAAAAGATTTCAGATATGATGCTTTTCTTGGTTTTTTTATCATTGTAAAATTAAACTATCAAACATATATTTTACAACTTCTAAACTTCTATGTTTGTAAATTTTTTTAAATAAAAATTTCTTGTAATTTAAAGGCAGATTTTTTATATTTTAAAGTTTCTTTCTTGCTTTGAAAATTTTCAATTATGGTAATTTTTACTCTTTACTATTTTTAAATAGCTAAATGTCATTTTTTAAAATTATTATTTTTCTTACTTTTCATTTATTATACCTTTATAAGATCTACTTAATTCATTACTTTCAATTTTTAGTTGTAATAGCTTTTATTTATTCAAATTCTTATTCAAAATAATATTTATTTTCGTAAATAACGTTTAACAAATTCTCTAAATCTGAGTTAGTTAAAAATAACTAGCTTGAAATCAAAAAGTTAGCTATTAATTCAAATAGCTATATTTCTACTAATCATTTAGTAAAAAATAAATAATTATTAGTTTAGTTTATGTTTAAGTTATATCAAAATAGATAATATTTTAGTAAAATTCTGATTATTATTAATAATTAATTATTTTTAACTAATTCAGATTAAAAGAACAGATAGGATTTTCTAGGTTATTAAACTTTTAATGCAGAAAATACAAATTTGTTTCTATAAAAATTATTATATTAAATAACATTTATATTAATATTTTTATATATAATACATATAATATATTTTTAATAAATGAATATTTGGTTTTTTAAACATTGTAAGAATAAAAATTTTAATAAATAAGAATTTTCTGTCTAATTATTAAATTACTTTATTTAAAAATGATATAATACAGGAGTCTCGGAAATCGAAATTAACACAAGTGAAATTGATCTAAAGTGAATAAAAGATAAAGTCAAAGATTTTGTTAATTACACCTATTTTTAATATTTAGATAATTGTTAAATTTGTACACATTATAAAAAATATTTTTTAAAATATCTACAAGTTATTTTTATAACAAGACCTTTAAGTTTTATTTAATTAATGAACTGCATAATTATAACTTTATACATTAAATAAAACTTTTTTTTAAATTAAAAAACTATTTGACATTTATATAATATTTTGGTCGTACTTTTTAGAATTTAAAATACAAAATAAGTTCTAAATTAACATTTTGAATTTGATTCACAGATTATTGCAAGACAAAAAAGAAAGATTTAATAGAAATTACCAAAATTTTGAAACTTGATTTATATAAAAAATTGATCAAGGAAGAAAGCAATAATTAACACATAATTGTTTTAAATTAAAATTATTCAGTCTAAAGATATAAGAATTAAAACCGTTTCTCATAAAGGGATACAATTCTACTCAGTTAGTATATAAGGAAAGTTTGAATCTCTAATTCCAAATGTATTCGAGCGTGTTCGGTGTGCGTGAATGTGTATTTAGATATTTGTATATTGCGGCGTAAGTTTAGTTTAGGTAAATCGCGTCTTGTATATAGTTCAAAAGAATATTAAATTAATCTTAAGGTTAAAACTATGATCGTGATTGTATCGTTAAATGTAATTATAATTAGCGAAATAAGTAATCTCTATAGAAAATAAATCTGTAATTAATATGAAGGAAATCTTTTTATTTTTTGGTTGAATAGAAAAGATCATCTAGTTGGCAAAACTTTACCATGCTGGTGAGCAGGAGCCTTGACAAGAACATTGTCGAGGCGCGCTGAGCTCAAGAATTCGAGCTCAGCGCCTTGTCATCCAGCATGGTAAAGTTTTCCCACGTGCTGTGTATAATACTACTAAACTTTCTGGCAATCGAGGAATCGCCCTCCGACCATCAAATTACCATGCTGGAGAGTGATGTGTATCCATATTTTTGTATAAAACATTTCTAATTCTTGAATAATTTCTATTATAAATTGAATGGTAAAGTTTTCTAAAAATCACTTTGATCCGAGGTGTATCATGCTAACATGGTAAACTTTATCTGAAACATTTTCTCCGTGTAGTATTTGTGTTTTAGCCATATGACAGTTTGATGAACACTTGATTTTCGTGAAATTACGAGTGACATAGTAAGGTTTAGGTTAAACCGACAGTGGTGCACCGATGCATTATGGGAAATTCATCCGTATAGCATTCACATTTTTAGAAATAACCTGTTAACCATAGTCAAATGTCTAACACCAACACAGTATTTTTTTTAGTGTTGGAAATACTAAATGTGCATTCATGATGGTCATATTCAATTATTAGCATTGATTTATTCTGAGTAATAAATTTAAATATGACCAACTTTTACTAAAAGTTTGAATTTTTCGTTAAGAAAATTATTCAAGATAAAAATCCTTGTAAAAAATTCCGAAAACATGATCTAAAAAAGTACTAAACTAAAAACTACTATCTAAAAAAGTAATTCAAAATATTATTCTCATGACAAAATAATACTTAACTTTGATACAAAAAAATGATAATGAATAAAAGAGAATAAAAATGGTAAAAAATGCAATTTTTCCAATTTTTATTTTTTAGTTATGTACTTAATAATAATTTTTTAAAGTATTTCAATTAAATATAAACTTTTGCAGCCTTTTTATGCATAAACTAAAACAAAATACTGACAAAATATTCTAAAAACAGTAAAATAAAAAATAACAATGTTTATTAACAAATACAATCAACTAAAGTTCTGAAATATTTTATCCACTCCTAAATTATATAGACATTTTGGACTGAGGAGGTAGTAAAATATTGAATTTGGGATTGATATATTTTTCTATTCAAGGTGTCCACCAAATAATAAATTTAATGGGTGTACTTCCGAAAGCCCTATACCTCTAATCTTTCTGAAACTGCGTACCTATACTGACGTATTTTGTGTAAACAAAAATAAAAATTTTAGATTTTTGCATTTATCTCTTTAAATATTACAAATATCAACAATTTCATTATACAAAACTTGTAGTTCTCACAAAAATACATATTTTAGGTTTGATGCAGTTTTTACTAAAACCGATTAGATTACGAGAAAATTTAAAAAAAAGAATAATTTTGGTTTTTTTCATTTATTTCTTGAAATATTACAAATATTAAAAATGTCTTAATACTCAAGTTGTAAGTCTTATAAAAATACTTATTTTATGTCTGATGCATTTTTTAGTAACACCGATTAGTTTACGAGAAAATAGCACAAAATAAAAATCACTATGAATGCAACCAAATATGTACCCATATATTATATCAACAATATGGCTACTTAACTTATTACACACAGTCGTAATTACGTACAAAAAAGGTAATTTAATGCACTAATTACGAAATCAGTATTTGGGTGTAGTTCTGATTTGATAAAGAAAAATAATTAAGAAAATTGGCAACTTTTAATATTTACTTAATAATTACATATTAGGTTTTTTGGCATACTTACCTCATTGATGTTTAGTGCAATGTGCCGATCCGAAAAAAAATTTATATTTTTGTTGACATATTCTGTTTCCTACCATACTCACCTCATTACTGTTTGGTACAGCGTCGTCGACCTAAAAAAGAAAATTTTAATTTTGTTAACATATTGTTTCCTGTCTTAGTTACTTGACTGCTGTTTAATACAACGTCTTCGACCTGAAAAATTTTCTTTTTGTTGCCATATTCGGTTTTTTGTCATATTTACCTCACTGCTATTTGGTACAACGTTGTCGACCTGAAAACGAAAAATTTATTTTCATTGACATATTCGGTTTTATGTCATACTTACCTCACTGATGTTTGGTGTGACGTCGTCAATCCGAAAAAAAAAATTAATTTTTGTTGACATATTCGGTTTTTTGTCATACTTACCTCACTAATGTTTAGTGCATCGTCGTCGATCCGAAAAAGAACGATTTATTTTTGCTGACATATTCTGTCTTCTGACATACTTACCTTACTGCTGATTGGTACGACGTCTTGGACCTGAAAAGGAAAAATTTATTTTTGTTGCCATATTCGGTTTACTGTCTTACTTATTTAACTGCACTTTGATACAACGTCTTCCACCTAAAAATTAAAAATTTATTTTTGTTGACACATTCGGATTTTTTGTCATACTTACCTCACTGATGTTTGGTGCAACGTCGTCGATTCAAAAAAGAACGATTTATTTTTGCTGACATATTCTGTCTTCTGACATACTTACCTTACTGCTGTTTGGTACGACGTCTTGGACCTGAAAAGGAAAATTTTATTTTTGTTGCCATATTCGGTTTACTGTCTTACTTATTTAACTGCACTTTGATACAACGTCTTCCACCTAAAAATTAAAAATTTATTTTTGTTGACACATTCGGATTTTTTGTCATACTTACCTCACTAATGTTTGGTGCAACGTCGTCGATCCGAAAAAGAACGATTTATTTTTGCTGACATATTCTGTCTTCTGTCATACTTAGTTCACTGCTGTTAGACAGGACGTCTTGGACCTGAAAAGGAAAAATTTATTTTTGTTGCCATATTCGGTTTACTGTCTTACTTATTTAACTGCACTTTGATACAACGTCTTCCACCTAAAAATTAAAAATTTATTTTTGTTGACACATTCGGATTTTTTGTCATACTTACCTCACTGATGTTTGGTGCAACGTCGTCGATTCGAAAAAGAACGATTTATTTTTGCTGACATATTCTGTCTTCTGACATACTTACCTTACTGCTGTTTGGTACGACGTCTTGGACCTGAAAAGGAAAATTTTATTTTTGTTGCCATATTCGGTTTACTGTCTTACTTATTTAACTGCACTTTGATACAACGTCTTCCACCTAAAAATTAAAAATTTATTTTTGTTGACACATTCGGATTTTTTGTCATACTTACCTCACTGCTGTTTGTTACGACGTCTTCGACCTGAAAAAGAAAATTTTATTTTTGTTGACATATTCGGCTTTTTGGCATACTTACCTCACTGATGTTTGGTGCAACGCCATCGCTCCCAAAAAGAACGATTTATTTTTGTTGAAATACTCTGTCTTCTGTCATAATTACCTCACTGCTGTTTGGTGCAACGTCGCGACTTGAAAACGAAAAAATTTTTGTTGTTGACATATTAGGTTTCTTTTTACACTTATTTCACAGTTATTTGATTTATCTCCGTTTTCCTAAACAGAAAAAGCATCAGGTATAAGATCCACATATACGATTTCATTTCTTACTTATCTTAATAAGTGTGAGAGCGTTTTATTGAACAATGGATATAAAATATAATTTGGTTTCATTATGTGGTATTTTGTCAAATCGAGGTTCAACTTTAGAATGGTTGAGAAATATTGGGTTAATACCTAGAGAAAGGATCTGCCCTACACATAAGAAGAAAATGACATTGTATGAAAATAGATTAGTCTGTGGAGAATTTGTATGTCAAAAAATGGGTAAATATAACCATTCTAAGCCAGTAGTGGAAAATACTTGGTTTGAGAGTTGTCATACCTCTGCAGCCTCTTGTGTACTGATAACATACTGCTTTTCTATAAGTCTAAATTTTGAGCAAACTATCCGGGAAAGCAGTATTGTTGAAGGAGAAACTGTTTCTACTGAAACAATCGCCGAACGATTTTCACTTTTACGTGAGGTGTGTATGATTTCCCTTGATAATGAAATTGAAGATCAAGGCCCAATTGGTGGCGTAGGGAAGGTTGTTGAAATCAATGAGTGTAAAATCGGGAGCGGAAAATTTCAACGTGGCAGAGTTGTTGAAGGATCATGGATCTTAGGATTCATAGAGCGAGGTAGTCCTGAAAATTATCGGTTGGAAATCTATCCTGAAAACAAAAAAGATAAAGATACCTTGTTACAATTAATCAAAAAACATGTGCTAGTAGGGACAGAGATCCACACCGACTTTTGCAAGGACTACATTGATCTTGAAAACCATGGGTATGTGCACTTAACAATGAATCATTCCACAGACTTCGTCAATATCGAAACTGGTGCACATACCCAAAACATAAAATCATCTTGGCGTGCTATGCACCGTTTTTTATCTCGCGGTGAAATTCACAAGGACAATCTCGCTGAGCATTTGGGTGAATTTTTGTGGCGGCGCCGAGTAAAAAAATTGAAAAAAGAACCGTTTACACAATTGCTCAAAGATTTACGAAGAATCTATCCAGGATACGAAAATTAAAAACGATCTCAAAAATTGAAATCAAAATGTTTGAAAAGATTAGAAAATTAAAAAAATTAAAAAAAAATCTAAAATTAAAAAAGAAAAAAAGTGATAAAAAATGAAAAAAAAAAATGATAAAAAATGAAAAAAAAAGAAAAAAAAGAGCACTTCAAAGACCTTCTTTCGACCTTCTCGTGGTGAAGTGTGTGAGTAGGTATGTATTTTCAAACATACCGAAACTAACGGAAGAAGGCAGTTTAAAACGCCAATGTACAAGTCGCTTTTACGTCGATTTCCAGTTTTTTCCATTCTTCTCGTAAACTAATAGGTTTTAGTAAAAAATGCTTTAGAAATTAAATATGTATCCTAAAGAGACCCACAACTTTTATATAAAGCAATTTCTAAAAACCGTAGATATGGCTCTGGTGGCGAAACGCCTGGTTTTGCGGTCATGGAAGTTAAGCAACCTCGGGTACGGTTAGTACTTAGATGGGAAACCGCTTCTGTGATCCGCTAGCCTAGTGTATTTCTCTGCGGTTGGAACATATCAAGCGGGAGAAATTTTTAATATTTCAAGAGATAAATGCAAGAAACTTAATTATATATGGTTTTTACCATGAAAATGAAATTCTTGAAATTTTACTGATATTGTGGCCATGTTAACTGTCTAATTTTAAACATTTATTTTTTCTGTATTAAAAAACTTTAATGGTTAATTACCGTCAGTTAAAAAATTTTGCAGAAATATTCTAATGTAGTTATGAAAATCAGCATTTCAGTGAACAGAAGTTTTTCAGCAACCCTTCAACTGTTTTAAAATATAAAATAATATAAAAAGAACATTAATGAGTTTTCTGTTTCTCCTGTGAGAAAAGATAATATTTGTTTAGCGAGACGACTCGCCGAATAGAGTACTGAATATTTCGATAATTCCCTTTTTCGTCGACGATTCTCTGCAGCATGTAACGTGGAAGAGATCAAAGGCGTCAGTAGCACCTGTCCTCTAAAACCCTGCCTTGTCATCCGACTGAATTGTACCACAAAGCCGGGGGGCTGACTCTCTACTCGGTACTCGGTGTAAGGCAATGGCAATGGCAATGTTTTACGTACTATTGCGCAGCTTGATCAGTCTCTTCCTGACGACCTACACGGGGTGATTTGCAATTTGTACATACTGCGAATCAAAAAGAAAATATTTCCTGTCCCAAAAACAAAAAACGAATCAAAACTATCGATTCGAGTTTCTTTTCAACCTTAATCATCAAAATTTTTATAATTCTGTATCCATCTATAAACTACCTTCATCAACAAGTAAACAAACACTGAGTAAAAAAATGTGTCCTTTCACTGCAAAAACAGGTGTCTTAAATTAAGATACTTTTGGTGTCTAATTTAAGACACCATGTTTTTGCAGTGTTATCACAATAAATCATGTCCAGAAATTTTTCCTGTTTTGTCTTTTCTTTGACAATTTTTTTAATTATTAAAAATAAAAGTTGTTCGAAAACCGAGAATAATCGAAAGAAGCCCGATCAATAAAAATCCAGTAATATATAATATATACATTATATTATAATATAATATAATGTAGGAAAAATTGTCTCATTCCCATAATTTCGTTAAAATGAAACAGATTATGTAAAAGTCTAAAAAACGTTTTTCTTTAGTGCATTACAAAGTAATTGTATAATCTTCCTACAGTTTGAAAATTTATTACAACACGAAAACTTTGTATAATGAGACAATTTCTCTTCTTTGAAATCATAGTATATTAAAATTTTTTAAACTTGTCTCGCAATGTAGAATAACATAAGGTGAAATACACAGTCCTTTGATTGAATGAGAGTTTTTTCAATAAACTAAAGCCGTTTATGCTCTTAGGGGAAAAACTTCAATGAATAGAACATCTAGTACATTGACTAAGGACAGAGAATGATCCATTTCTCTCCGTACTCTCAAAATAGTAATTATCTTTATTGCCAGCTCAGGTTGAATTAACTCTGACGACCTGATACCTGGAGTTTCAGGGAAGTAAAAGTACATGTGTATAACGCGAGATTATGCGTCAGAAGCATTATACAAAATTAGACAAGTACAGCACGGAATATTGGATAAGTAAGATGGAAATTAATAAACTTCTACTTTCCACTGCTACCAAATTTCTGTGAGAATCATATTAAAATTTAGAATAACAATTTACTTTGAACTTTCATTCTTCTTTCTTTCAAATACAATTCTTTTAAGTTCCTTTTTATGTTTCCTTTTATTACCTTTCGATAATCTAAAACAGAACTTCACTAATTTAAAAGGAAAGAAATTGATTATAATTTAAATTGGTAGAAAATTACTAATTACATCAGAAGTGGTAAAAATTTCTGACAAAAAGCTAAAGCATTGATCTCAACCATCTTATCAATTAACAAAAAACTCAAAAATCAATCAAAAGTTCTAATTTGTTTTTAATCTTGATCAATTATACCAAGGCAATAACACTATTGACTCAAAGTGCTTGATCAATTCTTTCCTTACACACCGGGATCTTGATTTATGCGATTTAGATTTATGAGATTCTGGGAATTTAAAACCGCGGAACTGAGGGTAAACCTGAAGGTATATAACCCAGACAGTAAAACTGGAGAGAAGGAGAGACCCTCGGACTCGATCTTTTCAACTAGAACATGTCACAGATTTTCACGGTATTTACATTCTCGTTATAAAAAAACTTCTACCCTTAAACTTGAAGTTTGTTAACTTCATTCCTTAATCAAATTTAATCTTAAAACAAGTTTCGCAGAGTGTTTTCTCAAGGAGAAGTGTACACTTAGGTTGTCATCTATTATACCCGCCCATCTGTTCATTTGAACAAATTTAAACCCTCTTTCTAGAGTCTTGTTATTTTTCATAAATCCAGAATTTTTTTTAGGAATAAGTTTGCAATATGCTGGGGATTTGTAAAACTAACTAACTGGAATTTCTCGCTTGCTAGCTTCAGCAAAAGCAAGCAAGAGCTGATCAATTATATGGATTGATATATGGTTGAAATATGTGGGTTGATGATTTTTCATCAGCCTCACATTTCCTATATCTTTTAGTGATGTTACTCTACAAATTTTGATTGGTGGTAATTTAGCAAACAGAGTCCATCAAGCTGTTAAACCACAGTTTTTATCTTAAATCTATTGAAACCAAGAAGTTATTGCAAAACTTTTTTGTTGTGCTCTAAACCCAAGAAGTGTAAAGTTTTCCACTTCTAATAGTTATCTTACATCTCTGTCAAATCCCTAGAAGTTGTATTAATTCCATTTCTACTATACATCCTCGTTAAAGAGTCCTGGAAGTGCGATACGGCGGAACACTCAAGTCTTATTTTCTAGAACAGCCTCTGCTTTTCTGGTGATAGACTTTTCAACCCCCTTCGAGACACCTGACTTCAAAAAAAAACC
The DNA here is from genome assembly GCA_037103525.1 of Ganaspis brasiliensis. Lineage (NCBI taxonomy): Eukaryota > Metazoa > Arthropoda > Insecta > Hymenoptera > Figitidae > Ganaspis > Ganaspis brasiliensis. The sequence continues at coordinate 938,923 of JAZKLR010000303.1, forward strand.
CTTTGCACAATTAAGCCTTTAAGCTCTCCCAACAACGACAAGGTCTTGAGGTTCCTAAAAGAAGGACCCTATTCGTAACAGTTGCATAAATCTATATCCCAGAGTATATTCAATAATAACGAATGATAAACTCTAAGTTTATGAATAATTAAACTGCTAAGCTGATAGTTGCGCAAACAAGAACAGTTGCTTAAAACTCCTAAAGGCAAACTTGGTTGACATATTGAAATCCAAAATCTCGCCAAAATGATCCGCTTGCGATAGTAGTCTTGATTTGTTTTCTCTTTCTTTAACCTTTTGACTGACAGAAAACCTAAATATAGGCTCTATACGTGTGACTGGAACTTCGTACAGAACAGATTTAAGATACAGATATATTATTTTGGAATTTTCTAAGGGAATGAAAATTCATCAACCCTGTCGATCTAGAAGTTAATCAAAAGTTGAAGAAAAATAATAATAAAAGATGACTACCACTAAATGGCGTATCGTAGCTTTGTGGCTCCCAATTTTGGCAATTATATGAACCTATTCAAGCCCAGGAAGCTGGTCATGTAGACGCTACTGACAATATTTATTATAATGGTCCAATTTCTTTCTGAACATGATCAATAATTACTCATCTCTTTCGCAAGTGAGTTGAGCTACTAAAGCGTTTGCTACTGCTCAGTTAAAGCATGTGATGCATATTTTCGGAAATTTAACACCTCCCTACCCCTCGTGATGCTTTTCCCATGCATTAAATTTTTTTTAACATGTAGCGTGATACTTTGCTGACACCCCCCCTCCCCTAAAGTATCACATGCTTTGTGGATGAACCCTAAATCTTAAATCTAAGAATCCTTTACTGGGGATTACTGCTCCCAAACAATTTTCTCCAATGGCCGTCTTTAAAAAGTAAAAATGATTAGGGTAATGTCGCTTTGAGTGGACCGCCTGAAAGTTTTTAGTGATATGACAGTGAAAACGTGGAATAAATAGTTGAAACAGCTGCGCCGCAATCGGAAACCAAAAGAAATTATGTCATGCGATGAACAAATACGTTACTGTTTGACAAAACGAATTTTTTAAAAAACAAACTGTTAAAAAAGTCGCTGTTACAATTAATGAAGTGATTCTGAAGTGTAAAAATAGTGTTGAACTGGAGTTCTAAAGTCTAATTTATTTTTTTGCTGTTAGTTTGGACATTGAAATTGATTATCTAAGTTTAATTAAGTGATAATTTTGCCTCGAAAGAAAAATGTTTGTAGCTCCCTTGAAAAGTCACATGTCACCTTGAGTGGACCATTGCTTATAATCTTGAGTAAACCGTCTAATTTTTTTCATTTTTAATTTCAATTTACCATTTTTGTGGGATATAAATTGAAAATAAACTTGTTTTTAATTATATTTTATGTTATTTATTAATATTTTTTGTGATTTTGAAAAAGGTATTGTCGAAAACAGTATAGAATAACAGGGAGTCAAAACTAGATAATTTACTGAAAGAAATTAAAAATCTTAAATAACTTTTGCAATTTCTTGCGTTTTTATTGATTTTCTGACCTTTTCTTGCAATTTTTCAAGAGTGGTCCACTCAAGGTTGCATTTTTTTCATTCCTCAAAAAAAACGCATATTTTTTTACGCCAATTATATTTTTTCTAAATAACAAAATCAAAGCTCTCATGACATAAACTCTTATCTAGGGATCTAAACAAAAGCTTGGAATAGAGAAGTACAACTAATTTACTTTCATAAAGAATTTATTCGAAAAAAAGCTTAAGCGGTCCACTCATGCTGACATTACCCTATATATTTAAAATATGCAAAATTATCTGAAGTTTACAAAACATAATGTGAGGTTTCAGGGTTACCCATAATTAGCAAAATATTCGTTTAATAGTCAGTTCTTTGGCTCCCAATATTGCTTCAATAGCTCATCAGTTGTAAATTTTCCATTGGGTATAATAAAACTAATATAACTGATATACATATTATAGGGGAGAGTGGTCATCAATGTACTAGGTTTTTTTCAAAGTCATAGAATTTATTCAATTTATCAATTTCAAGCTTTTTCTTGCATTAAGGAACACATTTTATACACGATTTATTTTAATTAAATAACAACATTTAAGACTTCTCTAACCTAACACGCTATTTTCATTTTCAACACCCAGGATACACAATGAACCACCTCTATTAAAACACTAAAAATGTTCATCAATAATAATATTTTTATTTTCACTTTGTAAAAAAACTTTTTTTCTATCAAATACTATACCAAAAATGATTACGTAGCACTTATTATTTGACAATGTTTAACATGAATATAGTTCAAAATCAAGTTCAGTAGCGAAAATTACATTTTAGTTTTATCATCTTGGAAAGCGTACGCCTAGAGCAGACTAGTTTTATAATCAGGCATATCACTCTCAAAATTGAAAATACACTGGAATTCGAGGTGGTACATTGTTCCCTGGTACAATAAATCCACATGATATTAGCAACAAAAAATTTTTATTATAACATAATCCGATATTTTAAAATCTTTATTACATCAGAATAATCTGGTTATGTCCCGAAGCAAAATAAATAGTGAGTTCAATAATATTTGAATTGACTTATGTCAACAAAAAAACGTTTTTGTTATTTTTGTTTAGTGCGTCAAAAACAGTTTTTTTTTTCAGTTTTGTCTGTAAAGAATAAATCTACATGTCTCAAATTTATGGACGTAGTGTATTCACGCAAACTTCAATTATATTTAGAGTTAGGAGAATTTTCATTCATTCACTTATGAGAAAATTGAAATGATTCATTGAAAAAACTGGTACATTGATGGCTACTCTCCCCTACATTAATATTCAAAATCATTCCTAACTTGTACTAATTGTTAGATTATATACTGAGTTAACGACAACTTGTAACAAAAGGTACTTTTGCCTTTAAAGCTTAACTGAGATTTAGTATAAAAGAAAAAATAAATAGGACTATATAGAACGCTTTTCACGATAAAGTACGTTGTGGAGATCGACATAAGTCATTCGTAGTATATAGAGCCTCAGGGTTTGAACGGAGAACCCTAGAATTATCGTTAAATGTTATTGCCTAGACTCCATAGATCTTATATATAAAATACTAGGTTACCACTATGCTGATATTCAGCTTCAGAAGTGAGGGTGAAACGAGGAGAATCCAAATTGCGTTAAAGACATTCAACAATAAAAAACATTAACTATATATTTCACAGACACTTATTCTATTAGAATAACGCACTAACCTCGAAAGAAAATTGTCTTTGAATTGAAACATTCTTCAGGTCAAATTAATCTCCTTTAAAATTACACTTGTTGAATAAAAAAAAATGTATCTTGTTCTTATATATGAATCTTTCTTGAAATCTGAGTTATAGTATAGAGAATTGCTAATTGAGTTAAAAGAAATAAATGTCTGATCAAGTCAACATATGGCAGTACCATCAAAAAGCGTATGAATAACTTAATCATAATTGTGAATTAACAAGACACCTTTTTTGCAGTGTTACATTAGTTTTTTTTTAAAGCTCCAATTAAAATAATATTTTAAGTGAAAATTAAAGACTTTCATTTATACTTTCTCACAATGTTACAATTAAGAAATTTCTCAATTTAACTTATATAAAATTATATGTAAAGTCTTACGGAACAAATCACTAACCAACCTCGGAAAATTACTGAGTAAGAAATTTTCGTTCAGATTATGTCGATTAGTTTGAAAATAATTTCTTCAACATACGCGTATAGAAAACGACAAGAATGTCCTGGAGTGTCAAGATTGCCGCAACCACAATCACTCAGAACGTCCTTTTCGCTTACAACCCTCATACGTCCCATGAGAAAACCCTTCCTTTTTTCTACGTAACTAACGACTAGATATATGTATACATCTATATATATTTTATGTATATATATAGAATTAAAGAATTCAATGTAATCAATAAAATCGGTTCAATGACGTTCACAGCAACTCATTTGTTCCAAAGTTATGTTAATAATGCCAAAATTTGGTTAACTATATATTAATTTTTATAACAATCTTGATATTAAAAGGATAATTTCTCGATATGTATTCAAAATCTCCTCATGTCATGAGGAATTATTAATTCTAAATTTAAATATTGTTGTTATTAGAAAAAAATAAGTTTTTTTCTAAAGTATATTTTGCTTACTTCTAACAATAAATATTCTTTTTTAAATGCAAACAAAGTAAAACTGTCATCAAACTTCAGCTACTATCTACTATGACGAAACGGATTCTCCCTTTTAACTGTAAATTGTTAAAGAAGCAGCAGCACCCAAAAGAGAAAGACTTTAATTACTGAATACAGATTTACTTTCTACTTGTAAATGAGAAAAGACGAGAGAGAAAGAGGTTTCATCGCTCTCTTATAGACTCATAGCCGCGCTTTTACCGTTGGACTAATGATTTGCAAACATCACCCCTCTGTCTCACTCATTAAGAAGTTTTTGCTGGGCGTGTTGTACGTGAACAAGGCAGACATCTTCAAAATACTTCAGAGGATTATATTTTCTCCAACTACTTTTAGTACAAAGGAAACTTGTTTTTAATAACTACCTGATTAATGTTTCAAATCTTACTATCTATACATTCGCTTTAATTTTTTTGCGTATACATTCAAATAAATTGGTTATCGTTAAAAACTTTTTCAAAAATTAATATTAAGCGATATGAATTTTAATAATCGATTATAATTTTTAGAGGCTTCTAAAACTATATAAACGTTTAATACAAATTTTTTATTTAATCCATATAAATTTGAATTTATCGAAATTCTGGTCGTTCCTTCATTTAAATCATCAATTTTAAATAGCAATAAATTTTCAATTATTTGAATTTTAATCAACTTCAAATTCAATAGATACAAAATTCAAGTTTGTAAATTTTTGATCAATTTATTTTTTAGTTTTTAATCAAAACTTCAATGACTCCTACACTGAAAAAAAAACAATGGAATATTTGCTTGAGTTGTCAAGTAAAATTTACTTTATAACTCAAGCAGTGCAAAAAAAAAGTAAAACTTACTTTGTTTTTTAAGGAAAACAAAATGTCACTTTTAAAACAAATTTGACATATTGTACTTTAAAACAATGTTTGAGTTAATTAAAAGAAATAAACAATAAATTAATATGCAATTAACGTTTTTACTCACTTTTACTTATTCTTCCACTATTAAATCTTCTGGAATGTATTGAAAATTTAATTTTAACAGTTTGGCACATAAACGTCAAATTTTGCTTCAAAAGTGTCAATTGTTTTTTTTTCTTTATAAACAAAGTAAAATTTGCCTGGTTTCACAGCAATTTTTGATTTTTTTTCATTGCTTGAGTAAAAAAGTAAAAATTACATTTAACTCAAGTAAACCTTAAATAGTTTTTTTTTCAGTGTATAACTAATTTCCATTTAATCGAATAATTAATTATAACTGATTAAACATTTATCATAAACTTTATGAATTCAAATAATTAATTTTTTGATAGAAGGATGAAAAAAGATGAACAAAAGTGAAGTCATTCGGACAATGTAGTTTAATGCTTAAAAATTTTCCGATGTTTCGAAATCTAAATGATTTCCTCTTCAGGGAGTCTAGTAATATAAAATAAAATTTAATTTTTTACATCAAAGAAGTACAAAGTATTATGTATACAAAAACATAAATAAATAACATAACAATAATAAAAAAAATAATGTAACAATAATACATTTAAAAATAAAAATAATTACAATAGTAAATAAATTATAAAAATAATAAAGAAACAAAATCATTCCAGTAATTAAAGCATAAACAAGAACATAAATTCATGAAGAATTTCAATCGTCATAATAGTATAAAACATCTCTTGATACGAAGTCTTCAATAAATTTTATATATATATTTCATTACATGAACATGTTGCTTTCACTTCAGCAAAAAGATTTGCTTCCTCGTGGAAGAAGCAATAAAGTAATTTTTTAAAAGTTGAAAATTTCAATTTTTTTAAAATTTGAAAATCGCGGTTTTTTTAAAAATTTGGACAAAATGTAAACTTTATATAGGTCAATCGATTGTTTTCAAGCAAAAAATATGAATTTTTATTAATTAAATTAAATTTATAGGAAAACACTTTTTTTTTAAAAAAACAGATATTTGAAAAAATTAAATTTAATAAAGAAACAATTTACGACCAATTCGCGGACGAAAATTTAGACGTTAAGGACATTAAGGTTGTTTTTAAATTTAATAACATTTTTTTAGCGGTGTTTTTTGAAAACCCTTGTGTCAGGAATTCATGTAACACATTTCTAGATAAAGGAAAGTTAATTTGAATCATTTTAAAAAATTTGTAAATTTGAACGAATACAAAGCTTCCCGTGAGGAAGCAAAATTAATTAAATTAAAATTTCGATAAATTATATTTAAGAGCTGTAATAGAATATGACGTCACCAAATTAAAACGAAATTTATTCGTACACTTTTTTATATAATACTACATATTTTAATCAGGAAATCTTTGTAGAGTTACCGAAACTATCATTAGGAAGATCTAACTGGGCCGAGTTTGTTTGGATTTTGAAACAAAATTAATATTTTAAAAAGGCTGTTTATCGAAAATTGTTCAAAAATAAATTTTTTGTGAAAATATAAACAAACTCACGGCGGTCAAATCTTTCTAATGCTATTTTAGGTAACTCCAGAAAGTTTTCTTGATAAAAGAATTCAGTATTTTATGAGAAAGTTTACGGACAAAAAGTATTTGAGTATATAAATAAAAAATTACTGTTATTAATTAATCTAAAATTTTCAATTGGATAACTATAATATAAAGTGCTTAATTAACAAAATAATAATAATTTAAGGCTGACCAAATCTGCAAACAAAAATGCTCTCACCTGATTTCAAAGTTGACGCTTCTGGTTCTTACAAGACAAAATAAATTACTCAATGTTTATTTATTAGAAATAATAAAGTGGCACAAGTGAGGAACTATAATTTTTTTAATATAAAAAAGTAGCTTAATATTTTTTATAATTTTTCCAAATTTCAAAAATATTTTAAAAATAATATTCAGCTTTTCTTTTATAGCAAAAAATATAGTTGACCCACTTGTGCCACTCTATTATTTCTAATAAACTAATATTTATTTACTTATCTTGTCTTTTAAGAGCGAGAAACGTTAACATTGCATGAGAGCATTTTTGTTCCTAGACTTGATAAGCCTTATAACTGTTTTTAAAAAAAGTTATGTTCATAACATAAAAAAGATAAATTAGTAATTTCTTTACTTTTGTAGTCCTTTTCCTTAACCTTATGTCCTCCTTTTTGTAAACTTATATCGTACTTTTCCCAAACTGAAACTGCGACTGGTAAACCTAAAAAATTGCAATTTATAAATAATTGTAGTAATATATGATTTTTTCAGTTACACTGAAAATATAATTATAGAAATCAATTAAAATTATTATATGAATTTTTATAATAAAATTAAATTAATTTATTCAACTAATCATAAAGACATTGATATACTTTATTTTATTTTTCGAATTTGGTCAGGAATAATTGGATCAAGATTAAGAATAATTATTCGTTTAGAATTAGGTACCCCCTCACAATTAATTAATAATGACCAAATTTATAATACTATTGTCACAACTCATGCATTTATAATAATTTTTTTATAGTTATACCAGTCATAGTATGAGGATTTGGTAATTACTTAATTCCATTAATACAATCAATCCCTAATATACTTTCCCAATTTGTTCTTTATGTGACATGAGAACTAACTCCCTTTATAGGAAAAATATATTTCTTACTTATGTCTTGATTCTCTTGAATATTCATGTCTGTCCTGCATTTTTCAACAACCTTGTCCTAAAAATCAAAATTATGAAGTTAGCAACCCTATAACTTTAATCTCCACTTGATTAATTGTTATAATTTACAGTCAAATTAAATAAATTCGGTAAAAGTTAATAAGACATGAATAAGTCGTTGCAGAATGCAGGCGGTACCAAATCCTCATTCTCAACCTCAATTTATACCTTTAAAGAATTTTTATCACGTATTGATGGATGGAAAGATGGAATTAAGAAATTTTCTTACAAAATATTACTACAAAAAATGCACAATTGCTACCATCTGTTATCGCGTTATCGTTCTTAGAAATTCGTTAACTTATATATGGTAACCATGGTAACGTTTACGCTCAACCAAATCAAAAAACTGTCGCATGGTAAGTCGGTACTAAAGTTCGCTTCTTAGTTTTTCGCGCACCAAAATAACGTCTGCTCTGTTGATAAAGTAGTGTGAAATCGTCTGCTATGGAAGAAAAACCACAAAAGCTGTCAAAATAATTTGATCATTGTTGATTTTAAGGTTAGTTTTTTATCGTTTTGCAAGGAATTATTTAAAAAAAATGGACTTGGATACTGCGAGTGATAATACGTCTTTGGACGATAAAACGGAAGATTTTTGTGATAATCCTACTAGAGATGCTTTAACTGAAGGTCTTATGAGCCTTTTAAAACCAACTGTCGATCAACTTGATGAAAGAATTAGAGCTACAAGGTGATTATGCAGTAAATAACCAATTAAATATCATCTCACATTATTTATAATGCATATAAATTCTTATAAAATAGTTGATTATAAAATTTAAAACTTTTATAACTGCATAATAAATTATTTTTTGTTCAGAAAATAACCTGTAAACAATAGGAATATCAATCACTGTAATTACATTTTTCTTATTAAAAATTTGTTTATTTATTAATGAAACAATCACTTTAATCCAAATCCATTTTCCAATATTGCCTACAATTCAATTTATATTCAAAATTATGTAATTTAAATCCTTTTGGATGGTATAACCTAAAATTGTTAATTTTTAGAACAACATATTCTCTGAGATTTCTATAAGTAAATTTACGTGCATTTTCCTATACTTGAAATACATTCAAAATAAATAATAAAGGAATTAAAAAAATCTTCAATAAAACCTAGAGAAATGTCTAAAAAAACATTTAACAAATTTTTTGTTTTCAACGATTTCATTATAGGTTATTAAAATTCTGCGCAAAAAATAAACTGTAAAAAGTACATTTTCTAAAAACTTGTGAACATCATTAATAAACTTAAAATAAAACAAGTAATTTTTGATGTTTTCTTGAAAATAATTTTATACCCATTATTGTTATTTCTTTAACACTTTTACGGTTATTATTTTAAAAGTAAAATACTTACACTAATTGTCACTTTTTTCATTTTTAGATTTAAAAACCACTTTGTTAAAAAATGGTCACTGATTCAAATTTACTAGTTTAAAGAGAACATTGCAAATTCAACTATTTTTGTAATATCCTACTTAGAAATCAACCTAATCATTCTTTTTATTGGAGTCTACTTTTTGCCAAATTTTAATTTCCTTTATTAAGACTTTAAAAGCATATTTTAGTTTTTGAAAACTTTTCTTCTTTTTTATTCAGAAAATTTTGTCTTTGGATTAATTTTAACAGTTAATGATTATATTCTAATACTATATATAAAAATATTCTTCAAATTATGTTTTCATCAAAAGAATTTCTCTATAAATATTTGTATTTTTTGTTAACATGTTTTATTAAGATGATAAAAATAACTGATAATAATTTTAATTTCTTTTAGAATAAGTCAAATTGAATTAAAACAACAAATTGACTCATTAAACGAAGAATTAGTCAAAATATCCGAAAGTCTACAGCACCCTTTAGAATTGGACTCGTACGTAAAGAAACTTGTAAATGCAAAGCAGAAAGTCACAATAGTGAGCAATATTTTGCAAACCACTCAGGATCGACTAAATAAAATTCACCAAGCTATTGAAAGAGAATCGGCCAAAAAAAGAGCTGTTCTAGATCACAGTTCATCTTTTAAAGCTGATGAAGCTGAAAAATCCGTAAAAGAAGCAGAAATTGAGCATTCATCTGCAGATGTTCAACAATAATTCCCAAGGACTTGTTTTAAGCTTTCCTGTAATTATAAATTTTTTTATTTTACATTTCACAATAATTCTTTTTCTATTTCTTGAAAAATTTGATAAATTTAATAATTATTTTAATAATTTTAATAATTTTTAATAATCACATTTCGCTCATTTTTAAAAGATATTTTCGTTCTTTTGTCTTTAATGTTTTTTTTATTTGCCGTATTTTTCTTCTTTTTACGCAAATTATTAATTTTTATTTCATACAATTTTGTTTTTGTAACATCAACAAACTTTTGTTGTGTTAATTTTCTCATTTATTTTCATATTTTTTTATAAAAAAATTTCAGTCATTTTCTTCATTTCTCTGAAGATTTTCTTAATCTTTAGACGTTTTTTTTAATTTTTCTCTTTCTTCACTCATTTTTTAAATCCTTACCGAATTTTATTCTTTATTTTCCTTTTTTTTTATTTAACCATATTTTTCGTAGTTTAAACCTGATATAAAATTTTTTTTACGAGGTTGGAAAGAGTAGTACATTTTTGTCAATTTTCTAATGTTTTTTACAGTCGCTCATCTTTTTGTAAATTCATTCAATTTGTTTCTACATTTTGTCTATTTTATCGCCAATTTATATTTCATTGAATTTTTATAAATATGTTCTTAATTTTTCTAAAGTTATTCTTGCTAGGATTGTTTTCAATTGTTGTCTAATATAAAAATTGTATTCTTTTACTTTGAGTTTTCTTACATTTTTTTGGTTTTGAAGGATTTTTCCATTTCTTTTGTAGACTTTTTTTTCATCTTTATATCTTTTTTTTTTATTATGTTTTTATTACTTCTAATTAATAATAAGTTTTAATAGAGTTATACTAAATATTGCATTTCTCGAAATTTTTTATATAGGGTAAATGCGGGGGTAGTCAGACACTTAAGGATTCGATCTTAAATAATATTTTTCTTAAAATTAAAAAGTATTTTAACATATTGCTTTGTATGAACCGTTAAATGAGTCATCCATGATTAATTTTCATATAAATTTGCTACAAACATGTCAATATTTAATAAAATATAGCTATTTTAATAAAAAATCAGAATATCAGCAGTAGTCTGACACTTGCTTGTAAAGTCGGACACAACTGTATCAGTAGTCGGACATTTTTCTTTTTTAAAATAATAAAATATTTCTTGGTTTTATGTTATAAAATCTATCAAATTCAGTTACAGAAATAATCCTCAGGCATCACGATTTAAATTTGTAAACCCATGTGGTGAATCTTAAATAAAAAAAGAAAGTTTTTTAGTTTTAAAATTTTATACCTCACTATGGAATTTTGAAGACAATCTGTCAAGTTCTGTTGGGATCCTTCAGTGAAATCAAACTTTAGGTTATTTTTCTTTTGATGCAGAAAATGTTAGAAAGTTAACAAATTTATAGGTTATAAGTAGTTGTTTTTATGGTATTTACTTTTTTAGCATCTAAAATAATACGAGATATAATACAAGTAATAATGTGTCCGACTATACACAAACACTCTAAAATCTGACAGGTTAGGTCGGACACGTCAATTACGTCAATTATTTGTAAATTTAAAGTCATTTTAATGTTATTTTCACTTTTAAACATAAAATTAGAGTTTTCATAATCACTTTGTAACATTTTCAAACATAATTACAACCTACAAAACCTTATTTCGTACTAATAAAAATCTCTACCTCCTTAACGGCTGGAATAAGAAATCAGACAAAATGTCAAAACATCGCGGTTGAGTAAATTATTGTTGAATTTTAACTAATTTACAAATCACCAGAGGGCGTTGACGGTAATTTTTATGTTCTATAATTCTGACAAATTTGATAAAATAACTTTGTGAGAAGATTCCGATAGTAAATAATTATTTATTTAACTTCAAAACTGAAAGTGTCCGACTATCGGTACTGTCCGAAATTACCCGCACTTACCCTATTTTTTAATTATCTTTCAAAAGGTTATTCTTAGTATTTCTTAATTTTCTTACTCTGTCTTCAAAGTTGTGTTCTTTCATAGTTTATTTTGATCAACCTTTAAAGTTTCAATTAATTTCCAATTTTATTTTCAGTTTTCAATTTCTTACGAATGTTTTCCCTTTTTACAAATTGTATAATTTTTATCTAGTAATTTCTAATTTTTCAGACACCTTTATTCGGTATTTTTTTCTACATCTTTTCATAATTTTTTTATTTTTCTAATTTCTTAAGACTTTCTTTCTTCTATTATATTTTTTGTAAATTTAATCTTGTACTTAATTTTTTCATTTTATCGTCATTTTTCTATTTGTTAGTAGATAATGTTTCCTCTTTTTAGTGAAACTTTTATGTTTTTTAATTGATTGATTGTTCTATTTAATTTTTAAAACATTTTTCTTTTATTGTTTTTGTAGACTGTTTAGTCGTTGATTTATATGTGTACTAGGATGGCCAAAAAAAAAATTTCCATTTTCAGAAACCTTACCCCTAATTTTGCATCAAAAGAGTTGTAATTTTTTCTTAATTGTGCAACTTTGTTTTCTTAAATCAACCACATATTAATAAATTTATTATTTTATGAATTATTTAAACAAAATTATTGTTATTTTTTATTAACTTTTTCAAAAATGCATCAAAAGAATTGTAGATAGTTTTTTCTTAAATTTGTATCTTTCCCTTCTAAGAGAATAATAGGAGAAGAAAAATTTTTATATTGTTACTGTAAAATTTTTATCAAGAAATTAATGTTAATTATTAAATTTATGAGATTATAATTCATTCGCTTTTATTACTACGTGCATAAGCAACTTAATAAAACATTATTTTTTATAACATAGAGTCTATTTTATATTCTCTTCTTATTGCTACCAAAAATAATTATTAATAGTTAATTTTGCGATGGTTACAATTATTTTAAGACATTGTTTTTATTAATTTTAAACATTTTTTAAAAGTTAATGAATCTATAATAAATAATAAGAATTCCCGATTATAGAAAACAGACTATGTTACACAAAATAAAGTTTCAGAATTGTTATTATTTATTATAGATTCATTAACTTTTAAAAAATGTTAATAATTAATAAAAACAATTTCTTTAAACAATTTTAACTAACGCGAAATTGAATATTAATTATTATTTTTGGTAGCAATAAGAAGAGAATATAATTACATAAATAAAGAAAACAAACTTTTTATCATATTTGAGCAAAAGTTAATAAATGACAACAGTAATTTGTTTAAATAATTGTTAGAATAATAATTTTTTTTAATTTTATTAATACGTGGTTGTTTTAAGAAAATAAAGTTGCCAAATTGAGAAAAACCACAACTCATTTAATGCATTTTTTGAAAAATTTAATAAATAACAACAATAGTTTGCTTAAACAATTGTTAATGTCATTATTTCATAATAAATTCAATTTATGTTTCTAATGAGCGTCAAAAGTTACGAAATTAAAAGAAAATTGCAAAAAACTAGACTTATTTGTCAAATAGTAGGAAAAGAACAACAATAAATTATTTAAACAAATTATAAAACATGTTAAAACATCAACAATGATAAATATTTTGATAATAATATCAATGAATAAAAAAAAATCATGGAAAATAATAATTAAAATATATTTTTTAATAAATTTCAGATTTTTTTACGTATATGGGGGTTCTTTTATTCTTTATAGCCGCGAAAAAATTTTTAATTTAATTTATTTAATAAATATACTATAGATTTTCATTGCTTGGACATCCATGAAGAGAAATATCGTTTACAGAAAGAAAAAGGTCAATTTTTCACGATTTTATACAAATTTACGAAAAACACTTGATAATATTAAATAAATAAAAATAAAAAATACGTCTCATATTTTTTGCCAAAGAACAAAATTGGGGGGTAAGGTTTATGAAAATTAAAAAAAGAAAAATTTTGCTACCCTAATGTGTACGTTTACATGAAAAGGGAACATTTTGTCGATTTTATTTTCCGAGATATTCACCTTTTCTAAAGGAAGTTCAGATTTTCGAAATTTTTTTATTATTGATGAAAAACAAGTTACGTAATGTTCCACATCGAATCATGCGTTTATCATTACTTTATCGTTATTAAAAACTCAAAATAATTTTATTTTTAATTTTTGAAATGCATGGGCGCTAGTGGTAATCTTGAACTTAAACTCGTTTTTCTCAAAACTAGTGTTTTGACACTTTTAACTTTTGAATTGAATTGTATTTTTTATTAGGGAACTTTTATCAAATTTTCTTACTTTTACGTTCAGAAGGTTTCAAATATTTTAAATAAATATGTTCATATTTTGTTTCTTTTAAACTAATTAGTATTTAAATAATAAAGTTATTAATCATTAAGAAAACGAATCCGGGGATTTAGTTTCAGATGTTGCTTTTTCATTTGCAATTAATATTCCTAATTGCTATATTCTTATTTTTTACAGTTTTTAAAAATCAAGAATTATTTCAAATGGAGACTCCCATTGTAAAATTGTCAGCGGATGACTGCGAAACAGTTTACGATCCATCGGAAGATTCATTTCTCCTTATAGATGCTCTGGAGACTGATTTGCACTCCATAGAGGAAAGAATGCCTGGAATTTGTTTAGAAATCGGAAGCGGATCTGGCGTAGTAATAACTGCTTTAGCTATGGCTCTTGGTTCTAAGTTTCCATCGTATTTTTTGGCCAGCGATATAAATCCTAACGCCTGCAAAGTTACTAAAAGGACTAGTATTGCAAATTCTACCAAAGTCGAAATAATTCAAATGGATTTAACAAGCAGTTTTCTTCCTATGAAGTTGTTTGATCTGATCGTCTTTAATCCGCCTTATGTCGTCACAGAACCTCTGGAAGTATTTGACGAAAAATTAATTTCAAAAACGTGGGCAGGCGGTCTTGAAGGTAGACAAGTAATGGAGAGATTATTTCCAAACATTCCGAATTTGCTATCAGAAAAAGGAATCTTTTATTTACTTGTAATTAAAGAAAATGATCCTAAGTATATTATCGAATATTTCAAAAAGTTAGATATGATTGGCTCTATCATAGCTGAAAGAAAAATACGAGGCGAGCATTTATATGTATTAAAATTCATCAGAAGTAAGTGACCAATATTGCTGTGAATAATGTATTTTAAAGAGAGTAAGATGTTAATGTTGCTTGTGCAGTTTATTTGTACATAAATATAATATTAATTACGAATAGTGTAAATACTCGTTTGTATATATACAATAATGTTGTTTTCTTCATTTCGAATGACAAAATTTTAATGATAGTCTTTACGTGCTAAAGAAAAAGAGGTTATAGACTAAAAAATAAAGCAGAAATACAAATTGTACACAAATTTTATTTCTCTAAATTAAAACATGTTTTGCTTAATGCGACTTTAACATGTCACAGGTACTTAGAACTGAAAAATACTGTTGTAAAAATAATTAAAATACAAAGAAAAAGCACTAAAAATTTTTATAAATAGTTTAATCACTAAATTGCAATTGGAATACATATTTTTACAGCTTCTGTGAAGAAGTATTAATTTATGTAAATAAGAATCTTCAATTTATTATTCAAACTATTGGCTCGGCTCGTATAAAATTATGGCAGTGAGTCCTCTAAACAAGCATTTATGCTGTGCACTTGCTGTAAAGCCTTAATTGACTTTTTTTTCAAATTAGGCACCAACACGTTATTGGTCATTCACAAAAAGTATAAAGCTAGTTGTTAATAAACTCCACTATTTAAAACCCTTATTCCAAACAAAAACAATACTTTCTCTTATGAGAAAGCAAATTTTTTCACTTTGTTTAGAGCACAGAATTCAAATGTGTGGATTGAAACCAATTTTTCCCTAAATGAAGGTCGATTTATTTAAAAAAATTTCACTTTTTTAAATCTTCAACTCTCAACGCAAGTCTTAAGATCCTACTAAATGCGTTTTAGATCTGTAAACTTTTTGTAACTTTGAGTACAAAATAACAGCACTTATTGTACTGGATACAACGGCAGTAAACATCATAGAAAATGCAATATAAAAGCCACTGTTGCTTAAACAAACATTATTAGGTGAGGCGATTTCCTGTACTATTTCTTCGTCTATGTTCTCCAGGGCTTGATTTGTCACTGAACTTAAATCTTCTGGCATAACAACCCTGAATCCTCGACCAACTCTTACACCACTTGGTGCACGACTTAATGTTGAGTTGACTGGTGCAATAAATGTAACCGAGCGACGACGTCTTCCAGGATCAATTTGCTGGAAACAGGTAATTTCATGTTTTAAACATTTTTCAAACATGTGTAAAATATTAGTGAAAAATTAACTAACAGTAAAATAAATAAACTACCTCTGAAATTTGTATTTATGCTGTTTTTGAATATCTACCAGAATTATTTTCAAATTCTAATTTATTATTTATTTATCCACTTTTTTAATCAAATTAAACCGTTTTAAGATTATTAATTTGTTAATAAGTATCTTTTATCAGAGCTTGGATGTACGACTTTTTTATTATTTTCGACGTTTTTTAGAAAATGCGATTTTTTCGACTTTTCATAGTAAAAAGTACGACTAAAAGACTTTTTTTTATGAATTAGTAGAGTAATTTTTAAATTTTAGGCATTGGATTGTGCGCACTACATTACAATCATTTTATAAGTTTTTTTTTTTTTTTTAACACAAATTTATTTTTAAACTTTTTATGAGTTCAAATAAGTAAAAATCTTGAAAATCTTTAAACATAAAATTTTTTAGTTTTACGATTCAATAATTTAGCAAGAATTAAATAATAAATTAGTTTAAAAATGATAAATAAATTTTTTAAAAGTAATTGAACAATTAAAATAAGTTTTCTATATAGTTTTTAAACAAAACACTATTTAACAAAATCCAGCAAATAAAATTGTAGAGAATGTTTTAAAGGGGTCATCCATAAAGAACGTTCCACCAATTTTCGGGGTTTTTGACCCTCCCCCCCCCCTTAATAGAATGTTAAAAAATGATTTATACCCCCCTCAAAAATCAAATTTTTTTTTCATATTTTATAGCTAATTTAAATTATTTTTATTTTACCATAACAATAGGCTCTTATGATAATACATGTTTATGTATAAATATCTAACTTATCGGCCACGCTTTCTGTTGCGACAGCTATTGCTGACTTTTCAAATTAAAGGCTCAAAGTTGAGAAAAATATTATAAAAACCTAAAAATACGAACGTTCTAAATTTAAACTCCCCCCTCTCCCTTGTTACAAATGGTTGCATTTTTCGACCCCCCTCTCCTAACAGTGGAACGTTCTTATGGATGACCCCAAATAGAAAAAATCGAGCTATTGTATTTCAAAAATTTTTTAGAAATTTAAATCTTTGAGATTTAATAATAATTCAAAAATTTTTCCAAGAATTATCTTTTGATATGTTTTTTGAGGTAATTACATTAAAATATTATTATAAGTTGAAATTATCACTCAGCAGTAACTTCTAATAATAAGAAATAAGAAGAAATAAATCTCTTTGAGTCAAATCTTATTAATCTGAGTTACATTAAAAGTTTTCGCTGATTTCTATTAAAAAATTTTACCAAACATCTGAACTTGCAATTTTTTTAAATATAATATTTTTTAAAATTTTGTAATTTATTCCAAGTTAAAATATTCTAAGTTTCCTAAAACTATTTTTATAAATTATTCTGATTAAAATTTAATATTTGTTTAATATTTAAAAGTAATAATTAGTAAAAAAAATACTTATTAACTAATGTTTATTATAAAAGAAAGATAACACAACTCAACAAAAAAAAAAATTTTTTTTGCCTAAGGTTCGTTTTACAATTTTTCTGTTCTTTATGCTCCAAAATGAAGGAAAAATAACCTTATATTGTTTAAAGTTTGCTTTTGTAGTAATAATTCAAATAATATATATTTTCTAGTTTTTATAGCAAAATTAAAAAGTTTTTGTTGGTCCACAAATTAAAAAACTTTTTGTCAGTGAAAAATTTTCAGAATTGCTTACGGTGTACAGTGGCGTACCAAGCATTTTTGGCGCCCGGGGCAAAAGGCAATTTTTGCCGCCCCTTATTGAAAATTATTTCATCGATTTGCCGCCCCCAACTGCATTGGGCTCGAGGTTGGCGCCCGGGGCGACTGCACCCTCTGCTCCCCTCTAGATACGCTACTGGCTTACAGATGTTCAAAAAAACGCCTGGAATAGTTTCAAAGAAGTAGGGAATAACAAAGTCGAAAATTATAAAGAAATAGTCGAGGATTTGCTAAAGAACTTAAAAGCCATGGGTTGCCGGATGTCCTTGAAAGTGCATATGCTACATTCTCATCTAGATAAATTTGAGAACAATATGGGAGCGTATTCAGAAGAGCAAGGAGTACGTTTCCATCAAGACCTTATGAACTTTGAATGCCGTTATCAAGGCCAATACAATGAAAACATGATGAGTGACTATATTTGGGGATTAATACGAGAAAGTACGTACGAACATCAAAGAAAGAGCAACAAGATCCATTTTTAATCTTTTTTCCACAATTTTGAAGACAAATGTACTATTTGAAGTAAATAAAACTAATAGGCAAAAGTATTGTTTTATGTTTTTTAAAAAAAATCAATTTCATAGCATAAATTTTCAAAAAATCGTAAAAACGTTCTCTTTACTACAAAAGCAAACTTTACTATGCAATATAATTTTTTTTCGGATATCTGTCCATAGTACTAACATAATCGGTACTTAAAAAAAAAGGCAAAATTCGTGTTGACTTGTGTAATCGACTTTTTTGAGATTTTTTTTGTTATGTAGTGTGCCTGAAGCGAGATTTTTATGCCTCAAAGTCAATCCGTGACCTGTTTTGTAAATGTTTCTTCTCTTTAATTGTAAAAACTCTCTTAAAGTTCTAAAAATCTTTCTATTTTATTCTATTTTTGCTTCCTCATAAAGAAATCTTTGTGATCGTTAAGCTCATGAATATCTAAATTTGGACACAGGGATGTTTGAAAATACCCAACCAAATCTTTTTAAACACCTTTTTTTATCGAAAAAAAAATCGGTTTTTTTATTCAAATTTTATATTTTGATAGTGAATATTAAGATAAACAAAATCCTAGAATATTATTTAAAAAATTTTGATATTTTAATAGTTATTAACAATCAAAGTTTTTTATAAACAATACAATTGCTTCCGTTCTAATTAACAGAATGTTATAAAAATTGGAACTATTACTTAAAAATAGGCGCTTGTCAAAATACTAAAAGTTTTTGTAAAAAGCGAATGCAATTTGTTTAAATAATCAACACTTGTTATATACAAATTAAAAATTAAGTCTGTTCTTAATGAGATATTGACTTCGTTCTTTTTAGGGTTCCGTACACAAAGTGTCCAAACTGAACCCTTATGTTTTCACTCGTTTGTCCGTCGCCCAAAACCATTACCCCCCCCCCCCCCCCTAGCGGCCAAACTATTTGAGATAAAGAGTTGAAATTTGGTACACTTATGTATTTTCACGAGTAGATTACAGGATGTTCATAGCGTGATGTTCATAGCGTTGTCAAGGAAATAACAAGATTTTTTTCAAAAAATGCATTAAAATGCCTATTTACCCCCCTCCCCTTATCTCCTAAACTATTTGACCTAGATTATTGAAATTTGGTACACATATGTATTTTCGCGAGTAGAGTTCAGGAAAAATATAGAGAACATGATTGGAGGTGATGGTCATAGCGTTGTCAACGAAAAACTTTTTTTTTTTAAAAAAACGTGTCCCCCCCCCCCTTATCTTCCAAACCCTTTGACCTAGAGGTTTGAAATTTGGTATATCTAGGTATTTTTACGTGTAGATTACAGGAAAAATATAGCGAACGTTGCTGGACTTAATTTTCAAAAGTTATTAATGAAAAGTTGAAAAAT
This sequence comes from Ganaspis brasiliensis, assembly GCA_037103525.1. NCBI lineage: Eukaryota > Metazoa > Arthropoda > Insecta > Hymenoptera > Figitidae > Ganaspis > Ganaspis brasiliensis. The sequence continues at coordinate 958,818 of JAZKLR010000303.1, forward strand.
GACAAAAAACCCCTATGCTAGAGCTCAGCGTATTTATCCTGAAAGGTTGGGAATCGGTTAAAAATGTGTAATTTTATGCAGAATTTTTTATAAAACCATAAAAATTGTGGTCTAAATTTATTATCATAACATTTTTTCCAAAAAACTGAAATTTTACCAAAAAAAAATTTTTTTCTTCTAAACAGCTACAGTATTTTATAGTTTCAGATTATTTTTTTGTACAAAATGTTTATGTTTATGTTTAAATTATTTTAAAAGTTAAAAAATAAAAAAAAATTTAAAAAAAAATTTTTTTTGGCTTTAAAATTTAAAATTATATAAAAAAGCTTAGTCTATTTAATTGGAAATTTTTAATCTTATAAAAATCATTAAGTTTATACTTAAATTTCTTTAAAAATAAAAAACATTATTTTAATTTATCATTATTTAAATTATTATTCAAATAATCTCTGACTCATATAATTGAAAAAAATTAGAGCGGTACGGAACCCTTCGACTTGGTACGAGTGTAACTCGTACTTGTTTAATATTATTCTGTATACAATTGTTCACATTTCCCAAAAATAAAATTTTGGGGCCCACAATATAGGAATAAAATACTTTTAATTTTGTTGAAAGAAATACCGTTTAATTACTAATGTGAAGTTTTCAACAACAATATACTATCCATATCTTTTGTTTTTTTTCTTTAAATATGCTGAATCGACAGAAACTTTTAAATTGAGAGAAGCAAAATACAAAAGTTATATTAATTTCTAAAATAAATATTGTGAACAGATACAGTATACACATACGATAATTAAAAATTAGGTTATTTATGAATGTTTTATAAATGTTTGAAATCTTATTTTTAAAAATTTAATTTCATGTTTCTTTAAAAATGAATTTGATAGATTAAAATATGTTTTGTAAATATTTTACTATATTATGTAATACATATACTATGCTTTCGTTTGCAATAATAAAATGTTAAATTACACTGAGAAAACTGCAGTGTTAAATTTTCAAGGTTAAAAATTTGTTTAATTAATCCGACATTACACGTAATACTACTTACACTCTACTATATTTTTCCTTTTGTAAACATTACACATAATTTATCATTTCTTTTACACTCCGGAGAGTTAAACTGATGAGTCGTATGTTCAATTGTATAATATTCGAGTGCAACAAAAATTTTAAGAATAAATGAATCACGATAATTACAATTTGTCAGTTTGATGGGTTAACATTTTTTCTTTATGTGATAATTAATAAATAAACAAAATTATATTGTAATCCTTTAACGTCCGAGCAATATTATATTGAATTAATAAATTGACACATTCGGACTGAAATACTGTTTATTGTTTTTTATTTAACAAATGTCCTACGTTTCGAGAACGAACAGTTCTCCTCTTCAGGGACTAAAAGATATAAATATACAAAATTATGATGTATTTTTTTTTTTTTACAAGAATAATTAATTAGACAAATAAGAAGAAACAAATAAAAAATTTAGAATACAATTTTGCAATTTTTTTTGCAAAATTGTATTCTAAATATTTTATTTGTTTCTTCTTGTTTGTCTAATTAATTATTCTTGTAAAAAAAATACATCATAATTTTGTATATTTATATCTTTTAGTCCCTGAAGAGGAGAACTGTTCGTTCTCGAAACGTAGGACATTTGTTAAATAAAAAACAATAAACAGTATTTCAGTCCGAATGTGTCGATTTATTAATTCAATATAAACAAAAAAAATTGGTTATTAATAACCTCATAATTGCTTAAATGTTTAACTGTTTTAATTTTGTATTCAATTTTATTTATACAATTCCAAAATTATAAACCTAATTCTTAGTGATTTGAGTGATCCTATAATGTTTTTTAATTGCTTCTAAAGTTTTTTTTCATCAATTTATAAAAACTGTATAATTTAAATTTTAATATTTTCAGTACTTCAAATTAACTCCTACAAAATAATCATTTTATAAAAATTGTGTTTTATTTTTAGATTTATAAAAATGTATTTCAGGTACTGGAATACTTGTAGGGTTATAAAAAATGTATAGAATTTGTGAGGCTTGTTTTTATTCAAAATTAATTTTAATAATTAATAGGCAATTAGTGTGTCTTTAATATTTGGATTTGGACGTTAAATTTGTTTGAATAAACTATTGTTCTTTAAACTAAGTACCATTTCGCAACGTAAATTAAATATTTTTGAATGTTTGAATTAATATTCTACATCAAAAATACTTTATTTTTAATAGTTTCGGAAAAGATAGTAGAAATTTTGTTTAACTTTTCTTATGAATTGAAGAATTGATACAAGAATTAAAACAGTCTTGAGTAAATTATTTGAAAACATAAAAATTTCTTGAGTTTTAATATTTTTATCTCACAAATAAAATATTTTTAAATTTGTAAATAAATTTACTTAAAAACGTGAAGTTGAACCTCTAGGATTGTCAAACAGATTTGACACTCTAAAGATAATAACCTTCATATAATAGAGTGTTGTCCTATAGTTAACACCGAAAAATTGTTACGTTTGACACTCTGCGAGGTAATTTTTATTATTCTTTTTTCTCAGTGTATATTTAAATAATAATTTTTAATAATAATATTTTTACAATTTTAGAACACAACTAAACGAGATTATATATTAGTTGTGTTCAACAATTGTAAAAATGTTATTATTAAAAATTATTATTTAAATTTAATTTAACATTTTATTATTGCAAACGAAAACATAGTATATGTATTACATAATATAGTAAAATATTTCCAAAACATATTAATAGCTCTTGACTTTATTTCTTTTTTAAATTACGTATTCTGTATTTTGTAGGAGAGCGGGGCCTAAAATTGGCAGGACCTCAAGATGGACATTTCGTATAAAATTTTTGTTTAAGGTGACAGCGCCTTATGATTTCTGTTATTTTTGTTGTTTGTATAGACGAAGCTTTTGATGCACATTTGAAGAAAAAAATCAGTTTGTTTTTCTTCTACACATAAGTACCACGTAATTTTGGGTCTGAAAAAGTTTTGTTATAATTTTTCCTTAAGTTCGAAAAGCTATTTAAATTGTAGATTTAGAATCGGTACTTAACGTTATAATATTATTTATTTATCGTATAATAATATTCTAAATGATTTTACCAATATTGTGTTTGTATACAAATTTTTACTGGGGTTCAAAAAATGGTGTCATGTACCCTAAGATGGACAGTCACCACTTCTCAATGTATTTATTTTTATGTTTTCGATTATACACTACAAATTTTTTATTTTCCGCCATGAAATGTAGTGTCATCGTTAGAGAATTTGATATATCGATATTTGTCGATATCTTATTACTGTGTACTATTAAGGTATTAAATTGAATTTTTTTAAAATGTTAGTTCTTGATAAAAATAATGAAATTAATAAAAATTAGTTTAAGAATTGTTACATGATGTTTTTTTTTTATTTACCACATTTTTAGTGACTTTTAAGAAGGTGTCCATTTTGGGACCACTGTTTTTAGATCGAAAATTTTAATCATAAAATTAGAAAAAATGTTTTAAAAAAGGTTTATGTTATAAATAAAATTTAATCCCTATGGTCATTAACTATTCTAATTTTTCAAGATTTTTCTTCTTTTGATCTTCATTGTTTCTATTATGTTTCTTTATAAATTTTCCCTAATTGTCATATTTTTAAGTAAATTATTTTGGTTTTTATTTTTTCTTGTATTTTTATTTATTTTTTAGTTTTTATTGATTTACTTGGAGAATGTATTCTACTGATCTTCCTTTGATCATTTATTTTACCCATCACATAATGAAAACATGAAAGAAAATAAATTAAACTTTTTTTCCTTTAAAACAATTTTTAAAACTTAATCAATGTTTGATCGTATTTTTAGAACTTGTTACCTGATTTGCTTCCGGACAGGCTTCGCAATTAGTTTTGCAGAGTTCAACATTACATTCGAGGAAAAGATCCATTACATCAGGGAATTTGAAAGCTTGGAAGAAAGCGTAAGCAATTATTGATGCTCCTGTATTTCCAGTATCTTTCGTCTTTTGGAAAGCGCCAAAGATTTTTGGTTTTAAGATGCAGCCTCTTTCATCGGTAAGTTGAACGACATTTGTTGAAGTCTCGTCTCGAGCAATACAATCTCGAACCTAATTTTAAAAAATGTTACGCTATATTTAAACTGATTTCAATGTTTCAATGACCTATTATAACTTTTATTACTAAATAGAAAAAAATAAAATCACAATTAATTTAAAGAAGATAAAGCTTTTAATTGCTTTTAAGGCTATTTAAACTTCTTGAATAAAAACCCGACTTTTCAAATTGAAAATTAAATATTCAAAGTGTAGTTTTAAAGAGTAAGTATCATTTTGACACAAAAATTATCACGAAGATTGTTATATCTTATATTTTACAAACATAGGTAAATATTATTTTGTACCACTGCTAAAATTAAAAGATTTATATGTCCTAATTATTAATTATTTAATTTTTATGAATCAGTTGAAGAGTTTATTATTTATTTAATTAATTAATGTTAAAACAATTAATTTCTGGTGTACATATAACAATCTTTATGATAAGTTTTATGTCAAAATGGTACTTACTCATTTTAAAGGAATAGTTTTTTGTTTAGTAAAAGTGATTGAGAATAAATACAAAAAAAACTACGAAAATTTATAAAAATTCAAATTAGTGTAATAAATAATAATTAAAATTTTTAATGTGAAGAAATTAATTTCAGACCTGAAGATCAAAGTCAGGATCTCCTTCGACGGAGATAACCAGAGTCATAGTTTCTCCAATTTTAACTAGTCCATTGGCAGCTGGAGCAAATGGACCTTTTCCAATTTGAATATCCAATTTGGCTGAAGCAGTGTCACCACTGAATGTTACAATTTCTTGATTCAGCATATCAACAGCGAGACTTACTGTTAAAGCTTTGTTGATGTTTCCTTCCCATAAACAACGGACTCTTCGCACTGTGTCCCAAACTTCTTGGATTCCTGGCTCGTTCTGGATATTTTATGTAAATAGTCTTTTAAAAATGCTACATTTTGTTTAAAGCTTAAAAGCATAATACTTTTTTTTTTAATTTAAAAATGTTCCACTTTTTTAAAAACTTGAAATAAGTAAAATTTTTTAAAAACTTAGAAATGTTAGTTTTTTAATAAACAAAAATGTTATCTTTTTTAAACTTAAAAATTAATTGAAATACTTTTTTTTACAATTTTACCTGCAAAACTAGAACATTTTCCAAATAAGCCTGACCAGCTTCTCCTTCAAAATCATTGATAAATTGAGTTCCACAGGAATCGAGATTTACAGTAAAAGAAAACTTAGTATTTCCAGAATTGGCTTCCACATAACGACAATTGGGCATCATGTAAAATCCCTTAAATAATAATAATAATATTATTTTCAATTACTTACTTTTTTTAATTACTAAGTATATGCAATCAACAATAGTTTTGGATTTTCTTGTAAAATTTACTCTTTACCTTTGAGTATATTATTCCATCGTAAGCTCGATTGAATTCAACATTTATAGTCATCATACTCTTGCTGCACTGAACATCAAGAGCATGAATATGTGGTGGATGATTTAAGTCATCACCTGGTGGAACTCCTGTTCCTAAATTACCTAAACAAATAAAATTATTGTTTAATTAATGGAAAATTATGAAATTATTTTTAATGCCTAGTAAAATATAAAGTACAAATAAAGAAATATTGTTCTAAAACGAAGTCAAGATCGGATCTACTGGTTCTAGGTTTAACAAAATCCTGCAAAATTTTTGATTTCTCAAATAGTTTGGATCTTGAATATTCTCAAAATTATATTTGACAGAAATTCCATTTAACAAAAAATCAATTTAAATTATTCTAGACTTTTATTTGTTACAATTTAAAATATACCAAAATGTCAATCAATTGACAAAAAAAATTAAAGTCAAAAGTTAATTTGAGTTTTTCTTGGTGAAGGATACGATTTTTTTTTTTTAATCGAAAGCTGAGGTTTTTTCCAATAAGGGTATGTAGATGAAAAATTAGGCCTAGAATGTTTAAGCCATGAAAATAAAGAAAGAATTTTGTCATCTATTCAGCCAGAATGGATTACAATAGGCGAACAAAGAGGATGCAAGAGTGGCCTGGCAGGTTGTATGTAGAACCTACTGATCGATAGGTGTGTCACCCAAGACTCGATATTTTATCAACGAAACTTGTCCATGGCTTGGACAATAAGCCATGAACAAAAGAGGAGTTTTCCAATGAGATTCCTTTAGTCCTCTACTGATTTGTATCTCACTCTTGCCTCTATCCGTTGTACTTCGGGAAAAACACTCTGGATACTTGTGTGGTAAACCAAGAGATAGAGTTCACAAGATTAAACACCTGTTTTACATGGACGATCTTAAGCTTTATGGCTCCAGCAAGGAAGCATTGAAATTTCTAGTGTTTGCAGTGGCCAAATATTCCAGTGCAATTGTAATGAGCTTTGGATTTAAAAAATGTGCTGTTGTCCATATAAATAGAGGAAGATTAGAAACATCTGAAACATGAATCGACTTTGAGAACCTTTAACTTATTGGTGGCAACTCCATTCATCATCTTGGTGAAGGAGAAACTTACGCATATCTTGGAATTCCACAATGCGAAACTCAAGATGTGCATGGGCTTAAAGATAATCTTCAAATTAAATATCGAGGTTTTCTCAGAAAAATTTGATCATCCGAATTATCAGGGAAAAATAAGATACAGACCACAAACGCATTAGCCGTTCCTTTAATACTCTACACATTTGGAGCTGTTAAATGCAATGTGGATGAGCTGAAAATACTGGACAGACAAACGCGCAAGATGATGACAGTTCATCGATGGCCTCATCCAAGATCTTCCGTAACTCGAATTTACCTTCCACGAGATCAGAGAGAAAGAGGTGTGCTCATCGCCGTATTGTACTGGCTGTACCTACGTCATGCTCAGCGATGAATAGTGCGGATCCTTTAATGCAATTTGTCCATGATCATGAAGTTGCAAATAATGGGTCATTTTATATCAAGCGTCAAACAGAGCGGTAAAAGAACTTAATCTTAGATTTAATACAAATAATACAGAGCATGGAATAGCGTCATTACCACCTTTAATGATAAAAAAACATATGAAGGGTTGCGGAACATGTACTTCTGTTAGAAAAACATGTTGGTAAGCCTGTTCACGGGCAATTTTATAATATCATTAGAGAAATGGGATTGTTTGTAGGTTTATCTTTTGCATTCCTCAAATCTGATAGATTAAAATTCGAGACAGAGGAATTTTTGTTCGCTTGTCAGAATGGAGTGATTAATACTTTGGTGTACCGCAGTCGAGTGATGCATATACGTTTGTTGACAATTCCAACTGCCGTGCATACAACCAATACCCGGAAACACTAAGTGCCTGTCCGATTTATGCATGTTGCAGGTATATGAAAAGACACAATGCTGCACTGAAGATTTTGTATTACCACCTTCGTCACCTATACGGTATAGATAAGGAGTTCATTCTGCCGTATGCCTAAGTAGATCAAAAGTCCGTTGTGGAAAATGACCAGTGCAAGATCTACTGGAGTTTTTCTTTTCCCACCACCCATCATATCAATGCCACTAAGCCTGATATAGTCCTCCAGGATCATAAAAGTAAGATCATTTATGTGGTTGAGTTTTTGGCTCCTGCCGACAGCAATATCATTAGCAGGTAGAATTCAGAAAGCAGTCCTTCTGAACTCTCTTCGTCTGGTCCAACAGCACTGTTTTTTGTAATTACAAAAAAATATACATCTTTTAATGTAGCTCTAAAAAGCATCCCACAGTTTCATGTCGTCCGCGTAAGAACATCGTTGGCAATGGACAAGAAGCATCAAAGTACAGAATGCTGAAACTGTAGCGAGTAAAAGATTGATGCTTTTGCTCACCGTCCAGGACGGAAGGAGCAAAAGTTGATAAGAGTATGTAAAGCAAGAATTAGGAGAGGTTGTTTTAGTACGGTATTGCCACAGAATGTGGTTGAATTCCACACGAACAAGTGTGTAAATGCATTTTTTCCTCTCCTAAACTTGTTTTGAAAACAAAAAATAATAATAGTAATAATAACAATAAAATCCACAACAAAATATGACTCTTGGCTTATCCCAGGACCAACGATGTAGACGTGGTGATCTACTCATCTTAAATGTTTCGAGAGGAAAACTCAACAACTGCCTTCTTCATTCTTATCGGATACGTGGAGTCATCTATCATATTGATTTTCTATGGTTCCCAAAATTTTGAAAATTCTATATGAATTGACTTCCCAGTTTGCTTTAACCATAAGCCCAAGCCTTGCTTTATTAAGAAATGCAGGCAATGTTTCATATGCTTCAGGAACTACGTGAATCTTAAGTGTTTCGGAAATTTTAGTACCTGTAATAGCTTAAATCCTGTTCATGGATAAGTTTGTCTAAATCAGGACCGACTTCGCTAACAGAAAACAGCAATCCACAAGTTTATTCACGGCTTTAAAAGCAGAAGTAAGAGGTCGAAGTTTAAAGGCCCAACTTTTTCATAAATTTTAAGCTTGAAAGAAGCAAACAAACTCGTTGATTCCGAGATTTATTAAAAATTTGGGTCTTTTAAACTTCAGCCTCTTATTTCTATCTTTAAGGTCATGAATAAAGTTGTAGATTGCTGTTTTTCTGTGAGGGACGTCAGTCCTAATTTAGATAAACTTGTCCTTGAACAGGATTAAAGTTTTTAGAGGTACTGAATTTTCCGAAACACTAAAGATCCACGTAGTTTTGAAGCATATGAAACATTGTCTGCATTTTTTAGGAACGCGGCGACCTGTCGCGCCGCTGTTGTTACACAACAGCTACACACAGACACAAATTCGTATCGCGACATGGCATGAGAGTGTGTTGGTGGGGGAATCTCCATTACGAATACATTGTTATGTCATGTCTCGATACAAATTTTGTGTTTGTGTGTAGTGACAACAGCACCGCTTTCATTGCAGCTTAGGGACCCTGACCAGAGCAAGCTGGGGAATCAATTCATAGAGAATTTTTAAAATTCTGGGGACGATACAAAATCAATGAGATTGATGACTCTACGTATCCGATACGAATGAAGAAGGCAGTGTTGAACATTGGAAATAATGGTTGACTCGAACCTAAAAGTGGTCTTTGTCAAAAATAGTTTTTTGACACATCTAACTTTGAATTCGTGTAACTTGGAGATTTTCACATAGAAAAGTCTACGACCCTTCAAAATGTTGGAAATTCAATCAAGAATATGTTCATAATAAGTCTAACACTGCCAAAGGGGTGGACGTATACTTATATGGATGGTTATGAACCAAATTAGAAAAAAGAAGTCAGTAAAATTTAAAAACATAAAATTTGATTTTCGATTATCTCAGGAAAAGAATCAGCTGGGATTTCAGTCTCTTCACTTTTGAAAACTTTAAACACATAAAAATCAAGAACCAAGCTTAGTTTTTGTTTAACGGTGGATGGTCATAGTAGGTCGCGTCGTGGTAGTGCGGCAAGTGTCAGCAGCTGTGCCAGCGCGTTTAGCAATGCCACAGCTGTAGACCTCGCAGATATTGAAGAAGACAGAGCTAAGGGCGTTCAATTACGCGAGGAAGAGGGGAAAATTCTGCTCGACATGGAGCGTGAGCTTAAGGTCGTGCTGGCTAAGCTGGCAGTTCAGAAAAACGTTGCAGCGGAGATCCAGAGTGGTCTCAGGAAGTTCAGCGAGTGGGTTCCTGCTATATGGGAGAAGCATTTAAAGGCGGATGAGCCGGACTCCAGACTCTATGTTGGCCTCAAGGCAAGCGAAATTGCACGTGCCGAAAGGCAACAAGTAAGAGATCGCATCCAGGCTAAGACCATGAGAAGTCTTGTTCTGGAGTGCAAAAGGAAGAGGGAGGCTGAACATCGTTCACCTCCAAAAACTGAGATTAAAAAAAAGAAAGCCGAGCTTTTTGATAATAAGACGAAGGCAAAGGAAGGTGTAGGAAAAAATGTAGCGAGCCAACCGCCGCCCACGATTTCTGTGGAGCCTAGCAGCCCCAAAGGGAAAACAGTGTTTGTCTGGGTTTGCCAGGGACAGACGTTTGCGTCTGTTCTTGGCAAACTAAAGAAGGAAGTGGACCCTGGCGATTGCCAGACGACTGTCGTGAGTGCAAGGCCCACGAAGGAAGGAAACCTCCTTTTAAAACTAGGAAGTGGTTCAGACCAGAAAAAGTTTACAGCCAAGGTCTCCGAGGCAGTAAGTGGAATGGGCACCGTCAGGTGACCGGAGGACCAGAGAGTGACTCTGGAAATCCGTGACCTAGACGGTTTAACTGAAAAGGAAGAAGTAGTCTCTGCCCTCGAAAAGGTTCTTAATACTCCTCGAGAGAGAAGGCAGGTTCCAGTCCTTGGGCCGAACCGGAGAGGCGATAAAATCGCAATACTGGTCACGGATCAGGAGGAAGCAGAACGCTTAGAAAGATTAGGAAGAGTAAAATTGGGTTTCCTCAGTTGCCCAATCAAAAAGAGACTTATGGTCACAAGGTGCTATCGGTGCCTTGGTTTTGGCCATAAGAAAGCTGACTGAAGGGGGTTGACCGATCCTCCGCTTGCTTCAAGTGCGGTGATGCGGGACACTCTCTTGCAGAATGTGGAAAGAAAGCGTTCTGCTTCCTCTGCGCGGCCGAGCCTGAGAATGAGTCGGAAACGTCTCATTTGGCAGGCTCTGGAAAGTGTGCCTGTTTCAGGAGGGTCCTGGAACAGGCAAAACGAGAAGAGGCTCTAAAGCGTAGCCGCTTAAGGGTCACTTAAGGCACAGAAAAACGCAGATAGAGGAAGTTTTCTTCCTCTTGAAGCTGTTTTAGAGCAAATTGATGGTTCATCGGGTCCCTTGACTCAACTTGTGTGCGTTAAGGGCCTCCATGACCGTCAATGATCGTAGGTCCCGCGGAATGTAGGAAGCCGCTACAGCGGCAGAGTAAGGGATATAAGATTACTCCTGATGGCGATACGCGCGGAAAGTGCTAGCCGGGAGTGGTCTTAAGGTCCCCAAATAAGGGTTGGAGATGGGCTAGTAATAAAAATGATATAGGAAAAACGACCAATAGAGAAAATAGAAAAGAGGGCCCACGAAATAATGGTTATAAAAGAGGGTTTTTTGTTTTTTTGTTTTTGTTTTTCTTTCTTTCAAGGACAAGAAAAATTCACTTACTTTAAGAAAAACTTTGTGTTTTTGATTTCAGATAAAAATTGAAAATTGTTACAGTTTTGTTAAAGAAGGTGGAATACGTTAGTAAATGTTTGACACGGTTAAATGACACGAAAACTTATAAAAAATTAAATAAAGATCTCACTCAATTAATACAAAGAGAATTAAATAAGAAATTTGATTTTTTACTGAAAGAAGGTTAGATAAATTGTGATTTGTCAAAAAAACTAAAATCATAGAATTCGGTAGCACCAGTTTTATGGTCTGCCAAAAAAACATAAAATCAATAATCCAATGAGACCGGTAACATCTTTTTGCGGTTCTTCTTTATATAACCTATCCAAGTTTATTAGTATTCGAATTCAAAAAGTTATTTAAAAAAATGTTTCACATGTTAAAAATAGTTTTGAGTTAGTTAATAAAATTAGAGATATTGTTCCAGATAATTTTAGATTGATCTTTTTGAATCTGAAATCTTTATTTACAAACATTTCTAAATCTTTCGTTTTGAAGTGTGTTAAACTTCAGTAGGAAAACATAAGAAAATGAATAGCTATTTTTTCAGTGTAGTTTTTGTACATACAGAATATAAGTTACGAATCCGATGGCAGTTTTTCAAAATTCAAAATGGCGGATCAAATATGGCGGACAACTTTTTTAAAAATTGATTCAATTTGCCTGAAGCTTGTTACTCGTGGGTTTTTGGGGTCGTTGATTACGAATCTGATGTCAGATTTTCAAAATTTAAAATGGTGGATCCAATATGGCAAAAAGAAAAAAAAAGAATTACGTTTAGGACAATCCATTTTCATTCAAGAACACTCACAATTCTGATATACAAACAGAAAACAAATGACATTTGGTGGATTTCACGGAAAATGTCCTGCCCCAAAAATAAAATATGTCCAATCTATTGCAAATTTTTTGTATGAGTTGTCCTATTGGATAGTAATTTATCCTATAAATATTTTAGAATTTTTTAAAAAATTGGGGCAGTGGGAGGGGGGGAAAGTTTGGCGTTTTTTGGTAATTCACTCTTCTTTTCCTATTTCCACTGTTTTAATGAATGGATAAAAAAATTTTATGTGACATGATTTTTGTAGATTTTTGCATAACCTTTCGATTGAAAAGGTCCATTTTATATTTTTTAAATAATTTGACCTTGATTTTTCAAAATTAAAAATAAATTTGAGTTTTTCTCAAAGATGGGCCTTTTTAATTTTTTTAAAAATATTTTTAAACGAAAGCTAAGGTTTTTTCCTATAAGAACCCAAAATTTCAAAAATGCGTGTTTTTTCGTTTTCGAGAAATTAAATGATGAATACCGCGCGACGCCGGATCGACTGTAAAGGCTCGCTTCGAAGCGGCGCGGCGATCCGACGTCGATCCGGCGTCGCGCCGCGCCGTATTCATCATTTAATTTCTCGAAAACGAAAAAACACGCATTTTTGAAATTTTGGGTTCTTATAGGAAAAAACCTTAGCTTTCGTTTAAAAATATTTTTAAAAAAATTAAAAAGGCCCATCTTTGAGAAAAACTCAAATTTATTTTTAATTTTGAAAAATCAAGGTCAAATTATTTAAAAAATATAAAATGGACCTTTTCAATCGAAAGGTTATGCAAAAATCTACAAAAATCATGTCACATAAAATTTTTTTATCCATTCATTAAAACAGTGGAAATAGGAAAAGAAGAGTGAATTACCAAAAAACGCCAAACTTTCCCCCCCTCCCACTGCCCCAATTTTTTAAAAAATTCTAAAATATTTATAGGATAAATTACTATCCAATAGGACAACTCATACAAAAAATTTGCAATAGATTGGACATATTTTATTTTTGGTGCAGGACATTTTCCGTGAAATCCACCATTTGTTATATTTTGATATTCAGTTGCATAGCTAAATAAAATAGTATATATGTATATATCAAATTAATGTCAATCGTCGATATTTTTACTTTAAAAAGAAGTGTTAAACAATCACTTTATATTTATTAATTCATCTAACTTAAGCTTCCTATTATCGAATATACTTACCTACTATAAAGTTTGCTTCGTTATTAAAAAAATGTCCAATATGCAAAGACACATTTGTGGAAATGTTAAAATTTTTTGTAATCTTCATCTCTATGAGGTCCGCCATTTTAAATTTTGTAAATTTGACATCAGATTTGTCATCAGCGACCCCAAAAACCCCCGAGTAACGAGTTTCAGGCAAATTGAATCTATTTTTAAAAAAGTTGTCCGCCATATTGGATCCGCCATTTTGAATTTTGAAAAATTTACATTGGATTTGTAATCAGCGAGCCCGAAAACCCCTGGATATCAAGTTTTATAAAAAATTAATATTTTTTACAAAAATATTATGCCACTTTTTATTTAAGGGTTGTTTTCACCCCTAAAAGCCACAAACGACTTGACCTAGCAAAACGGTCAGATACGGATATTTTTTTTTCGGTCCTAGTTTCCGAAAATGTTTGGTTTTTTTGTGTGTGAAAAATAGTGTCGGACGGTGTTACCAGACCTGGTTTATCAATAAATTTATTACTTTAAGATTTTAGAAAATATTCGCAGAAAATAACGATAATAGTTTGGTTTCAGATACACTGCCGCTCAATAACTTTCGCCTACCCCACAGCGATTAAGCACTTTAAAAAAGTTTTGTATTTTGTTTAATATTAAAGTTACAAAGCTCGAAAAAGTCTTATTTGAAATCACATTTCTAAAGCTTTAGTACTACATAAAACAAAAAGTAAAAAAAATTTTTTTGGTAATGTTTAAATAATGTTAATGCAAAACAAAATTTTTGAATTGTTTTTGCTTTTTTTAAAGTGATACAGTTATTTAGGAAACCATCGAATTGTAATCGCACTCATATCATTTGAAAGCTAGTTTTATTTTATTATTTTGTTTAAAGAATTACCCATTTTTTTCAATTGTTGTTAACTCAAAAACGGTTAGTTTAACAAAAAAAAATTTAAGAACATGAATTGTTCGTTTTTTCATGCACGGAAACAAATAGTTTCTGAAATAATCATGAACTTTGTACTTGAGTTTGGGGCATGGAAGGGAATTCAGTACTCATTCAAACCTAAATATTTTAGGTAAATAATAAACTAGTTTCTAAAAAATTCTTAAAGATTAGATGAAAAATAAAATTTATGTTTTGACTTTTTTCGGTCTGATTTTAAACATACCATTTACCTGCAGATTGGTGATTTAAATGAAATATTTTAAAATCTGAAACAGAAAAATCCGAAGCTGGAAATCGAATTCGCGACCCCTCACTCTAAGGGAGCATTCACATATTACGTAACATTTTTTATGGGGGGGGGGGTTAGCAGTTTGTTACGTCCAGCAGAAAAAATGGCGCTAATGTATGTAACGACGTGTTACATGGGGGTGGGGGGGGGGGTTAAAATTTTCCGAAAAAAAACGTTACGTAATATGTGAACGCTCCCTAAAGCAGGGTTGGGCACGAAAACGGAACGAAATGAAAAAGAGGTTTTGTTTGTAAAAAAATTCAAAATATTTTTTTGTCAACAAATATATCGTTTCAGGCTGACCCACCGGGGATCATTTCGATGCGGCGGAGGAGGAGGGGGGTGACCTGCACCCACTAAAAAACCATACAAATGACTTTTTTATGTATATATTTTTATTTTTTTAATGTTTAAACAAATTAATTATTTTCAACAATTAATTTTTTCTAAAAGATCATACAAATGACTATTTTTTATTTTTTTGTAATGTTTTAAATTAATGTAAATTTAAATTTCAAAATTTTTGATAGAAAATTTTAACGAAAAAATTACAAAAAAACAAAAAAAAGTAAGTTGAATGATTTTTTCAAACAAAATTAATTGTTTAAACTAATTAATTTATTTGAACATAAAAAACATAAAAATGGACACATAAAATAGTCATTTGTATGGTTTTTTAGAAAAAATTAATTGTTTAAACAATTATCAAATAGTTAAAAATATTCGTAAAATAATTAATTAAACATTAATTAATACTTCAGATAAATAATAATAACTATTTCTACTGATAAATATGTGAGACATGGATTTTACTTGGGCAAAGTGCGTATAGATGCAAAAATTTAAAAAGGGGCAACTTTGAGGTAGTTTTATACCGGGTTAGGTTTATCAAAATTGAAAGTTATATAGGTCAAATTGATCGTCAGAGAGTCTACTATAAGATCCAGTAACTTAAAATTAACTTTTGTCAAACCCTTGCGAATGATATTGATTTTTCGAAAATTAAGAATTTTCCCATGCATTTTACATGGGAAAATTGAGGTGCCCGGCGGCACCAGTTAATATCAAAATGTTGAAAAATCCAAAAATACGTATTCACTTTTTTTCGCATTGGAACAAATTCCGGGGGTGTCATGCCCTTTTCCACGAAAAAAATTTTCACAATGCATTTTTGGGCATTACACATTGATTTGTTAAATAGACAAATAATTATTCCAATTTGAACACCCGATTTTTAACAATGTTTACTTGTCCCTAACCATACTTTCGAATGGTTTATATTATACGTTGAAACTTTGTAATTAATAAAAATTACTAGTTAGATGACACATGTTTTTAAAGTTAGTTAAACGGTGAAGACATTTGTGCATGAAAATTAATATTTTGTTTATTGTGAAGAAAGTTATATGTTTTTAAAAGTTGTCTCTC
Source organism: Ganaspis brasiliensis (assembly GCA_037103525.1). Lineage (NCBI taxonomy): Eukaryota > Metazoa > Arthropoda > Insecta > Hymenoptera > Figitidae > Ganaspis > Ganaspis brasiliensis. Next base: position 974,762 of record JAZKLR010000303.1, read on the forward strand.
ACTTTTAACCTTTTCAACCGTAATCGTCATATTTATCATTTTTCTTGAATAAGACTACACTGAGAAAAATTTTTTGTAAAAATTCCTATGCTGTTCCCTATAAAAGCATCATAATTGACAGTCCCCGAAATTTTACTGTGCTGTCTTACAATTTTTACTGGATTTCCGACAATTTTTACCAGAAAATCCGGTAAAAATTGTAAGACAGCACGGTAACATTTCGGAGACTGTCAATTATGACGCTTTTATAGTGAAGGCACAGGAATTTTTACCAAAATTTTTTCTCAGTGAATAGGCACACCAAAATAGTTTATGGGAAATAAAAGTTTAAATAATTAGAACTATTTTGAGACATACTAAATTGATGTGCTTCATGTCTTCAAAAAACTATTCTAATTTAAATAACAGAAAACACGTGTGTACAAAATTTGACAACGACCGTAATACGAGTGATACTCCACGAAAATCAAACAAACGTATTCGAAAAGTACTTACATATATATTTCTACGAGTACCATTTAACATTGTGTGAATGTGCTTTGAGAAAAAATACTTTATTGTAATGATAATGTGAAAATATTTATCAATTACGGTCGACCGTAATCGACCGAAGTTTTTTAGAAAGAAATTGTTAAGTCCGAAGTTGACGATTCTAATGTTTTTAACAGAAATTGTCATTAATTAAAACCTGAAGGTTAAGTTTTAATGTTTATTTCAAGATTGATTTTCACACAAAAATGGAACTTTATTCCTTTGTTCCTAGTATATTATTATTAGTATTTTATTATTCTTATATATATTGAAAATGTTAAACAAATTTATCGTTTTTTTTAAAATGATAACCCCTCAAGCAATTTATTTCAACTGTTTTTCATCCTAAAAAGCAACCACCTGTTGAATATTTTTTTGTTACAGGTTAAAAATTATTTGTAATTTTAAATAATTTATAACTTTTTGAAGACAATTAGATTTATCTGTCCATTTGTATAATTTGAAAGCTTAGCACTTGAAGTTTATGTAGACAAAGTTTTATTACTGTGCTAAAAAAAAAATAAATTATTTTTTCTTATTGAAAAGTTAAAGGTTCCAGAGAAATGGCCATCTCTAAATTAGAGATTTCCTAAAAATGTCATTTTCAGATATAAAGTTTTGCAAAATAAAGCATAACTTATTATAAAAAGTCTGATTATAATGCTTAATTTAGATATATTTTTAATTCTCTGCAATTAATGATACAACTTATTTCAAGTTTTGTGCTTTATTTTTTCCGTGTAGAAATGACCCTCGGCGTATCATCCTGAAACGGGATATTTGTTGACAAATATAAGTTTTCAATTTTTTTATTTCAATCTTCACGGGGGTGCAAGTCACCCCCCCTCCCTTCTGCAACATCAAAATGACCCCCGGTGGGTCATCCTGAGACGATATAGTTGTAGACAAAAATAAGATTTTTTTCTAGTACTCATTTATTTGTCAGTTTAACTCTTCTGCGCATCTATTTGTTTAAAAAAACCCTTGTACGCATCTAGTAGTTAAATAAAACACTTGTGCTTTTCTATTTATTTAATAGAAGTAAAGTGGTAAAATTATAGTGTTTTAAAGTAATTCTTTTTAAAGTGGTTTTCACGTATGAAAAATACCCTTTCAAGTGTTTTTCTAAAAATAAGAATCAGACCATTTTCAGATACAGAATTTATGTAGTGTACAGTATTCTATGTCAGTGTGGTGCTTGTGATATAGGAGAGATTTGTAGATAAATTCTGTGGCTGAAAGGCAGAATAACATAACTGCATTTTCATAGTTTTGAGAAAAACCTGTTTTTGTTTATTTTCTTGGTTTTGTAAAATCGAAAAATCAACCAATATTTTAGGTGTTTGGCATTGTATCCTATTTTCTAGTGTAGTTTTTACATCTGTTTATCAATTTTAATAAAATATAAACGCTTTAAAAAAGAATATCAATTCTTTTTTTCGATTTAAATGCAGTTATGCTGTTGTGTTATTAATTATTTTCTTCGCAAATAAACATTTAAATCACTTTACTGTTATGAAACTTTAAAAAGCATTACTAAATTAACTCAAATCTGATGTTATCTCAAATTCGATAAAATGTTAGTTATGATGTTATGCCTTTCAGCCACAGAATTAAAGAACGACTAAAGAGCATAAAAGAGATTGCAAAAATGTCGATAGAAGAACCTCATTGATAATACATTCTCGAGATAATGATAATTTTGTTCAATTTGATAATTAATAATAATAATCGCAAACTTCATTCTTTCATTCTTTCATTCTGTCCACACCTGAAGTTTGGCACAATAGATGTTTTTTGTTTTAAATTAATAACTTTTAAAAAAATGTATTTTTATGTCAATTATAAGATTTTTAATTTTATTTATTTATTTATTTATTCTCCTGAATCTAAATTTAAAATCAATTGACAAATTTATGTATTTTATTTTGAATAATAATAATAATAATAATAATAATAATAATAATAATAATGTATTACAATACAAACGTGTCTTATTTAAAACTACTTTACAGATTTTAATAATGATTCAAAACACTTTAAACATAATATGAAAATTAATGTATATTTTATATTATAATTTATAATAATATATGAATCATTTTCATAATAATATTTTGTTCTTTTAATTACTTCTAAAAAATATAATATAAATAAGAATAAAGAAAGAAAAAACCATGAATATTGAATGAAAAATATAATTGAATGAAAAATATAAAAATATTTTTTTTATACTTTTAAATGCCTTTTTTATAATTTATTCCTCTTTTAATCAAATTTTTTTAATTTAAAACTTTCTTCCCTATTTTAAATAAAAATACGTTCCAAATTAAATTTCTCCAAATAAATGTTGTATTTTTTATCTCAAAATGCTTATTTTTATTAGTAAATTAATAAGCTTATTTAATTTCTAATTTGATTATAAGTTTCAAATTAGGATCAATTATAATTTTAATTAGTTCAATTGGAAGAACAAAAAATAAGATTGACTGAAATATACTTTTCCCTATATAACAGATTATGAATTTTAAAACTTTAGTTATATTTCAATTTTGATTAATTTAAGTTTGAAATAATTTCAATTTGAATAGATAGAAGTTGGAAATTTTTTAATTTGGAAAAATGAAAAATATTGATAGAAATTTTGAAGAATGGTTTATTATCAATTGAATTTTGCAAAGAAACTTTAAGACTAAGGAATTCTTATTATCAAAAGATGTTTGGAGTAAATTAAGTTTGCATAATAGTTTAAATATATTTTGTTCAAAAAACTATTGAAAAAGAAATATTTTTACTTTGTGTAACATACAATAAATATTTTTATTTTTAACTAGGGAAGAAAATCTGATTTATTTTTTAAAATTTCTTTCTATTTAATAATTTGCAACAAATTTTAATAGATCAAAATTAATTCACACTTATAAATGTTTTGTTTTTTTTTTTAAATCAATAACTTTTAAAAAAATGTATTTTTATTGTAGAATTTCTAATTTTACCTATTTATTTATTAATTCTCTGTAATTTAAAACTTGAATTAAGTAATAAATTTATATTTTATTTATACAATAGTGTATTAAAATATAAACGCGTATTTTACTGTAATCTACTTTACAGTTCTTAATAAAGATTTACAACACTTTAATCATTTATGTTATATTCCATAAAATTATAATTAAATTGTCGAATATATTGGAAACATTAAATTATTTCGAATTATTTATACATATGTTTTCATGAATTTACATATTATGTTTAAAGATCAATAATAAAATTTAGAATTGGTAAATTTAAGTATTAATTGATCAAAGTTTGAATTAAATATAAGTTTGAATCGATTTGAAATTTCCAATTTCTAGAAGTTGAAATTAATAGTTTTTAAATTTCTAAATTTCTAGAAGTTGAATTTTATAGTTTTTAAATTTGCAAATGATTTCAGGTTACATTGTTTCCAACATTTTAAAATATTTTTAGATAAAGATTGAAATAAAAGAAAATTAACTCATTTTTATTTTAATTCCTAATGTAGGGAATTCAAATTATTTCAATTTTCCACTTTTACAAATTACATTAAATTAAAAATCTTAAAATTTTGGTTATATTGTAATTTTGATTATATTTGAAGTTTGAAATAATTTAAATTTAAATTAATAGAAGTTTGGAATTTTTTAATTTGGAAAAATTAAATTTTATATTAATAGAAATTTTTGAGAATGGTTTGTTATAAATCGAATTTCGTATTGTTCAAAGAAAAATTAAAAATAAAGATTTCATACCAATAGAGGTTTGGAATAAATAAAATTTGTATAGAAAATTGTATTAATTTTATTATTAAAAAATATTTTGTTCAAAATACTATAACAAAATCTTTTTGTAACGCACTATAAGAATTTTTTATTTTCAACTTAGAAAGAGAATCAGAGTTATTCTCTAAAATTTCTTTGTATTTAATTATTTATAACACATTTTAATAAATACAAATTAATTTACAAAATTTAATTCGATAGTATAATCAATTTAATATAAATAAGTTCAGTTTGTTTTTTGTATTGAAATTATACCTATCAATGAAAAATGCAATTCTCGCGCGCTTTAGCGCGATTATTTTTGGCTAGTTTAGAAATAATTTGTAAAGAAACAAACTTTAGAAGTAGAAAATTCACAGAAAGTTGTTATATTATTAAAAATAACAACTCTAAAAAGTCAGAAATTGCTTCTGTGAGTAACATTTATCACTCTTTGATCCATAACTCACCAGCGATCTGCCACTCTTATGGAAACTTAGCAAAAGTTGTAGGTCTACTCTCTAAATTTGAAACAGCGAAAAGTATACAGCTGTTTCAAAACAGCGTATGTACGCTGGTAAATTAGTGAATTTCGCTGTTAATCAGTGAAAAAATCGCTTTTTGATCAGCGTATACTTGAAACAGCTGTATACTTTGAGCTGGTTAAACAGCGAATTTTCGCTGTTTCAAATTTAGAGAGTAGTAAAACTAAAAAAAATAGTATAGAAGAAATTTTTAATATTCCCCCAAAATCTCATTTTATGACCAAAAAACCGTTTTTGGGTATGATCATGTGAACAACCACTCATACTATGCTAATTTTTATCTGACTTTTATCTTGATCAAAAATTGACGGAGTTGTGTGGATTTTAAATTTTTTGACCCCTATGGTTTGCCCGGGTAAAAAATTCAGCTTGGTCCGCCCCTGTAATTGAAGGAAATTGATTTTTATTGACAAGTTTCACTCCTTTTATTATTTATTATTTCATGACTTTTATTATTGCCAATGAACTTTTCACACAACGATACACTGAGAAAAGAGGATCTCGATTTATAGTAAATAATGTAATTATTTAGTAAAAATTACTATTTGTAGTAAAAATTACTATTTAGAGTAAAATGTACTTCATATAAAGAAAAATTACTTTTTACGTAGTAAAATTTACTAACTGTAATTATTACTCTAGTCGTTTTTAAAAATTCTGTTAATATTTTTAATCTTTATATTGTCTTAATAAATTTTATCAACTTCGAGTATTAATTATTAAATTCGTCCTTTTTTAAATATTGCTCAAGCATTTTTAAAAAGTATAACTGCGTGATATAACAATTACTTCAGTAGGATCAGTTTTTAATATTTGCTAGCAACTTTTGCTCAGGAAATAGTAATCCGTGCCACTACTACTAATACTACTACACGCCTCTCACCGATACGCGAGTCATATACAGTCGAAAAATATGTACATTTAATAAATGCTTCAATTCCTTGTTACATAAACATTTTTAATATTTTTTAAACAAATCTCTTGTTAATATGGATCTTATACTTTTATTTTGACATATTTTGTTCTAAAAAAAATTATAATAAGCAAATTTATATCAAAATGTGTATTAAATTAGAGAATTTAATTGTTTCATACTTTAAATTAATTAGTATATTGTTACTCATTAATGATACAAAAATATTTTAAATAATATGTATTCTATTACCATTGCAAATTTTTTTATAAAACTTGAATTTGTTTGGTAAATATTAAGTAATTAATTTTCTAGTTCAAAAATTTTTTTCTTGTAACTCAGGTGTTACACAAAAACAATTTTTCATTTTTCATTTATGTTTAATCATATTATTTTGTATTATTTTCTTCAAAAAACTGCATTTGTTATAATAATTAATTAAATTTATTTTGATATTCAGATAAATTATTCAATATTAATATTAAAACATTTTTAAAATTAATTTTCACTTTTATGTTTACTATTTTATTTTATAAATTAGTTTGCTTTAAACTATTTAATAAGTATTATTTATTAATAATATATTGTATAAAAAAATTTAATAATATTTTATTATAAAATTTTTTAGATTATATAAGTATTTAATTTATTTTTACATATTTACAATTTTTTTATTTAATATTATTCTATCTAATATTATTCTATTTACTACTATTTTGAATAATATTTACATTTAATTTCAATAATGTAGTAAAATATATGGGGTTTATGATTTATTTTATTGCGGTAATTCATATAAGTTAAAAAATATATGACGTCAGTTGCGTCGATAGCCGAGAGGCTTAATGAGAAAGCGTGCGTTTTTAGAGTTGCGACATTGCGTATTTATATTTAAGTTAGGTAGTTCGATCCCGTATAATTCTAAGATTTTTCCGAAATGTTCACTCGTTAATTCTAAGTACTTGTATATTAGAAGAATGAAACTTGTAAATTAATAAATTGAAGTGTATTTATAAAGTTAATAATGTAAAAACTTTTTTATTTTTATTTGCTTTGATTTATTTTATAAAGAATTAAAAACAAGAAAATATTATTTTCTGTATTATTTCATTATCCCGTTTCCCGTCTCACACGTATATACTGCCTACATCGGTGAGTGACGCGAGCAGTGGAGGGGCAAAATTACAATTTTCTGAGCAAATATCGTTAGTGGCGATGTAAACGCCACTCCGTTGAAAAGCAATTCTTATTCTGGATGATACAATAGTTCCTCAGATTCATATTAATACTTATGATTTTCATTTAAATTTTCCATTCCATGGAGTAAATTTTATTTCAATCAAAGTATAATTCATTTACTGAATTAAGTAAAAAGTATTTAATTTTTGAACAGTTTCAAAACTACTGCTCAAAAATAGTAATCTTTAATCAAAAATATGTAACTTTTATTATTCTTTTTTTTCAGTGTATGAAACTATTCCAGGCTCGTTTTTCCACTGCATTAACCTTGCTTGTGAATTTCTCATCTCACATAACTTTCCGAATCTAAGACCCGACAAAGATCCCTGAAATTAACGACAACCATTTAATAACAAGTAGGAAGGTAATAGAATGTCCATAAACAAGAATCACATGTTACTACCTCTGAGCTTTGCATCACTCAACTTAGGAATCTCAACTAACGAAATGCTTCGCCGTCAACTCTTAATTTTTTTCAAATTGCTCTCCGTATCCTAGCTTCAAATGTAGTGGAGGTAGGATGCCATTTTTTGGTCATACTATTAGAGGGTTCAAAACATTTTTTTGACCAATTTTAAAAAATTGAAGGCCATTAAGTTCTTCCATATCTATTCGGGACACGACTATCCCACACGGAAAAAATTTCAGCACTTCTGACATTTTACTTATAGCACGGCATTCGTACTACAGGTTAGGCACGTCACAAGGAAGACCTTGGCACGTCAATTACGCCAAATTTGGAAATACAGCAACGCAAAAGTCTTTGTACTTTCAGAATGTACCGCAGGAGTGCGCTAAATGTAATTCTAATTTACCGAAAAGGCACGGCAGACGTGCCAAATAGATGCATAAGAGCGTTCTCTAAATTTTGCACTATAGACTTACCTATAGGTACGTCAGAAGTGCTGGAATTTTTTTCCGTGCACTCACAAAGATAGTAACTCGCGGTTTCACAAATATCAAGTGCTCCATCACACAGTCGTATGGCTAAAACACAAAACTATATGGCAGTTCCCAAATCAGCAATAAAATATGGCCAATCTGGCCATAATTATCGCAGGTCCACGGAAATAGTTTTTTCAGTGTACCTTAAAGAAGTTGCGTTCCCTAAGTTGAGTTATGCAAGATAAGAAATTCGCAAGCAAGTTAAATGCAGTGGAAAAATGAGCCTAAAATAGTTTCATCGCGTTGTATGAGAAGTTCCTTGGAAATAATAAGAGTCTTGATTATGTTGAAGACGCGCACGAACTTTTGGATTCATACGAGAAAACGCAGTGCTATATGCTAATAAAAATCTATTTCTTTTACTCAAATTTGGATTTCTTTCCGGAAAATCTGGACAAGGTGAGTGATGAACAAGTCGATCGATTTCATCAGGAAATAGGAGAAATTGAAAAACGTTTTTAAGGAAACTGCTCTATTAACATGCTAGCTGATTATCACTGGTCGTTAATGCGAGAAACGAGTGACGAATCATTTAAACAGAAGAGGATGATAAAACACTTTTAACACAAATTTTTGATTTTTTCAATTCTTACTGAATAATGATTGATAAAGAAAATCATTATAAAAGTATAATGACGTTTGCTATTATTGTCATCCTTCACGACCCGCCTTCCCACACAACACCGGAAATCCCCTGAATTTTCCCTGAATATTGGTCCACATTTCTCGAATATTCGAACCTAATATTCAGGGAAGTTTCGTGGAAGCATTAAAATGTCTGACATGAAAAATATTGGACGCGAAATTTTCCTGTATATCTAATTTTTAGAGAATATCCGCATCTAATATTCCTTCAATATTCATAGTGTTCGTGAATTCGCTGTACATGATGCGCACTGGTCGAACTTGGTTTCTGTGACTCTTACGGCTGCGCAGTAGTTTTATTATATTATACACTGAGAGAAGTGTGAAACGAGTGCTGCACCGCCAGAGGGAGCTCTGGAGTCCTACTGGCTTTGGTGCTTGAGGTAACCTAAATTTGGGATGTCATACGCACCAAAAGGCGACGTCCCAACGCGCAGGCAACAGCGGCAAAAATTTTGGGACGTCAGAGCTCCCACAGTGGGGCGTCAGAAGTCCGATCTGGGACTTCTGGTCTCCCAAGTCGCGAGTTTACTTGAGGACTATATTTAATATTGCAGAGGGCTCTCTTGGGACGTCTGACGTCCCACACTTCTCTCAGTGTACGTTTATTGCTTAGATCATATTCATAGATCCATACAAAGGAGTATTACATCGAGCATAAGAAAATTATATCATTATTTACATTAATTACAGCTTCGCATTAAAGAGAAAACGTTCCTGCTCTGCTCTATATTTTAAAATTTCACAGACAGCTATAAAACGAATATCCTAATCAAGGAGGGCTCATTAGCAGACATAACTTTAAACCAGTAATCTGCTGTGTTCGCCTTACAACAAAAAATTTCCCAATATTTATATCTAATCGCATTATATGCGGGACAGAGAGTTAACCCATGCATAAGATTCTCGGGCTCCAATCCACATAGTGGACAGAGGTGATTTGTTTCGACAATATATTTTTCTTTTTTCACTATTATTCTTGGATTAGTGATGCACGTCGAGCAAACGATCTGATAGACTTCACATCTGATCGTCTGTTGTTTGCTCGATTATGATTGATTTGAACAAATTACTTTTTATTTATCTTTTAATAAATAGCATAATTTTTTAAAATATCTTTAAGTAAGTATCCTTTCTTTTTGTTGACACTTTTTATTTTTTACGTGGGTAATTCCATTGGCTTTCGTCGGAGGGATGTTTGCTAAAAATATTTTACTTTAATTTAAATTATCATTTAAAAATTGAATTTTTAAATGAATAAAAAAATATTTATAAAAATCTTTATTTAAAATAAACTCTATAGAGTTTAATAATGACTCATATATAAAACAAGTGTATTTTTGAGATATGCAAGCAACATCCCTCAGACAAAAGTCAATGGAATAACCCACGTGACAGATAAAAAAAGTCAACAAAAAGAAAGGATACTTACTTGAAGATATTTTCAAAAATTATGCTATTTATTAAAAGATAAATAAAAAGTAATTTGTTCAAATCAATCATAATCGAGCAAACAACAGACGATCAGATGTGAAGTCGATCAGATCGTTTGCTCGACGTGCAACACTATCTTGGATTATAAATATTTAGTAATCTAATCTGAGCAAATATACGCTTAAAAAAGAGAGGCATTCGTTTAGAGATATATGATTTTTCTATATCTGTATTATCTAAATGTGTCCAAAATTGCAGACTTTTTGATTCACTGACATATCCTCCATCTTTCTCTCGTAGGGTGGCTCCATAATTATTTAAAATTTTTGTTCGATTCTTAACTATGATTTCTAAAGAGTAAGAATCCCATATTTCTGTGAAATTACAGATATCATAATAATTTCTAAATTCTTTAAACCAATTTTTATTTACTATGTTTGTTTTTGTTATTTTGTTTTCATTAGTTAGTCTCATCAATTCTTCTACGAATAATCTTGGATATCGTGATTGATCCATTCCGTTTAATTTTTCAAACCATGCAATAGTTAATTTTAGTAAGTTATAAGACAATGGGAGAGTTTTTGTTTCCCATCTAATTGCTATGGTTGGGGAATTTAAGGGTAAATGTAAAAGTTTCTTTAAAAAAGTTATCTGTATCTTTTCTAAATCTTCTATGTAGTTTAAGCTCCAAACCTGAATTCCATACGTTACTATACTCCCTACAAAACTCTGAAATCATTTATCGTATGTACTCCAATTCTCAGCTTTTGAATCAGCTATAATTTTTAAACATGATTTGATCAGAGCTGGGTAAGTATTTGAAATGAATCTATTTCAAATACGTATTTGAAATGCAAAATACCATTTTCCATTTTCCATTTCAAATAGATTTGCAACCTATTTTGCATTTGAAATTCCATTTTCCATTTTAAGCGCATTTTTGAAATATAATAATGTACAATACAGAAACATCTCGACCTAAACAACGTTTATTTATTTATTTGACACGTATTTGCCTCCTACAATAGTGATTACAAAGGAGTTTCGCTAATCAAATTGTTGTAAACAAGATAATAAAATTTTGACTCTGTGAAACGGACCCCCCCCCCCTTCTGCCCAAAAAGGGTTTAAAAAAATAAATGACCGTTCTTTTTAAAAAATTGTAGCTTGGGATATGTTGTTACTTTAGCCGTATGGATTTTTTTTTATTTAATAATTTTTTAAAGACAATAATATATTGTTATGAATAAAAAAAAGTTAACTAACTAAATAAATGGATGGTTTCAAAATTTTTAAATTCGATCAGATTCGCTTCAAAGTTGTTACTCGGGGGTTTTTGGGGTCGCTGATTACGAATCTGAAGCAACTTCTTGGAAATTTAATATGGTGGATCCAAATCTAGGGTGAGTTTTAAAGGTTGATTGGCTCAGGTTATCACTTAATATCAAGGTCACTCGACCACCAAATAATTTTCTATTCATTAGAAACCCTTAAAAAATCCAATACCCCCGCGTAACAAGTATGAAGCCAATCTAATCAAAATTTAAAAATGGTGTCCGCCATTTTGGATCCGCCATTTTTAATTTCTAAAAAGTGACTTCAGATTTGTAATCAGCAACCCCAAAAACCCCCAAGTAACAAATTTAAAGCGAATCAGATCAAAATTAAAAATTTTAAAACAATCCATTTATTTTGTTAGTTAACTTTTTTTTATTTATAACAATATATTGTCTTAAAAAAATATTAATTAAAAAAAGCCATATGGCTAAAGTAACTACATATCCTAAGTTGCAATTTTTTAAAAAGAACGGTCATTTATTTTTAAACCTTTTTTGGGTAAAGGGGGAGGGGTCTGTTTTACAGAGAATGACCCATTTATTTTACTTAAAAGCACGTGGAAGGCTTGACGTTAGGTAATTCGTATTTTTTAATTTACTCATTAAACAGTTATTGAATTTAATTTGCTAATTGTTCTTTTATTCTTGTCTGGTGCAACAAATTAATTTTAATTATTATTTAATGAGTAAATTGGAAAACCATTTTACATATTATGTAAACCTATTTCAAATATACATTTTCCATTTTCCATTTCAAATAGAAAATAGAAAACCATTTTCCATTTTGCATTTTAAATGGTTTTTTCAAAACCATTTTACATTTTATATTTCAAATAGATTTGTAAAACCATTTTACCCAGCTCTGGATTTGATTGCTAAATTAGCTGAAATTTTCCGAATATTCCCGAATATTTGAACCTAATATTCAGGGAAGTTTCGTGGAAGCATTAAAATATCCGACATGAAAAATATTGGACGCGAAATTTTCCTGTATATCTAATTTTCAGGGAATATCCGCATCTAATATTCCTTCAATATTCATAGTGTTCGTGAATTCGCTGTACATGATGCGCACTGGTCGAACTTGGTTTCTGTGACTCTTACGGCTGCGCAGTAGTTTTTAATTTTCTAGAATCTTACGGGTGTCAATTATAACAAATAATTTTGATCAATTACCAGATCAAAAAAATTTTAGAATTTTTTTTTAACTTTCTCTGAATATTCCAGGAATTAGATGCGTGAATTCCCTGAAAATTAGATGTACAGGAAAATTTCGCGTCCAATATTTTTCATGTCGGACATTTTAATGTTTCCACGAAACTTCCCTGAACATTAGGTTCGAATATTCGGGAAATGTGGACCAATATTCAGGGAAAATTCAGGGAATTTCCGGTGCTGTGTGGGTTCATACAAACTCCACGTCAACCACGTACATGCAAATTTAGAAAAAAATTCTAAAATTTTAAAATCCACACAACTTTGTTAATTTTATCAAATTTCAATCAAAAATTGCTAATTGGACTTGGAATTAAATTTATATTCTAAATATTGTGTTGAAAAAATATTTAATGTTAAGTAATATCTCAAAAACTTTGTCAAAGACCTATGTAACTGTTTTTAATACATTTTTAAGCTGTATGGAACCCTCGGTGCACGAGTTTGACTCGCACTTGCCCGGTTTTTGTTTTTAGAAAAACTAAACTATTTACCTCCACCAGGAGAGACTCCAGGTCCTGGTCCCGGTGCTGGTCCAGGTCCCGGTGCTGGTCCAGGTCCCGGTGCTGGTCCAGGTCCCGGTGCCGGTCCTGGCCCGGGCGCTGGTCCTGGTCCGGGCGCTGGTCCAGGTCCCGGTGCTGGTCCCGGTCCAGGTGCTGGTCCAGGTCCTGGTGCAGGTCCTGGGCCCGGCGCAGGTCCTGGTCCTGGCGGTCGTCCCTGTCCTGGTCCTGGTCCCGGTGCAGGGCCAGGTCCAGGTGCTGGTCCTGGTCCCGGTGCTGGTCCAGGTCCAGGCGCAGGTCCTGGGCGACCTGGTTGTGGCGAGGGGAAGCCAGGCATTGGCCTTGGATCCCCAGAAGGATATCCTTCTCTTGGAGGTGGAAGATAAGTTGTGGATGACGACGGATATCCGTTCGAGCCAGAGAATGGAGGAGATGGACGAGGAGTGTAAGGATATCCATTAGTCGAAGAGAAGCCTGTTTGCACATTCGGTGTATAAGAAGGCCTTGAGGTGGAAACTGGGGAGGAAGAGTATCCATTGTTTGATGGCGTGTATTGGTCACCGGCAGAGTACGGTGGTTGTTGCGACGTCGCAGGTTGAAAAGGTCGCGGCTTTTCCGGCGGCCTCTGTGTACTATAAGGTGGCAGATAGGAATTATCTGACTGTTGACGCGCTGAAACAAATTTATTTAAATAACGTTTTCTGTTACCGCCAATACATTTTTAAATTTTTTGTTATGATTTCTAGCTGTTCCTTTCCATTCCAATTCAGACAGACTATGTATGTTGAAGTCAGGGAATCATTTCCCATTGTCACGAAACTTGGTAGAATTACCAAAAATATCATTATAGGAAAGTTTATCTTGGTGATTGTACCAAGTTTCGTGACAAAATATTTAGTATTTTAAGAGAAAATTCAAGGACAAGTTTTGTCTACACTATAGTGACGTCATATACTCCACCACACGCTCTTAAATAATTCTAAAATATTTTGAATACTTTTTTCTACTTTCTAGCTATACATTTTGACCCTGCCAAAGAAAATAGTGTTAACAAAAATTTACGAATACAAAAGTGTTTCAAGTTTATTTTACTTTACTAGACTGTCATATGAGGTTGTGATAGTAAAAATGGATTATAATAATGATGGGAGCAAAAGTGGGTTATATTCACTAGAAGTAAAAACGGATCAAAAGTTCCAAACAATTTCTTTATTTATAAAAGATACTGTCAACTGTTTTGAAATTATTTAATTTACGAATATTGTTTTAACAATTTGGAATGTTGTAATGTAAAAGTAATTAAAACAGACAGTCGATAAGATATTTTATAAATAAAGAAATTGTTCAGAACTTTTGACCCGTTTTTGCTTCTAGTGAATATAACCCACTTTGCTCTTATCATTATTATAATCCATTTTTACTATCAGCCCCTGATATCAGTCATATGTCGTGATCGAGAACGTGATTTTGAGGTTAGGTACATTATAGTTATTTTTCACATTTTTCACAATGAACAGATTAATTTTATTTGTGAAGTCTATTCAGTATGTTTCGTGATTATTTTTTGATAGCAAAAGCAAAATTAATATCATATCTCTTTTACTACAAAGAAATACCTATACAAATAAATTTTATCTCGATTGCCACAATGAGTAAAATATGACATTCTAAACTAGGAAATTGTAGATAAAACAGTATATAAAACAGAATTGTTAAGATCCGACTTTTTACTATAAGGTAAAAGAAAATTAACACCGTTATTAGCACTCTGTATTAAAAAATTATTGTTAACACTATTTTTGATTTGTGTCGAGGATCGAATTTTTCAAAAATTAGAAATTTAGCTTAATCTTCAAAATTCTCCAAGAAAAAATTTTTGAATATTTTCCAAAACTAGAAATTTTTTTTCTTTTTTCAAAGCTCAAAAACTAGACTTTTCAAAAGATCCAAAAGTGATTTCAAAATCAATTCACTATTCATAAAAAGAAGTGTTCAAAAACGTTTTTGAAGTATTTATATTTCAAAAAGAAGTGTTAAAGTTTGATTACTGGTATAATTACCTTTTCGAACACTTTGAGTTTGGTATACATTTTGAATCCATTCCAAAATATTCCTTGCCATTATGTCAGCCGCTGTCTCTGGAGTTTCTCGCGTTGTTCTGGATTGAACTAGTAATTTTTTCATTTGATTATAACAAGCTTTTAATGTTATTTTATTAATTATTGATAATTTATAATCATAATTTATATAAATTTAATTAAATAATTAATAATAATTTAATAATTTGATAATTTAATTGCTACTTTACCTTCTTTTGACTTGACAAATAAAGCATGATCGTATTTTGCAGCAGCTGCTAGACTGAAGATCACGATCAAAATTGCCACAAAATATTTCATTGCGGCCCTGAAACAATTTATTCTTTCATTAGTTTTTCGACGGGTATAAAAATATTATGCAGATTAAAAAATTCAAGAACGTAGATTTAAAAAATGAAACTATTTGTGGATGCAATAAAAGAACAAAATTTTAAAACAGCCAATTTTGTGTATTTAAAAAAATCATTAAAACTTGTTTTATACTTGAAAAAATTTCAGACAAAATTTCCCAAATAAAATAAAAAATGATTTATAAATCATTTTGGATCATTGTATTTGAATCGATCATTAACAACGATTCAATTTCTAATGTCTGTTATAAAAAAGGCAGCCGAGTATGTAAATGATTATCAGTGAAATTAAAACTGACAGTTATTTTTAACCGATGCAAATTTATAGAGAGAAGAATAAGCAAATTTGAATAATCTTGAATGAAAAGAAACTTATGTCTCCTGTCGTCGCTTTCATCTCACTCTAAAAAATATATATATCTATTCAACGACTTTCCCGATGAATTACTGTCCTGTTTTTGCCAACCCCGGGAATGTCAAATCGAAAAGACACTAAGAATTTTCTACATAAATCTTGAGGAGCCTACAATGTTACTCGTGGAAAGGAGAAAGTTGTCATTATGAAATTAAAGGCCACGATAGCACCTTTTGGAAGGTAACATCATTGTTAAATAGCAGGTACATTGTAATGTAACGTAACAACATCTCAAGTTTTGTAAAATCCCTTCCGAATCTTCAAAGCTTGACAGATGTCATCGGGTCTCTTTAGATCTTTTGTAAAAGAAATTTCGCAACAGTTTTAACTTGTTAATATTTTTTTTCTAGACTTAATGATGACATCCTTGAACCTAGGGAAATAAGTACTTTCCAATTTGAATAAAAGTGTAGAAATGCCCGATGACAATCGACAATTAGACATGAAAAAATATTTGAACATGACAGGGATTTTGAATTATTTTGACCTTTCGTGAAATCCTAATTCTTAGGTAAAGTATATAATTTTCTTTGTAATTTTATTCTTTCAATTTTATGTTCTTTTGTTTTATTCATCATTCGGAAAAAAATTTATTTCTACCTAATTAACACAAAAGTGTTTTTGTTTTGAAAAAATCATAAACCATTTCTAAAACCTATATCCACTAAAGGAGATATTTTAAACTTAATGATTCTTGGGCCAAAATTAAGGTAAATTTATGAGGAATAGAGAAAATTGTAGAGATATTGTAGAACTTAATAGAACAATTTTTGTAAGAGTCTAAGATAAAGGAATACAAAAATGGTAAAATTTTTTCTAGTGAACCGTAAAATTGTCAAAAATTTCAGGCTATTTGAAAAACAACCGGGAATTTGCAAAAAAATAAAGAATTTGTCAAAAGTTCCGAGAATTAGTAGGGTAATGGCACCAGTGAAAGAACTGCCACCAGTGAAAGAACAAATTGAACATTTTCCATAATAATTTAAAAATTATAGTTTTTATTCTGTTAATTATTATGTTTTTAGGGACTTAATTACTTCTAAACCTTGTATATAACATAGCATCAGATTTAAAATGCAGATTACTTTCAAAAATAATTATTTAAAAATTTAGTAGGTTACGTACACCTTGTACTAAAAGAACATCGCTCTGAACACGTCATTTTAATTTTTATATTTCTTCTATAAAAACTGCTTTAATTGATGTCTTTTTTTTTCTTAATTAACTTAAGAATGTCTCTAAATTATTTTCTTTGGTAAAAAAACTCAATTATTTATCAAATATTATTATTAAATGCAAATTCCTTTACTGGGTTTGCATTTGATCACTTTCCAGTGAAAGAATTTCATTTATTTGCATGCAAAAGAACAGTCCGAAGTAGCTGACAAATGATATAATATTTGACATTGCAAGTAATCAAAACATAAACAAAGAAATTGGTTAGAAGTGGTTAAACACTTAAAACACTATTTTAGGGTACTTAGTCCAGAAAATATTCATAATAGTAAGTTTTGAACTTAATTTTACAACATTTGTGAATTTTTTTCTACCACAATCTGTATTTTTATGCATTAATTTAACATAAATAATATTTGTTCTTACACTGGAGGGATCCAAATTCTTTTACTGGTGAACGTGTTCCTTTACTGGTGAAATAGGTATGTTTTACTTATTAATTAAAATTTTTAACTATGATTCACATTTATATAATTTAAATTTGACCGTCATATTCTACACTTAAGAAATTATTGAAAAAAAATTTACCAGACCATTTTCGGTATTTGCATTCAAAAATGCATTATTTAATATTTTAAAATAAAATTTTTTTGTAAAAAAAACATTTGTTTTAATTTACAATAAAAAATAGATTAGAAAATTTCCTTATTTCTTAAAACTGTTTTAATTTTTTTTACGATTTCTTATTTCCCTCAAAAAATTACACTTTTTTTTAACATTTTTGATCATTTTTTAATAATTTTTGTTTCCTTGGTATTAGATTATCTTTTTTTTCCTTTTACAGTAAATTTTTTAAAATATTTTTTGCTTTTAAACAATTTTCTGTCAACTCATTTTTTTCCTTTTTAACTACATTTGATTCTTTAATTTCTTGAATGTTAACAATTTTCATAGATTACACTTAGTTTCTTGATTTTCTTTTGTAAATATAAATTTTTAAAATTTAGTCTGAAATGTTCCAATATTATTAAAAGATTCTCAGTTCCCTTAATGTTCTTTTAATTTTTTTTAATAATGCTTAAAATAATTTTCCTACTTTCTTTAATCTTAAAAAATATCTTGCTTTTGTTTGTAAGTAGTCTTTTTAATTATTTTTTCCATATTCTCAGTTTTTAATCGTTTTTTCACCGATTTTCTTCTTTTTGCATTCATTTATAACATTTTAAATATTTTTTCTAATTGTCTTGTTTTTTCAAAATTAATTAGATTCTTGTTAAAAATAATCTCGTTCTTCATACACTGAGAAAAAAATACTATTGAATCAATGACATCTGTCTTTGGTTCATTCAATAGTGTCATTGCGGGCTGCCATTAGCATATGCTATTAAATCTAAAGCACTGCTTTTATGATTCTAAAGTGTCGCTTCTATAGAATCAAACCATGATTAGTTGCATTATCAGCAAATTGTTTTGAAATATATGTATATGCTGTAGATTTAATAAAATAAGTTCTATTGTATCAATAAGTCATTCCTACAGAAGAATAGTATATAATGTTACCCCTAAAGTAGCAGTTTGTTACATTATATACAAATGCTTTCAATTTGATAGCATGGTGCTATCAAATCGAAAGTATCTGACTTTGAAGCAACAAAACCATACTTTTGGGAGATAAATATAATGAGTCAAAATAAATATTAATTCTCATTAACTGGTAACATCCTATCAGTTGTACGGAATCTTTGTATTTATTTATTATATTTTATATTTATTATTTTTACTATTTTATAACATTTTTACATTATTTTTATACATATAACATATACATCTTAATTCTAACGCACAACTTATAAATTAAAATATTTGACGCTGAGAGGTCTCGAACGCGCGACCCCTGGGCCTAAAGCCCGACGCTCTAACCACTATGCCATACGCTCGCTGGTAGCCGTTTCACGAACTTCCCATATAAGCTACAATCCAAGAGGTGGGGGAAGAACATTGCCAAGACCTACGCGCAAATGGGCCGAATACAGTGCCTAAGGATTCAATAACATCTGCTATTGGCAGTCCGCAAATACACCGTTTATTCGAAACGAAAGCATATGCTATCAAATCTAAAGCAGGGTGTTTACAATTCTACAGTTTCTTATATGATTCAAATACTCAAATATTTTTTTCAAAAATACCATGACAACATTTTAAGAGAACTATGTTAAATAAATATTAAAATATGCTATTGATTTAAGTAAATTAACAATTGAGTAGATAGCAGCGATTTGATAGCACCATGCTATTATTTCAAAAACTTCAGACTTTTGCTTTAAAGGTTTATGCTTATGAACTAATAAATCTGTCAATGAAGTAATGACATGGAATTCAATAGCATGAATGTATTTGATTCAATAGCATTTTTTTCTCAGTGTATATTTTTTCAGCCCCCTTATTTTTCTATACTTACATTCTTTTCTTTTTCCAGGTTTTTTTTTTTTTTAATATAATAATATTTTTGCAATTTTTTTCATATTTCATATTTTTTTAAGTTTTATTTTTAAAGTGTTTTTGAAGAATTTTCAAAAATTGTCTAATATTAAAAAAAATCGGTTCTTTTAAAATTCTCATTTTTTGAAAAAAATTATATCTTTGGAATCTTTTTTTAATCATTTGTTTTGTAGACTTTTTACTTATCTTTTTACTTTTTCTTATTTGATGGTGGTCGACTTTTTCGACTATTTACGTTTTCTCAAAAAAATGCGACTTTAGGTATTTATTTTATTTTTTATTTCCATAAAGCAAACTTTAACCATTTTTAAGAAAAAAGTAATTTGCAGTTTTAGCTTTTAGAAAAAGTTTAAATCTTGATTCGAATTGAAATCATATTGATTTGTTTCGACGAATCGTGTTTAAATTCGATTCGATTCGGGGCCTAAAAATCCTGATTCGCCCATATCTATATTTTGTTAAACCCTTTTGAAAAACATTTTTTTTTTTGGCTTTTTTAAAGTCTTTTTTGCTTTCTTATTTTTTGTCATTTATTATTTATTTTTCTCAGTTTTAATTCTTTATTTTTACCCCAAATGTAATTTTTTAAAGATTTTGGAGTTAAAATTCTTTCATGCCAATTTTTAAAAGTTGAAACTCCAATTTTGTTTAATTATATCCTAAAATTTGTTTGATATAAGGAAGGGAGTATTAAACCTTATTCAAATTTGTTTAATTCCCTTTCTTTGAATTAGAATTTTATGCATAGTAAAGAATTAAGATATTTAAAGAATTCAAATTTTAATAATATTTTATGTATATTTACCGGGACCATATTTAGAAATAACCTGAGCCTTTTTTAAAAACTGGATCCGCCATATTAAATTCATTATTTTTAATTTTTAATTTGCACTATTAGTATATTACTATTATTACTATTATTTACTATTTTTTTGATTATTAATCAAATTCAACCACATGAAAAATATTTAGAAACCAAGTTTAGTACTACTCCAATTATTTTAAAAATGTAATTCGACATATTGAATTCACCATTTTTAATTTTACCGTCATATCTAGATTTTGAAATATTAAAAACATTAAAATATCTGATAAAAAAAACATTCTGTGACTTAATTAATAAATTAATCTTATAATTTATTCAAATTTCCTTTACTAAATTATTTATTCGTAGACAATTAAAAAATCACCAATTAATTTTTCAGAATAAATTTCAATATTATTTTAAAAGGATTCGATTAAATATTAAAATAGTCGTGTTTTCAAAGCACCGATTTGCTTTCTATTATAAATTCTTCGGCAGAAAAGAGTTATAAGTCTAAGAATTTTAAATTCTAATTTATTTATTATTATTGTTCTAGATGAAAGAGAAAATGACGAGGAAGATTCGCTGATAGCTTCAAGATCCTTATACAATTTCACTGGGGTTTAATCAGAACAAAGAAGCGGTTCTCGAACCAGGAAGCCAGTTTGGCTATAAGACTAAACCAGTTGTGCTGCTGAGGTATATCAACTCTATCTTTTAAAAAATATTTTAAATATTTTGTATTTTATATATATACTTATATTTAATTGTAAAGGCCGTCTGAGAAACTTGGTTTCAGACAAAAAAAGAACTGAACTCGAGGAGAAAATTGTACAACAAACGACTAATGTTATGCAAGCGATCTTTCTGTTTCCTGACAATTCAGAGGAACTTGTGATGCTCAAGAAGAAGTATTCTGTTAACATGCTTGATAGCAAGAGATAGTGACATGATACAGTAGGTTATATTTTGGTCTGATGAAGATACTTTTGAAAAATTTATAAATTGCATCGTTTATAGATGAGATTAAGTGTCCGCTTTTGTTGGAAATAGGAACAAGCATTTTCTAGTCAATTCTTTTGTAAATGCACTTCAAAGACGTGAAGGTACTTGTTTGCGGAAATATATTGTATGTTCAATCGAGTCTGAAAAGAGAGACCTGTACAAGGATAGACACGTTTACGAGCAATAAATCTTTATCAAATCTTACAACAGTTACGTCACTAGGATTAGAAGCTTCAAAGTAAGTTAGTCACGACATGACAGTTAATGATTATTTAGTCCTTCCATTTTAATAATTAAAGAACTGTTTAGTAAAACGAAAACTGGATAAAGGAAATTTGTCATCTTTTATTAAAACAAATTTAAATTTTAGATTTTTAATTACTAATGTAAAAAGTTGTGCATCTTATTATTCGTAAAAATAAATATAAACAAAAATGTACGTATATTGTATTTTTAATTTGACATTTGGTTTAAATTTAAATAAATTTGTGTAGCACGAATGTACAAGGTACAAAATTGATATTATTACTTTTCTTACATAAACGTTTACTTTAAACTTTCAGCTCAATTTGCACCAAAATTGATACTTTTAATAGAATTGTATTATATAACAAAAAGGTCGATAAAATCATTATATGAAGAGGAAAGGCTGCTATTATCATTAGATACTAATTTTTAATGATCGAGAGAAAACCAAGGAAGATTTTATACAAGATTACTGAAATTTTGTTTTAGCAACTAAAGATAAAGTTTCTTAAAATTCTTCCTCCTCCTTCTTCTTCTTCTTAAACGCATTTATTATTTAAAGTTTATTTAAATTATTCTTCTATTAAAAAAAAATCGAAAGCTTATTTAAGGAGTGATTGGAGTTGTCATTTTTTTAGGCATTTTTGCTTCCCCGCATAGAGGAAGCTTAATTTGTGATTGTTAAAATTGTCGATTTTTCAAAAATAGTCAAAATCGACGCATTTTCATCTAAAATGCGTCGATTTTTCAAAAATATTCAAAATCGACGCATTTTCATCTAAAATGCAGACATTTTTTATTTTTGATCAAATGTCCAAATGTGTGTATGTATGTATGAACATATGTATACATGTGTGTGTGTGTGTAGTAATTTTTTTGTCTCCAGGATATCTCAAGAACGCTTAACGGATTTCAATAAAATTTAGAAAGCTTATTGGGCTCATAAATATTTAAATTTTGACACAGGGATTTTTGAAAATACCCAATCAAAGTTTTTAAGCACATTTTTTCATCGAAAAATATTGTTTTCTGACAAAATTTGTTGTTATGCTAAAAATACTACTTAATGAACAAAAAATCATATTCCTTGTCCCAAAATGAATCGATTGACCTATATAAAGTAAATAATTCCCCAAAGATTTGCATAATTTTTCAGTTTTTTTTTTTTTTGACATTTAAATATTTTTTCCTTCTATAACTTTATTTTACAACTATAATTTCTTTGGAGAAAATATTCTTGATTAAAGAACAAACTAATTGTTCTATACAAATAAGGATATATTATCCTGAAAATTGATGGAATTAATACCTTTTTTGTGTTTAACGAAATTGAAATTTTTTTTAGATTATTTTAATCTATTGCTTCCGCTATAAAGAAGCAAATTATTTTACTTATATATGGAAGCAAAGTGTTCATGAAATGATCAAATGAACATAATTTTAACCTAGTTTTTCCTGTTAATTCTTTCTCGGCGACAGAAAATAATAGGATTAAAATGCTAAAAAAATTGTTTTTACTACTATTAATAATTAAAACAAGCCGAAAACTATGTTCATTTCATAACCATTTTTCTTCCACATCAACAAAAAGATTTTTTAAAAAAATAGAAATTTCGATTTTTTAATGTATTAGGTTAAATTTATAGGTGAAAGAATATTTTCTAAAAAAAGCGAATTTTTTAAAAAATGAAAATTCAATAATCTTTTTTTAATGGTTATTTTTAAAAACCCTTGTATCTGATTCCAGATTTTAATAGCAAAAATAACCATGCTAAATTTTATTTAAATCCGTTAAACCGTTTTTGAGTTATCGTGTTCACAAGAAAAATTTCATTCATACATGGACACGCAACACACATACATACATACACGTACTCACATACATCCGGACATTTGATCAGGAACTCATATAATAAACATTTCTAAATAAAAGAAATAAGTTAGTTTAAAGCATTTTAAAAATTTTGTAAATTTTAATGAATATAAAACTTTTCCATAGGAAGAAATTTTCATGAAATTATTTCTATTGAGTAGAATTGATACAAAAGAAAAAAGGTAAAGGAACAGAAAGAAGTTTTTTAGGACTTGTATGTACCTAAATAACACTGTGTTACAAAAATTGAAAACAAAAAATTACTTTTAATCGAAAAAAATGGTATATATTAAATTCCCCCCCCCCCTCCCGCCCCCAAAAATTTAATTTTAAAGTTAAAAAACAATTATTCTGCAGTTTTTGTATAAAATATATTGTTACTTCTTCATTTTTGGTCCGATTCCAATTTTTTTTTAATTTAAAGCTGAAAAACAAGGCTTTCTATACTTAATAGAGGTTTTATGTTTGAAATAAAATTTACTATAGAAAAAGAGTAAAAATGTTTGAAAACCCGCTGCCAAGTTGTACCTTAAGTATTTATTTGGTTTGAGTAACTTTTAGTATTCATTTTTTAAAAACATTGCTTCCTCATAGAGATTACTACAAACGTCACTATAAGTTTTAATTAATAGCTCTCAAAAAAATATTAAATAGGCCAAATCATGCATTTTTGAATTGTCTACAAAGCGAGCAAAAATTATTCTTCATAAAATTTATATAAAAAGCAAAAAAACATAAACAAATTAATTTTTATAAAAATTTTTCAATTTTTAAAGCCCTGATAACTCGGAACAAGAGTACAGTAGAAGGTTCGTAAATAGCTCATTCTATGTCTTTTTTATTCACCTACATAATAATGGAAATATATTGAAGCTTGTAATAAATCACAAAAATAAAATTATTAAAGAACAAGATTTTCAAAAATTCCGATTTTTAAAATGCCAATAACTTTGGATTGAATTGCACTAGAGTGTTCGCTAATAGCTCAATCGATGCGTTTTTAAAAAATAAAAAGAATAAAATACTTATTTTAAAAAATATATACAATTTTGCAAAAAAAGGTTTTTTTAAAGTTTTAAATGCGAAAAAAAATAGTTAAAAATGATCGATCGGGTTCAAACGTATATCATAATTTGTTACACACACGGACATTTTTTAAAAACTTCATTTTTGACATCCTGAGGTCGAAATATATCGAGATATGTCAAAAAATCGCAATTGATTTTTTTTGCTTTCTTTCATTGTTGCAAGTGGTGCTGAACATCTTCTAACAACTTTTTTATATTTATTTTAGTAAATTTCGGTAAATTTTCGAAAATTAAGAATGTCACCAAAATTTTTGAAAATTGATTTTCCCTAAAAATACTGTGATTATAGAGACAAAAAACGCAAAATCTCATTAACTTTTACACCAAATTATTTAAGAAAAAGCTCATTCGACTCATAATTAAATACACTTTAAATAATTGAGCACAGAGAAAAAAACATTCTAAATAAAATTAGGCCATAAATCATTGCCAAAGTTGAAAAAATTAAAAAAATTTTAAAAAAATTAAGCACAATATCGTATTAAATTTGTAAGAGGCGCATGAATATTCCCTAAATCTCATTTAGCCTAAATCCCATTAAGCCTAAAATCAAAAAGCCTAAAATGCATTCAGCCAAAATTCCATTTAACCTAAATTGCATTTAACCTAAATTTCATTTAACCTAATTCGCGTTTAACCTAAATTCCATTAAACCTAAATTTCATTTTACCTAAATCCCATTCAATCTAAATTCCATTTAACCTAAATCTCATTTAACCTAAATCTCATTTTACCGAAATTCCATTTAACCTAAATTCCATTTAACCTAAATTCCATTTAACCTAAATCCCCATTTAACCTAAATCCCATTTAACCTAAACTCCGTTTAACCTAAATCTCATTTAACCTAAATTCCATTTAACCTAAATCTCATTTAACCTAAATTCCACTTAACCTAAATCCCATTTAACCTAAAACGCATTTAGTCTAAATTCCATTTAACCTAAAATGCATTCAGCCTAAATCTCACTTCACCTAAATCCCATTTAACCTAAATCTCATTTAACCTAAATTCCACTTAACCTAAATCCCATTTAACCTAAAAGGCATTTAGTCTAAATTCCATTTAACCTAAAATGCATTCAGCGTAAATCCCATTTAACATAAATCCCATTTAACCTAAATCTCATTTAACATAAATTCCACTTAACCTAAATCCCATTTAACCTAAATTCCATTTAACCTAAATCCCATTTAACCTAAAACGCATTCAGCCTAAATCTCACTTCACCTAAATCCCATTTAACCTAAATCTCATTTACCCTAAATTCCACTTAACCTAAATCCCATTTAACCTAAAACGCATTTAGTCTAAATTCCATTTAACCTAAAATGCATTTAGTCTAAATTCCATTTAACCTAAAATGCATTCAGCCTAAATCTCACTTCACCTAAATCCCATTTAACCTAAATCTCATTTAACCTAAATTCCACTTAATCTAAATCCCATTTAACCTAAAACGCATTTAGTCTAAATTCCATTTAACCTAAAACGCATTGAGCCTAAATCTCACTTCATCTAAATCCCATTTAACCTAAAACTTTACTTGATTTAACTATATTTATCCTTAAATTAAAAAAAATTTAGGTTCAATGGGATTTAGGTGAAGTGAGATTTAAGCTCAATGCGTTTTAGGTTTAATGGAATTTAGGTTAAATGGAATTTAGACTAAATGCGTTTTAGGTTAAATGGGATTTAGATTAAGTGGAATTTAGGTTAAATGAGATTTAGGTTAAATGGGATTTAGGTGAAGTGAGATTTAGGCTCAATGCATTTTAGGTTAAATGGAATTTAGACTAAATGCGTTTTAGGTTAAATGGGATTTAGGTTAAATGGAATTTAGGTTAAATGAGATTTAGGTTAAATGGGATTTAGGTAAATTGAGATTTAGGCTGAATGCGTTTTAGGTTAAATGGAATTTAGGTTAAATGGGATTTAGGTTAAATGGAATTTAGGTTAAATAGGATTTAGGTTAAGTGGAATTTATGTTAAATGGGATTTAGGTGAAGTGAGATTTAGGCTGAATGCATTTTAGGTTAAGTGGAATTTAGACTAAATGCGTTTTAGGTTAAATGGGATTTAGGTTAAGTGGAATTTAGGTTAAATGAGATTTAGGTTAAACGGAATTTAGGTTAAATGGGATTTAGGCTGAATGCATTTTAGGTTAAATGAAATTTAGACTAAATGCGTTTTAGGTTAAATGGGATTTAGGTTAAATGAGATTTAGGTTAAATGGGATTTAGGTGAAGTGAGATTTAGGCTGAATGCATTTTGGGTTAAATGGAATTTATACTAAATGTGTTTTAGGTTAAATGGGATTTAGGTTAAATGGAATTTAGGTTAAATGAGATTTAGGTTAAACGGAATCTAGGTTAAATGGGATTTAGGTTAAATAGGATTTAGGTTAAATGGAATTTAGGTTAAATGGAATTTAGGTTAAATGGAATTTCGGTAAAATGAGATTTAGGTTAAATGAGATTTAGGTTAAATGGAATTTAGATTGAATGGGATTTAGGTAAAATGAAATTTAGGTTTAAGGGAATTTAGGTTAAACGCGATTTAGGTTAAATGAAATTTAGGTTAAATGGAATTTTGGCTGAATGCATTTTAGGCTTTTTGATTTTAGGCTTAATGGAATTTAGGCTAAATGAGATTTAGGGAATATTCATGCGCCTCATTTGTAAGACGAAGATTAAAAGAAGTGGTCAATTAAAAACATTAGTGTTTCCCGGCCAGTTGGCGACCAAAATTTTGGAATTGGCGCTTGACGCCAGTTGTGTCGATTTTAATTTATTGTTGATAATATTTTTTGGCGTTCTGTTAATTTTATCATCATTAATGTAAATTTATAGGGCGAAGGAACCAATTGCCGAAGATGAACCATTTGTCGAGTAAACAAATTTTATTTTTAGTTATGAATATTAAATCACATTGCAAATGTAAAGTATTATACGTATTATGTGTTTAAATGTGAAACATATTATATTAAATTTAAAATCACAAAATGAATTATTTTTGGTCATATTTAAAGTTGTTGCCATGGTAACTCAACAAATGGTTCATCCTCGGCAATTATTGGTTCCATCATTCTATGTGTTTTGTTATAGTTTGAAGATGTCTTCCTTATGAAAAATAAGTATTGGATTAAGGATTGGAATAAATATTGAAGTATTGGAATAAGTATTGGTTTAAGTATTGGAAACTCCAATACTTTTTTCGCCAAACATTCTTAAAAATTTTACTGGTTGGGCACTAAGTTTCTATGGCTCCCATCTCTGCGCAGTAGTTTTTTTTGTTAATTTAATACATAGAAATACATGGAACGCGAAATCACAGTTCAAAATAAAATTAAAAAAAAATTTTGTTTAAATTTAAAAATATGTTACGCGAAAATAGTATTGGAGTTTCCAATACTTAAACCAATACTTATTCTAATACTTCAATACTTATTCCAATACCTCATTCAATACTTACTCCCAATACTTAATCCAATACTTATTTTTCATAACTTCACCAATTTTTAACCAAAATAGTCAATTAATATTTTAAGTATTGACAATCGTTTTAATAAAAAATAATTAATAAAAAATTGTTTTCAATTTTTAAAAAAAATTATTGTTTTTTTTACTGATTTACATGAAGGACTAGACATGTTTTTTTTTAAATTAACGCATTCTGACTTCGTGATATACTGGCACCCCCACAGCACCGAAAATTTCCTGAAAATTTATTAAAGATTTATTTGCAAACTTCGGAATATTTAGGTGCAAAGCTTAGTGAAAATTGTTTAAAGATTTAAATGTCCCGATTAAATAAATGTTTAGCGTAAAAGTTGACTGAAGATTTAAATTAAATTTTCGTGAAATTTTCTTCGCGAAAGTTTCCTGAACATTTAAATTACATTTTCGTGAAATGTTCGTCGTAAAAGTTGACTGAACATTTAAATTACATTTTCGTCAAATGTTTGTCGCAAAAGTTGATTCAACATTTAAATTAAATTTTTGTGAATTTTTCGTAGTGAAAGTTGACTGAACATTCAAACTTAATTTTTGTGAAATGTTTATCGCAAAAGTGGATTGAACATTTAATTGAATTTTTGCTAAATGTTGAGCGGAAAGTTGACCGAATAAAAAAAATTATATTAAATAGAAGGGGGCAAGTAAATTAAACAGTAATTAAATTAATATAAACAAATTTATTGAATATGATTATTTAACATTTATTTTAGTTTTAATTTTCAGTAACAAAACAAAAGAAATGCAACACACAGGAAATTGTAGGTTGAAAGATTGTATTAGATTAAGGATTTGTAAAACGTTACAGAATCTTCAAAACTTTATTCAATAAATGTGTTTATATTAATTTCATTTCTGTTTAATTTACTTGTCCCCCTTCTATTTAATATAATTTTTTATTCGGTCAACTTTCCGCTCAACATTTAGCAAATATTCACTTAAATGTTCAATCCACTTTTGCGACAAACATTTCACAAAAATTAAGTTTGAATGTTCAGTCAACTTTCACTACGAAAAATTCACAAAAATTTAATTTAAATGTTGAATCAACTTTTGCGACAAACATTTGACGAAAATGTAATTTAAATGTTCAGGAAACTTTCGTGACGAAAATTTCACGAAAATTTAATTTAAATCTTCAGTCAACTTTTACGCTAAACATTTATTTAATCGGGACATTTAAATCTTTACACAATTTTCACTAAGCTTTGCACCTAAATATTCCGAAGTTTGCAAATAAATCTTTAATAAATTTTCAGGAAATTTTCGGTGCTGTGGGGGCAGTTTTTTGTTTCAGTTCTTTATATCCACAACTTTTGCTTTAATTTTCTTGTTCAAAATTTAATTCGATATCGTGCTTCCTTTTCCATTTTTTGCAGTCTTAAAAAAATGACATATATGTTATCAGGCCCGGATTTACCAAACATGGGGCCATAGGCAGACGCTGGTGGGGGCCTATGCAAGGAATGGATTTTTCCGAAATTTACTCAAGTCGAAAAAGCAGTTTCAAAACTTGACACTTTTTTAATGAGCGGGCTTTTTGAATTTCTAAAAACTTACAATTATTTTATAAAAGTCCCAGTAATAAGAGAGGAATTGAAAAGTATTAAAATTTGTTAATACTTTTGAATACCTTTTTTGTCCAATACATGTGTATCCGGCGATAGCATCTACTTTTACTCGAAAATCAATCCTTATTAATACACGTTTCTAAATATTTTTCAATCAAAATGAATGCGTTTATAATAAGAAAAATAAAGTTATTATTTTGTAAAATCCACAGTTAAGATTAATTGAATCCAAGTAAATCCCTTTATAATGAAAATAAAAGAAAAGTAAAACGAATATTTTAGAATACCCGCAGTACAGATTTATTAAATCCAAATGAATCCCTTTATAATTAAAAAAAAAATTATTATTTTGTAATATCCACAGTTAAGATTAATTGAATCCAAGTAAATCCCTTTCTAATAAAAATAGAAAAAAGTAAAACGAATATTTTAGAATACCCGCAATACAGATTTATTAAATCCAAATGAATCCCTTTATAATTAAAAAAAAATTAATATTTTTTAATACCGGCAGTTAAAATTTATTTAATCCAAATGAACCCTTTTATAATGAAAAAAAAGTGTATGTTTTCTAATACCCACAGTTCAGATTTATTTATTCGAAATGATTTCTCCTATAAATAAAATAATAAAATGAGTGTTTTTCAAAATACATATAATTCAGATTTACTTAATCCAAATAAATCCCTTTATAATGAAAAAAGGTATATTCTAGAATACCTACAGTTCAGATTCATGTAACCTATATAAATAATCAGAATAGTAAATGTTATACTAAACAATATTCAAATATTTGTTTTCTCTAAATCAAATATAAGGTAAAAAACAATTTCTTAAATATGTAACTCAGCTTTCTCAATTTTTTAGATTAATTTTATTAAAATCAAACATGAAGAAATAATGTTATACAAATTTAAAGAACTGTATATACTATATAAAGTGGGTATTCGAAAATATTCATTTTATTTGAATTTTATTTTCATTATAAAGAGATTCATTTGGATTCAATAATCTGAACTGTGGGTATTAAAATATATACATTTTATTTTTTTCGTTATAAGGGGATTCATTTGGATTGTAAAATATTAAGAAACGTATTAGTAAAAATTGACTTTTCGATAAAAGTTGGTGATATCACCGGATTCGAATAGATTAAACAAAAAAGGTATTAAAAAAGATTGAACAGTTTTTCTTTTTCTTCGAAAATCATAAAATTTCAATATTTTTTAATTTCCCTTTTTTTTACTGGGTTTTTTCAGATTTTTAAATGCCTAAAAATATTTTTCGAAGTTATTTTTGTGGAAAATCTTATAGCTGGTGGGGGCCCTTTTTGGTGGGGGCCCCTAGGCAGTTGCCTAGTTTGCCTACATATAAATCCGGCCCTGTATGTTATTAAATTTCTGACATAAAATTTAATAATGGAACATCTCCCTCGCAAAAAATGTACACATAACCTCCACTCCTTTCTCTTTTGTTATGAAATTTTCTTTATTTTTAACAAATTTAAAAATTGTGTGTCCTCTTAAAAACTCTGATCCTTAGAAAATCCCCTACTCATTTTTTAATTTTATATATTTTTTCTTAGCGTTTCTAAAGAAAGCTATCTAGAGACACTTTCTTTATTACGTTAAATCTTGGACATGGAGTTAAATTGAAGGGAGCAACAAAGTATAAGCTTAAATTTGCATCGAAAGTAGAATTCGTGTGACTATTTGTCGTGGTATTAATGCGTGCGACCTTGTAAGATCAGCGATTGCTTTCGAATCTGTAATCTGCTTTAGTTTGATCGCGACTAGGTGAAATTGAATCGTGACGAGGCCGCGTTAGAATATACACACTGTACATGCTTTCAGAACTCTTGGCAAGCGGCAAGGCACCAAGGAGAGTTCGAAAAGTCAACCGAGGAGTCGTGCACGATGAGGCGAAAGGTGAAAGTGGCATCGCATCCAGCGGAATTATCATCCTCAGGTATCGTCCTCAGATAGCGTGGAAACCTCGCGTGCTCAGCTCGGTACTGAATTCATTAGGTTTATCTGACTGTGCGCCAGGATCTGGCAAGTCCCATTTTCACGAGATGACAAATTGATTTTCATCTCTGCATCTTTAGAAACAAACTGCTCTCCACTCAACAATTTTAATTAATCACACCCCAGGCTAAATAGACTCGACAAGAGGAACATAACACTTGAGAATAAATTTAAAAAAAAAAAAAAAAAAACAGTTTATCAAATCAAATTGATGGTAATTTAAAGTAAAAAATGCCAAAGGTCGATCGGTTTCTGAAAAGACAAATTGTTACAAGTTTGCGAATCGAGGTTTTCATTTGAGAATGTTTGAAAAAAATTGTGGTCGTGCGCAAGCATTCTTGATTACTTTCACTCGTGGAAAATGTTTTCTTAACACACTTAGAAATAAATGATTCTTAATTTGAATTTTTCTAAGACGATAAAATGAGGTGGTTTTAAGTTCTTAATTTATAAGCACGTATATAAGTCCTTTGGACCTTTAGAATTGCGAGTGTCACCAGGTTTTGTGACAAGGACGTAGAAAATGATGAATGCGATTACAGCAAAGTCTATTAATGATAATTGCATAATAAGGATCGTAGATTTGTTCACTTTCAGGAGATAATTTTATATTTAACAATTAACTTTCTCGAAAGCTTGAATCAGCTAGAGGAAACCTGAAGCTTTATAATTATGCAAAATTTTTGCCAAAGAATGGGTCTAGGATTTTTTTAGGTACTGTCGCTTTTATAAAGGAGAAGGTTCTTCAGTTAGACATGGTTTCAATTTCATGCTCTAGAATCCAAACCGATTAAGATACTTTGAAATGTTATATGCCGAATGAAAATACAATATATTAGGTACCTTTTGCCTACAGAGATGAATTTTTATTTTAAACGCAACATTTTTTAAGCATTTATCCAAATTGTTAAGATTTTTGATTTAAAAAAAAAGTTGCCCTAAGATGGACAACTTTGTAAAAGTTATTGAAAAATGTGTTAGATTCAAAATAAATGTTACATAATGATTTTTAAACCAATTTTCTACTTTCATGTTATATTTATTAAGAGATAACATTATTAAAAATTTTATTTTAATAAGAGAAGGGTTGAAATTATCTTTTCAACACTTTAAAAATTACTTTTTTTAGGGGTGCCAATTTTATTTCTAATATAACTTAGGCTCTCAAATTGTTATATAGTGTCAAAAACACAACAATAAAATGTTCCAGTTTAGAATTTTTGAAAAATTAACATCCTCCCCAATTTTTACTATCTTTGATCGACAATTTTTTTCTGGATTTTTAAAATACTTTTTCACAATCTGCCGCATGAATTTTAAAAAAGTTTAATTTAACAAAAAAATTATCCAATCATCACAAAAATTTTATATGAAATATCCATCTCTTATATTAATTAAGACCAAGAAGTGTGAATTACGCGTAATGAATTATGAATTATAAATCAATTGTGACATACTCAAGCGAAGAAAAATATTGCAAAATTGAGAAAAAATTATTGATAGCGAAAATAAAGTCCTTATGCATGTAATTATTTAAAAGAAAATTTTCACAATTTTCTCAGTAATCATTATTTTGCAACATGATTAATAAAATAAAAACTTATGAAACATTTCATGGTTTAAAATTTGTAAAATTATCATTAGTTTAAAAAAGACAGGACGTATTTTATAATTTGTAATTTGCAAAATTATTGGGGCATTCTATGTCAAACTTGAACCCCCAAAAATGTTGTCCATTTTTGGTTTGGACCAACATATTACTTATACCAGTTTTATTTGATCCCTGGCCTTTTTATGAATTTAAATTTTACGAAAACATAGGACCCTCTAAAGCAGTCGTGATACAAAAAATAATTCTATTTGTTGACAAATAAATTTAAAATCAATGATAAAAGTAGTTGTTTTCAGGCAGAAATCATAGTTTTGTATACCTACTTTATATAACCTTAATAAAATTTCAAAAATTAAATTTAGCCCTAAAACCTTCCGAGTAACAAGTTTCAAACAAAATATTTGGATTTTTAAAAACTTCGTCCGCCATATTGGATCTGCTATATTGATTTTTTGAAGACTAACTTCAGATTCGTAATTAGTGACCCTAAAAACTCTTCTATAACAAGTTTCAAACCAAATGGCTGGATTTTTAAAAACTTTGTCCGACTTTTTTGATCCGCCATATTGAATTTTTGAAAACAGACTTCAGATTCGTAATCAGTGACCCTAAACCCCTCAACCCTCATAACAATTTTTAAACCAAATAGTTTGATTTTTAAAACCTTTAAACGCCATACTAGATCCGCGATTATGGATTTTTTAAAACTGACTTCGGATTCGTAATCAGTAACCCTAAAAACCCTTGGATAGTTATTTTTGCAAGGATTGATAAACGTTCACATTTTAAATGCATCCTTATTCCGCATTTTGAAATTTTTGAAATGTTATTAAGATTATATAAATTAGGCAAACAAAACTATGATTTCTGCCTGAAAACAACTATACTTTTAACATTGATTTAATATTTATTTGTCAACAAATAGAATTTTGTTTGTACCATAAGTGTTTTAGTGGACCTTATATGTCCGCCATTTTTAAATTCTTAAAAAGGCCAGGGTGCGAATAAAAGTAGAGACCTAAACCTAAAATTTAAGCCATATAAGTAATTTTTGATCCAAACCAAAAATGGACAACATGGAGGTCAAATTTGACAGAGAATACCCCAATTATAAAATTTTTATATTATTATAATATCATGCTTGACCTATCGAAATGTTCGTCAAATTCAAAATTCAAAAATAAGAAATGTGTCAGATGTTATAATTTCTAAAATGTTTTTCCTCAATTGTCGAAGTCATGCCGATTGATCCAAAAAAAACCTCGCTAATTTTTCAATCGTCCTTGTACACCCACATTAAATTATGTCGTAGTAAGCAACGAATTCTTTTTTTCAGTGAGAACAATGTACATGTCGAAAGGCACTTATCTCCATGGGGATCGAAAGAATAACTTTAGATGTTATGTGAGAAGAGTGGAAATTATTGTGAGACAACTCTTAGGTCTTGAAAGTTCACATGTTTGTAAAGGACACAGCTGAGAATTAATCATATACATACTTAAAATTCTTTTGTAATTGAACTCATCGGGATGCAGTTTTTTAAATTATCTTCGCACTATAAACAGAATATTGAAGCGATGTCTATATACAACGAAATTTACTGCAATTTGAAATTGCGGATCTTACAAAACTAAAATTTGAAGAATTTTGACATTTTTCAATTTAAAAAAATTCAATTTTTATTTCTGATTAGAAATTACTATTTGTGACGCGATATGAAGAAAAGGACCTAAATGGCAAAAAATTTTAGGTTATGTTCAGGGATAATTTTATCTTGATTAAAAGTCCCTTTTTTATCATGTTAAATTCAAATTAGTTTTTATTGGATATTTTGGAGGAAATGAAGACTAAAACATCACAAGGATTGTATTGAAAGTTGATATTTTTTGTGTATTTTATTCATTCCAAAAATCTCAAACGTAACTTAACATTTTTTGCTGTTTAGGTTCCCTTCTTCATAAGAAGAAGTTTTGATATAAAATAAATTAAAATTTTAAGTTTTTTCAAATTTAAATTTTAGTTCGTGCAGAATCATGAATTTAATAAAAGTAACGTCTGTCCGAGCGGATTGCTAATAATATGAAACAAGTTTAAAAAAATCCGTATTATTCTGTAAATGTTTATTTGAAATACCTACCTACTTTTAATAATAATAAATAAAAAATTAAATATCGATAAATAAAGTAAAATTTAAATAAATAATAGTTTGTGAGAGCAGGTAATGTTATATTATTAAATTTATCACTCAAAAACTCTATAACATAAAATTTGTTCTTTCTTTTATTGTTGCCCATAAATTTAAATAAAAATCACAAAACTTGTACCTACTTTCCTTTGGAATTTTTTTTTCTTTTTTCAGAAATAATTTTCAGAAAATAACCTCATTTTTACTTTTTTAAAGGGGTAAAAAATTTCTTTTTACAGTTTTCAACATTTTTTAATCAAAGTATCTTTATTTTCATTGTTTTTTCTTATCTAGAAATTATTAC
This sequence comes from Ganaspis brasiliensis, assembly GCA_037103525.1. Taxonomy (NCBI): domain Eukaryota; kingdom Metazoa; phylum Arthropoda; class Insecta; order Hymenoptera; family Figitidae; genus Ganaspis; species Ganaspis brasiliensis. Next base: position 1,010,619 of record JAZKLR010000303.1, read on the forward strand.
AGTTTTGGCCTCGGCATTAATGGGTTAAGTTCATACAAAGTTAAGATTTTTATTATTTAAAGAATTTTATTTTCTTAGTTATTAGTGAGAATTATTTTTATGTTATTAGTGAGAAATCGATAATTCAAATTAATAAAAATTTCTACTGATATCTGGTGATTTTACACTAAAACTATAGTAAAAGTAAAAATCTACTAATTAAAATAGTTAAATTTGACTAAAAATTAGAGCAAATTTCTACTAATTTAAATTAGTGACCGATTTTTTACTGTAAACTGTTATACTTATGTTCTTAAAGAAAAATGAGTTACTATTTTATTATATATATTTTCATTATAAGCATGTAAAAAATATAAAAGAAATTTATAAGTTTATTTTTAATATATTATTATTATGTACTTTTTTGATAGAAATAAAAATCATTGATAACAAAAAAGTAACTAATTTTAATTAACTAAAAAAAGTTAAAAATTAAATTATCAGTTTTTAAAATCTCGAATTTTTATTCTACAAACAGTTTAATGTTAAATTCTATAAAATAGAAATTTTCAAATTCTTAGATTTATCGCAATTGTAAGATTTATTTTCTAAACATATAGAATCTAATATCTTAATATTTCATTCTCTAAATTTGAATTAGTGGAAATTTACTAAATTTGAGTAAAACTGTGGACGTGTTTTCTCTATTCTAATTAGTAAAAAATAACTAATTATTAGCTAAAAAAACTACCAATTCAATAGTAAAATTTGACCAATTAGTAGTTAAAAAATGACTTATTTAGTAGATAGAAATTTACTAATTTATGAGTTACATAATGTAACCTAAAAATGATTTTAACCAAATAAATCATTTTTTACTAATCTATCAATAGAATAATTAAAATTTGGAAATAGTAACCGTGTTCTCATCATGAAATTAGTAGTTTTTGACTAATTGAGATTTAGAGAGCATACTTTGGAATTACTAATATGTAATTAGTAAAAAAAAAAACTATACCAATATTGTTAGTAGAATACTACTAATTTGGAAGTGAAATATCTATTAATTGAAATATTAAAAGTTTATTTTTTCAATTAGTAGATATTTCATTTTCCAATTCACTTAACTCGGATTTATTAGAGGCCAAGTAATATAAATTTTACTCCTTAACCTATTTTTTTATTTAGTTCAATTTTAATTTAAATTTCCCTTGAATTTAAAAATTTTAATTCTTTTGAAATTGTAAAGTTATAAATTAAGATTTTGTCCCTTGAAAAATTAGTTAATCAAACAATAGAAATGGGAACTTTAGATTATATTAAACTGACGGTTGTGGTTCTCTTTCAAAATTAAAAGTTTCTGTTTCATAAAAGTTTTCTTAATTATTAAAACTAAAAATTATTAAACTAAATGACCCTGGTAAAATATTTTGATATCAAATTTAGACGAATTATAAACTCTTTTTTTAATGTACATAATCCTAATTATTTGACATATAAGTTTTCGAAACAACATTTTTTATTTCCAACTGTTAAAAAAAAATTTAATTAAGAAAGTAAGCAATAAAATTTGTCCACAAGTCACTATATATATATTAATTTCTAAAATTTAGTGTTTTTGGTTTCCCGAACCCTTTAAAATTATTTCCTTTATAATTGTGACGCGCTTCGAAGAAAGGGATCTGAAAAGCAAAAAATGTTAGGTTATGTTTGTGCTTTTTGGAATTAAAATACACAAAGAGGATCAACTCTCAATACTAATCATTAATGTTTAATTCTTTATTCCATCCGAAATATTCATAACAACTGATTTTGAGTTTATTATAATGAAACGGGAACTGTTAATCAAGTTAAAATTAGCACCAAACATAACCTACAATTTTTTTGCTTCTAGGTCCCTTTGTTCGTAGAGCGTTAGAATTTTTATATAAAAGAAAATTGTATAGGATTCGAGTTCCAAAAAAAGGATAACTAATTTACAAGATTTTGAGATTTCTCACAGAGTTTAAAACTCCCATTTCAGTACAATTTTTTTTTTACTTTTATAAAAATTAATACATGTAAACTTTACTTATTATGTGTAAAACATGGATATTTTTTCAAATTTAAATAATTAAATTCTGTAAGAAACGAAGTTTATTAATTAATTTCCCATTAAATGGCACAATTTCTAAAAAGGATCACTTGAATTTCAAAATTAAATAATAATAATCTCCGTAAACTCCTGAAGTTAGTTAGTATGTATTTATATTTATTCATCTTTTTCTGTCCACGTTTTAAAGTCTAAGGTGAAGTTAGTTAGTATTAATATTTATTCATCCTTTTCTGTCCACGTTTTAAAAACTGAAGTGAAGTTAGTCCCTGTTATTTTATTTTGTTGTGCTGGTTTTTAATTGTCATTTATGTAAAAAAAATTGTCGAAAAATGCTTTAAAAATTTATTGTGGTTTTTGAAGAAGTTTAAAATATATACACATGCAATTAATTTCCTAAATTTTCAGTTGTTTACTCAAATTTAGATTATTGTCATCAATTTTCTATTATATAACGATTTTTTAATTGGTTTCTTTTGCTTAAAAATAAATTTTGCAATTTTTCTTGATTTTCATCAATTTATAATTATATTCATTATTTTGTCATTACTTTTAAAAGTTTCAATTATTTTTTCGATATTGCAATTATTCTCATCAATTTTCGTTATTTCTGCAATTTTTTTAATTACTCTCTTTAATTAAAATTTTTTAAGTAATTTTGTAATTATTATTTTTTTCTAAACATATACTCTATGATTTTTTCAGTTATTTCTCTCAAATTTTATTGAATGTTTTCAATTTTTCATATTTAAATTATTTTCATCATAATTCAATTTTCTTTCTCAATCTTAAATTATTTTCAGCATATTTCAATTATTTTTTTCAATTTTGAATTAATTTTATCATTTTTCAATTATTTTTCTCGATTGTTAATTATTATTCTCTTTTTCTAAAATTATTTTCTTAGATTTTTAAGTATTTTTCTGAAAATTCAAATATTTTCTTCAATTTCTAATTATTTTCATTTGTTATCAGATTTTCAAATTTTTTTTTTATTAATTATCGTAAATTTCAATTATTTTTAGCTTTCTTCCAGACTTTTCTCCAATTTTTAGTTTTTCTCATTTTATAAAATTATTTTCTAAAATTTTTTTTAAGTATTTTTCTCAAATTTCTATTATTTTCTTCAATTTTTAATTCTTTTTATTTGTTTTCATAATTTCCAAAAAATTTTATTAATTATTGTAAATTTTAATTATTTTTAGCATTCTTCCAGTGTTTTCTCCAATTTTTAGTTATTCTCATTTTCTAAAATTATCTTCTAAGATTTTTAAGGATTTTTCTAAAATTTCAATTTTTAATTATTTTTATATGTTTTCATAATTTCAATTTGTTTTTAGTTTCATAATTTTAGCTTATTTCTTCAATTCTTTTCTCCAATTTTTAGTTATTTTCTTTTTTTTAAATTGATTTCTAAAATCTTCATGTATTTTTTCAAATTTTAATTATTTTTTCTTTATTTAAAAAATTTTTTTTAGTTTTTTCAATTATCACACTTAAATGTCATTTATTTTCTACAACTTATCATTGTTTGTATCATATTTTAATTATTTTCTTCAAGTTTTAAAAATTAAAAACATTTTTGAATTATTTTCTAAAATTGATTTTCTTCAATTTTTAATTCGTTACATTTGTTTCATAATTTCAAAAATTGTTTACTATTTATCTGACTTTTCAATTCTTTTATTATTTATATTATTTTCTTCAATTTTCAATTACTTTCGTTCTTTTTCTCGTTCTTTTTCATAATTGCCAAAAATTTTTTACTCATTTCTCTTTAATTAAAACTTGTTCTGTTCAATTTTAAATTATTTTTATCTTTTTCCATTTATTTTCTCTAATTTTTCATTATTTTCTTTTATTTCAATGAACTTCTGAAAGTTTTAAGTATTTTTCTCAAATTTTGTTTAACTTTCCTTTATTTAAAACATTTCATGTAATTTGTTTAATTATTTTCTCAAATTTTAATTATTTTTTTCAATTTTAATTTATTTATCTCAATTTCTAAACATGTTTTTTCAATTTTCAATTATTTTCTCTAATTTTCCACTATTCAATTTTGTTTTAATTTACTTTTAAGATTCTCAAGTATTTTTCTCAAATTTTAATTATTTTCTTTATGTTTAAAACATTTTTATGATTGTTTAAATTAGTTTCCCCAATTTTTAATTGATTTCATTTTTTTTCAATTAATTTGCAAAATTTGCAATTATTTTGTTAAATTTCAATTATTTTTTGCAATTCTTTTTAATTCTAAAATATTATAAATTTTGTCATAAATAAATATTTATTTTATGTATAGTAATTGATTTTTAAATATTATATCTAAAATATTTATTTCTTCTTTTTCAGATAAATAGTGTTTACCGATTTTTATATTTATTATTGTATTCTATAACTTCTAAAACGCACGAAAAACTAATCACGCGCTTGCGCGCGTTTTATTTTGCTAATAATAAATAAAATTTCAAGGATCGTCTACAAAATTGGTAATGAATTGAGACCAAAGTTTTTGAAGAATAGAAATAATTCGCCTGATCCAGTAACCGAGAAATTGCAACTAAAGAATCCTACGCTAATTGCTTGCTAATTAACACTACAAGAAGTGAAGAGTTTCCTTGAATGTTTCACAATTTCACAAGAGGGTAACAGGAGAACCCTGAAGAAGAGTTGTCGGAGAAGGGAGGGTCGGTATCATTTAAGTGTAATAATCATATGTCTTTGTGTTTTCAGCACGTTATAATTATCGTGCGAATTCGTGAAATTCACGTCGGCGGAACGGTGCTATTTTGTGGTCACAAGATGAAGCAAGTATAGGATGATGCGGTTACGTTTCTCCCTTTATTTAAATCTTCAAGAAGAACAGCATACAAAAGGTCCATCTTTTGGTATGTGAATTATGCAATATTGACATTCCTTCTTCCTGTAAAAATTTTATTAGGAATTAACTTCTTAGGCAGCACTTGACAATTTCTAATCACATTGAGAATCCGAAGGAAGAAATCTTCTGAAACTATTCATATTAAGATTTTTCTTAAAACAGAAAGTTGAGTGACAGAAGGTTAATTGTTTCGCATTAAGGTCAACATTTTCTTTTCTGGTTCTTTGAAATTTATAAATATGCAAAACGTAAAACAATTTTTTAAATAAAAATTATTCTTATTTCTTTTATTCTGAATTATTTAAATAAAAATGTTCCGGAATTTTTTGTTGAGATTTTTTTTATTCCAGTTCTATATTCTTTAGAGCAATTCTATATTATTTAAAATAAATTAATAGAGATTAATAATAGAGATATTTATACATGTGTAAATGATAATATTATGTATAGAAAATATATTGATGATATATAATTAAATAAAACATATAAACTTCAATAAATTTATGAATGAAATAATTTAAAAAAAATAACGGAATGGAAGAAAAACAAGCCCCTTATTAAATGAGAAATTTGATGAAAAGTACGTAGGTGCTTTTATAAATACCATGAATTAATGTTTTTAATTAAACAGTGGCTCACTTTCTCCGACTGTGTGTGGTGAAGTCAACCACGATTTGTTCAATAAAACATTATTTTTTCTTAAGAAAACACATGTTCCTTTACGGAACGAAATAGTAAAAGTTGAACTCTGCATATTTGATATAAATTGAAGTCAGTTGTTAATTACTTTCTGTACCCGACATTAAAACCACAGAATATTTTTTTATTTTATATTTTTGATGTGTAAGTGCTCTATACAATTCCTCATCTTAAAATACAAAATTTTGTCAAAATTACGCAGAATAACTGAAAAAAACGAAAAGCAAATAATATTCGGAATCAAATTATCCAATTTTTGAGAAACTTAGTATATTGGCAATTTTTGGTATAGTTGTTTTCCAATCTGAAGTCAAATTTAACAAATTCAAAATGGCGCATTCAATATGGAGGACTATTTTCTATGATTGAATCGATCTTTCTGAAACTTTTTATTAGAAGGTTTTTGATGTCATTGATATCAAATTTGAAATAAAATTAAAAAAATTTTAAATGCTAGATCTAATATAGGGGAGAAATTTAAAAAATCGACCGGATTCATTTGAAAAACTTATTTTACTGGGGCTTTTGAGCTCTCTTAATATAAATAATAAATCCCAATATTTTTAGGGTCAGTGATTGTAAGCCCATTCTGAAATTTATACAAAATTCAATATAGAGGATAAAATTTTATTACAGAAAAAAAAACACAAAAACTGCAGCACAATGGTTTTTGAAGCTTATTACGAATCTGATCTGAATATTTCCATAATGACAGATCCATTATAATAAATCACTTAAATTTTGAAAATTTGACTTTAGATTGTAATCAGCAATCTAAAAAATCAAAATAATCTGATTAATTAAAAAAAAATTCCGACATTTCGAATTTTAAAAATATGCCTTTTAATTTTAATTCAAATGTTCTGAAAACCTCCAAGTAACAAATTTCAAAAAATCTGACGAAATTGTAAAATTTTCGGTCGCCATTTTGGATCGCCATTTTTAATTTACGAATCATATTAAACGACCCTCAGGTCAGCAGCCTGTTTTTTTCAGAAACACCAAATTTTGAGATTTTAATTGTTTATAATAATGGAAATACATTTTTATTTAAAAAGTCTTACGTGGGGATGCTACAGCTATATATTGAACTTTTAATTTCTCCTATTGTCCGAATCAATTTGCTTTTTTGAATACCCAGCAAAACGACCCCCATGTCAGCAGCCTGTTTTTTTCGAAAACATCAAATTTTGAGATTTTAATTCATCATAATAAATAAAATAAATTTTTGTTAAAAAAGTCACCCGAGGGGATACTACTGCTATATATTGAACTTTTAATTTCTCTTATTGGCCGAATGAATTTAATTTTTTTTAAATGACCCGCAGATCAGCAGTCTGTTTTTTTCAAAAACACGAAATTTTGAGATTTTGATTGATTATAATAATTAATATAAATTTTTGTAATAAAGTCACACGAGGGGATACTACTGCTATATATATTAAACTCGGGGGTTTTTGGGGTCGCTTATTACGAATCTGAATTCAGTTTTTCAAAATTGAAACTAACGGATCCAATATGGCTGATAAAAATTTTGAAAACTGTTTGATTAGCTTGAAACTTGTTACTCGAGGGTTTTTGGGGTCGCTGATTACGAATTTGAAGTCAGTTTTTTAAAATTCAAAATGTCGAAACCAATATTCAGAAGCTTTCCTTCAACTTTCCTAGAAATTTTGGAGCTTTTCAAAGAAATCAATTTAACTAATAATTAGTTATTTTTTACTAATAACTAGAAATATTAATCCTTCCTAATGACTTCCACAAGACCTTATCTTAGTCCAATGTAAAAATTACCAACAATTTTGTTATTTTCTCATTATACTATGTTCATAATTTTATTACACAATATTTTCTTAATATTTAAAAAAAATATTTTCATTTTCTAAATATTTAAAGACCTATGGATAAATAAAAAAGTATTAATTTAAACATCACATAATTTTTTCTCCTAATTTAAAAAAAATCTGCCATTTTTCCGAAACGATTATAAATTTGATTTAATTTTGTTTTGTAACTTTTTTGTGAGGAGAACTTTTCCCAGCGTCTAATTAAGACATTAGTCTTCAGTTCTGCAAGACTATTTTCAAGTATAATCTGAACATTTTTTCTTGTTTCTTTTCAAGTAATAAAATCCTTAAATGTGTAAAGCAATGCGATTAAATTATGTGAATCTTGTTGAATGCATGTATGAGCTCGAAGATTTCTCTATGAAAACTATTACCGAGTCGATAGGTCTGGGTCACGGGGACATTGATTTCCTTATAAGTGAGAGATTGGTAGATTCAGAGTTTCAGATAGACCAGCATAAAGGACTCGAGTCGAAGTACCACACGAGTTCAAATGCGATACGACAATTTCTATTTCGCAAGCAGAAGAGACGTACCGGTATATAGTCGAAACTCGACAAATAAAGTCAACGGTGGCAAAGTGTAAAGTGAAATTTTATTCTGACTTTTGCCCAGTCATTTGTCACTTTTGTTTTATGTATCTCTAATTTTTTTTATTTTTTCAGGTGTCCAAAGAGCTGATGCTTGGCTCCTAATTGATGTCGTGGCTCATTTGTTTCTTTGTAATTTGAAAGGTCATGTGAGAAAATTGCAAACGCAAATTACGCATCGCGTCTCACAAATCAGCACAGAAAACCGTTTGTTAAAACTTAAGGAGAAAGATCTCTCTATTTACCACCTACGTGTTATTTACTGTCCCATCATCATAAAATTCTATCACTTTCTTCCTATATTTCATAACTTGATTGCATCTTTATTTGGAATATTTTTCGAGAAAAGCTGGACTATCTGCAGATACGTTTTAAATGGGCAAAATTTAAACGAAACCTCACTTTCATTTTTCAAACATGTCACATAAAAATAAGATTATTTTGTTAAAATAATTTCATTTATTTCTTTAATTAAAATTGAATTTATTGATTTACTGATTGAAATGATTTATATAATTTCTTCAATTTAATCAAATGTAACGCGCCACGATAGAGGGACCTAAGAAACAAAAAATTTGAGGTTATGTTTGTGATTTTTGGATAAAAAAATACACAAAGAAGATCAACTCTCAATGCAAACCATTGGTGTCTTCATTCCGTCTAAAATATTCAATAAAAACTGATTTTAATTTTATATAATTAAAAAATAACTATTAATCGAGGTTAAACTGAACATAACCTAACATTTTTGGGTTCTTATGTCTCTTTTTTTCGTAGCGAGGCCACATTTTACAATTGGAGAATTTTTTTAAAATTCCTATGAAAACTTAAGAAAACAAAAAATATTTTAAAATATGAAAACGGGAAAAATTGACGCAAAATGAGAAAATTGTAAAATTGCATTGAGAAAATATTTATAAATTCATGGCTTATTTATATGTAAATAAATAAACAAATAAACAATTTTAAAGAACAAAAGAATGTTAAAATATAAGAAAATTCAAATTTATATAAGCTACTAAGTGAACGATACCTAATTTTTAATATTATATGCAGAATCAATAGAAATTTTATAAAAAAGTAAATAAATTTTTGAAAATATTTTTGAAAATGTAGAAAAAATTGTAGAAAATTTATAAAGAGGTGAGCGAATTTAATAATATAAATCAGTAAATTGAAGAAATAATAAACCCTCTCCCCTTCCAAAAGAAGAAATATATAATTCAAATATTTAATTAAAATTTAAAAATTAAAAACTATATCCAAGAATAAAACAATAAATGGAAACAAATCTATACAAAAAGAAGAAACATCTAAATTTATAAAAATTACGAAATTATGAAAACACGTTGGACAACTTTGTTATCAATTTAAGAAAAAAAAATTAACAAATTCTAAAATAAAAAAACTTTTTAAAAACTAGAAAAACAATGATAAAAACTTTTAAACATTATTTAATGGTCAAAGATAAAATAAAATGTTTTGAAAAATCGAAAAAATAATTATTATTACGATTAAGTCAAAATGTCTAAAGAAATAAGAAAGGTTCAGAGCACTGAATAAAAAATAACAAAAAAATATATTTTAAAAATGGAAAAAATTTCAACAACAAAAAAATCTTAACAAATTATTATAAAGAAATGACAAAATCACAAAACCTATTTTAAAATACATGACAAGTAGTAGAAAGAATATATTATAAAATAAAAAAATGCGATCACCATTTTAAAAGAAAAAGAAAAAATATAACATGAGAAAAATTAAAAAAAAATTTGTTAACTAAATTTTAAAAAAAATTAAGTACCTAATTTTATAAAAGAGTTAAAAAAATAATGTTGTAGAAATATTAAAAAGGGAGCGTTCACATATGACGTCACGCTGTAAGGGGGAGGGGGGAGTCTTGATCAAACGTGACAGAACGTGACATAGGGATGGGGGGGGGGTCGTCCTAAACGTGACGTCACGAAAAAATTTTTTAATTTGACAATTAATTCAAACTGCCTATCATTTGAATTTTGTAAGTATCAAATAACTTATAGCAGTATTCTCCTATTTTTTATATGAATTGTTTAATACTTAAAGTTCAAATTAATTGATGTAAAATGGTCTTTAATGTTTTTATTGTTGGAAAAATAAGAAAATTCTGTAATCACACTGAAATAAGCTATATTAACGAAATATCAAGAATCAAAACGAAAGAGTGCAAATTTAAAATATACGGAGAAAATGTTTCGGGTGACTTTACTTTATTTATGATAGACCACGGATTAAACGTAGTCAGTTCAGGGGGAGGGGGGTCCAACCAAAGTCTACGATTTTCTACGCAGGGGGTGGGGAGGGTTCAAGCTATGACTACGTAGTTTTATCATATTATACTCAGTATAGCAATATTATTCTCGTTATTTTCTAATTATTTCTCTTAATTATCAATTATTTTATTCATTTTGTAATTTTTTTCAATTATCAATTATTTTTCTTTAATTTTGTATTATTTCCACATTTCTGGTAAATTTGAGCGAAATTATCAGAAACATGAAAAGGGATCATTCACATATCACGTGATACAAATTTGAGCTAATTTGAACCCCCTCCCCCCTCCTCGTGATACTTTTTCTATTGTTAAAAAATTAAATTTCCATGGACCGTGATATTTTGCCGACCCCCCTCCCACCCCTGAAGATATCACGTGATATGTGGACGACCCCAAAATAAGTTTCTAAAAACTAGCATACAATTATTCACTTGTGACTTGAATCCGAAGTTTATCAAAAATATGCTAAAAGTTACATAAAACATTTTTTCCGTTTAATAAACCGATTGACAATTGTTACTTTAGAATTTTTATTATTGAAGTGAAAAAAAAATTAATATAAAAATAGGGGGGGGGGGTCAAGAAACGTGACGTACATTTAGGAGTAGGTTTTTTCTCTTACGTGACAAGACGTGACAGGAGGGGGGGAGGGGTCAAAAAGTTGGAAAAAATGCGTGACGTCATATGTGAACGCTCCCAAAGGCAAAAAAATTAGTGAAAATCCACGTAGAGACAAACGAATCTAAAAGAAGTAAGAACATTGATGAAAAAATAGCTCTTTTTCACTGCACCAAAAATGAGAAAAGTAAAAAAACCATAAGGTAATCAAAAACAAAATATTAGTTAAAAAAAAAATAATTATAAATAAGTAAGAATGTAAAAGAATTAAAAAAGTAAAACCTAAATGTTAAAAAGTCGAATTAGAAACAAGAATATTTTTTTAAAACTTGGTAGATTTGTAGAACTTTCTTTAAAAAAATTAGGAAAATAACAATGGAAATCAACAAAAAACTAAATGATATGAAAGAAAAGGTGCATTAAAAACAACTAATAAGATAGCAAAAAGTCGTCCACAAATTCAAATAGTTATCTATATTTCTACTAATCATTTAGTAAAAATAACTAAGGTAATTATTAGTTTAATACATTTTTAGGTTATTTGTCAAATTAATTAATATATTTTTAAAAATTCTAGTTACTACTAAATAAATTAGTTAAGTTTTAATTATTTCTTTGTTAGTTTTTATTAATAGTCATGTTTTACTAATAATTAGTCATTTTTCACTAATTCATGAAGCAGAAAGTCAGTAACGATTTGACTAATAAATGTTATTTTTAACTAATGCAGATTTATGTAGGCAATAATAAAAAATAGGTACTGAATAGATTTTTCGAAGAAATATTAAATTAGGCATAAGAAAAAATGTAAACTGGTTTGAGGAATGGAAAAACTTTCTAAGAAACAAAAAAATGTCAGTAAGATTTATTAACTTATTGTAAGACGTTGTAAGATCAAGGAATAAAAAATTTGCAAAAGAATGGAAAGATCGACAAAAAAGAATGAAAAAATTAGCGAGAAGTCAGAAAGTTGTAAATTAAGTGATAATGTTTTCGCAAGAATGAGAAATTTTATATAAAATAAATTAACTTGCAAAATAATTACTTATTGACTATTAAACTTTGCTTTAAGTGAAATTTGAAAGTTTGAATAAATTACAATTCGAATAACTTTTGAGATTTATTTAAATTATGAGTTGCTATTATTAAAATTACTTAAAATTGGAAAGGAAAAAAGAGGGAAATAAAAATTAGCAAGATGTTAAAGAGAAAAAAAAGGGGGAAGAGGAACTGAAAATTAATGAAAATTTTGAAAACTTACAAATTACATAAATAAAATAAATTATGTGTGTCATTTATGCTGAGATTAAATTATACTGCTTTGAATCCTACATCAAATATATTCCTTAATTGTTTCGAAAATTGCCCAAATTTTACTCAAATAATAGTTCATGATTATTTATATAAACCAAAGAAGCTCAAAACGGAGCTTAAAGAACTATAAATGTACAAAAATTTACTCAAATAATTTAATAACGTCATTTAATTATTACTTTTGAAATGAAAAATTGAATAAACTCGAAGAAAAAAGCAACAAAACATTAAAATTCTGACGTAAACTTTATCTATAGAACTTTAATTAATATTCGTTTATTTAAGAGCGGCTTTAAATCGAATCTTGAGTGATTTTAAAACACTCTTAATGTCCATTAGAAGATGTAATTTTCTCCCTATTTTTGTTTACTTTCCATTTGACTAATAAACATAAATCCTTTATTTTTAAATATCTCACGTATTTGCCTGTGGCCTTTGGTTGCACCACGAAACAGACGCGACGTGATTCCAATAAAACTGAAAGTTGATCGGTACCATTTGATGTGTCTGCAGGTCGTAAACATGTGAAAGCGTAATTTTCAGAATCATTGATGGACAAAGACATGTCATTATCTGCCCTTTCGAAGATTATAGTTAGATATCATCATCCATCACTCAATGTCTTGCGTCACGGTTATGCTTCTACAGCTCATTTGGGTCCTCCAACTGTTAATGAAGGCCTTAAAGAATACATTTTAGCAAAAAAAAAATGTAGCTTTGTCAAGTTTTTCACTTCTACACTATTTACAAATAATTATATTTTTTACAGGCCCTTAATTTTGTCTTGATTAATGTATCTTATGTTAATTAGTAAAAACTCCTAATTTTTTAAGTTAATATATTCTTCTGTGGGAATAGTTTTCTCTTGATGAAAGTTTTTAATTAAACAAACTTTTATAAAAAGCACTTTTTCAATTTCATTTCTAAAAATTCCGAGTCTAAAAATTTAATTTGTAGAAATAAAAATTGTATCTTTAATGGGTTTTGATTTTTTTCCGTAAAAAAAGAAAAAAAATGAAAACGAGATTCTTAGTGAAACAATTTCAAGAAAAGAAATAATAAACGTTTGTTAATTCTAACTTGTGTAAAAAAAGATTTTATGCTTGTGAAATTTGTAAAAAGTTGATGAAAAAGAAGAGATAAAAAAATTGTCGAACAAAAATTCAATTTTTATAATTTAGAATTTTAAAGTCTGGATAATTTTAGAATTTATTAAATATGTAATTTCATTTCTCATAAAATATTTAAAAACCAATCTTATCAAAAATTACCTTTAAAATAAGCCTGAGCATTAAGGACGAATCAGACGAACAACCAGAAAAAAATTAACAATTCATTTTCATTTTTTGTATACGTTTAAAATAAACAACTTATCTAAAGAGCCTAGAAAATTTCCCAAATTTATTCAAAAAAATTTATGAGTTATGAAGAGGAAAAGAAAAATCAAAAAACTTATTTTTCTCGAAAACGACTGAACCGATTTTGATGAAACAAATATATGTTATTAAAAACTAAATCACTAAAAAATTGTTAATTTTGCTCAAAAAAACAATTAAAAGAAAATTTGAAAATAAATTTTAACATGGTATGTTAGAGTGACTACTTTTATATTTTCAGGAAAAACGCTCTGTATTTTTTGTAAATTTTTTGGTTTGGTGGAACATAACTAAAAAGAATCAAAGTCACTGGCGCTACATCATAGGCTATTTTCGCAAAAATATTTTGATTTTTCTCTTTAAAAAATACAGAAAGTAAGTTTTTTCAAAAACGGCACAACCAATTTTTTTATTTTAGGCTTAAAATTATGAGGAGGCATCCCAAAAACAAAATCAAAAATAAACCTAGATGGGTAAGTACCTTCAAATTTTTGTTAAACAAAATATTCATTTTGTTCAGTTGTTATTTTGTTTGGATTGTAAAAATTGTAGTCAGATGTTTTGTTTTTGTTTTTTAAAAATCCATATTTATTTATATTCAATAAATTCCGATAACGCAACTCATTATTATTTTAAAAAATATTTTTAAGTGAAATTAGCTTTCGCCTGTCTACGTCAGGAATCTTCAGATTTTTTTGGAAAAACTGCAATCATGAATACAAAATTCAAATTTAGATAGTAAAAAATATGTAGATGAATCATGAAACATTTGTTTGTAGAATTTTATAATATTATATGTAATTATTACTAGAAATGAAAAATATTCATTTTGTTAAGAAACATATTATGAATATATATAATGCAATTGGATTTCTACAAGAAAATTCTACCTCATGAAATTCTATGAAATTTCTAAATAATTAATTTTAGAACTTAATCATACGTCCCGTTCAGTCGTTTTCGATAAAAATGAGTTTTTTGATTTTTCTTTCCCCCTCCATAAAAGGTAAACAACTTTCTTTTTAACATCTTGGTCGCATTTTAAAGTCGCTTTTAAATTAAAATTATAATTTTCTGTTTACATTAGAAATGATTGTCAAATTTCAGGCTATATTATCTGAATCGTTTCGAACGTTTGCAATAAAATTCAAAATGTAATTTTTATTCAAATACAACTTCAAACGATAAAAATAAATTTGTCTATTTTATCGCCAAAACTTATTTTTAATTAATTAAATAAATTTTTGTGTTTTTAAATTTTGCCATGTGTTGTCCTTATTGGTCGTTATACTTTTTGAAAATAAAATATGGATAATATTGATAATTTAATGATTTAAAAATTCCAAATTATTAATACAATTATGACAATCTAACCTCAAAAATTTCAATCCGATTCGTAATTGACGAAACAGATTCAATAAATTTTCCACGTAGAAAATCACTCATTAAAGACAAAGACATTTGAAACTATTCAGAAAGTCAGTCGTCAATCTGCATTCTTAAAAATCTCCGATTCACTAAAGGTCTTATTCAATAGGTCTTTTTTCCAATACTGTACACTGTAGATATATCAAAATTTTTCCAAAAATGCAGAAAAGTTTCACTTATAGATTTTCTCGTGTAAAACCAGAGAGAAAGCATTTGTTTGATTCATAAAATATTTTCAACATGGATATAAGCATCTGGCTTGTCAGTTGTGAAGATACGACGTCGAAAGAAGTAACACCGGGTCCCTTCATTTGCCTTCTTTAAGACCTCGTAATAGTCGTTCACCATTGTATGTTGATTTTAATTGAATAACACGTGGCTCCTTCCAAAGCGTGGTTAATGGACGAGCATGCGAAAGTACTGTCATCCTTTGCTTGAGCGTAGACCGTAAAACGTACTCACTAACTGTGTACCTACTGTACATCCAAAGTGACCTGACGTCTAAGCAAAGCAAAGGCACGAGTTCATTTTTCTCTGAATCTCTTGCCGCTGTCTCTATACACATACACCCATTTATCTGACGCTCGTGCTACCGTTAATCACAGATATAGTCAAGATATCACTAGTGATTAAAGTGGCAATAACCCAATCCTTTAACTCAAGGGAAAATTGAAAGTTCCGTATTCTCAGCAGATCATTGATGGATACTAAAATATCATTCTCAATCTTTGCACCAATGCTTAAAAATACACAAATAAAACACCTCAATTAAAAAAAAAAATAAACAATTTCTATATTGAACTTGGTTTCTTTGTTTTTAAAATTAGTTTCTTAATTTATTTGTTTTATCTTTTATTTTGTAGACTTTAACATTTATGTGATTATAAATCTTTCTCTTTTTTTTATTTTTAGGAGAAACTAACAACAGTGAATAACCTTTAATTATTGTGAATTAAACTAAAAATTTTAATTGTAGGTAATAATTATTATATCATTCGGTAAAGTTTAAATTAATTTATTAAATTTTAGGGAAAAAATTCAACGAAACAGTAAACAAATTTAAAAAGAACAAATAAGAATAAAAGGAACATTTTATTAAAAAAAAAAAAAAAAATCGTATCTTCTTAGATTTGCATTAGATTGAAAACTTTTGTACACAAAATTTGTTTTATTTAACGTGTGTATTTTAAGAAAAAAATTACAGAAGACACATTTTTGAAGATTTAAAAATTTTTTGAATTTGCAGTTTTCTATTTTTGACAATTTTTGTACAAAATGGCCACTTAAAGAACTGAGTATTTAGTTTTATTAATTTAAAAAGTGTTCCAAATATGAAGTCGATAAGTTAATTTTTACTCAGATTATCGTGAACGAAAGTTTTTCTACAGACAGACAGACAGACAGAAACTTGCGTAAAACCCGTTTTTCTCGAAATCAGAAGGTCTCAAAACGTCGAGAAATGTGGAAATTACGAAAAGTTCATAACAGTATAAATTTAATACCTTCTCATTTGAGATAAGAATGTAATAATGAAAAAATATTTGAAATGTAAAAAAATGTTTTAAACTACTCTAACGCATGATGAAACGACAATGTTTTACAAAATAATTAAAGCCTTATGAATGAATGCAAAAAAATATAAAAAATTAGAAAAAAGTTAAACTAAAAGTGAATGTAGATATGAAAATAAAATAGTAAAATACAAAAAAAAAAGAAGATAAATAAAAAGCCGAGCAAAAAAATTATTAAAAAAAAACAAAAGAAACTATTTTAAAAATTAAGTAATGTTAAAAATATGAAAAGAACTTTGAAAAAATAAAAATATGTTAAAATATTAAAAGAAAAATTCTGAAAACTTAAATTTAAAACAAACTTAAAATAACTACGCAATAATTTACAAGAGAATGGTAAAATTTAATAAAAAATTTGAATATAGCTGGATTAAAGAAAAAAAAAATTTCCAGTGAGACAAGTAAAATAAAACATATATAAAAAACAAGAAAAAGTTTACAAAAATCAAAAGACTCACTAAAAAATCTTTTATAAATTTGGAAATTAAAAAGAAAATAGACGAAAATAGGAAAAAAACTTTATTGCGTGTTATAAAGTTAAAAATGCATGAAGTAAACTATAAGAAACTTTAAGTAGAAGTAAAAAACTTTAAGAAAATTGGAGAAAATTTAAGAAAATCGGTGAAAATTTAAGAAGAAAAATAAGAAAAAAGCAAAAGAGAAGAATTCATTAATGGAAAATTTTAACAGAATAATTAATATTGAACGAATTTTTAGGGCAAAAATCTCTACTTCAAAACATGGTAAAAAGCAGAGTAATTTTTTTCTTATATTACGTCAAAATAAAAAATTTTAAAAAAATTGGAGAAATTTTGACAAAACCTGTGAAAATTGAATAAGAAAAAAAAAACGAAAAATTCAAAAGTAAAAAGTGAAATTATTTACCTACATACCTAATGACAAAATTTAAGAGATTTTCAATGAGCGAATTTTCAAAACAAACTTTATTTCAAACTGTCCAAAAGTTGAGTACATTTTTTTAAATCAATTGAAATAAATAAATCCACTGTTAAAATTGTTACTTTCAGTTTTTCTAAAACTAAAATTATAAAACTAAAACATAAAATCAAATAAAAAAAATTCACGTTTAAGAAATATTTGTGATTAAAAAAATAGGTAATTTATTCAACAAATTTTGAGAGAACCATTAATGCTAAATTCTTACAAAATCATTGTAAGTCATAATTTTGTGTTTAGAAATCAGGTATTAAATACATATATTTTTTTCTTTAAATTTAACAAATAATCGTAAATCTTATTTTACTAAAATTGGCTTATTTTCTTCTCTGAAAAATTCTATTCAATTTTACGAATTGTGTCAAATATACATTTTAATATAATTGTGTTCTAAAGTTTTTAGAAAATTAAATGTTGTATTTATATATATGAAATAAAATTAAAATTTTCGTTTAAAATTTATTAGACAACTATATTTTGTATTTTTTTAATATGTCAGAAACAAAATTCAACCAACAACGTATTACATCATTTTCCATTGGACAAAAGAAACAGTTTTTTAGAAAAGTGGATAAAAATTATACAAGGACAGAAAAAAATAAAATCTCAAGAATTGTAATATAATACCAGCAACATTAACGCGCGCACAAGCGCGCGACAAACTTTGCATTGTTGTTGGTAATTTAAAACAATAAATTTTTGTAAATTCAAGTAATGAAAAATATCAAATTAAAGAATATATCTAAAAAATAATAAAAATAATTGACAGTTGACAAATAAAATTCGAAAAATGGCTACATAATTACATAATTGAAAAGAATAGTTTAAAACTAGGTGAAAATTATGTCCATTTCATGGACATTTCGCTTCTAAGTAAGCAATATAATTTGCTTCCTCATAGAGGAAGCAATAAATTAATAATATAAAAGTTAATTGGAGAAGTTATTAAAAAAAAATGTAAATACAAAGAAAATGAAAAACATGCATTATTTTACGATATTTTGATCAAATATAAAAGTTATATAGGTCAATAGATTCGTTTTGAGATAAAGAATATGATTTTTGTATTCCATAAGTTGTATTTTTCGCATGGAAAAAAATTTTGTCAAAAAACGATTTTTTTCGATGAAAAAAGGTGCTTAAAAAATTTCGTTTAGGTATTTTCAAAAATCCCTGTGTCTAAATTTAGGTATTCATGAGCTTAATATGTCATTCAAATTTTATTGAAAGCAATTGAAGCATTTTCGAGATATCCTGGCGACAAAAAACGCCATACACACACGTACACACACACACACACACACACACACACACACACACACACACACACACACACACACACACACGTACACACACACACACACACACACACACACATATACATACATACATCTGGACATTTGCTTAAAAATGAAAATTTTCGCTTTTTAGATGAAAATGAGTCAATTTAGACTATTTTTGGAAAATTGAAAATCTTAACGATCACAAAGCTTCCTCTATAAGGAAGCAAAATTAATCAATAAATATTAAATTTAAACAAAATAGTTAAAAAAAAATTTAGAAATAACTGTTGCAAATAATTGCAAATTGAACAACTGGATTAAAAAACAAAACAAAAAATTGAAATTGGAGAAAATAATAAAAACATTGAGGAAATCAATTGAAAATTAAAAAAAAAATTTAATTTAAGCTAATTAAATTGAAAATTTGAAAAAATATTTAATAATTGAAAAAAATTACAAAATTACGAAAATAATTGACAATTTAAAACAAAATTCAAAAAATGGCTAGATTAATACACAACCGAACAAAATAATTTCAAAAATCAAAGAATAATTATAAAATTTTAAGATAATAATTAAAAATTGAAAAAAATGTAGGAAATAATTGAAAATTGCGGAAAATAATTAATAATTGAAGAAAATATGTTAAAAATGACGAAAATAATTGTCAATTGAAAAAAAAATTCGAATAATGACTAGATTAATAGACAACTAAAGGAAAATAATTGCAAAAATTAAAAAAGAAATAATACATTTAAAGAAGATAATTGCAAAGTAAAAAATTAAGAAAATTATAGGAATAATTGTTGGAAATAATTATACATTTACCTACTGGATTGAAAATAAAACAAAATATAATTAAATTTGAAAAAATTTATTGAAAATTGAAGAAAGCAATTAAAAATTAAAGAATGGAATTAAAATTTAAAGAATATACTTAAAAACTGAAAAAAAAGTAAATGAAAAAAGCTTAGAATTAATTAGTATAGAAGAAAACAATTGAAAACTGAAGAATGGAATTAAAAATTAAAGAAAATAATTGAACATTGAAAAGTGAAATTTAAATTTGATAAAAATAATTGAAAATTAAAGAAAATATTTCAGAATTGAAGAAAAAAATAATAAATTGATTGGAAATGATATTTATAAATTTAAATTTTAATCAATTTAAATGCATTTTTTAAAAAGTATCTGATTTAAAACAAAAAAAATCTATGTGCCAAACTTTAGGTGTAAACAGAATGAAAGAATAAATTAATCTTGTGGATTATTATTATAGGTTATTGAACAAAATTCTTTTACAATATTTTTTTTTTAAAATTGAACAGAATATTTTGAAATTTGTTAAAATTACCTTTAATTATATTTTTTAATTCTATATACAAATTAATTTGCAGTTTGAAATTGCACCAAGACTTCAAACCTGCTTAATACTAATTCAAAACCAGAAATTAGTATTTATTTATTTCCCAATTTTAAATTACAATATTAAACTACCAGATTTAATTAAGCCACAAAAATTGTCTAAATGTAATAAAATTCCAATTTTCTAAAATTCTTTCTTTGAATATAATTTTAAAATGTAAAATTCTCCAAGAACTTATTTATCATTTTTTTAAATCGTTTAAGGTGGTTCTCTCCATTGACATAACCTCAAACTAGAAAGTGATTTTTCACGAAAAATAGAAATATCATTAAAACTAATTATACAAAATTTTGAATGATCCAGTTGCATATTTTTAAGACAAAATTAAATTGAGCTAAAATTTGTTATTAAATAATATTTATTTAATATTTTTTGTTTTTTCTTTAAAAATCTAGTGAAAATTTGTAATTTTCATCCAATTTGTAAGATCAGTGTTAATAATATTGTTATTTTGCGTGAAAAACCACTTTCTAGTTTCAGGTTATGTCAATGAAGAGAGCCTCTTTAAAAATTTTAATTAAAGCGATTTAAAGCTTTTTTAAACGCGACTAAAATTTGTAAAAATCTAAAACAAAAAACAAACAAAAAACTACTTGAATTAAAAAAAAATACAGGATTTTCAAAAATTAATTTTCTGTCGCCTAATTTTTGAAAAGCATTGTTTCTGATTATAACCGTTAATGCAATGATAATAATGATTGCAAATAATTAAAAAAATAATTTATTTGCTATTCCTAGAAGTTAAGTAAATATTATACTAGCTTCTAAGCGCAAATTACTTTCTTTAAGAGGTGTTAAGCCGACACATCTGAGTTGGTAATTATTACTTCATACTCTCCTTCTTATTTAAACAAAGACAACTTTTCCTCTGGCCGCTTCGAAACTAGCCGTGTATTATTTATTCAGTACACCGACCTTAACCACTGTTAATTACTCTTTGTTCTTCTATTCTTATTAACCCCATTTAATATATTTTGCGTTTAATTCGCTATTCTTAGACACCTACAACCAATAAGTTATATTATTTTTACCTTAATATATGTTCTTTTATTTATTACCCATTACGTTTAATTGAAGCACTAGAAAGGATTTTAAGTCATCCTAAAGAATCCAGTTATAAAACACTTTCGTACACTATAATTACGACAAATGAAGACTCTCGTAATCTCTTTCTTTTGGTTGTAGCTGAGCGTCAACCCATTTAATTTCACTAATTAAATCGTTTCAAAAAAAATCCAATCCTTTATTGCACACCTAAAAATATATTCCTCATATTTACTCTTTTTCACTTTTCATTACTGTTATTTTCATTTTAAACCATTAATAATTTGATTCATGCAACTTTTTATAATTCAAACTTACATGCTTTATTAAATAATAGTAATGGCAAATAATAAGATAATAATACGTAATAAAAAACATAAATAATAATAATGTGTAATAAAAAAAATATAATAAGATAAATAAGACTGAGTATTAGAAATTAACGTATAAAGACTCGTTTGAAATAATAAAGACATTTTTCGATAATTTAAACATCGTTTTAAGCTGCACGATAAATAAACCAATTTTAGAATTGTAAGAGGATAAATCGTAATTATTGTGTCCCACGTTTGGAAAACAATCGCGTGAGAAAAAGTTTAAAGATGCGCACAAATACAAGCTTTCTGCAAAAAATCAACAAATATTCAATCACGAGTATTGTTGCACTCTTGGGTTTCAATTAACTGTGATTATATATTAAGTTCTGAGCAATAATTAATTGAGACAGTAATTATTATTTAATTGATTAATTAAGTAGAGTTTAAAGCTACTATTGTTACATAAGCAAAAATAGCCATTCAATTAAAATAAATCTTTCTCAATCTTTTCTTTTTAATTTGCAAACCCAGAGAAGATAAAAATAGCAGTTTTTAACTTTTGGTTAAATGTAAATTTAGAAAAATTTTAATATTCATTGCTGAATCAAAGAATTAAAAAAAGAAGAAAATAAATCAAAATAAGAAATATAAATAAAGAAAACATAGAAAATAAATTTTAACTATTTCGGCGTAGTTTTGGATAAGGAATAAAATAACGAAATTAAAATTGATAATTAAAAAGAGATACAAGAATTTATCACTATAAAGGCTTTCCCAAAAAGCTATCAAACTGGACTAAAAATGAAACTCGAATTTAATAACTTTTGGGTAATTGAAATAAAATTTTGTATTTGAGAAGAAGAGTAAAGAAAGAACGTATTAAAAAATACAAAGAAAGGAAAAAAATTAAAAAATGAATAAAGTGAAAAGTTTTGATAAAAAGTAATCTTAACGACATGCGTTTTTGAGGTTTTACAAGAACTGAGATTTTGTTCTCGTTTAATTAGTATCTAGAGTAACAAGATTAATATAAATTAGCTTTGAATGATGTCTGAAACTTTTGTAATCCGGCCTATAGGTAGTTGAGAGAAATAGAACTCACCTGTAAATTAAAGGTGATTATTGAGTTAAGCGTAGCTTCTTTAGGCTACATGGACCTCTTCTTCTCGCGAGAATCCGAACAACTTATGTGCACACGCTAGTGAGAAAGGTGAGAGTGAATTGCTGAGAGCATCTTCACCATTCAAGCTTTATATAGGAATTGTACCCCCTGACTAGAGACTCTCCATAGAAAGACATCCACCACCATTTCACAGTAATTTTGATAGCACTTGAAACAAACTCATTATCATTCCAATTTGCATTATAAAAATTACAAGAAATATTACAATTTTCAAATTCAACTAGAATTTATGCACCTTTCACTTCAAATTTTATTGAAAGTTTTTTTTTTTCTTAAAATAAGGGAACAGACGAATTGTCACTAAGGGAAAAGATTTTTATTTATCAAAAATACTTATTTTTGGACCAAAAATAACGAGCCTTGGACAAAGAATAAT
This sequence comes from Ganaspis brasiliensis, assembly GCA_037103525.1. Lineage (NCBI taxonomy): Eukaryota > Metazoa > Arthropoda > Insecta > Hymenoptera > Figitidae > Ganaspis > Ganaspis brasiliensis. Next base: position 1,033,911 of record JAZKLR010000303.1, read on the forward strand.
AATTTTTAGATCAATAATAATTATTCATGGATAAAAAGCAACTATACTTAGTTCAAGAATAATTATCCTTGATCCAAAAAAAGTATACTTCGATCAATTATAAGTTATTCTTTTTTTTAATATTCTTTTAATTACACTGTGTGACATTGAAAAAAAACTTCTTATCGGACCTAGTGAAGGTTTTACAGGGTTGCCACAAATATTTTATTATAATTTTCCCTGATTTTTTCCTGATTTCCAGACCAATTTTTTTCTTTTTCCCTGACTTTTATTGAGTTTTTAAAACCAATTTTTCGTATATTTACTATAAAAACTAGATTATACAACGCGCGCTAGAGCGCGATTAGTTTCTGAGGCTTGTGTTAGCGTCAATTATAAATATTTTTAATAAAATATTTTAATATGAGTAAAACAAGTTTTATTTATGAATAACATTTTAGAATTGGAAAAAAAAATTGAAGATAATATAATTGAAATTTAAAAAATTGAATATTTGAAAATGTGTAGTTGGACTTCAAATACTGGGAAAAATTAAAATAATTACAAATTTTGCAAATTCATTGAAAAATAATGAAAACAATTGAAAATTGGGGAAAATGATTTAAAAATCACAGAAATATTCTCAAATTGAAGAAACTAATTAAAAGTTGAGAAAAATACTTGATATTATTATAAATTATTTGAAGAAATGAGAATAATTAAAAATTGGGGAAAATAATTGTAAATGTTAGAGATTAATTGAAAAAAATGAAAATAATTAAAAGTTTGGGAAAATAATTGACAAATATATTAATAATAGAAAATTAAATATCATAATGTAAATTTGACAAAAATAATTGAAAAAATTACAAAATATCTATGAAATAGAAGAAAATAATTGAGCTTTCAATAAAATTATTGAAAATCTCAGAAATTAATTAAAAAGAATTTTAGAATATATATTGAATAATAGAAATAAATTGAAATTTTGGACCACAATTTTAAAAATTATAATAAATAATGAAAAAAAATAAAAATTCGAAAATTTGTAGAAAATGTTTTTATTACCAATAAAATGGGAAAATAATTGGAACTGAATAAAATTAATTAAAAGTTGAAGAAAATAATATTGCATAAGAAGAAAATTAATGAAAAATCATTTAAAAGTAATTAAAGTTTGAGAGAAATAATTGAAAAAATTACAAAAATTATTTAAAAAACAAAAAATAATTGAAAAATGATCTTAAAATTAGAATCAATAGGCAACTGAAATTTTAGAAAATTAATCGAAAAATAATAAAAATGTTGAAAAATCGGAATAAATACTTGCAAAATGAAATCCTTGAATAATTATTAAAAATTGAAGAAAGCAATTCAAAGTTCAGGTAATTAATTAAAAATTCAAATTTGAGAAAATTAATTGAAGTATAATGAAAATAATTAAAAATTGAGACAAATAATTTTAAGCTGATATACATAAGAACGATGAACGAGAACGAAGAAAATAATTTTAATTTAAAAAAAATAATCAGGAAAAATTCAAAATATATTTGAAGTGCAGTGGAAGAAAATATTTGCATTATGATGAAAATGGTAAATTGAAAAAAAGATAATTGAAATTTTCGTAAAGTAAATTTAAGACTTAACGAAGAAATTGAAAAATAATGAAAATAATTGAAAATTGAAGTTAATAATTAAAAAGTAATGAAAATGTTGAAAATTTTAGTTGGAATCATAATAGAAAAGAATTGTTAAAAATTGAAGAAATTGATAAATTGTGAAATATAATCATTTTTTAGATTGCAAACACTATTTATTTTTACTATGTTTAAAATATGACTTCCAAAAATTTGTTTAGTAAATTTCTCTACTTAGTAAATTTCAGAAAAATATAATTTTTCATCTTTTTTAGAGATTTTTTGCATTTTTCCAGTATTTATGATGAAAATCCCTGACTTTTCCCTGACTTCCCTGACCCATTTCAATTTCCCTGGCTTTTCCCTGATTTCCCTAAATTCCCTGACCTGTGGCAACCCTGTTTTAGGTAATAAAAAACTAAAAATTATGGTATATAATAAATCTCTGATACGCCCTCAAAATCTTATTTCAGAGCCAAAAAACTGTTTTCAGGTAGATTCAAGTACATCATACCTTGAAACTTCGACATATTTTTCATCCAAATCAAAAAGTTTTTCTTTTGTTTGAAAGCTTAAAATACACGCTTCCAAGTTTTTTTTGACACCGCCCCCTACCCGTTATTTTTCAAACTATTCGACCTAGGGTATTGAAATTTGGTGTACTGATGTATTTTAACGCGTGAAGATTACAGAAAAATTATAAAGAACTTGACATCAATTGACGATCATACCGTTTTTAAGGAGAAACTGCAAATTTTCGTTAAAAAAAAGTTTTTTCCCCATAATTTCAACATTATTTGACATAGAGGGTTAAAATTTGACATAATTGTGAATTTTTACGTACGGTTTATGAAAAATATTTTGGAATTGAATATTATGAGGTGGTATAACTTTCATAATCTTAAGTAAAATAATCTTCATAATATGAAAGGAAAATGACGAAAAAACCGGGCAAGTGCGAGTCGAACTCACGCAGTGAGGGTTCTGTACCCGAACTTAAAAATGCATTAAAGGAGAAACTTTTTTTTTTGGAAATTTTCATTTTTCGAAAAAACATACTATAATAATAAATTCCAATCATAATTTTTTTACTTTTATCAAAATTTACGTATAAACTTAAGCACTTTTATAAGATTAAAAACTTCCAAGCAAATAAACCGAGCTTTTTTATATAATTTTTAATTTTAAGGAAAAAAAAAGTCTTTTTTTATTCTATTTTTTTTTATTTTCAAACTTTTAAAGTAATGTAAACATAAAAATAAATATTTTGTACACAAATATAATCTGAAACTGTGAAATATTGTACCTAGCTGGTTAGAAAAAAAAAAAATTTTCGGTAAAATTTCAATTTTTTGAAAAAATGCTAGATGGTAGATTTAAACCACAATTTTTACGGTTTTATAAAAAATTTTGCATAAAATTACACATTTCTGCCAATTCCCAACCATCCAAGATAAATAGGTTGAGCTCCAGCATAGGGGTATTTTGTCATTTTTCAATTTTTCTCTAATATCTTTTGAAACCTAAATTTAGCAACGTTCGCTATATATTATTCCTGTAATCTACACGTAAAAATAACCAAGTATACCAAATTTCAAACCTCTAGGTCAAATAAGTTTGAAAGATAAGGGGGAGACATGTTTTTTAAAAAAAAAAGTTTTTCCTTGACAATGCTATGAACATCACCTCCAATCACATTCTCTATATTTTTCTTGTAATCTACACGCAAAAATTTAAGGGTATTTAAGGGTAACTTGTACTCGTCTATTGAAATAAATAAATAAATAAATAAAAAATGCATATGTGTACCAAATTTCAATACTTTAGGTCAAATAGTTTGGGAAATAAAGGGAGGGGGCGGGCGGGGAGTAAATAGTCATTTTGATGCATTTTTTTAAAAAATCTTGTTATTTGCTTGACAATGCTATAAACATCACCGCTAATCATGTTCGCTATATTTTTCCTGTAATCTACACGAGAAAATACAAATGTGTACCAAATTTCAACTCTCTATCTCAAATAGTTTGGCTGCTATGAAGGGGGGGGGGGGGGGTCAACGGACAACCGAGTGAAAACATAAGAATTTCGTTTTGACAACTCGCGTCCGGAACCCTAAAAAAATATCCTAGAGATATCTTATAAATAGCCCACAGATATCCCATAGATATCCAAAAATGTCCCTAAGAAATCCCAAGAATATCCCATATAAGTCCCTTCGATGTAACATGGATATCCGTAAGATGTTTCATAGATATCATATCGATATCTGCTCGGTGAAAATAAGAGGTAGATTAAAATCGATTTAAATGATTACAAATATTTCCCAAAGACAATTATGCCTTTGCTACTTTTTTTAAAAAAAAAACTATTCCAAACTAATATTTCAAAGTCATTATTTCCAAAGACAAATTATTATTATTTATTTTTCCAAATATTTTAATAATAAAACAAACTGGATTAGACAACGATGTTAGCGAACGTTGCTAGGTAACCTAAATGAATTGAATGCAGTTTGTTGACAGTTAGTTTATCATTAACCTTTTGATAAATTTATTGTGGAAAAATTTTGTGTGTTAAATTTTCAATACTTTAATTTATATTTCTCTACTTTTACCATTGTTTAAGGAAAGAAATCACGTTTAATTATGTTGTTAGTTAATAATTATAATCATTAATAAGTCAATTTTTTAAACTAGTCCCCCACAGCACCGAAAATTTCCTGAAAATTTATTAAAGATTTATTTACAAACTTTGGAATATTTAGGTGCAAAGCTTAGCGAAAATTGTGTAAAGATTTAAATGTCCCGATTAAATAAATGTTTAGCGTAAAAGTTGACTGAACATTTAAATTTACATTTTCGTAAAATTTTCGTCGCGAAAGTTTCCTGAACATTTAAATTTACATTTTCGTGAAATTTTCGTCGCGAAAGTTTCCTGAACATTTAAATTTACATTTTCGTGAAATGTTCGTCGTGAAAGTTGACTGAAGATTTAAATTAAATTTTCGTGAAATGTTTGTCGCAAAAGTTGATTCAACATTTAAATTAAATTTTCGTGAAATTTTCGTAGTGAAATTTGACTGAACATTTAAACTGAATATTTGTGAAATGTTTGTCGCAAAAGTGGATTGAACATTTAAGTGAATATTTGCTAAATGTTGAGCGGAAAGTTGACCAAATAAAAAAATTATATTAAATAGAACACACAGGAAATTGTAAGTTGAAAGATTGTATTAGATTAAGGATTTGTAAAACGTTACAGAATCTTCAAAATTTTATTCCATAAATGTGTTTATATTAATTTAATTACTGTTTAATTTACTTCTTCCCCTTCTATTTAATATAATTTTTTTTATTTGGTCAACTTTCCGCTCAACATTTAGCAAATATTCACTTAAATGTTTAATTCACTTTTGCGACAAACATTTCACAAATATTCAGTTTAAATGTTCAGTCAAATTTCACTACAAAAATTTCACGAAAATTTCACGAAAATGTAATTTAAATGTTGAATCAACTTTTGCGACAAACATTTCACGAAAATTTAATTTAAATGTTGAATCAACTTTTGCGACAAACATTTCACGAAAATTTAATTTAAATCTTCAGTCAACTTTCACGACGAACATTTCGCGAAAATGTAAATTTAAATGTTCAGGAAACTTTCGCGACGAAAATTTTACGAAAATGTAAATTTAAATGTTCAGTCAACTTTTACGCTAAACATTTATTTAATCGGGACATTTAAATCTTTACACAATTTTCGCTAAGCTTTGCACCTAAATATTCCGAAGTTTGCAAATAAATCTTTAATAAATTTTCAGGAAATTTTCGGTGCTGTGGGGGGTGTGTTAATAAAATCTTTAATAAAAATGTGTTTTCTTTGATTAGTTCAATAAACTTTTCGTTTAATTTTGCATTATAATTATTAAAATCATTTGGGTTTGGGAATGAATGAATTGGGAAACAGAGTTTTTGGAAAATGGTCACTGACATTGTAAGGATATCCAAGGGACATTGTAGAAACGTCCCAGAGAGATGCGATTTGGATATCTCTGAGATGTCCAATGAATAAACCTGGATATGTGTGGGATGATTTTAGGATATCGAATCTCAACTTACGATCTCGCATGGATATTCCATGGATATCTTTTTGTTGTGAGGGTAAATGCCTGATTTTTTGTTTTAATTTTTTGATTTTTTTCATTTTTTTTCTACAAGTTATGGTACATGAAAGTGAGCAAAGTAAAATTTGTCGACTTCTCCGTGCTTTTTCGTCATTTTCCTTTCATATTATAAAGATTATTTTACTTGCGATTATGAAAGTTATACCACCTTGTTCGCAATGAAATTGGCATTAACAAGCTTGTTTTCTTTTTTATAAGCGATTTTTTTTCACTGAGTTATTCTACAATTTTTACAGGGATCAGGATTTAATGAACGGATAGTAGAGCTACTCAGTTTTTGTACTATATTTTGAGGTTACTGATGTACTATGAAAGGACAGCTCTTGCGCTAAAAAAGGCAGCAAACGTGCGGTTGGAGGTGTCTCCAAGCTACGATACCGGGCGCCCTTCTAGTGATTTATTGTCTTATCCACATATCGGAGTTTTTTGTGAACTGACCTTTTTTCTCCAAGGCTCGTGGCACTAAAATGGATGGTTTCAAATTTAAATTAAACAACGAAGATAGGAGCCTAGATGATGTAGAGGACAACTGGAGGGCATCGAGTATAATGGTGACACGGACGAAGGTGACGTAGGTCCATCGCCTCTGACGGTGAAGAACTGTGGTAGGTCGAGAAGAGGTAGTGCGGCAAGCGTAAGCAGCTGTGGCAGCGCGTTTAGTAATACCACAGTTTATGACCTTAATCTTTGCGAAGAAGACCGGCTAAAGTGCAAAAAGTTGCGTGCAGAAGAAGTCGCTATTTTTGGAGTAATAGAGATTGAGCTCCAAAAAATGCTGGACAAAACAAAGGTCCAAAGAAACGTGGCTGCAGAGATCTAAACTGGATTGAAGAACTTTAGCCAATGGAACACTGAATTAGAGCAGAAACATAAAGAAGCTGACGATGCCGCTTTCATGTTTGAAGTCGGTCTCAGTTAGGTAGTGGAGAGCTGGATCGACCGAAAAAAAGTTAGGAAGCACTTGCAGGTCAAGGCGATGAGAGCCCTTGCCCTGGAGTTCAAAAGGAAGAGGAGAAATGGTGGAGGGTCACCTCCAAAAATCAAAAAGAAAAAGAAGCCTGCTGAGTCCACTGCCGGAAAGGCAAAGTCTCTAAAGAAATATTTAAAGAAAGAGGTGACTCAAGTTGTATCCCATAGGTTAGACCCAAGAAATCGATGGCGACGGCTTTAGTTAGAGTTTGACAAGGAAAAACGTATGCTTCTGTCAATGTCAAATTCAAAAATACGGTAGATGCTGACAACCGCCTGATCACGGTAGTGTTTGAAATGCGAACAGAAAACGGCAATCTTCTCCTAAGGTCAGGAGGAAGTTCAGATGCAAATATCTTTGCAGCTAAGGTCTCCGGGGCTGTGAAAGGGTTGGGTACCGTCGGGGCGGCAACGGAGGACCAAAGGACAGCTTTGGAAATCCGAGACCTTAACGATCAAACAGAGAAGAAAGAAGCAGTTGTTGCGTTCGAGGAACTCTTGCAGACTCCTCGAAAAAAGAGACAGTGGGTAACGGTTTTGGGTCTGAATAGGCAAGGCGTTAGGTTGGCTAACGTCGTTGTCGACCAGGACGAAGCTGTAAAGCTTGAGAATTTTAGACGAGTAAAGATAAGCTTTTTGAGCTGCCGGATCAGGAGGCGGTTGATGGTGACCATATGCCATTAATGCCTGGCCTATGGCCACAAGAAGGCAGAGTTCAAGGGAGTAGATGTTCCGCATGTTACAAGTGCGGAGAATCTAGCCACACCCTTGCAGAAAGGTTAGGTGACATAACGAGAAAGCGCGGATAGAGAAAGAAACTTTCTCTTGAAAATTTTTTAAAGCGAATTGAAGGTTCATCGATGCCCTTTAATTCCACCATGAGTGGGTCAAGGGCCTCCATGTCTGTCAATGATAGTAGATTCTGTCGAGTGGGAAAAAGTCGCTTAGGCGACACATGGAAAGAGGATTCAACGTTCTTTTACCGTGCCATCACCAAGAATCATGTAGTATAACGTGTAACGTTCTCAGGTGGTGAGTACACAAAGCCTATGTATGCGATGACCGAAAATCGCGGTACACTGCCTGAACTGCACGGTAAAATCACGTGTCTACAATTGTCGTTCAGCGATCATGCAGTTCTTCCAACCTTAAGGCCCATTTAGACGCTCATGCTTGACCACCGTCTTACCTGAGCAAACTAGTTTGTACGTTCAAGCATGAGCGTTTAAATGGGGTAACTGAGGTTTGCGCAAACCTAAAAATTTGGTTAGAAGAAACTCTGGATTTCCTATGGTCTTACCTGCGCAAACTTGACTTACTCCGTCAAGCATGAGCGTGTAAATGGGAAAACACAAGTTTGCGCAAACTTAACTAGCTTTGGTGCTTTCAAACTAATGAAACATTACAAAATTGATGCTTAAAAATAGTTTTTTGTTACAGATTTAAGTTTTCTATTACTATTTATTATTTATAATAATAATAATAATAATTATTATTATTATCTTTATAAATATATGTATTTCAGGTTTTTACAGTAACTAAATAATTTTTTTCACTAAATTTAACAGATGTATATAGGCACTTTTCATCCATTCTCATGTAATTTCTCCATTCATTTGGATCTTCTCTTAAATCTTCTATTAATTCAGTATGAGAAGACATCTTCAGCAAATATTTTTTACCCCACTTTTATCGCTTTTGTTTTTTTTTAAACATTTTTCTCTTTTTTACAAGAAAGCAGTAAAAGAAAACTAACTTATCGTTGCTAGACATGATTGCGATGTAGTTTCTTTCAGTTTCAGAAACAATACTGAAGTTTGCGCAAACTAGTTTGTGCAGGCAAGACGCTGTCGTTTAGAAGCGTACAGGTGTTCCGTGAAGTTTGCGCAAACAAAACCGTGCAGGCAAGTCGCTGTCGTGTAAAGGGGCCTATAGAGTGGGCACTGGCTTTTAACGTGCAATCCCTTTTCCGTGCAGTATTAAGATATTATACCACTCCTAAGGCGATACGTCATTAATTGACTCTCCCTGGGGGTGGTATTAAGGTCCCTAGTACGGGTGTGTTTTTAGCGGGTCGGCCAAGTCCTCAACCCCCGCATACGCAAAAAATCTAATTCTAATCAACCAGCAATTTTATTCATAAAAAATCAATTTTTCATTTTAAGGGGTTACCCCCACTTGTAGCGTCAAAAAATAGGCCTTTTTCATGAATTTTTTTAAAGAAAACTACAAAACTTTTTTAATCGATCACTATGTCATCTTAAAGTATACGTCTTGAAGAACTTTCAGTAATTTTTTTATTGAAAAATATTACATTGTTAAGTGGCAAATGGCCGTCAATGAAATAATGTTTTTATTTATACGGTTTGCGGTGACCAACATTGCGGCGAAGTGGATCATCTGAAATAAAAAATGTGAATGGATTTAGTCAAACATAAGTATAAACTAGTCTTTAATCGAAGGATTTAAAAAAAATTTCATTTTTCACAAAATGGCGGACAGTCAAAGTTAAAAGTTCGATTTTAACGAATAAAAACGGCCGTTTTTTGACCATAAAACGGCAAATTCTTTTTCGAAAAAAAAAATCGAACGATTAAAGACTGCATTTTTATGTATTAAATGAGCCTGCAAAATTTCAAGAAGATCGGTTCATTAGTGTTCGAATAATCTTGGTCACCGACTTCAGAAATACCATTTCGAGAAAAACGCGTTTAAAGTCTTAACTCAAGTTAAGGAAAAAAAATTTTTTTAAACTTACAAAGAGTCATTTATTCCGGGCCTATGAAATAACTCTTTCACAGATAAGACCGCTTCCAAAAATTACAATCAATTGAAACTGGAGGGAAGTTCGAGTAATATTTAATATATTTTTAAAAAAATTAAATATTGCGGATTTTTCTCTTTCAATGCTCATATCTTAGTTAATTTTGCTCGGATCGACTTGAAATTTGTAAGACGTATTATTTGATAATTATGCTTCAAAAATCTGCAAAAAAAAAATTTGTAAAATTTCAAAGTTACAAGTGGGGGTAACCCCTTAATCAATTAAATTTAATGTATCCAAATTTTAGTTTATTAACTTTTAAATAAAAGTTTATCCAAGTTTCAATCTATTCAAATTTTAAATGTAGATTTAACGCACAATCTTAGGGAGAAACTTGAAATGAAGTTTACAATTTTGACTCGTCATAAATGCAACTTTTCACTTTCCAGGATTTGCCAATCTCATCGGGTTAAATTTTATTAAAAAAGAAAGAAATCTAATTAAATTTTATATTTTCGTCGTTTAACTTTTATTTATATGATAATAATGTTTTTTATTCCTGAAGATGGGTCCGTATTTACCCTAAACGTCGACAATTCTATATTGTTTTTAATATTTAAATAAACAATTTATAACCGAGAGGCCATTGGAAATATTATTTAACAAAAAATTAGGTTTCACACTTTCACCAAACACCCAGAATTGACCAAAATACTGGAAACTTTTACGTGTTAAACATTCTGAGTTAACTAATTATAGTAAATAATGTTTAATACATTTTGTCAATTCTGTGTGTTTGGTGAAAGTTTAAAACACAATTTTTTGTTTTTCGACAAAATTTAACTTGGCAAGGTTGGCAAATCCTAGCCATTGAAGCGTCGCATTTATGACGAATTTAATTTGTAAAAATTATATTCCCTTTCCAAAAATCGTTTACACCATCTACATTTCATTCAACTGTTGAAATTATATTTCCCTAATACTAATTTTCAACATAAAAGTTGTTTATTCATTAATAATTAAATAAAATACATTATAAATACGGGAAACCTTGTAACTTTTGATACACGCCTAACTAAATCTAGGAACTAAAACGACGAAAATTTTGAAAATAAGAAAATAAAAAATCAAATATAAATCCTAGTATCTACTGTGTATCAAATATTTTATACATATATAAATATATATAAATGTTTTCTAAATTTATTTATTTATTATATTTTTTTTTTTTTTATAAAAAATGTATTCTACTTATTTTATATAGAGGTATTCAAACTAAATTAAATTTTTTTGAAAACAAGAAAATGCTATCAAAACATAATCTTAACTTCTGACAGTTCTAGAATGGACTATCTATTGTTGATTATTAACATTATTAACTACTATTGGAATTTACACTGGTTCATATAAAAAGTGCTTAAATATTTATAAAAAAAGAAAACTAACACTTCGTGGTGGCATACATTATTTCTTAAACCTCAAGTTTTGGATAATATAAAAAATACGATTTTTTTTAATTTTTGCACGATAATTATTCATATACTCTTTCAAAAAAGTTAGTTAGGTTACCTTATTTTATTCCTGAAATCTTATTATAATATGCAGAATTAAAATGTTAAAACCATTTTTTAGAAAATTCAATTTAACTACAACTGTCTGCCATTATCTACTCTAGGGCGGTCTCTCCTTTCTTTTCCTAAATGTTTCGAGTATCATCAAAATTTAAATTTGTAGTAGATATTTTTAAAATTGAAAAACATATTTTTTAAAATTTCCCGAATAGGTTTTGAAATATTTAATTAATTTTTTCTGTCGAGACACTAAAGTAGTATTTTTTCTACGTATTTTCTTCGCTGAATCCGAATCCGAAATCAAAATAACCAGATTGGCTAAAATTTTTTAAATATCTGAAAAAATGTTAAAAACAAATCAAAACTAAAAAAATGTTTTCTTTCTTTCCGGGACACTACGCTCATGCAATTCTACGTATTTTTCTTAGTTGAATCCAAATTCGAAGTCAAAATGTTCAGGTTAGCTAACAAAATTTTAGATAAACTCGAAAAAGCAATTTTTTCGTTTTTTTCAGCAGTTTTGTAAGATTATCTCGAAAACTTTAGCAAATCTGGTCATTCTGAGTTTGGATTCGGATTTAGAGGAGAAAAATACAAAGGAGTATACTAGCATATTGTCCCGGACAGTACAATTTTTTTGGGTTTTTTTCAGGGTTTGAGGCAATTTTTTGAGATTATCTCAAAGATTTTAGCTAATCTGGTTATTCTGACTTCGGATTCGGATTCAGCGGAGAAAAATACGTAGAAATACACGTACATAGTGTCCCGGAAAAACTAAAAACAGTTTTCTTTGTGGTTTTGTTTTGTGTTTTTTAATTTTTTTTTTTATTATCTCAAAAGTTTTAGAAAATCTGGTTATTTTGACTTCGGATTCGGATTCAACGGAGAAAAATACGAAGGAATACACTAGCATATTGTCCCGGACAAAAAAAAATTATTTTTTATTTTTTTCGGGTTTTGAAGCAATTTTTTGAGATTATCTAAAAAATTTCAGCATATTTGGTTATTCTGACTTCGGATTTGGATTCAGTGGATTAAAATTCGAAGAAATACAGGAGCGTAGTGTTCCGGAAAAAAAAGAAATTTTTTTTGGTTTTGATTTGTGTTTTTACTATTTTTTTGAGATCATTCCAAAAATGTTATCCAATCTTGTTATTCTGACGTCGGATTCGGATTCAGCAAAGAAAAATACATAGGAATAGTGCAGTGTCTCGGACAAAAAATTTTTTTTTTTTGTGGGGCAGTGTTATTAATTTGAAAAAAAAATTGTTAATATTGTTGAGTTATCTTCCTGATAGGTAGATTTTAAAATGATTTTCATGTTTTGATTTCTGGAAACAAGAACTAATCGAAAGAGAGATCTGTGGATTTCTTTTCTTGATTTGTTCTATAAAAATGATTTACGAATAGGTATATGCAACATTAGGACAGTTATTACAAAGAAGAAACAAATGTAAACAATTTTACGTAAGATTCAGGTGCACAATTGGAGAGAATTTATGTAATTAATCAGCAGGCTGCTTAAGGCGTTATGTGACTGTTGCTCACACGCATCTTTTCACACGCATTAACACACATGAAGAATTCCACAGCTTTCTCGATATATCTTGATTAGAAGATGTAAAATACACGGCTGAGAAGAAGCCAGACTTTAACGGAAGCAAAAGGGGAAGAAACTAAGGTCACATTAACTGACCTTACCTGCAGGGTGTTCCCATAAAGGTCAAATGGCGGACCTCTCGAAAGAAAAAGAAATCGCAAAGATCTTTCTAACCTTATGGATATAAGTGAGGAATTTTGAAATTAATGAGAGATTACACAAACTCCATTTGTCTTAATAATATACTCCTGATCCCATTAACAGTATTCCTTAAATAGAAATGATAAAATGTGGTACGAATAGAAAGCAAAATTAGAGCACTAAAAATTGCTCAATGACATGAGATGATTTAAGAGAAAGCAAAATTGGTTTATCTGACTAAAATTATTACTATTTAATTTCAAGGAAATTGTCATGCATTGATTACTAATTGGCGATTATAAAAATCAATTTGTTACTTTAAATAGAATATTCATATAGATATTTATTGTTGTAAGTACAAACTTTACGAAAATCACGCAAACATACAAAATTGTATAAAAACATCAGTCGTCAGAATATAAATTAGTTCTGTAAGAAATGTATTACTGATAAACAGTTTTGCGATCATTAAGAAAATATATTTTGTAAATGTAATTCTTAGAATAGAGACTTTCAATTTAGAAAATATTGTCCTTTTGAAAAATTTGAATAAAATTGGTTTCGACTTACCAGTCCAAAAAGGAGTTTATAATTCGTTGATTAAGAAAAGTAAAATGCAACTAGTTGAATTAGTAACTTTGGTTGCGTTTTACTTTTGATTTGTCTGTGCAAACTTTGATTTCTTTACAATACTGATCGGTGATCAATAATTTTTGTGCATTATTTACAAGCAAAATAACTACATTTATGCGACAATATAAAATTAAAATAAATTTTGATCACTCTTTTTTACAAAAAATGTGTCCAATTTCGGGTCTATCATTTTTTCTGAGAATTTGGTTTTTCGTGTTTAACTCGAGAAAGAGCAATGTAGGATTTGTAGGTTGATAAATCGTGCCATCCAACAGGACCTCTTTCACAATCCGCACATGCTAGGTATTTAACATTTTCTACTTTGTGAGAGACGCCAATATTTTCGAAGCAATTGATGTCTTCTACCATCCAGCAGTCGGAAATTGTCTCTCGATCGTTGTCCTCGCTTCCTTTTTTACACAAGATTTCAGGCAGAGAAAACTGTAATATAAATATATAATAAAATAAATTAAAAATTCAATTTTAAAAAACATAAGATTTCCGAGAGTCTAGTATTAGAAATATCTTTTCATATTCCCGGATTTCTCGGATTGTAAAATGCGATTTTTTCAAATTCTCTCTTTTAATAATTAATTAATAACTTTATGAAATGTCCAAATTTTGAAAAAGATGCAAATCCTTATATCTTTTGTTCTATTCAACGCATTGAGTTAATTTTTTTTAAATATGTTCGTAAAAAGAGGACAATTTTTTTTGTTATAACACTAATTACAAATTTTTATAAATTAAACAATTTAAATAAATAATTTTTTCTACCTTCTGAGCAGCTGATCCGATTTTGATGATTCAAAATAAAAATAATCCACAGGAACTCCTGTTTAAGATTCTACAAATAACTTTGAGTCACCTTCTAAAAATCTTGAGATTTTTAACAATTTGCATTATTAAAAATCTTCCAATTTTATGAAGGTGACTCAAATTTTTTTGTGGAATCTTAAACAGGAGTTTCTGTGGATTTTTTTTTTTTTTTAATTTTAAAAATCGGTTCAACTGCTCATAAGGTAGAAACATTTATTTATTTGAATGGTTTAATTTTTAAAAATTTGTTATTAGTGTTATAACAAAAAAAAGTTTGTCCTTTTTTTACGAACAAACAAAAATTAACTTAATACGTTTGATAGAAAAGAAGATACAAGGATTTTCATCTTTTTAGAAATTTTGACATTTCATAAATAAATGCATATTCTTATTTAATAGTACATGGATTCTGTTACTTTGGATGTCTACTACGAATTTCTAAAGTTTCATCTTTTTCAGTTTTCTTACTTCGAAATAATGTAAAAGAGCTCATGAATAAGTTTTAAAATTCATAATTTAGAATTTTTATTTTACCGAATTTTATTATAGATAAAATTTTCTTTGAATCAAATTTTTTTTTGCATAATTTGTATTTTTTGAATATAAATCCGAATTTTTACTTAAACACATTTTTAGGTCACTGAATTCGTATTTAACATAATTTTCATTTTACAGAATTTCTTATTAACTGACTTTTATTTCAATGAAATTCTAATTTTTACTAAATATTAATTTATTATAATTCTCATTTAATAGAATTTCGAATAAGTCGAATTTTTAAATGAAAGAATATTTATTTGATGGAATTTTATTTCATTGAATTTTGATTTGCACGAATTCAAATTTAATAGAATTTAAAAAACGCCGAAATTCCAATTGACCGAAATTGCAAATGGCCTAAAACACATTTAATTGAAAGATTTCGGCGTGGATTTTAAAACTAAACAATCACAATTTTGGTGATAATTTCTGACTGGTAAATTTAAATTTCAAGCCGAAATCTTCTTGTCTGATGTAAATTCGGCTATTTGCAATTTCAGACAAATGAAATTCGTCGTTTTAAGAATTCTATCAAATATTATTTCGAGCAAATCAAAATTCTGACAATAAAAAATTCGGTCAAATAGATATTCTGACTTTTAAAAAATCGACTCCTTTAAAATTGAATTAACTGAAGATTCTGCTAAAGTAAAATTCGATCCAATTAAAATTATTTTAAATAAAAGATCGGTTAAAAAAAATGTTGTGAAATGAAAATTATGTTAAAGAGATTTATCCAAAAATCGATTTTCTACAGATTCTTATAAAATTTGAATGACATATTATAATATGCATTATTTTACATGTATGCTTACAATTTTATTTAAATTTACCGTTCTGTTTTTAAGATATAAATTTGTAAAGTTGAAATTTTTACTTGGAAGCTGTAACCAAGCGCGCAAAATGACTGTATTTTAATTAATTAAAAAAAATGGATTTACAAATTTTAAAAGAAAATTAATATATTTTAAGCTATAATACAATACAACTTTTACAACAATATTAAATTAATTTACCGTACGGTTGTTAAGAAAATGTAATTCAAGGTTAGTAATTCTTCTCTTTTTTGAAATAACCAGGAAGGAGAAATTTTAATAGCTTGAAGTTCTCAACGAAAAATTTTTTTTCAACAAAATTTGTTTGTGTAATGATTTTAACTATAAAATACTATTTTGAAACCAAATTATAAGAAGACATTAAATTAAAAAGATATTTAATATCATAGTCCGATAGAATGAGAACCACTTGAGCGGATAAACGTCCTTAAATACGAATTCGGTGACCTAAAAATTCTGTTAAGTAAAAATTCGGATTAATTCACATTCGATTGAAAACGAAAATTTTAACGAATCTAAATCTAAACGAAAATTCTATCTAATGAAATCTAGGTCTAAACGAAAATTCTATCTAATGAAATTCGGTAAAATGAAAATTCTATAAATAATGAATTTTAGAACTTATTCATGCGCCTCAAAATATATAACAATTATTTGTGAATAAAGAATAAATTTGTGAAATAAAGAAAGGTAAAAAAATCTAGGTACCAAAAACTGTGAAACAGCAGCTTTTAAAAAAATTAATAATGAACAGTTTTCTTTACAAAATATTAACCCATTAATTTTGGAGTATCAAAAAATACTAAGTCCGATTTTTGAGCTACAATCTTTAGGTCAAAATCAACCTTTAAAGTAACTCTGTCTACCTAAAAATAATAGGTTAATATTCTAAAAAGAAAACTGTTGAATATTTATTTATTTTCATTTTGGATAGACAGAACCCAAAAATTTGAAAAGTCAAAAATCAAAAGTTGTATTTTGCGGAATCTAATATATGGTTAAACAATATTTTTTTGAATAACGTGCAAAATATTATTTATTGATTTATAGGTTATATTTAAACTTAAAAAAAATCAAATTTAATAGTTAATAAATTTTGATATATATAAATTAATTTATTGTTTACTTTTTTATATCAAATTTTAATAATATCCTTTTTGTTTTTCAGAAAAATAATTTTTTTCAATTAAAAAAAAGTTTCCTGACTAAACAATCAAAATTGTTTAATTTACTTGGCTTCCCTCATTACAGGACACCCTGATACCCTATCAGGGTGTCTACTAATTTCGTCCCACAAAATTCCCGGTCATTTCCCGGTTTTTTCTCTTGTTAACTTAAAATTTATTTTAAGTATAAATAGACCTACAAATGGTTACAAAAATTGAATAAAACAGTTGATAATTGAAGAAAATAATTGAGAATTAAAGAATTAAATATTAAACTTTACAAAAAATAATTATTAAGAATTAAAAGAAACAATTAATATTGAAAAGAAATAATTAATAATGGAAAAAAATAATTGAACAATGACGAAGATATTTGACAATTAGAAACAAAATTTTAAAAAAAGTAAATATTAATCTACAATTGAACAATAATAAAAAAAATGAACAATGGTAATTAAATTTAAAGAATATAATTGAAAATTGGTCAACTAGATAGAAAATCCAAAAAAAAATAAATTAAAATTTAAGTTAATAATTCAAAATTGAAGAAATAAATTGAAAATTAAATAATCAAATTTAAATCAGAAGAACACAGAATTATTGAATATTAAAAAAAAAAACAAATAAAATTGAAATTCGAATACAATAATTGATAATTAAAGAAAATTACTGAACAATTGGATTGAAAAAAGAAGAAAATAATTTATAATTAAAAAAAAAAAAAATGGAAAATGACAGGAATTATTTAATATTGAAGAAAACATTAAAAATTGAAGAATAGAATTGTTATTTAAAGAAATTAATTGAGAATTGAAAAAAATAATTGAACAATTGTACAATTAAATTGAAAATAGAAGAAAATTATTGAAAATTGAAGGAGGTTTTGAACCATGAAATGAATAACTGATAATTGAAAAAAATATAATTAAAAAAGTCGAGATTACTGAATATTGAAACAAACAATTGAAAATTGAACAAAATAATTAAAAATTAAAGAAAATAATTGAAAATTGAAGAAAATAATTAAAAATTGAAAAAAGTACTTAAAAATTAAATACAATATTTGAAAACAGCTGAAAAATTTAGAAATCGACGGAAATAATTGCGAATTGATGAAAATAATTTAAAAATTCTCAATTTAAATAAAAATTGAAAGAAAAACATAATTTAAAAAAGCTGAGAATTGTTAAATATTGAAGAAAATTGAGAAGAAATTGAAAATTGAAAGAAATTGAGAAACTGAAAGAAATATGAAAAAATAATTGGAAATTGAAGAAAATAATTGAAATTTGGAGAAAATAATTGAGAATTTAAAAAAAATCATTGTAAAAAGCCTAGAGTTATTGAATATTTAAAAAAATTGAAAATTAAAGAATGGAATTGAATGTCGAAAATTATAATTGGGAATTAAAGAAAATAATTCAAGAATTGAACAATGGGATTGAAAGTAGAAGAAAATAAGTGATAATTGAAGAAAAAAGAAATTGAACAACCCAGGAATTATAGAATTTGAAAAAAAACAATAAAAAAATGAAGAATGTAATTGTAATTTGAAGAAATTAATTAAAAATTGTAGAAAATAATTTGAAATTGAAGAAAATGTGATTTTATGAAAATTGTTGAATAATAATTGATGAATTGAATTCAAGTTTCAAAAACATAATTGATAATTGACAAAAATATTGAAAAAGCCGAGAATTATTGATTATAGAAGAAAATAATTGAAAAATGGAAGAGTTATTGAGATGTGAAATAAATAAATGATAATTGAAAAAAATAATTGAAAAAAGTCGAGAATTATTGAATATTAAATTAAATAATTAAAAATTGAAGGAAATAGTTGAGATCTGAAGAAAATAATTAAAAATTGATGAAAATGATTGAAAATCGTAGAAAATAATTGAAAATTGAAGAAGTTAATTAGCAATTGATGAAAGTAATTGAAAATTGAAGAAAATAATTGGCAATTGAAGAAAATACCAGAAAATCGAAGAAAATAATTTTAAATTAATGAAAATAATTGAGAATTGTAAAAAATAATTGGAAATTGAATAAAATAATTGAAAATTGAAAAGAATTTATTATTCCAGAAAAAAATTCCCGGTTTGACGGAAAATTCCCGGTTTTCCCGGTTAGTAGACACCCTGCCTGTTTAGGCATTTATCTTGAAATAATTTTATTTTAATTTCTTTTTTAATTTCTTTCTTTTGGGAATGGGTTAAATTTGATTCTTATTTTTATTGCAATTAAAGGAGACATTATTTTCACCAGTTATTTTGTAATTTGAATTTTATCTTTTAGAATAAATTCCGAATTATTCCAAGTTATTAAAGAATACAAAAATGAAATCAAAATTTTCAGGATGTTTATATAAATTCCTGGAATTTCTTACAAATTTCTAGATTTTTTTGTAAATTCCCTGAAAATGTTTTTCATTTTAATTCTACAACGTGAAATAAAGAGTTTAAATTCTATTTTTTGTTCTAAGTGACTTTTTTTTATATAAATAAGTCAATAACAATTTTTTTATTGGTCTATTTCGGTTGTTAAATGGAAATTCTACTAAATGACAAATTGGTAAAATACAGAATCTGATATTTCAAATTTCTATTTAATAGAAATTCTATTAAATAAGAATTCGGTTGGTTATGAATTTGAGAAATTGTAGAAAATTTATTATTTTTGAAGAAAACTAAAGGCAGATTATTAAAAACAAATTTTGAACGCAAAAATTTTATTTTTGTGAATGTCTATTGTTAAAAGTAGGATAAATAAAAACAGGTCATAAGAGATCAAAAGAAACTTAATATTGTATTTTGTTTTGTAAATAAGATCTATTATAATGTATTAATAAGTATCTATATTTAACAAGGAATACAAGTTTTAATTACTTTAATATATTAATTTTCAGTTAAATCATTAGAATTATCACTGATCTTAACAATTAATTTACAATTAATTATCTTTACAATTGGCATTTGTTTTACTAATTAAATTGACATTGAGAATATTATTGCTTTACATAACTATATATATATTTAAAAATAAATATTTGTGTAGAAAACTAACCTCAATATTCACAAATGTAGCAGCTCCGGCATTAAGAATTTTCGAAGGACAAAATGTACAATAAACAACTTCTGCATTCTTGCCAGAAGAATCTTTTTTCTCTTCGACTAAAGACATATTTTTAATTATACTTTTATGCGTCAAAACAGATCAAAATGTCAAATCAATTACAGGTTATGTGACGTCAACAATATCCTTCAAAGGTAAATTAAAGCAATATCTTCTGTTTTAAATATATTTTCAACAAAAGAAGTTTGTTAGTTAATTTTTTAGTATGTAAATATTATAAAAATACACAAAATGCTATTTTTTTGTAATAATTAAATTTTTACTTCCGTCACTGTTCACTGTTTTTGTCAGTTTTGTTGATTCCAGTTGATTCTAGAAACAGACATGCGCGAAAATTTGCGCGTTTATTTAAAAATGTCAAATTTTTATTGAAAATTCGTTCAAATTTAATAAAATTCTAAGTAAAATAAAAGTTTTTGTATATAAAAAAACACAAATATATTCTTTGGTTTATAATATCTATAACTAAATAATATATGAATTATCAACTAATCTCTGTTGTCATTGCAATCACTATCTTCATTATCGACTTTAATTAGAACTGTTTTATCTTCCGAGTACAGTTCCTAATAACAACATTTCAAAGATAGCGCTGCGAATTCTCTCTGATATTTTATAAAAAAGCAAAATATGACAAAATTACCCACTTCCGTGTATAGTTCTTGTCACGAATCATTACATAAAATAAATCTTAACAAGAAAATCAACTAAAATCGACAAAAGGTCATTGATAATAATTAACTAATTCCTCTGGAGATTTCAAAGTAGAACAAACTTCAAATAAAAGCGGGTATAATATCCAATAAAAACGTAGCACTTGTCGCATGCGCGTGATAAATATTCTAGAAAGTTAGGAACATTACAAAATTTCATTTTAGAAAATAAGTAAAAACTAAAAACATTACTTACAATTTCTTTCAAATAAAGTCTTTATCACATAAATTAATTATCAAAATTTTCATGAAATCGTATTGTCGTTATTAAGAATAAATATATATTTATAAAAATTCGTGGTATTCTTGAGGTATATTTGAAATGGTTCACGAGAGTTGTAACCAATGGGAGTATTTTCTTCGGCGCATGCGCACTACAATGCAATACGGATCATTGTATTTGCTCTGCTTTCAAAGCCGTACAAGATGGCTGACACTTGTTAGTTGTGTGTATTTTTATTTTGAGTCAATGTGCATTTTGTAAGGAATCTGAGTGCTCCGCTTCGGCGTGTGTAGCAAGTGTATTCGTGGAAAAGAATCAGCGTTCAGTTGCCTTTTCTCCGGACCTTTTTATACCATGTTTCGCCGTGATGTGCCGTGAAAGTGTGGTCCAGTAATTACCCGTCACCAGCCATGTTCATGTGTGTTCTTTTGTTATGACAATTGTAGTGAATTTCGCGTGTGACTGTCGTAAAGTGCTAGAGAGGATAATATCCGTGCATCAATTAGCCGAATTTGACCAGCAAAACCTGCCGAAGTGGACGAAGCCCGATAACAATAGGTTAAATGAAAGGTAGGCGTTACACACTTCTAATGCTCTGATCTCAATACTCCCAGTTCAGAAAGTCAAAAGTCCCGAGCTCATGCAACATCGCAGGAAATGATTTTTAAGGTCACGACTGTTGTCATCTGCTCGTTGCGTTTTATTCTGATAACCTACTTGGTCGATTAATTTACCCCAATGCGTAATATCAGTTAATTTGTTGGTGAAACTCCTCGTTGTCTCACGCTGTCACGAAACGAGCGTCTCTCTTTTAGCTGCTACTGTCAAATGCTTCCAAACTTCTTTCAATATTTTCTTTCTTTTTACAGCGAGTTTGTAGTTGCTTGTAATGAAAAGTTGTTGCTAATTTTTCTTAAAAATTCTGCTTTTATCTTTTTTCCCTTATAATAATTTGGATAAAAATTCTTTAAATTCAGGAGGTTAGATTGTTTATTGTTGACAGTTGAGAAAAAGACAACAATAGAGATCAAACTTGGATTAAAATTAGAGCTTAATTATTTGCCTGTTAGCTTTCTTTAGTAGTTGATATTCTTTATGGAGGAAGAAATACAGCGCTGCATATGGCTTTAATCTTAAGAGTGATTAAATCTTCTGACCTAATCATTCAAATCACTCGTAAATCACTGATAAACTACTCGCTTTTCATATCGTCATCTCTCTAATTTTTAAAGAACTAGTTTCTTAGAGTTATACAGTCTCTAATATATGAATTTTATTAAATCAACCCATAAATATTTTTTATGCTTTGGTATTTACGACTTCTACGTGACGTGGTTCTTCCGTCTTGCGAAATAAACTTTTTTCTTTCTCTTTAAAAATCTCTATCATTGGTAGTTTTAAACGTTAATTAACTAGCAGTTCCATTTTCAGGTGTTTTAATTAATAATAATAAAACTAAAAATCTAGTTATATTTATTTTCTTGGTTAATTTATTATTTATTTTTTTTATTGTTCAATTTTTTTAATATTTAATTTCTGTCTAATTTTAATGTACTTTATATTTTATTATTTATTTTCAAAAATAGACATCAGTTTTTCTTTTCATCTACAAAGAAGGTTTCTTTTAGCATTATTTAGAACCATTGTGTGTCTAGTGATCCGGGAAATTCGTGAGTTTTCAAAAACATCCAGAAATTTGTAACAAATTTTTAGAATTCCAGAAATTTCTGTTTCGTATTTTTTCATAACACTGGATAATTTAGATTTTATACTTTAAAAAATATTCTTTTTAAATTGCAAGAAAAATAAGAAATTAATTTTAAAAACAACCTGAAAAAATGACATTTATTATTTTTTATTTCATTAAAAATGTCCAGAGAGAGAATCTCGAAATACGAAAAATATTTTTAGTGAAATTGGAATTGAAACGACAACTGAAAATAATTTAAAACAAATTTAAAAATTTTAACACTAAAAAAAAAACAAAGGAAAAAATACATAAAATAAAAAATAATTTCCAGAATAATCATTTTCATCAAGAGTAAATCATTCTATAAATTTTATCATTATATTTGTATTTTATAAACATTTTTTCCCTTTCTCTAAACTACTTTTCAATTTTTTCTTACAATTAACACAAAAAAGTTGTTAAATAATTTTCCTACATTTTATTTATTTATTTGAAACATTGGGAAGAATCTCTTTTTTACCTAAAAAGAGAAACAAAAACTAAAATAATATTAATAAATCAAAAAGAAAACTAAAAATAATAATAAAATTAAATTATAAACTAATAAAATTTTTTCATAATTCTGTAACTTTTTTTATTTTAAAAGGCTTTTTCTTTATTTTTTATTAGAGTTTTCTTTTAAAATGTTTCTGTAAATTCGTTAAAACTTTCTTGCTTTTTATAATTTCTTTTCTTTTGTCAATTTTTACATTTTTTCAAAGCTGTGACCTTCTAATTTTTATTTTTCTTTCTTAATTTGACAATTTTTTCTTCGTAGATTGAAGCACGGTTTTTTTATTTGATATAAAAAGTAGCCCAGTTTTTGTTTCTTGTTTAAATTTTCTTGTTTCTCGTTCAAAATATTTGTTTCTGTTTTTATGATTCTTTTTTAATTTTTGATTATTTTAAGTTTTTATTATTCCTTTAAGCTTCTTTTCATATACCTATATATTTTTTTAATTTACTAATTTTTGAAAATAATTTTCTGAACTTTTTCATTTCTTGAGAATTTCTTAAATTCTTTTGTAGTATTTTTTATATTTTTAAACATTTTCTTATATTTCAGTAGACTTTCCACAATGTTTTTATATTCTCATATTTTATAAGATCTTTAAATATTTTGTAATTTTTTTTGCATTTTTACTTTTTTATCAAATTTTAACTATATTTCTAAAAAAATCTTGAAATTTAAAAGAATTACAATTTTCTAAATTTTAAAAAAATGTTAATTTTAGTCATTTTTTAAAAGTATTTACCATATTTTAATAAATTCTTATTCGCATTTTGAAAAGATCCTTTTTTTAATTTTTAAATATTTGTCATAAAAATAATTTTTTATATATTCTTATTTTTTTTCTTTTTTAATTTATGTTATTACGATTTTCTGATATTTTCTTGTATTTAAATATTTTCTAACTCGTTTTTTAAATTTTATTTCCATTTTTTAAACTCCTGAATTTTTGAAGAATCTCCTGAACTCTTTTCATTTTAAATGTTTCTTATAATTTCCTAATTTTTTTTATTATCTAATAGATTATTTATTATTGTTAAAGATTCTCTTGTTTAATTTTCTCAATTTTTGTAATTTTTTTTTTTTTTGTGGGGGGCTTTTTTTACTCTTTTATCAAATTATTTAAATTTACAAATTTTTATTATTTTTTTATTTCTTTGTTTTTTTTCTCTAAATTGTTAGGGTTTTCTTTATTGTTTTTCAAATATTTTTAAATTCACTCGATTTTTAAAAGTAGTTTTTATACTTTTTAGAATTTCCTAAATTTTTGAATAATTTTCTTAACTTTTTAATTTTTTAATATTTTTGTTGTTGTCACTTTCTTTCTCATTTTTTCAGTGTTTCTTAAATTGTTTTTTCTCATTTTTCTGTTTAGTTTTCTTACTTTTTGTCATTTTATCATTTTTTTTTGCATTTCTATTTTTTCATAAAATTATTTAAATATTCAAATTTTATATTATTCTTTGTTTTCCTTATTTTTAGTTTAAATTATTATGATTTTCTTAAATTAAAATTTTTTTTTAAATATTTGATATATTTACAGGTATTTTAAAAGCTATTTTCTCTATTTTATTTTTAATTCTCTCGTTTTTTTAGAATTTGTTAAATTGATTTTAAAGATTTATTAAAGTTACGTATTTTCCTTATTTTTTAAAAATTCACTCGTTTTTAAAATTTCTTTTAAAAATAATTACATATTTTTTTAATTTTCTAATTTTTTACCTAATGCGTTAGATTGTTTTTTAAACATTTTTTTGATTTTTTCTTCTCATTTTTTGTATTTTCTCTTTTTCATTAAACTTCTCTTAGTTCTTGATAGTTTTAAATTTAACTTATTAGTATTTTTGCATTTTATAAAAGTTGTTTCCTTTATGTTTTTAATTTCATCATTTTTCGAATATTTCCTCAAGTTTTTTTTTCAAATTTTAGGGTATTTTTGATAATTTTCTTATTTGTTCGTAAAACACAATCGCATTGTTACATTATTAATTGCAAAACTTAGTAATTAATAAAGAAATGAAATTCTACTGTTTCCAGAATGAAAAACTTATGAGTTTTTCAAATCGTATTTAAATGTACGTAGTATGAATTAGTAATGATGCAAATAATATTGCAAATAATGATAATTGAAATGAAACGAAACGCTTTCACTTAAATAAATATGATACAATGATGATCATTTAAAAGAAAAAAAAAAACACTTATCGCTTGAATTCTGTCATTCTATTTGCATAAATCGTGTGAGAATCGACAAGTATTATCTTCAATCGTAGATACATGGTCATGGCCACTTACGTCAAAGTTTTTCAAATATTAAATCAAGTGTTGAAATCCTACTTAAGTGAATAGATTTGCGTATTTCTATTGTATGTTTTATGCAGTCTATTGTTTCAACAATCAATTAAAGAAACATTTTCCTTTCTGGATTTGTTAAGAAACACTACATTTAATGTTCTACATTCAATTTCATCTAACTTCCTGTTTTTAATTTTCGCACATAAACAACAATATTAAATTAAAATCACTTTTATTATTAAAGCAGTTTTAAAAAAATCGCATTACGTTACATTTTGAAAACAATGTTTTAAAGAATTGCTGTGATAAAAGTGATAAATTGTAAATAATAATAATAATAATAATTTATTTAACTCGTTTTTAATTTTAAACAATGTTATAATTTAATTACATAAGTGATAAATTTCTAAATAATCAATCAACTATTT
Organism: Ganaspis brasiliensis; assembly: GCA_037103525.1. Classification (NCBI taxonomy): domain Eukaryota; kingdom Metazoa; phylum Arthropoda; class Insecta; order Hymenoptera; family Figitidae; genus Ganaspis; species Ganaspis brasiliensis. The sequence continues at coordinate 1,059,789 of JAZKLR010000303.1, forward strand.
ATCGCAATGTAAACAAGAATTTTATTTCTAAAAATACAGTGTTTATTTTTATTTTAAAGCTTTTAAAATTGTTTTGATGAGACTGAAACATTAATTCTAAATTATTAGTTCTCGTTTTTTATGTACTAATGAATCCTTTTTATATCAAGCAATAAAATTAACATTTCCTGCAGCCTTTTCAATATTTTTTTAACCGTTGAAACAAAACATTTTCTAATTATTATTTTTGATAAAACTCTTAATTTAGCGCAATTATTCTTTTTTGAAATTTGAACTTGGAAAGTTTAATTTTCATTGTAAAACTATTGTTGAAGAATTTTGAGATAAAGGGAAAGAATAGAGTGATATGAATGTTTGAAACTTAAAGTTATCATCTTTCATTTGAACTCTAATTGGAACTCCACTTGTGGAACTTAATATAACCAGAGTAATCTGCTTCACTATAATCTACACAGTTTCTGCAGTTCAGTGATTTCGAGATATTACATGAGTGATAGTAGCTTTTGGAGTACGATACTTGCTTTTACACAGTTCGTTAAATTTAGCAGACTTCCGGTTTCACAATGGCACACTGTTCACTCTGGCGATCAAGGGTTTTTGCCAGGGGGGCACCATGGACGATATTTGCATTTTGGTCGAGTGTTGGGGAGTTTCAGACAAGTATTTATCGCTCTAAACACCTGCCAGCAATAACCACTACCTGAACCACTTTCTATTGTCGCTGAAACCGCCTGTTTTGTCAACCTTTCTTCTCCGCCGATATCAAATCTCCACTGATGCTGAACCCGTTTCATCCTAACTTTTTTTCTAATTAATCTTCCCAGACATTCTAAAACGTCAGCTATTACAAATTTTTTATTTATAATGTTTTTTAAAAATTAATTTCTTTTTAACAGAACATAAAGGGGTAAACTTAATTTTAGGCTGCGCAGTGATTTTTTACTTTTTTGATACTTTTTTTGCTCAAGGCTACTTTTTTACTACTAATTTTGGACTAAAGCTACTAAATTCTACTTTTTTTTTTTTTAAGAATAATATAAAAAGATTTACAGAATTCAAGAATTTCAGTTTTTTAGTCCGGAAAATTATGATCAGCGTTTTATATAAATTATAAAAATTGTAATTTCTTATATCCAAGTTATCAACAATTGTAAATATTTTAACTATAATATTTAAAAAAAAAAAATAATGGCAAATTAATTGAAAAAAAATCATGAAAACGATTAAAATTGTCAAAAGTAATTTAAGAAATCATAGAAATGTTTTAAAACTAAAGAAAATAATTTAAATTTGAGAAAAAAACTGTAAAATCTTAGAAATAAACAGGGTGTCTACTCACCGGGAATTCCGGGAAAATGGGGAATTTGCCGGGATTTTAGTTCGACCGGGAAAAACCCGGGAAATTGCCAGGAAAACACTATTCTCACTTTCTTAGTAAAATAATAATTATCTATTATTATTACATACAATTATGTTCTTCAAATTTCAATAAATTTGGACATTGTTTAATTAGTTTCCTCAGATTTTTATCATTTTTGTTATTTTTTATGTATTATCTTCAAATTTAAATTTTTTGTAATTTCTCAATTTATTTTCTTCAAATTTCAATTATTTTTGTCATTTTTCGACTATTTTTTCCTATTTTCAGTTATTTTTTAATTGTTTTTTAAAAATTTTCAATTAATTTAGTAATTTCTCAATTATTGTCAATATTTTCGACGTTGTTTTATTACATTTTCCAAATTTTGTATTTATTGCTTCCTCATAGAGAAAGTATTGTTTTCTTATATCTTTAAATTATTGTTATGAATTTTTTAATTTCTTACTTCAGTTTTCATTTATTTTTGTCAATTCTCAATTTCTTTTCAAATTTTAATTATTTTGATCATTTTTCAAGTCTTTTCAAATTTTTTATTTTTTATTTAATTTTTAATTGGTTTTGTCACTTTTCAATTATTTGTCTCAAATTTTTATTATGTTTGTTATTTTTCACATGTTACCTTCAAATTTAAATTTTTTGTGATTTCTCAATTATTTTCTTTAAATTTCTGTTCTTTTTGTTATTTCTCGATTATTTTTTCCTATTATAATTATTTTTCTCATTATTTAATTGCTTTTAAAATTTTCAAATAATTTAGTCATTTCTCGAGTATTATCAATATTTTCGACATTTTTTATTACTTTCTTTAAATTTAATTTATTTTCTTATATGTATCTTTAAATTATTGTCATGGATTCTTTAATTTCTTACTTTAATTTACATTAAATTTTTCATTTTTCAATTATTTTTGTCATTTGTCAATTGCTTTTAATTTCCAATTTTAATTATTTTCATCATTTTTCAAGTATTTTCTTCAAATTTCAAATTTTTTGGGATTTTGCAATTATTTTGTCATTATTCAATTATTTTCTTTAAACCTCAATTTTTATCTCCAATTTTTCAATTATTGATTTCTAATTTTTATTTTGTTTCTCCATTTTTCAATTATTTATGTCATTTTTTACATCTTTTTTTCCAAATCATAAATTTTTTACATAATTTTAAATCAGTTTTATCATCTTTCATTTTTTTTCAAGGTTCAATTATTTTTTGTCATTTCTCGACTATTTGTTCCATTTTTTATTATTTTTGTAATTTTCAATTATTTTTGTCATTTCTCAATTGTTTTTTTTTTTAATTTTAATTATTTTTATCATTTTCAAGTATTTTTTTTCAAATTTCTAGCAATTTTATGATTTTTTAATTATTTAATTATTTTCTTTCATAGTCAATTTTTTTCTCCAATTTTTTAATTATGTATTGACATCAAATTTTTATTTTGTTTTCCTTTTTTCAATTATTTTTGTCATTTTCCAGGTCTTCTCTTCAAATGTTTAATTATTTACTTAATTTTTAATTAGTTTTGTCATATTTCATTTTGTTTCTTCAAATTTCTAATATTTTTGCCATTTTGGAATTATTTTCTTCAAAGATCAATTTTACCTTAAAAACTTATATATTACGCACTTACTTTTTTCACTATTTTAATATTATAGCTATTAATCATACATAAAAGAAATTCGGGAAAAATGTGATTTTAGTTCCGGGAAAACCGGGAATTTGAAAATCATGTTTCGGTAGACTCCCTGAATAAATTTAAAAAATTAAAATAATGAAAAATTGGAGAAAATAATTGGACATTGAAAAAATGATTGAAATGGATATAAATTATTAAAAGTAAAAGAAAATAAATAATACAAAAATTACATAACTTTAAATTAAAAAAAACTATTTTTAATTTAAGGGAAATAATTACAAAAAGTACAGAATATAGGTATATATAAAATACAAGAAAATCGTAGATGTAATTGAAAATTAAGTAGAAAAATGAAAATTTCAGACAAGTAATTTAAAAAATTTTGGAAACTATGAAAAAGAACGTAAGTAATTGAAAATTCAAGAAAATAATTGAAATTTGAGAAAAATACTTAAAAACCTTTAAAAATAATTTTTCAAAATGAGAATTATGCCCAAGAATTTAAAGAAATAATTGAAAATTGATTAGAATAATTTAAAATTGAAAAAAATAATTTAAATATGATGAAAATAATTTAAAATTTGAAAAAATAATTGAAATATGATGAAAATAATTAAAATTTCAGATAAATAACTGCAATTATTGAAAATTATGCAAAAAGAATGAAAATAATTAGAAAATGGAGAAAATAATAGAAAAATTAGAGAATTTATTTTTAAGCAAAAGAAAATAATTAAAAAATTGATCAAAGTTTTTTCGCTCTCCAGACATTTTCCTAATTTAAATTAAAAAATTGGTTAAAAAAATAAAAGTTGAAGACAATAATCTGAATTTATGATAAAAACTGAAAATTTAGGAAATTTATTAAAAAATAATTAAAATAATTTAGAGATGTAGAAAATAATTGCAAAAGGATGAACAGAAATGAATATTAATCAAAATAATTCAAAATATTGTAATATGTAAGTAAAAGTTCAGGATATTAATTTAGAAATAATGAAAATGATTAGACCTTTTAAAAAAGTAGTGTTTCTATTTTTTTATCCTGATCTTCCAACTATCGAAAAATAGTGCTTTTATTGAAAACATAATGGAAGAAGAAAATATTATTAATTGAAATGATTAGAAATTAAAGATAATAATTAAAAACTTTATAATAATTAAGAATGGTAAATTAAGAAAATTAATTTAAAATTGCGATAAATAATATAACATTTAGCAAAAAAATAATGGAATTGTTTTATTTTCAAAGAGAGAATAATTTAAATTGTAAAAGTTATTGAGAAAATTAAAAAAAATAATTGAATTTTTAAAAAAATATTCGAAAATCTGGATAATAATTTTTGGAAATTATAAAAACAAATCAAAATAAATAAAAATTGAAGAAAATAATTGAAATTTAAGAAAAATACTTAAAAATTTTAAAAAGAATTTTACAAAATTGGAATAATATTTAAAAATTAAGAGAAACAGTTGAAAAATATTATAATAACAAATAAAATTTCAGATAAATAATTGAAAATTATGACAAGAATGACAGTGATTATTTAAAAAAAAAGAAAATTGAAAAATTGAAGACAATAATCTAAATATGCGATAATAACTGAAAATTTATGAAATTAATTGAAAAATAATTAAAATAATTAAATGATAAAGAAAAACTTGCAAATGATAAAAAGAAATTAATATTAAACAAAATAATTTAAAATTAATGAAAATAATTAAAAATTTTTTTTAATAATTTGAATAGAATGAAAATAATTAGAAATTGGAGAAAACAATAGAAAAATTTTATAAAGGATTGGGTTTGCTTCTCTATTGTAAAATTTGTGAGTTAATATTTTATTTATTTTTCCTTTCAATTTTATTAGAAAAAAATTATTTTCACTTTAAAATTGAACTTAAAAACTAATTTTACCTTTCTTAAAAAACGATACTTTTTGATACTTTTATTCAATTTTGAGGCTACTTTTTTTTATAAGAAGGCTACTTTTTCATACTTTTTTTAGTCTCTTACTACGCTTCGAAGCCTAAATTTGTAGAAGCTTATTTATTTATTAATTATATTAATACTTGATAAATAATTACTTATTAATAGAGAATGGAAAAATAAATTTTAAACAATCTGTTCTTTTTTTAATTTGGCATATAAAAATACAACTTAGAAATATTTTCCTAATCAAAATTACACTGAATTTAATAAAAAAAATTGAGCAAATGACGTAAAACAGATTCTTATAAAAAGTTAATTTATTCTAATTTAATTAATAGTTTAAGAAAATAACAACTTTTTTAACTTAAAAACTATTTACGGACTTTTTTTTTAAATTAAAAAAAATAAATAAGAAGATGATTTGAAAAACGTTAAATTGTATGTATTGCTAAAAAGAACAAATTTTTAAAATTAGAAATATTAAAGAATTATTTTACAAATTGAAGGAAAAATGTTTCTAAGAAATAGAAAAATTATAACAAAAATTAAAGAAATTGAAATGCAATGAAGGACTAACAAAAATTCGAAAATTAATTAATAAAAATAAAATAAAATAAAATATTTATTAAATAAATAGGAAGAACATGGAGAAACATTTTTTTCTTAATCAAACAGACTGTTAAAAACAATGTAAAAAGTACAAATAATACAAACATTTGGCAAAAAACTACTAAAAAAATAGAATTAATAAAAATAAAAAGTATAGGTATAAAGATAAATAAAATAATTAATATTATTTAATTAATATACATTTAAATTTAAAAGTTTGAACAAATTGGAATATGAATTAATTGACGTTTGGAATTTATTTAAATTATAATGATTTAAAGATATAAGAATTTAATAGTATTTTTTGCTATCGTAGGTAGCACAATTAACACAATTTTTTAAATTTTATTAAGAATAAAATACTAAGGGCATGTGATAAAAAATGACGTCACTAATATAAGCAAAATTTCTAAACTTTCTCTTAAAATAATAAATTTTTTCACACAAAAATTTGTAGAATTACTTAAAATATCATTAGGAAAGTCTTTATGACCCCAGTTTGTTTAAATTTTTCGTTAAAAATAATTTTTTTAATTTTACGAAAATCAGATAATTTTTAAAAAAATTAACTTTGTGGTAAAATTTAAAACAAACTTGGGCCAGAGAGATCTTCTTAGTGATATTTTAAGTAATTCCACTAAGTTTGGTGTCAAAAAATGTATTACTTTAATAGAAAGTTTACGGACAAATTTTGCCCATACCAGTGACGTCATTCTTCATCACATGCCCTTAATATTTTATTCTTTATAAAATTTAAAAAATTGTGCTAATACAGATGATCAAAAAACCTACGATCTTCAAATTTTTTGTATGAATATAGCAAAAAATAGTATTAAATTTTTATAGATATCTTTAAGTCATTATAATTTAAATAAATTACAAACGTCAATTAACTCATATTCCAATCTGTTCAAACTTTTAAATTTGAATTAATTTTTTAGTAGATTCTTACCAAATCTTTGTATTATTTGTACTTTTTACATTTTTTTTACAACTTGTCAGGCTAAGAAAAAAACGTTTATCCATTTTCTTTTTATTTATTTAATTTTCTTGTTGTTTCGCATTTTTGTTAGTCCTTCTTTCATTTCAATTAATTCTTTATTTTTGTTATCATTTTTCTATTTCTTAAAAACATTTTTCCTTCAATTTGTAAAATAATTCTCTAATTTTTCTAATTTTAAAAATTTGTTCTCTTTAGTAATATATACCTAATTTATCGTTTTTAAAATTATCTTCTTATTTATTTTTTAAATTAAAAAAAATGTCCGTAAATAGTTTAATATTTTGAAAAGAGCTTCTACTTTTTTATATATTTTTATGTCACTGTTTCATTCCTATGTTTTGTTTTTAATTCTTCTTTATTTCTTTAATAATGTCCATGACTTTTTTTATTTAAAAGAATTTTCTCATTTTTTTAATAGACTGTTTTTTTATCTTTTTACGTTTTTCTGTTGTTTTTTTATAATTTATTATTATTATTTTTTGCTTTTATCTAATTTTCTTAATTTTTCGATCATATGAATTTGAAAATATTTTTTTTGAAATTTTGATTAAATGTTTAATTCTTTATTATTTCTTATTAAATGTTCTCAGTTTAAAAAATGAACTACTTACAAATAAAGGTTTAGAAATTTTATATACTGATTATTTTTAACAAAAATCAATTTTTGATTCCACATACATGTTAAATGGTTGAAATTCATTCTCAAATATCTTAATAAATTAGCACTGCTTCCTACCTTAAAAAAAATTGTATTCATTGTATTTTCTGTTATATAAAATTTCAATTAGAAAAACATTTTTAAAAAAATATTTGGAGAGAACTACTTTAAAACAATTTTGAGAGATATTGTTGTACAATTTTTGGAAAAAAAATAAGTTGAGACAAAAGTTGTCGAATAAAATGTAATTCTACAATCGTAATCATTTTAATGTTGTTGAAAGTTTTTGTTAAAAATATTTAATAAACAAAATTTGTATTGTACATATTTGTGACGCAATATGAAGAAAGGGACCGGACCTAAGAAGCAAAAAATGTTAGGTTATGTTTAGTGAGAGTTTCATCTGGATTAAAAAAATTCTTTTTTAACTATATAAAATCAAAACCAGTTTTTATTGAATATTTTGGATAGAATAAAGAGACTTAAACATTAATAGTTTGCATTAAGTTGTATTGATCCTCTTTGTGTATTTTCATTCCGAAAATTATAAACATAACCTAAAATTTTTTCTTTCTTAGGACCCTTTCTTCATATTGCGTCACCTTTTTTTAACAAAAAACTGGCAACAATATTACAATTTTAAATATAAAAATAATTAAATTTGTTTGAAAAGTAAACATAGAATTTAATAGTTTCTATAAATTTAAATCTAATTATTTTATTATTAATTATACATTTTATTGTCTCGATTTGCATAAATCCAGTTTTAGAAATTGATTTACCAGTTAAATTTGTGGAGCGAAATAATATTGACTAAATAACTACAATATTTTCACCTGGAAGTCTTAAAATAAAATGGAATTCAACTTCCGACAACTGATCCCAATAAATTCTGACAATTCCGAAATTTCAATTACTTGGAAGAATTCGAATAATTTTGGCAAAGACATGACTAATACACGTATTTTGTAATAACTTCTCAGATATTAGTAAACTTCTCAGATACATGTAATAACAATAAACATTTTTAGAATAGAAAATAAAACTATTAAAATTCTTCTTCGTAACACTTGTAATTCAAAATTAATACAAATTATTTTTTTAGAATTTTCATTATATTTTTTATTTCTTACACATATTTTATGTTATTTTTCATTTCTATGTTTTTTACGCTTTTCAAATTTAAGATTACAAATTTTAAAATATTTTTATAAATTTAATTAAAAATTCTTATAATAAATTAATGACCATCAGTTAAATCTGATGAAATTATATTTATACTCGCGTAAATTACATTTGAACACGAGTTTCTAAATTAACTGACTATCGATAAGCTCCGTTAATGCGAAAGGCGTTGTTTATGGCTTGATTTTCTTTAGAATTGTACCATACGAGGGTTTTTAACTTGAATTATGTGAACAGGACTTCCGGACCGCTGGTATCATCTGTGGAGGTGAGGTGAAGTTGGGACACAGAAGGGATGAATGGAACGGCAGCTTTTCGGCATAGCGTTGGTGGTGGCGGAGGGGGTGTTGCTGGCCAAGGTGGAGGAAACCCTGGCGACCTCATACCCGTCACCATCCTCGTCATTTACAAGGACGATGCTGGATATGGGATGAAAGTTTCTGGCAACAACCCTGTCTTCATTCAATCTGTCAAAAAAGGTATAAACAGAACGTTCAATATCACGGGAAGCCGACATTTTCACCAAAACTCAATTTACAGAATCTGCAATAGACCGAAACTTATCCGAATATTTAAATTCCCCAAACTTTGCTTATCACAATATTCATCTTCCTGTAACTTTATTTTCGGAATATTTAACTTCCTAAATATGCATTTTCTACAGGGTGTCTACTCACCGGGAATTCCGGGAAATTGACGGGAAAAAATATTATATCCGGGAATTTATAAAAATTTTAGCTAATTCTTTAAATTCGTTTGAAACTTATTACTCGTTTTCGAAGTCTCTGATTGTGAAAACGATGTCAGAATTACCAATTTTTCAAAATTCAAAATGGCGGGTCCAATAAGGCAGACATATTTTGCAAAATTGCTCAAATTCACTTCAAACTTGTTACTCGGTGGTAATCCACGTTCCTGGTTATTAATCTAAAGTTAGATTTTCAAAATAGTAAAAGTGTAACAAGTTTCAAGCGAATTTGAGTATTTTTAGGGCTGCCAGGGACTTACTTTTCTCATTTTTATTCATATTTTTTTTAAAATCACTCACTATTACTCACGTTAAAAAAAAACACTTTTCTCACTTTCTTAGTAAAATAATAATAATAATTATTATTATTATATACAATTATACTCGGTGGTAATCCACGTTCCTGGTTATTAATCTAAAGTTAGATTTTCAAAATAGTAAAAGTGTAACAAGTTTCAAGCGAATTTGAGTATTTTTAGGGCTGCCAGGGACTTACTTTTCTCATTTTTATTCATATTTTTTTTAAAATCACTCACTATTACTCACTTTAAAAAAAAACACTTTTCTCACTTTCTTAGTAAAGTAATAATAATAATTATTATTATTATATACAATTATATTCTTCAAATATTAATAATATTGAAATTAGTATTGAAATCTTTTTCAATTTTTTAATTAATGTCTACAAGTTTTTAATTTTTAAACTAGTATTGTCAATTACTTTCGTCATCTTTCAATTTTTGCATCAAATTTTAATTATTTTTATCATTTTTTAAGTATTTTCTGCATATTTCTATTACTTTTAATATTTAAAAATTATTTTCATCAAAAATCAATAATTTTTTTATGGTCATCAATTTCTCAATTTATTACACAGTTTTCAATTTTTTTCTTCAAATTTCAGCAATTTTCTTCAATAATTTTATTATTATGTATCAATAATTTTTAAATACTTTACACCAATTGCCAATTATTTTTTACAAGTTTCGTTTTTTTTTTCAAATTTCAATTATTTTTTTTTTAATTTTACATTCTTTTAATTATATATAATTTTATTATTTACATAGGTTATCAATTATTCATGTCATTATTCAATTATTTATCTCAAATTTTTATTATTTTTGGTATTTTTCATGTATTTCCTTCAAATTAAAAATTTTTGTGATTTCTATGCATGTGAAGTTGGCCCCCCACTATCAACCAATTGGATTTCTTTTCGGAGTTCTGGCTTCCTTTCGAATAGTTCTAGAGTTCCTTATACATTTTAGAAATAGTTCTGGCGATTAAATACTAAAACAATCGATTTAACATGATGGGGGGCCAACTTCACGTGGCCCCCCTTTTTTGCAAAAATCGATATATTTTTAGAGTTTTGAGTAGTTTTTAAAGAGTTCTAGAGTTCCCTGTACTTTTTATCAATAGTTCTGCCCATTAAGGCAAAAAAAAAATTTTTTCAAAAAAATAGTCAGCCCCCACATTTTTTTTAAATTACATTATTCTAATCAAAAATGAACTAAAACAAAGAGTTCTAGAGTTCCCTACACATTAAACATAAGACAACTAACTCAAAGTCCTAAAATTTCAAAAAGCATCACAATCCAAACTGAAAATCAAATCAATAAACAACTTTAAAGTTGCAAAATTTATTGGAGTTTTTAAAAATTTAGAGTTCTAAGAGTTCTAATCAGAGTTCTGTTGGCCCCCCCAAGAGTTCTACAAGAATTTCTAATAAAGTTTTTCTTTAGAATCAAAATCCAAAAAACTACACAACTTTAAAGTTTCAAAATTTTTTTGATTTTTTAAAAATTAAGAGTTCTAAGAGTTCTAATCAGAGTTCTGTTATTATTAATTAATAATTCTATTAGAGAATATAAAGCAAGTTATTTATAATAGGATGAGTATCATCAAAAACGTGATCAGAGGTGCAAGATCTTTTTTTTTAATCTTGTGTCTTTAATTCTATTCCTGTGGCCGTAAACCCTAAAGAAACACTTCAAATTTTTCGGGCATCATTTTAATCGTTTTCCCTATAATTTGAGCTTAATAATTTATGAATTTATTTTGGAAAGTTTTCCGACAGAAGTTATTGCGACCAACAGAACTCCGATCAGAACTCTTGGAACTCTAAATTTTTAAAAACTCAAAAAATTTGAAACTTTAAAGTTGTGTAGATTTTTGGATTTTGACTTTAGAGAAAAACTTTATTAGAATTTCTTGTAGAACTATTTGGAAAGCCAACAGAACTCTGATCAGAACTCTTGGAACTCTAAATTTTTAAAAACTCAAAAAGTTTGAAACTTTAAAGTTGTGTAGTTTTTTGGATTTTGACTTTAGAGAAAAACTTTATTAGAATTTTTTGTAGAACTATTTGGGGGGCCAACAGAACTCTGATCAGAACTCTTGGAACTCTAAATTTTTAAAAACTCAAAAAATTTGAAACTTTAAAGTTGTGTAGATTTTTGGATTTTGACTTTAGAGAAAAACTTTATTAGAATTTCTTGTAGAACTATTTGGGAAGCCAACAGAACTCTGATCAGAACTCTTGGAACTCTAAATTTTTAAAAACTCAAAAAAAATTTGAAACTTTAAAGTTGTGTAGTTTTTTAGATTTTAACTTTAGAGAAAAACTTTATAAGAATTTCTTGTAGAACTATTTGGGGGGCCAACAGAACTCTGATCAGAACTCTTGGAACTCTAAATTTTTAAAAACTCAAAAAGAATTTGAAACTTTAAAGTTGTGTAGTTTTTTGTATTTTGACTTTAGAGAAAAACTTTATTAGAATTTCTTGTAGAACTATTTGGGGTACCAACAGAACTTTGATCAGAACTCTTGGACTCTAAATTTTTAAAAACTCAAAAAAATTTTGAAACTTTAAAGTTGTATAGTTTTTTGGATTTTGATTCTAAAGAAAAACTTTATTAGAAATTCTTGTAGAACTCTTGGGGGGGCCAACAGAACTCTGATTAGAACTCTTAGAACTCTAAATTTTTAAAAACTCCAATAAATTTTGCAACTTTAAAGTTGTTTATTGATTTGATTTTCAGTTTGGATTGTGATGCTTTTTGAAATTTTAGGACTTTGAGTTAGTTGTCTTATGTTTAATGTGTAGGGAACTCTAGAACTCTTTGTTTTAGTTCATTTTTGATTAGAATAATGTAATTTAAAAAAAATGTGGGGGCTGACTATTTTTTTGAAAAATTTTTTTTTTTGCCTTGATGGGCAGAACTATTGATAAAAAGTACAGGGAATTCTAGAACTCTTTAAAAACTACTCAGAAATCTTAAAATATATCGATTTTTGCAAAAAAGGGGGGCCACGTAAAGTTGGCCCCCCATCATGTTAAATCGATTGTTTTAGTATTTAATCGCCAGAACTATTTCTAAAATGTATAAGGAACTCTAGAACTATTCGAAAGGAAGCCAGAACTCCGAAAAGAAATCCAATTGGTTGATAGTGGGGGGCCAACTTCACATGCATGTGATTTCTCAATTTATTTTCTTCAAATTTCAATTCTTTTTTTTCATTTCTCGACTATTTTTTCCTATTTTTAATTATTTTTGTCATTTTTTAATTTCTTACTGTAATTTTCATTTATTATTGTCAAATCTCAATTTTTTTCAAATTTTAATTATTTTTATTATTTTTCAAGTCTTTTCTTCAAATTTTTTTATTTTTTATTTAGTTTTTAATTAGTTTTGTCACTTTTCAATTATTTGTCTCAAATTTTTATTATGTTTGTTATTTTTAACATATTACCTTCAAATTTAAATTTTTTGTGATTTGTCAATTATTTTCTTCAAATTTTTGTTATTTTTGTTATTTCTCGATTATTTTTTTCTACTATAATTATTTTTCTAATTTTTTAATTGCCTTTAAAATTTTCAATTAATTTAGTCATTTCTCAAGTATTATCAATATTTTCGACATTTTTTTTATTACTTTCTCCAAATTTTACTTATTTTCTTATATCTTTAAATTATTGTCATGGATTCTTTAATATCTTACTTTAATCTACATTTAATTTTTTCATTTTTCAATGATTTTTGTCATTTGTCAATTGCTTTTTATTTTTAATTTTAATTATTTTTATCATTTTTCAAGTATTTTCTTCAAATTTCAAATTTTCTGGGATTTTGCAATTATTTTGTTATTATTTAATTATTTTCTCTAAGCGTGAATTTTTATCTCCAATTTTTCAATTATTGATTTCTATTTTTTATTTTTTTTCTCCATTTTTCAATTATTTATGCCATTTTTTACGTCTTTTTTCAAATCATAAATTTTTTACCTAATTTTTAAATTAGTTTTATTATCTTTTATTTTTTTTTTCAAGGTACAATTATTTTTGTCATTTCTCAATTGTTTTTTTTTCTTAATTTTAATTATTTTTATCATTTTCAAGTATTTTTTTCAAATTTCTATCAATTTTATGATTTTTCAATTATTTAATTATTTTCTTTAATGGTCAATTTTTTTCTCCAATTTTTTAATTATGTATTGACATGAAATGTTTATTTTGGTTTTCCATTTTTCAATTATTTTTGTCATTTTCCAAATCTTTTCTTCAAAATTTTAATTATTTACTTAATTTTTAATTAGTTTTGTCATCTTTCATTTTGTTTCTTTAAATTTCAATTATTTTCTTCAAATTTCTATTATTTTTGCCATTTTGGAATTATTTTCTTCAAAGATCAATTTTACCTTAAAAACTTATGTATTACGCACTTACTTTTTTCACTATTTTAATATTACAGCTATTAATCATACATAAAAGAAATCCGGGAAAAATGTGATTTTAGATCCGGGAAAACCGGGAATTTGCCGGGAATTTGAAAATCATGTTTCGGTAGACACTCTGATTCTCTAGAAATTGTATCTATCAGACTTACTGTTTGTCCGAATATTTAAAAAAAACCAAAACTGTATAGAATATTCAATTTTCCGAAAATGTATTTGACAGAAATTGTATTTATCAGATTCGCCATTTCCATTTGTCCTCAAATTTAATTTCCCGAAATTTCATTTTTCAGATTATTTAACCTCTCGAGTTTTTTTTCAATTTGTCAGAATGTTTACATTCTCAAATTTATATTTGTCTAAAATTGTATTTATTAGTTTTTTACTTCCTGAATACAAAAATTCCAGAATGTATATTAGCTCGACACATGGAATGTAGAATTTATAAAAGAGCTCGCTGATTGGCCGGTAGTATTTCTGGAAAGATTACCAGCCAATCAGATAGCTCCTTTAGGAACTGAACATTTTGTGTGTCGGGGAAATATATTTTAGAGGTTAAATATTTAGACAAATGGTAAATTAGATAAATACAGTTTCTAAAAAATGCAAAATCGAACAATTAAGTATTCTGAGAAATTGAGTTTCGAGAAATTAAATATTCAAACAAAAGGCAAGTCGGATAAATGCAATTTCTGATAAATTCATATTTGGGAAGTCAAATAATCTAAAATATGAAACTTCGGGAAATTAAATGTAAAGATAAATGGTGAATCTGATAAATGAAATTTCTACCAAATGCATTTTCGGAAAATGATAAAGTCTGATAAACACAATTTCTAGAAAATGCATATTTAGGAAGTTAAATATTCCGAAAATAAAGTTACGGGAAGTTAAATATTCAGATAAAAATAAAATTTCGGGAATTTTAATATTCTGATAATATTCTCGATTTTTTCTTTTTTCTATCGGAAAAAAGTTACTCCATCTCCTTATTTTTGTATATTTTTAATAAAAACCTTATTTAAATTTTAAAAGTGTTTTAGTTGAAGGGTAAACAGTGTTATTTTTAACAATTTAATCAACTCAAAATTGCATTTAAATAAAAGTTACAATTTTCTGTTTATGGGAATGATTAAATATAGTAAAGCTCAGCTCAGATGGCACCACAAGGACGATTTTCCTTTGGCTCATTATGTTTAATATAGAAACTTGATTGTGTTTTATAAAATAAAAAACTACATTTTGGTAAAATGAATTAAGTGTAAGCCTATTAATGTATTTGCAACTCATTTATTATAGCTTTCAAGTATTTTCTTAAAATTATTGAAATTCTTTTACATAACCTAAAAATATAAAAATCGGTAAACAAATAATTATATTAGAAAAGATTGATTATTTCAAACATTGTATGAGATCTCATCATTTATGTATTAGTAGATATATTTTTTGTACTTTCTAAATTTTTGAAATTTTCTTCGCAGTAAATGTTATTTAAACTTTTTGGCTGCAAAGTTTTGCATTGATCGTCCCCATTGAAAACGTTTTAGATAAAATGACCTAAAATTTGACAATCGTTTCCAATTGACAGAAAATTGTAATTTTTAATCAAATGCGACTTTGAATTGATCCAAATGTTAAAAATAAATTTTTTTTATCCCTCCACCAAAACGCTTTTAAAATTTAGATATTTCTTTTATTTAAAATATGTTTAAATACACGAAAATATGGAATTGTGCTAAGTTTTTTTTTCGATTGTTTGTTTGATTTCTCCTTAAAACTCCAATTTTTTAATCTATTTTTCCAGTAAATTTCCGATCGTAAGACAAAAAATCAAATTTTGCAAAATCCTTAAAAAACAATTTTTGGTAATTTATTTGTAGAATTGATAATGTGAACTGTTTTTTATAAGGTTATTATCTAGCGAGATGTCAATGTTGGGTTAACAGATAAAAATTAATAAATGTCACAAAATTTGGTTTTTTTAAAAAAAATTTGTTTTGGTACTTTGGATCATAAAGTTAATGTTTTAACTGAAAAAATGTTTTCTATATTCAAAAAATTCATGCTGCACAGAATTAAAAAAAGATTAACAAAGTAATACCCGTAATGTACCGGACAATATTTCAATTTTTGTATTTGTTATACAACTTAGCATAATGAAAGCCACGCCGTGATGTGCAAGTAATGTTAATTTTTAAAAAATAAATAATATCAGTTTATTTACTGTTTGAAACAGTCTCTATAATTGTTTGTTTAATTTTGATAATATTTTGTTCAGAAGTTATTAAACAAATAAAAATATATTATATATAATAATGTATATAACAAAACTTAAACAATAAAATTGTAGAGAATATTTGAAAGAGCAAAATGAGCTACTGTTTATGAACATTGGATAAAAATTTTAATGTTTATTAAATTTAAAAAAAAAAATAAAAAATGCTAAATATCATTTGACACTAAATTTTGTCTAAAAATATTTATTTTTGTAAATTGTACAATTGGATTTTCCAAAATTTTGTTAAGTCATCATATAATTACAATTTTATTTGCTGTTAAAAACGACTTTTTACTTTGAGGTTATTTCGATAGCTTGATCTTTTGTTCTTAATCTAAATATTAATATATTTTTAAGATTTCAACTTTCAACTATTCTCAATTTAAATAATCGAAAATTAATTGATTTGCATTCTAATTTGTTTAAATGTAACTTTTTTCATAGGTACTAGACATTTTTTATTTAATTAAAATTCTGGTGACATTTTCTTAATTTTCTCACTTTATTGGTAACTTTTTCTGCCTTTCATAATTTTTTAAATAATTATTTGATCTTCTAATAAATTTTGTAATTTTATCATAATTTTTACATTTGTTAGAAATATTCACCCTTTTTTGCAACTATTTGTGCTTTTTCTTTTTATTACAAAAATAAAAACTTTTTCCCTTTTTGTATTCTTTCAAAATATATTAATTTTTCCATTTTTTTAAAGATTTTTCTTTTTTTTTTCATTTTAGTTAGGTATAAACTGCTTCCTACTTATCGTATTTTACGAAAATATTAATTTAGTTTTATTTTAAATAATTTTATTTTTATAATGGAACGACATTTTTGTTCATCCTTGAATTTTTGTTCATAAATATGTGATATTTTCGTTGTTCAGAAATGAAATTTTGTTTAATTTACTCATTTTAATAATTTCTAGTTTTTTTATATTTAAAGAATTTTTTCATGTTTTTTATTAGGCCTTTTAATGTTTTTTTACATTTTCTTATTTTATTTTTGCACTTCTTCATGTGTTAGCATTTTTTCCCTCTTATTTTTATTTTTACAATTTATTCATAAAACTTTAAATATTTCTTGTGATTTTCTTATTTTTCTATAATTTGTAAGATTTTTCCAGTTTTTAAATAATTTTTCAAATATATGCAAGATTTTTTTTGCTTTCTCTCTTTTAGTCTTTTTTTTCCTTCTCGAATTTTCAAACATTTTTCTGATTCGTCGCAAATTTATTTATTCTTTAATTAGATTTCTAGTATTTCTTGACTTAATTTTTTTTTTCTTAAATTTATTAGTACCTGTTTTAAAATTTGTTCCTACTTTCTAATTTGTTTTGATTTATTTATTTTACATCCTCATTTTCAAAATATTATCTTCGTTTAAAAAAATTCTTTTTAAAAAATTTCCTTCCTTTTCGTGAAATTTTTAAATTTTTTCATACATTTTCTGATATTTTTAGATCTTTTAATAATTGTTTGGTTTTCCTATGTAGTTATTTTATCAGTTATCATTTTTTAGATTTTTTAGCTAATTCTTTCTTTTGTACTTAAATTTATCTTTGTCTCTCTTTCTCTCTTGGTTTCTAAAACCTCTTCTTTAAAAAATAAATTCAAAAATTATATAATAAATATTTTTTTTACCTACGAAGGTATCTTTTTTAAATTCTAAAAAAATTGCAAAAAGCTTGGAATTCCTAGAAATAGTAGAATATTTTTTTTTCTTTCGAAAAACTTACAACACATATACAATAAAACTTCTACACGCGTAGTTTGAAAACGTAATTATCAATGTATTCAATTAGTTATCAATGTAATTCCCCTTGATAGAGAATCGAGATACTTAAGCAATGAGTTTTCTGACTTGACTTGAAGAAAAATTCCCATTTGCTGTAATTGAAATAAACTGAATCTTATACATGATTTTAATCAAGTCTATTCTCAAATAGAATTATCAAACAAGATAAATCAGCTGAACCGTAAATGTAGCGGATTGATAAAGTGTCTTATTGTTGAGAAAATTATTAATAGGCGAGTTCCGTTTTAAAAGTTTATCTCGCACAAGTTTCTATGATTGTATAGAAACTTAGAAACTTGTTTCCGATATATTTCAATTTTTAATGCATCTTTATTTTACTGTAGGCGGTGCAGCAGCCCGAGCTGGAGCTCATGCTGGAGACAAAATAATCAAAGTGAGTTTTATTTAGTAGATATTTAGTAGACAATGACTCATTGCTATTCTTTAATTTCCATTTCGTTATCCTTTCTGGATTCCAATTTTATCCTCTTTTTTTTTCTCCCTCTTAAAAGTTTTTTTTCTCCACTTCACTGTACACACAATTTCATAGTGTTGGTGTTTATTTATAAATTCCTCTTTATCTTTAGTCCTTGTATTTTAAAAGTTGATCAGAAGCTAAAAATCGTTCTAACTCTATTTAGAATTTTTAAAATTAATTTTAAATCTTTTTTATATCAAATAATTTTAAATGTTTTTTTTTTAAATTGATTTAAAACGTATTTTTAAATTTGGAAATTACTTTTTAGCTTGTTTAGAATTTTTAAAATTACTTTTAGATTGTTAAAGTAACTGTTTGACTTGTTTACAAATAAGAAAAAATAAATTTCTATTGTGACAAATGTTTATCAATATTTTATTTACTTAACATTTAATTTTCTATTATCTAAAATAGAAGGTTTTTCCACAAATTTGACCTATAATGGTTGCTAATTATGAATTTCTAGAAATCTTTTGTTTTCAAAAATTGGACTGACTGGGATATAAATTTAATTGTTTTTAATTACAGGTGAATGGAGAGGATGTAATGCATTCGACACATGATGATGTCGTAAAACTTATAAAAGGTAATTTTTTGCAACTTTTATCAAGTTTTAATTTGATTAATTAACATTTATTCAGATATTGTCACTTTTTAATTAAAATTTGAAAAGGGAAGGAAAGCGTTGGAAATCACATTATTATAAAACAGAAGAGGGTTCAAAAAACCTTTAAAATGTGCTTATATAATAATTGAACATTTATTGCGATCGTAAAACTTACGTTTATTTTGAATTTTTTGAAACACTTCTACACTCTACCATTGATAATTGTTAAGACGTTTCTTTTTTTGGCAAACAGTAAAAATTAAGTTTTTAATCTTTTAAAGTGCTGTACATAATAATTCATTTTAAAAAATTAAATGATCTTTTAAAATTATATTTAAAAATTACAATAATAAGAAATAACTACAAATTTCTAGATATTTTTTATAAATTTGTTAAGTAACAACAATAATTTGCTGAAATAATTCGAATAATTTAATTTTATCCTACTCTCCCTGTCAAAGCTGTGGAGCTTCAATTTTTGACAAATAAAAAACATCCTAAAATTAAAAAATATAAAAGCTAACTTTTTTTCTCTCTTATTATCTAAAAGTTGATAAATAATAGGATCAAGATGTGAGTTTGTTAACATTTCATTTAGATAATCTTTAAAAAGTTATTTTCAATGTTTCATAACAATTTAAATTACTTCTGAAATAATGACCATTTTTATTTTATTTTCTTATGCTTATTTTAAAAGTAAATTTTAATTAAAGAATTGTCATTATTCGTAAGTATTAACGTGTAAATTTTGTTCGTTCTTTTTCCTTTATTTGTTTCTTTTCTAAAATATAATTCGTAAAATTTGAATCAAAGATAAATTTGTAAAATTTATTAAATATCCGTTTTATAAAATTCTCTTAAAAATTCGAAATAAAATCATATATTTTACGAAACTTTTTCGGTAATAAATAAATCAATAATGATATTGTAATTTTGTTTTTTATCGATAATTCAATTCAAATCGAATTCTTAAATAATTCTCTAATTTCTATTCAATAATAATTTATTCTTTTCAAGTTCTAAAGCCAGAAGATTTGAAAACAAGTGACATGCATTTGAAAACACGGTGTTAAATTACAAAAGTACTTCTTTCGTGATGAGATCAGTGAACGTATTTCCGCTCCAATTACGAGAAATTAATATAAGATTTGATGCACGAGAAATTGTAATATTTTTTTTTTTTTTTCAAAGAGTAGCCAAATACCAAGCATGTCATATTTGACAAGCCCATTTGTTTTCTTAATTCTCACATTTAAAATAACCTCTCGGTTTTCATGCTAATTGAACGTGACGAAAACTGATCAGATTTCCCCAGTGGTTAGAAGATGGGACGACAAGAGTGTTAAACTTAACGCTCAATTACTCTGTTTGTTGCACAATTTCTATAGAGTATCATCCATGTGTCGAACTGTTTGCTAAATGACTCTGATCTCTACCTGTATAGTTAAAGTGCCAAAGAGAGATATAAAGTTGAAACAGTCACCGCTATAAACTCACGTGATTACATCATTGATGCCTGAGGCCTGCTACATTCGCGCACGCGGCTGAAGACGTGCTTAAATCAAATGTCATAACAAAGTTTCAGTCCTGTTAATAAGACCTTCAATGAAATTACAATTGGAAAAAAACTGAAAAAAAAACCAAGGCTCGGTGCCAGGAAATTCCAAGAGAAAATAATCCAGTTAAAAAATATTTTTAATAACAGTTTGTTGGATTAGAAATATTCGCGATAACCTTAAATTTCAAAGACTTAGGGTTCTTCTGAATCTCTCATTAGTTTTAATTTTTCTTTTAATTCTTTTTAAATTATTAGTCTGTCCTTTTTTTGTCACCGCAAAAAATCAATTATTAGTAAAAAATGATTATTCTCCTTATAAAAATATAGATGACGTGACTTTAGACAAATATTTTCGAAAGGATTATTCAAAACCTGCAAAATAGAATTTATTTTTCATACCAGGGTAACCTTTATTGTGAATGCCTTTATATCAATTTAATACGAAGAATAAATCTTGTTTCGTAGTTTTTGATAGAGCCTTTAAAAAATATTTGTCTAAAATCACGGACATTAATTGCCCTTAAGGGTATGTGACAGCCGTGACTTTAGATAAATATGTTAAAAAGAATTACTCAAAAACTGCAAAATAATATTTATTTTCCATACCAGAGGGACGAAACCGTGATTTTAGACTAATATTTTCGAGGAAATTATTCAAAAACTTAAAAAATTAATTCTTTTTTGCAGGTTCTGGGTAATCTTTTTGAAAATATTTGTCTAGAATCACGGCCATCATATACTCATGGGTATGTGATAGCCGTGACTTTAGACAATTGATGTTCACCAATTTACTTCTCAAATAATATTTGTAATTAATTTCCCGTAAAAAAACAGTGTTTGTTAATTTTTTTTACTCAGTTCTGCTAAGGATAACTAATTTTAATTATTATTTAATGAATCATTTTTAAGATACAAATTGTCTAAATTCACGGCCTTCATATGTCCTTAAATAATAATTAAAATTAATTTTTTATAGTAGACCAGAAAAAAAAACTTTATTATTTCGATCTATTATGCTAAATAATTAATTATTATTTGACGAATAAATTAAAAAATACGAATTGTCTACATTCACGGCTCCTACGTGCCTTTAAAAAAACTAGTCAATATTAAAATTCTGCAAAAATTGAGCCCTAAAGAAAAAAATAAATAAATATGAAATATAAATGAAAAGTAAATAAAATATCTGAAAAATAGGTGAAATAATAAACCTTATTTTCAATTTTTTATTACATATTTATTAATTTGGAAAGCTGAAATACAGATGGTAATAATTTTTAAAAAATTTTTAATTATTCAGTAATTTGTATTTTTCTCTTTTTTTAAAGATATTTTTCATCTCTTACTTTTTTTTTCATTTTAAAAAAAAATTTAATCCTTTTTCTCTTATTTTATTTTTGGTTGACTTTTTTACTTATTTTCATATAATTTGAAAATATTGCGATACTTGGTTTCATTTATTTAAATTTTTTTCTTGTTTTTTATACAAAAATTTTAAAATCTTTATTTTTCTTTACGCGTGAATAAATTCTAAAATTTATAAATTAGAATTTTATAGAATTTCATTAGAAAATTCTTTTAGCTTAATTTTAATTTTTCAAATTTGTCATCAATGGAATTTAAATAAAATATCTAAATTTTCATTTTACAAAATTTATATTTAATCTTTTTATTTAAAAAAAAGTTCAATTTAACCAAATTTTAAACAATCGAATTTTTAAATGCCAGTTTATCCATATCACTAAAATTAAAATTTTATGAATTAATGAAATTAATGAAAAATTTCAATTAATTTTAAGAAAATATTACAAATTTAAAGTTTTTTGTGATATTTATATTTATTTATTTACACGTGTCTTTTCTTAGTCGGAAAATATTGGAACAAAGTAGCAAATTTATTAGATCCTTTTATTTAGTGCTCATTTTTTGCATTTTAATATCTTCTAGCTTTGTAAGAAGAAAACATTCCAATTAATTATTTAAAAATTCAGAAATTTGTTTAATACATTTTTGGACCATATTTTAATCATACTCAACTTATTTACTTTGAAACTGAATTTAAAGTGTAAATGAATAACAAAATTTGGAATCTTAGAAACCAATTTCGAAATGTAAAGAGAACAAATTAAAGTCTAATGAGAATTTTAACGTGTGTTTCATATTTTATTAGATTCTTGGAATTATTATTATTATTATTATTTATGATATAATTCTTGGTAAGAAATTGAATAAAAATGAGAATTTAAGGAATAGTAGGGAGACGCTGAAAATAGATACAAACATGCTTCTTATACTTGTCAAGTTTTCAAAGTCCTCCAGATAGTTAATAACCCGGCGCAGATGTGACTATTGAAATAGTATTTTTAAAGAATTAGTCTTGGTGTTTGTAGTTTCATTATCGTTATTGATTATTAAGTAGGCCTCGGTTTATAAACATGGTTCACGTTCTAAGTTTTCTGTACAGTGTTCACAGTTGTATCCCAATAAGAGGGAATACGAGAGAACGTAATATTGTTATCATTTACAATTATTACATTATGCACCTAATCTGCAGTCTCGATTGTTAAACTCTGCTTCGCATTCCTGACTTATATTAATGACGATGACATCAATCTTTTAATTATCTGACATCAAATTCTACTCATTTTTGCAATTTTTGGTAACCAATTCAACACATAGGAATGATTTATTTTTTCGATAAATCTTGTTTTAATACAAGATTTGTTTCTGTTTTATAAACATAAAATTCTTTTATTTTTTATGGGCTCTCAAAGTTTTATATTTTTTAGTTTCTTACCTTTCTTTCTATTTTATAAAACTTTTCAAACAATCCTTCATGTGTGCAGACACGTTGTAAATTTTTCTATTTTTATTACGAGTAAACAATTTTGTAATACATTTTAATTCTTTTTTTATTAAATTTGTTATTTAATAATCCTATTTTTGAATTAATGAATTTCTTTATAAAATATTAATTTATCTATTAATAGGAATCACAGACTTTTACATTTTTAAAATTTTTTCTCCTTTTTCATCTATTCTGATAATGTTTCACGTTTTTTAATCCAAGCTTTCATTTATCAAAATTTTAATTAATCTAAATCGAAATTATTATTTATCAAAACATTCGTTGATTAAAAGTTTAAACGATTCTAAATTTAATTTAAGTAAAATTTAAACGATCAGAAGTTCAATGCATTCTTTCTTTAATTAACCTAAATACCAATCCATCTAGTCTTCCAATCCATCTAAATTTCAATATTTATCAAAATGACGAGAGATTAAAATTTTAATTAAAACCCAAAATTTATTAATTTCTTATTTTTGTTTGTCATAACTAAAATCTTATCCATATTTTAATCGGTTTAAAATTTTAATTAATCCAAATTTCAATTAATCAAAACTTAAGTCATTTCCAATTTTTATAGATGAAAAATTTTAATGATGGAAAATTCAATTTATTTTACATTTAATCGGGCTCAATCCAAACTTGTTCAAACTTCAATTTATCTCAATTTTAACAGTTTCAAATTTCGATTGATATAAATTATGTAGTATGTAATCATATTTTTTAATAATTCATTATTTCTATTCTTAATTAAATAAAAAATTAATAAATTTTATTTTCTAATTTAAATAAATTCTAATTCTATTAATTTTAGGTTTATTTTATTTTCTTTATTGAAGTTTTTTCTCGCATAAAAATGTTTTAATTATTACAAAAAGATTAATTACATTTTTATTATTATTGCCAATTTAGAATGAAATGTAAAAAAAAAGTCACCTGTAAAGATAGTTAATAGTTTGAATGTGCATGTTTCCTATAAAATAAGGAAGATCTCTTCATAAGAAAGCTTAGAAGTTATGGTTGAAGTCACGCAGGATTGAAGTAATCGTCGTGCTGACTCAATAAGTTTTTTCTGGTTTTTCCTTATTGCGGAGGTTTTCAACTTTCAGATTCATGTTTTATACTATTCTTTTTTTACTGTTTATAGTCCTTAACGTCATGTGTAGAATTCTTTTAGAAACTATAAAATATAAATATGTTAAATATTGGCCGATGACGTACTACCGTCAATTATAGAATTTGATTCTTAACAAACAACCGTTCTTTGATTAATAAGAGTTTGTTGTTAACAACTGATTAATTGATAGCCTTATTTAGCCGGTATTATAATTAAATTAAATAATATCAAGAATTGCTTTACGAATGGAAATTTTAAATAATATTTTTTCTGAGGAATCAATAAATTCTGAAGAGGAAGTCGAATTTGACCTCGAAATGTAAAGTTTGGTCTTCTGATTGATCGCGGTCCTTGTTGGTCTTTATTTTAACTTGATTGGTTTTATAATTTGTTTAGATAGACATTTATTTTAATCAATTCATCCAAATTTTAATTAATATTAATTTCTTTTTATTAGAAATTTATTTAATTACAAACTTAATCTATTTAGTTTTTAAACTTACATAATTCGTCCAAGTTTGACTGGATATTAATTTCAATTTTATTATGAGCTTAATCAACTCCAAACTCAATCTATAAAAATTTTAATTTAATTAAATTTCAAATTATGGGAATTTTATTCGTTTTACATTTAATTCATTCAAATTTTAAACGATTTAAAATTTTGCATTTATTCTAATTTTAATTTAATCAAACTAATAAGATTAAATTTCATACATTCCTGATTTTAAAAGTGCAACTTTTATTTGAAGTTGAATCTCATTCATCTTTTAATTGATCTAAATTTCAGTTCATTAATAATTGAAACTGTTTTTAAATCCAAAGTTAATCTGTAATTTAGAAAATCCAGGGATTTTTATGGGAATTTAATTCTACTTGAAAAATTCGAAAATTTGTAAGAAGTTTTGCGAATTTTTTTTAAACAACCTAAAAATGTCTATTTCACTCTTGTGTTTTTTAAATTAACAAAATAATACAGAAAAATAATAGCAGAAAATAGTTTCCTTTTAAGCTCACAATAAAAATAGAATTTTTTTTAAAAAAACAGGAAAAAAGTTAATACATTAGAAAATAACGGAAAAGAAAAAAAATTATCTCAAAAGAAGTACCCAAAGGGAATAAAGAAATAATTTGAAATTTGAATTGTCATTAAAATATCAGCTGGAAAAGTATTTTTTTAATTTATATTAAGAACTAAAGAAAATACTAAAATTTAAATAAAATAAAGAAACCAAATAAAAAATGACATTTTAAAATATGAAATACTTAAAAAATAACGATTTTCATAATATTTTTCTTTCGCCTTGGCCTATTAATAAATATTATAGTTTTATTTATCTTTATTTATTTATTTGTATTAAATGTATTCAATAAATAAATTAATGATTTTTTACATTTCTTGAAAAATGTTTCCCCTTCTCAAAACTTTTAAAAGTTTTACTCGTCATTTTGTATTTTACAAAAATATTTATTTTGTTTTTTCTTGAATTTTTCACAATTTCTTCATTTTCATCGTTTTTTAACATAATTTCCTTTTTTGGTTTTAGATTTTATTTACTTTTTTCTAATTTTTTTGCTTACTTTTTGTCATTATTTCGTTGTGACATACAATTTTAATGTTTGTCTTTTTAATTTACCATTTTTTCGTTAATTATCTCATGACTTCTTAGCTTTCAGTTTCAATTTATTTTTAGGATAAGATATTGTATATTTTAATATATTTTAAGACTTTTAAGGTCATCAAAATTCTTTTCATTTATTTTTTTAATTTTCGTATTTTTGAACACCTGAATTTTTTTAAAAATTAATAATTTTATTTATTTTGTCGAAGTTTTACTTTTTACATTTCATTATTTTATTTCAACACTTTCTCATTTTTAGTCAACTTTATCCGATTTTCTTACTTTTGCATTTATTTTTAAAATTCTCATTTTTTGTCATTATTTTTGCATTTTTTCTTAATTTTAATTCCTTATTTTTTAAATTGTTACTATTTTTCGTAGATTTCGATTCATTTCTTGATTTTCTTCTTTATATTTAGAATTTTTACTTCAATTTTCAAATATTTTAAGATTTCCTTGTTCTTTCAAAATTCCTGACTGTAATTAATTAAAATTTTCTCGTTTTTAAATAAATCCGTTGACTTTTAATATGAAAAAAATTTAAGTTTTTCTTTTGCAAAGTTTTCACACTTAATATTTTCCATTTTCTTATTTTTTAGTGATTTTTCTCATGAAAAAGAAAAATTGTCTTGAAATTTTTAAATATTTTAATAATTTTTTATCCTTGCAAAGTTTTTAAAATATTTTTACCAATTTCCTCATTTTTTAAAAAAAGTAATTTCCTTGACTTTTTTATTTTTAAATAATTTCTTTTTAATCTTTTTACTTTTTCTCAATTTTAATTAAATTTCTCCTGATTTTCAAGTAGGATAAATTTACAACGTTTTTATGATCAACGACTTAAGAGAAAAATATTTTTCCGTGCAATCAATCGTAAGATTTTAAACCTTTTTTTTTTTTTTTTAATTTGCATAGTAATTTATTATTCTTTTGTTCTTATTTTAAGGTTAGAAATTTGTTTTTAAAATTTTTTCGTTTTTTCACTTCCCCTCCCCCTCATTTTTTTTGCTTTTATTATTTCTTTATTTCTAGTTTCTTTCACAAATTGAAGCTTCTTCTTTCTTAATTTTTTTAATTTAAGCAAAAATTGTAATTTGAACAAGTGATTAATCGACACTAATAAACCTCATCGATAAATAATAAAAGTCAATTAAACGTATCTCAAAGAGTTAATAAATAATTCAAGGTAAAATGACACATTGCCTGGAACCATAAATTCACTCAGTTAAGCAAATTAACAAAAGTTTGACGTAAAGATCAAGATTCAAGAACGGCAATTATTCGTCATTTTCACAGGTCCATTCACTTTTCAAATAGAAATATCCCAGCTTCTCTTCTATTCATTCATTATTATATTGGTCTTCTCAAGCTGCTCTCGCTGTTAATTAGCATTTTCAAGCATCTATGAAACTTCTCCTAAGTCCAGGTTCGAGAATAGACTCAGCACCAATAAAATGCGCGCTCATTGGCCTCTATACGTGTCTCTAGGAAACGAAAATTTCCTCAAGCTTTAAGCAGAAAGTACACACTTATTGCTGGTGTTCCCGGCTCTCGAGTTGACTTCAACTCTGTCCAGTCACAGCACTGGTCGCGTGTTAGAGTGTGTAAACACTGGACCTCGTCATTCATATTAATATACACCTGGGCCGAGGTTCTCGGTACGAATATCACAACGAAACGCCCGCCCTCGTCAAAGACTTTGCTTGCTTTGCTTGGCTCGCTTTTACGCAGTTTACTCTTTGAATCCGAAACACAAGCGTGGCGGGCTGCAAAAGTGATTTTGAAAAAAAAAAAAAAAAAAAAAAAAGTGTCCCACCAGAAATTTTCAGAAATCTCGATTCTGAATGTGCGATTATTATTGCTTAATTCGTCGTCGAGACACGGTCCTCTACATGAGAACACCTACCACATACAACCTGAAACGGGCCTGGGATCAAGCTCCCGTGGAGCTTTATTTGGGTAGCCACTGCTTTTCTCCCTTTTAACGCAGAAATTTAAAAAATAATCAGCTTGAATTTTGCAATTCTTGAGCAAAAATAGACAATCAATTTATATTTTCTTCAATAATTACAATTCCCATCTGAGAGATGGCATTTTTCTTGAATCTCTCAGATTTGAACTTGTCGGATTAAAGACTCCAGTTTCTTGGTCAGGGTGCTTTTAAAACTGTTATTTATGAGAACACGCGGTTTCTTTGACATTACTGAAAATAAAAATAAGGTCAAGGCAGGTGAAAATTGGTCGAAACAAAAAGAAAGTTTGAATCGAGATTCATTACTCGTTAAAAATAGTTGAGAATTTTTGTCATTTCCAGTAAATCAGTGGATTTGTTTAAATACAATTTTTGTATAATATTTAGTTGAATTTACAGGGTGGTTTTTTTTAAATTAAAAGTATATTTTTGGTTATTTTAAAAAACCCTTGTGTCGGATTTTAGGTTTTAATATGAAAAATAACTATACGGAATTTTATTAATATGTGTTAAACTGTTTTCGAGTTATCGCGTTCACAAAAAATCGTGACACACTCACATTTAATTTTTTTTTCCATTAAAAGCGAATTCAAAGTGTATTTATGAATATTTGAAGAAACCCTTGTGTCTGATTTTAGGTTTTAATAGGAAAAATAACCATACGAAATTTTATTAATATTTGTTAAACCGTTCTCGAGTTATTGCGTTTACAAAAAATCGTGACACACTCACATACATACATACATACATATATACATATTATGGACATCAGGAAAGCAAATCAATCCTAATTTTTATTAAGTGAATAAATACAAACTTCAGTTTATTCTAATTTTAATCAACGTTTTGAGTGATAACAATTTTAATTTATTTCAAATAGAACCGTTTCAAATTGCAATCAATATTATTTTTTAAGGTTTGTCAACATTTTGAGTGATTATAATTTCAATTTGTTTCAATCAGAATCGTCTTAAATTTCAATTAGTGCCCATAAATACGTTAAACTTTTTTCCCTGTTTTTACCCACCTCCTCTTTTCTTGTCACAACTTGTCACATATTTGCTACACCCCCCCCCCCTCCCTATTTTATATCACATTGAAAAAATAGAATTTAAATTTTTCTATTATACACTTTAAAGTATTGACAAATTTTATTTCTTAAGGAAGTTTATCCAAAAATCGATTTTCTACAGATTCTTATAAAATTTTAAAGACATTAAATGCATTATTTTACATGTATAGTTAAAATTTTATTGAAATTTACCGTTCTGTTTTTAAGATATAAATTTCTAAAATTGGAACTTTTACTTGGAAACAGTAACAAAATGCAAAAAATGTCTATGTTTTAATTAATTAAAAAAAACGTCTTTAAATTGTTTTTAAAAAAAATGAATATATTTTTAAACTATAATATAATAAAACTTTTACAACAATATTAAATTAATTTACCGTACGGTTATTAAGAAAATGGTATTCAAGGTTAGTAATCTTCTCTTTTTTTAACCAACCAGGAAGGAGAAATTTTAATAGGTTGAAGTTCTCAATGGAAAAAAAATTTTTCAACAAAATTCGTTTGTTTAATGATTTTAACCATAGCTGTTATTGATTTACATAAAAAAAACTTTACAATTCTCCGGATGTCTAATACTGCAATAAAACAGCGCAAATCATAAACAAAACCCACAAATTTGTGGGTAAATCTTAAAAATTTTCAATTTTAATATTTTAATCTTTATAACATTCCAACTTTTAAATTTCAATTAATTCAAATTTAAATTCATATTAATTAATGTAAAGTAATGAAATAATATTAATTATTTTTCATATTCACAATAATCCTTTTTTTAATTCTTACAAGATTTCTAAGAGATTTCAATTTTTCCAAACTGTTTAATTTTTATCTTATAATTTCTTATTTTTACAAAATTTTAAGTTTTTTTCTACTTTCACTTTTGATATTTTTTATTTTTGTTTTTTTTATTTGTCTTTTTATTTTTGGATTTTCTTTAATTTTCCTCTTTTTGTGCAAATTATTTAATATTATTTTACACAATTTTGTTATTATAACATTCACTAAACTTTTAATTTCGTTGATTTTTATAATTATTTGGATATTTTTAGAAATAAAAACACTTATTTGTTGTAAATTTATTCAATTTGTTTTCACATCTTGTCTATTTTTTACGAGATTTTGTGCAATCTTACTTATTCTTCCATAAAGTTTTTAAATTTTCTTTATTTTTCTAAATTTACTGTTGGACTTATTTTAAGTGTAGGTAATATTATAAAAATATGTTTGGTTTAATTTTCTTAAACTTTTTTATTTGTAAAGGTTTTTTAAATTTCTTTTGTGGACTTCCTTTTTATTTATCTTGATAATATTCATTTTTTAATTTTATTTTTTATACTTTTTACGTTTTTTTTTAGTTTGTTAGATTAAGGAAAAAACATTTCTCTATTTTCTTCCTATTTATTTAATTTTCTTGATGTTTTATTATTTTTTAGTTCTTCCTTGCGTTATAATTAATTCTTTAATTTTTGTCATCATTTTTCCATTTCTAAGAATCTGGTGATACATATAGTAATATCTGGTGCTTTTATCTACATTTTTAAAATTTCTCTATTTTCTACTTTTTTGAAAGCTTTTATTCTTTTATTTTATATTATGTGAATTTAATCTTGTACTAAATATTTTCATTTGAACATCGCTCTTGTATTTCATAGAATTTCTTTTATTTAAATTTTTTTTTATATTTTACAAAATTTTGTTCATTCTTTTTTTATTCAATTTGTAAAATAATTCTCTAATTTTTCTAATTTTAAAATTTTGTTCTCTTTAGTAATATATTTAAACGGGTTTTTTAATTATATTCTTATTTATTATTTTAATTTAAAAAAATGTCCGTAAATAGTTTAATTTTTTGAAAAGAGTTTCTACTTTTATATATATATATATATATATATATATTTATGTCACTGCTTCATTCTTGTCTTGTTTTTCTAATTTTTTTTTCATTTTTTTAATAATCTGCGTACAAATAAACATTTGGAGATTTTAAATACTGATTATATTTTAAAAAAAAATTAATTTTTGATTTAAATAAATAAAATCATGATTTTTATCAGCCCTGATTTTAACTATAAAATACTATTTAGCTATATTAAATTATAAGAAGAAATAAAATTGAAAAGATATTGAATATCGTGGTCCGATAGAATGAGAACCGCTTGAGCAGATGAACGTCCTTAAACTCTAAAAAATTACAAACTACTACATTTTAAAAAAGTATTAAAAAATAGTTTGCGAAACAAAATCTATGTACAGATTTAAAACTTAAAAATCATATAAATAAAATAAAAAAATAAATAAAAATTATACAGCCCCCCCTCCCGAACGTGTGATATAAAATTTATAAACAATCCTTTACTGAAAATAAAAATTAGGTTAAGGCGGGTGAAAATCAAGATTCATTTCTTGTTGAAAATAGTTCATTGAAAATTTTTGTCATTTTCAGTAGATCAGTGGATTCGATAAAATACAATTTTTGTATTTAGTTAAATTTACAGGGTGAATTTTTTTTATTTTTAAGCAAATTAAAAATGTATTTAAATGTAAATCTCAAGTAAGATTTTTAATTTTGTTCGGAAATATGCAAAATGTTATTTTATAAAGAAAAATGTGTTTTGTCTAAAATTAGAAAGTTGACGTCAGATTTTTATTGACCCCTCCCCCCCCCCCCTATTTTGACCTCACGAAATTAATTAAATTTATCCAAATATTAATCAACATTTTGAATGATTAAATTACATTTTCAATTTATTTAAAATAGAACCGTTCCAAATTGCAATCAATATTATTTTTGAAGATTTATCAGCATTTTGGGTGATTACAATTTAACTTTATTTAAATTAAATTCGTTCTAAATTGAAATTAAAATTATTTTTTAAGGTTCAAAATTTTCACCCATGAAAAACTCAATAAATTTGAATCTCAGTATTCATAAATGAATTATGTTGCAGGTTATTTTTTATAACATTTTAATCATGGAATCACTGCATTTGAGCACGGAACCCTATTGGTTTCGATTTAAGAAATTTTTTTTATTTTGCATCTTTGCAAAAAAATTTCAAGTATTTCTTTCATTTTCTTGAAAATAAATTGAGCATTAGTCATATTAAGAAAAGGCTTTTGGCACCAACTCAGAAATTGGCTGAACATTTGCAAGGTTGGTTGTCACCCGGCATTTCCAAGTAATAATTAAAAAGATTTCTGAAAAGTTATGTTGATATTTTTTGGCAAAAGTAAACTGTCCCAGTTTTCTACTCATAATGAAAATTAGAGTACCTCTTAAGTGAATATTAAATGTATGTCAAACTAGAAGCATTTACGTTCAACAATTAGGAAATTATTTTATTCGACAAGATAAAGATTGAGATTAAATAAAAATTCAAGGAAAATAAATACTTAGAAATATTATGTTTGAAAATTATTTATTTTTAATATTATTGCCTTTTTTAATTATTTCTTTCTGATGTTCTCATATGTTGTGGTTTCTAATGTTTAATTCCTACTTTGAGACATTGATTTAAAATTTTAATACATAAAGGGTGAATTTAAAATTCTATTTTTTTTCACATTTATTATTAAACTTGAGAAAATCTCTGGATTAAATTTCTGAGAATGGAAAAAATCACTGTCTTAAGAATATAATGTTTAATTAATTTTCTTGGACTCAAGCTGTTTATTGCAAAGTGCAGTGTAGATTTCCGGATTCTTGCTCGCTTGCAATTTATTGCGACAAAGCGCCTGGACACAATAACAGAAATCCAGAGAGTAATAATTATTATTATTTTAAAAGGACGATTTCTTGCTCTCAATGCTCTTGACGAGTTAGCAGGAAATTCCAGAACGCCAATGACCTACCAAAAATTTTTACCAACGACCGTGAATCATACTTGAGAAAAATGAGGAAATTCAGTGCTGAAATATTTATTTCTTTGACAATTCGGGAACAAAATAAACAATCAACAGAATTCTTGTAACTTATTATTAACTCAAATTAACAGTAAATTTAAAAAATGTATTCTAAAAAAATTAGAATTTTAATTGATAAGAATTTGGAAGTAATTTAAAAATTTTGATTAATGATATTACGTGTCAATAAAAAATTAATTTTTGGAATTTGTTAACAGTTTATAGAATCTGGGATGGATGTTGAATTAATTTGAATTTAAAAAAGAAACAATAATGTGGAAATGGAGAATTGAGGAAAAGTTTTTGTCAGGTGAAATTCGATCTTCTCTTTCAGTGCAAAGTACAATTTATTTCGCAATATTTAAAATGTTCGGGCATCTTTGTTTAACGTGCTTTATAAAAGGGACATGTTACGTTTTACAAGGTCACGGCTGCGTTGAAAATAGCAAATTTCTCGTATGTGAAAGTTTGTTAATGAAATTCTCCGAAATAAAATTCCGTGATTTCTGTTAATCGATACTAAATCTATTGAAATTTAAGCCATTTCAATTTCTATTCATTTCAATTTTTATCAACCGCCAATTCGATCAATTCGAATTTTAAATTTTACAAATTTTATTGGTTCAAACTTAATTTAAAAAAAAAAAGGAATTCATTGTAAAAAATATTGCTTTCTCAATATAAAAAGACAAAAGATTTCTTTTTAATTTACAAATAAATAATTATTTTTTTAAAAAACTGTAAAGATTTTTTGGTTTTTTGCACTTTAAAGAAAAATATTATAGAAGAAAATTTTTTTTATATTCAACAATTTTGCTCCAAAATGGTTGATTCACGAGCTTAATCTTTATTTTTAGTCTCTAAACAAGTGTACCAAAGATAAATTTGATTCAGGAATTTTAACTCAAGTTATCTGATCTTGAAATATTTTCTACAGACAGACAGACATACATTTCCGAAAGAAATTTATATTTTTTTTAACATGATATCTCAATGAGATACAAATTTTTTATTTTTTAATAAAAATTTTTCCATGCTTAATTCTTTCAAATTTTGACATTTCTTCTTACGAATTTTTAATGATTTTTTTCTCATTTTAGGATTTTATGTTAAAATGTTCTAGACATTTTGAGACTTCCTGATTCCGAAAAAAAGGTTTTACGTAAGTGTTTTACGTCCGTCTGTCTGTCTGTAGAAGAAATTTTGAAATCGGATAACTTCAGTAAAAATCTATTTATCGACTTCATCTTTGGAATACTTTTTAAATGACCAAAAATAAAAATTGTGTTCGTTAGACAGTTATTTTGGTCCAAAACTTTCAAATTTCACAAAATTTCTACATATTTTTAAAATGATTTGTCAAAAAAAATTTAATAAATAATATTCAGTAATTTAGGTTTCATATATTGTTCATTATTTACTTCTATTTTTTATTTAATATATTTTTATTTGTACTTTAAAAAATAGTGTTTTGATTGTCCTAGTTGTCTCTTGGTAAGGCAAGATTTTTTGATTAAAAATCCCTTTTTAATAGATAATCATCTGAGGGGAAAAAATGTTGAATAGAATCGATGAGTTTCTTGTCAAAGTGAATGCTCGAGAAGAATTTTACTTTCTTCTTTAGTAGCAAGACGTTTATACAAGTAGTGAATACAATTTGCTGACCTCAGGAAATCCATTGCACGTTATTCGCTCGAAATAACCTATAATAATAACGTGCAGCTGTGTCACTGCCGACTTAAATCTGCACAACTGTGTAAAGGTTTTTAGTCGAGACAAATTCACATTCCCGTTAAAATTCCGTCAAGCATTAGTTCGTAGTCGAAATCGCGATACTTATTCAACAGGTATTTGGGGCATGAAACTTTATGCAATTTTACATACTCTCAGCAAACAATTTCTCGGACTATCAGCATTTTTCAGAATCAAAATTTTATTTTCTCTGATATGGTGCAGATTGTTTACCTTGTATATAGTCTATTAAAAAATTTCTCACCTATTTTTTTTTAAATAATTTGTTACCTTTTTCAACAATATTTAAATTTTACTGGTTTATCTTGAAAATATTTTATATTTTTATATTCTGAAGAAAATAAACACGAGGCAGTGTATCTTAAGAAAGATAAACTTTTTTGATATAACAATTTTTCTCTAAATCTGCAATTGTTAAAAACTACCATTTTAACAGTGAAAACTCGTTTACCATTTCAAATAGTAATTTTTAACTAATACTTTAGTAAAAAACTACTTATTTAATTAGTCAAAGTAATTTTAGGTTATGTTAAACTACTAAAAGAATTAGTAGATTTCTATTTATTAATTACATTCTTTACTATTTAATTAGTTAATTTTAAACTCTGAATTAGTAGTTTTTTACTATTAATTAGTTATTTTTTACTAATTGAAAAAGAGAAAACTCGTTCACAATTTTAACTTTTTGACTAATTCAGATTTAGAGAGTAAAGAGTAGTTTTTAACAGTAAATAAATCTGTAATTACCATTTTTTATGTTTTCTTATTTTAATCTATTACTTCTCATTTTTCAGATTTTAAAATACAGTTTTTCTGAAAATTTGTGGATTTTTGTATCCAACTGATTAAAGTGAAATCGTGAAATTTTGATTTATTTCCTATTGCTTGATTTAATTTTCAGCCATTTTGCATATTTTCAATTGAATTGAGTAACGGTAATGATATTTTAATTTAAATTAAATATTGGATTTCAAATAACTGTTTAGAGTACAAATCAATCAACCGCGTAATGACAAACTTTCGCTTTTGTTTTCTCAAATATATATATAACGACTTATTTTACTTAAAAGAAAATAATGGAATATTTTCCTGTCTTCATTTTGTTAGATATTTCCTAATTTCAACGTTTTCAAATTTTACATTTTTTGAAAGTTTGCTTTCTTTTAAATTTTATAATTACCAAATTAAAATGCAACCAATTTTCAATTTTTTTTGCAGTCAAAATTCTAATTTTGATCACGTCTAAATTTAAATAATTCTAAATAAAATAAATTAAATTGTTTCAAAAATGTTTAATTTAAAATTTACTTAAACTCATTTTTAATACTTTTTATTAAATTGAAATTTGTTCAATTTTTAAAAATTTCAATTCTGGTAGCGTTGTATTTTCAATCACATTCAATGCTCTTGATTTTAAAAATTTTCAAATTTATTTGTATATAAAATTCAATGTTTAATCAAACTGTAAATACTCAGTTTCCTCGATTTTTAAACTTTTTAAATTACTAGGCGTTCTTTTTTCTAAATATTTAGAATTTTATGTTTCTCAAAATTTTGCTATAAATTTTTACCAATATTAAGAATTCTTTTATGTTTTAATCAGACTGGACTATATTTGTAGTTATGAGGACTATCTATTTATAAAATTTTTATTTGTATAAATGATAAATTTTGGAAATGTGCGTTCGAAATAAAACTTAATTACTGCTTTTTAGAAAAGCAAAATAAAATTGTATTATGCTTTGTGACCGTTACGATTTTCGATTTTCCAAAAATATTTTCAATAGACTCATTTTCACCTAAAAAAACAAAATTCTCATTCTTCAGCAAATGTCCTGATGTGTACTCGTATGTATGTGTGCGTGTATGTGTATTAAATTTTTTTGATCAGGATATCTCGCATAAATTTTGACGGATTCGAACAAAATTTGATAGGCTTATTAAACTCATAAATATCTAAATGTGTACACAGAGATTTTTGAAAATAACCAATCAAAATTCTTTAAACATCTTTTTGTAGAAATAATGAAAATTTTTTTTTTTAATTTTTTGTTAATAACTTCTTTAATTATCATTTTTTAGATATGATATTTCTGGAAAAAATATTTTACAATTAAAAGCGAATTTATTAATTTATGTAAAGTATATATTTTCTTGGAAGCTATTAGAATTAATGATATTGTCAATTTTTTATTTTTTATGAAATTGAAATTTTCTTCTTTTCATTTTTTAAATCTATTACTTACTTTCTCTATGAAAAAACATTTTTTTATCTAAAGCTATTGTTTTACGCAAAAATTCGTTCTGATGCTAAAAATGCCAGTTGATGGAAACAAAATTATATTCCTCGTATAGAATTAGAGTTGAAAATTCAAGAAGGTTTCAATGAATATGTCAACATTTTTTTTTTTTAATTTTGGAGTACACAGTCAAATGTATATATTTATCTTTATTTCTGATTTGAATTTGTCAAAATTACGATAAGAAATTGTTTAATAATAGCGTTTATTTTTTAAATTCGATTTGAACATGTATTAATAAATTAAAATTAGGTTTTAAGTAATTAATTTTATTTGTTTATGTACCACCCGCAAGAAAAACGCCACATTACATGCCTGTAAAAGTAACATAAAGTTGTTAATTTTCTCACACTAAAAAAGTCTTCTGCGCATGCGCGTCTTTTTTCTGAACTGTTTAGCTGCAAAGTTGTCAACAGTGCTAAAAGTAAGGTGCGCGCGCAATCGGTAGTAAAATTTGCAAACTACAATCCGGAAATTATTATCGTTTTTAAATCAAAGTTTTTTTCTTGACAGGTGTTACACATACATTTATATACGTATATATAATTTGCAAATTGTCAGCCAGCTTGAAATGTTATTTTCAGTTGAATAAAAAGAGACTAATTTTATTTTATTGAACTTGTTGCAGCCTCGACAGAAGTGGTTTTGACAGTGCAGCAGAAACCAGCTCTTTCGGTAGGGCCATGTTTACCTGGTGAACATCAGGGACAACATCATCATCCAGCTGGCCTAATAGCCGGCTGCACCATGGTCTCACCTTCACAACCCGCCACGTCCCTTCACAGGGTTTTTACTGCGCCAGCAGGAGGCGTATCCTGTACTGATCGCATCACCGGGCCGCAACCCGCCGATGTAAGTCCCTATCCCCGTCATCGCACGAACTTTGGCTCTACTTCTGATATCTACAACAGTACACAACAACACTCTCCAAACAGCACTCTATCATCTAAATTTAAACCACGCTTTGATTATTGCATTTTCCCTGCTTCACCCTCGCTAGAATCACCTGCACGTCTTTTTAGAAATTCAAGAACCTGGAAGCTTTTCGCCAGCACACCAATTGTAAATGTAAGACGCTTTTTTTATTTTTTTTTTTATACACAATTAATATTGTAAACAAGTGATTACAATAGTACATGAACAAGGTGGCGATTTTTTAAAAATATAAACAGTATTTAAAATCTCCAAATGTTTATTTGTAAGCAGTTTATTAAAGAAATGAAGAAAAAATTAATAAAACAAAACAAGAATGAAACAGTGGCATAACTATATATATATAAAAGTAGAAACTCTTTTCAAAAAATTAAACTATTTACGGACATTTTTTTAAATTAAAATAATAAATAAGAAGATAATTAAAAAATAACATTAACATATTTTACTAAAGAGAAAAAAAAATTTTAAATTAGAAAAATTAGAGAATTATTTTACAAATTGAATAAAAAAAAATTAAATTAAATTTTGGTAAATTTAAAAAAAAAATTAAAGAAAAGAAATTCTATGAAGTACAAGAACGATGTTTAAATGAGAATATTTAGTACAAGATTAAAAATTAAATTTACATAATATAATTAATAATGGAATAAAAGCTTTAAAAAAGTAGAAAATTGGTAAATTTTAAAAATATAGATAAAAGCACCAAATCAATGTTTTCAAAAATTCGTAATTATAAGATAAAAACTAAACAATTAAAAAGAAGGAAAAATGCTTCCTTCTTAGAAATGAAAAATATGATGACAAAAATTAAAGAATTAATTATAACGCAAGGAAGAACTAAAAAAATAGTGAAACATCAAGAAAATTAAATAAATTTAATTTATCCTTAATCTAACAAACTAAAAAAATGTAAAAAGTAAAACAACAAAAAATAAAAAAATGCATATATCAAGATAAATAAAAAGAAAGTCCACAAAAGAAACTTAAAATCATATAAATTTATTAACAATAAATTTAGAAAAATAAAGAAATCCTAAAAACTTGATGGACAAAAGACAACAGGTGAAAAAATTGAATAAATTTCAAAAAAAAAAAAAAAGTATTTATTTTTAATAATATGGAAACAATGACAAAAATCAATGAAATAAAAAGTTTAGTGAATGTTATAATAACGAAATTGTGTAAAATAATATTAAATAATTTGCACAAAAAGAGAAAAATTAAAGAAAATCCAAAAATAAAAAGATAAATAAAAAAAAAAAATATCAAAAGTAAAAGAAGAAAAAAACTTAAAATTTTGTAAAAATAAGAAATTATAAGTTAAAAATTAAACAGTTTCGAAAAATTGAAATCTCTTAGAAATCTTGTAAGAATATTAAAAAAAAAGGATTATTGTGAATATGAAAAATATTTAATATTATTTCATTATTTTGCATTAATTAACATGCCTTTAAATTTGCATTAATTGAAATTTAAAAGTTAGAAGAAATTGAAAAATGACTTAATTGACGTTTGGAATTTATATAATTATAATGACTTGAAGATATAGAAATGTAATACTATTTTTTGCTATCTTACATACAAAAAATTTGTAAACCTTAGGTATTTTGATCATCTGTATTAGCACAATTTTAAAATTTTTTTAAAGATTAAAGTATTAAAAATGAAATTTTTAACATTTATCTTCAAATTTGTGAGTTGTGTTTAAGGTTTGCAACGTTTTACATGTAGTATTAGACTTCTGGAGAATTGTAAAGTTTTTTTGATTTATTTAAATCACGATTTAAATCAAAAAGATTTAAATCAATAACAGCCCTGCCACAGTGTCAGGGGAAAAAAATTTGTCAGAGAAATGTCAGGGAAAATACATTTTTGTCATGGAAAATTTCTCTCTTAAGGCTATGTGATGGAGAATGACGTAATTAGTATAGACAAAATTTTTGTCCGTAAACTTTCTTTTAAAATAATAAATATTTTGACGCCAAACTTTGCAGAATTACTTAAAATACTATTAAGAAGGTCTCTCTGACCAAAGTTTGTTTAAATTTTGTTTTAAAATTAATTTTTTTAATTTTCCGAAAATCAGCTAATGTTTTAAAAAGTTAACTTTAAGGCAAAATTTAAACAAACTTTGGTCACAGAGACTTTCTTAATTATACTTTAAGTAATTCTACAAAGTTTGGTGTTAAAATATTTATCTTTTAAAATGTCCTATGCAAAAAATTTTATTAATTATGACGTATGTTCTTATTTTTCTTTTCTATTATAAAATAATTTTATATATACATTTATTCAGAATGTAATAAAACTAATACTACTTTTAAGCAGGGCTGTTATTGATTTCAATAATGATTTGAATCATTGGGGTATTTGCATTAAAATCATGTTTTAAATCGAAAGCATTTTACAATTGTTCGGATGTCTAATACTGCC
The DNA here is from genome assembly GCA_037103525.1 of Ganaspis brasiliensis. Lineage (NCBI taxonomy): Eukaryota > Metazoa > Arthropoda > Insecta > Hymenoptera > Figitidae > Ganaspis > Ganaspis brasiliensis. Next base: position 1,100,350 of record JAZKLR010000303.1, read on the forward strand.
TGTAAAACATCGCAAGCCATCAACAAAACACACAAATTTATAGATAAATCTTTAAAATTTCAATTTTAATATTTTAATCTTTATAAAATTTAAAAAATCGTGCTAATACAGATTATCAAAAATCTACGATTTACAAATTTTTGGTATGAAGATAGCAAAAAATATTAAATTTTTATATATCTTTAAGTCATTATAATTTAAATAAATTCCAAACGTCAATTAACTCATATTACAATTTGTTACAAATTCTAAATTCCAATTTATTCAAATTTAATAGTTATACTTTGTACACTTAAAGAAGTTTTTTAATTCTTAAAAAATGGGTGGACTGAAAAATTTGGCCGGTACTGTAGTATTAAATTTTTATATCTTTAAGTCATTATAATTTAAATAAATTCCAAATGTCAATTAAATCATATTCCAATTTGTTCTAACTTTTAAATTTCAATTAATTAAAATTTAAATGCAAATTAATTAATGCAAAATAATAAAATATTATTAATTATTTTCCATATTCTCAATAATCATTTTTTTAATTTTTACAATATTTCTAAGAGATATTACTTTTTTTGAAACTGTTTAATTTTTATCTTATAATTTCTTAATTTTTACAAAATTTTGAGATTTTTCTCCTTTTACTTTTGATATTTTTTTTGTATTTGTCATTTGATTTTGGGATTTTCTTTAATTTTCTTCTTTTTATGCATATTATTTATTAATATTTTACACAATTTTGTTATAATAACTATAATAAGAGTACTTAATTGTTATATTAACTAGACTTTTTATTTCGTTAATTTTCATAATTATTTCCATATTTTTAAAAATAAATACGCTTATTTTTTTATATATTTATTCAATTTGTTTTCACATCTTGTCTATTTATTGCGATATTTTTTGCAATCTTACTTATTCTTTCATAAAAAAAAAAAAAAATTGGTTCAATTTGACAAACATAAACTTTTTTTACTTTTAAAGGATTTTAAATTTCTTTGGTGAACGTTTTATTTATCTTAATACATACATTTTTAATTTTATTTTAATTAATTCTAATTTTTTAGTAGATTCTAACTAAATGTTATTATTTTTTGTACTTTTTACATTTTTTACAGTTTGTTAGATTAAGGAAAAAAACATTTCTCAATTTTCTTTTTATTTATTTAATTTTTTTAATGTTTCACTATTTTTTTAGTCCTTCCTTGCGTTTTAATTAATTCTTTTATATTTGCCATCATTTTTTCATTTAGCTAAGAAACATTTTTTCTTCTTTTAAATTGTTTAGTTTTTATTTTATAATTACGAATTTTTGAAAACATTTATTTTAATAAACTATTTACAAATAAACATTTGGAGATTTTATATTATATTTAAAAAAAAATCAATTTTTGATTAAAATTAAAAAAATCTTATTTTTTTGATTTTTTAAAAACATCATGATTTTTATCAGTCCTGCTTTTAAGAATAAAGCAAAAGTTTATTTTATTTTAGGTGTTTGTTTATTAGTTATAATAAAAATGTTATGTCAAGCAAAAGCCAGGGAAATGTCAAGGAAGTTTATAAATTGAGTTTTATGGTCAACCTAAGAAGCAAAAAATTTTAGGTTATATTTGTGATTTTTGGAATGGAAGTACACAAAGAGGGTCACTACTCAATGCAAACTATTGATGTTAAAGTCTTCATTCCATCCAAAATATTCAATAGAAATTGATTTTGACTATGCAACATTAAAAAGGAACTTATAATGAAGGTAAAACAATCACTGAACATAACGTAAAATTTTTTGCTTCTTAGGACCCTTTCTTCAGAATGAGTCCCAATTATAAAAATATCTATATAAATAAGAATGCATGAATTTTCCACAAATTTCATTTGGCATAATACACAATTTATCGAATCATCAGTTGTCATAATTTTTATTTACATGAATTATTATTTAGTTTCATTTCCATTTGCAAAGTTTTCATCTACTCTAATTTTTATTTTCACAATTTATTAATTTGCAGAATTTTTTCTTATACTACTTTTTGTTTAAAAGAAAACGAAATTAGCCGACAGAAAGATTTGGCGCAAATTTTAAGACTGACCAATCACAATTTTCTTGATAATTTCTGATTCGTCAATTTTTAAATTCGTGACAAATCTTTCTGTCGGATATTTTTTTGAACATTTGCAATTTCGGAAAAATGAGAGATCTTCGTTTTAAGCATAATTCTATTTAAATTTTATTCATGCAATTACAAATGTTGACAAATGAAGATTTGATAAACTGGATATTCTGTTGTTTAAAAATTCGACATTCTTAAAATTATGTGAAATGAGAATTCTGCTCAATTTAAACTCGGTTCATTTCGTTTTCTTTTTATTGAAGTCTGTTGAGAACAAATTCTGTAACGTGAAATATTTGTTTAATATAAATTTGGTTTACATACAAATTCTGTTAATAAATTGTAAAAATAGAAATTAGAATAGATGAAAACTTGGTTAAACGAAAATTAATTCAACCAATAATTAGATAAATAAAAAAAAATTAAAAAAAATAAAAATGCTTTCTCATGTTATAACAATTTCTGTAAAATAAAAATTAAACTAAATAATAATTCAAGTAAATAAAAGTTATGACAACTGTTGATTCGATGCAATGTATTTAGATAGGCAAATAAAATTGTGCATCATGTCAAATGAAATTTGTTGAAGATTTATGCGTCTCTTTTGATCAATTTACTTTTGAAAACTATCAAAAAATTATTTATTTCCAATCTATTCTTTGAAAATGAGATTTTTGAAGTTAAAAAGTGAATATTTTTCAAATTCATTTTGCGAGTGGTAGAAGCTTTTTCGTAATGCTTACTGGTAAAAAATTTTCTCACAAAATATAGTACACAATTTGTATATTTTCCTAGTTTATTAACTTTCTTAATATTTTCAAGATTAAATTTATTTTAAATTTTATTATTTCGTATTTGTTATTATTATTATTAAATTATCTCTAATTGTCTAATTTTTTCTTAATTTTGCCTTTTTTCACAAATTAACTCAAGCTATTCCTATTTTTTACATTTTCTTATTTTAGTTTAACATTTTTTCGTATTTTAGCTGCTTTTCCTCAATTTTGTTCCAATTACTTCATAGAATTTTTACTATTTTTCGTAATTTTTTAATTTCTTCATAATTTGCTAGATGTTTTTTGCTTTTTTTATGAAATGTTCACAAAAGCCTTCATATCAAAATTAAAAAGTTGTGAGTAAAACATTACTTAAAAAGTAACCTTCTTCGAAGAAGCAAAAATACACTGTGATCCCTGCAATTATAAATAACTTAATAATTAATTAAGTAGATTAATAGTTTTTCATTAATAGTCTCGTATATTTTCCAAATAAATAAATAAAAATGGATTCATTTATTTTATTAAAAAATTATAAAAAGGATAGATATTTTACTAAAAGTATATTCTGTCGATAAATATATCAATTAAAAAAATAGTTTTTTTAAAAAGTAAATAAAATTTTATTTGATGCGTAGTACTCTAAAGATATAGAAATGACGTAGATTCCTCTTCCGGTATCACAGATGAAAAGCAGAAATAACGATCATCTTATTTTCTTTTAAATAGACTTATGCATGTTTAATATCATAATTTATAAATATTTCCTTTTAAAAATTATTCTTTGCCTTATTTTATAGCTACTGTTTTTTTGCAAAATTGCATTTTCTTTTATTTATAAATTTGCATGCATGTGTGCAATTTTAGGTCTTAGAAAAATACTTTTTCCTTTCATTTAAATTAAAAAATGAAAAAATCCAATCGATAAAGTAAAAAGTCAATCGACTTTTTATCACATCAAATTATCAATTAGAGGTTTACAAGTTGTCTCGTCAAATATAATTTTGTCAATCATTCTTGCAATTCTTTTAAATCAGTAAAGAATTATCTTATCTTAATTGCTTAATTTCCTTTTAAATACTTAATTCTTTTAAACGCTTTTAATTGTCTTAATGAAGCACCATTTTGTACTCTATTAACTACTAACAAATCAGATTGATTTAAATCAATGAACAAAGTTTCTTCTCTTTCACTTGGGCTCGCTTGGAAAATTGACTTTTATTTTCAGTAGCAGGACAATATGAATTCTTTCCATATCTTTGCAAATCTCTGATTAAATTTAATTTTTTGCAGCATGAAAAGAAGCGCCAACTTGAGACTGAAAAAGTATACACAATTCAACTGATGCTGGAAAAAGAGCAAAGCTACGTAGACAAGCTTCGCAGTGAACTAGCCAAAGTCGGAGCTGGAAACTCCAACAGCATCACAACGTTACAAACTGAATTAAATGGAGCTGAAAGGAGAGTTCGGGTCCTGCAAGAAAGACTCAACGCCGTTTCGAACAACGATCATGTACGCATTTTATTGATTTTTTATATTCTAGAAAATCTATAATATAAATTGGTAAAGAGTCACTGATGTTTTTTGTACTTTAAAGAATCAAAATATTATCATTTTTTGCTTACAAATAATTTAAATGAAATATTTATTTAAAATTATGAAAATTCAGTCAAAATTAATTTCTGGTAAAGATTTTTAATCCTGATTCGAGGTTATAAATTTAGAAATATTTAAATATGATAACTAATTTTTGAGAAAAAAATGAACCTCAAAATATTAATGAAATAAATTTAAAATATTCTTTTAATGTATTTTGAAATTTTAAGTAATTGTTACCTGTATTATATTGCTTTTTTAATTAATTTATTACCTTATATTATCATTTTGTTTTTTAATGTATTTACTCGACTTATTTCTTTGCCATTAGTCACTAAAACTTTTGGAGTTTTCCAAATCATATTATCCTCAATGCCATCTGAAACGCATTGACAGTAAAATGATTAATAAATTTGAAACAATCTTTTTAAAGTACTAAAAGCATCAGGAAAAATAGTCGGTGTAGTTATACTACTCATAATTCCAAGGGAGGTTTGCAGATGTAAATATGCTTTAAAATAAACAAGCAAACGTTAATTTGAAACACACCACTTGCTTAAATTGAAGACTGACTCATCTAACATTATAGACTAGAAATAGATTATTAAACATTGTCAAAGCGAGTTGGAGATTAGCGGCAAACTGTATATTGTAGTTTAATGGCAAAAGCACAAAATATATTTTTTAAGTATTTTAAGCCTAAAAATCCAGAAAATTTCAGGAAAATAACTAGAAAATACACAATTATCAGAAAATAATTTTATTTTTACTGGTAATTATTATTTATTATTTAGACCATTACAATTTTAGATTGATGAAAAAAAATTTGAAATTATAAATTTGATATCTCGAATTTTTCTCGTAACAGTGAATCTGCTCAGAATTTTAATGTTAAACTTGATTTCTTTTCTCAAAATGTATGACAGTTTCAGAGAACTTAGCAACAAATTACTTTATTTTTCTTATTTTTATATTAAAAATGACATTTCTCCCTTATACCAAATTGAAATTTTATATTTTATAAATTAATAAACCTAATTTATAATTTTATGTGTCATTGTCAATAAATAGATCAAAATAGTTTTTTAAAATATTCGTCTTCAAAATATTCAAAATTTGAAATCTAATGTTTCTTTCTTTTTGTTAACTATAGGTAAATACAATATTGGTAATTTTTCAAAAATTTTGCGATAAATATTATTGAGCGACCTAAAAAATAACCAATTAAACAGGGTGTCTGGCAAATCGGAAAATGTGGAAATACTATTTGAAAAAAAAAACCGAAATTTTGAATTTAATTCTTGTATTCATTTATTTTTATTATTTATAATAATGCAGAATTTTTTCTAAAGATTAATATTTATTTACGAAATAAAAAAATTATTTTTAAAGAATTCTAGATCCTAATTTTAATTTAGAAAAATTTCCTATAATAGAATTTTAAATTGCAAAATTGTCAAAATCTTTATTTGCATGAATTTATATTTGATAGTCTTAACACTAAAATTGCAAATGACCGAACAAAAATAAGATGTAACTTCCGCGCGAATTTTTCTATCGGATTTTTGTTCGTCAGTTCACAGTTTTTGGGAATTGAGATTTTTGTGTTTTAAAGATTCTATAAGATATCAATTCGTGCAAATGAAAATTCGGGCAAATAGAAATTCCGTCATTTAAAAAGTCGAATCATTAACAATGTCATTTAAAACGAATTCTGATAAATTAAAATTTCAAATAAAATTCTTTGATGTAAAAACTCGGTTTAAAAGAAGTTGTGTAAAATGAAAATTATGTTAAATAAAAATTTGCCTATCTAAAAATTCTTCTGAGCAATAATTATGATCAATTTAAATTCGATTGAATTGTTTATGTTTAACAAAATTAAAATTTTTATTTTTGTATGTAACTTCTTCACTTGTCATTTTTTAGTTGTGGTTCCTGTCGAAATAATATTCTAGGATAAAATAAATTTTAATTTTGAGGTTGTTTTTAAAAACTTCAAATGTTTCAACGCAAGTCAGGAAAAAAGTGGAAAGTAGAGGAAATATCAGGGATTTTATAAAAAAATCTTTAAAAGTCAAGGAAATTTTCTTTAAAGGAACCAAAAATAAAAATTAAAGATTTTAATACTTTAAATAATCGCGGGAAATAATATATACAATTTGTATATTTCCATTTTATGAATTTAAAAATATGAAAACAATGAAAAATAATGTAAAATTTTTAATATACAAAGTAAGATTCAAAATAACTGAATTTATTAATCAAGGATCTTTCACATTTTCTTTATAATAATTTCTTTATTCCTTTTTGTAGATTTCTCACTTAATTTTTTATATATTTTACTTGAATTTTTACAGTTTCAAAGTGCTTAACAGACTCTTCTTATTTTTATTATTCTTTTTCATAAGGTTTTAAAGACTTATTTGTTTAAAATTTTCTTATTTATTTGCAATTTATAGTATAGCTCGAGTTAAGGAATTGAAAAATGATATTCCACCAGGCACCCTGGACATGAAATGCCCCATGTATGTAATAATAATTAATAATAAAAAGGTAATCTATATTTGAAAAAAAAGTTTTTTCACATACGAGAAAAGTAGTTTTAAATAAATATTTTATTCCAGTTTATAATAAAATGGAGACTAATTTTGACAATAGTGTATAAACTGGAAAATAATCGAGAATTTGGTTTTTGCAAAATGAATAAACATCCTGAAAATCTAACATTTAAAACTAAAAAAAAAAAAAAACAGAAAATTGAAAAGAGTTTTAGGTATCCTGATTTGAGCTTTTGTACAGTTTTAAAGGTGTGTGTTTGTTCGTGTAGGCTTTTGGCTAACACTGTTTAACAAGCTTTTGTTGTGTCTTACAGCTTTGCTCGGTAACAAACATTTCATCTTCCCCAAGTCATCACTTACCCTCAAGCAGCGGTTGCTGTGATACACCGCCACCCTTACCTTCCCGAAAATCTCTTTCCATGCAAAGTCTTTCCCCACCCCCATTGCCCCCTCGTCCACTATCCACTTCAAACACGCACAACACAGTCCAGCTGGAGCGACAACTGCTGTCACATATAACGCCTCCCACCACCAGTCATGGCATACCTAACTCTGTAAGTAGTTTAATTGCTCAAGTGACAGTAAGTCATGTCAAAAATTGCTATTTACATACTATTTTTATTTTATCATCAACAGGGCTTCATTTTATTACACGGTTTACATTATTTGGAGCTTTAATTGATAAAACGTTCCTTAAATAAAATGGTGTGGTTCACAACATCCAACAATTTAATATATTATCAAATTTATAACGCAAAATTTTTTATGATTGTATATTTGGGAAGAGGCACCGGTTATTGGACATTTTCGAATATCAATTCACTTTTGGAGAATTACGCATGTATTTATGATATTAATTGGAATACATATATTAAGTTTTTACGTTCAAGTAAGCATTTTTTTGGAGTTAAATACTTTTTATTTAAAAGAATGCAAGGAATATAAAAAGATAAGTCACTTGCTCCAGTTATTGGACTCGAAAAACATTGGGTATCCAATTACCGTGCCCCAGTTATTGGACTAGTCAAATTATTTAGAATATTTGAAAATTAGAAGGGACCTCCCTACAATTAGACTTATTATAATAAGATTTTAGAAATAATGTAAGATAAACTAACAATGTTTTTTTTGAAAGAATATAAATAATTATCTTGTAGAAATGCAAGAAAAAAAAACGTTTTTAATTGTTGAAAAAAAGTTAACCTGAAATATGTACATGATTTTCATAATAAATACAATTTTTTAGGGCTCGTAGATGCGTTATTAGGCCTCATGCACAAATTAGGTAACAGATTTTTAGCCCATTTTTTACCCCCTCCCTCCCCCTTGTCACAGGAAGTAACGTTAGAAGAAACCCCCTCCCTCTAAATAACGTAACAATTTGCAAAACCCCCCTAATTTTTCAATATTGTTTTATTTCTAAAATTATATTTTATTACATATTTTTCACTTTTCTATGTAGTCTAAGTATTACGTAAAAAAATGAGAAACCCCCTCCTTCACTATGTAACAGATAGTAACAGTTTACTGAACCCCCTTCCCCCTAAAACCTGTTAGCTAATTTGTGGACGAAGCCTTATCAATCTCAAGGTTTAAAAAATAATACGGGCATATCTTAGCAACCTTTAACTTTTATGTCCCTGGGATATATCTAGATAATTTTGATACCTTTTTTATTGGCTTTTGTTTTAAAATGTTTATTACAATATGAGCTACCTCTCCCAATGGATATAACATAAATTTATAGCTTAAATAAGGGCCTATTAATTTTTAAATGTTCGACTTTACTCTTGCGATTATACTTGCCCCTACTCCTAGTTTTGAATGTTTTAAGTGATGAAAAAAAAAAGAATAAAAATTAATGACTCTATGTCAGATGAATTTAATTTTAATGAAATAAGGATTAATTTTACACAAAAGAAAATATAAATCTTTAATTATCTTAGAAATTATGAACTCTGAAAAATTGTTCCTTCATTTTAACCATGTCGACTATAATCATTTTGTTTATTTATTTACTTGAAGAAGACTCGTGACATATCAAAAAACCCTTAGTGAAATTAAATCTTTAGGTTTTCATAAAGATTTTCAGATATTGTAAATGAGTGTGCCGTATATCTCCTTAAAGTAATTGTAATTTGAGGAACTAAAAATACCTTGTAGCAAAACTAAAGAACGTCATAATTCATTAAGTTCTCAGCAAAAATTAATTTAAATTATTCCAATCCTTCTGAATTATGTGTAAAAGAATACATAATTTAAAATTATAAGATTTTACGTCGCTATAAAAAAGTAAATCAATTTTTTCTTTCAAGTGAAGTTAGTTGTCTAGTTATTGACATCAACTATTATGCTCAAAATATCATAATATACAAATCATAACATAAAAATGTATAAAATGAAAAAGTTTTAGTTTTGTGTTAATAATTATAGTTTTGTGTATAAAAACTGAAGAGAGAAAAAATAAATGTTAAAAGAAGAAAATGAACTGAGGAACGAAAATAAAAAATAATCGTTTTGAGAAAATTAGATGAAAAAAGAAATACAAATTTTAAAATGTGCGGAAAATTGACAATTATTTCTCAGCTTAATAATTTCAGCACTTGTCCGAACCTATAACTTCCCGAATTTGCATTTGTCATAAATTTAAAATCACCGAACTCGCATTTGCCAAAACATTTAAATCGACAAAATTGCATTTGATAAATTTTTCAACTCCCCGAACTCAAATTTATCCGAACTTGCATTTGTCCGAAATTCGAAATCACCAGATTTACAATTTTCCGAACTTTGAAATCACCAAGTTTACATTTTTCCGACCATCGGAGTGTGGAATTTTTAAAAAAGCCCTCAGATTGTCAAGTAATGTTTCCGAAAATTTTACTAGCCAATCAGAAGACTCGTTTAGAAATTCTACATTCCGAGGGTCGGGCAAATGAAAGTTTGGTGACTTAGGAAGTCGTTGAGTTACAAGATCTGACAAATGACAGATCGGGGAGTTGAATGTTTTGACAAATGTGAGTTAGATGATTTAAAAATTCGGGGATTTAAGAGTTGGGCCAAATGTGAGTTTGGTGATTTTAAAGTTCAGAAGAATGTAAATTCGGTGATTTAAAAATTCGGACGAATTCAAGTTCGGGTAATTGAATGTTTTGGCAAATGCGAGTTCGGTGATTTTAAAGTCATGACAAATACAAATTCGGGGGATTACAAATTCTGACAAATGCAAGTTTAGAGAATTACAAATTCGGACAATTACGCAACAGATTTTAGGAGATTTTTAACTTTTTATTTAAAAAAAATGTCCGAAAATCGTAGATTTCGTACTCCGTAATTTCCAATAATTTTTTTCTCCAATCAAAAATATTACAATTAATTTCGTATTATTCTAAAATCATCGAAAATAGGAATTTGTCCGATAAATTGGGACATGTCCAATAACTGGTACCTTTACCCTAACATAATTTTTAGAATAAAATTTAAAAAATTTTTATTATTGAACAGTTTTTTGGTATTTTTCTTTTAAGTTTGAACTCTTAATTAATTAAAAAAAAAAGTATTATTTTGTTGTAAATAAGAAAATTTATAAATATACAATTCCTGTACTATAAAAAGAATTCGACTTGTAAAATTTTGTAAATAATTTATTACTTTATGGAGAAAGGGTTGTCGACCCAGAAACTCACTTTATGAAGAGAAACCCTTAACAGTCAGTTCAAAATTAAACAATTCCTTGAACACTAAAGTCCTTTGATGCTTGACAGAAACTCCAATTTTATATAATAACATCTCTATAGTTGTTATCCAATAACATAAATAACATCTTAATTACATTTTTTAGTTAGTATGGTTGAATTTTAGTTTCTTGTGTAAACTTTTGTATTTCAGATTTTCAACTATAAAATTGATTTTATATTTGGACATTATTTTATATTTAATACTTTATTATTCTAAGATATTTGATACAATAAATAAAAAATATAATAATAATAGTAATAATAATAACAGTTGTATATTATAAATATTTTATCCTAAAAATTTTATTTCTGGACTATATATATTTTTTTTACTTCTTCTCTCTCGAGGAGATATTTATTAATGCTGAAGCTGTTATAATATTGATTTTACATTTAAAAAGAATATAAGCTAATATTGAGTGTGTTGCATAGTTGTCGCAGGGAGCGCATTTAGGATCACCAAGTTCTCTCAATAAACATCATCGAACGAAGTCGAGCCCCGAACAATTAAGTACGACGATGATTTCACCCTCAGAAGCAAGCAGATTATTAATTGCCTCGGAATCGATGAAAGATCTTTCTCCTCCGTTACTTGGCAGACATAGTGGAATCGACCTGGATGATCCTCCTCATATTACACCTCCAGGAACTCCACCTCCACCTTATCCAGTTCCTAGTTCTAATAATTCGACATCTTCCGGTTTAAATGATGTAAGTTATTTGAAGATAAACATTCTTATAATCATATATAATTATTACACATTAATTTTTTTTTATTTTCTATCAGAAAATTCAAGATATTTTTAAAAACAAGTGAATAAAACTTTTAAAAATAAATAACTAAATCTAAAAATGAATAATTTAATGTAATAAATGTTTGATTGACGCTCACTTTAAATGGTTATTAAATTTGAGAAATTGCAAACAATTTTATCAACTCATTTGCTAATGCTGCGTTTCTTATTTTAGAGCAACAGTTTTTTGACGACGTCGTCACCGAAACATAATGCCAGTCTTAGCGATAGTAGTCCTGGTCTTCCAACTGTTCAGAAACCAATTATATCCATGGAAGATGACGATATGAGTGATCAAGAAGTGGTAAGATTTATTCTTTTTATTTTTTAATAACCTTTAATATTTTTATCAAATAAATTTAACTGAATTTCAATAAATATTACTACAGTTTTACTTTTTACTCTTTCATTGATATTATTTTATTCTACAGCATGTTTCAAATTAAAACTTTGTTTATCTATTTTTCGTTTTGATGAATCTAATTTTAAAAATCTGTACTAATAATAAGTAATTCAGTTTTAGAATTTTGCGACAGAACTATATGCTAAAGCATAAAAATAAGGCCCATTAATATTCCATGAATCTCATTAGTTACAATATTCATTCTGTAGAATTTCATTAGATATATTTTCTGTAGCCGAATTTTCATTTTTCAAATTTTTTTTAAACAAACTTAAATTAACCCGAATTTTTCATGAATTGCATTTTTAGATCGCCGAAAATTTTAATTAACAAAAATTTCATTTTACAGAATTTCTCTTTAACCAACTTTTTATTCAAAAGAATTCTAATTGAAGCGAATTTTAATTTAGCAAAATTCCGATTTAACAAAATTTTTAATAAGTCGAATTTTTTAATACCAAACTTTTTATTTACTCGAATTTTTATCTGCTCGAATTGATATTTGATAGAATTCTTAAAACACCGAAATTGCAAATGGCCGAACAAAAATCTGTCAGAAAAATGTCGGCTCGAATTTTAAAATTCACTAATCAGGAATTATCAAGAAAATTGTGATTGCTTAATTCTAAAAATCGAACTGAAAATTTTTTCTCAGATTTTTGTTCAACCATTTGCAATTTCGGTCAATTGTGAAAATTCGGTGTTTTAAAAATTCTGTCAAATATCAATTTATGCAAATAAAAATTAGGGCATTTAGGATACACTGGAATTTAAAAATTCTACTCATTTAATATTTTGTTAAAAGAAAATTCTGCTAAGCTAAAATTCGGTTCAATTAGAATTGATTAAAATGAAGAATTGGCTAACAAGAAGTTGTGTAAAATGAAAATTCTGTTAAGTAAGAATTCCGTGATTTAAAAATGATATTCAGTAAAAAGTCGGGTTAATTTAAGTTCGATTTAAAACAAATTTGAAAAATTCGGCAATAAAGAAATTCTATACAATGAATATTCCAATCAATAATCATTTTTATTGAATATTCATGCGGCCCAAGACAATAAAATTGTTGAAATGCATAATAAGGTTTAAGTAACCATAAAAAACTATTATTTGAATGAAATTTTAGCAATTTTTTAAAGCATTATAATGAATAGTTTAAGATTCAAAGTAGCATACTTTAATCTCAGCATAAATGCAGCATAACTGTAAATTTAAAAAAAAAACATTTTATTTTATGTCAATTTTTGTTCTATAAAAACATTAATACATTTTTTAAAGCACACTTAAATTTTGATTTTTTAACAATAGATATTTTCAATAATTTTGATTTTAAAATTTTTTTTTATGGAAAATTATAAATTTTTAAAATATTCCATATTTCAATATTGTCAAAATGTTCATTTTACTGATAATTATTCATTCCAAATTTGACAAAAATTTAATTTTTCCGAATTTTTATTAACCAGAAAAATTACTTATCAGAAACTTTATTTATATGAATGGTTAGGAGTAACAGTCAGTCCTTTTTCTTCTATTTAATTCCAAAAAATCTTTTAAAATACCAAAACTCTTGTACTTTTATCTCCTTTTTTCGATTTAAACTTTAAATAATATTAATAATAATTTTATAAATTGTTATTGCATTCTTATGATTTTAACTAATGTTTTTAGGGTCAATTAGAAGATCACGGGCCATTTAAATATCTTTCAAAATTAAACGAACATCATGCACATCTTGCAGTTTTTATAAATTATATTTTGTCCACTAATGATCTCTCCAGTCTGGTAAGTACAAATTACATTTGTTTATTAATTTTAATTTTAATCTTCGAAAATTAATTAATAAGTTTAGAATTTCCATCGTTGTAAAAATTATAAATTTTTTTTAGAGGTTTTGATAATTTTCGATTATTTTAAATTCAAAATTGTGTTAAAAAAATTGTCATCTCTAAACAACGTAAATTTTGAAAGAATGGAATTTTAGTGGCCTTAATAAATAAACTGATATTTTCAGATAAGAAACATTTATTTAAAAATTCTTCATTTTATAGAACTTTTGCCCAGGAAAAAAATGATGATTTTGTAATAAATGCCTCTTGTGCGAAACTATTTATTTGATTTATTTATTAGAGTTACCACCCTTCTCGGACTTGAAAGATTTTTATTATAATTATTTATTCTTCTCGTTACAGCTATTTTATTTAATAACGGATCTGTACAAAGAAGGGAATGCAAAAGAGATGCGAAAATGGGCATACGAGATACATTCTAGTTTTCTAGTACCTGGCGCTGTAAGTATTTTTACTTACATTTATGCATTGTTTTTATTTTCGTAACATTTTTTTTTATTTATCTGCACACAATACTTAAATAAATGACCCTTTATTATTATAATTATTTCTTTACGCTTGGATAACAAATTTTCCATAAATATTTTCTTTTATTTACAGCCTCTTCGTCTGAGCAATGTGGACGAAAGTGTTGCGCGTGAAATTGATAACGTTCTTTTAAAAGAGTCTGATAAAGAAGAGATTTTAAGGAGTGTAAGTATTTTAACTTCTTTATAAATTATTTTTCTTTTTAATTATAGCACATAATAGATGCATACTTTTTATAATTTTCTCGATACAAATACTTTTTAAAAATAAACCTTTAATTAAATCATTACAGATCTTTTTGAAAGCAAGAGCAAGAGCAAAAGAAGAATTAAACGAACAACTTGCTGATTTCCAAGTAAAGCGAATTGCTGGTTTGGCAACTTTATTCGGACCCTGTGATCCTGAATTGGATGAAAGTAAATCCGACAAAGCTCGAGAAATTAAAATAATCGAGAAATACCTCTTACCGAAAGTAGAAGCGTATTTGTAAGTATTAATTAAATTTAATTTAATTAGTAAGTGAATTTCTTTTTTTCTGAAATTTAAATATCTTTTTTGTTTTATGAACTTTTTCAGAGAGGACATCGAAAAAGAGAATGTCGATTTGCGCCAATTTTTAACGGCAGCAGGTTTAGCAACAGTATTGACTAAAAAATTTCAAATTCGGCCAGTGTCCATCGAACGGGTTCCCATATTTGTCGCGAAAGATAAAACAAATATTAAAGCTCGACTGCTCACTGGAAAGTCAAGAAAAATGACAGTCAGAGGTCACCATTTTATAGCTCATCAATATTTTAATGTAGATTATTGCAATCACTGCCAGAATATTATTTGTGGAATTGGACCTCAGGGATATCAATGCAGCAGTAAGAAAACAATCATTTATTTTAATCAACTTTTTTGTTTAAAATTTGTTAAAATTAATGTCCATTAACTTGTAAATTGACCGATGAGAATTTCAATTAATCCTAATGTGATCTGTCCATACGTCATTCTATCTATTTTTGAATTCATCAAAACTTCAATACAATTCAAAATTTTAATCGATTCAAATTTTAAAAGATCCAACTTTCAATAGGTCCTAATTTCAATTTGTTAAAACTTTCATTAATTAAACTTTTGATCAATTAAAAATTTAATTAATCGAAATTTTAAATCATCTAAATTTCAATTTAGTTTATTTTAATTAAACTCAATTTCAATAGATCGAAACCTTAATTTATTAAAATTTCGATCTATCCCAATTTTAATTAATTTAAGTTTTATATTATTTGGATTCAATTTATTCAAAGTTTTAATCGATTTTAGGAGGTTCTCTCCATTTACGTAACCTCAAACTAAAAAGTCGTCTTGCACTCCAAATAAAAATATTTTTGAAATCGATTTCACCAAATTTTGAAAGATTTAGTTGTACATATTTTAGAAAAAATTAGGATAAGCTAAAATTTGTTGTCAAATAATAATTATTTTACATTTTATGTTTTTACTTTCAACCCAGTTAAAATCTGTAATTTTCATCCAACTCTGACAAATAATAGCTCATTCTTCTTGTTAAAACAGTCTCTGCAATTTTATTTGTTAGAATTGGTTAAATATTTTGTTTGAGGAATAAGTAAAAAACAAATTTTATTTGTTTAATAACTTTTAAACAAAATATTCTTTAACAAAACCATACAAATAAAATTGCAGAGAATGTTTCAACAAGAAAAATAAGCTATTATTTGTTAAAATTAGATGAAAATCACAGATTGTAACTAGATTTGAAGAAAAAACAAGGAATGTTAAATAGTTATTATTTAACAACAAATTTTAGCTCAACCTAATTTTTTCTGAAAAATGTACAAATGGGTCTTTCAGACTTTAGTAAAATTAATTTTAATGATATTTTTATTTCGTGGGAAAAGTCATTTTTTAGTTCGGTTATGTCCATAGGAAGAACCTCCTTAAGATTCAATTTATCAAATTTTAATTTATTCAAATTTTGACTGATTAAAGTTTCAATCTATTCAAAATTAACCAAATTGTAACCGATTCAAATTTCAACTGATTAAAAAATCAATCGTTCTAAATATTAAGTCTGTTCAAATTTTTTATTGATTTCGATTTTAAATGATTCAACCTTCTACCAACTCTATTTTCAATTTGTCAAATTAATTAAATTTTTTATCTGTTCAATATTTTAATTACATAATCCCAATTTTAAATGATCTACATTTCAATTTCTTTTAATTTTTATAAAACTCAATCTAAATCGAAATCTTAATTCATCAAAATTTTAATCTATGCCAACATTAATCAATTTAAATTTCATGTTATCCGAATTCAACCAATCCAAATTTCATTGTATTCTAATTCTAAAACGCTTTAAGTTTCAATTCATCAAAATTTCAATTGATTCAAATTTCAAACTGATTAAAAATTCAGTCGTACTGAACTTCATTTCTATCTAAAATTTTATTGATTTCAATGTTAAACGATCCAACTTTCAATCAATTCTATTTTCAATTTGGCAAATTAATTAAATGTTTGATCTATTCAATATTTAATTAATCCCAATTTTAAATGATCTGCATTTTAATTTCAATTTTATATTATCCGAATTCAATCAATCCAAATTTCAATTTATTCCAATTTTGAATTGATTTAAGTTGCAATTTATTCCAATTTTAATGTATCAAAATTTCAATCGATTTAAATTTCAATTGTTTAAAAACTCAATTGATCTAAATTTTAAGCCTGTCCAAAATTTTATTGATTTCGATTTTAAACGATTCAACTTTCAATTAACTCTATTTCCAAATTGTCAAATTACCTAATTACATTTTTTATTGATTCATTATTTAACTAATCTAAAATTTAAATCATCTGCATTTTAATTTCTTTTAATTTTTATAAAACTCAATCTAAATCGATACCCTTATTTATCAAAATTTTAATCTATGCCAAAATTAATCAATTTAAATTTCATATTGTCCGAATTCAGTCAATCCAAATGTCAATTTATACTAATTTTGAATCGATTTAAGTTTTAATTCCTACAAATTTATTTTTATTTTCAACTAAATAAATTTTTAGCCTATCCAAATTTAAATCAATTTTAATTTAAATTTGTCAAAGCCTCTATTGATTGCATTCTTTTTTTAGAGTAATAATTTAACTCATACAAATTATAATA
Organism: Ganaspis brasiliensis; assembly: GCA_037103525.1. Taxonomy (NCBI): domain Eukaryota; kingdom Metazoa; phylum Arthropoda; class Insecta; order Hymenoptera; family Figitidae; genus Ganaspis; species Ganaspis brasiliensis. The sequence continues at coordinate 1,117,875 of JAZKLR010000303.1, forward strand.
TATAAATATATTTTTGTTTATTTATCTTATTACATTTTCTTTTTTCTTATTAAATTTCTCCTAATTTTTTTATTTCAAAAATCCTTTATCAAGTTTTTGATATTTACATAATTCTCCTACTGCTTCATGTTTTGTTAAATTGTTTAAACATTTTTTTTTGCTTTTATGCGCTATTTTCATTAATTTTTTTCCATATTTGATTAGTTTTAATTCTTTGTTTTTTTAAATTTCATAATTTTCTTTTAGTTTACTATATGATTTCTCGATTTTTTTTTAATTAAAAAATTAGTATCATTTTTTGATTTTCTAATATTTGAATGTTTGTCGTTCTTTCAAAGTTCTTTTCATAAATATTTTTTTTAATTTCCTCCCTTTTTTTTGGTAATCTTTCTATTTATCTTCTTACATTTTTCAAATAAAAAAATAAATTATAATTTTTTTCTAATTTATATTGTAATTTTTTAACAGATTGCAGTCTTAGTGTACATCGCCAATGTGTTCGAGTCGTAGAAGAAAATTGTCCCGGTCCTTTAGTTCGAAAGGAAAAGGGAAACGATCGTATCAGCAAATTCATGGAACGAATTCGTCCTGAAAGGAAACCTCCCACTCATCATCATCATCATCACAACCAGAATCACATGCACCTCAGTAAGTTACATTTATTGGAATTCTTTTTGTTCTCAAATAGATGAAGAAGTAGTAAAAAAAAACCAATTTTTTGTTAATTTCAGTCGAGCGTATCAAGAGGTCGGAAGAGGATGGAACCTTAACTGATGGAGAAAACGGTGAGTTTGTCTGCAATTTTAATTTAAAAGATTCATCTAATTTTCTACTCTTAGAACATTTTATAAATTTAAAAAACCAATAGATCTCAAGGTTTATAAAAGTTTGTCAATTAATGAAATTATTTCTGAAGGCAGTTTCTATTGGAAAATTGCTTTCAACAGTTGCATTGATTTTGACTGCAAGCTTTCTTACAACCTATTTTTTGTGATTCGTCATCAATTTTATTCGCAGAATTATTATCAGAATATTAAGTATGACTCGAGTACATTAGCTTCATGATAGAGGAAAATGCGCGTTTGAAATTTACCGCTGTTGCACTGACTCTACTTGTGTTGTTCATAAATTTCAACCTCTCAAGGACGTGTAGATGTTCTCGTTCAAGCACCACATGTTCAGTAATAACCCGTATTTTAATCGTTCACGTCATGTTTCACTATATAGAAGCTTCACTGTTTTGAAAAAAAAAATCATCAAACATCTGCTATTAATTCACTAATACAAAATTATTAAACAGAAAAAAATTGCCGAATGTTTCAATAAACATCGGTTAAATTTAAATCATCTCAATTAATTATTTCAGTACAGTTTAAATTTTTAAAAATGTCTCGATCATTTGAATTTAAAAAGTGCATTTTTGAATTCAAATTAATAAGGATTTTGTCTTTGTAACCTGTCAGAAACTTTAAGTAGAGGATGAAACACAAATTTGTGATTTAAAAAATGTGATGTTAAAAATAGAAAAATTTAGAAAAGATTGACTACGAATATATTATATTATTTATTAAATAATTAGTGGTCAAATTTTATTTTCTCTAAACAAGGATTAATTCAAACTTAAATTTATTTAAGTTTTAATTTGTTGAAAGAATTTGATTAATTTCAAAATGATACTAAGGTTTTCCGTCGTTTTGAAAGCACTTGTATTTTTATTTATTTTTATTTTCTCTTACGGCCCTGGCAGTGCCAAGCAACTCTACAGTAATATCATAAGTTTATCGGCAACGTCCCGCTGGCGCTGAACTGAACAGAATTGAGCTAATGAGCCACTGACGTTCACAGACTTCGTTCAAGTTTTTTGCGTCCGAAAGTTTTGTCTGACCTCGCGATTATAGTTAATGTCTGTATCTATAAACGTTCGACAACATTATTTATCCATCAAATGATTTCCATTAGTTCAATTTTCTAGTTTCCAAAAACAACGCTTGGATTACTTATTGGAAAAACTTTATTGTGATCAGAGTCAATAAGTGTTATAATACCAAATGGTGTGTGAAGAATCAACAGCTTTATAAATACCTCAAGTTTCAAAACTTTTGTCCAAATAACAAGTTTTCAGACTAAAATGTTTTAAAGTGTCGTTAAAGTCGAGAGTTTTTAAAGTTTTATTAAAGTTGGAAGATTTAAAAAATTGTATTAAAAGTTTTGAAAGATTTTTAAATTTTGTTTCAAGATTTTCAACTTTTGTAAAAATTGGAAGATTTTAGAATTTTGTAAAAAAGTGGAAGATTCGAGAGTTTTGTGAAAATTGAATGTTCTCCGAGTTTTGCAAAAATGAGAAGAATTATAAAGAATTTTCTAAAAGTGAGAAGTTTCGGAGATGTTTTTAAGAATTAAAGAACCTAAAGTCTGAGGAAATATATAAAGAATATGTTAATGACGTGGCTTTTGAGAATCTAATTAGTATTCCAGATAACAGTTTATCGAATGACAATCGTTTAAAAAAGCAATTTATCGTTTATCAGTATAACAAAAAAAAAGTTTGACAAGTCTTTGTGTTCATTAGGTATATATCAATTTGAAGTCATCGTTTAATTAAAACAAAACCATCTTCCAATTAAAACAATTTTTAACAATTTTTCGACAATTAAAAATATTATTTTCATTTTGTTTTTAATTGTTCTTTAATAATCTATTTTTTTTAAATTACAATAACTAAAATGTTTTTATAAATTTTACAGTTTTAAATTTATAATAATTATTTGATGACAGGATTTATCAATCAATTACCGAATGATAAATCTAGTTGTTAATATTTTATTATTAATTATTAAAATGAAGAAAATAAATTAATAATCTTGTTTAGAAGAGTTCGTTGGCTTTTTCGTGAGTTTGACAAAGTCACAAAGAGCGTAGGCACTTATCGTGTTTTGAATGCACTGCAATTAACAATCGAGACACCAGAAAGTATTGTTTTTACAACAGATTATATGAGTGCAAAATTCGATATAAATGTGAGAGAGTCCCGTCCTCGTTTCGCGCTTCTTTGATAGCAAGTCAGAGAAGGAAGCAAGAAAGAGAGTAAAAAGAGAGAAACGACTCGAGGTTTGGTGGGAGACCGGAAGTGAATACGGTGGGAAGGAAACAAATCGCTTTAGGAGAAATTAGTGAAGCCAGTTGATAGAAGTAACAAGCCGGAGTTACTGGAAGTTACTGTGAAGGTCGCAGATGTTGGAGTTACAATTCCAAGACCCCCTGGACGGGGGTCACCCTCCCAACAAATGTTCACCACTGGTCAGCAACTTGGGAAGCTTGAAATTCAACTCAGAAAGATACAGGAACAAGTTCAACCGGAAAATTAAAATCGATGGTAATAATGAGGATCTACTCTCAAATCTCGGCATCACGCTTACTCCCAATTTTTTTTCTTTTCAAGCGAATCAATTATTGATTTCAAATTTTTATTTTCTATTTTCGTTACGTCGTGTGATTTCTTTTTGTTATTTATTTATTTTTTATTTAACCACAGTAATAAAAATTAAAGTATTGGATCAATTAATTTTGTCATTTTTTAAAATACTTTCAAATAATATGATTAGTTGAGGTTTAATTTAAAAGAAAATTTAAAAAACGTGTAGTCAGGCTTCTCAGGCGTTCCCTATTTTGAAAATTTGTCCCTTATATCCTCTATTTTTTACAGAAATTGGGAATTTGTAAAAAAAATTTAACTTTTGATCCCAAAGTTTAATTTATTCATTTATTTAATTTATTTATTTTACAATTATTTTAAAATTTAGCAATTAAAATTCAAAAGGCTGCTTCCATAAATAATGTCACAGGTTTAGGGGGAAGGGGGTTCTGAAAATGTGACATCACAAACTTCTTTTTATAATAGCTTAATTTTAATAAAATTTTGTATTTTATTTTTCTATCTTCTGCTAATTCATGCGTCACTGCATGCACTAGAAAAAGAAAGAAGGATAAAATGAAAAGGTCTATTAGAAAAATTAATTATTTTCATCTTTTAAAATTAAAATAGGTATCGCAAGTAAGCATGCTTTGTTTTTTTTCATTTTTTGCGATCTCTGCGTTCTGTATAAAGTTAATAATAAGGAAAAAATATCTACATTTACAACAATATCAAGAAGCAATTTCATAAATACTTTGCTGATTACAAAAAATAATTTTTGCTTTAAACTAATATTATATACAATTGATGAATACCTACATATTGAGTTTAACAACATTATTTGCATGTAAATTTACATTAAAAATACTTCAGAAATAAACGTATTAATTAATTAATTACTGATCTTAAAAATAATTAAATTATTATCAAAAATACACTTTAGTTTAATTTTTTATAAAAAAATACTGACTTTGGTATTGTGACCTAACATAGGGCAAATTGTGACATCATTTATGGAAGCTGACAAAATTAATTATTTTATGATTCATTTTAACTTAAGGAGGTTATCTCCATTTACATAACCTCAAACTAAAAAGTCGTTTTTCATCCCAAATAAAAGTATTATTCAAATTAATTTCACCACATTTTGAAAGATCAAGTTGTACATTTTTCAAAAAAATTAGGTTGAGCTGAAATTTGTTGTCAAATAATAATTATTTAACATTTTATGTTTTTTCTTTTAACCTAGTTAAAATCTGTCATTTTCATCCAACTTTGACAAATATTAGCTCATTTTTCTCGTTGAAACATTCTCTATAAATTTTATTTGTTAGTTTTTATTAAATAATATTCAGTTTAAAAAATAAATAAATAACAAATTTTATTTGTTTAATAACGTTTAAACAAATATTATTTAATAAAACTCAACAAATAAAATTGTAGAGAATGTTTCAACGTGCAAGATGAGCTTTTATTTATCAGAATTGAATAAAAATTACAGATTTTAATTAGATTTAAAAACAAACATAAAATGTTGAATAATTATTATTTGACGGCAAATTTTAGCTAAACCTAATTTTTTCTGGAAAATGTACAACTGAATTTTTGAAAATTTTGTGAAATTAATTTTAATAATAGTTTTATTTGTTGGGAACAGTCATTTTTTAGTGTGAGGTTATGTCAATGGAGAAAATCTCCTTAATTTAAATGTTTCCAATATTTTACAAATATTCTAATTATATTAAAATTCTCTCCTTCCTTGATAATTTTCTTTTATCATTGTTTGACTTATTAATTTTTCTTATAATTTCTTATTCTTAAAAGAAAAATTTCAGTATGTTATTATTATTATTATTATTTTTTTTTGTATTTTTATACAATTTCTTAATGCTAATTACTTTTTGAAGATTTTTATTTTATTTCCTTTTTAATATTTTTTTTGTGTAGTAGATTTTCTTCTTTTTACGCAAAGTATTTCAGGGTATTTTATAAAATTTTGGTTTTATAACTTTTCGAAAAAACGGTTAAAAATTTTATTGATTTTCTTATTTTATTTGATAATTTAAAGGGGGAGGGAAGTAGTACAATTTTTTTTTATTTATCTGATTACTTTTAGATACCCTAGTCTTTTATGGAAATTTATTCATTTTCTTTACTGTCTTTCTATTTTTCCGCAAATTTATTTACCCTTTCATAAAATTTGTATACATATTCTAAGGTTTTTTAAACAAATTTTTGTTGTTAAAATTGTTCAAAAATTGGTTTCTTTTATTTTATAACTTTATTTACATATTCCTTTTTAAATTTTCTTCAATTTGTGAAATTTTCTTTATTTCTTTTTACTATTTTTTATTTTGTAGTTCATTTTTCAATATTTTTATATTTTTTCTAATTTTTTCATAGTTTGTTAAACTTTTTTTTTTAAGATTTTCTCCCATTTTACGATATATTGCTTTGTTTTTTCTTTACTTTGTCTCTTTAAATATTATTTGATTTAATTGTACTAGAAAAAAAAAATTAGTTTTCATACTTCTTAGATTTAAAGATATTTTTATTCATAAATGTTAAAAATTTAATAATATTAGAAGAAATATCGTAAATCTTGTAAAATTTGGACTAGAAAATTTTTTTATCTTGCAAATTAATTAGGATATTAATTTATTTATCTGTATTTATTAACTTTTGAAAGTACCCTAAAAGTCCCCTATTTTTATATATTTAGTCCCCCAATTCCCCTAAAAGAAGATTTTTGAAAATAAAAGAATATAATGATCTGTTCTATTACCCTATTGGTATAATCTATATCTTTTGTTTCATTGTAGATATTCAAATTTTATTATTTTTGCTTCCTTATAGAGAAAGTATTGTTTTTTATTTTTTTTTATTATTTTATCAACATAAAATAAAAATAAATGTTTGTTTTCCGCAATACGTTTATTAACATTTTTCCTTTATTTTTTTTATGCTAACGGTGTTTAATCGTATAATTGGAGACTTAATTTCCTTTTAAAATTAAATGTTTGAAGAATTGAAAAGAAGAAAGGATGAAAGGCTCTGCTTTCTCGTCAAGTCCCAGGCAATTTTAATTTAAAGTCTTGACTTCAGGTTTTGCTTAGAGAGAAAATTGAATAGGTTCCGGCCCTTTGACTGGTTTATATAATTGGCATTTCCACCTGTAAAGCACGGGATTTTTCACGATATGTTTCGGTCCACGAGAAAACGTGCCTTAGCTCACAAACGTGAATTTTACAGGGTGACCGTTTAAAGTTGCATCAGTGTATTTAAACCAATGTAACAAGCATACGCGTCTTGCTTCATAACACTTAAAGTTCTTGAAAACAACAATTTTTTATTTTGGAAATGTAAAAGCAAATGAAAATCTGTCGGTTGGCATTAAAAAATCAAAATTTATTTTTTTTAGCTAATGCACGTTTTCTCGTGGACGGCCACATATTTTTTACTATTTTAGCCTTTCTAATAACTTAAAAAACAATAAACAAAAATAATACAATAAATTGAGGAATTTTTTCTTTATGTTGTGGAACTTAAAATATTGTATTTATTGTGAATTGTTTTCAATTTCTCTATCTCGTGAAATTACTCCTTTATGCCTTTTTGTTATACGGAATTTAAATTTTCACGTGAAAATGATGTTAGATTGAGATTAGATATTTTCTGTTTTTTGAAATTTATTTATTTATTTTTATTTTTGTAATCCATTGAACAGTTGTTTATCTTTGAGACAAAATTCTTTTACACAATTTTTTTTTATATTTCTTACATTTTTTTTTTGCTACGTTGACGTCTTGATGACTCAGTGAAACAAAATTGTTTTGTTTGACGTATTCTTGCTTAAGTAAAAATATTATCTCTTACGCTGCAATGCGCAAAGCTAAGGAATTTTCAAATTGCAATATTATAAGAAAAGCAAATAATCGCGTGTTTTTTCTTACATGTGGATTAAAATGAAGATTTATTTTTATTTTGCTTTTTATTAATTTTATATTTCCTGTCAATCGATTTAAAATGTATTCAATCAAAGTTTAAAGGATCTCATTTCAATTCATTCTAATTTTAGATTATAAATTAGGCTAATGTTTAATCGATCAGAAATTATCTTATCCACAATTTTAATCTTTCATTCGCTTTGGAAATTTTTCACCTTTTATAATATTGATTCGAGCTTCAATTTTTCAAATTGTCAGTCAATTTAATTAATCTTAACTTGAATCAATTAATTTCAATTTTACAAAAAATTCAAATTTTCACCAATTTTGATCATTTCCCACTTTTTTAATTGATTGAAACTTATTCAATTTATCGAAATCTCAAGTAGACAAACAAATTAATTTGCGTTTTTAAACATTCTGTACAATTCTGTTTATTAAATTGTGTTCAATATAATTTTGTTTAAAAAATATAAAAAACACTAATTTTAATTGTTTATTAATTTTTGAACAAAATGTTATTAACGTAATTCAATGAATTTGAATGAATTGCAGAAAATGTTTCAAAAATTAAAATAAGCTGTTATTTGTCAAAATCAAAGCTTTAATTGATCCAAAATTTAATGGAATGGTTAAATTAATTTAAATTAGTTTAAATTAATTGTAATTTTAAGTAATTCAAATAATAGATGAAAATTAGTTATTTTTCTTCTAGTTTTACACTGAAATTTTTATTATGCGACAATTTTTACATCGATTTTCTGAAAAAATTTCACCCGGGTTCACCCATTTTAAAAATTGTCATTCCGAATACATTATTTTTTAAATTCTTTTTCTTTGTGCTTCTTTCATTCAGTTTTGATTATTGATTTCGTTTGAATAATTAATCATTTTTTAGTTAAATAATTATAAAAGGAAAAATACAAATTTGAAATCAATATTAATGTTAATTATTTACATTTTTTGGAACTAAAAACAGAAATAGAAAGTTTTGCTGAAACTTTGTCAAATAATGGTTATCAGTTAGAATTTTTAAAATTATTAATATATATATATAATAATAATAAATTTTATCCAACAAGCTTACACTTTTTTTAAATTATTTATTTTCTTAAATTATTAACACTTACTGTTGCAAATATTTCGTTAATTAAAGTATTTTTTAAGAAATCATATTTTCTCACACCTGGGGAGGGCATGATAAAGTTTTAAAATTCATTTTTTAGAATTTATATTTTCTAGAATGCCATTATTTCCTTTCTGCCGAATTTTAATTTTTCGAATTTATTTTCAGTCGATTTTAAATCCATCCGAATTTTTATAACACTTAACAGAACTTTTAGGTTAACAAATTCATATTTTACCAAATTTTCTTTTAGTGAAATTCTTATTTGGTAGAATTTTTGTTTAACAAAATTTTAAGTAGAGTTTTTAAATGACAAAATATCAACTTGATCGAATTTTCATTTGTCTAAATATTTATTAGAATTCTTAAAACGCCGATTGTTTATTGTTTATTAAACACCCGACAGAAATATTTCGGCTCTAATTTAAAAATTAACCAACCAAAATTTTCCTAATAATTTCTGAATGGTTAATTTTCAAATACGCACCAAAAAATTTGTATCGGATGTTCTTTCTGATATTTGGAATTTCGTACAAATATTCCATAAAATTCATTAGTTATAATTTTGTTAGATAACATTCTTTATAACCGAGTTTTAATTATTGGAATTCATTTTTAATCCAATTTTAATAAACATGAATTTTTACTGAACATAATTTTTGGGTTATCTAATTTTGATTTAACGAGAGTTTTCATTTTATAGCTTTTTTAAACTATGTTTTTCTTTCAATTTTTATTTAAATTGATAATTTTTAAATTATTTTCATCAATTCGCAATTATTTCCGTCCATTTCTAAATTTTTCTGCTGTTTTCAAAATATTGTCATTAATTTTTAAGTACTTTCTTCAATTTTCAATTATTTTCTTTAATTTTTAATTATTTTATTCAATTTTCAATTGTTTCAATATTCAGTAATCTCGACTTTTTTCAATTATTTTTTTTCAATTATCAGTTATTTATTTCATGTTTCAAAATCTCCTTCAATTTTCAATAATTCTCTTCTATTTTCAATTTAATTGTTCAATTATTTTTTTCATTTCTCAATTAATTTCTTTAAATAACAATTCTGTTCTACAATTTTTAATGTTTTCTTCAATATTAAATAATTCCTGGCATTTTCCATTTTTTTTTTTAATTATAAATTATTTTCTTCTTTTTTCAATCCAATTGTTCAGTAATTTTCTCTAATTCTCAATTATCCGCTTTTAAAGCGGATAAAGTTTATCCTAAAAGAGGACTTGATTATAAAGAATTATGTTTGCGATTTGATTTTATGTCTCTCGAACAACGAAGAATATCTGCTGCGTGTATATTTTTATTTAAAATTATTTATTCTCAAGTTTATGCACCAGATATTCTTTGTAGGATTGCATTCCGTTTGCCGAGACTTTCCTCTAGGCAAATTGATCCTTTTTTATTGCCCGCTTTGAGGACAGATTTTGGTTCTGAGGCTCCGATTTATTTTGCGTGTTACCACATTAACAAAATGTTCAATTCTTTGAAACCGGATTTAGATTTATTTTATACTAAAAGCAGCCAATTTCTTAAAATCCTAAATTTATACTTGAAATCTTTATAATAACTGTACTGTTAAGACTTGAATTGTAGTTACCCTTATATGGTCCTTTTGGACTGCGGGTGTTTGTAATAAATAAAATAAAAAAATAAAATAAAAATAAAAAATTATTGTATTCGAATTCCAATTTTATTTCTCAATTTTCAATTGTTTTTTTTTTCAATATTTAATACCTCTAGGCTTTCTATAATGATTTTTTTTTAAATTCTCAATTATTTTCTTCAATTATCAATTTTTTTCTTAAATTTCCATTATCTTCTTCAATTTCCAATTATTTTTTCATATTTCTTTCAATTTCTCAATTTCTTTCAATTTTTAATTTCTTCTCAATTTTCTTCAAATTTTCAACAATTCTCAGCTTTTTTAAATTATGTTTTTATTTCAATTTTAATGTAAATTGCTAATTTTTAAATTATATTTCCACCAATTCGCAATTCTTTCCGTCGATTTCTAAATTTTTCTGCTGTTTTCAAATATTGTATTCAATTTTTAAGTACTTTCTTCAATTTTTAATTATTTTGTTCAATTTTTAATTGTTTGTTTCAATATTCAGTAATCTCGACTTTTTTCAATTATCAGTTATTTATTTCATGTTTTAAAACCTCCTTCAATTTTCAATAATTTTCTTCTATTTTCAATTTAATTGTTCAATTATTCAATTTTTCTTAATTCTCAATTAATTTCTTTAAATAACAATTTTATTCTTCAATTTTTAATGTTTTCTTCAATATTAAATAATTCCTGGCATTTTCCATTTTTTTTTTTAATTATAAATTATTTTCTTCTTTTTTCAATCCAATTGTTCAGTAATTTTCTCTAATTCTCAATTATTGTATTCGAATTTCAATTTTATTTCTCAATTTTCAATTGTTTTTTTTTAATATTCAATAAATCTGTGTTTTTCGGATTTTAATTTCATTATTTAATTTTCAATTTATTTCTTCAATTTTGAATTATTAACTTAAATTTAAATTTTTTTTTTTTTATTTTCTATCTAGTTGACCAATTTTCAATTATATTCTTTAAATTTAATAATCATTGTTCAATTTTTTCAATTATTGTTCAATTGTTGATTAATATTTAGTTTTTTTTTTAATTTTGTTTCTAATTGTCAAATATCTTTGTCATTGTTCAATTATTTCTTTCCATTATTAATTATTTCTTTTCATTATTAATTGTTTCTTTTAATTCTTAATTATTATTTTTTGTAAAGTTTAATATTTGATTCTTCAATTCTCAATTATTTTCTTCAATTATCAACTGTTATTTTCAATTTTTGTAGCCATTTGTAGGTCTATTTATATTTAAAAGAAATTTTAAGTTAACAAGAGAAAAAACCGGGAAAAATAGGAACAAAAACCGGGAAATGACCGGGAATTTTGTGGGACGAAATTAGTCGACACCCTGTCCAAAATTCGGCAAAAGGGAAATTATATCTAATGATATTCTATAAAATGAATATTCTAAATAATGAATTTTAAAACTCAATCATGCTTTCTGTATAATTAATTTCTGAGATAATTATTCATTTTACTAAAATTAGTTTTGCTCTAAAAGTTATTTTATTTTTGTAAGTTACTTTCTATTTTCTACAAAAGTTGTTAATTTAAGAATAAAAAAAAGGACTGAATTCCTGAAAAGTTTGATAAGAATTGTAAAATTCGCAAGAAAGTTTCATCTATTGTAAAAGGGACGTGAAAGAATTCTTGGTATTTTCACTTGAAAAGGGGAAGCAGATGCCGGAAAACGTGGTGTCGGGGGAGTCTGTCTGTGCCGAGAGTTGAGAGTTCCCTGTCCTGTCTCCTATCCTATCTCTCCTGTCTCTCGACCCATCTCGTCAGATCTCATCCCATTTTGTTCCTCGACTCTCCACTCCACTCCTCTTGTGAAAAGTTTGAGCTTTCACCGGCGAGTCGGTTGGCAAAACGCTATTGCGCGCGCGTTAACTCTCGCCGGTGTATTAGTCTCGAGGGGTGTAAAAACAACACGACTAAAACTCAGTAGGTAGCACCTCAGTGCCCGATAAAGTGAGCAGAGACAAGATCGGAAAAAAGTCAAAATCAAAAGCAATCAAGGCGAGGTCACCCCATGGAAATAGAAGTTCAATCGCCAGCAAGGTCTGGGACACCCTGGCAGCAGTAAGAAAAAGTCGTGGACCACATGAGATCGTTGAAGCCGGCTTGATTGTACGTTTAGACGGTATCACTGGACCTACGTGCTATGTGAACCCCAGTGATAATACTCATTCATGTCATGGTGCTTTTATAACCGGATACGACGATTTGCAACTCGCCGCTAAAACTTCACAGGATCAAGACTCTACGTCAGGTTCGTTCTCAACTCTAATTTTTAATCAGACATACATGGGTGATTCTATGTACTGAAAATTACTTTTTGGATGTCCCGATTAATTTTTTAGAAACTATTCAGCGATAATTACTGTCAATATCAGAGTTGCCACGTGTCGGGGAATTTAGTAAAAAGTGCTGGAAAAATGTAAACTCAGTTCAAGTGTACTTTTTTCGTTTCAAATTAACTTATAGATCTCAATTTTGAAGATTTTTTTTTTCAATTTCTCACAATTAAATTCTCTATTAATCTGTCAGGCTCGATTTTAGAATTTCTATTTGTTTAAACATTTTTTTAAATAAAAGCAATTTTAAAATGAAAAAGTTTAGGAAATTATTCACAAAATGAAGAAAATTTAAAAAGAAATGATTAACACAATAAAAGAATCAAAATTTTTAACATTAGACACATTTTTTTAAAAATAATTTTAAATGCAAATATTGATGAAAAGTCATAGAATCTAGAAATTCTATCAAAGAGTAAATAAATTTGCGAATAGACAAAATTAAAAAAGAATTGAATAAATAAATTTGCAAAAAGAAAGAAACAAGCTAAAGTAACTAAAAATTATTACCTAAATCTAAAATTTTTTATTCTCTATTTGCCCAACATTTTTAGATCGTACTCTGAACCGTTTTCTATTCAATTTTTCAAAATATTGAATAATACAAGATAAAATTAAATTTTTCTGTTATTTATCTACGAAATTCAGGAATTTTTAAAAAATTTTCTAGTTTTTTTTTTATAAATTTCCAGTTTTTTCTTGATGTGTTAAATTGTCAGCAATTTCTTGAATCATTAGTTACCCTAACTTAAAATAGATTTTTGTGAAAAATAGGGGACTTTTAGGGATTTTAGGGAACCCACAGTGGCGAAAAATGTATTTTTTTGTTTCAAATTAACTTACAGATATAAATTCTGGACCAAAATTAACGTTTTCTTCTTTTCAATTTCTTACAAATTAATTCTCTATCAATCTGTCAGATTCGATTTCCGAATTTTTCTTTGTTTAAACATTTTTTAAATAACAAATTGTAAAAAAGTCACATGATTGTAAAAATGATTCTTTCTCTGTTTAAAGAACGAAGAAAATGTATTAAAATAATTTTGGGGTACTTAAAAAGTGCGAACAATAGTGTAAGAACTCATTAGATTGTTTAAACAATTTATTATTATTTATTTCACAATATATGTAAAATAAACATAGAGACTTCTAGTTTTTTCCTAATTGTGTAAATTTTATAAGCAAACAAAAAGTAATTATATAGAAGTTGTAAATTGTTACATTTACAAATGTTTAAGTAATATATTGATGTTGTTAATTTACCAATATATTGAAAATAGAAAAAAAAATGTGTAAAATAATCATAGAAATTTCTACTTTTTTCCAATAATCGTGTAAAGTTTGATGAGCAAAACAACTAATTATAAATAGAAACTAGAAATTATTTTATCAAGGTGGCCGCAGATCAGGTGAAAACTGGAAATCAGGGATAAGTCAAAGATTTTCCAAAAAAATCTTTAAAAGTCAGTGAATTTTTCCTTAAACAAACCGCAATGGAAAATTCATGATTTTATTACTTTAAATTCTTAATAAACAAAGCAAGATTTAAAAAATCTGTAAAATTGATCAGGAAAAATGAAAAATTAGTCCGGGAAGAGTCAGGGAAAAATCAGGGAATTTTGAAAATGAAATTTTGTGGACACCCTGTATATTCACAATTGTTTAAACAACTTATTGCTGTTAACTTTCCAATGTATTAAACATTAGACTAGATATTTGTAGTTTTTTTAGTTGTACAGTTTTATAAGCAGAAAAACTAATTATAAAAAAGTACAAGGAGTTTTCGCATAATTGTTTAAATAATCTATTATTGTAAATCTTCCAGTGGAACTTTTTCTTAAATTTAAAAACTTTTATTTTATCTTTTTCTATTTTTTTTTACTTTTCACGTTTAAAACTGATTTGAACTCATATCAAAATGCACGTGGTTTTAAAATTTCAACCCATTGTATATACTCAATAAATTGAAAAATTAACAACAATAGAAGTTAAATAACTTGTCTAGAAATAAAACAATGAGTTTGAATTTTGAAACCAAATCTATTTTAAGATTAGTAAAAAGCATCTTCAAGCGTGAAAAGTAAAAAAAATTAAAAATATGTGGACTAAACATATCTAACTTTACAAAAAAGTTACACTGAAAGATAAACAATAATATATTCTTTAAACAATCATGCGTAAATTTCTAGTTCTTATAATTAGTTGTTCTGCTTACAAAACATTGGCCAACTAAAAAAAAACTAGAATTGTCTAGCCTAATGTTCAATATATTGGAAAGTGAAGAAAAATAAATTGTTTAAACAATTGTGAATATAATAACATCTAGTTTCTATTTATAATTAGTTGTTTAGCTCATCAAACTTTGCATGATTATAGGAAAAAAAGTAGCAGTCTCTATGATTATTTTACATATTTTGTGAAATTTATAATAATAAATTGTTTAAACAATTTAATAAGTTGTTGTACTATTGTTAGTACATTTCAAGTACCCCAAAATTATTTTAATACATTTTTTTAATATATTTTCTTCATTCTTTGAACAGAGAAAGAATAATTTTTACTATCATGTACTTTTTTTCAATTTGTTATTTAAAAAAAAGTAGCCTGAAAAAATTAATTAAAAATGGTTCAGAGTACGATCTAAAAATTTTGGTCAAAAAGAAAATCAAAAATATTAGAATTTAGGTAATAATTTCAGTTACTTTAGCTTGTTTCTTTTTCTTTTTTTGCAAATTTCATTATTCAATTTTTTTAAAATTTTTTTTGTTTGTTCGCAAATTTATTTACTCTTTGATAGAATTGTTAGATTCTATGACTTTTCATCAATATTTGATTTTAAAATTGTTTTAAAAAAATGTGTCTAATCTTAAAAAAAAATCTCTTTTATTTTGTTAAACTATTTATAATTTCTTTTTAAATTTGCTTTATTTTGTGAATAATTTCCTAAACTTTTTCATTTTTAAAGGAACTTGTCATTTCTTTTATATAATTTTTACTCATATTTTTACATGTTCTTATTTTATTGTGTTTTTATTTTGTAGTTTATTTTCTACTAATTCTGAATCTTTTTTAAATTTTCTCTTTATTTTTATTTTATTTTAGGTATTTCTTTAAATATTAATTGGTTCCAATTTACTAATAATCCAAACCTAAATTTATCCAATTTTCAATCCATCCAAATTCACATTCTTTTTGAAAAAAATTTTTTGCTTTTATGAAATAAGAACAAAATTAAGTTTTCATTCTTACAACGTTAAAAACCTGCTTTTTATTCGTTGCAAAATAATATCTATTTTAGATATTATATTTTGAATCAATTGCAAATTAAAACGACTAAAATTATAGGATACAGTTAAATTCGGATGAATTTAAATTTTAGGCAAATAATTTTGAAATAAATTAAAGTTTCAATAGAATTTGAGATGAATTAAAATTAAAATTAATTAAATTTAGATAATTCAGAATTTGGATGAATTAAATTTAAAATCGATAAAAAAAATGTTTTAATAAATGTTGGTTCATTTGGAATTTCAATCAATCAAAATATAAATCGCATAAAATTTGAATAGATTGAAATCTTTTTTCATTAAATTTGGGTTTATTTATAATTATAATTAACTGAAATTTAGGTTAATCAAAATTTGGATGAGTGGTTAAAATTAAGAAATTAGGAAAAAATTTAGGAATTTATCAAAATAGTAAGTTTAACGTTAAAATTCATATAGTAGGTATTTCCAAAAGCAAAATTATAATTTTTTTTAAATTTAACTTGTCATGAGTAAATTTATTTTCATACATTTTTCTGATTCCAAAGCATAAAAAAAATATATAAAAAAATATTGTTTATAGACTTCTATTTCATTTGATTTTTGTATCATTCTTCGAAACAATTCGAAGAATTGAATGAAAAGTATTTGATTCTCACGTGTTAAAATTTTAGGTTTTGTTTTAAATTTTGAGAGATAAAAGTTGTTTAAAAACATTTTCATTATACCTATCCATTAAAACCTTTATTACAAGTAGTAGGAGGTTTTTTTTCTTATTCACAATTTTCTGCTTGATAAAAATTTCAATATCTCATTCGTGCATTTACCCTTGGAAATTCAGTTCCCCTTTTCTATTAAATCACTCCCACCCAAAAGCTATTAACTCAAGAGTCAAACCCACATAGAAAATAAAAATATATCATTTTTTGTATTATTCACTGCCTGTAATTGAAGAGTTTTCTTTTTGCATAAATAATGTTCATTTGTGAGTTCAATTTCCAGATTTTTTTTTTCTTAGAATTTTGGAATATCGGCTTATTTTTTATATAATTAATTTCAATCTTTATTTAATATTTCAATCTACTTCAATTGAAATAAAAGAATAATAAACTTATCAATTTTATTAATAAATAAAAGAAAAATTTCCAATCTATTGCTTGAAAATTATTTGTTGACAAATCAGACGTTTAAATTTATTGCTCAATAAAATCTGAAAAATTGTCTTGGTATTTTCTCATCGGGTGAAGTTTTACTCTCGTAATAAAAACGCTTTTCTCTGCCGCAATTTGAATGAAAGACAATAACAAACGCAAGTTTTAGAAGGGTGTGTTTTTCATCGCCGTCCGAAAAATCGTTTCAATACAATTTTACGAGGAAACCACTTCAATCTCTTTTAATTCAATGTCAGCTTTTCGAAGACGCCATTCCAAAATAGAAATTTTTCTTATTTTCTACTGATGACGGATTTCAGATCGTAAAAATGATTATATGTTTACTTTTCTCATTTTCAATAAAAATACAGATAAATTGCAAACCACAAGTATTAAATAATAATTTTTAATTAAAATATTGTACTTTCAATTGAAAAGAAGTGAAAAGTAAATTTTTGTTTATTGTATAATTTCAATTATTGTTAGTTAATGAATTTATTATTATTTATTTATAAATGAGTTATTTGATTATTGATTATATTTCAATAAATATAATATTGTTTATTGGAAATTAAAATTCAATATTACTCGTATTTGAAAAATTTCAATTTAATTTTTTCTTTTCTGTATCTCAAAGTTATTCTTTCCACATTTAAAGTTAGATACTTTTAGTTTGAAAATTACCCACATAAATCTTGGTTCATTAATTTAAAATTAAATTTTCTACTTGAAAAGTTAAAAGGCATATAAATATACACGCTTCTAGTTTAAAAGCACGTAAACTTAAAAGTATCTAAACTTAGATGCTTTCAATTTACTTTGAAGATAACTAACCAAGATAAAATCGAAATTTATGTTTCCAACATATTTAACATAATTTTTAATTGAACTAATAAAATTTTTAAAAATACTCAAATTTTTTATGTTAATTTGAATTTTTCCATTTAAAAATCATTCACGTTCAATATTTTAAAATTATTTGAACAATATAATATTACTATATTAAAATTTGTATTATCTTTACCTTAATAATTCATAATTTTTTGAAGTTTATTAATAGTTTATACTGTGAAATTATAATATCGAACGAAGGTTGGAAAATTGATGAAAACAATCTTTTAAGAGCTGTGAAGCAAAGCAATTACTTTAATGTTGATAGAAATAATTTATAAATTTTATTTTCAATTTGTAAAAACGGATAAAAAATATAATTTTCTAATTTTTTCAAATAAAAACTGATTTATTTGTATATTTGTAAGTAACAATTTTTATCGTGAATTTCTTTTTACAAATTTGGATTTTTAATTCAAAAAGTTGAATAATAATTAATGTATTTTCATAGAAAGGAATATAAAGTGGAAAATTGTAGCAAGGAAAATTTTCGTTATGAAGCTTTTGAACACTCTATGGAATTGCCCCAACTTTATACTATATAGATTAACATCTGCATCACTCAACGTAAATATCGAGATAAGAATATTTACGACCAAGTGTCTATGGTCAAGTTTGCAGAAACTGGCTAAAACTCAATTCCGTAACGTAAAAGACAACAAACTTTGTTTTTGGGATTTAAATAGAGAAAGATTTTACCAAACTTGAATTAGAAGTCAATTTTAATTGTGAGATTTTTCATTTTCTTAATAAATGTATAATATCAGTTTTTATTAATTTGTCGAGAATTAATTTTTTTTTTTTTTTTTTTTTTTAATAAATAAATATGCAAAAAATTACTACCTTTTAATATTTATTGAATACTTTTACAAATACTACTTTTTTACTATTAATTTTGAACTGAAGCTACTAAATGCTACTTTTTTAAAGAATAATGTAAAAAGATTAACAGAATTCAAGAATTTAAGTTTTATAGTCAATTTTTTAGATTTTAAAAGCCCGCCAAGTGTCACGTAAACCGAGAATATTCTCCTTCCGAAGAATTATGAACAGCGTTTTATATAAATTATAAAAATTGTAATTTCTTATATCAAAGTTATCAACAATTGTAAACATTTTAACTATAATTTTTTAAATTATGTAAATAAATAAAGGCCATTTTAGTGGTATTTTTTTAAAAAAAATAATGGCAAATTTGACAAATTAATTGAAAAAAAAAAAAAATGAAAACGATTAAAATTGTCAAAAGGAATTAAGGAAATCATAGAAATGTTTTAAAACTAAAGAAAATAATTTAAATTTGAGAAAAAAACTGCAAAATCTTAGAAATAAATTTAAAAAAATTAGAATAATGAAAAATTGGAGAAAATAATTGGAAATTGAAAGAAATTATGATAATGATTAATAATTCAAGCAAATAATAAAATAGTACAATAAATAATTTAAAATTGAAGAAAATAATTAAATTTTGAGAAAATAATTTAAAAAATTATATGATATATTTTAAATAAAGGAAAATTGAAGAAAATTGCAGGTAAATACTTGAAGCTTTTAGAAGTTCATTGAAATAAAAGAAAATAATTAAAAATTAAAGAAAATAAATGAAAAAAAAATTACAGAACTTAAAATTGAAAAAAACGATTTTTAATTTAAGGGAAATAATTACAAAAAATACAGAATATAGGTATATATAAAACACAAGAAAATCGTAGATGTAATTGAAAATTAAGTAAAAAAATGAAAATTTCAGACATGATTAAAAAATTTTTGGAAATTATGAAAAAGAACGCAAGTAATCGAAAATTGAAGAAAATAATTGAAATTCGAGAAAAATACTTAAAAACCTTTAAAAATAATTTTACAAAATGAGAATTATACCTAAGAATTTAAAGAAATAATAGAAAAATGATAAAAATAATTTAAAATTGAAAACCATAATTTAAATATGACGAAAATAATTTAAAATTTGAAAAAATCATTGAAATATGATGAAAATAATTAAAATTTCAGATAAATAACTGCTATTATTGAAAATTATGCAAAAAGAATGAAAATAATTAAAAAATGGAGAAAATAATTGAAAAATTACAGAATTTATTTTTAAGCAAAAGAAAATAATTGTAAAATTGGTTAAAAAAATGAAAGTTGAAGACAATAATCTGAATTTAAGATAAAAACTAAAAATTTAGGAAATTTATTAAAAAATAATTTAAATAATGGAGAGATGGAGAAAATAATTCCAAAAGGATGAAAAGAAATGAATATTGAACAAAATAATTGAAAATATTGTGATATGTAAGTGAAAGTTCAGGATATTATAATAATTAAGAATGGTAAATTAAGAAAATTAATTTCAAATTGCGATAAATAATATAACATTTAGCAAAAAAATAATGGAATTGTTTTATTTTCACAGAGAGAATAATTCAAATTGTAAAAGTTATTGAGAAAATTAAAGAAAATAATTGAAATTTTAGAAAAATATTTGAAAATCTTGAAAATTAATTGAAAAAATAAAAAATTGAAGAAAAGAAATGAAGAAAACTTAAAATAATTGAAATTAAGATAGTTAATTAATATTTTTGGAAACTATAAAAACAAATCAAAATAAATAAAAATTGAAGAAAATAATTGAAATTTGAGAAAAATACTTAAAAGAGTTAAAAGTTTTAAAAAATAATTTTACAAAATTGGAATAATATTTAAAAATTAAGGGAAACAGTTAAAAAATATTATGATAACAACTAAAATTTCAAATAAATAATTGAAATTTTTGAAAATGAAGACAAAAGAATGCAAGTAATTAGAAAATGAAGAAAATAATTATAGATAGGTAAATTACAGAATTTAAAAAAAAAATTGAAAAAC
Organism: Ganaspis brasiliensis; assembly: GCA_037103525.1. Taxonomy (NCBI): domain Eukaryota; kingdom Metazoa; phylum Arthropoda; class Insecta; order Hymenoptera; family Figitidae; genus Ganaspis; species Ganaspis brasiliensis. The sequence goes on from JAZKLR010000303.1 coordinate 1,138,526, forward strand.
TGAATACAATAATCTAAATATGCGATAATAACTGAAAATTTATGAAATTAATTGAAAAATAATGAAAATAATGAATAGATAAAGAAAAGATGCAAAATGATAAAAAGAAATAATTATTAAACAAAATAATTTAAAATTTTTAAAAATAATTGGAATAGAATGAAAATAATTAAAATTTCAGATAAATAATTGCAATTTTTGAAAATTATGCAAAAAGAATGAAAATAATTAGAAATTGGAGAAAACAATAGAAAAATTACAGAATTTATCTTAAATAAAACTTCTTATGGAAGATCTGTAATATAAGCGTTATTAAAAATTTCCTTCTATTATATGCAAAATTTATTTTATAAACGATTGAGTTTGAATCTCTATTGTAAAATTTGTGAGTTAATATTTTTATTTATTTTTCCTTTCAATTTTATTAGAAAAAAATTATTTTCACTTTAAAATTGAACTTAAAAACTAATTTTACTTTAAAAATGTATTTTATATTAAAAAACGATACTTTTTTGATACTTTTATTCAATTTTGAGGCTACTTTTTTTTATAAGAAGGCTACTTTTTCACTGACTTTCGACCATAGGTGGTCGCTGACATATTTTAAAAAATATTCAAACCTATATTATATGTATTATTGAAGTATCTAAATTCAACTTCTGAAGTTGTTTTAGTTAAATTTTTTATTTTTCAGCCGTAAATTGTAATTAAAGGAGCAAGTGTCAAGAAAAAATGGCGTTTTTAATGCATGTTTTATACGCTTTTAATTCAGAAACAAAACATTTATTTCCTGTACTATAAAGAAAATCCGTTTAATTAGCATTCAAATATTTATTTTTATTAATATAATTTTATGTAAAATGAAAAATAATAGTAATAAAATTAACTTAAAGTTGATAAAAAATCTGTCAATTTTTGTCATTTTTAAAGTCCATTTTTTAGAAATTCTTTTAACAAATGTTAATAAAACTTACCATAATGATTAATTTGTGTCGTTTAAACATATTTTCACTGGAAAGAAGTCAAATATTTATTTTATTATTAAATAATTCAGTCTTGAAATTTTGAATTTAACAACAAAACACACATTTTTGAACTTACACAACTTTTTTCTGGATGGATTTATAAAATGAACACTTTCCACATATCTAAGTTTCTATAAAATCTACAACATATTAAGTTTTCGCGAATGTAAGTTGTTTAGTTTACGAATTATTTAAGTTTAAAATTTAATAAAAAAAAGGTTATTTTTTATATTTTAAAATAAACTCTGAAGTTTGACAATCGATTATTGATTTTAAATTCAAAAGATTATTATTTACATTTTGTCAGTTATAATTTAATCTATTAATTTATTACAATAAATAATATTTAAAAACCACTGAAAATTGAATGTATTTTTTTTCCTAATTGTACTTTAGTTTCTTATAATTAATTAAATAAATCTCAGTAACTAATGATCAGAAACATTTTCAGTTTGAAATGCTAATTTGTTAAAATAATTAAGGAAAATATTGTATTTATTTTTATTTTTAATTCTCTACTTTTCGCTATTAATTAATAATTTAATAAAACTTAATATTTATTAATGAAAATATTTATGAATTCAAATAAAATCATAGATAACTAGATAAATAGATTTTTAAACGTGTACTAGACGTAATATCATATAAATAATAAATAATTAAAACCATTCAACCATAATTCCAAAAAAAACTTTATTATTTTCAAATAATTCCTCGAAAGGTTGAAAAGAAAGTTTTTTTCTTTTTTCGCAATTCTCATTGCACAAAATACCTACAGAACAACGCATAATTATTTATTAATAAATAATCGATTGTCAAACTTCAGAGTGTATTTTAAAGTATACAAAATAACCTTTTTTTTTATTAAATTTTAAACTTAAATAATTCGTAAACTAAACAACTTACATTCGCGAAAACTTAATATGTTGTAGATTTTATAGAAACTTAGATATGTGGAAAGTGTTCATTTTATAAATCCATCCAGAAAAAAGTTGTGTAAGTTCAAAAATGTGTGTTTTGTTGTTAAATTCAAAATTTCAAGACTGAATTATTTAATAATAAAATAAATATTTGACTTCTTTTTCAGTGAAAATCCTATCCTAAAAAGTAGTACTAACGAGATATCGAGGACATTGTTGTCAAAAACCTGATTGGTCGTTAATGACGTGACCATAATTCTATATCTCTGAATGTAGTTTTGTTTGTTTTGTTTAATCTGAAATGTCAATGTTATTTTTTTAATATGTTATTATCTGAAATAATATAAAGGTTTCATTAATATAAAAAGATAAGCAAACAAGGTAGTAAAATTTACTTTTATACATATTATTATTATTATTATTATTATTCAAAAATAAAGTTAAAATTCTTGTAATTAGTTTAATTTAATTTTAAAAATGGTTATATTATTTTCTTGAAACGTAATTTTTTATTCAACTAATTTAAACTAAAAAAATATAAATAAACTGAAATAATTAATAAAAATTACTAAATAATAATAATAAACTAGCATATAACAAATAAGTTATCTGTAAACAAATTTTAGATTATGTTTAGTAATAGTTTTTCTGTGATAAAATCTTTCTTTTTGATTAAGTAACACAAAAATTATAATAGTTTCTATATGAAATATTTTGGATGCAAGACTTAAAAATCAATGGTTTATATTAAGAGTTGATTTTCTTTTTATCTTTTCATTCAAAAAATCATAAACATAACCTAAAACTTGTTTGTGGATAAGGTCCCTTTTACCGTGGAGATATTCTTTTTTATATCTTTTATTTTTCTTTAAATTTTCATTAAAAGTCAAAATGAAATGCACTAAAAGATGGGTTGTCTTGACATGACCTCGGGTAAAGAGAGCTTGATTAATCGGGGCTCTACTGCATAATTTTTGAAATCTTACAACTAATTTTTATTGCACTATAAAATACCAATTTTTTAAATTCAGACTATGGTCGATTTCAAATAAATTTAACAGATTATTAATTAAATTAAATAGTTTAAAATTAAATTGAACTTCACTATGACTTTTATTGTAAAAGCTAATTGGAATTTTTTAAAATCTATAGTTATTTTATCTATAGTTATTAGTTTTAAACCACAATAACTTATTTAAATTACTTAAATTCTCTCAAAATATGAATTAGTTAAAAATAATTAATTTGAAAGCAAAAACTCAGTAACAAATTCAAATAGTTATGTTTTTACTAATGATTTAGTAAAAAATAACTAATTTTTAGTCAAGTTCATTTTTAGGTTATGTCAAAATAACTAATATTTTAGTAAAATTCTGTTTACAAACTCAATTAGTTAAATTTTAACTTTTTTTAGTTATTGTCACTAATTGATGAAACAAAAACTCAGCGATGATTTTACTCATAATTAGTTATTTTCAACTTTTGAATATTATTTAATTTTTTATTTACCTTTTAATTCACTTTGAATATTTATTTTCCAACTTTTGGACGTGGGAGGGTTATTATTTGTGTACGTATACATGAAAAGGGCCCAGGTTGTCGATTTTATTTACCGAGATATTCGCATTTTTCTAAAGAAGATTCAGATTTTCGAAATTTTTTTTATTGCTGAAAAACAAAATAAATAATGTCCAATGTCGAATCATGCATTTACAATAACTTTATAGTAATTAAAAACACAAAAAAATATTATTTTTAATTTTAAAAATGCATGGGCGCTAATGGAAATCTTGAACTTTAAACTCGTTTTTCTCAAAACTAGGATTTTTACTCTATTAACTTTGAATGCTTATAACTTTGAGAATTTTTCATCTAAAGGGGTCCAAGACCTCTCAAAATGTTCAAAATTTAATAAAGAATATCGATACCTCCATGGAAAACTGTTCTTTCTTCGAGTAGCTGTTAATACTGTTCTATCTTAGGGTAGCTGTTAGTAGAGCTCTATCTCAATTGTTTTGGCTAACCTTTTTTGCAACTTTAATCGCTTTCAATTTTTTGAAGTATTGATTAATTTAGGGATATTATTATTAACATCTACTTTAGGTATGTTTCTTGTGTATATTATCAATAACAAAATGTGTTAATTAAACACTATTATCAAAAAACCCAACGAATAAAAGGTTCAAAGAAGGTTATAAAAAAAAGTGAGATAGAACTGTACTAACAGCTACTTAAAGATAGAACGGTATTAACAGCTACCCGAAGAAAGAACAGTTTTACATGGAGGTATCGATATGGTCATATAGATAAGTCCAATAGTGTCAAAGTGGGCCCTTTTCATATGGACGTACACATTTGATTAAAGTTTTATATTTTTATTTTGAGCATTTTTAATTTACTGATTCTTAATAACAAAATTAAAAGCAGATATGTTGACAAATTTTCATTAAAAAATTAATTTAACCATTATTTATTTTCATTACTTATAAAGGGTGCAATAAACTTTTTTTTTATTTTTGGAGGCCAGTAAAATATTAATAAATTATAGACCATATTGAGAGCAAATCTTAATTAGACTTTGAAAGAATTCGTCACCAAGCTTAGTCTAATATTAGTCCATTATTGACTCATCAAATCTTGGAAAAGATGTAGATATCCCTTGTTTTAGCAATAAAAAAAAAATTAAAATTGGTTTGAAAATTGTAATGGAGGTTTTTACTTTAAAAAAAGAAAAAGTTTTTTATAGAAAAAATTTACTTAGTAAATTTTTTGAGAAATAAAAATTGCAAAGAAAATTGAACAGTTTCGAGAATTGAAATCAAATTCAAGAAAAAGTTTTAAAAAATAAAGGAAACAAAGAACTTTTTTCAATAAAATCCAGGTTATTTAAAATTAAAAAAAAATAAAATAAAAATTAAACTAAAATTAAAACTTTTCATTTACAGACTTTTACATTTTGTTGGGACAAAAAAAATGTAATGACAAGAATTTAAACATTAATTTTAAATATGTAACAGTAATTTTAAATTAAAGTTTTGTTTGTTCTTATTAAATTTAATACAACAAGAAAAATTTATATTTTGATCTTTTTTTTTAAATTAAAAAAATAAAACAAATAACTCAATTAGTATAAATCCCATTTGGTATAAAACTCATTTAACATAAAAACCATTTGGCATGAATCTCATTTGGCATAAAATACATTTGGCATAAAACTGAACAGGAAGAAATCTCATTTTTCATAAATCTCATTTGGCATAAAAACTCAAATGGCATAACATTTTCTCTATCTTAAAGAAAACTTACCCTATCTTAAAGAAAATTTTCTTTATCTTAATAAAAATTTTATGTCAAATGTGTTTTATGCCAAATGGGATATATGCCTATTGAGTTTTATGCCAACTGAATTTTATACCAAATAAGACTTATGCCAAAAGAGATTTATGCTAAATGTTTTTTTATGTCAAATGAATTTTATGCCAAATGGGATATATGCCAAATGGAATGTATGCCTATTGAGTTTTATGCCAACTGAATTTTATACCAAATGAAACTTATGCCAATTGAGATTTATGTCAAATGGGATTTATCCCAAATCTGTTTTATGTCAAATAGGATTTATGCCAAATGGGATTTATCCCAAATGGGATTTATATCAAAAAGGCTTTGTGCTAAATGGAATCTATGTCAAATGGGTTTTATGCCAGATGAGATTTATGCTAAATTTTTTTTCTGTCAAATGGGATTTATCCTAAATGTGTTTTATGCCAAATGGGATTTATATCAAATGGGCTTTGTGCTAAATGGGACTTACGTCAAATTTTGATTCCAATTGAGTTTTGCGTCAACTGAATTTTATGCCAATTGAGATTTATACCAAATGTTTTTTATGTCAAATGGGATTTATCCCAAATGTGTCTTATGCAAAATGGGATTTGTGCCAAATGGGATTTATATCAAATGGACTTTGCGCTAAATGTGATTTATGCTAAATGGAATTTATATTAATTGGGCTTTGTGCTAAATGAGATTTATGTCAAATGTGATTTATGCCAAATGTGTTTTATGTGAAATGGAATTTATCGCAAATGTGTTTTATGCGAAATTGGATTTATTCCAATAAATGGGATTTATATCAAATGGGCTTTGAGTTAAATGGGATTTATGTCAAATGGGATTTATGCCAATTGATTTTTATGTCGAATGTGTTTTATGCTAAACTAGATTTATGACAAATGGGATTTATGCCAATTGAGTTTTATGTCAATTGAGTTTTATGTCAAATCGTTTTTATGTCCAAAGAGTTTTATGTGGAATGGGATATATACGAGGGGGTATTTTCTTTAAAAAAAGACGTACAGAGTAATCCCTATTACGTATATTACGACTAATACGTATCTAATACGCCTATTACGCTAGTATTACGCCAATACGCTATATTACAAAAATAATACGATATATTACGGTATATTACGGTACATTACATGAGTATTACACAATATTACAGGTGTAATATTAAATATTTTCAATGAAATAAATAAATAAATACTAAAAATTTAGTCATAAGAACATATTTACTTTAAATCTACAATAAATAACTCACATATAGAACGAAATAAACTTAATTAAGAGTAAGTCTGGAAGAGTTGGAATAGCTTTTTAGAATTTTTGTAAAATACTTTAATATTAATTAACATCCATATACATTGGCTTGTGAAGCCGTTTTAATTTTCTTTCATTTTTTCTCAGTTTATAAAAAATTATTAAAAAAAAGACAATTCCGAGAGAGATGAAATTGTCCGGGTGAAATAGAACATGCAGGGCTGATAAAAATCATGATTTAAAAAAAAAATCGGATTTATTTGATTTAAATCGGATTTTTTTGATTTAAGTCAAAAATTGACTTTTTTAAAAATATAATCAGTATTTAAAATCTCCAAATGTTTATTTGTAAGTAGTTAATTAAAGAAAAAATTAAAAAATAACACAAGAATGAAACAGTGACATAATTATATAAAAAAAGTAGAAACTCTTTTCAAAAAATTAAACTATTTACGGACATTTTTTTAAAATTAAAATAATAAATAAGAAGATAATTAAGAAAACGTTAAAATATATTACTAAAGAGAACAAAATTTTAAGTTTAGAAAAATTAGAGAATTATTTTATAAATTGAATGGAAAATCAAAAAAGTAGAAAATTGGGAAATTTAAAAATGTAAAAAAAAGCACCAAATAAATGTTTTCAAAAATTCGTAATTACATATAAGATAAAAAATAAACAATTGAAAAGAAGGAAAAATGCTTCTTAGAAATAGAAAAATGATAACAAAAATTAGAGAATTAATTAAAACGCAAAAAAGAACTAAAAAAATAGTGAAACTTTAAGAAAATTAAATAAATAGGAAGAAAATATAGAAATGTTTTTTTCCTTAATCTAACAAACTAAAAAAATGTAAAAAGTACAAAAAATAAAATTAAAAAATGTATACAATATCAAGATAAATATAAAGAAAGTCGACAAAAGAAACTTAAAAATCCTTTAAAAATAAAAAAAGTTTAAGCAAATTAAACCAAACCCAATTTTATAATATTACACTTAAAATAAGTCCAACAAATAAATTTACAAAAATAAAGAAAATCTAAAAACTTTATGGAAGAATAAGTAAGTTTGCAAAAAATCTCGCAAAGATTAGACAAGATTCTATTCTTAAAAAAAATTGAATAAATTTACCAAAAAAATAAGGGTATTTATTTTTAAAAATATTTAAATAATTATGAAAATCAACGAAATAAAAAGTTTCGTGAATGTTATAATAACGGAATTTTTTAAAATAATATTAAATAATTTGCATAAAAAGAGAAAAATTAAAGAAAATCCAAAAATAAAAAGACGAATAAGAAATATTAAAAATATCAAAAGTAAAAGTAGAAAAAAACTTAAAATTTTGTTAAAATAAGAAATTATAAGATAAAAATTAATATAAATAGTTTAAAAAAATTAAAATCTCTTGGAAATCTTGTAAGAATATTAAAAAAAAGGATTATTGTGAATATAAAAAAGTATTAATATTATTTAATTATTTTGCATTAATTAATATCCATTCAAATTTGAATTAATTGAAATTTAAAAGTTTGATCAAATTGGAATATGACTTAATTGGAATTTATATAATATGAAGATATAAAAATGTAATACTTTTTTTGCTATCTTCATACCAAAGATTTGTAAATCGTAGGTATTTTGATCATCTGTATTAGCACAATTTTTTAAATTTTATAAAGATTAAAATATTAAAATTTTTAAGATTTATCCACAAATTTGTGGGTTTTGTTTATGGTTTGTGAACAGCCCTGAGAACATGGTTAGTTCCTTGTTTTAAATGACTATTTCTATGATGAAAAATTGACAAATTAAAGTCAAATACTATAAAAAAAAACTTAATTCTTTTCATTTTAGATAATTTTTTTTAAATACCTGAAAATTTCCTTCTTTAGGAAGATGATATATCGAACCAATTTTCGGTTTTTTTTCTCGAATTAACACGTTGTATAAAACGAACGAGAACAGTTTATTAAAAATTACCAAACACTTGACGAAACATTTAAAATCAAGCTTAATGAACACAGTAGTCATAAGAACATATTATTATTTACTTTAAATAAATAAATAACTCACGTAGGACGAAATGAAAAATTTTCATTAATTTACAAGAATAAAAATGTATAAAACGAACGAGAAAAATACAACGAATTATTTTACAGTGTAGTAGTATTAGCTTGTATTCGCGCCTAATTCAAATCCAAATATAATCAATTGGAAGTGCAATATATTCTTTTCTAATTTATTAATCATTTAATGACTTAAGCTATGCAAAGAACAGTTACTATTACGCACTATTACGGGACTATTACACGATATTACTTACTATTGCATAACTATTACCTATCAATACGCAATATTACTGACTATTACGCTCTATTACGAGTAATACATGGCTATTACCAGAGAAGTGTACACTCCAATACGCAAGAAAATACCCCCTCGGATATATACCAATTCGGTTTTAGGGAGTGCCGTCCTGCAAATTTTTCCCACCCCTCAGAATTTTTGTCTTTAAATAAAGTTTTATATTTTGTTAACCCATGAAGATAAAACAATAAATGGGGACGTTTTTTAAGCTTTCGTTCTCTAATTATATAATATCTAATGATTTAGACCTTGATCTATGACCTTTAAAACGAATTTTAAAAATTTTTTTTACTATTTTTTTAAATAGAGATATGGGTAATTGTTTTAAAAAATAGCCCTTTTTTTTTAATTAGGGATAATTCCAGAACGGTTGATTTTGGAAAAAAATGTGCCTTTTTATGTGTAGAATTGAAAAAAAATATTTAGAATTATTATTAATTCTACATAGTATTAATAAATATTATGATTGTAAAATATTCTTTAAAAATAAAATTATTTAGCAAGATACAAATTGTATATTTTTTTAATTAAAATATGGTGTACCCTATAAAATTTCTTTTTTATTTTTAATCGTTATAAAGGGAAAAATTTTTCATTATTATTATTTTTGTTATTATTATTTAAAACTCATTTCGTCTTACAACTTAAAAGAACCCCCCCCCCCCTTTACCCCAAAGAATAGTCCGGTTATTATTTTATTATTAAATTATTAATTAAATTTTATTATTATTTAACCCCAATTAGGATTAAATTTAAGAATTTAAATTAAATTGATTAGTTAAGTATTAATTCTTTAATAATAATATTATTATACTTTTAGGAAAATATGACATTTAAATATAAAATTCTATAAAAATTTATCAAGGAATTTATTTCTTAACGTCTTTTAGGAAATTAAAATAGACATTTTTTTATTTGATAGTATTAACAACTTGGAATTAAAAAAATAATTTTATCGAGTAAAACCTACCTTTTTAACAAGAACTAACAGAAGGCTCTTCATACTTCATATTTGTTTGTAAAACTTAAATACTAATAATAACGCAGAAAATTAGTAGAAAAATTCTTAAGACTTATTAGAGTGTTAATAATAACAGTTAAATCAGAATTTATAAATGACACAGAAATTTCACAAAATTTTGTATGCATTGTGCCGATTTAGGAAACATGTTTAAATAATAATTTAATATAAATTAAAATACAATTTTTTAAGATTTCCAACAATCGAAAATCTACACGCGCGCATCGCGCGCGATTTTGTGTTCTAGTATGTTTAAACTACACAAATTAATCATTATGGTAAGTTTTATTAACATTTGTTAAGTAGATTTCTGAAAAATAGACTTTAAAAATGACAAAAATTGACAGATTTTTTATCAACTTTAAGTTAATTTTATTACTATTATTTCTCATTTTACACAAAATTATATTAATGAAAATAAATATTTGAATACTAATTAAACGGATTTTCTTTATAGTGCAGGAAATAAATGTTTTTTTCTGAATTAAAAGCGTATAAATCATGTATTAAAACGCCATTTTTTCTTGACACTTGCTCCTTTAATTACAATGTATGGCTGAAAATAACAAATTTAATTAAAACAACTTCAGAAGTTGAATTTAGATACTTCAATAATAAATATAATATAGGTTTTAATATTTTTTAAAATATGTCAGCGACCACCTTTGGTCGAAAGTCAGTGGTTTGACCCAACTGTTTAAAAACAAATAAAATAAAATTTTCTACTAGTACCTATGTAGACTATACAGTTATACAGTCCCTGAAGTTCAATAATTAAACAACTCAGTCAACGGAAACCACCTGTTGGCAAAAAACTGCTCAACGTTCGTTAAACGGTTGGTGAATTAATTGTCGTAAAAGCGTGTCAGGTAAAGCTTTTCCGAGATTTACAGAATCATTAACCGGAAGATTCTTTCGTTTAATGGTGACAGTAATAGAGTAGTCTTTCGTCATGAGGGGCATTTAAGTATCGGATTCTTCCTGAAGAAAGCTCACGAGTCTCGGCTGTGCCTTAATCGTCATTTAGAAGATTAGAAGTAAGGTATAATGTCTCGACTCTCGAGTATGCAACTAAAATCTAAACTGGCATGCATTCGGGTATTTTTAGGTCCCTCGATGGACGCGTGTCGCCACGGGCCGGAAACCAGGGACCCTCCTTCCCGTCTCGACGACATCGACCGGGCCGCATCGTGGCTACAGTGATTCTTCTTGTTTTTACGTCCCTCGTGTTTTTGCCGACATACTCTGGCACACTCCATACTCATCTCTAGATGCTCTAAACTTAGCCTTATAGTCTTGGGCATTCTATCATCTACTCTACCATAACATCACGTCACATATTGCATGGGCCGCTTTTGAATCCACCTCAATCGCCGGAGAACTGTTGATAAGCCCCTACTGAAGATGAGCAATTTTGGATGCTCGCCAAATACGAGGAGAGGCCAATTCCAATCCTGAATGACATTTGATTTGCGATATCGAGTTTAGCCGCGAGGGTGGCATTTACTAATAGCTCTGACTAAAGACTCGATTAATGTCCAACATTCCAAATAAATTTTATGTACCCATTAACCTACTGTTGATTTATGCTTACATGAGAAAAATCATCTTCACATTTTCTATCACGAGGAAACGATTGACAGGCTTTTTGTGTTTTACTGTCAATTTTCAAAGTCGTTTTTCAATTTTAGACTGAGTTGTATTCATTTTTCTTTCGAGACGGCAGCGTAACGGATTGGATTTAAATTTATTTTATATACATCTGGGTTATTTTTGTAAAATTGTTGTGGTTGTTTTTGTCAAACTGCGTTGCATACTTGCCTTTTAAAACCCTAAAATTGTATTTCTTGATTACTCATTCCTCTTGATGAAAATAGTGAAATAAAAATTTTCGAATACAGAATCTATTGAGTCTATTTTACTTCACTAAAACGTCGTATCTCGACGATTCTTTTCTACATTGTATTACCTACAATGTGATCGATGATGTGAGCTATGCTGATTTTGAGGTTATGTACTTTGCAGTTATTTTTCACAATAAACGGACACTTTTATTTGTAAAGTTTCTCTTTTAAAAAGGTTTTATTTCTTTTTTTAATAACAAACGCAAAATTAATTTTCAAATGTTCATATCCCTTATTAAGTAACGAAATAACATAAACAGTATACAACAGAATCGACGAGATACGAGGTTTTAGTGAGGTAGAATAAACTTAAGGATGTTCAACCCATTGATATAACCTCAAACTAGAAAATGGTTTTTCACATAATATAAACAAATTATTAAATTTAATTTCACCCAATTTTAAACGATACAGTTGTATACACTTCAAAAAAAAATTATGTTGATACAAAATTTTTTTTGAAATAACAATTATTTAACATTTTGTGTTTTTTCTTTAAAGTTTGTAAATAATTGTAATTTTCATCCAATTTTGACAAATAGTAGCTTATTTTAATCACTAAAACATTCTCTATAAATCTGTTCGTTGGATTTTGTTAATAATATTTAGTTGAAAATTTTTTAAACAAATAAAACTTATCTATTTTATATATTGCTTAAACAAAAAAAGTATTTAACAAGTTCCAACTCTACGGACTTGTAAAGAATATTTAAGAAATTAAATGTATTTGTCAAAATTGGATGAAAATTACAATTGTTAAAAATGTGCAACTGTATCTTTCAAAATTGGGTGAAATCAATTTTAATATTTTTATTTTATGTAAAAAACTATTTTTTAGTTTGAGGTTATGTCTGTGGGTTGAACATCCTTAATATACACTCTTTACTCGAATATTTTTGTTAACACTATTTTCTCCAATAAAGCCGTATTTTTGTGTCATTTTATTATATTTCACCTAAGGTCGTTGTGGTCTAGAAAAATCGGATAATTTCTAGAAATTATTTTTCATGTCTATATATATATATCATTATTAGCAATTATATATAAAAATTTTTGTATTTACTTTTACATTTGAATTTGAAAGTTGATTTACAAAGAGAAAAAAGGTTATTTTAACAGCTGGGAAAATTTGAGGAGGAATCGGACACATACTCGAGAAGAGGTTACGTTTGAAGTCATTATTTTGCTTTTTAAAATAGTAAATCTAACTTTTACAGCCATTTCATTTAGACAAAATGTGAAAAAATCAATTTCAAACAAAATAAAACATTAAAATTCATAATTGGATAAAAATTGAAGATTTTTGAGATTCAGAAACAAATTTATAGTTTCTCTCGTTTCTCTAAAACGTTTCAGAATCTCAAAAATCTATAATTTTTATGCAATTATGAGTTTTAATAGTTTATTTTGTTTAAAATTGAATTTGCCACGTTTTCTCTAAATAAAATTATATTTTTAAGTAAAAAATTGAAAATTCAGAAAGCAAACTAATGACTTCAAACATAATCTCTTCTTGAGTATGTATCGAATTTGTCCTTAATCCATTAATTGAAAAGCGCAGAAAGAATTTAGATATTAATTAAGTATCCCTGAATTTTTGCTTTTATAACATTTATTTTCACTGTTTTTCATTAATTTTCTTATTTATTTTTATAATTTTTAAAAATTACCCCGAAATTCTTGTAATTTGAATAAAAGTTTTTTGGTTTTAATTTTTTTTCCTTTTTTTAACTTTTGTTATATTTATTTTTTAATAGTTCTAATTCTTGAATTAATGTGTAAATTTACAAATTCATCATTTTTTTTACATTTTGTCCAATATTTTAAAACAATTTCTATATTTTTGAAATTTCTTTTATTTTTTATAAAGTTTCTAGTTTTTTTAAACTTGTTTTAACATTAAAATTGTTAGGTTGTTTAATTTTTTTTATTTTTTCACCATTAACCAGAAAACATTTTCGGGAAAAAGTGGGGGTTATTTTTTTATTTATTCCTAAGCTTTTAATTTTTTGTTTATGTAATTTGTACAGTTTTTCATAATTTGTTGGACTTTTCCGAATATTTTTGCATTTTGTCGTAAATTCTCTTGTTTTTCTAAAGAAAATTTAACTCTAAAAAGATTTTCTCTTTTATTGAATGTTAAGTTTTTTTTAGGATAAACCCTCATTATTTTTTTTCAAATTTTTTAGTAGATTTTTACTGATTTTTTTATTCATTTCTAAGGTTTTTGTTTGTTTGTAATTTTTAGTTTTTCATAATTTGTTAAATTTTTAAAAATATTTTCTTCACCTTTTAAAAATTTTGTTATTATTTCTAATGACTTTCTAATGTTTCTAAACCGTTTACTAATTTTTTTCGTTTTCTTTTTATAGTTTTTGTTATATAATTTGTTATTAATTTTATGTTTTTAAAAGATTTTTGGTTTTTTTAATCAGTTTTTTGTCTTTTTTTACATTTTTTCACAATTCTTATAACCTTGCATTAAAATCTTCAAATTCTTTCTCACCTAAAATTGAACAAAAAGAACGCTGCGATCTCTTATTTAAAATATTTTTTAATTAATTCAATTATATAAATTCAAGGTTTGACATTTTTATTCCTGGATTTAAATTTCTTGTTTTACAACTTCCCATCGAAGCTTCGATTTGTACTTGACTAGAATAATTAAATTAGTGTCGAAAATCAATTTAAATGACAAAAGACTCTGCAAGATTTCTGTGTACTATTGAGAAATTAAATAAAAGTTTGCTCAGGCTTGACTTTTGTTTTCGAAACTAAATAAAGGTTTTTCCACTTTTGTCAAGACTTTAGAAAGAAAAAAAATTCTCCCTATTTTACTTTTATGTATGAGTCTGAACGAGAATTCACGTTTTCTATTTTTCTTTCGGTAACTAAAGATAAAGAGTCGTTTCTACAGTTTTTTTTTCTCACTGGTAACGCTTTCTTTAAGTAAACGAAGTGTTTTGTTATTTTAACAATTAACTTTGTGATAATTAATCGAAATATTGTAGAATTTAATTTTTTGTTTTTATAATTTATAATTGAGATAAATTAATATTGTTTACATATTATTGCAACTTTTAAAAGTTTATTTAATTCTTTTTATTAAACTTTTTTTGCTTTTAAAAACAAATTTTTAGTTTGAGGTTATGTCAAGGTTTCAAATGATCTTAAATTTATTTGTGAATTTAAAAAATTATATTGAGCTTATGTTAAAGATTATTTTCAATTAGAAAGTATGAATTAATAAGTAAATAAAAAAAAAAGTTAAAAAAAGCAATTAAAATAGGAGAAAAAGGTTTACCTAATTGGCAATTAATTGCTCTAGAGCATGGATAATTAATAGTATATTAGCATTTGTTACAGTTCTCACAACAATGCGACTCTATTATTTCGTGAGAACCTTTTACTAGAATATCAGATTGCAGTTACATACGTCGAATACGTTTCATTAATTTTAAACCGTCCCTTACAGTTTTCAAAATTAACTTTTTTAATTCATTTTGAATCCAAAATTACCATTTTTTTTCTCTTTACAAGTGTTTCTGTCAATAAAAGTTTTATTAAATTTGCAAAATTGAAGTTATTTTAATTCAATTAATTTTTAATATTAATTTAAAAAATGTAAATTTAATAAAGATTGAAAATTAAAAAAGATATTTTTTAAAATTTTATTTGATTTTTTAAAATTATAATATGTAAATTTTTCAAGTCTATATGTAAAATATTATTTCTCAAATTGAATGAAAGTTCAGTATAATATTGAACTTGGATAAATTCTAAAAAGGGGGAAAATTTGAAATGATAAATTTTTGCAATCTAGCAGAAATATTGAAAGGGAAAAAAGAATTTCTGCGGGTTTCCTAGACTTTCTCTCAGATACAAACGGCTAGAATGTGGAGACCAGATGTCTTTCTATTTCAATTTAAATTCGCAAACCTCCCTAAAAATCAATCGTCTCATACATCTTTTATTATCGTCGTAACAGATACTCTTTGTGTCTAGAAGAAGGCCCTATCCTTAAACTAACAATACTATGTCGTCTATCTTATCAGATTGTCCACCGGAAATTTAAACAGCTTCTACCTCTTTTAATCATAGCAATATGTATTGTAAATTTTCCCCTTTTTACCAAACATTTACTTAATAAATTCTGTCGCCAATAAAAATAATACATTTTTTTAAATTTTTATTTTTTAACCAGAAGGAATTTGGAGAAAGAAAAGAAAAGACACAAAAAACAAGAAGTAAATAAATAAATACAAATTAAAGAATTGAAAAGATTTAATAAAACATAATAAAGAAATTATGAAGGAGAAATTATTATTAAGTGAGTGATAAATTCATAATATTGTGAAAAAATTCATAATATTACAAATAATGAAGAAATATATAAAAAGTGAACAATTGTTTTTAAAAATTGAACAATTTATTTATTAGGTATTTATTATTATTTAAAAAATTACTAAAACTATTTAAGTACAAAAAGGTGGTGGAGAAGTAATTAAAAATGAAAAAATGTTAAAAAATAAGGAAGAAACCTACAAGAGATCGATGAGATTATAATTGTACATTATTTAAAAATGATTGAACTGAAATTTGTTCAATTCGAAGAAAAAAATTGTTAACAAAGCTTTAGTCATAAATCAATGCATTAAAAAAAAAAATTGGATCTTCGATAATACTATACAGTATATTATTTAATTTAATAATATTAGCAGGATTGATTTAAATAATTATAATTATTTGTTTATTTTTATTGTCTAAATAATTTGATTATTTTTATGTTTTTATTTTCGATTATTCAACTAGGAGTATTATGAATAAAATAAAATTTTCTACTTTTAGAATTAGCTGCACGAGAGTAACTTTTAAATACTTTTGTAGACCTTGGTCAGGCAATAAGCTCGGCTTCATAATTAATTAGTTTATTTACTTTTTCAGGAGATCATCGTGGAGGCGGCGCAACCGGAAGTACACGCAGTAGCAGCGAAAGGGGACGCGTTTCCGCTTATGGCGGAGGTAGTGATCACGCTGATAGTATGGACGATCCTTCCTCGAGGGAGGACATTTCCGAAATGTATGTTTTTCCAATTTCCTTATAAGGTTAATCAACAATATCACGAATTTAGAAACCAAAAACATTTCATTCACATTTTAAATTAAAAATTAAATTTCACGAGTCTTGTAAACTGAACAGTTATTAGATCTTTTTTTTTCTTTTTTACTCAAATTTTTTGAGGATTATTCATTCCCTGAAATTAATCTATAACGGTCCTTTAATTTTTTTTACATCTTTTAACAATACAATCCAATAATTATTATTCACTTAAAATTTGTTCAATTTACTGATTTTTTGAATTTTCAACCGAATGGTATTTAAGCTCCTTAAAGAATGTCCCTTGAGTTAATTTTAGAAAAGAAATTAATCAATTATTCAGAAGGAAATAAACAATCTTGTGATCTAAATTGTAGAATTCTGATTCACGAAATACCAATTTAACAAGCAGATCTTATTCGAATGCCAGGGATGAGATCTTTGAGGAAATCGTATTCATCTCCTTACCGCATATTTATGAATTTGGCCTCTATCAAAGAATTTCACGAGACGCTAGTCAGGCGCGAGATTAAGATTACGGGAGATATTTTCACCTTAAATTACAAATTTAACTTGGATCTGAGAAATTTGTTAATATACGTTTTTTAAAATTAGACACACATTCTTGACAAGGTTTTTTTCTTAAAATCAATACTGACTCGAAACAATATTTTCTTTAGTTGATTTTCTTTTTTCTTGCTTCTGCATATTTTATTTTAAGTAACAAGTTACACTGACCGCACCCGTTTCGAATTCAATCAAATTTAGCTTGTCTTTTAGTGTAAAAATACTGGAGAGCAAGAGGGAATTTAAAAAGAAATCGATTTTTAAATATATTTCTGCGTGTTAAAAAGTTAAATTTAAATCTTGCTGTAATTGTTGATTTTATAAATCTCATTACTCTTATCGACATTGCCGAAAAGTCAAACGAAATCCGATACAAGCTTCCGCAACAATACATTAATCTCTCACACAATCGCATGAAAGCGATAAATTGTGTTTCTGTCGGATGCGTAGGTGCCTCTCGACGATGAGATTCTAGTATCTATTTCATTCATGCATTTTGCGAGTGAGAAAATAGATCTCTTTTTCCTTATTTCATTACTAGAACTTAATTTTCAAAAATTTGCGGATAATAACTGGCAATTATAACATAAAATATTAATTATTATAATTATTAATTATTATTTATTAAATTATTATTTATTAAATTATTGTTAATTCTAAGAGATCACAAATTGTTACCTCTTCTTCTTTTTTTCATTTTGTCACTCATATCACCTTTCTTTTTTATAAATTTTCTCTTTTTATACATTTTCTAAATGGATTCAATTAAATGAAGCTTGAAATTGATAAAATTATAAAATAATACAAATTTAATTAATCCAAATTTCTGTCAATTTTAATAAAATTGAACTATTACTGAGGCTGGTTACACCGACTATCTTGAGATACGCAACTTTCAAATAAGCACCTTATGATAAGCTAGCTTATGTTTCTGCGCCTGCGCAGAAGTTCGTCGTCATGACAACTAACTTGTGCGCAGAAGCCAAAATAAGGAAAGAGATTTATAAGGTGCTTTTTCGAAATTTCCGTATCATAAAGTAGACATTCAGTCGACTGTAAATTCATTTAATTAACATTTTTAAAGGTTTAAATTTCAATACATTCTAGTTTAAATCAATTTCAAATTAAATCAAACTAAGCTTTAATTTATCTCAATTTCAATCAATCTTAATTAATTTAATTACTCGAATTTACAATTTGTTTTTTTACAATTCCAATAGATTCTAAATTTATTTTTCTAGATTTCATTTAATTTTAATTTTTAATTCATTACTAGTTAACTCCAATCTTAATCGATCCAATTTTTAATTTATTCTAATTTTAATTTAAACAAATTGTAATCGACGCCAATTTTAATTCATAAAAATTTTTAATGATCTAAAATGCGATTCTTAAATATTTTAATTAATCTTGAATTCAATCAATGCAAACTTTAATTTTTGCACATTTATATCAAAATTTTGATCTAAACTTAATCCATTCAAATTATAAACAATTTAAAGTTTAATTCATTGTAATTTTAATAAATCTTAAATTCAATCATTGAAAACTTCAATCTATGCAGATTTATATCTTATAAATTTTAATCGAAATTAAACTTAATTCATTCAAATTATTTATAAACCAACTTTTTAATTCATTTTAATTTTGATGTACCCAAAGTTGATTGATCTAAATTTTATTTTATCCAAATTTTTCAATCTATTCAAATGAGTTTATCAAAATAAAAATAATCTGAATTTCAATTTATTGAGATTGTAATAAAATTTAAAAACAACCAGTCGAAATTTAATAATTTAATGAACCTTAAACTTAAACGATCGAAACTTGGTTAAAACTTTAATCAATTGTAAATTTAATTGATCAAAATTAAATAATTAAAATTTCAAATTTCTTTTAATTTTAATCAATCTTAAATTCAATTGTTACCAATTTATGTTTGTGAAAATTTAAATAATTTGTTATTTCTATTATCTAACCTTTTATTAACTTTTATTTTTTTTTTAAATTAATGAAGTTAATATTTTTTAATTAAAATTAATTAAAATGTGTTTGCATTAATTTGAAATTTCCATTTTTAACCATTTTTGGAAATAAAAATTGAGAATTAGTCATATTTCCATGAATTAAAATATAAATTGATCAAGATTAGATACATTAGAATTTAAATTGATAAAACGACTAAATTTGAGTGGATTAAAATCAGAATAACTGGAGATTTATGTATTATAACTGTGACGAATTAGGTTGAAGAGCGATTGAAATTCCAATAAATTCAAATTTAAATAAAATAAAGTTTTGATAAATTGAAAACTAAATTGAGAATCTCTTGAAAATTTCACCAATAAATGTTTAAACTAATAATAACAAATATTAATTATTGATTTAATCTTAATTTTAATTTAAGTAGCTTAAAAATTTGAAAAATAAAAATTTGGTGTTATTAAATTAGAGGTTGATTGAAATTTCATGAATTAAAATTTTTCACCATTAAAAATTTGGATAAATTGATATTAAAATATTAAATAAATATATGAACTGGTGACTTGGTATTTAAATAATTAAAGTTTAAGTAAATAAAAATTTGAATATAATAAATTTAGAATCCGTTGACATTTTTATCAATCAAAGTTTAGCAGGATAGACAATTAGAATTGATAGAAATTTAATTAAATTCGATTTAAACTTGAGTTTATTATATTCAAGTTTTAGTAGATTCTATATTTAATTCATCCAATTATTTGTAATATTAATTAGAATTTTAAATACGCTTCGTTTGATGCTTTATTAAATATATTGATTTTATCATACATGTAGAAATTATTTTGTGTTAGTTGCTTGATATATGTTTTTTCTACTAAAAATTAATTTACACTTTGTTTATTATGATTATCCATAGGGTGCAGCAAAATATATCCAGTAAGCCAAAGACGTCAAACATAAACAGATCTGAAAGTTACAAGGAACGAATACATCACAAGGTAAAAATTAAAAAAAAATTTCTTATTCTAAGATTGTTTAAATCTTTTTTAAGTAAAGTTTGTTTAATGTAATATTACTTTTTAAATTAACAATCATTATTTTTTACAATTTTTTGAAACTATTTTCACTTCCAATCAATGTAAGTGCGTTGAAAATTGAACAAAACCTAAATTACATTTTTTTTATTTATTGCATTCGGAATTATTTAAAGTTCAAATTTTTGAAACTTTAAAAGATCTAAAATCGAAATAAAATTTTACATATCTTCAAAGAAAGCTTTTAAATGTTTAAATTATTTTAAAAGTTAGAAATTCGATGTATTTAAATTTTAAAGCATTTTTAAAATGGCATTGGGTGATAATTAAAAGAAAAATATTATCTCGAAATCGTCTAAATTACAAACGCACTAACATTTAAAAGTGCTCAAATTCAGATATTTCAGCATTTTCAATGCTGAATTCAATATTAAAAATTGTACGCTTTCAATTTTAAAATTATTTGAAATGCAAGTAAGTAGAATATCCTGACAGTTTTTAATATTAAAATTAAAAGTATTGAGAACGCTTTTAAATTTAGAAAACTTAATAAGGATTGAGAAATCAATTTTAAATTCAATCTAAACTTATCAAAATTGATCAAAGGTAAATTTGAAACCACAACTAAGAATTTTCATTCCTCGAATATCTAATATCTAGTGATCTAAGGAATATACGAAATTGCCGGGAATCTGTAAAGAAAAATCAAAAATTTGTAAAACTATCCGGGAATTTGTAATGAAATTGTAGATAAATCTAAAAAATTACAATGTCAATCTTGGAATATTTAGTCAATAAATAAAAGAATTGAAATAAAAATGATTAAAAAATAATTAAAATGCTTTAGACAGAAGAGTAAAAAATAATATTAAAATTAAATAATTCCAAGTCATTATAATTTAAATAAATCACAAATATAATAATTTCTAACAATTGTTCAAAATTAATTTTGTTTTTTATATTGACTTATTCTTTGTAAATTATTTCATTCTTGAGTAGAAATTTACATTTAATTTAAAAATTTCCAACTTTTTTCTTATTTTGAAACTGTATCGTGAATTTCATCTTTCTTTTTCATTATTTTTATACATCCTTTGACTTCTTAATGGATTTCTAATTTAATAATCATTTTTCTGTTTCTCAAAAGCTTAAAGAAATTTTACCTCCTTAAAACTGTTTAATGTATTTCTTAATATTTATTTTTTAAAAACAAATTATTCATATTTTTTTATTATGTTTTAAAATATTTTCCCAATTTTTATAATTTTTTAAGATTTTATTCTTCCACTGTTTATTATTTCTTTTCTTGTTATAAGATTTTCTCTAATTTTTTTTTTTTACGCAAATTATTTTAGTTTATTTCATACAATTTTGATTTTGTAATATTTAGAAAATTTCCTAGATTTTTCGTTAATTATTTTATTTATTTTCAAAATGAAAAAAAAAATTTTTGTAAATATTTTTATTATTTAAAAAATATTCTGGTTTTTTATGTACCTTAATTTTTACATATATTATAATCTCATTTTTATTAAATTTTTTTTATTTGTTATAGATTCGTTTATTCTTTAGTAAAGTTATTAAATTTCTTACATTGCGTCTATTTTTTCACAAATTTAACAACCCCTCTGTAAATTTTCTAGTTTTTTTAAATGTTTAAAAAAGTTTTAGCTGCTAGGATTGTCTTGAAAATTGGTCTAATGTTTTAAAATTGTTTTCGTTCTTTTAAAGTTGTTCTTGAATTTAGAAAAAACATTTTTTCAACTTTTTAATAATAATTTTTTTTATTTTTTACTATTTGAAATGATTTTTTATTTTCTTTGTAGATATTCTATTAATCTTCTTACATTATTTTTATTTTATTTGTAATACTTCATATATTTTGATAGATTTTTACCCAATTACAATATTTTTTAGTGTTTTTGAAACTTTTATTTTTTCATAGTTTTTTTAAATTTATTTGTCAGTTTTTCTCCATTTTTCTAATGTTAAAAAATTGTATTTTTATCGGATACTCTTAGTTTTTCTTATTCTTTCAAACATTTTGACTTCTTAAATTTTCTTTCGCTTCCCTCAATTTTTTCATTTTTTAAATAAGTTTTATCATTCTTTGAAATTTTAGTAAATTTTTAGTTTTTCTTAGAAATGTTTTCCCCTGTTAGAACCGTATTTAAATAAAACAGTTTTAATTCATAATGACACAAATTTGGGGAAATTGTAATTTACAAGAATTTAAAAATGATAATTCACTAGACACTCTGATTTATTTTTATACGATTCTTTAAATTATGACATGTTAACATTTCGAAACATTAACAATCTAATCTAATTAATAATTTATTTTACAGAGACAAGTACGGGAAAAGCGAAAAACAAGTGATCCAAATCTCTCCAAAACAAAGTGAGTATCAATTTCATAATTTTGAGAATTGCCTGAACCATTGACAAAAAAATTATTTATTCAATCTATCAAAAAAAAATAGTTTTTATAAAACCTGTTCTTTTTTCGTAGTTGAATATTTGTTTTAATTTTAAAAAATATTTGCACCCAAATATGGAGTCTTAATAAATTGAAAACTAAAGTAAAAGTAAAATTAATCTTTCTATATTTAAACATTAATTAGTACAATTCGTTAAAAAAAAAAAAAGAAAATGATTGACAAAGTCACCCCTAGAATCGACATCCTATTCAGGAAACGAATCGCCATTTGCGTCACAGGAAAAAATAAAAATAGATTCTGAGGACCGTTTCTTCATAGAAGTTGATTGTAATTGAAGGAAAGAAAACATGAAAGAGGATAAGCAGATCCTTTACGCAGGCTTCCTAGACCACCACGATCTTGAAAAGTTAGCTATAGATTTTTTTTGGCAGAAGCTGCTGATCGTGAAGAAGAACGTGTATTTGTGGGAAATGCGCAGGCCTGAATCTTGAATGGTTTATAAAGGTGTAGCTGGACTTCAGTGTGACGTTAAACGTTCAATTCCGCGGACATAGACAGCGATTCGTAATTACGTTACTTTATCAGTGTAACTGCTTGCACATAAACATTACCGGCCAATCCCTTGTGAAGCAACAAACGATAATAGGTCTCGTCCCTTTTTTCCTTTTCGATCTCAATTTTTATTTTTATTTATTTTCATTAACACTTGCCACATTCAAATTGCCGGCTCTCCCTTTCTTCAAGTTCATAATCAACTTTTCAAACTTTTTCTCATAGTTTTTTATATCTTATTTTTTCTTAGATTTTTATATAAGATTTCTTTATTTTTATCTAAGATTTTTTTTTTTATTAATTTGAAAACACGCATAAAAATTGATTCGAAATGGAAAATTTGGACGAAAATCCACTCAACCGTGGCGAAAAGCATTAAAAACATTGTTGGAGAATTATGAATAATTTTTGCCGCCAAAAAAGTTTATTCCTGGGTTAATCAGAACATTGCCAAAAGTTTTGCAACTGTAGATAAATTATTTCTGACGTTTTAGAATCATTTGTTAAATCTAGACATTGTCAAATTTCCCTAAATTGACGATTTTCTCTTATTTTACAATATTGAAAAAGAGAAATGATGTTCCCTGAAGAAAATCTGTCAGTGTCATTTTAGAAAAGTGTTTTAGTTGGGAATTGAGAAATTCAATTTCCAAGAGTGAGAAAATCTCTGAATTTTTAAATACAACTCCTCGAAATTTTTATTTATTATTTTTAAAAAAAAATTCTTTATTTTTATTTATTTGCAATCTTGATTAAATGTCTGAACAGGTTTAATGCACCGACCAGTGTCTGCACGCGTCTTTGACTTTTGTCTTTAAATAAATAAACTCAGGATACGCGTTCGCGTCATCTTACGAGGTTCGTAATCGTAACATCTGTAAATTAAAAATCGATTTGGTCTATATTCACCAATTGGAATTGCGTTTCTGCTTTTGAAATTTTATTAATGCCGAGTCTCTACTACTTAATATCTTTAACATTAAACAAAATATTTCCAAAGATTTATTTTTCTTTCCGAAGACGCCTGTCTATTTCTCAAACGGTTTAGTAAAAGCTAACTGAATTGATAGACTGGCTGTTGATTCTTTCAATACTAAATCAACATTTCATGGAGTTTTAAACCGATATTTTAAGAATATGAATGGCATAAACAGTAAAATTTCTCTGATATTTGAATATTGAATACGAGGAGCGTCTGCGCTTTAAAGCAATAGGCTCATCGCTCGTTTTGTCATTCATTTCTTGGTATCGTAGAGAATATTGGCAAATCCCAACGTTCCCAGTTAATTGACAAGTGTCAGAAAGACGTAAATATCGTGAAATTAATTTTTTTAATTATTTAAATGAATGATTTTCTAGAATTATAATAAATATAATATGACAATTTGTTTAAAAAATAAAACCAAAGTTTTTTTGTTTTGTCTTCTTTTAGAGAAATTTAGTGATTTAGACTTGAAGGCAATTTTTTCTGTTGGAGATTTTAGTGTTGATTTTGGAAAATTTTATAATTTTTGCAAGTAAGGTAGTGTTCAACTTGTAAAATAGGGAGAGGCTTCACGTGAACATTGTTCGTTTACTTCCGTAGGAATGTAAATAAATGAACGGATTATCCCGAATAAAAGGATAATTGAGTCGTTCTTGTTATAAAAAAGGTGTAATGTTTCCCAAGGGAAGATATATGAATGTGCGACACATTGCTCATAATTAAAATCGAATATTCTCAATTGACATGACATTTTCAACTTCGATCAGTGGAAAGAGTAAAATTTCCAATCGTCATTGAATTACGTAAAACGAGGACACGCCGATTATAATGGTTATTAGTTTTCTTAGTAAATTGTTAAACTTTTCACTCTGTAAATTGGATCTCAGAAATTAGAAATTATAATTCTAAGAATCAATTTCATTTGTTTAAATGAATTTTTAATAGTTTGTCTAGTTACTGGATTAATAATAATTATTCATTTCGATTATAAGTGTGATAAATTAAATGTAGAAACTTTTAAAATTTATCAAATTTAAAAAAATTTATATTTGTTTATTTAAATAAATATAATGTTAATGAACGGATGCACGGAAAAATTGGCTTAATTTCATTAAAACTTGCTCTTATTATTACAATCAAATTTACATATAATTTTAGAGAAGAATGAAATAAAATAAAAATTAGAATCTGGAAAAAATAGAAATGAATATTAATTCTGTTATTTGAAAAAATTTATTTTAAATATCTAGGTTTAGTAACTTTCATAATTGGTGTCATTTTATTATTTTTAGATCATGATTTTCCCAGATCCGAAAAATTGTCTAGAGAGCTTAAAATGTCTGATATTTATCGTTATTGGTGCTTTTAAACTGAATAAATCTTTCATTTTTGGTTTAAACCTTCAAATATTTAGGCATTTTAATAACTTCCAGACTTTTATTTACTGTTTAAGTAAAATTTAATTTATCACGAAGTTTATTAACAAGTTGTTTACAAAAGTCTTGCAAAGAAGTCGTTTATTAAATTTTTTTACACATTGAATAGGGTTCACAAACCTTCACCTTTCCACTCATTTTCAGGCTCTTTAGCGATTCGGGAAATTGACGAGAAATTTAGTACATTATGAAAAAAATCCGAAATATGTGAAAATATTTAAGATTTTTTAAAATGATCCGGCAATTTGAAAAAAGTACCAAAAATTCGGAGAGAAGTTTCAAAAATTTCAATCTTAAAGTTGCATTTTTTAAAATTTGAAAAATTAAATTTGGGTTGCTCGGAGTAAGATTTAAAATTTTTTGGTAAAAAGAAAGTAAAAAATATTATTAAATTTTAATAGTTATTAATTTCAATTTTAATAATTCTCTAATGCATTATAATTTAAATAAAGTTTAAACTACATTAACTGGTATTTTAATTTATTTAAACTTGCAAATTTTAATTGATCTAAATCTAAATAGTCAAAAATTAATTATTAAGGAGATTCACCCAATTGACATAACCTCAAATTGGAAAGTGGTTTTTAAAATACTTTTCAATATTATTTAACGAAATTCAACAAACAAAATTGTAAAGAATGTTTCAAAAAGACAAATGAGTTATTATTTGTCAAAATTGGATAAAAATTACAAATGTTTACTAGATTTAAAGAAAAAATACAAAATGTTTAATAATTTTTTATTCAACCTAATTTATTTTATTTTATTTTTTCTTTTTACACAAGTTACATTATTTATTATTAATTCATGCAAATTTGTGTTGTATTTAAAAAAATCCCGTAATTTCTTAAATCCTATTAAAATTTTCTTGGTTTTGATGAGTTTTTCTTTAATTTTTTTCTTTTTTTGTCATTTTTTAAATTTTTGCGTAGTTTTAATTCATTTTTTTCAATTATTGATTTAACTGTTTTTTCTCAAATCAAAACAAAGTTAATTTCTGTCAGTTTTATTGGGGTCAAAAGGAGGGAGGAAGGATTTTTTTGTAGATTTTCTGATTTCCTTAAGATTGGCTCATATTTTTGTGAATTTATTCAATTTTTACATTTTGCATAACATTTTGTATATTTTTTCATAAATCTCTTAACAATATTCTTTTCTATATTTCTGTTTCAAAAATTTTTAATTTTGTTTTAAAGTTGTTTGAATTATTTTAAAAAATGGTCTAATGGCATAAAGATGTTTTTCGTTAAGTTTTCAAAAACTTTTTTTTTTTTTAAAGGAATTTTTCATTGATTTTGTAAGCTTATTATTATTTGTTTATATTTTAAAAATTTTATTTTCATTACTTATGTTTCAGTTGATTTTTACAAAATTTCATATTTTTAAATAGTTTTGGAATTTTCTCTTTTTTTTTATAATTTGTTAAATTTATCTGTCAGGTTTTCTTCATTTTTCAAATATTTGTTAACTATTTTTTATTCGATGTTAGTTTTTCTTACTTATTCAAAATTTTTTATTTGTGCTTTAAATTTTCAAAATTTTCTTTGAATTTTTTCATTCTTTAGTAATAAAAAAATTGTTTGGCATTTTTAATACTTTTTTTATTTTATCATCATTTTTCTATTTCATAACAATGTTTTCCCTTCTTTGAAATTATTGGATTTTTATCCTGTAGATTTTAATTTTTTTAAAGCATTTATTCCGAGGGTTTTTCTACATTTTTTAATAATTTCATAATTTATCTATTTCTTTAAAAGACATTGATTCGTTAATTCGTGTATTTTATCTAAATTTCTTCATTCTATCTTCATTTTTATATATTTTTTAAATTGTTTCATTTTTTCTTTTAATTTATCAAATATTGAAATTTTCAAATAATTTATTCATTGGTTTTTTTGTCAATTTTTTATAAATTTTTAGATTTTTCTCTTTAGTAAAATATTTATTTTCCTTGATTTTCTTAATTTAAAAGAAAAGCAAATATTGTAAATGTTTGAAAAAAGGGAAGACAGGAAATGAAAATGTCAGAAAAAATTTAACTGAGATTTTTGTAGCAACTCTGTTTTTAAAGAATGGACAACAGAACCAAAGTATTTTTGGAATTTAAAAATTATCATAATGTTATTTAATTAAATTCTAATTAACCCTATTTTAGAATTGCATACCTGTTGAACTTCTAGAAGTGAAAGAAATTCCAAAAGAAAAATTTGATAGGAAACGAAAAATATGACAGTTTTGTGTCAAAATTCTAAATCGGTTTCGTAACTGTTGCAAAATGAAGCGAACTCTTTGAGAAACGAATAAAGTATTTGGTCTCATTGACGAGAATCGGGTTAAGCTTTATCCGATGCCGCTCCTTCATCACTTTAATCAACCCTCTGCATCTATAGATCTATGGTTCAGTCCACGTGCATGTGACGGCATCAACAGCTAAGTGACTTGCTTTCATGGATCGGTGCATTTCTATTTAGCTGGCTGCGTTTGCATTTACGCCTCTATAATAGACTGAAGACTCGGACTATCTAGGTATTGATTCAAAGACCATCGATTCCTCAAGAAAATAATAAAGTCTAAGAACATCCCTGACGGGTATTGTCTTGTCTAAAGCAGGCTCTTTCTTCAATTGACTCCAGTCAATGACAAAGTACTGCTTTCTCTGAACCTCTATTATCACGATAAACAAAGAATTAACTTGAATCGATCCACAAAACTGACGTCATACACGTGTTCCAAATTTAATTAAACGCGCGAGAAATAACGCTTTAGTCGCAACCCTCCGAGTGCCTCCCTCGTTCAATGGAAAATTTACTAAACTTCTGAGCATCCTATAAGAAAAGTTTTTTATTGACATTCTTAAATTCTTTCCTCATTCAATATAGGGAATTGGTTATATAGCAAAGGGTCAGTTCTACCGTCTCAAATAGAATAACATTTTTTTCTCTAAAGATTCATAAAAAATTAAGTGATTATTTAAGAAAATAAATGGGTATTTATTGGAATAATACTTGATGAAATATTGACTAATTAAATTAAAATTAAACTAGGTGACAATTGTCATTGAACAATTTTGCTTCCTTGTAGATCAAGGGCGACTAGAGAATTATCATTTTAAAATTTCAGAATCCTAGAATACAATTCTCTAGGATTTGTTCTTTTAATGATTAATAACATTAGTAAAATATATAAGCGGTTTGAAATAAATATTAAAAGTAACGGTTTTAAAAAGTCAATATGGGGGAATGTGCGCTACAGTAAGACGCTCTTTTTTCAAGGTGGTAATAATATTTTAATTCTTAATATTTGGAGCACTTTTTTGTATTAATATAAAGGATATAAAGTTATCTAGGTAATGCACACGTTGAATGAAGAGTTTACTGCGATTAAATATAAAAATATTAAGTTTTTAGAATTTGATAAAATCGTCTATTTTTGAAAATTGATATTTAACATTAAGACACCATTATTGAATATCGAAAAAAAATTTCAAAAATAATATTCTGAGTTACATTTGGTAAATAAGCTTATTTTCCATCAAATAATAGTAAAAAATGTTGCAAAATACTCATTTAATTGTTTGCAAGGAAATTAAAATGTTTAATTGTAAAAACTGTACACTCTCCCTTATGGTTTTTTTTTTCTATTTTTAACTAATAAATATTAAACATAAGTCAAGAGAAAATTGCGTTATGAGTTAAAAAGTTATATCTAAATTTAATTTATTCGAATTTCAATTGATATTTACTTTGAACTAAATATAATTTTAATAAAACTCAAATCCAATCTATCTAAACTTGAATCTATTCAAAATTTGAAGAATCTTAATTTTATTGGTAAAAACATCTATTAAAAGATGAATAAATTTGTCAAACTCAATCCAACATTAATTTATCCAAATGTCCATCAATTTTAGTTATAACTATTAGTCAAAACATTTATTGATGAAAATTGGAATCAATTCTGAATTTAATTCACCTAAATTTTAATCCAATTTTAGTCAAAAAAATAATATTATTTTACTTTTTAATCAAAAATGTTAAATATGTAAAGTTTAATCAATTCAAATTTCAACTATTTTAAATTTACATCGATTCATCAATACAAATTTTATTCTAATTTTAATCGATTCAAATTTCAATTTATTCAAATTAAAATTAACCCAAATTTTACTTTAAAACTTAAATCTTCATTTCCATTTCAATTTAACAAAAACGATTCCAACTTTAATTTATCAGAATTTTAATCTATTCGAATTGCATTTGATTGCAATTCCAATTTTGTTAGATACTAAATCCATCTAAAAATTATTTATATGTTTTAAATTTAAATTTGTTCTAATTTTAATCAAATTAAAAATCAATCAATCGAAAATAAGATTTATTGAATTTTCAAATTGATCCAAATTTTAATTGATTTGAATTTCTAATTCTCTAAATCCATTTGATCCAAATTTCAATCGATTCAAAATTCAATCCTTTCCAAATTTTAAACGATTTAAACTTAAATTAATAAAATTTTCAATATATAAAAATTAGTTATATTACGTGTTAATTTTTATAATGTGAAATCTTTTCATAACAATTTTATGGGAAAAGTAATTCGCCTTTTTATTTATTTTAAGGAAAAAAGGTACAGTCCTGACAATTATTATTTTTTTTTCAAAGGACTCACTTGATTTTGCAACAGACAAACCGCTTTAGACAATTTAGAAAAAATTTCTATTTTTGATGTGCAACAAAAATACTTATTGATTTGTACTACTTAACTTTTTTTCTTTTTGGAAATTTGAAAAGTTTGGACTTCTAAAATGAGATTAAATTTTAATTTCGAAAAAAATTACAATTTATAAAGATAAATTGTTATTCTGTTAAAAATTGTATTTCAAAATTTTAAAAATTCTTTTATTTTAAAGTTTGTTTTTTATAAAAAAAAAAAATCATTAAGCATGAAGAATATGATAATATTGGTGAAGATGGTTGAAAATGTCAACGATCGTACATCCCATTTTAATTCTATCAAGTAACCTTTGTATTGCGACCTGAAGGTTCGTCTCTGGATTTTCATGACCTATTCTAGAATGAAAGTCGGTTTAAAATATTTGCTTAAAATAAAAGCAATGTTTAGTTTGATTTAGGTTAAAACAGAAATACAGCGGGACAAGAAAAATTGTTTTCAGGTCAAAAATCAGAAAATAATTTTTGTAGAAATAGAAACTCGAATCCTTTTTTAAAATTAAGCCTTCTTTGGCCAAAAATTATTCTAAATTTTTCACCTGCTATTTCAAGGTTAAGAATTTTCAGAACAATGAAAGTCAGACAATTATTTTTTCATTTTTTAATGATAATATTATTGTCTTATGGTTTTTAGGTACTATTCGATTTTTTAGTTTAATATCATCAGAAAATAAATAATCTCCAAATAGGTTTTTGATTATAATAAACATTTTGCAGACAAAACGTGTTTAAAAATAACGACGTAGGCGAATTTAATGAACTCTTGTGAAAATAAAAAGCCTTAATGGCAAGTGCGTGTTGACTTGATTTCTCGAAGCCTTAAGCTAACTTAAGGGTAATGTTGAAAGGTATGAGGCAACAAAGTGTTTCACGATTTGGTCGTTCTAATACTGAAGAAACTATAAACACAGCCATCAATCGTACGCAATCCTTTGATCAATCAAACGGTATCGTTAAAAAGTGTCCCTTCGCTAGCGAAAATTTTGATGAACCTGCTGATAATAATCAATCTTCCGAGACTTTGTCAGTCACAGATCGTCGAACCAGATCTGAAAGGTATTTGAATTTTTTCTTCAAGTTGAAGAAGATAATAGTATAATGTACAGTAAGTCAAAAAAGAGAGAGAGAGGTTTTTAATAGTGTTAAATAAAAATCTGATAGTCATTTTTGGCAGATTTTTGACATAACCGAAAAGTAAACTTACTCGAAAACCTCTCGAAAAAGTGCTGATTTCTCAATTTTTATTGTTCATTAAATATTTTATTCCATAACTACCGAAAAAAGGTTTTTTTCACTCGAAAAATGAATATAAAAAAAAAGATCACTTTCGGGCAAATTAACTAACCTTGAAAATATTTATATCGAGAATTTTTAATTTATCATGGCAATTCTCAATTTGAATATCTAGAATATTTTTCATATTTCTTTACTGTTAAAAATTCTAAAAAAAAACTACTTGAATTATTTATAAATCTCAAATAGTTGTTTCCCATTATTCAAAAAATAAATTTTAATTATCAAAAGGATTGTTTCTTTTGTGTGTCTTTATAAAATTTAAATTTTTTGTAGTGACCTACCAGCTTTTAAAAATTTATTTGAATATCATTTATTTTGTAAAGGAATTTTGAAAATAAGATTTAAAAAATCTGGAGAAGTCAAGAATTTTTCAATTTGACGAAAAAGACCTGAGAAGCAAAAAATTTTAGGTTATATTTGTGATTTTTTAAATGAAAATACACAAAGGGGATATACACTCAATGCAAACTATTGACATTTAAGTCTTTTCATTCCATCCCAAATATTGAATAGAAACTGATCTTGATTATGCAAAATTAAAAAGGATTTTACAATCAATGTAAAACTAATACTGAATATAACCAAGATTTTTTTTTCTTAGATCTCTTTCCTCATATTGCGTCACATATTAAGAATATTTTTCTTTATCGTTTACAAATTTTAAAAAATTTGTAATATTTATAGATATCAGTTATCAAATAATTGATAATTAACAATAATAATTTGATTATTAATGAAAAATTAACAAAAAATAAGTATAATGGTGTAAGATACTTTTTTAAGTATCGTTTATTTTTGTTACGCAAATGGCGATTCAGCTTTTGATCAAACGATGCAAAAAATTTAAATTTGATATTAATGATGAATTCGATTTTTAGTGATTGCGACACAACTGGAGCTTTTCCTGGAAATTCAGCGGGTAGTTCTTCCAATAGTAGTTTGTCAACAAGGAGCTTAGATAGTCGTAGCACAAGTCTGGAACAGGTTCATCCTGCTACCTCGGCATCAAATACATCGACCTCTTGGGACAGTGATGTTGATGTCGAACCAGATCCTCCAGACTGGAGTCAGGGAGTTGCTGAGGAAGTTTTGGCGCGTCTTAGTAATTCAGAAAAGAAGAGACAAGAAGTTATTAACGGTAAGGCTCAATTCAAACAAGTAGATTTTTTTATAAATTTCGATCATTTTATAGAAAATTAATTGTAGCTATTAAAACAATTTAGAAAAAAAAGATATTCTTTTGTTTGAAAGTTGAAAAATTTAGCTTAAAAAGTTTGGAAAAAGTGAGAGTATTAATAAATTCAATTGAAGTAGCCATCCTGATTTAATTCATTTTTTTCTAACGATCATAATTATTTTTCAGAATTATTCCACACAGAACGATCACACGTGCGAGCGTTGAAAGTTCTTTCACAAGTCTTCCATAAACCACTATTGGAGTCGCAAGTACTTCCACTAGACCAGATACAACTTTTATTTTCCAATTTGGATGAAATGGTGACAATTCACTCCAGCTTCAATCAAGCCATGAAAAGAAAAAAGAAAGAAAACCCTTGTGTGGAAGAGGTTGGAGACCTTCTTCTAGAAATGTTTGATGGGGATGCAGGTGAAGCTTTTGAACGAGCTGCTTCAATTTATTGCGCGAAACAGCAAGTTGCCCTTGACGCCCTTCGAGATCGACGTCGAAAGGATCCGAAACTCAATACTTTCCTCAATGACGTGGAGGCGAATCCTCTCTGCCGAAGACTTCAACTCAAAGACCACATTCTCACGGGAATGCTCAGGTTAACCAAATACCCCCTCCTCTTTGAGAATCTAGCCAAATATACTTCAGACAGCAGCGAAAAAGAAAAGAGTGCAATTGTTCGCAGTCTCGAGCGTAGCAAAGAAATTCTTAGTCAAGTAAATCAAGCAGTGAAAGAAGCCGAGGACTATCAACGTCTCGCGGAAATTCAGCGCACCATTGACAAATCCGCATTTGAAAAGTTCGACAATCCAACGGTTCAGGAATTCAAAAATCTCGATTTCACAAAACGAAGACTCGTTTACGAAGGCCCGTTACAATGGAGAATCGTTAATCGAGCAAAACTCGTCGATCTGCATGTTGTTTTGCTCGACGACACAATAGTCCTGCTCCAAAGACAGGATGAAAAATTCCTCTTGAAATTTGTCAACAGTCAACCAAGCACTGTTCTCAGTCCAATTGTAAAAATTTCAACAGTTCTCGTCAGGCACAATGCAGTTGATCATAATTCGATATATCTCGTTAATACTTCACAAAATGGAGCACAAATTTATGAGCTAGTTGCCTCATCGCAGGCTGAACGAAAACTTTGGTTTAAACACATTTCCGACACGGTGGAAGCTTATAAAGCCAAGGATAGAGAGGGTAGAAGGCCGACACCTTCCGCCTCGATACCACAGGAAACAACTCCCCTGGCGGAAGAGCCTTCAGCGACGGAAACCGAAACGAGCGGCGAGAAATCAGATCACGAAAAGGAAACGAAGGATTCTGCTGATGACTCAACGCGCGCGGTTCTTCCCGAGGAAGAAGAAACTCCAGACGCGCCTGAAATTCCGGAGACGAGCGAGAAACCTCAGCAATCGGAGCCTGAGACGCAGACACCAGGTAGGTTTGAATTCTATTAATGATTTGAGTGTGACTGATGATTCTTTTCAAGGATATAGATAAGACACCTTTCATTCATATCTAGGTATCAGAGACACTTTGCGGGTTGTTACCTGTACACAATGTTCACTTATAGAACCTGACGAAGTACGAGTTATTAAGCCAACTGTTTTCATTGCAGAACGTGTTTTCGCGCCGATTGGTGAGTTCTTTTCAGAGGAATGCACTATCTTCAATTCTTCGTCTTTTAATTAAAACTCTTTCTTTTTTCATGCATCCTGTGGCGTCTTTATCTTTCTGTGTATCTTGTCTATTTTATTTTCTGTTTTATACTTTAGGTTCACGGTGAAAAATAATCTTTAATTTAAGTTTTAACTTTTTACTATTTTTGAGTCTAGTAGAAGAAATTGCAATTTTGCTAATGGGAATCATCATTAGAGAGAAAAAAA
Source organism: Ganaspis brasiliensis (assembly GCA_037103525.1). Lineage (NCBI taxonomy): Eukaryota > Metazoa > Arthropoda > Insecta > Hymenoptera > Figitidae > Ganaspis > Ganaspis brasiliensis. Next base: position 1,173,568 of record JAZKLR010000303.1, read on the forward strand.
TAACAATTCTATAATTAGAGGGAAAAATGAACATTCCATCACTAGAGGAAAAGATGAACATTTCCATCACTAGAGGGAAAATTAACATTTTTTCACTGGTGCTAAAAATGATTATTTTCAGCACTGGTCGGAAAAATGACCATTTCAGCAACTAGTGAGAAAAATGACCATTTTTGCCACTAGTGAGAAAATAGTAATTTTACACTAGTTGGAAAAATTACAATTTTCTTTACTAATGAAGAAAATGAGGTTCTCAGTCACTAGTTTAGAAAATGACAATTTTCTTCACCAGTGAAAGAAATAACCATTTCCGTCACTAGTAGAAATAATGACTATTTCCATCGCTAGTGAAAAAAATGATTATTTCCGTCAAATTCCGAAAATGAAATTTCTTTCACTATTTGGTAAATGACCATTTTCAGCCCTAGTGGGGAAAATGACCGTTCTCATCACTAGTTGGTAAAATAAATATTTTGGTACTCTTCTAGTGTCGTCTAAAACATGTACCTACGTAATAGGCAAAAAAAAAGTACTTGAAAATTAAATAGTCTTATCACATTTTTCACCTTATTTTGTTCATTTTCAAAATCTCTTTAATTAATTTAATTCAGTTCATCAAAATTTTAAAAGTCTTAAAATTAATGTAGGTAATCCAAATTTCAATCAATCTAAATTTTATTTTGTAAAAACATTCATTGATAAAAATTTTAATTGATTCAAAGTTTCATTCATTTAATTTAAAAATGTTTAAGCCTCTAAATTTTAATTAATTATTAAATTATATAAGATAATGTATGAGAACAAACAAATATTAATTAAATGATATCTATATTTAAAATTTTATTTATTAAACTATCAATCAATGCAAATCATTTTTTGAATTGATGAACTGACTAATTTAAAATTAAATTCTCTTAAATTAATTTTTTACATTTTAATTTAACGAATATTCCAATTACCTGCTTCAAATTTCAAGAATTCGTAATTCTTATTGTTCTATTCTTTAGTTTATGAAAATTTGAATCAATTGTAAAATAAACCTGGCAAAATCTGTTTTTACACTTTGAATAAACCTCAAATAATACAAATTTGTATCGATTCTAAATTTGATTGGTCAGGGTTTTAAACAAAGTAAATTTTAATTTATCCTAATTTCAAAATCCTCAAATTCAACCAAATTGTATTTGTATTTCAATTTATCAAAAAATTAACTGATTTAAACTTTAATCACTCTAAATTTTAATCCATCTTAAATCGAATTTATCTTAATTTCAACCGATTTAAATTGTAATTTATTTTAATTTTAATGAGTCAAATTTATATATTTTTTAATTTCTTTAACTGTACCAATATATTTGTTATTAAAACTTGAATTTTTTATTATTATTTAATTAAAATTAACATCCATCTTATTCAATTTATCCAAGTTTTAAATAATTCAATTTAATTTATTAACATTTTTAACAACCCAAGTTAATTCCCTGTAATTTTAATCATCCTTAAATTCAAGTGTTCCAAACTTAAAGTTTAAAAATTTTAAACTATTTATTATTTTGAAAATTTTATCAAGTATTTTTTTCTCTGGACCTTACAATTTCAGTTAAAAGCCTACTTTTTTAACTGAAGTTATAAATCAAATTCTTTTGTATAGTTCTTTTCGTAATCAGAAATTAAGCAATAAACTATTTCATCCTGAACCTGGAATTTATAATTTTCTTATTCTATTTTGGCTATGTGTGTGTATTGGTATTTTATTGTTATTGAAAAGCTTTCTGTTTAATAATTAAGAATATAAGTTTTATTACAATTAAAACGAATTATTTTTAACACTTACTTTAACAATAATTTGATTTTTAAATTTTCAACTTAAACTAAGTAATAATAATCTTTCTCTGTTGTAAATTTTCTTTTACTATCTATAATAACATAAACTCTAATTTCTGAAAAATGTTCTCCTATTTAATTTTTAATTTTACAAATTTTGAAAATGTGATCAAGTAATACTAAAATGTTAAGAAATCGTTACTCTTTAGTTACAATTATCATTATTTTTTAATTTAGAATACCTACACTTTTTGGAATTGACTATTTCTCAAATTCCATAATTTTTTTCCAAATATTTATTTTCTATTTCTCCTGATTTCTTTTCTTTAAACTATTTTTCTCCTTTAATTTACTCTTTTTTATTTTCAAACTCAATGAAGAAAAGAATAATTTGTTTCACAATTTGGAGTAAATACATGTATTTAAACAACTCAAGTCGATTTTCTTGTTTGCTTCTAAAACATTTAAAGCATTTGATTGCAATAAATTTAGAAAATAAAATAAATTGTTTTGCTTTAATTGCTGTCGATTTAATGATAGACAATTCCTAAAATCAAAAAATTCCAGCGAATTTTTTGATTTTTGTAATTTATTGTGAATTGTGAAATGTCTATGAATGAATTGAAAATAAATTTAACACACTTTGTGTTATTTCTGCTGCAGAACAATTGAGACGTAAGGATGAAGCGATCAAGCAAGCTCTAACAGAAAAGCAAGCTTTGGTTGCTGACATGTTAAATCTGTCTTGCGAAGACTTTGAGCATGTCGCTGAAATTGCATCAGAGCCTTCCGAACTTGAGAAAGAACCTGCTGAACTGATTCTTGCTGCTATTAACCAAGGTGTGTTTATTAAACAAATTTAATATAACTTTTTTGCTATTTGTTTAGGTTCTACAAGTAAAAAATTTGTCTTTTAATACAGAAATTATTAAGTTTAAAAATAGTTTATAAACCAGAGTTATAAAGAAAGAAATTTTGAAAAGAGTTCAAAAAGGAGAATAAACCCACAAAATTAAACTCTCAGAGAACTTTTTGAACTTCACGGTTCTAATATTTAATTCCTTTTGATGGCTAAATAAATTGAACAAGAATCGAAATTAAAAATAGAATTAATTTTTATATTAATTTCAACACCATTTTTAATTAATTTATTTATATAGGGTGCCTAGTGATCCGAAAAATTGACGAGAATTTACTACATCTTGAAAAAAAGACGGAAATTGTAGATTAATGATAATTGTTTTATTTCTTGGAAATTTACGTATTTTCTTATTTTGTATACGCCTTTAAAACTTTTTTTAATATTTTTTTTTTTGCGAAGGTTTATTTCTCTTTTTTACCGTTTTTATTCCGCAACTTTTTCATAGCTTAAAAATTTACTTAATTTTTCTGACTGTTATTTAATTTTTTTTGGTAAGAGGAGAGGTAAAATTGATTCTTCAGTTTTCAGATTTTTAAAAAATTCCCTAATCTTTTTGTAAATTATTCATTTTTTATTAACATCTAGTGTATTTTATCGCAATTATTTTGTTAGGTTTGTTTTAAAAATTTGCCTAATTTTTCAAGATTGTTTTAATTATTAAAGTTCTTTTATTTTATTTTATTTTTTCCATTATTTTTAACTTTTTTTTGTATTTTTATATATAATTTTTAATAAATAAAATTTTCCAGTAATGTTTTTGCGATTGTTATATTTTAAAATATTTTTTGGAATTTATTTATTTTTTCGTAGTATTTGAAATTCGATAGGTTTTTAAAATGTATTCTTTCCAATTTTCAAATATTTTATTATTCTCTATGTTTTATTATTTGCAGCGCACCAACTGGTAGAAATGTTAAATACTGCGTTGACTGTCAGTGAATCGGAATATCTCGCTAGGAGAGCAGCTGCATCATCATCTGCTTGTGGTGAAGCATCAACCTCTACTTCATCTCGTGTTCAGCCACAAGTTCAACAACCAACTGTACCTGTTACAACTTTACAACCAGTTTGTCATACTCTTAACACACAACTTTCAGAACTTCTTGTAAGTTTATTTTTTAATTTAAGGGGAGGCACTGGTGAAATTTCATAAATCGCGTCGTTTAGAGGTATAACATTTTTTTCTAACAACATTTTGGATTTAAAATTATCATACAGTGTAAAAATGAAAAAAAACCATTTTGGGCGGGTTTTACAATTTTTAATTTTTTTGTTGAATCAACATTTTTTTAAATCCATGATTAATTTTGTTGAAATTGTAAAAAAAGCCCATAAAAAAATTGGAGGTAAAAAAAACTGAAAATTGTAGAAGAAGATAGATATTTTAGGTGAGAGAGAACAAAATTTCAACTTGTTGCTGAAGGGTGACAATTTTTTTTCTGGCATATTTTTGTATCTAGAATTACAGTATATTTTTAAAAATTTATGCGTAATTTTGTTTAGAATTGTGGAAAAAGCCAGTAAAAAATTAGCGATAGAAAATAGTAAAAATTGGAGAAGATAGTTTTTTGAAGTTTTCATTTTTTCGATAATAAAAATTTTAAACATTCCAAATTTTCAGTTTTTATATTTGGCATTTTAAGATAATTTTTTATGCCCAAATTAAACTAGAAAAAGATTGGCACCTCTAGGCGTCATAAATTTGGATGGTTTAAAATTTCACCGGTGCCTATAATAATAATTTCAATAAGAAATTGGTTATATCATAATAGTGTCTATTAACCGGGAAAACTAGAAATTTAATTAACTTGCAAAAATCTGGTATCAGCTTCAAATCTTGTGTCGAATCAGGAATTGCCTGAAAAGTTTGATTAAAATTTTTATTATTTTATTTATAGTATATCACTTTGTTTTCATTGAAGATAATTTATTTTGCTTTTGGATAAAATTCTATAAGTTTTTATTTATTTATTTATTAAAAGTGACCATCGCAGGATAATCACTAATTTTAATCAGATGTAAAAAAAATAAACGTAATTTTGCAACATTGTTAACAGACCTCGAAGAATTGATTTATAATCGGAAAATAATCAAGAATTTGATTGATTAAAATTAGTATACATCGTATTAATAATTTTTAATAGTTGAATGAGAAAAAGCAGGCCCGTGCGCAAGGGGGGGGTTTTGGGGGTTTAAACCCCCCCCAGAGAGGTCTGAACTTGCTTTAAAAATTTTCAACTTTTTTGATTAAAAAATTATTTTTAATAAATAACAATGTTTACACAATTTATTTTTTGAAAACCCCCCCCAGAAGCAAATACTGCGCACGGGCCTGAGAAAAAGGAAACTTAATAATAATAGATAAACTCAATGACTAATCAAGTTTTACCTTGATCAGTATCATTATTGAAAATTTTAATTTAAATTTTCAGAAAATTGTAAAAGAGAGAGAGGAAGAACGAGAAAGACTGCGAAAAGAATTGCGAAGTACTCAAGAAACACTTAACTCAATGGAATTTGACGCACAACAAAAATCTTCTCAGAAGTTGACAGCTGATATTCATACACAAACAGAGCTTGGTAAGTTGACAATTTTCAACAATTAAACGCAATTTTATAAACTTATACACTGATTAACATTTTACAAAAATTGCAGTTATTCATGGACCATAAGAAAAGATAATATTGTTGTTAAAAATGTACAGTTAAAAAATAATGTTAATTACATGCTTAATTTAAATATTTTTCTTTTCTTTTTTAGTGTAAATTCAGTTAAAATTAAATTATCATAAGATAATAAAATGTAAATTTATTTCTAATTACCCATTTAATGTTTAATAAACAAAATAATTGTCGTTGAGTTTGACTACGTTTTCTTTAAATTTGTAGACATTTAAAAGTTTAGTAGTTGAAAATAACTATTGTGCATAAAAATTTTTTATTTAAATATTATATTCAGGTTTTTATTCATAGAATACATTTCAGTTATAAACTTGTAACGAGTTGAAACGCTATTTTTCTTTATTTATTTATATATTTAAACGTGACAAGCCCTGTAAACAAACGGAATGATTACAATTTTAAAACTTTAAAATCAATTTATCAAATCTTTCCTGAACACAAAATCAAAGAAATTAAAATATTTTTTCTACTAACTTGAAATGTTTTCTCTTTTTTCAGATGAACAATCAAAGAGGGAAAGTAGCAGTGAACAAGTCAGCAAAGAAGTAAGAAAATTTTTTAAATAATTTAAAAATAAACTCATGGTGTCTACAACACCTGGCAACCTGGAATTATAAGGGGCATTATTCTAGAAAACTTGTTAATATATTCTTTAATTTTTTCAATTTTCGGAATTTTTGGACAACTTATATCTTTGAAAGCCATTAAAAATGATTTTTAATGTTAACCACGGCGGGTCTTAATTGACTTCAACCCAGAAGTACTTGCACATCTCAGTTCTTTCTTGATTTTGTTTCTGGGATGCCTCCTGATGATTTTAAGCATAAAATGAGAAAAATCGGTTGGGCCCTTTTTGAAAAAACTTATTTTTTAAATTTTTTATATAGGTTAATTAACATATTTTTACTAAAATAAATGAAGAAAAGAAATAAAGAATAAAAAATAAAGAAATGAAAGTCCAATTTAATATTTAGGAACAAAAAACTTTTAATGAACATTATGAAAGCAATAATATCTTTCAAAATGAGTAAAGACTCTCGTATTGACATAATTGGACTTTCATTTCTTTAAAATATAAGACAAAACGATAGGATGAGACCATTTTTACAATTAACACTCTGCAAAACGAAAAAATTACAAAAAAATTGATTTTAAAAAAAAGTTCATGAAAAGGGTCATTTTAAAAAAATCATAACTCCGATCCTATTAAAGATAAAATAATGGTTTAACCACAGATTTACTCAGAATTTAGTCTATTTTAATTTACTTTTAATAGTATATATGCGTTAGATGCATAGAAAACTTTTTATTTTTCAAAAACTAAAATGAAAATTTTTTTTAAAGAGATTTTTGGCTGAAACCTGACTTTAGAAGGTCATAAATCCGAAAGTTTTAAAGATAAAGCACTCTATTTTTTTTATTTTCTTCAAAATTTCATACTCTTTAATTCTTCTATAGGTTACTTGAGGTTTGTATGTACTGGGAGGGAGTAATATTGAAAAAACTCAATTTTATACCGATTTTTCACTGTTTTTCATTAATTTTTATGGTGTAAAGTTACTCAAAGATACTCAGCACCTAGGACCTATTTTTTGATACCATTTTTAATGTCTCACGTCGATGAAGCGATTATTTGCACTTATTTTAGTAAAAATATGTTAATTAACCTCTTTAAAAAATTTAAAAAATACGTTTTTTCAAAAAGAGCCCAACCGATTTTTCTCATTTTATGCTTAAAATCATCAGGAGGCATCCCAGAAACAAAATCAAGAAAGAACTGAGATGTGCACGCACTTCTGGGTTGAAGTCAATTAAGACCCGCCGTGTAATACTAGAATTTAACAACTTTAAACGTTTTAATTTGTTAATAATTAAACTATAAATGTTTATTCATTTTTTTTAAATTAACTAAAATACCTAGAATCTCGAATTTTTTATTATTTTCCCCTTTTTTTTTTATTCAATTTTAGGTTCATTGTTATTTTTTTCTTTTTTAACTTTCCCTTTTTTCGTAAATTAACGCTAGGTTTTCTAAATTTTATTATTATTATTATTTTATGAAAACAGGGTGAAGGATGGGATTTCATTTGTTCTTTAATTATATTTGGTTTGTTTTAAATTCCCTTATTTTTTGCAAATATTTTCCTTAACTTCTTTATGTCTAAAAGATTTTCTTGTTTTCTTATAGGCTTTTTACTTAAAATTTTACATTTACTTATTTTAGTTTTAAATTTTTTCATGTTTTAGCAACTTTTTCAAGATTTACTTATTTTTGTAATTTAATCATAAGGTTTTTTTTCAAGTTTTGTATAATTTAAGTAGGAACAATTAGCAATTTTGTATAATTTGTTAGGTTTTTCCATTGTTTTGTAAACTTTTTCACTTTTACAAGTCTTTCAAAAATTTTATGTGTTTTAAAAAACATTCTCCAGTTCTTGCATCATTTTTTAAAAACTTTAACTTAGTTATTCAAACTTTTCAAATTCATTTACTTGAATTTTCAAAATAAAAAAATCATTATTTTGCAAGTTTATTTATTTATTTTATTTTGTCTTTTCCTCATAGTTTTTTAAAACATGCTTCTGACCTTTTAATAAATTTTCTAATTTTATCATAGTTTTTCTATTTTTAAAAAATATTTCCCTTCCTTAGAATTGTTTTTTATTTTTTCGTATAATTTCTTATTTATTTAAAAAAGTTATTGGTTTTTTTGTCTTTTTACTAGATTTTTTCATAATTTCTAAATTCGTCAATTTTTTGAAAGAGTTTTTTGATTTCTTTATTTTTATCATTTATTTATTCTTGACTAGTGTTAATTCTACAATATTTTTTTTCAATTGTGTCATTAATATGATCAATTTGTAATTTTTCTTAAATTTTGAAACATTTTTCTATTTTTGCACAGATTTATTCATTCTTTCAAATAATTTGTAGCGTTTCTTGATTTCATAAAAATTTAAGCTGTTAGGAATTTTTCTTTAATTTTTAAATATTTTAATACACTGTCGTTATTTTCAAATACTTTTATATTTGTTGAAATTTTCTCATTTTTTAAAAATAATTTATTATTCTTTTTTATTTTTTTAAGAATTTTTTCAATTCTATTTTAATTTTACTTTTTTTAAAAATATATTCTTAAATTTTATTTTTACTTTTTTATTTGTTAGTAGCTTTTTCACATTTTTCTTATTTTCCCATATTCATTAGATTTCAAATGTTTTATAGTATAATGTGTCATACATTTTTGTCAAATATTTTTCTCCATGTTTCAAATATTTTCTTGATTCTTTTTTATTAAATGTCCTCACTTTTTATTATTTCTTCAGACTTTGTCCTTCTTTTTTTAAATTTCCTTTTCTTTCATATATTTTTTCACTGTATTATCAATTTTTCAATATTGTGAGATCTTTTAATAATATATTATTTTTTCTTTGTATCTATTTCAAAAAAATATTTTTTTTAGATTTTTTTGTTAAATTCTTCCGTTTTTTAAGTAGATTTAAGTTTTTTCTCTTGTTTCCTAAAAGTCTCTCTTAAAAAAATTGGAAAATTATGTTATATATTTTTGTATTCTATTCATGTCAATTTTTTAAACTCTGAAAAAAATGTTAAAAGGTCTAAAACATTTAGAAATATCAGGGGATTTTTTTCAGGTCAGTTGTAGACATCCTGATTTAAGAATACGAAATAATTAATAATTTTCTAACACTATTTACAATAGAGTTCGTTTATAATGAAATTGAAGGGAAACAACAAACTGTTTGCTTCTATTTTTAAAAATTAATTGAAGATTGAACAAATAATAAATTACTGTAGATACAGAAGTAAAATAACTGTCGACAAAGTCATTATAAATAGGCTCCACTGTTTACTTTAAAACTTAACCATTTCATTAAATTTTATGATATTTTAAAAATGAAATTTTATTGTTAGGATTTTGTCGATGCTGAGAGCGAACCAGAAACAGAAATTGAAGAAGGCGAGGAAAAAGTAAAAGCAGTAACCGAAGTAATGGGAGACAGTGTGGGTTGATAGCTCTAAAAAATTTGAAAAAAATTTGCGATAATCTGGTGCATTTCACAAAACAGGTCCGAGCCATGGACGCTCGTACTAGAGGAAATCAAAAATTATGTTAAAAAAAAAAAAATGACAGATGGCTAGTAGCTGTTTATCGATATCTATTACAGATCAGTGGGTCTAAGCTTAATCATATCACCAAAGATTTTATGTAAATGGATTCTTTCGGTGTTGTAGCAGTCGATTCGGTGTCTTAAAGGCAACGAATTCGCATCTACAGTGCTTATGCTCTGTAATTCAGGAGAAAGAAGCATGAAAATTTGCCTGGATGGTGAATTGTATTTATAGTCAATTTAATTTCGTACTCGATATTCGACGATTTTTCTACTAAACTCAATACGATGTTCCAACAAGGCGTATTTTTACACAATTTTCTTACTGGTCTGCAAAGTGGGGACATCTCGATCCTTGTACTATTTTGTATGTCACTTTTGAAGTTTCGAAGTACACTTTTCTAGGAAAAAAAAAAGTAGAAAAAAGTACACTTTTCTCGGATTAAAACTAAAAATTTGAGAAATTTTTCTTTTTCTAACTTTAATAAATCGCGATATAATCTTTTAAGGATTGCAACAATGAATTTCAAATTGTATTACAATCAATTACAATGAATTAAAATGTATTTATATTACAATTACAATGAATCAATTGTCTTTTCTACTTGTAACTTTAGAAAAAAGAAACTCAATATTGATCTTCTCTCGCGATTTCAGCTATTTCGCGAAAAAAAATTGCACAATTTCATAATCCCATTTTTATAATGTCGGGATGAATTATAATTATTAGTAGTACGAAATTTTAACCACGGACTTTTTGCCGAGCCTAATTTATAAAACAGTATGCTCCGCGGCATTGAAACGCTAATCATGATCGATATATTGATAAATATAGATTTTTGTTCTTGTTATACATTATTATTATATTATTATTATTATATTATTATTATATTATTATTATATTATTATTATTATTATTAGATTATATTATTATTATTATTATATCATGTGCATGTGGCAATTAAAGCAGTTTTTAAACGAAACATACGTCAAGTGCCTGTTTTTTACATAAAGCAATATTTTAGGATAGTCATTGTACTCATCGAAGGTATACAAAAAAATGTATTCCATTCTCACTAATATGTAAACAATTAATTGTCATTGTGCTAAACATTTTTAAAACGATTTTAACAAATGGTTTTTTTTCATATCGGCAGGGTTTAAAAAAAAAAAACACAAGGAACAAGAAAGTCGATTTAATAAATTTTCGGTGCTACTTTTTATCATAAAGTTCCTCTTTAAAAAGATCTTTGAAATATTTGTAATTGAAACTTGTTAGAAATAAGGAGCGAGAGACCAAAAATACTTTTTGAAAATGAAATTTCCTACTGGCGGAAACTGTTTTGAAAATATTTATCATTAACAATAAAATAATAAAAGAAGATAAACATGAACATTTGGCATTTGAAGTTGTCTCTCGATTAAAAGTCCAGTGTTGATGCATCAAAGTTAAAAATTGGTAGCAAACACTGAGGTCGAAAGTATTCTAGTGATAAGTATAGTCGATTGCCAGAGGTATTCATCATAGAATAATGCAGCTAACTAGGCTACTAGACTACTATGGTAAATGCTCTGATGCGAAATTTTTCTAGAGAGATTAATAGTTGTCTTAGGAGAGGCAGATAAAAAAAAATATTTGTTGTCTCAGAGACAGCCGAGCAAAAAGACTTGTCTACTTACATAAAATCTTTGTGACTGTTAGATACTAATATCATACCTAATACTGAACTTCAAATGGTTATTATAAATAGAATAATATGTACATGTATAAAATATTTAATAACATTATTAGTTACTACAATAGTAATTATTATTGCTCTACACACGCTTTCATTCAAAATTTCGGTTAAAGGCGACAAATCACGAAAACAAAATGGGCTGAGAGTTGATACACTGAATTTTGAAAAGTTCGACTTCCATGTTTTTAACCGAGGTTTGAAATTAGTCGTATTATAAGTCGTATCTTATTTTTTTAACACTTGAGCTTTACTATTATAAAACCAAGGAAAGATTTTAGAATATTTATAATATTCAATAAATTTAAGTTAAAACTTATAAAAATTGAGTTTTTTTTAATAATAGTCATATTTTTACAATAAAATTTTTTGGGTCTTGTTTAAATGTTTGTAATATTAATTTTATATGCTAAAGAAGTTAGATTCCTTGACAGATCTTTGAATTAAAATATGATTTTTATCAAATAACAGGCATCAGAGATTGTTACCTATTCACCTTTTTTCATCTACTTAACATTTTGTCACGCTATTTTAACAACTTTTTACCTTTCTTACATATTTAAAGATTTTATTCATCTTTAAAACCGTAACAGCTATTTTTAATTTTGAAGAAAAGAAGCACTGAGTGATTCGATTAATTTGTGGATGTAAAATTTAAAAAATATTTGATTTTAAAATGTTTTCTGGTAATTAATATTTTTCCTAAACTATTGAATTTTTTTTCAAAATGAATTTAATTAAGGGATAACAGAATGTATTTTCTAAATTACTCAATTTATTAAAATTTGTTATAGATTCAAAATTTAATTAGTTCAAATTTCAGTCAGTTTTAATAATAATTCAGTATGTAAAGTATTTATTCAATGCAATTTTAAGTCATCTACATTTTAATTAATTTTAATTCTAACCAACCATCAATCTTTTAAAAATTCAATATCTCAAACTTTTTACTTATTTAAATTTATCCAAATTTAGACAATTATAATATAATCCGAATTTCAATTGATCTAACTTTCAATGAATTTTAATTTCCATTAATCAAAAAATTCAATGATTTAAAATTTAATTCATTATAATTTTAATCCAATTCAATCGATCAGCCATTAAATTTAATATTATAATTTATCCACGCTTTAATCGATTCAAATTTTAAATAATTCAAGTTTCAATTTATCCAAATTCTTAATCCATTTACATTTTAGACAAATCAAACTTCAATTATTATTAATAGAATTCTCAATTAATTCAAATTTGATTAGGTACAAATTTTTTATTTTAAAAGGTAGTTAATTTTTAAAATTAAACTAGAGTTTAGTTTGTTTTTTAAAACACTCTTTTAAATTCTAAATTTATGTATTTGCTTAAAAATAATCTGTTTTAGAAATATCTGCAAATTTAATTGTATTTTTTAAATAATTAATATTTTTGACAAAGTTCAAATGATCGGAATTTTAAAGAATGTTTTAAAGGGACAAAATGAGCTCCAATTTTTAAAATGGATAAAAATTGCGATTTATCCTTGAAGGCAAAGAAAAAAATATCAAAACGTTAAAAACATCAAAAGTTAAAAGAGAAAATTTTGATTCAAAATATTTTTTTTTGAAAATTGTTAAATTCGTTTTGTCAAAATTTGTCAAAATAAATTAAATATTATTTGATCTTAAAAAACCACTTTTTGATTTGAGATTATGTCAATATACCTTTCTTTCAAATTTTAATTTTGTTGAATAAAATTTTTGTCTAATAAAGACTACATTTTAATTTAAGATAAGGTCAAAGTAGGTACATTTTGCGAACTTTAAAAAAAAGAAAAAAACTCATTACATAATTTTTTTAAACAGATCCAGAAAATTTTATTGTAGTTTTAATTTTTCCAAAAGGTTCCCAAGATGCTGAGATTATGAATATATCGTCTAAATTATGATAATGAAAAATTCATTAGTATTATTATTATTATTATTATTATTATAATGGAACATTTAAAAAAAAAAATTGGAAGGCTGACTCAAAAAATTATATATGTGACTTGGAAAGTTAAAGGGACGTTACGACAAAAAATCGATTTTTTTACTGATAGGTGATTGTGAAAGAGAAAAGTTCACTCTTTTGAATGAACTAAACAAAAAATCGATTTTTTTGACGTAAGGTCCCTTTTAACTTTCCAAGTCATATATTTTTAAATTTAAAAAAGACTGGTTAAATTCCCTTCATTTTGTGTTAAAAAATGTCCATAAAATATAAATTAAATTAATTAATTGCATGAATGTAAAATAAAAAATTGTGTTTAATATATTTCACATGAAATACAAACAGTAATGAGAAAATAAATCAATCTTGTTAATTAAAAACAGCTTGTAATGGGATTTTCCCAAACAAAGTTTTTAAATAATAGAAAATATAAATAAACTAGTGATTAAAAATTTTTTGAGCCATCTTAATATTAAAAAATAGACGAATCTAAATGCTAATTTGTGCTATTTACGAAAGTACGAGAAAGACTATTTGCTTGCAATTGAAAATTTCTCGTTGCAACAAAACATGTTTATCAAATCTGGAGTCTGATATAAATCTCCTTATCACCTGTGAATATATTATCAAACTACGTAAAATTGATGAGACTTGTATACCATTTATTAATGTAAATGTTAAGCTTAAAAATTTCCATTAGAATCACTGAACTAAAAATAAGTGATTTCTAAAAAATAATAATTGAAATTTTCGTATCTCCGTAAAAGATATCGAAAAAACAAAAAACTGTCACAAAGAAAAGAGAAATTTCTTAATGAAGTTTAAGATTGATAATTTGACACGTTGTGACCTGAGAGAATACCTTTATCGGTTCCCCGCTCTTAAGAGTATCTCCCTCTTTTTAAGAAGAAGCACAACTGGTGGGTGAAAACACGTTGATAGTGGGAGTTGAGAGAAAAGGAATGCCAGTGCAGTTAGAGGTCTCTTGTCGTAGATTGAGTCACAAATTCTATTTAAAGTTAAACGGTCACTATCTTGGAAAAGAAAACATTCAAAAATGGCCTGCAGTAATCCAATCATTTGTATTTTTTGGCTACTTGTACTACTGTTTGTTTCATTTTTCGTGGCATTTTTCTTAGCTCCATTTTATGTTCTCGTACACTGTCTGAGTGCGTGTATAAGCGGACTTGAAGTAAGTATAACTTCGTCTCTGACTTAAATTGGCTAAGGGTGGGGCAAAAATTGTAAACACATTTATCATCAAGATGCGAATCTGGAACATTTTATTTCAAATTTGGTACCAAAGAGTGACAATTTTCAATTTAAAATTTCAACGATTTTATATTGGATTTGATATTAAACATTTTATTTCAAATTTGGAACCAAAAAGTGAAAATTTCCAATTTAAAATTTCAACGATTTTATATTGGATTTGATATTAAACATTTTATTTCAAATTTGGAACCAAAGAGTGAAAATTTGCAATTTAAAATTTCAATGATTTTATATTGGATTTGATATTAAAGTCTCTTGAGAAATATTGTATTGAATAATGCATCAGATTACTTCATCTCAAAATTTATAAGTTTTTGTAATAATCGTGAATCATAATTTTATTTAGAATCCGCTTTGATTTATTGAGACTGTTTATTGTAAAATCTATATTTAAAAATGAGATTTTATTTTGAAACTCGCTTTTACGGTTTTGAATAAATTAAAGTTAATATACTCGTTGTTTTATTTAGAAATATGTTTTTTTATCGTTTTTTAGTTTATCATTTATTTATAATTACTTTTTCTATCACGCTCTAATGTTAGTTTTTTTTTAGTGCTAATTATTATTATTATTGTTACTGATTATGAATTTCCTTATGGTTATATTGAACGTTAAGATTTAATTTATCAAATTTTATCTTTTTGAGAATGTGGCTTTTTTTTAACGTCACATTTCTTATAAAACGTTAATAAAGATTTAATTATATTTTTAACTGAATTTTTGGAAACTAATTAAAATGATATTGAAGTAGTAGAGAATTAAAAAAAGAAGACTAAAGAATGTTATTATTTAATAATAATATTATCATTATTTTACTTATAATATTGTTAAAACTTTGTATCAATAAAATATTTTTAAGAACACAAAACAATATTTATCTAAGTATTGAATTAACTATAAATTTTAAACATTGTTAAAATTTTTCTTTTCAGGAATGCTCAAATTTACTTCTAAAAGGAGTACAGTTCCCTCATCACTGTGCAAAACAAATGTGCAATAGCTGAAGAATTTATTTTGCAAAATTTTATAAAGTCATTTGGTACTTAACATCATTAAATCAAATTGTACGACTAATATTTTGAAATTGGACAAGTAAACCAAAAAGAAATAAGTACCTGCCATATATTTAGATTTTCCAATAACCATTTTTGCTATGAAGATTGTACTCATAATATTCTTAATATGCATATTATAATATAAATGTAGAGATAATGTAAAAGCTTAATAAAATATTTTTATATAGGCCACTGTTATTGTCCGTCGATTTTACTAAAAATTTCAAAGATGCTTCCAGTATTTAAAAAATCAAAACAAGAATCATTTATTTAAAACAAAATTTTAAAATTGTACATAAAAAATATTATTTATTATTCTTATTTGTTTTATTTTTAAAACCTTTTGAATCGGGCCATATATCTATTTAAATTTTATACTTTAATTTCTTGAATCATCATTGAAAATTTTTTCTTGTAAGAAAACCATCCATTTTTTCTGTAATATTTTTCTTAATATTTATAGAAAAAAAATTTAAAGAACGTTTTCTTAATTATTTTTTCAAAAATATTGAAAGGATGTTAGAAAAGTCTATATTTTAATGCTGTCAACAAAAGTAAACGTAAAATAAAATATTAAATTAAATCGAAAATAAAGATAAATGTTCCAGAAGTGATAGAAACAACACGAGATTGATAACATCCAAAATAGGGTGGTCCAATTGTCTAAAAATGCATAGGAAAGAAGTAAAGTCGGAATTTTAATGCTCTCACCGCCTCGGATTATTCTATGTCAAAAAAATACACCTGCTTTTTTCTTGTTGAAAATTAAAAAATATTTAGAGGTCGCTCAAATTGCTGAAAGTTCCACATGTATTTTCAGGGTGTCTACTCACCGGGAATTCCCGGAAAACCGGGAATTTGCCGGGATTTCAGTTCGACCGGGAAAAACCCGGGAAATTACCGTGAAAAAAAATTATATCCGGGAATTTCTAAAAATTTCAGCTAATTCGTTTTCATACTTCTTCAAATTCGCTTGAAACTTATTACTCGTTTTCGATGTCTCTGATTGTGAAAACGATATCAGATTTACCAATTTTTCAAAATTTAAAATGGTGGATCCAGTATGGCAGACATATTTTGCAAAAATGCTCAAATTCACTTCAAACTTGTTACTCGGTGGTAATCTATGTTCCTGGTTACTAATCTGAAGTCAGATTTTCAAAATAGTAAAAGTGTAACACGTTTCAAGCGAATTTGAGCATTTTCAGGGCTGCCAGTGACTTACTTTTCTCATTTTTATTCATTTTTTTTAAATCACTCACTTTAAAAAAAATCACTTTTCTCACTCTCTTACTGAAATAATAATAATCTATTATTATTATATAAAATTATGTTCTTCAAATTTCAATAAATTTTGACATTGTTTAATTAGTTTCCTCTAATTTTAATTACTTTTTCAATTTTTTAATTAATGTCTACAAATTTGTAATTTTTAAACCAGTATTGTCAATTACTTTCGTCGTCATTCAATTTTTCCATCAAATTTCAATTATTTTTATCATTTTTCAATTATTTTCTGCATATTTCTATTAGTTTTAACATTTAAAAAATATTTTTGTCAAATTTCAATATTTATTTTCAATCTTCTTTTTATGGTAATCAATTTCTTAGTTTATTACAATTAGTTTTCAATTTTTTTTTTCAAATTTCAGCAATTTTGTTCAATAATTTTATTATTATGTATCAATAATTTTTAAATACTTTACACCAATTACCAATTATTTATTTTTCAAATTTCAAATTTTTTTTTTCAATTTTACATTCTTTTAATTATTTACACCAATTATCAATCATTCATGTCAATATTCAATTATTTATCTCAAATTTTTATCATTTTTGTTATTTTCCATGTATTATCTTCAAATTTAAATTTTTTGTAATTTCTCAATTTATTTTCTTCAAATTTCAATTATTTTTGTCATTTCTCGACTATTTTTTCCTATTTTTAATTATTTTTGTCATTTTTAGGGTTCCGTACATAAAGTGTCCAAACGGAACCCTTATGTTTTCACTCGTTTGTCCGTCGCCCAAAACCATTACCCCCTCCCCCCCCCCCCCCTAGCGGCCAAACTATTTGAGATAGAGAGTTGAAATTTGGTACACTTATGTATTTTCACGTGTAGATTACAGGATGTTCATAGCGTGATGTTCATAGCGTTGTCAAGGAAATAACAAGATTTTTTTCAAAAAATGCATTAAAATGCCTATTAACCCCCCCCCCCCCCTTATCTCCTAAACTATTTGACCTAGTGTATTGAAATTTGGTACACATATGTATTTCCGCGAGTAGAGTTCAGGAAAAATATAGAGAACATGATTGGAGATGATGGTCATAGCGTTGTCAAGGAAAAACTTTTTTTTTCAAAAAAAAACGTGTCCCCCCCCCTTATCTTCCAAACCATTTGACCTAGAGGTTTGAAATTTGGTATACCTAGGTATTTTTACGTGTAGATTACAGGAAAAATATAGCGAACGTTGCTGGACTTATTTTTCAAAAGTTATTAATGAAAAGTTGAAAAATGACAAAAAACCCCTATGCTAGAGCTCAACGTATTTATCCTGAAAGGTTGGGAATTGGTTGAAAATGTGTAATTTTATGCAGAATTTTTTAAAAAACCATAAAAATTGTGGTTAAAATTTATTATCATAACATTTTTTCCAAAAAACTGAAATTTTACCAAAAAAAAATTTTTTTTTCGAAACAGCTACAATATTTTATAGTTTCAGATTATTTTTTTGTACAAAATGTTTATGTTTAAATTACTTTAAAAGTTATAAAATAAAAAAAAATTAAAAAAAAAAATTTTTTTGGCTTAAAATTCAAAATTATATAAAAAAGCTTAGTCTATTTAATTGGAAATTTTTAATCTTATAAAAATCATTAAGTTTATACTTAAATTTCTTTAAAAATAAAAAAAATTATTTTAATTTATCATTATTTAAATTATTATTCAAATAATCCAAATAATAAATTTCTAATAAATAATTAAAGTAAATCGTTAAAAATAAATAATTAAAAAAAAATGTCAATCCATTTTATTATTTTATAAAAAAAAACATAAATAATAATAAAAATGTATTTTTATTATTGATTTATTTCTAATGTTAAAAAAATAAATTAAATAAACTAAAAAAATTGAAAAAAGTTTTTTTTATTAAAAATTTAAGGTAATTAAAGCTTAGCTTTAATAAAAAAAGTAGTAGGATTTGAAAGGATTGTTAGATTGTTGGATTTAGTTTTTAAAATTTATTATTAGAAAATAAAAAAAAATTAATTCTGAATTTGTAGAAATGTGTTATTGAAAAGCTTCTCTAAAAAACAATTAACTATAAAATTCAAATTATAAATAACTAATAAATAATTGAAATAAGCATAATTTATGCTTATGTTTTATAGGGGTAGATTTTTAATTATAGATTATACGTGAAAAATCGCATTTAACATAATTAACTTGCACTATCGCTAAAAGTTAAAAGGGGTTTATTAAAATATTAAAATATCTATATTATATCAATAGCGAAGAATTTCAGATCTCTAGTTCATATAGTTAAAAAGTTAGGGATGTACGGAACCCTTCGTTTTAGGGCAAGTGTAACTCGCACTTGCCCGATTTTTTAATTATTTTTTTAACTTTTCAATTAATTTAGTAATTTCTCAATTACTGTCAATATTTTCGACGTTGTTTTATTACTTTCTCCAAATTTAACGTATTTTCTTATATCTTTAAATTATTGTCATGGATTCTTTAATTTCTTACTTTAATTTACATTAAATTTTGCATTTTTCAATTATTTTAATCATTTGTCAATTGCTTTTTATCTTTAATTTTAATTATTTTTATAATTTTTTAAGTATTTTCTTCAAATTACAAATTTTTCGGGATTTTGCAATTATTTTGTCATTATTTAATTACTTTCTTTAAACGTCAATTTCTAATTTTTATTTTTTTTCTCCATATTTCAATTATTTATGTCACTTTTACGTCTTTTTTTCAAATCATAAATTTTTTACATAATTTTAAATTAGTATTATCATCTTTCATTTTTTTTTCAAGGTTCAATTATTTTTGTCATTTCTCGACTATTTGTTCCATTTTTTGATTATTTTTGTAATTTTCAACTATTTTTGTCATTTCTCAATTTTTTTTTTCAATTTTAATTATTTTTATCATTTTTCAAGTATTTTTTTCAAATTTTTATCAGTTCTATGATTTTTCAATTATTTAATTATTTTCTTTCATGGTCAATTTTATTCTTCAATTTTTTAATTATGTATTGACATCAAATTTTTATTTTGTTTTTTCATTTTTCAATTATTTTTGTCATTTTTCAAGTATTTTCTTCAAATTTTAAATTATTTACTTAATTTTTAATTAGTTCAGTCCTTTTATTTTGTTTCTTCAAATTTCAATTATTTTTGTCATTTTCCAATTATTTTCTTCAAATTTCTATTATTTTTGCCATTTTGGAATTATTTTCTTCAAAGATCAATTTTACCTTAAAAACTTATATATTACGCACTTAATATTTTCACTATTTTAATATTATAGCTATTAATCATACATAAATGAAATCCGGGAAAAATGTGATTTTAGATCCAGGAAAACCGGGAATTTGCCGGGAATTTGAAAATCATGATACGGTATACACCCTGAATTTTACATCAGAAAAAAATACTTTTTTATAGAAATGGTATAGGATCCTTGAAAATTATATTTTTCAATCGCCAAACTATGTTTCTCTTCAGAAGACCTAAAAAAATAATACCAAATTGTTTATTTAACCATTTTTTAATATTAACTATTTTTTATGAGTCTCCCAAAAATCGTTTGCTTTTGTATTTTTTCACTTTTGAGGGTTCTTGGGGGATCCATAAAATATAGGCAATATTAAAAAATGATTTAATAAACAATTTGGCATTATTCTTTGAAGTGTCCTGAAGAGAGACAGAGTTTTTCGATTAATAATATTGATTTTCAAGAATTCTACACCAGTTCTACGAAACAGTCTTCTTTTCCTTGTAAAATACAAGGGAAAATTTGAGCGCTTTGATCGACCTCTAAATACTTTTTGATATCCAAAAAAATTAAAAATCACAACTTTACTTTTTTTGGACCACCCTAATCCACAATCATTGGGTTCACTTAAAAGAAGCCATTACACATTTGGTATAGAGTACCTTCCTTCATTAATTAAGCCTCCTAATCTTACCTGTCTTTTCTATGATTCTATTATGTCTATGAGGAGACAAAACGTCTGGTTTATGCACCAAACACTGACAATTAGCGTAAGTATAATTTTTTTTGTTTAAGGTAGTTCTCCGGCTTCAGGGCCGCACAAATAGTATAAAAAAATAGATAAAAACAAATAAATAAAAAACAAATAAATTAAATCTGAAAACGTAATTTAAAGCAATATGTTAGTCTCGTGACACTTCACATGTGCTTCAAACGGAAGAATTTTGTCAATTTGCGACCGTTGGATTTCCTTTCGCTCGTAAATTCAATGGAAAATCACATTGGTTTCGAATTTCAGATTAATATAATTAAAAAATGAGCATTGATACCTCTCCTTGAACCTGAGACTACACCCTGAACGCTCTCTGCATTTTACAGGGTTGAGACTGTCATGGCTTGAATGTCTGCATTATTTTAACATTAAAATTTTGAATAAAAATTAAATCTTTTAAATTTAATATTGTTTAACTACTTTAAATAATTAGAAACTTCAAGATGTCATTAGGCCGAAAGAGTGAATTTATGCCGGAATTTATTGCAATCATAAAATTTTGTTGATGTCCTTTTCGTTTTTTAGCAGGGATGGTCACGGAACAAAAGTATCGTTTCGTGTTGTAAAGCAGACTCAGCACGCTAGCAGGTAGTGAATGGTGTTGTGGTCTGACTCAACACTTCGCTCATTGATAATGTGTATAGTGTTCAAGAGACAACACATAATTGTGAAGGCCAGAGTTTTGTGTTTGTAAACAAGACGTTAAATTTATTTATTTTCAATACAGTGAATTGAATTTCAACAGGCCAAATGTGTGGATCTCAGCTGAAGCAAGACTCTGGGGGAACCAGGAGCGAATCCGGAGGGTAACGGCGCTTTAGAAGGGGGAATTGTAACGATCCCTATCGTTTTACGGGTTATAATCGCCGTCTTCCTCCGATTTCGCTCTCCGATTTTAACACATCTAAATTTAAATTCAAATTGAATTTGCCGCGCCTGATTATTACCGCTAGGTGGCGCGCGCGTCTGACTTAGCAGACGACTAAACACCTGCTGCCGGCCGCATCAGATTGATGCGAGCGAGCGTGCGATTAATTCAGTGCTATTTACTGCATTTGTGCCTATTCCTCTACTGATTATTGGCTCCATTTTTCTCGTTATTTGGCCTTTTGGAATCAATGGTTGCAGTCACCTGTCGCTAGTTTAAATTTTCCACGTGCTGAGAGTCAATTTCACGGTTTGTGCCCCTACGCGAGTCGAACCCGTGTCTTTACTCGTAAGATCTTATGTCTCCAAATTTTACTAATTAAATTAAAATCTCGCGGCCAGGGTGGTCACAAAGTATACCTTTAAATGACCGTGATAAATTCAACGTACCTATTCTTGTATCCTTAGCAGATTTTTTGTTCTTTGAAGCCGAAATCGCTTGCAAAGCTGGAACCTATGATATAGCTGAATCATCGCAATCGAAAAAACGTACACATAGTCCTGAAAAAAACAGTAACTTTAAACGCCACTTAACAGACGCCACTTAAGAAAACTAATACGAATGCACTACGAAGGGTCTATACTGCAGCAGACAAAACGAATGTCTTCGAAAGGAATACAAGTAAAAGAAATTGCGGGTATTCCCAATCAGGAGAGCACACAGTAGTTGATTGTGATGGATTTGTTAATTTGACCGTTTCAGATCGCTGAACATGGACTAGCCAAAGCAAACTTTGCATCCGTTGTCTGATTGCCACTAATCATAGGCAAAACAGATGCCGTGAAACAAGTTATAATGTTGTGGGTTGCAAAGGAACCCATCATATCTTGCTTCATCGTAGGTACGATCGTGAAGTTACCGACAGGGTACTTAATACGAAAGATACACGTAAGGAGGTAGCCGAGAATAATGAATTAGAAGGATGATTAGATGGAAAGAGACGCGTTTTATTGAAGATACTGCAAATACAACTGCATGGACCAAAGAACAATGTCCCCACGTTCGCATTGATGGACGAAGGATCCACAATAACTGTAATAGATGAAGGATTGGCAAAGAGCGTGGGAATAGGAGGTCGCTATGAGCCATTAGAATTATTATGTTTAGGGGACTTAAATGTTTCAGATCCATGTAGTCAAAACGTGAATTTTAGTATTAGCCCCCTGGATGGTACTGAGAAACATGTAATAACCAACGCTCGTACTATGAGGAATTTATTTCTCCACTGTCAGTCACTTAAAGACAATGAACAACGAATCTATCCGCATGTGTCAATGTTACTTATAGAAACTTACCAAAATGTTAAGCCAAAACTGTTAATAGGGCAAGACAATTGGGACTTAATATCACAAATTCGAATACAAGCTACCACGCGATATCAACCGGCTACATCTCTCACCAAACTAGGATGGGTAGTTCATGGTTAACTCTAAGGCGCCTTAATAGCTAGTCGGTTAGGGAAAACGATCATCGAAGAATTACAGCTGAATATTACCAAGAGATTCTTCTGGGCTGATTCCCTCTCGATATTGAGCTAGATTCGAAATGATCCTCGAAAATACGAAGTTTTTATAGCACACTGTCTTGGAGAAATTGACGAAATAACGGATATGGCTCAATGGAGGTGGATTCCAGTCGCCGGAATCCTGCCGACAGCGCAACAAAGGATGTGGGACGATGTTGTGATCTTATAAACAAATGGCTTCAGGATCCTTCATTTCTGAACTTAGATGCTTCGATGTGGCCAAAGGAACGTATTAAAAGTAATGACGAAGCTGATTATACCGAAGTCAGACGTAGTGATGCACTTCAAGACAAGATTATCATGAATTTGTTTCAGATATCTCGAAATATCGAGAAGTTTGTAAACCCAAGATTTATTGAATATTCAATTGTTCAAGACTTGACTAATCTTGATTCAGATAATAAAAAACTTTTAATAAATGTAATAGATATAATAAATGCATCTAAATTCGTTATTGTTTCTGTTTCCATCAATTTTTAATCATTTCAACAAAATAGTAGTTTAAAAATATTTGTAAACGATTTTTTAATTAAAAAAAAAATTATTTTAGCTTAATTTTTACTTTTAAGAATAGTATTTATATTTAAATAAGTATGTTAAAAAATAAAGTTAGTTGCTGCTGATTAATATTTAAAATACAAATTTACTAAAAGAAAATATATAACAAATTTTAATAAAAAGATTTTCAATCGATCGTTAAAATTTGGATTATATTTTAGGAAAAGCGTCTCAACTTGGGAAAACTTGATATAAAAAATAATTAATCTCAAAAAAGAGTTCATTTTTTATATAAAATTTCTTTCCAATAATTGGTATTAAGAAAATCAAGATTGACATAACCCACCAAGCTTGCAACTTGGCAATTAATTGTTTACAAATCATTTAACTATCATGTGGGGTTATGACAATTTTTATTTTCTTATAAATTTTAGGTTGTGATGTAATATTTTAAAATAAATAAGCAGAATATAAAAATTCATTTAAAAGCTTTAAATATTAGGAATTATTTGCTACATAGGAAAATATGCTACCTTATAAAATCTAAAAATTAAGCTAAATAAATAAATCTAAAATAAATCTATACTCAAAAGAAATATTTGAGTCAGCACAATTTTAAAGCACAGTTTTTTTGAAGATTGTTATATTGTAAAAATTAAGTAAAATTTTATTTTGTACAATTGCTAAAATTAAAGATTTTTAGATTATAATATATAAATATTTGATTTAAATAAATAAATTAAAAAGGTATTATAAATTTAACTGATTAATTTAATTAAAGTCCAAATCTTTTTAATTTTATCAATTGTACACGATAATGTTTTACCTAATTTGTATAATATAATAATCTTCAAAAATGTTCTGCGTCAAAACCATATTGACACGATTTTTTTCAAGAATCTTGGTTAAAACAATACAAGATCAATATTTTGTCTTGACAGACGATACAAATTCTCGATCTTGAAACTCTCTTGTTTATTTTCGCTTGAATGCATCACTAGTCAGACGGGAATTTGTAGCCTTTATCAAAGAAAATAAGGAACAATTATTACCTAAGATTAAGCACTTTTCAAAATGGTCATGTTTAATCAGAAGTACAGCGTGGGTATTGTTGTCTGCCGAACTTTGGAAAGGGAACAAGAAAGTAACAATTACGTCAGATCTTCTGCATCAAGCTGAACTTTTGTGGATCAAAAAAGTTCAACAAAACTGTTGCGAAATGAAAGTTCAGGTTTTAAAGAAAGGAGAACAACTACCTACGAGGAGCAGATTAGCAAAACTAACGCCTGTAATGACTCAAAGTGAATGTGTGATACGAGTCGATGGTCGAATCCAGGCTGCCAATAACGTTTCGAATAATGTAAAGTCACCCATTATCTTGGACGGTAAACACTGTTATACTCAAATGCTTGTTCAACACTATCACGAAAAGATAGGACACGCTTCACCGGAAACCGTTGTGAATGAACTGAGACAAAAATATTGGATAGTAAAGTTACGACTGACGGTAAGATCTGTTGCTGCTCGATGTCAATGGTATAGAGTTAAAAAATTACGTCCACAGACCTCTCGGATGGGAGATTTACCTATTCAACGACTATGTCATCACCAAAGACCTTTTACTTTCTGTGGGATTGATTACTTTGGCCCAATGCTGGTAACCATCGGAAGACGAAATGAAAAGCGATGGTGTGTTTTAGTGACCTGTTTGACAACTCGGGCAATTCACCTTGAGCTTGTCGCCTCTTTGTCTACTAACTCGGCAATAATGGCTTTCAGGCGGATGATGGCCAGAGGAGAAAACCCTACAGAAATCTTTTCCGATAACGGAACGAATCTGAAAGTATGAGTTCGGAATTAGAAACGGCTATTAGAGAAATTGACTTCACACAATTAGAACTGGATATGACAAATCGAAGAATCAAGTAGCGCTTTATTCCACCAGCAACGCCACACATGGGTGGCAGTTGGGAAAGGATGATTAGGAGCGTTAAAGTTGCTCTTTCTGTCGTATTGAAGTTAAGAGCGCCAAAGGAAGAGGTGTTGTCGACACTTCTTGCTGAAGCAGAACATACAGTCAACAGCAGACCGTTAACGAATGTTTCAGTTGATCACCGGGATATGAAAAGCTTAACACCAAATCACTTTCTGATTGGATCATCTTCGGGAGCCACAATTCCAGGAATGTTCACTCACAATGACTTATGCACCAAGAAAACATGGCGAATATCACAAAGACTGGCAGACATGTTTTGGTCTCGCTGGCTTAAAGAGTATATGCTATGTTTAATAGTCAGAAAGCGTTGGACTTAAGAAGTGCGATCACTGTCCGAAGGAGATTTAGTACTTATTGCAGATACGACTCAACCAAGAAATATATGGCCTAGGGGAATTATCACGGACATTTTCCCTGGAAAAGATGGTCGCGTGCGTTCAGCTGATGTCAAAGTTCGAGAACGAGTTTTAAGAAAATCAGCTGGAAATATTATCGTCTTAGTTCCTGTTGAAGAGAGTATGGAGAAAGTTTGCTTCCGTACTGAGGGGGAGGATGTTGTTGATAAAAGGAACGAAGACTCAGAAGACAATTGATCAAGAGAGATTAAAAGAGAATCTGACAAGGTAATTGTTACCGGAGTAGGTTTCTGAACCTTTCTTCAGTTCCAGGATGTCCCTTTTTAAATACGGTTCGATATTCGAGATTGTTCACAATTTTTCTACCGGTTTAGTTTTTCGTTTAAATTTTTGTGATTTCGTTGTTATACTGTGATTTCCCTTTGTGTCTGGTTTATGTTTGATGCAATATGCGTTACGAAGGACAAAAGCTTTGGCGTAGAAGTGCCGGCCGTGAAAGAGTGGTTCCCTTAGTGATGCATTCAAGCGAGAATAAACAAGAGAATTTCAAGATCGAGAATTTGTATCGTCTGTCAAGACAAAATATTGATCTTGTATTGTTTTAACTAAGATTCTTAAAAAAATTCGTGTCAATATGATTTTGACGCAAAACATTTTTGAGGATTGTTATATTCTACAAATTAGGTAAAACATTATCTTGTACAATTGATAAAATAAAAAAGATTTGGACTTTAATTAATTAAATTAATCAGTTAAATTGATAATACCTTTTCAATTTATTTATTTAAATCAAATATTTATATTTTATAACCTAAAAATCTTTAATTTTAGCAATTGTACAAAATAACATTTTACTTAATTTGTACAATATAACAATCTTTAGAAAAGTTTTGCTTTAAAATTGTGCTGACTCAGAAATTTCTTTTGAGTATAGATTTATTTTAGATTTATTTATTTAGCTTAATTTTTAGATTTTATAAGGTAGCATATTTTCCTATGTAGCAAATAATTCCTAATATTTAAAGCTTTTAAATGAATTTTTATATTTATTTTAAAATATTACAACACAACCTGAAATTTATAAGAAAATAAAAATTGTCATAACCCCACATGATAGTTAAATGATTTGTAAACAATTAATTGCCAAGTTGCTAGTTTGGTGGGTTATGTCAATCTTTATTTTCTTAATACCAATTATTGGACAGAAATTTTATATAAAAAATGAACTCTTTTTTGAGATTAATTATTTTGTATATGTGACCCTCCAGGGTGAAAGGGACCTTAGCTGCAAAACATTGGATTTTGATTTTTTATTATGAATCGATAAAATTTGAGTTATTCTTTCACATACAGAAATCAAAACTTGTTTATGTCTATTAGTTTTTGTGTTATTAGCGATGAAACATAGGCATAACATAACAACAACAAAGGCAGGCTCGTCTTCAAACGCCTGTCCTGAAAAATTCAAAACATTCAATTTTAAATCTTTATTATCAATCAATAGAATTTGAGTTGCTCTTTCACATACAAAAAAGAAATTTTTTTTATGTCTATTAGTTTTTGTATCGTCGGGGCTAGTGCAATACCGCGAATCTACATATTTCCATAAGGACTTTGTTGCATGGCAAATTGCACTAAAAATAACTCTTATGGAAATATGTAGATTCGCGGTATTGCACTAGCCCCGACGATATCAAGTTTTCCCAAGTTGAGACGCTTTTCCTAAAATATAATCCAAATTGTAACGATCGACTGAAAATCTTTTTATTAAAATTTGTTATATATTTTCTTTCAGTAAATTTGTATTTTAAATATTAATCAGCAGCAACTAACTCTATTTTTCAACATACTTATTTAAATATAAATACTACTCTTAACAGTAAAAATTAAGCTAAAATATTTTTTTTTTTTTAATTAAAAAATCGTTTACAAATATTTTTAAACTACTATTTTGTTTAAATGATTAAAAATTGATGGAAACAGAAACAATAACGACTTTGGATGCATTTATTGTATCTATTACATTTATTAAAACTTTTTTATTATCTGAATCAAGATTAGTCAAGTCTTAAACAATTGAATATTCAATAATCTTGGGTTAACAAACTTCTCGATATTTCGAGATATTTGAAACAAATTCAAGATAATCTTGTCTTGAAGTGCATCACTAGGTTTCCTGGTACAGGGCGCTCTATGAATACGTTCCCAGCATTTTCCGAATTACACTTTTGTGGGTGAGTAAAAGGAGTGGTTTTCTGGCATAGAGCGCTCGTCATATATTTTGATTTACTTTATGGTTTATGCACATGTATTTTTGAAAACGTAAAAACGAACAAATTATAATTGGATTAGAAATTAAGTTCAACTCTCTTTGCGTTTTCAAAATAAAGTCAAATTTGTTCCATTAAGGTACACTAAAGCGTCGATTCAGTGGACGTCGGTCGAGTGGACTAGTTTGTTGATGAAGTGGTGATCGGTGAGAAGGGGGCGCTGAGCTCGGCGAACACGCATATTCATAGGCGTACTAACTTCTAACTTTCGCGGGCGCGTGGTGCCCTACTACAAACGAAACCGTGTCATGCCTACTATTTTTTCAATAGTTTAATACTTAAATATTTATTTTAAATTTCCATTCTTTTATTTTCCAATTATAGTTTAAAATAAGTATGAATTTAAAGAAAATATAAAATAAGTACTTAGGAAATATACTTTTAAAGTTTCATACGGCCCTGACTGTTTACGTGACCTTCCGCCAATAACCTCGTCGATTCAGTGGACCACAGGACATTTTAGTCCACTGAATCGACGCTTTAGTGTATTTCTCTTCTGGATGGCAGGGTCAAATCGATACTATTATGAAAACACGTTTTACGAAATAAATATGCAATATTTATTTTTTATGCATATTATTTAGTGTTCTTTAGTGTTTTCTCTAAACAATAAGCTTACTCTTGATTATTATTGTCTGATTTAAGGGGTAAATATAGTAACATTTAACATTCCTTATTTTTTCAAAAACTCTTTTTCTAGGCGATTTTTTAAAAATGTTTCAATTTTAATTATTAATGTCTTATTTTATTAAGAAAAATGTTCCCTACAAATTCACCGTTTAAAATTTTCAGAAAAGTTAATAGTTTTTTAACTATAAATATTTATTTACAAAAAAATATGTAAAAAAAAGTTCTTTTTTTATAAACAATTATTTATATTTAAAAAACTATTAAATTTTCTGAAAATTTTAAACGGTGAATTTGTAGGGAACCTTTTTTTAATAAAATAAGCCATTAGTAATTAAAATTGAAACATTTTTAAAAAATCGCCTAGAAAAAGAGTTTTTGAAAAAATAAGGAATGTTAAATGTTACTATATTTACCCCTTAAATCAGACAATAATAATCAAGAGTAAGCTTATTGTTTAGAGAAAACACTAAAGAACACTAAATAATATGCATAAGAAATAAATATTGCATATTTATTACGTAAAACGTGTTTTCATAATAGTATCGATTTGACTCTGTCATCCAGAAGAGAAATACTTTAATTTTGTGACCTTTATTTATTAACTATTACTCAGCGGGAGGCAAGTCCCGAAAAATTAACATGGAGGAATAATTTGAAAATTGCGATTTATTCTTTAAAATTCTGTCAAATTTCCCAACATTTTCCTAAGTTATGTTGGATTCTAATGGGGTCCAAATTAAGAAAATCTAGGCTAATAGAATATGGTTACTTGACGACTATCAGATACCATTAAACTATATTTAGAATGTCTCTACTAGTAAATACTTACCTAACCTAAACAAGGATTTTATTTCTTAGAATTTTTTTCAAAAATAAAAAAGGATTATTGCGAATATATAGAATTATTACCGAACATTAATTAACTGTAATTTTAAATTGAATTAATTGAAATTTAAAAGTTTGTATAAAATGGAATTATATCAGTTAATTTATGTTTGGATTTAGTTAAAGTTGAAATGACTTAAAGGTATAAAAATTTAATACTACTTTTTGTTATTTTCATACAAAAATTTTGAGATCGTATTCCTACCATCTTTTTTAGTACAGTTTTTTACATTTTATAAAGAACAAAATATTGAAATTGAAATTTTTCATATGTATCCACTAGTTTATGGTTTTTTTTAATTTCCAATTTGTTGCAAGCAGTATTTTCAAAATTCTTATTTGACTTGTATTAAGTCCAGTAGGTATTATAAAAATATTTTTTGTTTAATTTTCATTAACTTTTTTTATTTTTAAAGGATTTTTCATAGTTTGGCAGATAAAAGAAAACATTTCTTCATTTTCTTCTCACTCATTTCATTTTCTTGTTGTATTTTTAAAACGATATTTGCCTTTTTTTGTATTTTTTCTATTTCTTAACTTGTTTCTTTTTAACTTGTAATTTTTGAAAATATTTATTCCACACTTTAATTTTATAATTTATTTAATTTATGAATTTTCTATTTTACTGTAGACTTTTATTATTTTATTTTATTTTTCTTTATGTAAATTTAATCTGTTACTAAATATTCTCGTTTTGACAAAGTTCTTCTATTCCATAGACCTTTCTATTCTTTTGAATTCTCAGCTTTTCAAATTTTCCAAAATTTTATTCATTCCTTTTTTTTTTAATTTTTAAAAACCGGGATATTTATTATTAATTAATGTACTTGACATTTTAATTGTTAACAATCAATATAAAAAATCTTGTCATATGTAAATAAATTAAGGTTATTTTTTGTTAAAATATTGCATTGTTTCATTATGTGTGCTAGGTCATTATCAGATATTTCAAATCAATCAGTTAATTCTCATGCTAAAATTAAAAATTCATTTGAGGAAAAGAAAAAAAGACGCAAAATTCTAGATAAAGTTTATGAATTTGTCTATCGCACTGAGGAAAATTAAAAAGTAGCTAAATGTTATACAACATTTAAATTACCATTAACAAGAAGTGAACAAACAACTTGCAACATTTCTCCAAATACAACTGAAGGTACAAAAATTATATCTTGCAAAATTATTATTTGGAATGAAATAACAATGACATCGAAAAATGCTTTTAAAGCAGTTGATAGATTATGCCAGGATTTATGTAATTCATCAGAAATATTTGGAAATAAAATTGTAATTACTTCAGGTGATTTTCGACAAATTTTACCAATTGTAAGACGCGGAAATAGATCAATAACAGTAAATAATTGTGTTAAAAAGTCAAATTTATGGTTAAAATTTAAATGTTTCTCATAAAATAAACGTGTTTCAAATAATGATAAAGAATTTAAGAATTGGCTTCTACAAGTTGGTAATGGCAAATTTAGTAATAAATTTGAAGAAGAGAATGAAATAATAAAGTTACCTAAAGATAGTTTATGTGAGAATGATCTTATTACAGTTATTTACGGAAATTCGATTAATTCAAATGACAATGAAATACATAAAAAGATAATATTAGTACCAACAAATATTGATGTTTTAGAATTAAATAAGAATATTTTAGATAAAATGAATGGCGATTTTAGAGAATATTTAAGTATTGATTCATCTGAAGAATATGAAGTATATAATACATCACATTCAATAATACCAACAAAATTTTTAAATACTTTAACACCTAATGGACTTCCTCTACATAAACTTCCATTAAAAGTTGGTGCAGTAGTGATACAATTAAGAAATTTAAATTTAGAAGGAGGTTTATGTAATGGTACAAGATTAAGAATAATGAAATTAGAAAATTATAGTATTTGTGCTCAAATAATTATTGGAACGCATAAAAATGAAATTATAATTTTACCTAGAATAAAATTATCTCCATCTAATGAAGAAATACCATTTCAATTCTCAAGAAAGCATTTCCCAGTAAGGTTAGGTTTTGCTTTAACAATAAACAAATCACAAGGTCAATCTTTCAAAAAAGTAGGAGTATATCTTCCACAACCAGTTTTCAGTCATGGAAAGCTGTATGTTACTCTATTTCGTGTTACTTCCAAAGAAAATTTAAAAGTGTCACTCAATTATCAGTCAAATAATAAAAACTCAATTAAAAAAAAAGAATGTAAGGAAATATATATTAGGAATATCGTATTTAATGAAATATTAAATTAATAATAACACATTACAGAAAAAATTAATTAATGCCACAAAATGACCAAGGTAGTCATTAAAATCTTCTATTAAAAATAATAAAAAATTATATAAAAGGCTGCACTGTTTAACAATAGCTCCGCATCACAATCTCTAAGGTTGTCCTACAACTTTTTATTTAAAAAAATCAAAATTGTGCTAAAATGCTGCGCCAATTGATTACCTATGGCTGCGCCTATAATTTTAATATAAAAAATTAATCATTCAATAAAAAGAATATAAGGTTTTTTTTAAACAATGAACCTATCCAAGACGTCCACGTCGTGGAAGTCGGGCAACGTTGTAAAAAAGATAAATTTTATTGAACAATAAATAAATAAGCAACGGCTAACATTGGAGAGTTAAAACTATGTACAATCGATTAATTTCAATGATAATTTTTTTATAGTTAGTGTTATTTCGTATAATAATTTTAAAAAAATAATGATAAAATATAAAGATTGTATACAACTTTTTCTTGCTATATAAAAATATTAAAAAAAATTATGTTTCATGAAAAAAAAATTTATTTAAAAATAATTTTATAAATTAAATGCTTCAATATAATGCATTTAGTGTTGCTAAAATATTTTCAAAAAGTTTCTTAAACAATACTAAACATTTGTAAACCAAAATTACTAACAAGATGTAAAAATAAAAATCAAAACTCATGCACACAAGGATCCTTGTATAGCTAAATATGCGCAGTAATAAAAACTTCAAAAAAAAGTTTGTTAAGGAAATTTTTCATGCATGTAAAGCTCAATAAACATGTAAACAGAAATTTCGGATACATTGCGTACGATAGGCGTTTTTTAAAAGGAAATCGGGTCTAAATTATTTTACATAAAACAAGAAATGAATATTTGATTTTTGTTGGACTTAAAAAAAATGGAAAATTCGAAAGAATTGTAGCAACTAGTACGCATCTTTAAATTCAACCGTACTTTCCTAGTGCACTACAGCGCATGTGTAGCATTCATGATTCACTACTGCGCATCTGTAGCACTTAATTTTCACTATTGCGCATGTGAAATTGACCTAGTTAACTACTGCGCATGTGCAGAAGTCACGTGTGACTACTGCGCACATGTAGAGCTCAAGGTGAACTACTGCTCATGTGTTACTGCGCATAAAAATGTATTTTAATCGGAAAAAGTGAGTCGACTTAATGGAAGTGATAAACGAACGAACGAAAAATTTTTCAATTTTTCGTGAGAATAATAAAGAAAAGTAGGTTTACTTAATATTATAATGGCCAAACTAACGAAGAAATGAACGAAAACTGGTTACATTTTAATATAGTAAAGGATTCTTTGTGGCGAGAAATACATTACTATTCCACTGGTTATCGTTGGATTTAATATGTTAATCGATAAATTGGAAAATTCTATGAACGATTTGAAATCTAAAACTGGTAAAAATTAAGATGACATTAGTGTTCAAAGAGCTCTTCAAGCTGATTATAACAAATTAATGAAACACTACTCAAAAACTAACTAGATTTATTGTGCTATATATTTTCGCATCCAATACTAAAAAATCACGTACTCAGGGCGCGAACTAGGTCTGTATTTTCCGTAAGAGTCTGTAATTTTGCCCAAAGTCTGTAAAAGTCCGTAATTTTGTAGATATTCCGTAAACTCCGTAAATTTTACAATATTAGTCTGTGAAGTCCGTAAATTCTGCGTGAAAGTCTAATTTTGAATCATTTTTTACTGGTCCCACTATTAGTAGAACTTCAAAAGAAGTTTGCACTCCGAAGAAAGATACTTTGATGCAAAAACTTAATTTTTTTTCAATTCAGGCAGGCTGGACATCGTCGAAACTGCAAATCAGTTTTATCTCCAGAAAGTTATTTTTCAAAGAATTTTAGACGACACGTATTTTTTTGTTTGTCTAAAAAGAAATTTTTCATGAAGTTATAAAGATTTTAATTTTTAAAGGCGGAACTCTGGTTTATTTCAAATTTAAGAAAAAAAACCATATAATTATATTTAAATAAATGGGATATCTTATTCTTTTTTAAGATCTAAAAGAGTTGTTAGTCCTCATTAAAAATCCATTGAAAATTTTTAAAAATGTTCTAAAATAACGAAATGGCATCCGTTTTACTAAAAAGATTTGAATTGCGATTAGGGACTCAAAAACTCCATCGTTTTTTTGGTTGAAATTTTTTTGGAAATTGTTATCATAGTAAAGATTATTTTCCATAAAAATTTAACTTGTGCCCGATTCTCGTAAAAGAGAAAAAAATTCTTTTTTAACTTTTTAAAGGAAAATCTCATTTTTCTCAAAAAATACACTGGTTATAAAAAAATTTCCTAAATAAAAGTTGTTCCTCTTCCAAAAGTATAAAAAAAGTTTTTCTTGATATTTTTCTCTATTTCTTGTTTTTTTCAACAAATTTCGTCAGAAAAAATGTAATTTATCAGAAACACAATGTTATTTAACAAAAGCCAACAAATATTATTATAAATAACGTTTTAAAGAGAAAAATGAACTATTATTTTTCAAAATTGGATAAAAATTACATATTTCCACTAGAATCAAAGAAAAAACATAAAATGTTAAATACTTATTATTTGACAACAAATTTTAACCAAATATAATTTTTGTTTAGAAATGTGAAACTTGATATTTCAAAATTTGATGAAATGAACTTAAATAATATTTTTATTCAGCTAAAAAACTACTTCTTAATTTAAATTTTTTAATGAAAAGAGTTTAAAAATATATGTAAAGAATTCTTCAATTAAACTAAAAATGTGATATGTTTAAGATATAAACGCTTCTGATAAATTACACGTGTTCTAAAAATTATTTGCTTATTCGCACCCAAAAACACTGAAAAGTTTTCTAAAAATAAACTTTTTATCGAATTTTGACGAAATTTGTTGAAAAAACGAGAAATAAAGAAAAATATCAACAAAAACTTTTTTATATTTTTTGAAGAGGAACAACTTTTATTTAGGAAATTTTGTTTTAACTAGTGTATTTTTTGAGAAAAATGAAATTTTCCTTTAAAAAATATTAAAATAATTTTTTTCTCTTTTACGAAAATCGGGCACAAGTTAAATTCTTATAGAAAATAATCTTTACTATGAAAACAATTTACAAAAAAAATTTCAACCAAAAAAACGATGGAGATTTTTAGTAAATGCAATACAAAATTTTTTAGAAAAACGGCTGCCATTTTGCTATTGTAGAACATTTTTAAAATTTCGTAATGGATTTTTAAAGACGACTAACAAATCTTTCAGGTCGTACAAAAAGAATAAAATATCCCAATTATTTAAAAAGTTATTACACTTACAATGTTTTTTTTCTTAAATTTTAAATAAACGAGAGTTCCGACTTTAAAAATTAAAATCTTTGAAACTCCATGAAAAATTTTAATAATTTTGCTATAATTGTTTTAACTTGAATAACGGTTCCTTTTTAATTACCGATTTGCTAAAATTTTTTTTAAAATGACCGATTTGCTGCTTAGGTCTTTTTCTTCAGAGCGCGTTATATTTATTCGACATACTTGATTTAAATTAAAATTTTGAAAAAAATGGTTTTATCCGTTAAGTCAGTAAATGGTCAGTAATTTGTACTTTTTGGTCAGTAAAATCCGTATTTTTAAACGTGTCCTTCAGTTCGCGCCCTGCGTACTGATCTTGGTAGAAAAAACGTCCCAGCAAATTGGCGAAACGAAATTGATCACTATTTGAGTTTCGAACTAGCGGATAAAAATACTGACATATTAAAATGGTGGCAACAACATCAGCATAATTTTTCAAATTTGTCACGAATGGCAAAAGACTTTTTATGAATTCAAGGGCTTCAAGCCTCTTCTGTGCCAGTCGAAAGACTATTTTCGCGTGCTTCTCTCACTATAAGAAAGCACAGAAATTCATTGGGAAAAAGCACTGCACGTCAACTTTTGTGCTTGAATAGTTGGACTTCCCTGAAAAACTTTTCTGTTTTTAAATCTTCGTCATAACATTTATAATTGTTTTCAAATAATTTAATAAATATTTGTTTAAGCTAAATAAAGTGTATAATAAATTGTGATTCGATAAACGACTATTTATATAAATGTAATTAATTCAATGTTTAAAATTAAATATTTCCAAAACATAGTTAATTTAGACATGCCGTATCAACAAATTATATATGTATAGGTTAACGAAAAGTCTGTTAAAAGTTTTTATTTAAAAGAAAATAAATATTTTTTCAAATTTTTAAAAAGTCATTAGTCAATGATTCATGATTTTTATTTCCAAGAAGATTTATTTTGTAATTACTTTACAATATTTATTCAAAAAATTAGAAGAAAAAATTTTTATATCTTATATCGATTGAAATATTTTTCCAATTTTAAAATATACAATTATACATGTCAATTATAATGCAATATTGTCAAACTAATGTAATTATTAGTTACATAAAATTTTATGTTAAAGAACATTCTGAAACTTTCAGTGTTAGGATCGCTGATCTCTATAATAACTGGATGGCGCTTAGGCAAGGAAAATATGTGATCTTTTGAAAACCGTTTTCATTGTCTCCGACTGACGCTCGTGTGTCTTTGGCAACTTTCGGACGCAGCTGATTGTCAGCAATTGTCGGTAAAGTCACATGGGTGTTTCACCTGCGAATGTTGACATTTTAATTTCTTTATAGTTTTTGATAATATATGAAGTTTCAACAAATAAAAAATATATAATAGTAGGTAATGGTGTACCGCAGTGCATATACAGTGGAAAAAAACTGAAATAGGAATCGGATTTTTGATACCGTAAGGATTAGATTTCTGTTTTGAAGGTTAAGAGTTTAAACAGTTACTTTGTTTCACTGTTTCGTATCTCCTTTTTTAAAAAACATTGTTCTTGTTACATTTGCTTTTTTTAGAAGCTGCTTACATTTACTATAACTGATTTTTAAATTTAAAAATGTGCACTACAATCTACAAAATATTTTTCATTTATATGCAATACCTGACAATAGAATTAATTTTAAGAGATTCTTTTAAAAAATACACTTTAAATATGTAAATGTAGGGTAATGTCACTTTGAGTGGACCGCCACCATGAGAGGACCGCCTAACAGTTTTTAGTGATCTGACAGTGAAAACATGAAATAAATAGTTCGAACAGTAGCGCCGCACCCGGAAACCAAAGAAAATTATGTTTTGCTGTAAACAAATACTATACTGTTTGACAAAACGAATTTTTTAAAAAAACAAACTGTTAAAAAAGTCCCTGTTACAATTAATGAAGTGATTCTGAAGTGTAAAAATAGTGTTGAATTCGAGTTCTAAAGTCTAATTGATTTTTTTGCTGTTAGTTTGGACATTGAAATTGATTGTCTAAGTTTAACTAATTGTAAGTGATAATTTTGTCTCGAAAGAAAAATGTTTGAGGCTCCTATAAAGTCACATGTGACCTTGAGTGGACCATTGTTTATAATTTTGAGTGAACCGTCTAATTTTTTTTAATTTTAATGTTAATTTACCATTCTTATGGATATAAATAGAAAATAAACTTGTTTCTAACTATATTTTATGTTCTTTATTAATATTTTTTGTGATTTCTAAATAGGAATTGTAGAAAACAATATAGAATAACAGGGAGTCAAAACTAGATAATTTACTGAAAGAAATTAAAAATCTTAAAAAACTTTTTTAATTTCTTGAGTTTTTATTGCTTTTATGACCTTTTCTTACAATTTTTCAAGAGTGGTCCACTCAAGGTTACATTTTTTTCATTTCTTAAAAAAACGCTTATTTTTTTACGCCAATTATATTTTTTCTAAATAACAAAATCAAAGCTCTCACGACACAAAATCTTATCTAGGGATCTAAATTAAAGCTTAGAATAGAGAAGTACAATTAATTTACTTTCATAAAGAATTTATTCGAAAAAAGCATAAGCGGTCCACTCATGGTGACATTACCCTATATAATGTAGGTACTTCATATATGTTTTTCAACTGTTACTCTGAACATTAATTTATGAAATTGTTATCTTATCAATATATTTATATTGTTAACAAAAATTAAATTCTGATGCCTTTCTCTTTGTATAAATAATAAATTTTGTTTCTAAATATAGAATATAGAATAATTACACACTTAATATTTATTTTTTCAAATTATTTCTATTTAAATAGAATACTTTTTTTTTATCTAAAACGTGAGAAACAAAAACATACGAAAAAAAATTGTATAAATTAGCTGCGAAGTACGAAGATTGTCGAATAAGATCCGAACGGCGCTCGGGTGCAAAAAAATGGCTGACTATATCACAGGCGGCACCACAAGATTTACATTGCGTACGCTATCCAGTTATTATAGAGATCAGTGGTTATTATCATAGAGCACTACTGCGCATGTATTTGGTGCTCTTAAAAAAAATCGGAATTTCTAGCCTTCGTCGTAATGGCCGATCGTCACAGAAATACCCAGACCCTATACCATTTTTCCCTCCCGAGTCAACTCGGGCTACTAGCGCACTATTGGGCACGGAGAAATCTAGCAAGGTCCCTATTAGAATCCATATGACATTTCTTCACAGGACGATTTTATTATTTTATAAATATAGATGGGGCAAAATTTCTCAAGTGTATCAATCGAAAAAATGAAAAGGGTTAATATTTTTACAAAATTTAGTATTATAGGTAAGTACTTTAACCACCAAGTATTATGAAATTCTAATAAAAATTGTATAAGGGTAAGGGGGTTGAAGATTCCGGTTAACCCATTAACGCTTAAGAGGACACAAATTTTACCAAATTTTCAAGACTATTCCTTAGCAATGAAAAAAAATTTGAAAAATTTGAAACGAACCATTTCCGACGTAAAATTTATCGCTCTTTCAGATTCTGTTATCAAAATTTGTTTATAATAAACATGCAAAAAGTTATAAACAATTGTTTAAAAAACATGCAG
Source organism: Ganaspis brasiliensis (assembly GCA_037103525.1). Classification (NCBI taxonomy): domain Eukaryota; kingdom Metazoa; phylum Arthropoda; class Insecta; order Hymenoptera; family Figitidae; genus Ganaspis; species Ganaspis brasiliensis. The sequence goes on from JAZKLR010000303.1 coordinate 1,212,821, forward strand.
AACAAGAAACAAGATTGGGTCAAAGCCTCAAAATATCGTGTCTTTAAGTTCTCAGCCGTAAATATTCGGAAAAACATATACAAAAATACAAGATGGCGGCTCCAATATGGCGACTGAACTGACTTTTTTTTACAAAATATGAGCTTAGTGTACCAAACCTTCAAAAATTGTCCGAATTCGATGAAACTTGGTACCCTTAGGTTTTTGGGGTCCCTGAATACGAATCTGAAGTCATTTTTCAAAAATTCAAAATGGCGGATCCAATATGGCGGACAAAATTATAAAATTTCAATTTAATTTCATGAAACTTGGTATATGGGGGTTTTTGGGGTCTCTGATTACGAATCTGAAGTCATTTTTCAAAAATTCAAAATGGCGGTCGAAAATGAAAAATTTTAATTTAATTTTATGAAGCTTGGTATGCATGTTTTTATTGGGTTCTCTGATTACAAATCAAAATCTTTTATAATGTATTTCGTTCGTTAGCCGTCAATATTACATTATTGTCGTTTCCCAGCTCTTACCACGAGGAGGTGGACGTTCATAAATACCATTATTTTTGTTTTTAATAAATTCTACACACATTTATAAATTTATAAACAGATATATTAGTTTAGTATTAGGTTTGTCTCAGTTTCTACTTTTTTCTTTTATAAAAAATAGTGTTTATATAGCCTAACTGTGCGCAGTCTTAAAACATATTGAACATTGAAAGAAATTACATTGAACGCATATGCTTTTACTTCTCTTACTACATTTTGCATGGTAGTGACTATTTTTTAGCGCCTGCAGCCTTTAATTGTCGAAGTTGCAAACTTGTGTCACCAGTATCTGTAATATTATGGAAGCCTGAATTAGCCTTATCAGAATTACCCATGTCCACTTTTTTGATCTTATAGGTGCACTGATAAAAAAGAAATTTCAATTACATATGAGGTATTGGCAGACTAATAATTAATTATTTGAATTTCTGTGTGTTGCAATAAATTACAGTGGCTTCAATTCAATAGAAATTTAAGGCTGTGCACAGTTAGGCTGTATAAACACTTCTTTTCATAAAAGAAAACAGTAGAAACTGGGACAAATCTACTACTAAACTATAATATATCTATTTATATGTTCATAAATGTGTGTATAATTTATAAAAAACAAAAAAATCATAAAAACAAAAAAAACACAAAAAAAAAAAAAAACATGGCTCTTATGAACGTCCACCTCCTCGTGGTAAGAGCTGGGAAACGACAATACTGTAGTATTGACGGCTAACGGACAAAATACATTATAAAAGATTTTGATTTGTAATCAGAGAACCCAATAAAACCATGCATACCAAGCTTCATAAAATAAAATTGAAATTTTTCATTTTCGACCGCCATATTAGATCCGCCATTTTGAATTTTTAAAAAATGACTTCAGATTCGTAATCAGAGACCCCAAAAACCCCCATAAACCAAGTTCCATGAAATTAAATTGAAATTTTTTAATTTCGTCCGCCATATTGGAACCGCCATTTTGAATTTTTGAAAAATGACTTCAGATTCGTAATCAGAGACCCCAAAAACCCCCATATACCAAGTTTCATGAAATTAAATTGAAATTTTATAATCTCGTGCGCCATATTGGATTCGCCATTTTGAATTTTTGAAAAATGACTTCAGATTCGTAATCAGAGGCCCCAAAAACCCCCATATACCAAGTTTCATGAAATTAAATTGAAATTTTATAATTTTGTCCGACATATTGGAACCGCCATTTTGAATTTTTGAAAAATGACTTCAGATTCGTAATCAGAGACCCCAAAAACCTAAGGGTACCAAGTTTCATCGAATTTGGACAATTTTTGAAGGTTTGGTACACTAAGCTCATATTTTGTAAAAAAAAAGTCAGTTCAGTCGCCATATTGGAGCCGCCATCTTGTATTTTTGTATATGTTTTTCCGAATATTTACAGCTGAGAACTAAAGACACGATATTTTGAGGCTTTGACCCAATCTCGTTTCTTGTTCTGCATGAAAATATTGATTGAAAAATGTTTCTTATGCAAAAAATCGTGTTTTTTTTTAAACAATTGTTTATAACTTTTTGCATGTTTATTATAAACAAATTTTGATAACAGAATCTGAAAGAGCGATAAATTTTACGTCGGAAATGGTTCGTTTCAAATTTTTCAAATTTTTTTTCATTGCTAAGGAATAGTCTTGAAAATTTGGTAAAATTTGTGTCCTCTTGGGCGTTAATGGGTTAAGTGTGAAGAGTGAATTTTTTGAAAACTCATAACCATTATATAACAGTATGAGAAAATTGTTTACCTATATGTTTTCGAAAGCTTTTTCCTCCTCTTTTGAATGGTGCAAAACAATTTTTTAATTTTCAAAATCTAACCGGTTTTTTCAACTTTCTTTTGAAAAAAGACATTTTTTTCCTTCTTTTTTTTTAAATTATGCTTAATATGTGCACTTTCAATCCTTGAAACAAAAAACGAAATATTTTACAAATAAACAAACTTTTGTTAATTTAGGCTTACCAACGTGTAGCTTCTCAAATTCCGCATCAACAAACACAGTTCCATGTGTTTTTCATAAATAGATGCTAAATAAATAATTAATATTAAGAAATTAATTACAAAATGTATATTTACTTAACATCCATTTATGAAAAATACTTCAAATTATGCTTGTTAGATGCGAAATTTGATAAGCTTTATGTTGGTAAGCTCAAAATGACCAAAAGTTGTGAATTAAAGCCTATTTAAATGTCATAACTAGAATTTTATTGCTTCTATATTGACATAAAAAATTACATTTACTACTAAACCTTAAACTTTATTACTACAAACTTAATATAAGTCTCCGATCGAATATAGACTCTACAACGTCATTTTTATTACATGTCAATTCAACATTCTTTTCTTAAATTAAAAATAATTGTCAGATGTACTTGAAACGTCTGCTAAAAGAATGGTCATCCAACAACTGTCGACTGGCTGAAACAACCTCCAAGAAATCATTCTTGTTAAAATGTAGGTCCCATTATGTTTTTCCACTACACATTGTTCACTTTTGTTCCAACCATAATTTCTTTTTGACAGGATCCGTTTGAAGCAAGATGATTTAATCTTGTCTCAAAATGGATTTATTTTAGACTATAAATTTGTCCTGTCATTTAATTACATTATCATTATTATTATAAAAATAATTTAATTAAGATAATAGTTTTTAAAAAATAATGAGACTTACATTGTATAGTTTCTATGATATGGAGAAACTCCCCAATCTCGAAGAATTTTCTCTGATTTTCTCCATGTTGACAAAACCTAAACTGTCACTTAAAGTGAAAAAAAAATGAAAGTCGATATTTTCCCACGAAAATGAAAATCATTTTGTTACTAACGTCATATCGATGGCTCCTAAATGAAAACACGTTATTCGCGAGTGCAGATAGAAAACACGTTATTCACGAAAACAAATAGAAAACGTCTTATTCAAAATGACAGTTGCTTGAAGGCTATGTCACAATTTTCATTAATGATTATTTTTAATGCATTAACAAGTTATGAAAATTTTAATTAATTTAATTGTTCATAATATGTTAAATTAACATTGTATCATTAAAATATTTTATTTTGATATTTGATACTGGCTTAAATTAAATAGCAAAAGTTAAGAAAATTAGGTTACAAAATTTTCAGATGAGCTACGTGTTTTCTGTTTGTTTTCGTGAATAAGGGTCAAGAGGAAATCTAATTGCTTCTATAAAATTCCATTCAAGAGGATTTTCTTTTGTTTCCAAAAAGACATTTTCTCTGAGTGCAGGATTTTAGCTGATGAATAAATTTTTATAATTATAAAGTCGTAACACTTGATATCCTATGGCAGGATCTGGTTTAGTCAATTCAAAAGGAATGTAAAATCTGGCCTCCTCCCTCGGGATTATAAAATCTAATTGTAACAGTATACTAATAACAACAATTTATTTAAATTTATAGGGGAGTGGGTCCCAAGATGGACAGGGCCCCAAGATGGACATTTTGTAAAGAATTTTTGTTTAGGGTGACAGTGCCTTATGCTTTCTGTTATTTTTGTTGTTTGTATAGACGAAGATTTTGAGGCACAGTTGAAGAAAAAAACCAGTTAGTTTTTTTTCTACACATACCACGTAATTTTGTGTCTAAAAAAGTTTTGTAACAGTTTTTTCTCAAGTTGGTAAAGTTATTTAAATTTATGATTTAAAATGAGTACCTAACGTTATAATATTCTTTATATATATTGTATAATCATATCCTAAAATGATTTTACTAATTCGGTGTTCATATATATATATTTACTAGGGATTAAAAAATGGTGTCATGTGCCCTAAGATGAACAGGATTCAAATCTCAATATATTTATTTGCATATTTTTGATTTTACACATTTTTCAATAATTTTTTGAGCCAATTAATTAAAATTTTTTATTTTCCACCATAAAATGTGGTGTTATCGTCAGAGAATTTTATATATCGATATTTTTCGATATTTTATTACTTTTTACTGCTAAGCTATTAAATTGAAGTTTTTAGAAATGTTATTTCTTGATAAATTCCGTAAAATGGTTAAAAATAAGTTTAAGAATTGTTACACTAGGTTTTTTTATTTACTACAATTTTCAGAGACTTTTAAGAAGGTGTCCATCTTGGGGACACTTTTTTTTAGACCGAAAATTTTAACAATTAGAAAAAATGCTTTAAAAAATGCTTATGTTCAAAATAAAATTTTATCCCTGTGGCCATAAGTTACCTTATAAATTGTACTTTCATCCGGTATAAAACATTTTAATATATTTTATTTGGTTTAGATTCTACAGCAATAAATCGAAAGGGTGTTCAACTTGGGGCCCTCTCCCCTACAGAAAAAGGACAAAAAAATTTTTTTTTAAAAAGAAAATTTGTTCAATTTTAAAAATGTTAAAAAATTTTTCATTATGCATATAAGTCATACATTTTTTCACCCTGTTGTATAATAGTTATGAGTTTTCAAAAAATTCACTCTTCACACTTCATCAGAACCTTTCCCAAACCCCTTTCCCCTTATACAATTTTTATTAAATTTTCATAACACTTGGTGGTTTAAGTATTTACCTATCATACTAAATTTTGTGCAAATTTAAATTTTGCCCTTTTCATTTTTTCAATTGGTACACTTGAGAAATTTCGCCTCAGATAACAAATGTACACGTGTAGATAACTTTAGGAAATTTATTATTCAGGAAATTTTTATTGGGACAATTAGACATCATTTGGTCTATTCGAGAATCAATTTGCAATGGACAACGCAAACATCTTCATCAGTTCTCTACAACCATTTCCATTTCTTTCAGTTTGTCATTACATTAACAGTATCGGTTTGCTGCTTCTGAAAAATGATTCACGTTTACCTAATACCCCAGGTCAGTCAATTGTCATATTAAATGCTTTCTTCGTCTATTTAAATGCGTCGGAAACTGAGACTGAGGCAAAACGAGTTCTTCTTCGAAAAATTCTGAATGGAACTGATCTTTATGGAGGTGACAAAAATGAGACCCTTGATGAACATTAAGTGAATGATGCGTATCAGTACATCATAAGTGGAACACTTTTTGCTCAATATGGAGGGATTCACGGCTATTTGGCAAGAATAATCAACAATTCAAATGATTTCAGATTATCTGTCCTCAAAAAAGTTGTTTTTGAAGATCTTTCTAAGCAATATGGAGGTTCTGAAAAGGATGAATGTTTTAAAGAAGATGGAGGTGCAGAAAAAGATGAAGGTTTTAAGAAGGATACAGGTTATAAAAAGAATGGAGGTCCCAAACAAAATGGAGGTTCTAAACAAAATGAAGCTGTAAATCATTCCGAAAAATATACATATTATGATGAGGAAGAAGAATCGAAAAAAGGTGCTCACTCGAAACTAACTTCTCTGTCGATTGCAAAAATCATTCAGGACTACATTTGGCGAATTTTTCCTGAAACGAAAGGAGACCCAAGTATATTTGACATAAACTACATATATGCAATGACCGGCTTAAAAATCGCGACAATATTTAAAGCGGACAATGTTACTTTTAACGACTATATACTTCTGTCCCGCACTATGCAGATGAAGGCGCAAGAAAATACATCCTTTCAATCAGCCCTGGAATTTTTCTCCGTGCCTGCTTTATTTTTTTACGCTCACAAAGAGAAGGAAAAGTTTAATCATCAGAACATTACCGACAAGATATTTTGGATAGAGGCTTATCAAATGTTGTTCACGTACTTGAACAAAAATGTGGAAGAAATCTTGGACCAAGCTTTTAAAGAAAGTCTCTATTTTAAATTCCAGAGGGAACTTACGAAGATCATCAGTCGAACGGACATGGCAAAGGTATTCTTAATGCTCTACTGCGAATTTTCCATGGATAAGGAAACTTTTAATATGGTAACCTCATTTTACAAAACTGCTAAATGGATAGTGAAATTCGGTTTAGGTTGTAGAGATTTGCCTGATTTGGAGCAAGAATTTAATAACCAATTTTTGCAAATTCCGAGGATATATTTTGAATTGGAGAAGAATTCGATACATCAAGCGTTGTCGGACGGTGGTTTAATTACAAAACTAAATGAACCTGATACTGTCGTTCTTAAAGCTCAACTGCCATACGAGGGTCAGTTTTGTCCGACTTGTCCGCCAGTTTCCCGAAATCCACAGGACGACATTCATTTGCTATTTGCTTTAAGGAAAAACGGAGAAACGGAGTTTTTTGCCTTGAGAATCGAGACAAATGGTTTGGTTTTACTTGTAAATAAAAGTCACGAAGAGAGGTTTAGCATAGATATGGGTCATCCGAACAGAAAACCAGAAATTACGTTAATAGAAAATGTTTTGAAGTGCAAGTATGAGAACTATTCTGCTTTTATTGAAAGAGTCGCTAACGAAAAAACTGATCGGTATGTAAAACAATTGTACGACTACTATTACGAGCCAACTTTAGAAGAAAAAGTGATAAATTTCCTTCTCTCTCTTGTGCCATTTTACAGTTGTGTGCAGGACATAAGGTCTGGAAATCAGGTACAAGGTGTTTTTAGTTGTTCCCTTGATGTGATCAGTCTGATTCCTATTATTGGAATTGCTGCCAAATACTCAACAATAGTTATAAGCAGATTAGCCTTTGAGTTTGAGAAACTGACTGCTACGATTATTGCAAACACAAGCACACGATTAGGAATATCGCAAATCTTTCAATTAGCAATTAGAACAATTGGCAACAATTACAGTCTTATGAAACCTTTCCTGATTGAACTCTCTATCGCGACGGCTCGGGCAATTGATCCCGGATTTGAAATGCTCTACAAACTGAGCAAATTTGGTGTCAATTTTTTCAGAAAGTTATTTCTAAGTGGACTCAAAAAAGTTAAACAGTTTCAAATTTTTGAGAAACTCAAGAAAATTATAGTGAACTTTAATAAACTTCACGGGGTGGATAGCATCGAGTCAACATTGGTTATAGAACAGTTTGTCGGTCATCCAGTCGTGAGGTATATTTATCCACAAGGGAAACACTTTTTCGGTCCGAAATGTTTGAAATTTGCCGACAAGATTGCGGAATTGAGATCTCTGGCTAATGAACCATATCGTACATACGTTGTTCCAGACAAAGGAGATGGAAATTCTGTACTTTATACAGCAGTTGACATTGAAAACAAAGAGTCATCTAATTTTTTCTTCGAGTTGGATGATGATGATTTGTTACGTGCGACACAGAATTCAAAAGAAAAAGTAGAAGTGATGATATTTGAGAAAGAATTCGATGATGATGTACGGGAATTTACGTTATTTGTTCAGCAGCAACCCGAGGTGGAAAATTTAGCTGGGGCTGAAGATTTGAATTCAGTGAAAAATAATGTTGAAGATGAGATTTCAACGGGTTCCAAGAGGGTTGCAGAACTGGATGCTGATGATGTTCCGACAACTTCGAGAAAAATTCCAAAGCAGGATAATGTTCCGTCTTTTAAAAATGTCGAGAATTTTGATGCCACGTCTTTTAAAGATTCAAGAAAGAGTCTAGAATATTATTTAATGATGCAGAGTACTTCTAAACAAGCAAAGATTCAAGAAGGATTAATTAATGAGGGTGTAATCAGAAAAAATGAAAAATTCCAAGAGAGAAAAGATCAACGAGAAATTGCCGTATTTGTTCCATTAAAGAAGTTAATGGCGTTTGAAGGAACAGTAATGCATAAACGATTTGATATTTATACTGCCGACGATGCTGTGGAGTACATTTTTCAGAAAACCGGAAAAAGCAAAGATGTGATCGAAACAATTGTGCAAGAATATGTTCTGTCGTCAATAAAGGAGCACCCTTCCATGTTGACATATCAAAAATTTGCAAGAGACTTTGCTGAAACTGGAATTGTTCCAAATAATTATTTACCTTATAAGTTAAAGCATGTAGTAGAAATGATGCCTTTTATTAAAAAAACCAAAATACTTTATACACACCAACTGAATTTTGATTCGATAACAAACAAGATACGGAAATTGTATGGATCTGATTTTGAAGAAAAATATGCGGTCAGTTTTACAGAAGCACAAAATTCGTATAAACTCATTTTGAACCCGAACCTTGATTTTTATGATTTTTGTCATCTCTTGGCATTCAAGATAAACGGATTGTCTTTAATAAAACAGAATGAAGAAATGATGAAGCAAACACGAATAGCACTTGACAAATTAATTTTAAGGCAAATTGATGATATTGTGATGTTAAAACCGGTCGAATTGTGTTTCTCAGAAATAAAAAAAAATCCGAAAGTTGTCAACGTTCTGAAAAATTTACAGAAAAAGACATTTTTCTTTAATGATATCACGATTGCAAAAACGAGTGATCCAAATATCTTTGATGTTAAGGACATCAAACCTATTTCTCTGGAGACAAAGGTCGTTTATCGGATGAAATTAGAGAATCAAATTGGAATATTGGATTTGAGCTATGTTCATCCGGATTTCGCGAATGAGTTCATTGTTTATCCTAATGTTCGTTTTACAGTGACAGAAGCAGGAATAATGGAAAAACATGTTTTATTGATAGATATGACGCAGAAAGTTGGTCTTAAGGATGATTGGAAAATTACAAGAATTCAAGAATTGGATTTTTTGTTTGAAAAGAGGAGCTTTCACCCCGAAGACAAAGTATAATGAAAGCTGCGGAACTGGTAGCATCAGAAGTGTCTTTAACTACCAAATCAATGGCTATGCAGACATTAAAAGGTTATCTTCTGAAATTCGGATCGATTACAGATATGGTGCCTACTTATCAGCAACTGGCAGAATCTTGGGCGAGGAATCTAAAAATATCTAAAAATTACGATTTTTGGAAGGTAAAAGATTTACAATTCATTGACGGTGTACTGTTGAGAAGAAGGATGGATGATACACAAGAAGTTACTGAAGCGTATAAAAAACTAATACCAATTTTCAGAACAGCTGAGCCAATTTTAAAAAATGAACTTAACATTTATTTGTCTTCATCAATTTTGGGATTGAAACTAAATTTTCGAGATTTTGTCGTGCTTCACTCCTTAATGACTAATGTGCTTCGGAAAAGTGAACGCACATTGAGGTTAAGAAAATGTGCACTTATCAGTCTCGCACTTCGACAATGTGACGATGATTGGGCAATGGAACCGATTCGTTTGTATTGTGCTTTAAATCAAAATTTGGAAACTTTCAAGAAATTCGAAGCAATGAAGAAGAAAGAAATTTTTGCTATGAATGATTTTTTGCAAGTCTCTGCCAATTATAACAGGGAAATACAAAAACTGTCACAGCGCGTGGAATCTGGAAGGAAAATATTCATGGGAATATTTCTAAGAAGACGTTATGGTGTCGCGTACATGGGTCAAGTTTTTTCTTCTGAAGAGGGCAAGTATGTAATTTATCCTTCTATGCAATTAGTGGTAGATAGTGTTTCGCATGCAATGATAAATAATGAAGAAATTCTAATAGTGGAAATGCACGACTATAGTATTCCGAAAGAACATAGAATGCTTGAGCTTATGAATGATTATGAAAAGCTGTACAGCAAGAGTACTTAGTTTTAAGTTTGTTTACACCAACGGAAATGACTAAAAGTAGAAGTTGTTGGTGTAATCTAATTTTTCATACTTTCTATGATATCTAGTTTAGAAATGTCGATACGAGGCCATATAATTCAATTTTTTGTATTACAACATAGATTATAAACATGTTTTCATTGGCATTAATAATATTATGATGTTCGCCTATGTGTATTTTTATGGTTTTTGACAAATATGTCGTGTAAAGTTGTATACCACTAAGATTTTTACTGCATCTTATTCGAAAAAATAAAATCATTAATATTGTTGATATTAGATTTTCGAAAGATAAAATATATGGAAAGGTATAATCAGTAATTAATTTTATGAATTATTTAATTTTCTTCTCCTTGTTTGCCCTCAAGTTTTGACTAAAAATTACATACCAAAATTTAAATTTTATGAATGGAATCAATATTGTATAAATTTAACAGAAAAATAAGAGAAATTCATTACAAAACATTGTTCATTGTTTTTTTTTTTTTTTTTATTACGAGGTTTGGAAAATGCATTTACGCACCATAAAGAACACCTTACAATGAATGATGCACGCATCATTTAAGGAGGGTGCTCTCCGTGTGTGGGGCTCGAGCCCAGAGTATAGTTTACCAGGGAATATAAATATTCCCCGGCAAGTTTAGCTCTGGGTAATACCCACTAAACCTTCCTCGCTTTATAGGAGTACTTAACACTCATCGGAACGATTGAACTAAGCAACCAACATCACCGAGTGCTAACTCCACCCATACCCATAGATCCCTCAGCCTAGCATCAGATCTCGATCAGCCGACAAACCGTTGGGGGTAAGAACCCCCATCGATCAACGGCGGGCTTCGAACTGATGACAGGTGGAGGATTCTACACGGATTTCTTCCCTACCTTCTTACTTTCCTTTGTCTCCAGCTTAACCCTAGTTTCTTCCCCTGCGACCATTGATGTCTTTGGTTTTCATTACCTGGGTAATGAAGGATTCAATGTGCTGCCACGAGTCCACATTCCTTAACATAAGGTCAATCATGTTGTCGGGGGTGACTTCAGTACCCACCACCCGAAACATGTATTGCCTTTTCTCCTCCCAATATCTACAAACAAAGAGGGTGTGTTCCGCGGTGTCCACGGGGGCGTCGCAATAAGAGCACGATCCCTCTCTTCTTAATTTAAAACGTTTCAAATACTCGTTGAACTTAATAATCCCTAACGTGTTATAAAAATTAATTGAAAATCAATTGTCTTTTAATAAAAATCAGGCTTGTGTCCGTAAATAGTCTGATTCACTATAAAAGTAAATTCTATAGTGAAGTAGACTATTTACGGACCCAAGCCTGATAAAAATATCATGATATATTGGTCAAATGTTATCATAATTGAATAAAATTTGTTACAGACGCTTAAATAACTCCATGAAGTACAATGAGATGTAAATACTTTTTTTTCTTTAATAATAATCAATAATATGAAGTAGTAACTTTGATAACATTAGTCTTTCAACTTTAAAATTAAAAATTTATGCGAGGAAGTTCGATTCTATAAAAACTGCCAGTGATCTTTTTGATCTCAGAGTTAAAAATTAAGGTTTTTAAACTTATTGATAATTATTATTAAGTAAAATAATTTTTTTACATTTCATTATGTATCCATAACAAGAATTCTTGTATTTCTAATATTTTATTAAAAACTTTCCGTTTGAGTTTCTAAACTCTGTAAAATGACAAGTGTCTTAAATTAAAGTGTCTAAATTATGATATAAGACATTCAAAGAGCGTCTTACAGTAACTTTCAGTTCTTACATTGGTTAATAATTTTAAAGGACGCTCTCCCATTGGTTAAAATTAAGACACGCAAAAATGTCGTACATAAAACTACATAAGAACCTTAAGATAAGGCAGTAAATACTTGAAAAAAGCAGGTAAGACAAAAAACTTTTTTTTAAATTTTAAAATTTCTTCTATCTGGAAAATGTTATCTAAATTTAAAACAATTTTTAGAACTAATATAGACAGCTTTATGAATTTAAATTTTAAGGAGTATATGATTTTGAGTAATTCTAGGTCAAATGTTCCAAAAATGGCTATTTTCGACATTTTTGTGAATTTTTTCTTTAATTTTCTACGTTGGCTTCATAAATTACGCGTTAGCAGCTTTAAAACCCATTTTTAAAAATCAATTTACGATGACTTTTAGAAAAGTTATATGAATGTTTGAATTTATAATATTTAATCTCAACTCAACAACCATTTATCTCATCATATCTTTTTATCATATCACGGAAAGTGCCAACATAGAAAGTTTTTAAATTTGCTTTACAATAGATTTTGTAAAAAGACATTTTATTTTGTTTCAATAAATATTCAAAGACTTACACTTTTTAATGTTAGTCACTTTTCAGAATCCCGGATCAGGTAAGAATCAATACTTAAAATTATAAAGTCAATAAGGCCGTAGCTGGATAGCATGTGTCTGCAGCTCTCACTCTGATTTCGTACATATTCATAGTATTGAGTACCCTCAATATGAAACTTCTTTTCGCCAAGTATTAACTTTTGGAAATTATTTTTTAACAAGTTATGACACTTTTTTGAAAAAAAAAATAAAATGCGATTTTTCCTTACGTGATTGAATCGATTTAATCGGCAAAAAATATGTTATAAGGGACGCAAAAATGCATTTAAAAAAATTGGCGATCCACTTTGTGCAGAATAAGGGGTAAAAAAATATTTTTACTTTCTATAATTTTTCTTTCATGGTAGTTGACTTGGAACACTCACCATATTTTTTTTACATTTTTTTATCTAAAAAATAACATATATTTTGGGCAACTCGATCTGAAGGGTACTTGACTGTACAAATTTAAAAAAACTGATTTTTGGACCCTAAAATACATGGTATATCAAGGAAAGGAGGGGCCAACTATTTTTTACTTGAACTTTTACTTCTTGTCTCATTAATGGACGCCCTGAAATAAATTACGAACATACGAGTCATACATTATTAAAATTAGCCAATTATATTATATGTTTTCTTGAGCAGTAATTGAGATCTTGCATTACACTGAAAGAAATGTTCGGTTAAAAGATGGCCTCGAGCAGATCGTGTAGTATCGTATCGTGGCGAACCACAACACGACAGACTCAGCTGAGTAGTATCGTGGCTCGCCACGATGCGATGCGTCTGAGTCTATCGTGGTGGGGTTGGCCACGATACGATACACTGAGCTCAATCGTATCGCATTAGGCCACGATACGATAGACTGAGTTCCATCGTATCGTGGCAAGATTCAACACGATGGACTCGGACGAATCGTATCGTGGCCACAGCACATTATCTTATATCATATCGCGGTGCGTCGTTCAATTGAGAACACGATGTAAACAAACAAGAGCTATGTTTACTTTCTCATACAGAAGAAGTAATAAGCTCTTCAATTCTTTTATTTTCCTGGAATGCAAGACCTTCTTATTATTTCGTTTGGCCCCCTTATTTTATTATAAATACATCAAAAAATAATAAATTTAAACAATACGCTATTTCAGCAAAAGTACAAGCAGATGACAATAACAAAAAAAGTCGATTCTGGAAAGTGAAGAATGTTTTTAATAATTATTTTAAACGTTATAAATTGTTTAAAAAATTGATTGTTTAAACAAATTGTTATAAACAAATAGACAAATATTAAAATTTTAGTCAGAAAAAATATTTTGAAAAGAGGAGCATGTTTTAAAGTATTCAATTTAATATTATAAATTGTTTAAAAAATTAATTGTTTAAACAAATTCTTATAAACAAATTTCCAAATATTCAAATTTTTGTCAGAAAAATAATTTCTGAAAAGTTGACAATGTTTTAAAAAATTAAATATAACATTATAAATTGTTTAGTAAAATTGTTATAAACAATTGGGAAAATATTGAAATTTTAATCAGGAAAAAAAATTCTGAAAAGTGGATAATGTTTTAAATCATTAAATTTAAGATTATAAATTGTTCAAAAAGTTAATTGTTTTAAGAATTTGTTATACGCAAATAGACAAATATTACAATTTTTGTTAGAAAAAAATATTTTGAGAAGAGGAGCATGTTTTAAAGTATTCAATTTAATATTATAAATTGTTTAAAAAATTAATTGTTTAAACAAGTTGTTATAAACAAATGGTCTAATATTAAAAGTTTTATCAGGAAAAAAATTTCTGAAAAGTGGACAATGTTCTAAATAATTAAAATTGACATTATAAATTGTTTATACAAATTGTTATAAACAAATGAACAAATATTAAAATTTTGATCAGAAAAAAAGATTCTTGAAATTAGAGAATGTTGTCGATAATTACTTTAAACATTACAAATTGTTTAAGAAATTATTTTTTTAAAAAATTGTTATAAACAATTAACAAATAGAAAAATATTAAAACTTTTTTAGAAATCGATGGTGTCATTTATACATATGACATTCTCGAAAGTTTTAATGTTTTTTGTTATAAATAAATAATAAACAAAAATTAAATTACTTCACCAGGGTGGACCAAAAATACGTGGAAGAAAACAATGAGTTGGAAGAAAAACTTTGTCGTAGAACTGATATAAAATCCATAAAAATTAATATTTTTTGATTTGATAATGCTGTTTCTCTTGAGGATAGTTTCAAGAATAAGACCCAATGATTTAACAATTTAACAATATTCAAAAAAATTTTATTATTAGCTATTTTTTAAAATGCTCTCAAAAACTTATGAAGTTGCAAAATTAAAAAAAAGTTACAACTCTCTAGCTTTGTTAGATGAAAAATTGTAAGTAAACAGTATTAATTTGTTTAAACAATTTCCACAATAATGATTTTTCGTTTATTATTAGTATTAAGCTTTTATTGTCTTGAAAAGTTGCAAATAAACAATATTAATTTGTTTTAAGTAATTAAAAAACACATGAGGCTGTTTTCATATTAAATCATGTGGACCGAATATGTTCAAAATTAAAAATCATGTTTAACATGCTTTTTATTGTTTTTTAGAACAAAAAAAGAGATATGTATTTTTTATTTATTTTTTAAACATTTTTTTTCGTATAGTTACGAGCTTACGAGCATCTGACAGTTTTAGGATAAAAAGTGATTGAACGAAACCGCTAACAATTTTTTAAAAACTCTCTAGTTTTTTCAATTTTGTTTTCTGATTTTACTAATGTTTAAAAAAAAAACATTATTTATTTATTTTTTTGAAAATTTTTTACTGGTTACTAGATAACAAAAAAAAATTGCTCAAAAAATCTTGCATGACAGCGCAAAAAATTTTTTTTAAATGACAGAAGTCTTTACTTTGGCTAATACAGCGCTATATATTATTCATAAATATTTATGTTTTTTTCTGATTTTAATAGCGTTTTATCTAAAATATTACTTAAATAAAAAAATGAAATAATTTATAGCTCTCTATTTGCCAAAATAATGACTTTTTGTATTTTCAGAAAAAAAATTATACTAACTTTCTTGGAATCTTAGTGAATACATTAAACCTGTTGGAAAAAATTCTCTTTTATATTTAATAACAAAAAAAATTTGTTAAGAAAGTAAAAGATGATGTTGTTGACAAAATAGAATTTATTGATTTTTTAAAAAATGATGAATATTTTGTAATTTTAAAAACGAATTTAATTTTATAAATTTGCAGATGAGAAGCATCTTAAACGCTACTTAAATCAAAAAACAGAATAAATATATGAATAATAAATATAGCGTTGCATTAGCCAAAGTAATGACTTTCCGTATTTAAAAAAAAAAAATAATAATAAATCTTGCGCTTTTCACGGTGTATTATCGCACATTAAACCTATTGGAAACCATTCTTTTTTTCCACACGGAAAAAAATTAATCACAAAACTTGAAATGAGTTGAATTCTTAATTGCAGAGAATTAAAAATGTATCTAAATTAAGCATTATAATCAAACTTTTTATAATAACTTATGCCTTATTTTGCTAAACTTTATATCAGAAAATGCCATTTTATGAAATCTCTAATTTAGAGATATGTTCATTTAACAACCTAAAAGTGTATAAAAAAGGTTATGCCAAAACATATTTTATTATTCAAAAGAGTTTAAAAATGTTTAGTTTTTGGGATATAATGAAGATTTGACTAAATCTAGATCAATTTTTTTATTAATAAATTTGTTCTAAAAAAATAATTATATTTGTCGAATACTTTTAAACAAAACGTTTCACTATTTCCTTTAAATTTTAAAACACACATATACATTCTAAGTAAACCGATTGCTCTAAATTTCAATACTAACTTAAATTTTATTCGTAATTAGCTATGTATAAAATGAGGAATTATACAATGTATTACATAAAATTACTTTATTTCTTATTCTAATAATAATATTAAAATTTTTTACCAAAGAATTGAAAAAAATAGATAAAAAGCATAATAATTGTGACTATAAATTTGTGGTGGCATTTAATTACATTATCATTATTATTATTATTATTAAAATAATTTAATGAAGCTAATAGTTTTTAAAATGTAATAAGACCTACACTGTATAGTTTCTATGATATCTGGAGAAAATCCCCAATCTTGACAAGTTTTCCCCATGTTGACACAACCTAAACTGTCACTTGAAGTGAAAAAAAATGAAAGTCGATATTTTCCCTAGAAATGAAAATCATTTTGTTACTAGCGTCATATAATATTGCCTCGAAATTAATTCCGCTTAAGTCAAGAGAAAATCTAATTACTTCTATAAAATATCATTCAAGAGGATTTTCTTTTGATTTTAAAAAGACCTTTTCTCTGAGTGGCTAATTTCAACAAAATTTGACCTCTCTATATAAACTGTTAAGTCATATTTCGCGCTCCGCTGACTTCGGATTCTTCCGGAAGTCGAAGGATGCTGTATGAAGCCGAATAATCGCGAAGCTCGTTAAACGTGTTTTTACATTTCACAATGCAAAATTTCCATTAGAATACAGTTAAGACTAAGAAAACGCTCTAAAGCTTCTATTTATTAAGACAAAATTAAATTAAATGTATTTTTTTTCTTTGGGTGTATTTAAAAACACGTATCTCTAACAAAAACGTAAAGATATCCCACCTCCAAATTACTTTAATGTAAAATATACTGCACACCTTTTCTCAGTGTATAAGGTAACTAATGGCCACAGAGATAAAATTCTATTTTGAACATAAATATTTTTTAAAGCATTTTTTCCAATTGTTAAAATTTTCGATCTAAAAAAAGTGGTCCCAAGATGGACGCCTTCTTTAAAAGTCTCTTATAAATGTAGTGAATAAAAAATAAACATCGTGTAACAATTCTTAAACTAATTTTTAATCATTTTACCGTATTTCTCAAGAAATAAAAGTTTTAAAAAATTCAATTTAATAGCTTAACCGTAAAAAGTAATAAGATATTGAAAAATATCGATATATCATATTCTCTACTGATAATATCACATTTCATGGTAGAAAATAAAAAATTTCAATTAGGTGGCTCAAAAAATTATTGAAGAAAGTATGCCGCCGATCGAGATTTTCCGAGACAGATACGATACCGATACGATACTTGCCTTCCAGTCTCGGTTTAGTCTCGCTCAGTTTAGTATCGTATCGGAGAAATATCGGAAAACCGAGATATCGCTCAGTATCGTATCGGGATTCTGAGATTTTTGACCACATGTTCACTTTCTCTTGACAACAACAGAAAACTGAAGTGAGACCAACGGTAGAGTTAGGACCTTAGAAATTCTTTTCGCTAATATTTGGGTTTTTAAACATTTCTTGCAGATGTATTTGAAAACTTGTTTTCTTAAGATGCTTATACTTTAGAATCAAAAAATTACCTCTTTCTTAATTTGCTACAGCTTCACGTTTTCTCTATTTACAATCGGTCTATGTTATTGTGTTTTTAGTAAATAATTAACTTTTTTCCTATCTTAAGTATTTTTACTCTTTAATTAATTATTATTATTATTATTTAACAATTGTTTGAACAAATTAAATTTTTTTTAAGTAATGTCTAGTAAACTTAATTTTTCAAAGGAATTATTATATTTAAAGAAAATATTAATTGTTTAAACAAATAGAATTTGTGTAAACAATTGTAAGCTTTTTGTATAATGTATCAAAATTTTATTGTTATTCAGTAGAATTGATTTCAGGACCTATATAATAAATCAAAAGAAAATTGAAAATTATTATGAATCAAATGTTTAAACAATTGCAGAAATTTTTATGTTATTTCAAATAACTAAATAAACGCAATTTTGACCTTAATTTTAATTAAAACCGTTTTAATATCCCACTCAGAAAAAAGTGCGGAATTCCTGCGGAGTTTCCGCGGTAAACTCCGCGGTAAATTCCTGCGGAGTTTCCGCAGGAAATTCCGCAGGAATTCCGCAAAAATATTCCGCAACGAGATTTCGCAAAATCTTTGATTAAAAATACACTACAGATATCCTGGTCGCTCGGGTCAACTTCTTCGAGGAACTTGACCTCCAAATGTAAAAAATAACTGCTACACGGTATTCAAGAGCAAAACCGATGTCCAGGTCGTTTGAGTCAACTTTTTAGGGAAAGTTAACCGCAAAATGTAAAAAGAAACTACTTCACCGTTTTCAAGAGCAAATCTGGTGTGCAGGATGTCTGGGTCAACTTCTTCGAGGAAGTTAACCTCAAAATGTAAAAAACACCTGCTACACCGTTTTCAAGAGAAAATTCGATGACCAGGTCGTTCGGGTCAACGTCTTCAGGAAAGTTAACCTCAAAATATAAAACATTACTGCTACACCGTTTTCCAGAGCAAAACCGATGGCTAGGTCGTTCGTGTCACCATCTTTGGGAAAATTAACCTCAAAATAAGAAAAATAACTGCTACACCTTTTTTAAAAGAATATTCGATGCCCAGGTCGTTCGTGCGACCATCTTCGGAAAAGATAACCTCAAAGTATAAAAAATTACTGCTACACCGTTTTCCAGAGCAAAACCGAAGGCTAGGGCGTTCCGGTCAACATCTTCAGGAAAGTTAACCTCAAAATGTGAAAAATACCTGCTACACCGTTTTCAAGAAAAAATTCGATGACTAGCTCGTTCGGGTCAATATCTTCGGAAAAGATAACCTCAAAGTATAAAAAATTACTGCAACATCGTTTTTCAAAACAAAACCGGTGGCTAGGTCGTTCCTTTGAACATCTTCAGGAAACCTTTGATGGGAAGTTAACCTATTGCATTGATTTTTTAATAAAAACTAAATTTTCGCCCTTATCTGGCAGCACAATTAAATGTAGACTTTTTCACCAACGTGGTTCAAAAGCAAATAAAAAAATCAAGTTATAAAAATGGACGACTTCAAAAATGAAGTTAGCCGACGGCCTTCGTTATTGGCAATAACCCAAAATTTTGACAGATTTTTTACTTTTTCTGACACAAAAAAAAATGTAGACTTTTTCACCTACGTGGTTCAAAAGCAAATAAAAAATCGACTTATAAAAATTGACGGCTTAAAAATTAGGTTAGCGGACGGCCTTCGTTATTGGCAAAAATCTAAAATTTTGACAAATTTTCTACTTTTTCTGGCAGTAAAAATAAAATGTAGACATTTGCTCCTACTTGGTTCAAAAGCAAATAAAAAATGGACGACTTTAAAAATTATGTTAGCGGACGGCCTTCGTTATTGTCAAAATTTTGGGTTTTTGACAAGAACGATGTCGTCCGCTCACTTTATTTTCAAAGTCGTCCATTTTTATAACTCGATTTTTTATTTGCTTTCGAACAACGTAGGTGAGAAAGTCTAAATTTCATTGTGCTGCCATATAAGGGCGAAAATCTGTGTCAATGATGTTTTTTTTTATTGTTTTTTACTGTTATACCCTAGATTTGTGATTTAACAAATGTTTTTTTTTTTTTAAACGTATATAATGTTTCTAAATATTTAGTTTTTATTAAAAAAAAAAAAAAAAAAAAATAGTTATTTTTAACGTTATATACTTCAATGCAATGTTAACCTTAAGATTTGAAAAATAACTGCTTCACCGTTTTCAAGAGCAAAACCGATGTGCAGGAAGTCTGGGTCAACTTCTTCGGGGAAGTTAACCTTAAGATGTAAAAAAATACCTGCTATACCGTATTTAAGAGAAAATTCGACGTCCATGTCGTTTCGGTCAACCTCTTTAGCAAGGTTAACCTCAAAATAGAATAAATTACTCCTCCACCTTTTTCAAGAAAAAGTTTGATGTCCAGGTTGTTCGGGTCACTGTCTTCGGAAAAGTTAACCTTAAAATGTGTAAAATGACTGCTACACCGTATTCAATAATTCGATGTCTGTAGGGTCTATAGGTCGTTTAGGTCAACGTCTTTGGAAAAGTAAAGCTCAAAATAAAAAAAAATACTGCTACACCGTTTTCAAGAGCAAAACCGATGTCTAGAATGTCAAGATCTTTCGGGACAACCTCAGTGTGGAAGTGAACCTTAAAATGAGAAAAACAACTGCTACTCTGATTTGAAGTACAAAATCGAGTAGGAGCATGAATATTCACTAAAACCTATTTGTCCTAAACTATATAGCCTAAAAGGAATTAAGCCTAAATTCCATTTAACCTAAAATGCATTCAGCCTAAAATTCATTTAACCTAAAATGCATTCAGCCTAAATCCTGTTTGACCTAAATGCAGTCAGCTTAACTCCGATTTTTCCTATCGCCCATTTAACCTAAAATACATTTATCCAAAATTCTGTTAAGCCTAAAATGCATTTAGCCTAACTCCCATTTAACTACATTTAGGCTACAAGCATTTTAGGCCGAATAAGTTGTAGGCTGAGTGCATTTTAAGTTAAATGCATTTTAGCTTAATGAGTTTTAGGTTATATGCTTTTTAGGCAGGTTCTACAAGCCGTAATATATTAGTGTGATACACTGGTTAGTTTCCCGCCCGGCTACTGCGGCGCTTTTGTCGCTACACACAGATGCAAAATTTGTATAGCGACATGGCAGTTATATGTGTTGGTATTTACTAACGCACATTACTGCCATGTCGTTATACAAATTTTACATCTGTGTGTAGCGACAAAAGCGCCGCAGTAGCCGGGCGGGAAACTAACCAGTGTATCACACTATTACATTACGGCTTGTAAAACCTCATTTTAGGTTAAATGGAATTTAAGTTAAATGCATTTGAGGTTAACTTGGAATTAGGTTAAGTAACGTTTAGGTTAAATGGGATTTAGGCTTACTCCATTTTAGGTAAATTACGATCCAGCTTAAATACATTTTAGGTTATATGAGACTTAGGATAAATGAGACTTAGGATAAATGAGATTTAGGTTAAATGGAATATAGATTGAATGAGATTTATTTTACATGAGTTTTAGGATAAATGCATTTTAGGCAATACCCTAATAGCACGAAACGTTTCATCAACGTTGCTGCAACGTTTCCGTGTAACGTTGCAAACGTTGCATTGCAACGTTGCCAGCCAAGAAAAATAACGTTGCATATGTCATGGTGCTAGGAACGTTGCAGGGAAACGTTGCGGAACGTTAATTTGGAACTTTGAATAGGCTATAGAACATTGGTCACTAAAATCAACTGCGCAGCTCTAATTGCGATAGAAAACTACTGCGCACAATATCAACATTATTAATTTTTAAAAGATTTTTAAATGGTTATTCAAAGTTTCAAAATAACGTTCCGCAACGTTCCCTTGCAACGTTCATAGCCCCATGACATATGCAACGTTACTTTTCTTGACCGGTAACGTTGCAATGCAACGTTTGCAACGTTGCAATGCAACGTTTGCAACGTTGCAAGAAAACGATGAAGCAACGTTGATGAAACGTTCTGTGCTATTAGGGTATGAATTTTAGGCCCTATGCATTTTGGGTTAAGTGGGTTTTAGGCTACATGCATTCTAGGCTGAACAAGTTATAGGATTAATGCATTTAAGGTTAAATTCGTTTTAGGCTACTTGCATTTTAGGCTAATTGAGTTTTAGGCTACATGTATTCAAGGTTTAATGCATTCAAGGTATAGCCTAAAACAAGTGACTTTAGGCATGCATTTTAGGTTAAATGGGTTTTAAACTACCCGCATTTTAGGTTGAATGAGTTTTAGGCTAAATTAATTGTAGGTTGAGAGGTTTTAGGCTACATGCTTTTTATCTTGCATTTGGCGCCCTCTAGTAAGAAAAGTTCACAGTTGTGATTCTAAAAGCAAGAGAGTTTTAAAAAGATTTTTTAACAGACATTGATTCTTTAATAACAATTGACAGAAAATTTGTGCATTAAATATTTATTGTATTTGTTTAAACAATCGAAATTTTTAATAATTTTTTTTTTATTAAATTCTCTTAGAAAAATTTTGCTTACGACTGTTATTATTAAAAAATATCACGAATTTTTTCGTCTGCAATTTTCAAGATATTTTGATTGTTTAAACAATTTATATTTGTGGAAACAATTTAATTTTCCCATATTAGACGTTTACTAATTTTTTTAAAATAACTCATAAAGGAAGATTTTTAAATCTTTTTTATCTCATACTTAGCCAGAAATTTATTTTCCTTAATAAACAGTATATTAATTTAGAGAAAGATTTATATCATACAGTATTATTATTTAGGCTAGATAATAATAAGATAGGTACAGTTTGATAGCAGGATACTTAAGATTTAAATTTATTTGGGATTTTTTTATAAAAGTAGAAGAGGGGTAACTGGAAAATATTAAAAAAAGTACATTATTGTTATGGGAATATTGGCAAAGTAAAAACATTGATAAATTAGAAAATTACAAAATTAGAAAATTGGAAAAATTTGTAAGCTGGTAATTTAAGACATTGGAGATTTGGTTATTGAAAAATTGGAAAATTAGGAAATTGGAGAAGTTGTTATATTAAAATTGGAGAAATTGAAAAATGATAAACTGGAAGATTGGCAAATTAGAAAATTGTTCAAACTGTTAAATTAAGAAGTTAAGGTTATTAATAAATTGTCAAAGTAAAAAAATTTGTAAATAGAAAAATTGGAGATTTTTTTATTAGGAAATTGTCAAATTAAATAATATTGGTAAAATATAAAATTGGACAATCAGAAAATAAAAAAACGAGAAGAGGATAGTTTTGCGCGCGTAGCGCGCTTTGGAAGTTCTAGTGCTTGAAATAAAATTATCACCGAAAAAAGTTTTTTTTACAGTCATCTTTGACAGCTTACAAAGTACCCTAAGTTACTTACTACCCTAAGTTAAACGTATTTTAGTTTAAATTCATTGCTAGGCTATAAAAAATTAAGGCTATATCCATTTTAGGTTTAATAGGTTTTAGACTACTCGGATTTTACTATTAATGAGATTTAGGTTTCATGCATTTTAGGTTAAATGCACTTTAGACGGTTAAAAACATTTTAGACGGTTAAATACATTTTAGACGGTTAAATGCATTTTAGGCTATAAAAATCGTAGGCTTTATGCATTTTAGGTTTAATAGGTTTTAGGCTACATGCATTTTATGCTCATCAAGTTTTAGGCTTAATGCATTTTAGGTTAAATGTATTTTGGACTACTTGCATTTTAGGCTGAATGAGTTTTAGGCTGAATGCATTTCACGTTTAACGAGTTTTAGTCTACATTCATTTTAGGCTGAAAGAGTTTTAGGCTGAATGCATTTCAGGTTTAAAGAGTTTTAGTCTACTTTCATTTTTGGCTGATTAAGTTTTATGCTTAATGCATTTAATGTTAAATAGGTTTTAGACAACTTGCAATCTAGGCCTTATGAGTTTTAGGCTAAATTTATTTTAGGTTAAATGGGATTTAGGATGTATGCATTTTAAGCTTAATAAGTTTTAGGCTCCTTGCATTTTAAGTTATATGTATCTTAGTTTAAATTCATTTAAGCTATATGCATTTTAAGCTATATGCATTTTAGGTTATATGGGTTTTAGGCTACAAGCATTTTAGGCGAAATAAGTTTAGTTTTAATGCATTTTAGGTTAAAGAGGTTCTAGACTACATGCATTTTAGGCTGAATTGGTATTAATTCATTTTAGATTAGAGGGGTTTTAGGGTACATTCATTTTAAGCTGATTCAGTTATACGCTTAATGTCTATCAGGTTAAATAGCTTGAAGACAACCTGCAGTTTAGGCTGAATGAGTTTAGGCTGAATGCATATAAGGTTAAATGGGATTTAGGCTAAATGCATTTAAGGTGAAATGGGTTTCATGCTACTTGCATTTTCAGCTGAACGCATTTTAAAATAAATGCATTTTAGGTTAAAGAGGTTTTAAGGTACTTTCTCACCTTTAATTCTTTATTCTCGTGAGATAAAGGGAGAGAAAAAATTTAAATTTTTATTTCTGTCTTCTTCTGTTTTATGTCGGCTGGCTGCACAGTAGGGTGGTCCAAAAATACATGGGAAAAACAAAAAGTTGAAAATGTTTTGCTCTCACCCCCTAGGATTGTTCTATATCAAAAAAAAAATTACCCCTATTTTTTTGTTTTTGTTTTTTTAATATTTAGAGGTCGCTCAAAGGGCTCAAAGTTTCCCATGCAAAATGCATGGGAAAAAAAAAATTATTTTGTAGAATTGATATAAAATCCATAAAAATTAATATTTCTTGATCGGATAATGCTGCTTCTCTTCAGGAGAGTTTAGAAAACAAGATCCAATAATTTATTAAACAATTTTTTATTATTAACTATTTTTTAAAGGTCCCTAAAAAACCCCGTAATTTACGTTTTTTTTCATTTTACGGGGTTTTTAGGGACCTTTAAAAAATAGTTAATAATAAAAAATTGTTTAAAAAATTATTGGATCTTGTTTTTTGAACTCTCCTGAAGAGAAGCAGCATTATCCGATCAAGAAATATTAATTTTCATGGATTTTATATCAATTCTTCGAAAAAGTTTTTTTTTCCCATGCATTTTGCATGGGAAACTTTGAGCTCTTTGAGCGACCTCTAAATATTAAACAAAATAAAAACAAAAAAATATGGGTAATTTTTTTTTCAATATAGAACAATCCTGGGGGGTGAGAGCATAATACTTTCAACTTTTTTGTTTTTGGACCACCCTACTGCACAGCCAGCTAGCCAGACGAGATGTGTAGGCTACATTCATTTTAGGCTGATTGAGTTTTAGGCTTATTGCATTTTAGATTAAATAAGTTTTTCGACAAATGGAATTTAGGCTGAATGGGTTTTAGGCTAAATGCATTTCAGGTTAAATGGGATTTAGTTTAAATACATTTTAGGTTAAATGAGATTTAGACTTCATGCATTAAGTTTTAGGCTAATTACAGTTCAAGTTAAATGTATTTTGATATTTAAAATGAACTTATAATTCAAATGGATTTTAGTTAAAATTCAATTATGTTATATGCATTTTATGTCAAATGGGTTTAAAGTTTCATGCACTTTAGGCGAAATAACTTTTAGGCTCAATGCATTTTATGTTAAATCAGATTTAGGCAATATGTATTTAGATACATGTCGCCTAAACACATTTATTTTAGCTTAAAAAGGTTTTAGACAACTTGCATTTTAGGCTGAAAGATTTTTTGGCTGATTTTAGGCTAAATGCATTTTAGGTTAAAGAGGTTTTAGGCTACATGCATTTTAGGCTTAATAAAGTTCAGGATAAATGCTTTATAGATTAAATATATTTTAGGCTATAAGAATTAAAGGATATATGCGTTTTAGGTTAAATAGGATTTAGGCTACATGCATATTAGACTGAACAAGTTTTAGGCGTAATGTATTGAAGGTTAAGTGGGTTTTAGACTACTTGCATTTTAGGCTGAATGAGTTTTAGGCTAATTGCATTTTAAGTTCAATGTATTTTAGTTTCAATTCATTTTAGGCTATATGCATTTTAGGTTAAATGAGATTTAGGCAACATGCATTTTAGGCTTAATAAATTTTAGGCCGATTGCATTTAAAGTTAAATGTATTTTAGTTTAAATTTATTGTGGCTATATGCATTTTAAGCTATATGCATTTTAGATTATATGGGTTTTGGGCTACATGAATTTTAGACTAAATGAGCTTAGTATTAATGCATTTTAGGTTAAAGAGGTTTTAGACTTAATTGATTTATGTTGAATGTGTTGTTAGTCTTAATTCATTTTAGGGTAAAGAGGTTTTAGACTACTTGCATTTTAGGTTAAGTTGGTTTTAGACAACCTGCATTTTAGGCTGAATGTGTATTAGGCTAAATGCATTTTAAGGTAAATGGGATTTAGCCTGAATACATTTTAGGCTGAATAAGTTTTAAGCTGATTGCTTGTTAAGTTAAATTTATTTTTTATTTTAAATTTAAATCGGATCCTATATGGGAATTCGTAATAGGGAGTATTTTGAAATAATCGCAATAGCTTAAAAAACAAAATGGACTGTGAGCGAATATGATCAGTAACCCTGCGTAGCTCAGTATTAGAGCATTCAACAGCCAATTGGCAGGTCCTGGGTTCAGTCTCAGAGCCATTGAGGTCTATATTATTTGACAGTTTTTCAATATTAAAAAGTAGCAATTATATGTTAATTTTCTTTTAACTTCAATAATAAATTAAAATTGATTGAAACATTACAATCCGAAGAAAAAAGTGAAATAATTTGAAATAAATAGTAAGAATTAGTTTTAATTTATATAAAATATTTATTATTATTATTGAAATTTGTAATTTTTAACTTAATAAAAAACTCCTTACATTAAATTTAAACTTTGAAATTAAAATAATTATATTAAAATGCAATTAAACCAATTAAATTATATTATTTATATTTTCTATTCTCAAAACCAGATAAAATGCATACAGCATAAAACTCATTTAGCCTAAAATGCAAGTAGTCTAAAACCCACTTAACCTTCAATACATTACGCCTAAAACTTGTTCAGTCTAATAAGCATGTAGCCTAAATCCCATTTAACCTAAAACGCATATAGCCTTTAATTTATATCCTAAAATATATTTAAGCTATAAAGCATTTACCCTGAAACTTATTAAGCCTAAAAGGCATGTAGCCTAAAACCTTTTTAACCTAAAATGCATTAAGCCTAAAATGCACTCAGCCAAAAACTCTTTCAGCCTAAAATGCAAGTAGTCTAAAACCTCTTTAAGCTACAATGAATGGGTTTAGGCTACGTGTATTTAAATACATATTGCCTAAATCCGATTTAACCTAAAAAGCATTGAGCCTAAAAGTTATTTCGCCTAAAGTGCATAAAACCTTAAACCCATTGGACATAAAATGCATATAACATGATTGAATTTTAACTAAAATACATTTGAATTATAAGTTTATTTAAAATATCAAAATACATTTAACTTGAAATGTAATTAGCCTAAAACTTAATGCATGAAGTCTAAATCTCATTTAACCTAAAATGTATTTAAACTAAATCCCATTTAACCTGAAATGCATTTAGCCTAAAACCCATTCAGCCTAAATACCATTTGTCGAAAAACCTCTTTAACCGAAAATGAATTAAGACTTAAACTCATTAAGCCTAAAATGCATGTAGCCTTCACATCTCGGCTGGCAGACTGGCTGGCTGGGCAGCCAGCCGAATTTAAATAGGAGAAGACAGAAATAGAAATTTGAATTTTTTCTCTCCCTTCATCGCACGAGAATAAAGAAGTCAAGGTGAGAATGCAAATGCAAGTAGCATGAAACCTATTTTACCTTAAATGCATTTAGCCTAAATCCCATTTAACCTTATATGCATTCAGCCTAAACTCATTTAGCCTAAACTGCAGATTGTCTTCAAGCTATTTAACCTGATAGGCATTAAGCGTATAACTAAATCAGCTTAAAATGAATGTAGCCTAAAACCCCTTTAACCTAAAATGAATTAATACTAATTTACCCTAAAATGCATGTAGTCTAAAACCTCTTTAACCCAAAATGCATTAAAATTAAACATATTTCGCCTAAAATGCTTGTAGCCTTAAACCCATATAACCTGAAATGTATATAGCTTAAAATGCATATAGCTTAAATGAATTTAAACTAAGATACATATAACTTAAAATGCAAGCAGCCTAAAACTTATTAACCTTAAAATGCATACATCCTAAATCCCATTTAATCTAAAATAAATTTAGCCTAAAACTCATAAGGCCTAGATTGCAAGTTATCTAAAACCTATTTAACATTAAATGCATTAAGCCTAAAACTCAATCAGCCTAAAACTTATTCAGCCTACAATTTTTATAGCCTAAAATGCATCTAACCGTCTAAAATGTATTTAACCGTCTCAAATGTATTTAACCGTCTAAAGTGCATTTAACCTAAAATGCATGAAACCTAAAACTCATTAATAGTAAAATCCGAGTAGTCTAAAACCTATTAAACCTAAAATGGATATAGCCTTAAATTTTTATAGCCTAGCAATGAATTTAAACGAAAATACGTTTAACTTAGGGTAGTAAGTAACTTAGGGTACTTTGTAAGCTGTCAAAGATGACTGTAAAAAAATCTTTTTTCGGTGATAATTTTATTTTAAGCACTAGAACTTCCAAAGCGCGCTACGCGCGCAAAACTATCCTCTTCTCGTTTTTTTATTTTCTGATTGTCCAATTTTATATTTTACCAATATTATTTAATTTGACAATTTCCTAATAAAAAAATCTCCAATTTTTCTATTTACAAATTTTTTTACTTTGACAATTTATTAATAACCTTAACTTCTTAATTTAACAGTTTGAACAATTTTCTAATTTGCCAATCTTCCAGTTTATCATTTTTCAATTTCTCCAAATTTAAAATAACAACTTCTCCAATTTCCTAATTTTCCAATTTTCTAATAACCAAATCTCCAATGTCTTAAATTACCAGCTTACAAATTTTTCCAATTTTCTAATTTTGTAATTTTCTAATTTATCAATGTTTTTACTTTGCCAATATTCCCATAACAATAATGTACTTTTTTAATATTTTCCAGTTACCCCTCTTCTACTTTTATAAAAAAATCCTAAATAAATTTAAATCTTAAGTATCCTGCTATCAAACTGTACCTATCTTATTATTATCTAGCCTAAATAATAATACTGTATGATATAAATCTTTCTCTAAATTAATATACTGTTTATTAAGGAAAATAACTTTCTGGCTAAGTATGAGATAAAAAAGATTTAAAAATCTTCCTTTATGAGTTATTTTAAAAAAATTAGTAAACGTCTAATATGGGAAAATTAAATTGTTTCCACAAATATAAATTGTTTAAACAATCAAAATATCTTGAAAATTGCAGACGAAAAAATTCGTGATATTTTTTAATAATAACAGTCGTAAGCAAAATTTTTCTAAGAGAATTTAATAAAAAAAAATTATTAAAAATTTCGATTGTTTAAACAAATACAATAAATATTTATTGCACAAATTTTCTGTCAATTGTTACAAAAGAATCAATGTCTGTTAAAAAAATCTTTTTAATTTCGAAACCATAAGAAACGTAAATTGTTTAAACAAATTAAAATTTTCTAAACATTTGAATATACCCTGCGAATTATGAATTAATAATTTTTCCATACAAACAGTGGAGGACTTACTAAATAGGCAATGTAGGAAACTGCCTAGGGCGGCACTTTCGACTTAAACGACCTATAGACCCTACAGACATCGAATTATTGAATATGGTGTAGCAGTTATTTTTTACATTTTTAAGGTTATCTTTTCCGAAGAAGTTGACCCGAACGACCTTGTCATCGAATGTTTTCTTGAAAACGGTGTAGCAGGAATTTTTGACATTTTAAGGTTAACTTTCCTGAAGATGATCAAAGGAACGACCTAGCCATCTGTTTTGCTCTGGAAAACGGTGTAGCAGTAATTTTTTATATATTGAGGTTAACTTTCCCTAAAAAGTTGACCCGAACGACCTAGACATCGGTTTTGCTCTTGAATACCGTGTAGCAGTTATTTTTCACATTTTGAGGTTAACTTTTTTAAAGGTGTTGACACGAACGACCTGGACATCGAATATTCTCTTAAAAAAGGTGTAGCAGATATTTTTTACATTTTGAGGTTTACTTTCCCAAAGACGGTGACCCGAACGACCTGGTCATCGAATTTTCTCTTGAAAACGGTGTAGCAGGTTTTTTTCAAATTTAGAGGTTAACTTTTCTGAAGGTGTTGACCGAAAAGACCTAGCCACCGGTTTTGCTCTGGTAAACGGTGTAGCAGTAAATTTTCATATTTTGAGGTTAACTTTTTCGAAGACGTTGACCCGAACGACCTGGTCATTGAATTTTCCCTTGACACCGGTGTAGCAGATATTTTTCACATTTTGAGGTTAACTTTCCTGAAGATGTTGACCGGAAAGACCTAGCCACCGGTTTTACTCTGGAAAACGGTGTAGCAGTAATTTTTTACATTTTGAGGTTAACTTTCCCGAAGACGTTGACCCGAACGACCTGGTCATTGAATTTTCCCTTGACACCGGTGTAGCAGATATTTTCCACATTTTGAGGTTAACTTTTCTGAAGATGTTGACCGGAAAGACCTGGCCACCGGTTGTGCTCTGGAAAACGGTGTAGCAGTAAATTTTCATATTTTGAGGTTAACTTTTCCGAAGACGTTGACCCGAACGACCTGGTCATTGAATTTTCCCTTGACACCGGAGTAGCAGATATTTTTCACATTTTGAGATTAACTTTCCTGAAGATGTTGACCGGAAAGACCTAGCCACCGGTTTTGCTCTGGAAAACGGTGTAGCAGTAAATTTTTATATTTTGAGGTTAACTTTTTCGAAGACGTTGACCCGAACGACCTGGTCATTGAATTTTCCCTTGACACCGTTGTAGCAGATATTTTTCACATTTTGAGGTTAACTTTCCTGAAGATGTTGACCGGAAAGACCTAGCCACCGGTTTTGCTCTGGAAAACGGTGTAGCAGTAAATTTTTATATTTTGAGGTTAACTTTCTCGAACACGTTGACCCGAATGACCTGGTCATCGAATTTTCGGTGTAGCAGTTGTTTTTCACATTTTGCGGTTAACTTCCCTAAAGATGTTGACCGGAATGACCCAGACATCGGTTTTGCTCTAGAAAACGGTGTAGCAGTTATTTTTCTTATTTTGAGGTTAACTTTTTTTTAAGATGTTGAGCGGAACGACCTAGACATCGGTTTTGCTCTAGAAAACGGTGTAGCAGTTATTTTTCTTATTTTGAGGTTAACTTTCCCGAAGACGTTGACCCGAACGACCTGGTCATCGAATTTTCTCTTGAAAACGGTGTAGCATGTATTTTTTAGATTTTGAGGTTAACTTTCCTGAAGATGTTGACCGGAACGACCTAGCCACCGGTTTTGTTCTTGAAAACGGTGTAGCAGTAATTTTTTATATTTTGAGGTTAACTTTCCCGAAGACGTTGACCCGAACGACCTGATCATCGAATTTTCTCTTGAAAACGGTGTAGCAGTTACTTTTTACATTTTGAGGTTAACTTTCCCTAAAAAGTTGACCCGAGCGACCTAGACGTCGGTTTTACTCTTGAATACCGTGTAGCAGTTATTTTTCACATTTTGAGGTCAACTTCCTCGAAGAAGTTGACCGGAGCGACCAGGATATCTGTTGTGCATTTTCAATCACAGATTTTGTGAAATCTCGTTGCGGAATATTTTTGCGGAATTTCTGCGGAATTTCCTGCGGAAACTCCGCAGGAATTTACCGCGGAGTTTACCGCGGAAACTCCGCAGGAATTCCGCACTTTTTTTCTGAGTGGGATGAAATAATTGTTTAAGCAAAAGTATTTGTTTAAATAAATATGGTTGTTTTGCAAAATGGATCAAAATTGGTCAATTATACAATATTGATTACATTTTCATAAACCATAGCCATAACCATTTTTCTCACATAAATTATAAATTTAATATTAATTTTTCACAAAAAAAGTAAGTTATATTGTAAAAAAATATTTATTCTTATACTATATGTATTATAAATATTCTGGAATCTGATAGGTATTTCTAATTTCTAAGTTTAGAAACAAAATTTTCTAAAGAGCACCCATTTACTTTCAATTAAATGAGGATTCACTCTGAGAAAATTTCTATTTGATCTACAATTCATTAATAAATTGTAAATAAAAATTCATTAAATTTTTAAACCATATGTGCTTTTAATGCTCGTTTTAATGTATACTTTATTATTCTTTCATTGTTTGCAATGTTGATTTATATGGAAATGTACACAATTCATCTTACTAACCTATGATAATTAATAATGTATAACTTGTTATTAAAAAAGTTAAATTGAATAAATGCGACTTTACCAAAATTACAACAAAATTATATGTGTACGTCCGCAATGAAAAGGGCCCACTTTGTCCATTTTATTTTCCGAGAAATTGGCATTTTTCTAAAGAAGGTTTAGATTTTCGAATTTTTTTTTATTACTCAAAAACATACTAAAAAACCTACGTAATTACTCACGTCGAGTCATGCATTTATCATAACTTTACTGTAATTAAAAACACAAAATAATCATATTTTTAATTTTTAAAATGCATGGCGCTAATGGTAATCTTGAACTTTAAACTCATTTTTCTCAAAACTATGGTTTCTATACTTCTAACTTTGAATGCTTGTAAAATTGTGAATTTTGTATCTAAAAGGGTCCAAGACATCTCAAAATGTTCGAAATTTAATGAAGAATATGGTCATATAAATAAGTCTAATTGCGGACGTACGCATATCACTATGTTATTGTTGTTATTGAGTTTCCTTATCATTAACTTTTATTATTTTAATAAGACAAAAGCGTTAAAAGCGTGCAAGAGAAAAATTTTGATACAATTTTTAACAAAATGATCAGTTTAAAAAAAAATTAGAAACTTTTTTATTTAAAATTAAAAAAAATTGTCTTCTTAGTGAAATTAATATTATTACAAATTTTTGAAATTTTTTAATCACTTGATTTAAATTGTGATTGTTTAAACAATTTTTTTAAAAACGTACAAAACTGTTTTACTTAAAATGGAAGAAAACATTATATTTATTTGCTTAAATTAAATAATATTAATGTTTCTGTAATTGTTTAAATATTTGGTTCATAATTATTTTTAACATTCTGTTGATTTATCGTAATGTAATCAATTCTACTGAATAACTGAAAAATTGTGATACATTTTACAAAACATTCAGAATTATTTAAACAAATTTTATTTGTTTAAACAATTACAATTATTTTTAACTGCACATACTAATTTCTTTCAAAATTTACATTACTAGATATTATTTTTAAAATAATGTAATTTGTTTAAACAATTGTTAAATAATAATAATAATAATAATAATAATAATAATAATTAATAACCTCGAGCAAAGGAATCGCGCTATTGCTTACCTTTCAGGATGGAAGGAGCAAAAGCGGATAAGAATACGTAAGGCAAGAATGGGAGAGGTTGTTTTAGTGAGGTATTACCACAGCATGTGGTCGAGTCCCACACGAACAAGTGCGTAAATGCATTTTTTCCTCTCCTAAACTTGTTTTGTAAAAAAAAAAAAAAAAAAAAAAAAAAAAATTAATAAAAGATTTGAAATACTAAAGATAGCCAAAGCAATAATTACCTACTGCAAACAATAAAACTACAGACAGATTGTTTAAACAATTACAACTATTTTTAAATTCACATACTAATTTCTTTAAACATTTACATTACTAGATATTATTTTTAAAATAATGTAATTTGTTTAAACAATTGTTAAATAATAATAATAATAATAATAATAGTAATTAATAAAAGATTTGAAATATTAAAGATAGCCAAAGCAATAATTACCTACTGCAAACAATAAAACTACAGACAGATTGTTTAAACAAATTTTATTTGTTTAAACAATTACAACTATTTTTAAATTCACATACTAATTTCTTTAAACATTTACATTACTAGATATTATTTTTTAAATAATGTAATTTGTTTAAACAATTGTTAAATAATAATAATAATAATAGTAATTAATAAAAGATTTGAAATATTTAAGATAGCCAAAGCAATAATTACCTACTGCAAACAATAAAACGAAAGACCAATTGTTTAAACAAATTTTATTTATTTAAACAATTATAATTTATTTTTAAATTCACATACTAATTTCTTTCAAAATTTACATATTTTAGATATTATTTTTAAAATAATGTAATTTGTTTAAACAATTGTTAAATAATAATAATAATAATAATAATAATAATAATAATTAATAACCTCGAGCAAAGGAATCGCGCTATTGCTTACCTCTCAGGATGGAAGGAGCAAAAGCGGATAAGAATACGTAAGGCAAGAATGGGAGAGGTTGTTTTAGTGAGGTATTACCACAGCATGTGGTCGAGTCCCACACGAACAAGTGCGTAAATGCATTTTTTCCTCTCCTAAACTTGTTTTGTAAAAAAAAAAAAAAAAAAAAAAAAAATTAATAAAAGATTTGAAATACTAAAGATAGCCAAAGCAATAATTACCTACTGCAAACAATAAAACTACAGACAGATTGTTTAAACAATTACAACTATTTTTAAATTCACATACTAATTTCTTTAAACATTTACATTACTAGATATTATTTTTAAAATAATGTAATTTGTTTAAACAATTGTTAAATAATAATAATAATAATAATAATAGTAATTAATAAAAGATTTGAAATATTAAAGATAGCCAAAGCAATAATTACCTACTGCAAACAATAAAACTACAGACAGATTGATTAAACAAATTTTATTTGTTTAAACAATTACAACTATTTTTAAATTCACATACTAATTTCTTTAAACATTTACATTACTAGATATTATTTTTTAAATAATGTAATTTGTTTAAACAATTGTTAAATAATAATAATAATAATAGTAATTAATAAAAGATTTGAAATATTTAAGATAGCCAAAGCAATAATTACCTACTGCAAACAATAAAACGAAAGACCAATTGTTTAAACAAATTTTATTTATTTAAACAATTATAATTTATTTTTAAATTCACATACTAATTTCTTTCAAAATTTACATATTTTAGATATTATTTTTAAAAAAATGTAATTTGTTTAAACAATTGCTAAATAATAATAATAATAATAATAATAATAATAATAATAATAATAATAATAATAACAATAATTAATAAAAGATTTGAAATACTAAAGATAGCCAAAGCAATAATTACATACTGCAAACAATAAAACTAAAGACCGATTGTAAATGGAGAAAAAACATGAAGCTTCGTCAACTTGAAAAATAGGTATAACTTTTTAATCCTGATAAGTAAGTATCTTAAGAATACAAGTTTTCAAACAGATCTACCAGAAACGTTTGAAACCCTAAATTTTAGTGAAAAGAATTTCTATGCTCTTAACTCTACCGTGTCTCACTTCAGTTTTCTGTTGTTGTCAAAGAGAAAGTGAACATGTGGTCGAAAATCTCAGAATCCCGATACGATACCGATCGATATATCGGTTTTCCGATATTTTTTCGATCGAGACTAAACCGATACTGGAGTCTCAGAAACCGAGACCGATACGATATTTTTCCGAGATTTTTCCGATCGATACCGAGACAGTCTCGTATCGGACGGCATCACTAGAAAGTGTAAAAGCGAAAATATGAAAAGAAATTGATTGAGAATTGACGTCTGTTCATCATAGGGCACAGGACACTATTTATTCAACCCCAGTAAAAATTCGATCATAAATATAATATTAGTAAAACCAGTTTAGTATATTATTATAGGATAAATAAATAATATTATAATTTATAACGCTTAGAAGTTATTCTAAATCACAAATTTAAATAACTTTACCAACTTAAAAAAAACTATATATAAATTGTTAAATAGTATATTGAAATTTGATTTGAATTATTTAGTTAAAATAGTATATTGTGCACCGAGACGCAAAACGCACGTTTCTCGTCCGAACTATGTTTGCAGTACAAGGCGAAGCCGAGTACTGTAAAAAAGCAAATACGAGAAATGCGTTTTGAGTCGAGGTCCACAAGATGTTTTGTACGATTTTCTCCGTTTTTTGGCGAGTTTTTGAGACTCAAAGCAGACCATACGTCAGGCAGTAGGTTTGCAGGCAACGGCCGCGGCCGGCAGGCAAAACTACTGGTTGACGTAATGGTCTGCTTTGGGTCTCAAAAGCGTGCCAAAAAACCGAGCAAAACATGCTCTTCTTACATAAAACTTATTTAGACACAAAATCAGGTGGTATTTGTAGAAAAAAAACCAACCGGATTTTTCCTTCAACTGTGAATCAAAATCTTCATCTATAGAAACAACAAAAATGTCATAAAGCATAAGACGCTGTCGTCTTAAACAAAAATTTTATTGTTCTGTCCATCTAGGGGTCCATTCCACTAATGTCAAATTTAATTATTTAAAACATTCTCCACTTTTCAGAATTTTTTTTCTGGTAAAAATTTTAATATTTGGCCATTTATTTATAACACTTTGTTTAAACAATTAATTTTTTAAACAATTTATAATATTAAATTGAATAATTTAAAACATCCTCCTCTTCTCAAAAATTTTTTTCTGACAAAAACTTTAATATTTATCTATTTGTTTATAACAATTTGTTGAAATAATTAATTTTTTGAACAATTTAAAAAGTTAAATTTAATGATTTGAAACATTCTCCACTTTTCAAATTTTTTTTTCCTGATTAAAATTTTAATATTTGTCCATTTGTTTATAGCAATTTGTATAAACAATTTATAATGTCAATTTTAATTATTTAGAACATTGTCCACTTTTCAGAAATTTTTTTCCTGATAAAACTTTTAATATTAGACCATTTGTTTATAACAATTTGTTTAAACAATTAATTTTTTAAACAATTTATAATATTAAATTGAATACTTTAAAACATGCTCCTCTTCTCAAAATATTTTTTTCTAACAAAAATTGTAATATTTGTCTATTTGCGTATACCAAATTCTTAAAACAATTAACTTTTTGAACAATTTATAATCTTAAATTTAATGATTTAAAACATTATCCACTTTTCAGAATTTTTTTTCCTGATTAAAATTTCAATATTTTCCCAATTGTTTATAACAATTTTACTAAACAATTTATAATGTTATATTTAATTTTTTAAAACATTGTCAACTTTTCAGAAATTATTTTTCTGACAAAAATTTAAATATTTGGAAATTTGTTTATAACAATTTGTTTAAACAATTAATTTTTTAAACAATTTATAATATTAAATTGAATACTTTAAAACATGCTCCTCTTTTCAAAATATTTTTTCTGACTAAAATTTTAATATTTGTCTATTTGTTTATAACAATTTGTTTAAACAATCAATTTTTTAAACAATTTATAACGTTTAAAATAATTATTAAAAACATTCTTCACTTTCCAGAATCGACTTTTTTTGTTATTGTCATCTGCTTGTACTTTTGCTGAAATAGCGTATTGTTTAAATTTATTATTTTTTGATGTATTTATAATAAAATAAGGGGGCCAAACGAAATAATAAGAAGGGCTTGCATTCCAGGAAAATAAAAGAATTGAAGAGCTTATTACTTCTTCTGTATGAGAAAGTAAACATAGATCTTGTTTGTTTACATCGTGTTCTCAATTGAACGACGCACCGCGATATGATATAAGATAATGTGCTGTGGCCACGATACGATTCGTCCGAGTCCATCGTGTTGAATCTTGCCACGATACGATGGAACTCAGTCTATCGTATCGTGGCCTAATGCGATACGATTGAGCTCAGTGTATCGTATCGTGGCCAGCCCCACCACGATAGACTCAGACGCATCGCATCGTAGCGAGCCACGATACTACTCAGCTGAGTCTGTCGTGTTGTGGTTCGCCACGATACGATAGGATACAATCATATCGTTGCGCATCGTGGGCGTGCCCATCCTTAAAATAACCAGAAAGTGATGTTACATAGAGCCTTACTGGAGTTTTAGGTTATTTTAACCGGAATCCTTGTAAAAGTAACTAGACATCTGGTAATCTCTACGAGTATTCTGGTTAAAATAACCGGAAAATCATGGTGAACAGGGTTTAACCGGGATTCCGGTTATTTTAACCGTACCATCTTTTCAGTGTAAATTTGAGCAATTGCGGCGGTTTTTCGCTTCTGGAGACACATTTTTTTATACCTATGTATAATATTATTTAATAAAGCAAATCATCTTTTTATTAGAACACACCTCAGTTAGCTTTTGGATAGACAAACTGTTAGCTAAATATTTCTCCGGTGTTACCATGTTTTTTCTCTTTAGTTTTTTTCACTGAGTATTCATCTTTGTAGATAGAAATAATAATTGTTATGAAACATATTTTGATTCTAATAAGCAGTTTAAAATTAATGAATCTATCAAAAATCAATTTTACCGAATGTAATAAAACCGAAAAAAATGCATTGCAATTACTATTATCTAAAGACAATTGCTCTACTACAATGTTAATAAAAAGGAAACGATAATGCACCAATATTTATTTTTAACATTTTTCTCCAAAACACGAAAAAATCGCCTTTTTTAAATTATCTATAAAATGTTAGCTAATCTGATCATTTGGATTCAGATTTAGCAGAGAAAAATATTTAGGACAGCACTAACGTAGTGTCTCGATAAAAAAGAAAACAAATTTTTTGCTTTCAATTTGTATTTTTAAACATTCTTTTGAGAATGTCTCAAAAAGTAGAACCAACCCCCACAGCACCGAAAATTTCGTGAAAATTTATTAAATATTTACTTGCAATATTCGAAATATCTGATTGCAAAATTTAGTGAAAATTATGTAAAGATTTAAATGTCCCGATTAATTAAATGTTTAGCGTAAAACTTTCCTAAAACTTGCCTGAACATTTTTGCTTAATTATAATTTTTTTTGCGTAGGGTGTGAAAACCTGCCACGGTGCTCTGGAGCGAATTTAAATAAAATTTTAAGGTAAATAAAACTTTCAAGTAGATTCTGTTTCTAGGTGATATTAGAAAGAAAATAAACGTAAAATGAAAAAAAATTCACTTGGCGCCTTTTTTTGGCAGCGAAAATAAGATTTTTTGCTGCATTTTCAAACTTTGATCTATAGCTTCTTTTGAGAAATAATATTATCACCCCAGCAATGCATTTTAAGACAAAAGTTTCCAGTATGTTTTGCAAGTAGTAAATGTTTTCAAAAAAAAGCTTGTTTGTGGTACTAAAATTATGTTTTTTTGGAAATTTAGAATTTAAATCGTAAAATTTGCAAACGTTTTATCATTTTTCGACTTTTAGAACCAATTTAGTCAAGAAAATGAATTATTAACAGAAACATTAAATTTTTTCTAAAAGATATAAACTATCTGTATTATGAACAAAATCTCTTAATGATCAATATTTTTTATTAAAGTTTCTTTACAATATAACATGTGATATGAAAAATAATGTAATTTTTTTGCATTTTTATCTTTTATGTTGCGTTACATTATATTTTATTGTAAAAAAACTGTAATAAAAAATATTCATCTTAAAGGGTCGCAGTCACAAAGCGAAAAAATCGAAGATTTTTAAGATTTTTTTTTCGTTTAAACCAATAGGGTAAATCTTTATTAATCTTTTTGCATTCTATTGTACATATTTTCATTAATATTGCGTGTAATTTTTATTAAAAAACTATTAAAACTTTATGAGTTAACTGCAATTTCTCGAAGGAATGCTCTAAAAAGCGTTTTGCGGTGAGCTTTCTTCTTCATCACAGAGTCATCTCAAATAAAAAACTCAAATTGATTTCGATAAATTATTAGATTTTTTAGTTCTTAATCGAAGCGATTTGATAAAAAAAAATTTTGACGAAATGGCGGCAGGTCAAAGTAAAACTTTGAATTTAGAGAAAAATTTCGCTGTTTAATTGTTAATAAATAAATTAGATTTTATCAAAATAAAAAATCCTTCGATTAAAGACTGATTTTTAATCCTATCTAAAAAACGACACAAATGTCACAAATGTCACATGTCACACCTGTGACAAATAGGAAAACGAAAGATAGGAAAGCGACACAAATGTCAAATGTCACATATGTGCCACATATGTTACACATGTCACACATGTCACATATGACACACATGTCACACATGTCACATATGACACACATGTCACACATGTCGCATATGACACACATGTCACATATGACA
This sequence comes from Ganaspis brasiliensis, assembly GCA_037103525.1. Lineage (NCBI taxonomy): Eukaryota > Metazoa > Arthropoda > Insecta > Hymenoptera > Figitidae > Ganaspis > Ganaspis brasiliensis. The sequence continues at coordinate 1,253,051 of JAZKLR010000303.1, forward strand.
CACATGTCACATATGACACACATGTCACATATGACACACATGTCACATATTACACACATGTCACATTTTACACACATGTCACATATGACACACATGTCACATATTACACACATGTCACATATTACACACATGTCACATATGACACACATGTCACATATTACACACATGTCACATATGACACACATGTCACATATTACACACATCACACACATGTAACATATGACACACATGTCACATATGCCACACATGTAACATATGACACACATGTCACATATGACACACATGTCACATATTACACACATGTCACATATGACACACATGTCTCACAGAGGAAGCAATAGATTAAAATAATAATTTTGATATTTTAGTCATAATAATAATAATCGAAAATTATTTCTGTATTTTTTTTTGAATTTGATAATTAATTAATTATTAATTATTCAAAAATTTAAATTGTTTTTAACTCCAAAAAAAATTATTTAAAATTTTTTAAACGGTTATTTAATCAAATATAATATATATCGTTTACCCCAAATCGAAAGTACGTGACTATTTGTGACAATTTGGAAAACGCATAACTTTTAAGAACAAAGCAGAAAGTACGTATCTTTCTGGAATGGCTCAAAAACAACGTATCTATGTAGATTTTGTACAAAAAAATGTGAATAATTACTGGAAGTTGGAAAAAGTAATAGGAAAATAAGAAAATATTAAAAAAAAAAAAAATTCACATTTTGTACATAAGTTGTTTCTAAAAGCTCTACTAGATAGATAAGTACTTCCCAACCCATCTTTAAAAGTTACGCAACTTTAAAATGTAGGGAAATAGTTGCATACGTTCGAATTGGGGTGAGCGGTATTCAAAAGTGCTTCGTACTTTAGTTATGTACGTCTAATCATGTAATTATGTAATAATTAATAAATTTATTAATTTGTAAAACATCTTCTTTATTGTCTCAAATTTAAACACGCGCGCTAAAGCGCGCGTTCGGTCTCGTGTATAAAAAAAGAGTACCAAATTTGGGAATTAGATACTGCTATACGATATTTGTCTTTTAGCCATATGACTGGTGAAACTGCGATGTATATTTTTAAGTTAGGTATTTAACTGTCAGTGGCGCACCGAAGCATTATGGGGTATTCATTCATATAGTATACGAAGTTCTAGAAAAACTGTCAACAATAATCATATGGTTAATGCGACTACACTATTTTTTTCAGTGTAATCTTGCTCACCGATACTGAAAACATGGTTTTGAGAAAAACGAGTTTAAAGTTTCAAGTTTAGCTTACAACTCGTTACAAATCTATTGCGCGACTCCCTCAATTTATTAATTTAGTTTATTAATCATCTTAATAAACAAAAAAAAAAAAAAAAAATTGGTTCTAAAAGTCGAAAAATGACAAAACGTTTGCAAATTTTACGATTTAAATTCTAAATTTCCAGAAAAACATAATTTTAGTACCACAAACAAACTTTTTTTTGAAAGCTGACATTTACTACTTGCAAAATATACTGGAAACTTTTGTCTTAAAAGGCATTGCTAGAGTGATAATATTAGTTCTCAAAAGAAGCTATAGATCAAAGTTTGAAAATGAAGCAAAAAATTTTATTTTCGCTGCCAAAAAAAAGCGCCAAGTGAATTTTTCATTTAACGTTTTTTTTCTTTCTAATACCGCCTAGAAACAGAATCTACTTGAAAGTTTTATTTACCTTAAAATTTTATTTAAATCCGCTCCAGAGCACCGTGCTGCTTTCAGGTACCCTGTAGCCGTACTGCAGGGTTATGCGGGGGTGGCGATGTTCTGCCGACCCGCTAAAAACACACCCTTATTTATGGTCTTAAGACCACTCCCGGCTTGTACTTGTTAGCTGGCGTATCGCCTTCGTTGAGTGGTCTTATACCCCTTCGCTATCGCCTAGGCAATGTTTTGCCTCGACTCACGGGAACTTCTATTTTTGGCGGCCTTCGAGATCTTTCACCTTCATAACATGTAGTATGAAGGTTTCGATGTGACGCCAATTCTCTTTTGAGCTATTCATTAACAGGACCATGTTCTCCGGTTTAACTTCGCAGTTTCCACTGGCGAACATGACCTGCCTTTGAAGGCTCCATCGTCTGCAGATAAAGAGCGTGTGCTGTACGTCGTCCTCTACGGATTGACAGTACGCACACTCTGCACTTTCTTTTCATTTAAAGCGCTCTAGGTACGAGTTAAAACACCCGTGACCTGAGAGCGCTTGAGTTAAGTAGTATGAGACTACCCCATGCTTTCGGTTAATCCAAGTGTCGAGTGTCGGTATGAGCCGATGTGTCCAACAACCTTTGTCCTCCTCTCTCCATCTTGCTTGCCATCTTTCGACGAGTCTGCTTCTCGCATCTCGGCGGATTTGGTCCTTGCTGGGTCTTTTGTCATCCGTATAACGGGTGGACATTCTATCTTTGAAAAGAAGGAAAATTTCCTCTCTTTTTTGAGCCAAAAGGTCTGCCGGCGGGACGCTGGCAAGGACCTGAGCAGCACTCGCAGATACTGTCCTATAGGCAGAGATTATACGCCTGGTTATAATTCTTTGCACGGAGAGCATCTTGTTCAAGATGGTCTTGCTTCTGTCTGTTCGCAGGGAGGGAGCCCACACTGGTGCTGCATAAAGCAGCTTTGAGTGGAAAACACTCGCCACTAATCTCCTTTTCTTTTCTGACGGTCCACCGATATTCGGCATTAATCGGGCTAAGCTTAGGGCACATTCAGCGGCTTTATCAGATGCTACAGCAATGTGGAGTTTGAATTTTAGAAACTTGTCCAGTTCCACTTCTAAATACTTAATGTACATGCTCCACTTGACCTCGAATCCGTCTACTTCGATCCGGGGAAGTTCATAACCATGTGAACTCATGTGACTATGAGCGCTTCAGTTTTCTCCAGGGCCATTTGAAGACCTCTGGCATCCAGCCAGCTCTTTGCTAGTCGCAGACATTCATTCACCAATAATCCAAGAGCCTCTGCAGTCTCGGCAGTGCACATGATCAATGCGTCGTCCGCGAAGCCGATGATTACCGCGTCTTTAGGTAGACCCATTCGCAAGAAGTTATCGTCGGAGACGTTCCATACTAATGGTCCTATCCTTGAGCCTTGAGGGGCACCTCTTTACATCTCTTCTTTCAGAGTGTAGGTGTCTCCATCATATATTACCCACCTGTCGCTAAGAAAATTATTCATTATCCGCAACAGGTAGGACGGTGTTCCTTTGTTTCTCATCGACTTGATGAGATCTTCCCATCTCACGGTATTAAACGCGTTGCGTATGTCTATAGCTACCAACGCGCAGAAGCTCTTTTTCTTCTCCGGACCCAATTTATCCTTTCCTTCCCTGGCTAGGTTCACTGCCTCCTGAATGGCGTCTACAGTGGACAGGCCTTTACGGAAACAAAACTGGTGATCGGATAAACTCTTCTCTCTGGTCAAGTGGAGCTACATTCTCTGCAGAACCATTTCCTCTTGAAGTTTGCCCATCGTATCTAGTAGACATATTGGCCTGTAGGATAAGACCCTATCTAGAGGTTTGTTATCTTTCCTTACGAGGACTAGTCTCTGTCTTTTTCAGTCGAGGAAGAACTCTCCTCTTTTTAGGCAGTTGTTGAAAGAATTTATAAGAATCTGGGGTAAAGTAACGATCACTTGTTTAAGGATCTCGTTGCTTATCCCATCGATTCCAGGCGCCTTGCCTGGCTTTAAATTTTTGCCCGTTTTGTGAAGCTCTGCAAGAGTGAAGAGTTCCTCCTCACTGAGTTGAGAGGCACTCCAGTCTATCCTAGGCCATGGTCCTGCTGCTGGAAATAAGCCCATTATTATTTCGCGCACCCAATCGGGATTATCCAGACCGGGGGTCTTTTGCTTCGTCACCAATTTTTTGGTGGCGATTTTATAGCCCAGACCCCATGGGTCCTTTTCGACGTCGTCGATTAGGCGCTTCCAACACCTTCTCTGTGATCTTCGGATCTCCTTTCTGAGGATTCTTTTGGCCTTCTTATATGCGTCCGTGAGCAGAGGATCTCCGTTAGAACGGTCGTATCTCCTTCTTGCTCTGACGCATGCCTTTCGCACAGAGGCCAACTCCTTTGACCACCAGTATATATTACGTCTTCTGGGAGTAGTGCTTCTGCGACGCGACGGGGTATTGACACGTCACATGCGGTGATAATCATATTTTTCACCGTCCGCACCTCTCCATCCAGATAGTTTGGCCTCTTCACCCATCCCAGTTTCTCAATGAGGCAGGATTCTTTGAGGGACCTGCCGAACTTCTCGACGTCTAGTTTCCTTATGTTCCACCTAGGGCCGCTCTTACAGGGAAGTACCTTTGTTATTGTTCTAGGTGTAGACTACCCCTGAAACCGAAAACTTGATACACTGGTGGTCGCTTTCGGTATGATCCACAGAGACCCGCCAGTCCTTTGTTTGCTTGTTTAGAAGAGACGTTGTTATCGTAAGATCAATAATTGATCCGATATTGTGGTCTCTCCTAAACGTCCACATTTGACCCTTGTTGACAACCATCAGACTGTTCCTAGAGAACATTTCTGCGATTAAGATTCCTCTATTGTCGAGAATTGTCTTGACCCAGTCTGGCGACTTTCCATGAAAGTTACCTGTGACGAGAACATCCAGCTTGGATTCTCGCAGGCTAGACTCGAGTTCATCTATCTCCGCTTCCAAAGCTGTCAGTGGGTCGTTAGGTGAGAAGAAGCAGCTATACATACGTATACCTGAAATTTTAACCCACACGAACCCACTGCTCGTTTCCAGGAACTTGTTTACCCACAAATCGGGATTAAAGACCTGAATGGCTGCCCTTCCTGACGAATCCTGGTACCGGTGGGCGAGATCGTTTCATTTGTTCTGCTCGCTGCAGAACAGAACGTCGATCCCCTCCTGACTGGTTGTTACCAGCATTAGGTCCTGGGCCTTCTTCGCTATGTGCAGGTTAATCTGCAGAAACTTTAGGCTTTTGCCTGTTTAAGCCTCTGCAGTTCCTGCTTATAGACTGGACAGGCATTACTGCCGGCCCAGTGTGCGACGTCTGGTTTGCCTAAGTCGGAGCAAGTAATGCACTTTGGACTCTCTACCGAACAATTTTTTAGCATATGACCCTCGCTGCTGCATCTCCGACAGTTTTTTGTTCTGTCAAGGCCCTTGCAGCTTCGAGCCAAGTGTCCGAACTCAAGGCACTTAAAACACCTTGGTACCTCCGTATGTTCCCTGATAGGGCAGTTGATCCAACCGACCGGGATTTTGCCTATTTTTAAGAGCGTTAGACACTCTGTTTCTGGTAGGCGCACAATACCTTCCAGGCCGGTCTTCTCCAGCTTCCCTTCCAGAGCCGAGATTACCTCTTCCTTGGTAATCGTCTTGTCGAGGAAAGATGGAAAGCTTTAACCTCAATTTTATCTTCAACGACTTCGGCGAGAGCCTTCGCAAACTCCGAGGTATCTCCTCCCTTTTTTAGAACAAGGAGGACCTCATCCTTTTGGGTCCTCCTAATTCTTAGGACCTCTGAGTCATTTTCTGCTGGCTTCACCTTACCTTCCACGAACTTTAAGATGTCGGTGTAAGAACATTATCTTCTTTAGCCGACAATCTCTCTCTTTTCTTATTTCCTCCTCTTCATTCTTTTTCTCCTTTTTTTTCATTTTACTCCTTTTCCGCATTTCCTTTCTCTTGTCGGTAGAAGCCTCTCCGTTCCCAGCGACGACATCCGCCAGAGTTTCTGTCATCTTTTCCGTCCCGGAAGTGTTCTTCTTGAAGGCACTTTTCTCTGGGGATTCGTGCTTTTTCTTCTTCTTGTGGGTCCTATCCGGAGGCGTCTTGGAGGCTTGCCTATTTTTATCAGCACCAATTATCGGAGAAGGATTTCCTAAAGAAGACGACCGTGGTCGTGTTACCACAGGTCTCTTCTTCGAGTTAGCTGCCTGAAGTTTCTTCAGGAACAACTGTCCTTCTATCATCATCGCTTGGCGATGCCGAAGACCTTGCTGCTATATTTCAACGCGGCCTTGGCATCGTCTTTAATTCACTAAACGATTGCTCGGGAATTGTTTTGAATTAGCTTTTCAGTGAGTGCTTTTTGCGCCTTTTCGGCATCCTCACTAATAAGAACCTGTCTTTCCAGCAACTGTTTCATCCATGCCCAGGAAGCTACCCATCCTGGGACCTTTGCTTCTGTGCCTTCTTCTTTCGCCGCGTTATTATCACTAGTTGACTGGGTGCCTGTCACCCTTCCAGTGATCACGACAGTTAAGGTATTACGCCCTGGGTAGATGGGACCGAGTTCCACCTCCATTTTGTCTCAAAAAATCTCATTTAATGCAGATCCTGCGTTAAACTTACCGTGAGATTGGCTCTCCCCAGAATCCATGGAGCCAGCGTTGACCACCGGGGCTTACACCCAATCGGAATCAACGGCAGGACCACCCTCGGAAGAGGGGCCTGCCTGGGGTCGTATATGTTTAGCCGCACGTTCAGTCATGATTACTGTTTATTTTTTGGTTTTGGTTTGCGCCGGGTATTTGATGTCCCCGGTACCACCTATATCTAGGAGGCATCCCCCTATCTGGCACCCGGGGACGCGCCCGATAGGGGACCAGAGATAGGGGACCAGAGAACTTTCTCTTTTGAGAAAGTTGAAAAAGAATCCAAATGTTGAAACTTGGATATACCCTACATTTTATCCTCCAGGAAGCAAGAGTTATAGTATCGATATGATTTGAACTGATAGTGACAAACGAACCAAAAATCAAACTGTGACCAGATCTGCTTATATAAAACATAAAATAGGAGTGAGAGATCATACCTTCAATCGATTTTTCTTCCTCATCATAAAGGAAGCTTTCTGATCGTTAAGATTTTCGATTTTTATATGGTGGAAGATTGTTTCAGCAATGGTTAGATAATAAGTTACATTATAAATTGTACTTTCATCCGGTATAAAACATTTTAATATATTTTATTTGGTTTGGATTCTACAGCAATAAATCGAAACGGTGTCCAACTTAGGGCCCACTCCCCTAGAAAAATTAATTTTTTTGCCTCTAAAATATAATTTAAGGTAGCTGAGACCGAGGAGGAAAGTAACAGAGGTGAAAAGTAACAACGCTTGTAACTTCTAAACCAATAAGCGGATAGACATGGTCTTGAAGTAATTATTAGTCAGTTTTACCCCCTCTACCTCTCCTATATCATGCGCAAGCTAATTCAGAAGTCGTATGTCTGATATTGACGTGTTGTACAAAAATTACGACAATAAAAGTAAGTTTTTGCCTAAATTTTCAAAATATCATATTTCTTTGATTTTATATATATTTCAAATATGCACTGACAAAACAGGTTTAGTTTTAGCAACAATATTTTTTAGTTAAACATTGTTGGTTGTAACAACAATATTTTGATTGGTATAACAAAACGATATGTTTGGCGTAACATAACAAGTATATAATTGCAATATAATTGCACATAATTGCAACAGATTTTTCTCAGTGTGCTGATAATAATATAAATAAAATGTAAATAAAATAAAAACCAATACCAGACGGTCGACCGAACCTGGGTCTGATAGTGTTGGGGGGGGGGGGGGGTCGAATCTTCATGACTAATGAAATTTTTCTGCTTCAGGTTTTCATTAATATTAAATTTCTACATTCTCATCTGATTATATTTGTGTAATTAAATTTAGAACTTGTGAATTATGTAATTATATGTGTTGGGCGACCGAAAATTCGCACCATTTAAACATTTCTTTTTGTGACAACCAAAAGTTTTTGTTATCCCGAATAAAAAATATAGTTGTGACAACCAAAAGTTTTTGTTATGCCAACAAACAACACTGAAACAAATAATTTAGTTGTCTCAACCAAATACTTTGGTTGATTAAATAACAACCAAATAATTTGGTTGGCTCAACCAAATTTTTGTTGCTATGACTAAACATTTTTCTCAGTGTATATACGGATTTTATTTCCAAAAAACTTGTAAAAGTAGGTGGGACATTTATATATATGTCCCATAGGTGTGAAAATGTTAATTTATAAGTTGAGTCAAAAATCGTGATTTTGTTTAGTAACTAATTTAGTTTAGACGAATTCAAATTTCTGTGGACATTGTACAGTGAGATGCTGCCCTCCCCATTACGTTGAACTTTTTACTTATAAACCTCAGCAACAGGGATGTAAAGGTAATTTACATGCTTATTTTTTTACAAAATGTAATTTACGTTTTCAAGATGTCAGCAATGTGTATTTAAGTAAAATAACGTACTTTATTTTATAATTTCCGGTTTGTGAGAACTATTCTAAAAATATTGAAAAATATCAAGAAACGAAAGATAAATGAACTTTTAGTGGTAAAAACTCTCCTTTGTAACAAAAAAAGGAAATAAGACTTCGAACAGCAATAAAAGTTAAGAAACAGTTGTTAGCCATATTTTTTTACACTTTTTAGAAGTTTTTTACGTAATTTACGTAAAAAAAACTCCAAGTTACGTGTAACTTTATACGTTCCGAATCCTGATATTACGTCGAAAATATAATATTAGACGCGTCACTGCACAACCTTGCTCAGCTGTTGACTGGTGACCGTTCTTTTGCGGATTGAGTTTTGAGATTAGCCTAAAGCACAACGAATCGTAATCGCTAATCCTTAATCGTAATAATGAGAGAAAGCAGGACAGAGATATATGTCTGTCCTACTTCCTCTCATTCTTACGATTAAGGATTAGCGATTACGATTCATTGTGCGTTAGGCTTTTGTTCCAGGCCCGTTCAACTCCCGTACATGTCCCGTACAAAAATTGGCAGGCCTCAGGCTTAATTCAAATTGCCCTGGTCAGAGGGCTCTGTTAGGCTGTGTCACGTGTCAGTACCGCGTGACGATATCGTTTTTTCAAATTTGTTTAGTGCAGTTTTGTGTTGCCTTCAAAAACAAGAACGTAAGAAATTAAAAATTGTTTTTAATACAAATCGTCGTGGACATTATTATAAAGAAATGAAGAAAAAATTAAGCAAACAATACAAGAATGAAACAGTGGCATAAAAATATATAAAAAAGTGGAAACTATTTTCAAAAAATTAAACTATTTACTGACATTTTTTGAAATTAAAAGAAGAAATAAGAATCTAATTAAAAAGGACGTTAACATATATTACTAAAGAGAACAAAAATTTAAAATTAGAAAAATTAGAGATTTATTTTACAAATTGAATAAAAAAAGAATGAATAAAATTTAAAAAAATTTTAAAAGAAAAGAAATTTTATGAAAGATAAAAACGATATTAATCAATTGAATGATGTAATATTTAATACATGATTAAATTTACATAATGTAAAATAAAATAATAAAATTTTTCATAAAAGTAGGAAATTGGCAAACTAACAAAATGTAGATAAAAACATCGAATAAATGCTTTCAAGGATTTCAGGGATCACAGTTTCTCCCCTTTTTCACATAATCCCCTTTTTTTCCCCCTTTTCCCCTTATTTTTCCCTTTTTTTAGAAAAATCACCTAAAATACCTAAAATCATGATTTTATCACCTAAAACACCTAAATCACCTAAATCAAGATTTTTCTCCTTTTTGACCTTTTTTTTAAAAAAAGTTTCTATTTTTCTACTTTTGGAAATGCAAAAATTTATCCTTTTTTAGGGTGTCTGTACAATGATGAGAAATTAGTTATTCAATTTAAATGTTTAAAAATAATATTTAACTTAAAATGGTTTTTTTTATTATTATTTATTGAATTTATTTAGATTTTAAACAGGAAACATGAAAAAAACATAATTAAAATAAAATTATTTTAAAAAATTAAATAATATTCTTATTACCATGTTCTCTCAATTAATTACAGCAAATTAATTTATTGAATAAACAATTTTTTTATTCAATATTTTTTACTCGTTTTAAACAAATTTTACTAGTTTTGCATCATAAAATAAAATAATAATAATAAAAGTTAATAAAAATAATTTAAACTAATACTGTCACATTCTGCTAAAAAAAAATGTTGTGAAAATTGTTATATTACCTAATGTATCTAATTATATTTTTGTAATAAAAATTTTGCTGTTATATTTTTGATAAAATTAAAACATGTTTCAAGTACCATGTATTATTGCTGAAATACATCAAATTTATTTTATTGGATGTAAAAAAAAATTGTTTATGAAATACATTTACTTATTTCAAACAAAAATTAATTGCTTTGAATCATACCTAAAATAGAAAAATACAATAAAAGAGATTAATAAAAATAATTTGAATTGATTTTGTCATATTTTGCTGAAAGATTTTCAATTTATTTTCTTTAACATTATATCAGAACATTTTACATCACAGATTTTTATGTTTCCTGTTTAAAATCTAATTATTAAATAAATAATTTAAAAAACCATTTGAAGTTAAAAATTATTTAATTGCAATAACCATCTTCTCGTGAAGATAAATTTTTAAAATGATAAATTTTTGTATTTCCGAAAGTGCTCTGTCTTTTGAAATTTAGTAAAACAAACTTGAATTATTAATAAAACCTTTTTTTATTAATTTCCAAAATCCCCTTTTTCTTAAAGAAAATCTCCTTCTTTGGAAATCAAAATCCCCTTTTTAACCTCAAATTGAACGAAGAAACCACTGTGATCCCTGGGATTTGTAATTATAAGATAAAAACTGTACAATTAAAAAGAAGGAAAAATGTTTCTTAGAAGTAGAAAAATGATGACAAAAATTAAAGAATTAATTAAAATACAAGAAAGGATTCATTAACCATAATATTATACACAATAAATTTTAATTCCTTCGATGGTATTATGAATCAAAAATATAGGATATTCTCCACATGATTTCGCGTAACCTCCAGTTTTGCATTTTCATAAATACGTTATTCTTAAAAAACTACTTAACAATATGTATTATTACTTATAAGAAACATAAATCACTTTATTCTGTTCATAGAAATTATTATATTATTGTAAAATTATTTTATTTTATAATTGTAATTTAATTTAAAAAAATTTTCGTTTACAAAATTTAATAATTTTTTAAAAGCTCAAAAAATTTGGAAACTTGCAGAAATTTTATTCTTAATATAATTTACCTGCTATTAAAATTTGACGAGGGTATTTTGGTTCGTTTCGAAAATATTAAATTTGAAAATTTTTCTACTCAAAAAGGTTATAATTCGAGGACTTGAAGTCAGTAAAACAATTTCACATTTCTCTAATCATTTATAAGAAAAAAGAGATGTAAAATGTTTTAAATCCTCGAATTAAGTAAAAAAGTTATCGTAAATTAAATCAAAAACATTTTTATAATATTACACTTAAAACAAGTCCAACAATAAATTTAGAAAAATAAAGGGAGTCTAAAATTTTTTGTTAAGAATTAAAAAAAAAATCTTGCCAAAAGTAGACAAGATGTGAAAACAAATTGAATAAATTTATTAAAAAATGTGCTTATTTATTTTTAAAAATATGGAAATATGTAGTTATGAAAATCAACGTATTAAAAAGTTTATTGTATTTTATAATAACAAAATTGTGTAAAATAATATTGAATAATTTGAATAAAAAAAATTAAATTAAAGAAAATCTTAAAATAAAAAGACGGATAAAAAAAAAAAAAAAGTGAAAGGACAAAAAATCTAAAAAATTTATAAAAATAAGAAAAAATAAGATAAAAATTAAACAGTTGCGAAAAAATGAAATCTTTTAAAAATATATAAGAATTAAAAAAAGTATTGTTATAGGTATGGAAAATAATTAATATTATTTAACTATTTTGCATATTTAAATTTAAATTAATTGAAATTTAATAGTTTGAACAAATTGGAATATGAGTTAATTGACGTTTGGAATTTAATACTTTTTTTGCTATCTTCATTCCAAAAATTTCAAAATTGTAGGTATTTTGGTCATCTGTATTGGCCGAATTTTTTTAATTTTATAAGAATATTAAAATATTGAAATTGAAATTTTTAAGATTTATCCACAAATTTGTGGTATTTTAAGATTTGCGATTTTTTACATGCAGTATTAGGCATCTGAAAAATTATAAAGCTTTTTTTATTTGAATTATGATTTTAATGCAAATATGCTCTAATGATTTAAAATAATTACTATTTAAATCAAAGTGGTTTAAATTAATAACAGCCCTGATAATCGATATTTATTTTAATTTTTATTTCTATTATCTAATTATAATAAATAACTTTTATTTATTAAAATAATCTTTTATAATAATTTTTTTACCATAATACATAACTGAAATAATGTATTAATATAATAATGTATGTAACAAAAAAATATAATATTAATATAATGAATTAATTAAATTTTATAAAAATAAAAATATAATAAAAAAATATATATATATATATATAAGTATATTACTTTTTCAATTAAGAAAATGTTACGCTTTATTTGTATATTTTAGAGCTGTGCAAAATTATAAAATTCGATCCTCTCCATGAGAATTTACATGGGCTCGGTTCGGTTCGAATTTCGATCCCATGCAAAATTCGAGTTTCTGCACAGCTCTAGTATATTTCTCCTTCAGTCAGGTCAGGGAATTTGAGAGTGCAACACATTTAATATCGTTCGCATATGTACACGAGTACACACACATGCGCAGTGAAGTTTAGTTTGACTTGCCCTGGTCAGAGGGCTCTGACCGTTACCAAAAATTTTACATTGAGTTGAACTGGCCTGGTTTGTTCGTTGAGAAAAATTGTTCATTTCTTTTGTAAAAATGAGAAACATAGAAATTAAAGCAAAAATTGGAAACTTACAAGAGTTTCTCGCTAAAGTGAAAGAAATAAGTAATGGTAAAGAAACAATTATTAATCAAAAAGACCATTTTTTTAATTTGCCAAAAGAGAGACCGGGCAGATTAAAATTACGAATTTTCAAAGTATGTTGAAATTTTTAAATACAGTTTTATTTTATTATAAAATGTAATATACAAATTTTATAAAAATTAGTTTTTAAGTCGTATTTCAATAAATGATCTGAGAAAATAAAGAAATTTGTAAACATAACCTCGAAAAGATTATCTATTAATTCAAACTAATTAATATTAGAATGGAAGTGGAGAACTCATTCACTACGATCGTCCAGACACTTTAGGACCAAAGCTTTCTGACTATAGTAAAGCATCTTTACCTGCTGAAGCTTGTGAGGGAGTAGAAAAAACTCTTACGATTGCATATGGGCTTCTTGGAACGGTAGAAAAACTGAGACATTTATACATGGTTGGTCAAACCCGAATTCATGTAGATGAAGTTAAAGGATTAGGAAATTTTATGGAACTTGAGGTAATTTCTTATATTTAAAAAATCAAGCGTTACAGGGTTATTAATTACATCAAGATTAAATTAATCAAAATTTAATTCCTTTTGCCCAGGGCTGTTATTGATTTAAATCACTTTGATTTAAATCATTGGAAAACTTGCATTATACTCATGATTTAAATAAAAAAAAACTTTACAATTCTCCGGATGTCTAATACTGCATGTAAAACATCACAAACCATAAACAAAACCCACAAATTTGTGGATAAATCTAAAAAAATTCAATTTCAATATTTTAATCTTTATAAAATTTAACTACTTTTACTTGTGGTATTTTTGTTTTTTATTTGTCTTTTTATTTTAAGGTTTTCTTTAATTTTCCTCTTTTTATGCAAATTATTTAATATAATTTTAGACAATTTCGTTATTATAACATTCACTAAACTTATTATTTCGTTAATTTTCATAATTATTTCCATAGTTTTAAAAATAAATACTTTCATTTTTTTGGTAAGTTTATTCAAGTTTTTTCACATCTTTTCTATTTTTTGCAAGATTTTTTGCAAACTTACATAAAGTTTTTAGATTTTCTTTATTTTTCTTAATTTATTGTTGGACTTATTTTAAGTGTAATAATAAAAAATGTGTTTGGCTTGATTTGCTGAAACTTTTTTATTTTTAAAGGATTTTTAAGTTTCCATGTGGACTTTTTTTATTTATCTTAATATATATATTTTTTAATTTTTTTTTTACTTTTTACATTTTTTTAGTATGTTAGATTAAGGAAAAGAAGATTTCTCTATTTTCTTCCTATTTATTTCATTTTTTTTTTATGTTTCACTATTTTTTTTAGTTATTCTTTTTGTTTTAATTAATTCTTTAATTTATTTTTGTCATCATTTTTCCATTTCTATGAAACATTTTCCTTCTTTTTAATTGTTTACTTTTTATCTTATAATTACGAATTTTTGAAAACATTTATTTGGTGCTTTTATCTATATTTTTTAAATTTCCCAATTTTCTACTTTTTTGAAAACTTTCATTCTTTTATTTTATATTATGTGAATTTAATCTTGTACTAAATATTCACATTTTGAATATCACATTCTTGTATTTTATATAAAATTTCTTTTCTTTTAAATTTTTTTTAAATTTTACAAAATTTTATTTATTCTTTTTTTATTCAATTTATAAAATAATTCTCTAATGTTTCTAATTTTAAAATTCTGTTGTCTTTAGTAATATATTTTAACGTTTTTTTAATTATCTTCTTATTTATTATTTTAATTTAATAAAGTGTCCGTAAATAGTTTAATTTTTTTATATATAACTATATTACTTTTTTATATATAATTATGTCACTGTTTCATTCTTGTGTATTTTTTTTTAGTTTTTCTTCATTTCTTTAATAAACTACTTGCAAATCAACATTTGAAGTTTTTATATATTGATCATATTTTTAAAAAAATCAATTTTTGATTTAAATAAAAAAAATCCGATTTAAATCAAATAAATCCGATTTTTTTTATTATTTTAAAAAAAATCATGATTTTTATCAGCCTTGCTTTTGCCTTATTTTGCATTTGTTCGAAAACCAAATAAGTATTTGAAATTACATGAAAATTATGGAAGGAAAAAATTGATCTTAATAACAGGGCTCGAACTAGGTCCGTTAAAATCCGTAAATTTGATAGTTCGTAAAAATCCGTTTTTTATAAAAAAAACGTCCGTAAAGTCCGTAATTTGTTTAGAAAAATACGAAAATTCAACCTTTATGAAAATGTAGATTTTATATAATCTATAATTATTTGATGAATTTATTTATTTGGATTTCCATTTATAATAAAACTTCAATTATTAATTAAATATTTGGACAATTAGATTTTCAACTTAAGCTATCAATAATATTTTCCCAGACCTAACCGACTAAATGATCAGTCAATTTATTTACTTTCTTTTTTAAGATCAGATGAAATAAAATAAAAATTAATGTTCAGTTTTCGCAAAAATAATTTATAAAAAATATAACTTACGACTTATTTATACATACTTATTGATCATAAGGGTCATGCTAGTAAAAATATAAATATAAAAACATAAAAAATGATATTAAAATATGAAAACATCTTTTTTTAAAGTGCTTGCTTTCTTAAAATAAATATTTATATGTATTTTAATTTAAATATTTAGTTAGGTATATTATTTATTGTAATTTAATTTATTTTATTTAAAATATTTATGTTTATTTAATGTTTTTGAGAAAAAAAATTTTGGAGATCAACTTCTTTAAGATTCTACATAAATTTAGCTTTTAAAAATTATTTAATTTTTTAAATGCTTAATAAAATTTAAATTTCTATTACAATAGTGGAAAACAATTTATAGTAATGAATATTTATAACATTAAGATTAATTATTATTTATTGGACTTAACTAGTGAAGTAAGTAAAATAAAGTAAGTAAAATATAGTAAGTAAAATACTGTTCTTTTATTTGACTCGGACAGATTGATATTTTTATATCTAATATTAATAAAGTGTTCTTTATTTTGCAAGGAAATAAAAAATAAATTATTTTTAATATAAAATAATTTATTCCTTTTTACTTTTCTACTGTATTTTTATTGTATCTAACTGAAAATAGTGTTTCAGAACATAAAATTTTTATTCGTAATTGGTCCGTAAAAGGTCCATAATCTTTACATTTTAGTCCGTAAAGTTCGTATATTTAAGTATTACTGGTTCGAGCCCTGTTAATAATTGTTTTGATAAATTTATTTATTTAGTTCTTGATAAAAATTTATAAAAATGAAAATTCTATTAAATAATGATCTGTCTGTAAAAAATCAGGTAAGTTGTATTTCAAAGTTGATTTTTTGAAACCTATAACCTTTTGGATATTTAGTAAGTCGTGGATTTATTAATTTATTAAAGAATGTCGATTTCTCGAAACCTATGACCTATTCTCAAAAATGTAATAAATCTAAAAATTTTCCAAATTTCCGAAAGGTCATAGGTTTTGAGAAATCGACTTTGTCTTAACTTCTCTATAGTAAAAATAAAGTTTATATCAACTAACAAAACGATGATACAATGTTTTTGATGCAAAATATTTAGGAATATTAAAATTTAAGACAGATAATAATTCAGTAAAATAGAAATTAGATCAATTAGTTTATACACTTAAAAAAAATTTAACGGATTAAATATTGGGATGATTAGAAATTATATTAAAGAGAAGATATGGAATTTTGGATATGTAGAAACTGTGCTGAATTATAATAAATTATAGTAAATAAAAAATGTATAAAATGTCAATTATGAAAAAAAAAATTAAATATAAAAATACATGCCTTGGGTAAAGATGATATTCTTCGGGAGATTTTAAGAGTGTAATTATTTGAAAAATATTTATTTTAAGGTCATGTTAGCTCCTACTGAAACTATCGAACATGGAGAAGAAATCAGCAAAGATTTAATGGAAAAATTAGGAATTTCCGAAGATTCTTTAATTGCAGGAGCATATATGGATTTGATCTTAAAAAAAAGAAATGTCGACACACCAACATCTTAATATAAATAACTTTTTTCCTTTTTCAACTTGTTCATATGCTGTTAAATTTAATAAGTTTAAATGTATTTCAGTATTATATTTTTTAAACTAATGACAAAATAAACTTATATTGCTCTTTTTTAAATATGACTTTTTTGTGTGTTTTTAAAAATAATTTTCGTATTATTTACTACGTGTTTTAAATTTTTCTTACATAAATGAAAAATTTAAAATCACTTTTAATTTATTCTAATTAAAAGAATATTTGAATTCAATTTATTATACATTTTGTATCACTGATCTCTGTATAGAAGAGATATCAGTGTTTTGTTTAGATTCTAACTTACCATCGAACGGTAACAACGGTTGATGTTGGATAAATAATTGATCGACTAATGGTATAATATGTGTTATCTAAAACTCTTAACTTTATCAATGATGGTCAATATATGCGTATATTCATTCGTTAGTACACGCAAGTGACAATAGATGGCACAAAGTGTGAAATTTTTCGCACGATCCTGTATAGTGTTCTAAAATTCTCGGTAAAATATAATCCGAGAAGGAAGGGAAGAAAATTGCGGTAAATTACCAAGAAGACGCGAATTTATGAGAATTAACGAGAATATTTGTTTTTATGGTTTTTTAATTTGGTTTTATGCTTTAATTATATTATTTTATAATAAATAGGTTAAAGAAAATGCATAGAAGAGTTATTTAAATTTTAATTATATAATTTATTAATTATATTATATAATTGAAACAACGAATATGTACATAAAACTGTAAGATCAACGTTTCTATAAACAATTAAACATATATCACACTTTTAACAGTATTGAAACAGTCTTTGCGATTTGCACTTTCCGTTAAAATTTAAATAATAGGAAAAAAGAGATAGCCATGCCAAAGTCATTGAAAAAGTTACTTTAAGATTAATTTTATTGAATGACTTAAATCTATAAAAATCTGGTAACTCTCTATAATATTCTTAAGTTTACGCCCAACAATAAATGAATGCGAAAAGTAAAATAGAATAGACCAATCAAAAAAGGTATTCCAATGTGACAAATTACTTGATTCGTCTATTCTATTTCACTATTCCTCCAATCCACTGAATGTGTACAAATTCTAGTCATTTAAACAGTTTTTAAATCTTCTCATAAATTCTCCGAGAAAAAACGATCCGGTAACTTACCGGTAATTTACCGCAATCTTCTTTCTCTTCTTGGCGTAAATTACCGCCTTTGGAACACTAATCCTGTAAGAAGGATGGAATAAAAAAATTCAAAATTTTATAATTCCATGTAAAACTAAATATCTTCTATTCTCTTTAAAACCTGATTTTCCCTCTTTTTACAGTTTAGGTAAGAGAAAAGAATATTGATAAAATCTATTCTGTTTTATTCTTAAAAATGGTTTTTTATTTCCTGCAGCAAAATACATTTGAAATTTACTTTTAATTCCAGAAACTTCTATTCTGTAAAAGAGTATACTCATTCATGAGTGTTTGATCCCTAATAATTCCTTCTGAAATAGTGTCTATAAAAACACACAAAACGGTTTTCAATTAATTTATTGTAAAATTTCATAAATTATTGCAATTAAAAGGTAGATTTTGTTTTTTTTGCGTTTTTGTATCAATTATTTAATTTACACTTAACAGGTAAATAAACAATCACAATGACAGAACTTTCTAACCTATTTTCAATTTTTCACTATTTTTTTGTATTTGAAAATAAAGCAAATAATTGATAATAAAATATATGTATGAATATATTTTAGAAACGTAATAAAATATTTTTTATTTCTCACCCTTAATCATTGTAACCGTATTTTATTGTTATAAAAATCACTTTTTATTAAAATTCACATACATTGAATGTAAATTTGGGTTTTGAGCCCAACCTTCTTGACAAATGACAAAACTTAACAGATTTGTGACGTCACTCTGGTTTACTCAATTCATCTAGTAACTTGAAAAATTGAATTGAAAATTGTTCAGAGTAGGATCTAAAAATGTTGGGTAGAAAGAAAACGAAAAAAATTACATTTTAATAATTTCTTGTCCAATTTAGTAATTCTTTATAATTTAAATAAACTCCAAGCGCCAGTTGAATCAAACTTTAATTTATTTAAACTTTTTAATTATAATTATTTCAAAATTCAGCAGTCAAAAATTAATTATTGTATGTTTCACTTTAACTTAGTTTTAATATTTAGGACATCTCTCAAATTTTCTGAATTTACATATTGTAAGTTTTTTCCTTCTTTGATAAATTTACTTTATCATTCTTTAATTTTTTAATGATTTTTTCAATATATTAATTGCAGTTTGTTTTATATAATTTTGTTTTTATAACGTTTCGAAAATTTATTTATTGTCTCAATGGTATTCTTATCTATTTTGATTTAAGGAGGCGGGGGAATACCTTTTTTGTATTCATTTATCTGGTTGTTTTTACTTTAGCTCATTTTTTGTGTGTAGATTTATTCAATTTTTTTTACATTTTGTCTATTTGTTCGCAAATTTATTTACCCTTTAATAAAATTTCTAGATATGAATTTTAGAATTCTAGATGATTCTAGATAACTATGACTTTAACAATATTTGTTTTTAAAACTGTTTTAAAAATGTATCTGATGTTAACAAATTTTGTTAAGTTATCTACAATTTCTTTTTAAATTCTCTTTATTTTGTGAATAATTTCTTAAACTTTTTCATTTGTAAAGAAAATTGTCATTTCTTTTACATAATAATTTTTACTTATCTTCTTACATTTTTCTAATTTTATTCTTACTGTTTCTTAATTTGATATTTATTTTCCACTCATTCTTTTTCTTTTTTATATTTTCTCCATTTTTCAATGTAGGGTTAGTTGGGGTAATTCCGAACAGAATTATTAATTTCCACGAATAGCGTAAGTTATTTATTTTAAAAGGCAATGCTTTCGGTTTTCTTTTGCATTAACTTGTTACTTCACTTCTCTAGAAGTGGGGGATTTTACTTTTAAGGGATTTAACTAAAACTTGGTAAAAACAGATTTCTGAGATTGCTGAAGATTAAACTAAAATCAGACTTTTAAAATTAAAAATAGTGGATCCATTATGGCGGACAATTTTCAAAAAATTCTTAAAAATTGATCTAATTTGCTTCAATCTCGCCACTCAGGGGTTTACCTAATGCGAATTTGAAGTATCTCTCTCTCTCTCACTCAATCACTAACTTTTTCTTTTAAACGTATTTTCCTGTAGAGCGTTTTGTAGATGTCCTTTACGTATTTGTAGTAAGAACTATTTACTTATTTGCTCTGTGAAATATTATATTATGTCTAAGTATTATACTTAAATTCGGGAAAAGTATAATAAAAATTTTTTTTGTAATTTTTTACTGCAAGAATAGTGTAGTGGTAAAAAAATGCAAGCTTGTCCAGCTTTTATTGAAAAAAATATTTTTTAAATTCTGTTCCGAATTACCGTAAACTTGTCCAATTCGTCGGCTAATGTAGAACAGATTATTATTATTATATAAACTAGCCAAGAATAAAACCTCAGTGAATTTCAATTATAGCATTAATAACACATCAGAAAAAAATTTTGTATGATTTTTAGGATTATTTTTTTTCAAATACGAGACAAAATACTAAAGCAATACTGTTTGAGTTTTTTTCACTCACTGATCTGGTTGTTTGTCAGTCAGTGTGTCATGATCCATAGACTAAAACTTTAATAAGTCTTGTCATTATCAAATTTATTGAGAAAGAAATAGGATAATAATTTTTTAATTGGTTCAAAAAATACTCCGAATTTTTTTTCGTGTGTTACATATAATATTATGTTTCTCGATTGGTCGCAGGGTGCCCACCACATTTTTGTTTTGAAATTCCCTGACTTTTCCTGACCAAAAAAATTATTTTCCCCGATTTTTTATAAGTGTTATTTTGCAATAAAGTATAAAAATTAAATTCAATAAATAAAATAAAACTGGGTATTAATATTTTGGATTTGTTCTTCTACAACTGTCTTTGGAAATTTTTAATTTTTCGATCTTCTCTTGTTTTTTTTCAATATGTCTTTTTTACAATTGCTGTCATTTCGAGGTGAGAAGCTGTGGATTAAAAGGCATTAATTGGCATTAAAAAAAACACTCGTCTGGCTGCATTTAAGTGCCATTGAATTTCTGTTTTGTCATGAATCTCATTTAATGCCCCCAGTATATTATAACTCACCTTGTTTTAATACCTTTCAATCCTCAAAAAAATTCTAAAAAATTGGAATGCCATTCAATGCCATAATAGAGATAAAGTGTCAAATAATGTCAATGTCATTCAATACTATTCGTTGGAATGTAAAGTTTAATGCCTTTAAATACCTTTTCAAGGAGAATATTTTGAAAAACAAATGTTATTTAATCCTTTTTACTGACCTACTAATTTCTGTGTCTTTTAATTCCTTCTGCAGAAGATAATTTTAAAAAAGAAGAATGCTATTTTATGTTTTCTTTGATCAAAGTAATTTTAATGACGTTACTATTTCCGGGAAAGAAATAAGGGAAAGACGAATGCTAATTAATTTTTTATCGATCAAATCGTTTAAGTTCTTTTCAATATAGTATGTATTCAATTTTCCCAATCTTAATACCATTAAATTTTATAATTATAAATATAAATCTGCATAAATAAAAATATTTTTTTTAAAACTCAAATAAATTTTTATAATTTTTATAGTCCTATTGAACACTGAAAAAAATATTTCCGTGGAACTGCGATAATTGTGGATAGATTGACCATATTTTATTGCTAATTTGGGAACTGTCATGCAGTTTTGTGTTTTAGCTATACATCTGTTCGATTCAACACTTGATATTCGTGAAACTGCGCGTGATATTTTAAGGTTAGGTAAAATCGTCTAGCTAATTTTAATGCCAATTAATGCGTTTCTAGGTATTCAAAAGCATTCACCCAAAAACAAAATTTAAACGCAATGAAATGTTTTAATCCATTTCAATGCCGTTCTTCTTGTCAGGTTTATCTTTCACTGGCTTTTATTCTTTTTTCTTCAAAGCTTTCTCATATCGAGAATTTCAGAGGCTCCTTGCATAGTAGCATAAGTATCATATCCTTGTCAATTTCTATTTTTTTAACGATCCCACCGAGATAATAAGATCTATAAAGCAGTTCATGTTCGGTGGATTCCTACTGATACACTGTAGACAATCCCAAGCGCGAAAAATAACATGGCCCAGTATTGGCCCAGTACTGGCAAAATAGTTGCCGAAGTTCGGCCACCAGTACTGGCGCAGTACCGTTTTGTTAATCACGGGCTTTAATCGGCAGCTTAAATTTTGCCAAGACTTGGCAGCCAATATTGGCCCTGACTTGGCCCAAACTTGTCTTTCAAGTGTAAAATTACTGTTTAGTTCGAATATTCAGACCTAATTAAAAAGTTTCTTTTAAATAAAAACAAAAAAAAATCTTCTAACTATGCGAACAAAATTATTGTAGGTATTAAATTATTTTTAAATTTCTTTAAATCCTTTTTTCTTCATTTATGATTGTTATTATTATTATTATTATTAATTCTTATTATTATTTATTTAAGTAAATAAAAAAATGTATAGTTTTTAAATTCAATTAATCGGGACATTTAATTCTTTACAAAATTTTCACTAAATTTTGCAATCACATATTTCGAATATTGCAAGTAAATATTTAATAAATTTTCAAGAAAATTTCGGTGCTGTGGGGTAGTTTAAAAGTTAGAGGGCAGGGGAGGGGGAATGGTCAATTTTATATGAATTTTTGCAAAAAAAGTTGTTTTTTCCTTTACAATTGTATGAACATCAACTTGAATCGTGTTTTCCATATTTGTCCTGTAATATACAGGCGAAACTACATATGTGTACTTAATTTTAGCCCTCTAGGTCCAATAGTTTAGCTTCTAGGAGGGGCGGGGATGGTTTTTTGGCTACCGACGTAAAAGTCTCGCTATAAGGGTTCCGACGAACACCGAAGGTGTACGGAACTTTAAAAAACAGATAGAGTGATCCATGTCTCCTCAACTATTGGGATGATTTTATCACCGAAAAAACAATATCCTCATAATTAGTATATCCCACTAACCTAAAGAATATTTCCCACTAAAATAGGTGCCAAGTATTAATTCTAGATATTAGGGGGGGATCCACCTAATGAATAAGTATACTGTATTCTAAATTGAATAATATTGTATCCTAAATATTATACTGGACTATACTATATTTAAGAATAAAATATTCTACCTTAATAAGATTAGAGTATCCTATTTCTAAAAAAGATTGAACGCGAAATGTGAAAAAAGGTATAGAAAAGGGTAAAACTGTCTCTTGTCATTATTTTTTCTCACATGGATCGCTTTTACGTTTTTATGCGAAATCACAAAATCTTTTTCCACGTACAAGAGGGGTTAAAAATTTTCCCATGAACGAAAAAAAAATGAAAATTTATCAGGTTTGTTGAAATTTTGCTTGTAGTGACAGTTGAAAATTTTTTTTATTTTAGACAGGCACAGAGATTAAGGACGAACTTCCACTGACTTATACATTTTTTGAACACTAAACACTAGACGCACTTGAGCACAAGGAAGTTGAAGAAAGATCCAAAATTTTTTTCACAAACATATTTTAATCGCGCACAATCTGATGACGCTATAAAAACAAACACAATGGTGTCTCTGGGCTTCTGGCTCGTACTGAATGACACACAGTCCCTTAGCACATGCGCACATGCGTAGAAAGAGACATTAAGTATATATCCTAAATTCTAGAATATATTCTTGAATACTTAGTATACATAACCCTTCTTATAAGAATACCGCGTATAATTATGTATAAAAGTTGGAGATATTCTAAATAAAATATTCTAGGATATCATTATAAATATCAGGATACTTTTTTTTCGGTGAACACTCTCAATCTGAGGTGTCTCCAACGTGCAGATAAATAAATAGCAATAAGGTTAACAAATCCACCGTGAATGGAGGTGGTGCGAACGTTGCCTAACCTACGCATTCTTTAATTGTGTCGTCTGCTGATGCCGAGGGTGGCGGACGCACTGTCGCTGTCAATGACACGATCGGAGATGCCTCAAACGGTGCCTCTAAAATACCGGTCGTCCTAAGACACTAGCGACTTAGTGTCTTATCCACATATCAGAGTTCTATGATGATGGACTGTTTCTCTTCTATGCTCGAGGGACTTAGATGGCAGGTTTGATTTTAACAAAAAAAGCGACGAAGATGATAGGCGCCCAAGGGTAAGTAAATCAACTCCCAGGGCATCAAATGTTGCCAGTCAGAACGCAGTTGTAACTTAATTATTGTCTCTGCCGGTCGAAGACCGACTAAAGTCCAGGCGAGAAAGCACGGCGTGTCTTAGCAATGCGGTCAGTTACGCCAAGGTTGCTGACATCGAGCATACCGAAAATTATCTTGCAGAAAGCACTATAGGCTGCGAGAGAAAGAGGCGGAAAACCTTCGAGAGATAGAGCTTGAACTGCAAGTGATTTTGGATAAACTGAAAGTTCAGAAGAACGTCGCTGTGGAGATCCAGAATAGTTAGAAGAAATGTAGTCCTGGAGTGTAAAAGAAATCGAGAAATAGAAGAAAGAGTTTTTGTTCTTGGTAAACTCAAAAGGGAGTGTATCTTGACTCTTACCATTTTACAATCGTGGGCTCAATGTTTACGAAGTTTGGAAACTGATACTAAATTTAGGGGAAGAATTAAACTACAAGGTCTCCGATCACAAGGTTTCCGAGGCATTCAAAGGCAAGGAAGAGGTTAGAGAACGGGAGAACAAGGGGTCTAGAAATCCTTGACCTTGACAACTTGCCTGAGACAGAAAACGTAGGTGCTGCCCTCGAGACAATTCTGCATTTTCTGAAGAATATAGACAGGTAACATCTACATACATAATCTCAAGCTAGCCATCATGGTAATATACCTCTAGAAGGTAGAGAGGTTTAAAGTCCTAGGTCGATCAAAGGATGATGGCTTAAACTCCTTGGGTACGGCCATAGAAAGGCGCAGTGCAAAGAGGTGGACAGCTCCTCCATATGTTTTTAGGAAGGAGAATTTGGGCTATGCCCACACGAGGAAAAGAGAATTCTTGATCCAGCAGGGTTTCCTAACTGAATTAACAAGTTTGTGCATTAAACCAACAAGCCCTGATGTACTACAGATCACAAACTTGTCAATTCAGCAAGGAAACCCAGCTGGAACAACAATTCTCTTTTCCTCGTACACGTCAAAATGTCACAAGTCTCCTTGTTGCCTCTTGTGCAAGGAGACCGGAGCGTGAAAACCAGTTGCGTTCCACGTAGTTGGATCTGGAAAGTTTACCATTTTCAGAAAGGCCTTTGAAGCGGTAAAAAAGCAGAATCGCTAAAGCACAAGTAAGGGGATCAAGGTTGTCTATGCGACAACGTTGGTATATAAGACACTATTCTCGAAAGCGATATCTGCAAATTGTAGCTATGAACTTGACCGCCTCCCATCCCTAACTCTGTACCATAGTTTATGAACGAGCCTCACTGTTCTATGTAATAACTTGATATACGATTCTACAAGAAACTCATTTCCGGTGTGGTTCGTATTAAACACCGGCCGCCATTTTTTATGCCTTTGTTTGTAGTGTAGAATATCTATTATTGTGCGTGGCTCGCGTTTGTATGTTTGGCATTTAAGTGTTAGTGTCATCAGGTATGTCATCATTGTTTTGATCTGCTTGATAAATTTTTGTTACGATTTTATAAAGATTAATCATGAGCCTCTGCTGGATACTGTATTCATAAAATACTTTGTTTATTTAAAAAGCGGGGAGGCGGGTTGTCAAATCGTACGTCAAGTTACGTGGGGTAGGGTAGAGGTTTGAGCAACGTACCCTTACTTTTTAATTACAAAATTTTTGTTGGGTTTAAAAAAAAAATTCTTTCAATAATAAATCGTATTTAGATATGAAATATAAGATCATTTTTAAGTATAATTTTCTTCCTAACTGTTTGTTACCAAAAACACTTTCCAAACAAGAAAAATGTGTTAGAACAAGATAAACGCATGCCCCTGTTACCAGTCAAAATAAGATAAAGACAGGACCTTTAGAAAAAGATGAGACTGCACCCAGAATGAACAAGGCATTAACTGCATCAGGGTCATCGAAACAGGAATAGTTTCTTTCATCCATTAAAATGAATGAATGAATAAAGGAGAACGAATATATGGAAAAGAATTAAAATGTTTTCATAGAATTCGTGTTCTGCTTACTTTTATTTGTTCACATTAATACAAATAGTGAAAGAAGGGTAAACCAAGCTGGGTCTAGGGGAAAAAAAGGGCTTCTGCGCCAGTCGATGAGAAACAAAGGAATGCCACCCTTCCTCTTCCGGATAATCTTAGTGACAGGTGGGTAAATTACGAGGGAGATATCTGAACTCGGAAGCAAGACATGCAACGTGTTGCTCCATTCTTATATAGAACTTGCAAAAAGGTCTGCCTAAAGATAGGGTGGTTATCGGTTTTTTGGACGATGCCTTGATAATAATGTGCACTACTGAAACTGTAGCACTCTACACAAGAAAAAGACGTGATAAAAATGAGAGAAAATTCGCAAACTTAGTTTAGGGAGAAAATATCGTGAAGTTAAAAATAGTATACTTTAAAACATATTTACCGCGGATTTATTTTACTTTCTGAATTTAGTTTTTGGTATTATATATCTAAGATAATATATTATCAATATCAAGCTTCGAACGATAATTAATGCCATAACAGTCCGATTGATTACTAGAGTGCTGATGTAAAACTTTTGGTCGAAAGACTTGAACTCTTGGTTCAAGCTTCGAAAGATAATAACAGTCAGATTGATTATTAGAGTGCTGATGTAAAACTTTTGGTCGAAAGACTTGAACTTTTGGTTCAAGCTTCGAAAGATAATTACAGCCATAACAGTCAGATTGATTACTAGAGTGCTGATGTAAAACTTTTGGTCGGAGTATGTCATTTGATTTGTAGAAATTCGGTTTTTCGATAAATTACAATCCGTTGCCATTAAGGTTCTACATCAAACGAGGCTTTAATAAAAATACAATTTGTACGAACACTTTACTAACTAAAGTTATTTAATATATTAATTTATATAATTACATAAAAATTCGTGTAAAAACTTTATAAGAGTCATTTATAGAATGGTGTTTCGTAATAATGATATATCAAAGGTTTGCATAGTAGTTTAAAGTTTCTTGCATTTAGAGTGTAATTTTTCGTCTAATTCTCTGACTTAGACTAATAACTCACATCGAGATTAATATTTTGCATTTTCCCTTTTCAATCTACTTTGTGACAGGGTCCTAAATAGAACCGCACAGAAACAATTAACTTTTATCTTTTAACAAAATCGAAATCTATAAACTATAGAAAAGAACAATGATCTTAGCACGTCCTAGTAGTCTATCCTAAATTTTTGTCAGTGGGAAATTCAAGTTATAAATAACCAAATAAAAAAATAATATACAACTCTCGGTAATATCTCTATAACTCAAATCCGGTATGCATAATCACTGTCAGGTGGTTAACTATTTACCGTATACAGATATCCGTATATTATAAATAAAGAAATATTTTTCCATGTGACTTAATTCATCCATGAAATTGCGATTTGTCCCCACTGTGCAATGACCTGCATGATTTAAATGGATTTCGTACCTATATATAATCATATCACAGATCGCACACTCCAATTCTATAGAAATTTTGAGTACAATATATGTACCAATGCGCGCATTCATTTTAAAACTTTAATCCGCTACAAATCACGATGTGGTATATGAATATTAATTAATTGTTTGAAAACTGACGTTTATCAGACAGTCGGATTAGAGAAAGACACAAATTAGCAGAAAGCAGTCACCGCGGGTGTTGGTTTAGTTGGGGGTTGATAGCGTGGGAGGGGGTTCGAACATCAGCAGGGTTGAAAGCGCGAACGCGCGGTAGTTGAAACCGAGACTTCATCCACGTAACTTGCCCGTTTCATCTCATCTGTCATAGAGTAATAACTTAAAAAAAATATACGTATAAAAAAAGTTTTTTTTTTCAATATTTGCAATGTTCATCTCCGAATAGGAAAATTTATTTTTATAAATGTTACATTCGATCGTACTTAACTTCACTTTTCGTCGGTAAAAAATCGGTTGTTCGGTGAAAATAAATGTAAACATGACTGGAAGGGTTACGTCGAGATTTCTGCAACATTATCATCTTCATTTCTTCACTTTTCTTCTTTTCCTTTCGAGTCTTCTGCAAGGTGAGTTTCTCCTCAGATTTTAAAATAAGCCGCCAACACGTGTTCGAAGATCTTACGGATAGGTCGGAAGCAAAAACAATAAATTGTGTTTAAGGTTATTTATTTAAATTTATTCTACAACAGATGATAAATATTGCTTCATTTTAACTTGTTGAATTGATTCTTTTATATATAATTAGTGACTGCAACATGTGCAACAGTTAATAGAACGAATATTATCCAGCTAAAATTTTGTTTATTGCCTGCGTAATTTAATTTTAATTAAGTATTGTCTATTTTGACAATAAATAGGCAAAATAGACTTTTTGCAAAAGCGCGTAAGTTTTTATGCGTCACAAATTATTCATTAGTATTTTTGAAAAGTGGTATTTTTCCGAAAGAAGCGACTCCTAATTAAAATATAAACCATTCATTCATATTTCTACTTTTTGTATGAATTCACAATAAAAGTTGTTCGTGATACATAAAAAAGTTAAAATTCTTTTAGAATCATAAACTTTTTGCAATTTGTGTGTTTAAAGCTGGTATAAAAAATTTATTAGAATACGCTAAAAAAACGTCGTTAAATCAAAGACATTTTATTTAAGTTTAATTATTACTTTCACAAACATGCAAGGAAATATTAATTTTTTAAATAAAATGTTCTTTTAATACCTGGTAAAAAATTTTTTTTACAAAAATAATTTTTTTGACATAATAAAATTTACTTACTCAATAAGATTATTTTTTACTTTAAAGCGAAATTTTTTTAAATAAAGAAAATTATTTTAAGACACTGTTATTTAATTGTTGATTTATTTGTCTACCAACGTGACTTTTGAACAATAATTTTATGATCTTCCTTCATTATATTGAAATTTAATGAACAGTGCTGGTAAAGTTTACCATATTTGCTAAACTTTTTTAATCTTATGGTAATTTATTCATGTAAATTCTTTCAATAAATTATAATGTAAAATGTGCGTTTTCTTTTCCACGTCACGTTTTTATATCGTCTACGTAAAATTTGTAGCGTAGGTAATTAAAAGAGTGAGGGGATATGATAAAAAGAGTGAATTAGAATAATCAGTTATTCCTTGGGCAAATTATTCTATCCATGAATATGTATGAAACAATCATGTATTTTATTTAATCTGACAAGTGGAAATTTTCTAAATTAAAAAGTGCAAGTTCAAACATAAATCAGAGTAATTTTCAATTTTTTTATCCTCGGTTATTCTGCATATTTTAGCACTAAAAATATAAACCGTACATTTGCATGTTGCGATTAAGTGAAGTGAAAATAATTTTAAAACAGTTTAAATGTCGATATCATATATTTATGTCTTTTGGTAATTTTTAAAAATCAAATATTGGGAGAATTTAACTTAAAAATAGATGAATTTAAACTACTATTTAAATTAGTAAAAACTGGGCCGTCAATTCAAATTATTTAACAATTATTACAATTATTCTGATGAAGTAATGAATGAAAAGTAAATAAAACATTTTTTTTTTAAATAACTGAAATGCTTTTATTTTAATTTTTTATTTTCTTCATTTTGTAGTTAAATGTTTTTCGTTATTGTTACATTCAATTACTTTTTATTTGTTAAATAAATAGAATTTAGTAAACAATTCCAAAAATCCAATTAAAAAAAACATTATGGTTTTGCACCTCCGGCTAATATAAAATCCATAAGATAATTAAAATCATAAACTGTTTTGTAGCAAAAATAATGTTTGAATGAGTTTTCACTAAATATAAATTTTCCCACAGTGCATACGGTAAATTACAAATTAATATCTTTGAAATTACTTTTATAATGTAGCAATAGAGGAGATGTAGGTCAACGAGTAAATTCGTTTTTGTTAATGACAATTTCGAAAATTATTAATATTAGGCTAAAATGATTTTATTAGTAAAGTATTTTAAGATAATGAGAGTTTCTACCAAATTTCATGTCCACTTTTATTTATAATTAAAGGGAAAAAATCAATGTTATAATGTGACTTCCAAAAAAAAAAAAAAAATTAAGAACCAAGCACTGCTGCGAAAAAAACGTGTAAATAGAGGTTATGTTTCCCGCAATAATGGAAACAAATACAAAATATTTGATTTTTTCGATCACTTTGCGAATTATTCAAGGTTAATTAGTTAAATCAATAAAACTAAAGATTAAAATAATTTTATCATACATTTTAAAACTGTTATCTTCTCTAAATTTGAATTAGTTAAAAATAACTAATTTAATGAAAGAAAAAACTCAGTCACTAATTTAAATAGTTATGTTTCTACTAATCATTTGGTAAACATTAAAGAATAACTAATTATTAGTCAAATTCATTTTTAGGTTATGTCAAAATAACTAATGTTTTAGTAATATTCTGTTTTCTAATTCAATTAGTCAAATTTTAATTACTTTTGTTGCCTCCTACAGAAAGCTTTGTGATCGTTAAGATTTTCGATTTTCTAAAAGTAGTTTAAATCGACTCTTTTTTATCTAAAAAACGTAAATTTTTATTTTTAAGCAAATGTCCAGATGTGTGTATATAGCGTTTTTTGTCGCCAGGATATCTCGAGAACGCTTCAACGGATTTCAATAAAAATTGGATAACTTATTAAGCTCATGAATATCTAAATTTTGACACAGGGATTTTTAAAAATACCTAATCAAAATTTTTTGAGCATTCTTTTTCATAGAAAAAAAAACGTTTTTTGCCAAAATTTTTTTCCATGCTAAACATACAACTTAATGAATACAAAAATCGTATTCCTTATCTCAAAACGAATCGATTGACCTATATAAAGTTTAAAATTGATCAAAAATTCGTTAAATAATTCGCATGTTTTTCCATTTTTTTTTGCATTTAAAATTCTTTTTTTATTTATAACTTCTTAATTTTTTAGTTTAAAATAATAGGACCTTGGAATAAAATATTCCAGATTAAAAGACGAACTTATTGGTATTTATAAAGTATATATTTTTCTGGAAATTGGTAGAATTAAGGGCTATTTTTTATTTTTAACGAAATTCAAATTTTATTTTTTTTTGCCTTATTATAATCTATATTGCATCCTGTATGAGGAAGCAAATTATTTTGCTTTCAAGAAAGCGAAATGTTCATGTATGAACATAATTTTCATCTAGTTTAGTTTGAGGTTATGTCAATGGAATGAACCTCTTTAATAGAATATAAATGTTATTTTAAAATAAAAATCGCATAGATTCAATTATTTGTAAACTTTGTAGTTTGAACTTTGTGCAATTTTATCCATAACAAAATCTGAATCTCAAAAAAATTAATTTTTATCGTATTTTTTAGTAGTTTTTTGCAATTATTTCAAAATTTTTAGCCAAATTGGTTATTCTGACTTCGGATTCGGATTCAGCGGAGAAAAATACGTAGGAAAACACTAGCATAGTGTCCCGGACAAAAAAAACTTTTTTGGGTTTTAATTGGTATTTTGTTGTATCTTTTTGAGATAATTTTCAAAATTTTAACTAATCTGCTAATTCTAACTTCAGATTCATATTTGTCAGATAAAAATACATAAGAATACATTAGTGCAGTGTCCCGGCTAAAAAAAATCTTTCTGGGTTTTTTTTTTGTGTTTTTAAAATGTTTTGAGATTTTGTTTTTTGAGATTATCTAAAAAAAATTAGCCAATTTAGCATTTCTGACTTCGGATTCTGATTTTAGACTTCCGGATAATTTCTTATTCTACCCATGATAATCAGTAGTATATTCTGATTTTTGTTTCATAGTTTTATTTTATTATTAGTTTTTATTTTATTATAGTTTTATTTTCATAGTTTTTACAAATATATTCCTTGCTTCTCTATCACAACATAAAAAATATTCTTCACATTTCTTGTCTCTCGTAATATTTTTCTTGTCTTTCCCAGCTACGATTTTACTAAGAATTTGTTTTTTTTAACTAACTTTTAAGACAGGATGGGGGAACATTTTTTTTCGAGGGGTTGGGGGGAGGGCAATACATCTATTTATATAAGACATACATATACAGACACACATATATACATAATTTTATTATAAAATTTTATTGAACTTAGAACTAAAGAGACTGTAATTCTGTAAAAAGTAGTTTTTATTTATTTATTTATATTAATTTAAAAATTAAAATTATAAGTCAATTTCAGGGTGGGGGAGCATTGCTTCCTGACTCCGCCGTCCCTAAAGGAATACATTAATAATTATATTGCAAAAATATAAAATACATGAATTTTTCTTTCGCACTTCTCGTATTGTCATTGTCAATTGTCGTTCAAGGAAATTGTTCTTTTTATTAGAAAAAAAATTATATCCTGTTGAAAGTCACATTCGATTCGATAAATACGTTCAGGAAACTTTTCGCGGAAATTTGCCCCATTAAAAGTTGCAGTTGAAGTTGCCATCATCTCAGTAAATTTTTGCCATTGTATTTTCTTTTAAATAAAACTTGGACAATCAAAAGCTGAGCTAGACAATCTTTATAAAACGTCTGCCAGAGATTTTCTTGCCGGATTATTGTAGCTGCCACATTTGGTAATGCAAATCATTCCCTCTTTTTCTTGCAGTTTATGTAAGAGCATGTTCCACACATAGTTCTATTTCCGGAAAGACGTTGCGCAAGAATAATACCCTCTGGAAGAGGATGAAAGTTTATCTGGATTTGCAAATCGCAAAACAGAGTTTTGGTGGTCTCGGAGGCTTCGCTTCTCAGTACAGCGACAGAAGTCTTTTAGAAGTTTGATTAAACTTTAGCCGCGACGCGTGCTTGTGAAACATCGGTTTACGACGAGGGCACGGGTCTCGGCGAAGGGAATTTTGAAATTCGAATGAGGGTACAAACTAACACTCTACTTTCAGTAAGTTCTTCTTGCATTGTTGTGCACGAACGGAAAGCCGATAAACGTGAGAGAAAACGGGGGAAAGCTAAGTTTTGCTTTTGTTCTCACTGTGCTGCTATTAAATAGAGCGCCGTTGGTCTCATTCAACAAAAAGAAAAAGGAAACACTTTTCAAAATCGTTCCTCACCTTTTTTCCCCTCAAACTAACGAAATTCACCCGAGTTTCGTAGCTTGTGAATTTCAAAAGTATTCTTCAAACTTTCGAGAACCGACAATTACGTTGGTTCTTCTTTCAAATCTAGTTTCTCAGACGGAAATTTATATTTGAAAGAAATCAGATACTCATTGCATTACGGGAATTACATTACATTGTTCAGAATTTTAAATTTTAATTAAAAATACTTGGAACAAAAGTTGCAGAGAAGATAGAGAAAGTGGTCCAAAAATGTATTGTATAAACAAATTTTTGATTTTTTGTGATCTCACATCCAAGGATTAATTTTTTTAAATTTATTAATATTTAAAGGTAGCTCAAAGCCGATGAAGTTTGAATGGGGAAAAAAAGCATTTTCGTAGATTTGGTATAGAATCCACGAAAATCAATATTTTTTAATCGGATAATGCTGGTTCTCTTCATCAACGTTTAAAGAATAACATCCAATAATTTATTTATAAAGTTTTTCTTATTAACTATTTTTTACAGAGCCGTAAAAAATTAATTGTTATTTTTTTAAACACTACAAAAATAGACTGCTTTTTTGGTAAAGAAACGAACATGTTCAAGAAAATATTTAAATAAAATTTTTTGATAATAAGCTATTAAATTTGATCATTTAACATTCTATATCTACTATATATATTTTATTATTATTTTTATTATGCATAGATGCAGAATAATTAATTTTTACTTGTATAAAACATAAACGATTTTAATTTAGTTAACTAATTAATATCATAAACCATAATAAATTACAATTTTTATTACAACTTTCTTCCTGTTAAACTTAAAATGTTGTAAATTGAGATTAACTGATTATTTTTCACCACATTGAACTTTTTTAACATATCAAATGTGAACAGAAATGTGTTCACAGTAACGGCGAATTTAAAAATTCCATAGAAGAGCACTGTAAAAATTTCTGGGTCCCCATATTTGAGACATTTGTTTTTGCAGTGAGCAAACTGTTTAACAGTAGTTCTAAATATTTCTCAATTGCCAGAGCAAACTTGATGACTAAAATTTTAAGTTCCAACAGCAAACTTTTTAGGTCTGACAACAAATTTTTTCCATTAAACTTTTTTTACCACTGGCTGACAATTCATTTTTTTCCTTGTAGAAGTTGTTAAATAGACTTTGGGTGCTTGAAAATATGCAGAAGAAAAAAAATATGTTTACAGGATAAAAATCCGAACTTTGCTATTATTCTGACATTGAGGAATATGGTGCGATCATCTCTGGTATTGATCTCAAGGTAATAATATGAATAGCATCAAATATTCTGATTTAATTGCTTAAGAACAAAATAATTAAACTCAAGCGCAAAATATTGTTGGGCGCCAGAATCTTCTTTAATTCTTCTTCCAAAAGATTTTAAAGAATCACAAAACAATATTCATCACTTATTCAAATTAAATTTCTCTAGTTCAGTGTTCCGAAATCCTCAGTAATCGTAATTGCCTATCTCAGGGACAAACATATTTGCCAAAATTAGTTCAAGTGAAAATTAGATATCCTAATAAATTTTACAAACTGATTCACAATCATCTATAACTCCATTGGTGTAACAAGTTACTTATAATAATTCATTAAGTTACTAAAAAATCAAATCAATTTTCAATTTTTACTTCTCTAAAATAAACGCGGAAATGTAATCACTCTTTTCACAGTGGCATAATTAAACAGGACTTTGAATTGATCTGAATTATTCGATATCGATTGCAGAGAACCGTTTCTAGTTACTCCAGAAAATATATTGATAAATTTCTTTGTGAATCGGGGACTTTAAGAATGCGAATTGATTATTAACGTTCTGAGTAGTCTTGAATAGGACTTGTCTTTAATGAGTAATTTCCCATTCATGAGAAATTTACTGAATCAATTTTGACAATAATGAATCGTATATAGAAAAATTTTAGGTTATGTTGTAAAGACAATGGAAACAATCTCCGATTTAAGTAAGACGTGGCTATTGTTCCGTCTAGTCGGAACTTTAAAACTTTATAGCCGCACTTAAAGAAATTTCATTTTCTTTACTACATAACCTAAAAATTTTTTATGCGATTCATTATTGTCAAAATAAATTCAGTGGATTTCTCATTAATAGGAAATCACTCATTAAGGACAAGTCAACATTTTTCTTCCCAGGTATCAAATATTAAATTTTACTCAAATTATTTTTTCTGATTTTAGTGCATATATTGTTTAAAATTTTTCATTGAAAAACAAGAGTTAAATCATAAAACTGATTTAAGAAATTCTACCGTGTCTGATGATAGAACCCGCACTGAATTTTGACAGAAGAGGTTATATATATGCGTTGTGGAAATAAAATATGTGCCATTTTGGAAATGTGAGAATTATTATAGCTTTGGGTTTTCCATAAACTTGTCAGAAGGATATGTATAGATATCAGGCTGGTAATAAGAGTCTTGATTTTTAGGAGCTGATTTCACATTATAAAAATATATATATATTATTAATTATACTGGATTTTTAAACGCGTCCACGAGCAAAGATAATAATATCTTTGCCACGAGCAACCAAGTCAGAAGACAATCTATCTTCCTTCCGGCTTTGACACAATCATTCATCGATTAATCCCTCAATTTGAAGCGCGGGAAGAATATTAAAGGCGAGTTCGCAATTGTTTAATATGACAGAGACCTAAAGGCGAAACCCCACAATGTCTCAATTAAACCATTTTTCTGACTCATGTCAAATTTATTACCAAAAATGCTCTCACCTGATTTAAATGTTGACGTTTCTCGTTGTTAAAAAACTAAATAATAAATAAATGTTCAAATAATGATTTATTAGGAATAATAGTGTCATAAGTGGTGGAACTTCAATTTCGTTGTTTTAATAAAGAGCTAAATATTATTATTTTTTTTAAATTTTTCCAAATATCGAAAATATTTTTTGAAAATAATATTTAATTCTTGTTTATAGAAACTTAATTAAAGTTCCATCATTTGTGTCACTCTATTATTTCTAATAAATCAACATTAACTAATTAATTTTGTCTTTTAAAAGCAAGAAACGTCAACAAAGCAATCAGGTTAGAATATTTTTTTCACAGATTTGATCAGTCTTAATTTTTTAATTAAGATACATAACCTCTACTGTCAAATTCAGTGACGTCTGTCATCAGACTGAACCGTAAAACTCAAGTTTTATAATTTAACTTTTGTTTTACAATAAAAATCCTCGTTTCAAATGTTATAAAAGTGATTGCTACGAATAAATATTATTGTGTATACTTTCTATAAAATTTTATGCGTCCTTTGTCACAGGTTTTGTAAGAAATACAACCTGATTAATTGCAACTTTTGTTCCAATTAGAAAAATAAGCTCTTCTTTAATTGGAACTTCTCTTAGTTCCAATTAAAAAAACACCTTGATAAATCTCTTTTTACAGGGATTCTAAATAAAAACGTATTTCAGAAATCACTATACTCTAACAGAAACAAAATTGTCATAAATTATTTTTTAGTCTTAGAGAAAAAAATTATTTTCCAAATTCTCATATTTAAGTTAATTCTCCCCTCCACGGCGGGAAGTTTAAATTTAAATTTTTCATTCTCTGCAAAATTTTTAAACTGTTTAAGAAAAATACAAAGAATAAGTTTAGTAAGTAAAAAAAGTGAATAAATACCTGGCAAAAAATTTGAAATTCTGTGAAAAAATATCGCACACTTGGCTCCGCCGGGATCCAAACCCGAGTCTTTTAAGTGCCAGTTGACTTTATTTACAGAATTTTAAATTTTAAAAATAATTTAATCTTGAAATATCGAAAAAATTGATTGAATTTTCGTGTTCAACTTGATTATAAATTTCTTGAATTGTCGAACTAAATTCTGGGAAAATTCGAATTAAAAAAATTAACGCAAAAATTAAAAAATTAATGTGACACATTAATTAATAACTTTTAAGTCAAAAAACATTTTTCCTGATAATTTTTTACTACTGTCAATTAAGTATTGGTAAGTAACGAGAGTTTCGTTTTGTAGACAAAAAGTGTGACTGTGTAAACCAATTGTGAAAAAACAGTGTGTTGTTTGCTTTTCGAGCACGTTAAATTTCCCAACCTATCGCTTTTTAGCGCTTTGAACTCGGATTCGCATTGTTTTTTCGGAGAAAGAGCGGTAGTGCGAGGATGGAAACAAAATATATTCCGACATTTTTCATACTGACTCGGTTCTCTTCAAATTATTCAGAGCATGTACTTCTCACTAGAATCCAATACTAGGCTCACTTTTTTATTCTTTCGCTCGTTCATCCCCAGACATATACAAATTTAAACACAAAAAAAAAACGTTACACCTGAAGGTACCTCTTGAACTTCTTTCTCCGGGTTTCTAAAAAATTTAAACAAAAACTTACCTCTTACACTAAACGTAATTCTCTCCTTTTTTTATAATATTTATGAAGTAGAAAATTGAACAAAAAACCAAGGCTAATAAAATGTTTTGAAAGTTTCAAATCTGAAATTGATAAATGACTAGGAGTAATAACTGTAAATAATAAAAATTCCAAACGGTATTAAAATCTTTTTTCTATTTGAAACTTTTCAACTCTATTATTTTTACGCAAAATGGTACGTAAATCATCTTTCATGTATGTTCGCGCAAAAAAAATAAGAAAAAAACATTCAAAGTTTTTCTTATATGAATTCTTGTACGCGACATAGCACTTCTCTATATTCTGAATTTTGCCTAGTTTTCTTGGACGGAGGCAGGAAAGGGAACAAGAACCTGTCCAACTTTTCTGACGTCTGCCTTGAAAAGAATTGGTTAGTTCACGAATGAAGTTCTAAAATATGAATTTGTAATGTTCTGCGACATTCTTTGTATTAAAAAGGAGGAGATTTTAAAAACTTTGACCTCAAACTGCGACATTCTTTTCTAAAAATTATAAATTTATCATTGCATTGTGTGAAGAATGTTTTTGTAAATCGAGCGTTATTTAAGTAATGTTATATTTAATGTTTTTTTAATATATTAAAAATTAAAATATTAATTTTAAAATTAATATTTTAATTTTTAATAAAAATATTGCTGAGAAAAAATAAAAGAGTTTGCTCATGTTTAAAACATAGTTCTAAAGCGGAAGTAGGGCATAAAATTCAAAAATGAAATGTATGAATTGAATCAAAGAGAGAAATATTCACTCTCTTAAAAACGAATTAAGTTTAGCAAGCAAACCAATTTACAAATTTTACTTGTTTCCTGAACCAGAATGTGGAATATTTTATCTCCTGGAGCGGTGAGCAAGTTTATTGCTCTATATAAAACGCAGAATCTTCTCTTCATTTACTGTTTACGGACTCGTGGACACTGCATTTAGTGAAACAAAAGATAATTAAATCCGAATTTCTTAAGAGTCAAGAACGACTTTAAGTTGCCACATTGTTCAGTAAATTTTAAGTATTTCTCTTGTAAAATTTGTTTCTTTTCAGAGAAGGAGAAAAGATTTACAAGCTGTTTAATATGCTACTTACCTTAAGACTGTGATAGAAATGCGGAAACATGAAAAGAGTAAAAAAAAGAAAGATAATATAAAGGAAAAAGTTGATTTTTTAATAGGTTAAAAGATTTCTGATATTTTGGAGTGGGAAATAAAAGTATAAATAAAATTAAAATACCAATTTTTTTTCATTTTTTCTTTATCTGCTGTTTATTAGACAAGATTCCGAAAGTTGGAAAAATATTCATTACAGATGCAAAATAATGGCAAGATAATTAAAATTTTTTAAAAGTAATAAAATTAAGAAAACGGGAAAAAACTTAAAAACGATTTTTTTTGTACTAAAACAAGATTTTTGGAGTTTATCAAAGATTTAAGGGTATGTAATGGAGAATGACGTCACTGGTGTATAGGCAAAATTTGACTCGTAAACTTTCTCTTAAAATAATAAATATTTTGACACCAAACTTTGTGGAATTACTT
Source organism: Ganaspis brasiliensis (assembly GCA_037103525.1). NCBI lineage: Eukaryota > Metazoa > Arthropoda > Insecta > Hymenoptera > Figitidae > Ganaspis > Ganaspis brasiliensis. The sequence continues at coordinate 1,292,271 of JAZKLR010000303.1, forward strand.
AAAATATCATTAAGAAGGTCTCTCTGATCCAAATTTGTTCAAATTTTGACTTAAATGTTAATTTTTTTAAAAATTATCTGATTTTCGGAAAATTAAAAAAATTAATTTAACCGCAAAATTTGAACAAACTTCGGTCAGAGAGACCATCTTAATGTCATTTTCAATAATTCCACAAAGTGTGGTGTCAAAATATTTATTATTTTAAGAGAAAGTTTACGGACAAATTTTGCCTATACCAGTGACGTCATTCTCCATCACATGCCCTTTAACAAGTTTTATTTAGATGATACAACTTTAGAATTAAAAAATACTAGCAAAAAATAATTGAAATTTAAAAAACAATTACAAATTTTGCAAATTAATTGAAAAAGGTTAGAGAGAATAATAAAAAACCGGGGAAAATAATTTTAAAATAATAGAAATGTTTTCAAATTGAAGAAAATAATTGAAATATGGGAAAAATTCTTGAAAATTTTAGAAATAAATTGAAAGAAATGAGAATAATAAAAAATTGGAGAAAATAATTGAAAATTGATATAAATAATTGAAAGTTTAGGAAATTAAATCAGAAATAATTAAAATAATTAAAAATTCAAGAAAATAGTTAAGAAATAGTAAAAATGATTTTAAATTTAAGAAAATTATTTAAATTTGAGAGAAATAATTGAAAGAATTACAGAATATATATTAAATAAAAAAATAATTGAATTATGATAAAAGCAATGATAAATTGAAAGAGATAAATGAAATTTAAGAGAAAAAATGAAAAAAAAGTACAGAATATATTTTAAGTACAGAAAAGTTATTTAAATTTCAGAAAAATAATTGAATATCATAGAAATTCATTGAAGAAACTAATTAAAAAAAGATAAAAATAATTCAAATTTTCAAATAAATAAATGAAATAATTACAGAATATATATAAAATACAAGAAAATTATTGAAATAATTAAAAATTTATTAAAAGGATGAAAATTTCGGGTAAATAATGAAAACTTTTTGGAAAGTATAAAAAAGAATCGAAATAATTGAAAATTAAAGATAAAAATTGAAAAATAATATACATAATTGAAAATTAAAGAAAATAATTGAAATTTGAAAAAAATACTTAAAAATCTTAGAAAACAGTTTTAAAAAATGAGAATAATTAAATATTGTGAGAAATAATTAACTTGTAAATAAATAAATAAATAATTGAAAAATGATATAACTAATTAAAAATTGAAGAAAATAATTGAATTATGATAATAACAAGGATAAATTGGAAATAGTACATAAAATTAAAGGAAAATAATTGAAAAAATTACATAATTAAAAAAAAATTATTAAAAAATTATTTTAAAAATGTTTAAGTGAAGAGAATAATTAAAAAATAACAGAAATAATTGAAGTAGGTTTCAGATAAATAGTTTAAAATTTGTGAAATTATGAAAAAATACTTGTTGAAAAAACAAAATGCTTGTTGTTTTTATTGTAACATAAACAGGATTTTTTTAGCTCTGTTATTTTAATTTTAAGAATCTAATTACTTTTTTTATAAAAGGGTGCTTTTGTAGCCCGTATATCTGGTTAAATAAATAAATAAAAAGAATGAAAATAATTACAAATTGAAGAAAGTAATTGAAATTTGATAAAAATAATAATTGAAAATATTACAGAATATATATGAAATAAAATAAAATAATTGAAATACATATGATCAAAACAATTGTAAATTTAAAGAAATAAATGAGATAAATAATTTAAAAAATGTCAGACTACATTTTTAGTAAAAGAAAATGTTTAATAAAATAATTTACAAATTTTTAATTAAAGAAAATAGTCTAAAAAATAATATAATAAATTTAAATTTAAAGAAAATATCAATTGAATTTTGAGAAAATTGTTTAAAAATCTTGGAAAATAATTTTAAAATTGAAAAAAATAATTGAAATATGGTAAAAATAATGATAAATTGAAAATAGTAAATTAAATTTGAGGGAAATAATTAAAATAAGGAAAAAATATATATAATGCTCCACGGTGAAAGGGATCTTAGTTGCAAACAAGGTTTAGGTTATGTTTCCGATTTTTGGAGTGAAAATACACAAAGGCTCTTAATACAAACCATTAATGCTTTAATCTTCACTGTATCCAAAATATTTAATAAAAACTAATTTTCGTGTTACTTAATCAAAGAGGTGCACTTTATAAAAAAAAAATATCACTAAACATAACCTAAAATTTGTTTACAGCTAAGGTCCCTTTCACCGTGAAGCGTCCCATATGTTGAATTAAAGAAAATAAATAAAATATATTTTTTAATTTTAAATTGAAGAAAATAATTTTAAAAAATCATAGGAATAATTCAAAATTGAAGAAAATAATTGAAGAGTAGTAATAAATGTGGTCATCATTTGAAATCATAATAGAAAAGAATGATTGAAAATCGAAAAAATTTTTTAATCACTTCAAATTTAGTTATTTAGTATAACTGAAGTGTGGATTAATTAGATTTTTAATCAATGCAAATTCAAAGTAATTGATTTTGAAAAAATTAAATTTGTTAAAAACTTAAAACTTGACGAATTTTTAAATTGGTGAAAAATGATATGATTTCTTTTATTTAATTTTTTTTTTATTCATAACATTTTATTTTATTTTTATGAATTTAAAACAAAGAACTTCTAGTGACAAACGTCAGGCGTGGACAGAATGAATGAATGGATGAATGGATGAATAAATGAAAGAATTAAACTTGAAGATTGTTATATGTAATTCTAAGAGCAGTTGAGGATCATTCTCTAAATCTGAATTAGTGGTTTTCTACTAATGAATTAGCAAAAAGTAATCTTCTATTAAATAGTAAGAATTTTACTAATTTTTTTAGCAGAGAACTACTAATTGAAAAAGTAAAGTTTCACTATTTCAATTTGCAGTTTTCTATTAAAAGTTTTAGTAGTTTTTTTATTAAAAAATTAGCAAAATTCTTACTATTTAATAGTGTAGCTGACTTTTTGCTTATTCATAAGTATAACAACACTAATTCAGATTTAGAGAGCGCTATGTCAAAAATTGTTAAATCCATTTTCTAAAAAAGTAGAGACAGACACAAATTTAACTCATAATAAGGATATGTCTATATTGTAATACGATTTACGTGAAAGCCGCCATGCAAAACATCAGCAATAACATTGAACCTGTCCTTAACCAAAAATTTTTAAATCACAAAAATCTATACTTAACGAAGATGATTAAAAATGTTTATTTTTTTCCAAGTGGAAAACTGCATTTGTTTATTTAACTCGGAATAACAAAATGTTATAAGCTTTTGAAAAAGTGGCAGGTTTTACTTTTTTTCATATTTTTTAGTAAAAATTTCGTAATTTAGATAAGCACAGACAGATTTGTTAACGTTTGTCTTTTTCGAATTTGCCAGAGTATTTAACCCGGTTGTTATTCTTTTGTGTAACTTGTCACTATTTTTAAAATAATTCACAGGTACTATAAATAAAACAATTGCTGTCTTATAATTAGATCTTGTACAAATTTTAAGAATATCTCAAACTTGAAGTTACATTTCCAAAATCTCGTGACATCGAAGCTAGAATATCTGTTGTTTGTTCTTCAAATTATAAAAGATTAGATAAAAAAATGTGTATTTCTTAAACTTTTTTCAACTGTTGAAAAAGTGTGTTACTATTTGTGTAGTTTTAAACCTCGTGTCGAAAAAATCACAGTAGCCCGCCTCAATTGCAATCATTTTCAACAAACTACATATATGCAGAGTCTTAAATTCCAATATTTTTACTCACATATCCAGTATTTTCTTGTACCAATATACTTGGCGCTTTGGCACGTTCTTCCAAAATCGTGAACAACTTTGGCAAAATTTATCAAGCAATTGCTTTCCGTGTATTTTACGATTTTGTTCTATACAGAAAGCAGGTCTTAAAGTTTTTACTTTCTTCTTTTTTTTTGCAATTGGAACAGCAGAAAAATGGGATCAGTTTTAGTCAGTGATGCACACGTGGAGCTTACAATAAAGTCGCGAGCTCTTTATCTTAACGTTCGTGAACCGTGACGGCTTGGCACAAAAGGGACAAAATTGCGATCAAATTTTTTTGCGTGGCTTCATTCCGGACTCATCCTTTCCATGTGTCGGCTCACTACATCCGCACTGCTCCACTCTTTTAGTCTCTTTTCCTCTCGTTTTCCCCGTCGAATCAGCGGATGGGGATAAATGCCACATAATCCGGCAGCCTCTGATTGCTTCGTAGCAGCCGTAGCGAACAGATCCACATCCACCCTACTCGCATCAGCAACCCATTCACTCTCCACTTCGGAAAACGGGAATGAGTCAGATGCCAGCCATGGAGCTCTGCCTGGAAATCAATCAGGTATAATAAAGTTGCCACTTCTCTCGATCCACCCCTTCCATTTTCTTCTTATTTTTTTTTCCTTCTTTCTACTTCCTTCCAAGTTCCTGCAATTGTTACTTAGCGATACCAGAAACCGTGCGCTTTAGAAGGCAACAATTCTCTCTCTGCGCTTGCATCTCTCCTGTGATCATTTTATCCCATTCTTTCTTTTCTTTAGAAGCGTCTCGGCGCTCTTTTATTTTCTTTACTTCACTCCCTGCCGGCAAAATGTTTAGCTGAGTCAAATAAAGATTTGTGTTTCTCTGCGTGCGGTGTTTTACTTTGTCAGTATATAAATCCAATTGTAGTAGTATAGGTCAGATTTTGGTCTGGCACGAAACAAGTATACTCAGGGCCGGAAAAACGTATTTTATGAAGAGTTGTAAAAACAAGTGTCTACTTTGTCCTTACTTTTGAAAGTTTTCAGGTGTTTTGTGTCTCAATTTCAACTCTCTAAATCTGAATTAGTGGTTTTCTACTAATGAGTTAGCGAAAAGTGAGCTACTATTAAAATAGTTAGAATTTTACTAATTCTTAGTAGAACTAGGTGTGAATTCTGTCCATTTCATGGACACTTCGCTTTCAAGGAAGCAAAACAATTTGCTTCCTCATAGAGGAAACAATAATTTAATAATATTTTAAATATTCTAAGTTAATAAAAACAAAAATTAAAAAAAACATGAATTATTTTGATTAAAAAGATACTAAAACAATTTGATTAGTTAATTTCAAAAATCCCTAAGTTCAAATTTAGATATTTATGATTTTAATAAACAATTTAAATTTTATGGAAAATCCTCTACAAAAAACTTTATGCACGCATACACATTTACCCACACATATGTACGTATACATAAATACACATACACATACATAAATTAAAATTAAATTAAAATTTAATTTTGATAATATGGCATTCTTTTACATCCAAAATAGTCCCAGAAAAAAATTGGCACCGATAAGTAACATATATTTCGATGGGTTGAAATTTATCAGGTGACTCCACTTAATGAACCAAATTTGATGATTTTCATTTCTCCCAAAAAATATGTTTTTTTCAGCCAATCAAAAAATGGCTTAAACAAACTTAAGGTACATGTTTAAAGCTTTAAAAATCCACTTAGAAATTTTATTTATGTCTATTTATGGTGTTACTATAGCTATTTGAAAAAACGACTTTTTAAAAAAGTATCTTTACATTTCTTGAAATATTTAAAAAAATATTAAAGACACATTAATTTAAGCTAGATATTCTTTTTCTACAGGTTCTGGCAATAAGTTTTAAAAAAAAAGACTTCCCGATATGTTCATTAGGCTCTGAGCAATCAGCGTTTGAAAATCGCTCGGGTCCCGTAGACCCAATCTAGCAGTTACGTTAAATCCCGATAGTCTAGCAGTTAAGGGTTAATATTATTAGTAATATTATTATTATTATTATTATTATCATTATTTTACTAGGTGAAAATTATGTCCATTTCGTGGATATTTCGTTTCAAAGTTAGCAAACAAATTTGCTTTCTTATAGAAAAAGCAATACATTAATAATATAAAATTTAATTCGAGAAATTCTTTAAAAAAAAAATTTAATTGCAAAAAAATGAAAAAAACATCAATTAATTTACGAATTTTTGATCAATTATAAAAGTTATATAGGTCAATCGATTCGTTTTGAGATAAGGAATATGATTTTTTTATTCATTAAGTTGTATTTTTAGCTTGGAAAAAAATTTTGGCAAAAAAAGATTTTTTCGATGAAAAAAGGTGCTCAACAAAATTTGATTGGGTATTTTCAAAAATCCCTGTGTCCAAATTTAGATATTCACGAGCTTAAAAAGTCATCCAAATTTTATTGAAATCCGTTGAAGCGTTCTCGAGATATCCTGGCGACAAAAAACGCTATACACACACACGTACACACACACACACACACACACACACACACACACACACACACACACATACATACATCTGGACATTTGCTTAGGAATGAAAATTTACGCTTTTTAGATGAAAATGAGTCGATTTAGACTATTTTTGGAAAATCGAAAATCTTAACGATCACAAAGCTTCCTCTATGAGGAAGCAAAACTACTAAGAATTAGTAGAAAACTATTAAGAATTAGTAGAAAACTACTAATTTTGTAGTAGAAAACTACTAATTAAATTAGTAAAAAAATCTACTTTTTTAAAAAGTAAAGTTTCACTATTTCAATTAGTAGTTTTCTACTAAGAATTAGTAGTTTTCTACTATTTGAATAAGAGAAAAATGAGCCATGAATTTGACTAATTCATAGTAGAAAACTACTAATTCAGATTTAGAGAGAATGGTACAACACAATTAGTTTGTTTAGTTTTAAAGTACCAGTTTTTTTTTTATAAGAAGTACACTCGATACTTCAGACATTTTTTTCAGAGCCATAACTTAGGTTTTTCGCGCCCGGTGTGAGATAAACATTTTGTCCCCCCTCCACCCCATTCCTTAGAAAAATAGAGTTAAAAAATATGTTTAATCAAAATAATTAGTGATGCACTACGATACAAGAATCTGAATAATATCGATCATTTTTGTTGTTTGAGAATCGTGATCGAAACTAAGAATCTCAATTTATCATTTATTTTGATCGTCTCATCTCATCTCAGTCTCGTGGAAATTCTCATTTCTGATCTGTCAAGTCAAATAATAATATAAAAATAATCAATGTTGAGTCAAAATAATGACAAAGAACCTAACCGCAGAGTAAATAGAGTAAACAGTGGATTATTTTTTATATAACATATAAATCTACTAATTTAATACAAAATTTTGTTGCTCAGAAGTTTTGAGGAAGAAAAGATGTGAGTAAAATGATCTTTTAATAAATAATGTATTAGTAATGGAAAATATTAAATTTGTATGAAGCTTAACCCTACAACTTTTTGTATAACGCAGTAGAAAATGTTTTATAACATTTAAATAAAGATTGTTCAAATTAATTGTGTAAATTTGAATTTAAATTATATCATATAATACTATTATTACTTATTAGTTTATATATTAATAAATATTTAATAGTTAATTTAAAAATTGTGCTTGCAGGTTAAAATTTTCAAGAAATATGAATTTTGTTCCTGACAAATCAAACAAGAATAGTGTTTTCGAGAATTGAGTATCTGAAAAAGATAAATTTAGAATTATTTATTGAGTTTAAATTTTGTTCAGAGCTAATTGTGTAATATAGCTATAACTGATATTTAAATAAAATGTATTTTTGCATCTTAATAGACTTCTCAATAAATTATATATTGTCTTCTATTTGCTCATACACATTAAAATGAAAATTTTTTTTATAAAAAAAAACACAAAACTACACATAAGAATTATCATTTTTAGCGTTTACAACATTTACAATTTGTGTTGTACATTTTTAATGAAAAAATTTATTAAGAAAAAAAATCCAGTTTTTATAAACAATAAAATTCTATTTATTATTCAAAAGAGATTTTTTTAAAAGTGTTTTAATTGATTTTGTTAATATTGACATTTTTCAAAAATAATTTTTATTGCTATTCATCACAATTTTTTTACATTGATGTCAATGATTATTAATATATTAGATATTCTATATTTTCACATCTATAAAATACATCGTTCCATCTTCTTGTAGGCTTGAAAATAATTTGGAAACCGTCCACGTTTAAGCTGGCAGGGAAGAATTTCACATTTCTTTACAATTTTAACCTATAAACAGAATTTTTTAATTTAATTAACTATATACAATAAATAGTAAAATAATAACATTTTGTTTAAGTTTATACAAATTGCTTTAATGTTCATTTAATTATTCTGAAAAAACATTTAAAGCTGCGTTATATGTGAAAAAAAATTTTGGGTTATATTCAAAATAAATTTATTATTTCGCATATTTTATAGGAAGTCATAAGTATAAACATCTATACTTACTAATTATATTCTTCCTTAAAATGTATTTATAACACAATTATAAATATTACATTAATGGAATTCAATTTTATAAAAAAATAACAAACTGTTTATATTATTTTATTCATTATCAATTTGTGTTATTGCGATAAATGACATTTGATTGAAAAGAAATCGATATTTTAAGAATCTCGTTTGAATGAGACGAGATGAGATGAGAATTAAGACAAAAGAAATAACAAATTTTCTCATTCTCTCTCATTTCTCGGATTTCTCGCTCATGTGCATCTCTAAAAATAATATAAAATTTGTGAAAATCATTACAAATTAAAAATAAAAAAATTAAAAATTGACGAACTTGATTGAAATTTGAGAAAAATAATTAAAAATGATTAAAACATTGAAAAGTGTATACAATAACTTAGATTTGACATAGTAAATGAAAATTTAGGATATAAATTAAAAAAAATTAATATATCTATAATTAAAAGGTGGCCAAATAAATGCAAAAAGATAAAAGAAAATTAAAATTGAAAAAACTAATTGAAAAATCAGATAAATAATTGAAAATTTAGCAATTCAATTGAAGAATGAAATTTGAGAATAACTAAAATTTGAAGAAATTGATTGCAAATGATAACAATAATAATTAAAAATTGAAAAAAATTATTAAAATTTGAGAAAAATATTTTAAAATCTAGAAAGGTAATTGAAGAATAATGAAAGTAATAAAAAATCCAAGAAAATATTTCCAAAGTAATAAAAACAATGAAAAATTGAAGACAATAATTTTAGTTTTTTAAAAATAATTGAAAAAAATTACAACATATAGTTATAATAAAAGAAAATTATTGCAGAATAATAAAAATAAATGTGAATTGAAAAAATAACTGAGATTAGAGATAAATAATATAAAAAAGTTAGAGAATTTATTAAAAAATAATTGAAAATGACAAAAACTAATTTAAAAATGATAAAAATAATTGAAAATTGGAGAATTTAATAAAAATTTGTGAAAAAGTAATTGTAAAAATTACAGAAAATATTTTAAATAAACAAGACTATTTGGAAAAGGATAAAAATAATTGGAAACTAACGTTAATTATGGAAATTTAAGAACACAAATTGAGAAAATTACAAAATTTATTTCATGTAAAAGAAAGTGATTCAAAATCCAAAACATCATTGTAATTCTTGAAATAATACAAAAAACAAAACTCATATTTTGTAAAAATAATTGAAAAATAACAAAAGAAACTGAAAGTTAATTAATAAATAATAAAACTAATTTGATATTGAAGGAAATAATTTAAACTGAAAAAGTTTTATTTAAAAAAGTTAAAGAAAATAATTGAAACTTGCAGAAATTTGGAATTTAAAAATTAGGGGAAAAGTTGAAAAATAATGAGAATCATTAAAGAAAATTTTTGAAAAATGATAAAAATATTGGAAATTTGTAGATATTAATTGCAGTCACAAAAAAAAAAAAATTTTAAAAATACAGAATTGTTTGTAAAGTAAAAGTATTACAAAATGATTTTAAGAATTTTAAATTTAGGAAAAGAATTACAGTAAAGAAATAATCGAAAATTTATTAAAGAAAATGAAAACTTCAGACATATTATTGAAATTTTCGAAATTAATCAACAACGATTCAAAATAATATAAAAATTGTAAAAATAATGCAAATGAAAAAAAAATTAAAAATTGACGAAGTATTTGAAAAAAAAAATTGAAGAATGATTAAAACATTAAAAAGTTGATGCAATAACTTAAATTTGAGTTACTAAATGAAAATTTAGGAAATTTATTGAAAAATAATTAATATATCTAATTAAAAGGTGGAAAAAATAATTGCAAAAATATGAAAGAGAATAAAAATTGAAAAAAATAATTGAAAAATGAGATAAATAATTGAAAATTTAGGAATTTAATTAAGGAATGAAAATTAGGAATAACTAAAATTTGAAAAAATTAATTGCAAAATGATAAAAATAATAATTTAAAATTGAAGAAAATTATTAAAATTTGAAAAAAATATTTTAAAATCTTAGAAATTAATTGAAGAATAATGAAAGTAATAAAAAAACCGAGAAAATATTTAAAAAGTAATAAAAATAATAAAAAATTGAAGACAATAATTTTAGTTTTATAAAAATATTTGAAAAAATTTTAACATATATAGTTGTAAATAATAAAAAAAAATAATTGCAGAATGATGAAAATAAATGTAAATTGAAAAATAAATTGAAAAAAAATGTAATTGATAGAAATAATTGTTAATTGAAGAAAATAATAAAAATTTGTAAAAAATAATTGAAAGAATTACAGAATATATCTGAGATAATAAGACTTCAATTACAATTACAGGTATAATATAATTCTTTGAACTTCAATTAATTTGAGATTTCATTGATTAAAAATTTTAATTAATTATCGGTTTGAGAATATTAAATTTAAAATTACTTAAAAATTTCTTCAATTTTTATCTATTTTTATCATTATTTAAAATTTTTCTTTCAATTTTAATTATTTTCATTATCTTTTAATTTTTTCCCTAAATTATAAATTCAATTTCGGCAACTTTCAAATATTTTCTTTAATTTTTTCAAATAAATTGATTGACGAAATTTTTACTTAAAAACTAAATTTTACTAAATGAACGAATTATTTCCTTCCTATTGATAATTTTTATATTTATTGATTTTAAAAGTTTCATTAAAATGATGTTTTAAAAACAGTAAATAAACACTTTTTGTCTAATAAAGTACTTACAATTAGTAACATTTATAATAAACAACTTCGAACTGACAAAAAAAGGTAATCTAATTTTTTTGGTTTTCTAATTTTTTTTATTAAAAAAAAATATATAAAAAAAATGTTGCGTCCCTCCAAGTTTGCGCCTCCCTAGATACTAAGTTTTATAAGAAACAAATAAATTTTTAAAAATTTGTCCGCTATATTGGATTATTAAAAATTTTTAAAAATTGACTTCAGATTCGTAATCAGCCCAAGAATTATAGAAAGTGTCAAAACCCGAAAAGTACGTTAGAACATAAAAATATATGACTGAAAGGGTTAAAATTTGGACAAAGTATAAACTTTAATAGGTCAATCGATTTGCTTTAAAGCAAGGAATATGCTTTTTTTATATATTAAGTTAGGTTTATAGGCTAACAAACTTTTTTTACAAAAACAAATTTTTCAAAACATCAAAATTCAAAAAAAAATTTTTGAATGGTTATATTTAAAAATCCTTGAGTCTGATTCCAGATTTTGGTAGTAAAAAGGACCATACCAAGTATTATTTAAATCCGATAAAGCGTTCTTGAGTTATCGTATTAAGAAGAAAAAAGTACACACACATACATACATCCGGAAATTTGGTCCGGAACTCATATAACACATTTCTATATAGATAGGAAAGTTAATTTGAAGCATTTTAAAAATTTGTAAATGTAAAAGAATACAAAGCTTCCTTTTTGAGGAAGCAAAATGAAAAAAATCACTCTCAAGTGAATAAGTAACTTATCATTCAATTTCCATAATTTGAAACACAAAATACTAAAATTTTACATCACTTTTAACAAATATTATAAGAAACTTTCTATGCGTGTTATATTGTAAAGGTAAAATGATTGATTGGAAGAATTGAAATAAAGAAAAACAAGCAAAACAGATTGAAACTGCGTGAATAAAATGTAATTACATTATTGACTGTTCTCTATTGACACGTCACGAGAAGAAAATATCGACATTTCTATAAAGTTTCTCAACGTTATCAATTCACGTACGCCATTGGCGCAACTTTTTCTCTGTCAATTTCTCTTATTATTGGCAGGAATGGCTTGCTTTTATATATGGAACACTTTAAGAATGGCAACAGTCAAAAAAAGAAAAACTATAAGTGATGTATGTGTAAGCAATGAAACTAATGGCATGGTGCGTTAGGTAAGTGCACCTTACATTTCTTCCTTGTGTCGTACGAAGAGACGAATAGTTCCAAGAAAAAGGTTACGACACAATAAGAAGAATGAGATATGGTTCAGTGAATTAGAAGTAGCTTCTGAATGTTACATCGATTGTAAAATGCATGATGTTGACAATGAAAGAATGTTGCATTTTAACATTTCGTTTCTATGGAGTTTTTTTCAGGGCTTTACGCTCACTGAGAAATACCGAAATGCTAATTTCTTCAAGACAGAGTGAAATGTGTCACGCGAGTAAACAAATTTTTATTTGACTCAGTTAATCATTTTTCCGAATGGAAGTGGGGTGAAGAAAACAAAAGAGCTCTGGGGCTAGGAAAAAAATGTGTCTAGTTTTTTGTATTATTCATTTTTCTACCCACCCTAGAAAAATGAGGATTTAAAATGTATTCGAGATAATAAGAATATTTGTAAATATATTAAATGCAAGTTATTTTTGCGCACAATTAAATCTTAGCAACTTTACTCAGGTTAAAAAGAGATTAATTGAATTTTTGGCACTCTTTATATATATATTTAAAATTTAAATTTCGAAATCTCATCTTCTGATGTCAATGTAGTAACCTCCAAAACAGTGGCATAACATGGATTTGAGGGTCTTCCCTTTTTTTAGAAAATTGCAAATGAAATTTTAAGCGCTCCTACAGTTGAAATTCAAGGCAACAATTTTAAATTGAAGAAAATAAAAGTAAAAATTAAAGAAAATAGTTGAGAAACGTAAAAATTAAATTTAAAATTAACAGATGAGAAATAGACGAATTTTTAAGAAATTAATTTAAAAATAAGAAAAATGATTGAACTTGAAGACAATACTTTAAATTTAAAAAAGGAACCAAAATTCCGGAAGATTAAAAATCAAAAATTTTAATTGAAACTTGAAGAAAACGATTTCATTATGACTAAACTGACTGAAAATTGAAGAAAATAATTTCAAAAAGAAGGTAAATAAGTAATGCCAAAAAAATTAAATTAAAAATAAATCAAAAGAGAAGAAAAAATAAAGTATTGAAAAAATTAATTTGCAAACAACAAATAAAATAAAAACATATTGCTTACAAGTTAAATTTAAGAAAATAACAACAAATGAAAGAAAATCATTAAAACAAACTATTTTTAAATTTAAAAATGAGAAAAATAATTAAAATGGGAATAATAATTCAAATTTAAAGAAGTATCATACAAATTGAAGTTCAAACAATACTTTTAAATCGCTGAAAATAACATGTTTTAAATTTAAAAAATTTAAAAATAATCTGAAATTGAATAAAATAATTGAATATTTAAGACAATGCGTGAAAATTGAAGACAGAAACTAAAAGTTGAAGAAACTCGTTAAAAAATATCAAACATAATTGAAAATTGTACGTTTCAAGTTAAAATTGAAGAAAATAATTGAAAGAAGAAGAAATATACTAAAAATGACAAAAGTAATTGAAATTGATTGCAACAGTGTATAACTGAAGAAAGAAAAAGTGAAAATTTAAGAGAATAATTGAAAAAGGAAAACATTCATTTTGAAATGACAAAAAACATTTAAATTCAAGAAATTCATTTGAAAATAAAAAAAATAATTGAAATTGAAGACAATATTGTAAAATTGAAGAATTCCTTTTGACAAAAAATATCAAAAATAAGTAAAAATTATAGGCTACAAGTAGAAAATTGAAGGAAAAACCGAGAATTAAAGGAAATTATTTAAAAACGAGGAAAACAATTCGAATTGAAAACTATAATTAATTATTAACAAACATTATTGCAAAATTTAAATTTTAATTAAAAATTCAAAAAATAAATAATTGAAAGCAGAAGAAAATCACCGAAAATTGAAGAAAATTAGTTTAAAAATTAAAACTGTAATTGAAACAAAAGGTAATTTTCTTAAATTAAACAAAATAAATGAAAATCCATGATAGAAAAAAAAACATCACAATTAATTTAAAAATTAGGAAAAATTTTAATTGAAGGCAAAAATTTATAAAATGTAAATAATAATTAAGAATTGAAGGCATTTAATAAAAATGCCGAAAATAATTGAAAGAAGAAGAATGATCGAAAATTGAAAAGCAACATTGAAAAATAAGAAAAATAATTCCAATTGAAGACAATAATTAAGAATTGTAAAAAAAATTTTTATTTGAAGAAATGCAGTATAAAATGATCAATATAATTGAAAAATATAACGTACGAGTTAAATTTGTAGAAAATAATTGAAGAAACCCATTTAAAAATGGAAAAAGTAATTAGAATTGTAGACAAAACAGATTTAAAGTAAAGAAAAATATGAGAAATAAAGAAAATAATTGAAAAACGATGAAATTGCATTTAAACATACTTTTAAAAAATTGAAATTTGAAAAAAGTGCTTAAAAGTTACAATAACAATTGAATTTAAAGGATTAAAATTATAATTTAATGATATTCCTGAAAAAATAATTAGAAATTAAAGACTATAAGATAAAATATGCGAAAATGAGAAAAATAATTTAAATTAAAGACAATAGTTTATTAAAGAAGGAGCCAAAATTCCTGATGAAATTTGAGGCAAGAATAAAAATCAAAAATTGTAACTGAAATTTAAAGAAAAGAATTGAAATTTCAAGAAAACAATTTGACTATGATTAAAATAACTAAAAATTGAAGATAATAATTTTATTTAAAAAAAAGGTAATTAAGTAATAACAAAAAAAAAAAAAAAATAATAAAATTGAAAACAAAATGGAAGAAAAAAGTAGAAAATTTATTGCGGAAATTTCCTAAAAAATGACAAATATAATTCAAGATTATTGATTTCAAATTAAATTTGAGAAAATCTTTAAGAAATTTTGTTTTGAATTAAAGATTGGGAAAAATAAGAAACCAATTGAATCAATTCGTTGAAAATGTCAAAAATAATTGAAAGTCGAAGAAGGAAAGTGAAAGTTGAAGAAGTACGTTAGAAAATGACAAAAAGTAATTGAAAATTATAGTTTCCATGTTGAAATTGACGGAAAGAATTCAATGAAGTAGAAAAATAATGCTCTAAGTTAAATAAAATTTTATGTCTCAAATCGCAAAATCGTGAATTCCTAAAAATCAGAGATAATCTATATATATATATGTATATATATATAGGTATATATATTTAGTTATTTGTAAGCTCTAATAAAATAATTTATTGGTAATGTACAAAATCCATATTTTAATTTTTTAATTATTTAGCGAATACGTAATTTTTTTAACATTTCGGTCAACATTGTTTGCGAAAAAGATTTGAGGTTATCTCTAGTAGTTTTAATAACTCAATTGAAACGAGTAAACAGACTAAATTCTATAAATTTAAATTTATTAATATTTCCTTTTTATTAAAAACAATATTTTAAAATATATATAAAAACTCGATAATATTTAGAATTTTTTAATTATTTTAAATTTATATATCTTTTTAAATCACATATCCAGATAAATCAGTAAATCTACTAGAATTCAATGATTTCTCCTTAATTAAAGGTAGAAAAACATATTATTAAAATTCGTCATGAAAAATAATATAATATCATTTTCATATCTTCTATATCAATTTATAAAATTCTTTAAATAGTAAACTTAATTCGAAATACCAAATAACAAATATATTATTACAATACTTGCAAAATCCTTAAGACAATTTATATTATCATTGAATGTTTTTATACTAAAATTTCAACACTTTTACTTTTTATATTAGATCCCTCATCAAAAATAAGTATTGGATTAAGTATTCGGACTAAGTATTCATTTATACTAAGTTCAATACTTATTTTTGATAAGGGATACATAATTTTTGTTTCCTTAAAATATGAAACAATATTATTTTAATTTCAGACATTCTTCAAAATGATAACGATAATTTCATAGCATCCCCAATTTTCTTAAAGCGTGACTAAATATAATAAAAATAAACGTCAAAATATTAAATAATGCAAAAAAAAAATTTTCCGTGTACTTTCTTCAATAATTTTAATAATTTTTATCATTGGATTCACTTCGTTTATTTCATATTTTTTATTTTTGTTTCCTTATTTTGTTTCTTTATATTGTCCTGTAAAACTATGGGTTACTATTTCAATTTTTGTTTGTTCTTTAAACTCATGAACTGCGGCGATCTTTGTGAATTCCAATTGTTAGCTGGAAAGAATTATATTTCCATTAGTTTTTGACATTTCTGGCACAGATTCCACACTTAATTCTCCTTCGGTAAATAATCGATCAATTCGCGCGAAGACCTAGTCTACTTCAGTCCACTTAAGAACCATCGATGCACTTTACTCAGATATTTTTGCTGAAAAAGTATGCAGAAGCAGAACCGCAAGATTAACGAGCACATCGTTTGTCGATAAGTGTTCTGAAGTTTTTTCAAGGAAAGAAAAGCGCAAAAATAGAGAAAGGTAAACAAATTCACATACGTAGGTATCTAATCGTGATTATCTTAGAGAAAAATCAATCTTCATTCAACGACGAACACGATGTTTTCTTTGAGCAAGGAAAACTTCATCTATCAAAACCGTTGGCGTAAGGATATATATAAGTATATATAGACTATGGTGAATATCAGCTTTTTTCCTGATGCAAATAATAACAAAAGTATTTTTCAATTCAAATCATTTCACAGAAATTTAATAAAAAATTCTATAGGTTGAGATAGAAAATCTCAGGTATAATATTAAAAATAAGCACGAATGTACTTTATATAAATTGGAAAATATTTAATGACTTACAATAATCCTTTTTCTATATCATAAAATATTCTAAGATTTTACTTTTTTGAAAGTTTTCAATTTTTATCTTATAATTTAATTTTTTATATTTTATTTTTACTACATCTTATTTTTTAGTAGATTTTAACAAAATTTTATATTTTTCTAATTTTTCCATCTTTTTATAGTTTGTTACATAAAAATAATGTCCATATTTCATTTTCATGTTCTTACAATTTTTTTTTTATCATTTCTCGCGTTTTGATTAATTTTTAAATCATTTTTCTATATTTTATAGAATTTATTTAATTTTATGCAAATTTAATCTTGCATTCAATTTTCTCATTTTAACATCGTTCTTCTATTTTTTAGAATTTTGTTTTTATAATCTGATTTTTTCAAGTTTTTAAAACATTCATTCAATTTTTAAAATAATTCTCTAATTTTTATAATTTTTAAAATGCCTTACTCTATTGTAATATTTTAACCATTTTTAATTATCTTCTTATTTAGTTTTCTTAATTTAAAAGAGAATGTCCGTAAGTATTTTAATTTTTTAAAAAGATTTTCTACATTTTCGTATATTTTTTGTAATTTTTGTCATTATTGTGTAGTTTCTCAATTTCTGCAATTTTTCTCTATTTTCGTAATAACATCCACAACTTTTTTTATTTTAAAGAATTTTCTCTCTTTCTTTTTTTGTACACCGTTTTCTAATATTTTTACATTTTTATATATTTTCTTTTTATACCTAATTTATGATTTTTTCGTTGACTCTCCCTAATTTTCTTAATTTGGCGTTCATAAGAATTAAAATTTTTTTTTAACTTTCTCATTTATTCATAATTTGTTTAATTTTAATGAAATGTTTTATGTATTTTTTATTATTTCTTATTAAATGTTCTTAGTTTAAAAAAACAAACTACTTAAAAAATAAACATTTGAAATTTTATACATTTAAGTAAAAAAATCTGATTTAAATAAAAAAAGCATAATTTCGTGTTCTGTATATTACACAACCCCACAAAAAAAAAGTGTCATGTACTTTTGACCGGAATACCCTAGCCCTATGTATTTTGACGCGCTGAACACGAATCCGAAGTCCATTTTGCTCCATCACGTCAGGATTTTTTTCTAACCTCAAAAAACATGTTGAATTTTGAGAGGTAGGCGATTTTTTAAAAAAATTTATGGATTTACTTCAAACTTGGTATCTGGGGGTTTTTTGGGTCGCTGATTACGAATCTGAAGTTAGATTTTCAAAATTCAAAATGGCGGATCCAATATATTTTGAAAAAATTTGAAGATTTACTTCAAACTTGGTATCTGGGGATTTTTTGGGTCGCTGATTGCGAATCTGACGTCATATTTTCGAAATTTTTATGAAATTTGGTATCTTCAGGTTTTTAAGTTGCTGCGTGTGATTTCGAAGCGAGTTTCTCACATTTTCAAATATGACTTCTATTACAATTTTATCATAAAATATTCCTTGGTAACAGATTGGATATGTTTGGTGCAGAAGCCAAATAAGAAAGTACATTGTTCCATTCTGCATCTTATTCCTGATAAATCTTCAAATTTTTTAAAAATTCGTCCGCCATATGGGATCCGCCATTTTGAATTTTGAAAATCTAACTTCAGATTCGTAATCAGCGACCCAAAAAAACCCCCAGATACCAAGTTTGAAGTAAATCTTCAAATTTTTTCAAAATCCGTCCGCCATATTGGATCCGCCATTTTGAATTTTGATAATCTAACTTCAGATTCATAATCAGCGACCCAAAAAACCCCCAGATACCAAGTTTGAAGTAAATCCATAAATTTTTTTAAAAAATCGCCTACCTCTCAAAATCCGACATGTATTTTGAGGTTAGAAAAAAATCCTGACGTGATGGAGCAAAATGGACTTCGGATTCGTGTTCAGCGCGTCAAAATACATAGGGCTAAGGTATTCCGGTCAAAAGTACATGACACTTTTTTTTTTTTGTGGGGCTGTGTTATCAATATCACTAACAATCGCTAAAATGTGTCTAATACTGAGAAATGATTTACAATTATTCACAAAAATTCATCCAAAATTTCAATTTTTTTGTCAATTTAATATAAGTATAATCTATATAATAATATAGTATAATCTTTTATACAAAAGAAGAGCGTTTTAATTAAAAATCCTTTTTATTTGAATCAAGGGAAAAATATGAATGTAGATTGTAATGAATATTGAAGTCGAAATTCGAGAGAATAAAATATCGTTTGATTAAAATATATATTTTTATACATACAGTTTATTTATGAAAAATGTGATAGTAAAAATTCAATTTCTTGTGGAATGTAATTTTATATAAAGAGAAGTTTTCAAATTTAAAGCAAAACATTTCACGAAAGTGAGAGCGTCATTCAGTTACTTGTGCTTTTAAGGGGACCAACTTTGAAAGCACAAAGTTGTCTCTAGTTCAAAACGCAATGTAGCAGAGATAAGAATTTTAGTTGAAGTAGTTGACCTAGAATAACTTCATCTCCCTATATCACTTTATGTTTATAAGGTTTGTTCGACTTATTAGTTTAGTAAGTTTCTCTCCTGTCGAAAATTATATTTGACATAATATAATTATTCTAAAACCTGTACAATTTAAATTATTACACTATTTTAATATTTATTTAATTTATTTATTATTTAACTATGGATTCTTTTGAATTGTTTTCGATAAATTATAGTTTAACAATAACAATTTATTTAGTTCAACTTATTATTCTTCTTTGGATGTTATATTAACGACCAATATAGATCCGACCTTGACTACCCTATTTTTTCTATAAATTTTCATAATCCCTAAATATGTGGTTCAATCGTTTTTCAATGTTTATTTAAAACAAAAACATTTTAAGTAGCTTTTTCAACCATTTGTGAGAAAATGCTAAATTCTCATAACAGAAATCAGCAGAAGTCAAAAAGCGACCCAACCTAGACGAATCTACCATGAGAAAAAATTATACCTTTATTTGTATTAAACTTATATTAAATATTTAAACTCATATTAATAACGAAATTAATAACGAAAATTCAATGCATGCGGTAGCTAAAGCTTCTATTAATCCTTTTATTAATATTTATTAATCCTTATTGAGAAAGACAAATAACTTTGTTTGAGAACAGAATAATAATAATGTATTGCTGCAATTAATTTGTCTCGATGAAGTTCGGTATTGCACACGAGTTATCTGCAACCACAGACAGTTCAGAAATTATCTAAAGTTGCAACAGAACCCGACCAATACCATTTATTCCTGGCAATTGAATTAACATCCTGTTCATTAAGTTGTAATTTGGAGATAAATATTTTCAATTTAGTCGGTTGCAAACAACAGCATCCAAATTTCTATTCGTACACGCGCTCTGCCCTCTAAAAGTTTAATAGGTTCGATTAATAACTGCAATAATAGTAATAAATGCAAAGATTTTTTTTACTTCTTTGAGAATTGTTTTAATTCAATTTTTCACTGATTTGAAATACTTTCAATTCTATATGTTATCTTTTTAACCAACAATTTGCAATGGGAAATTTTAACATTTTTTCAGTGTATTAATTCTATAAAGTTTCCTAGTAAATTAAAAGACGATTTTTAAAATTTTTATCTATTTTTGGAGAGGTATTAAAGAGTAGGGGGACAGTTTAACTTTTTCTTTAATTATTTAATTTAATAATTGGTACCTTTTCGCTTGAAAAACTTGTTTTCATGTTTATAACCTAAAAATAAATGACACTTTAAGGTGTGACTGTACAAACAATTATCTTTAAAATTAAACGAACTATCCTGTCTAATATGTTATTTTTATCAGGTAAAGTAAATTTCCCGATTTGTAAACACGTAGAAATTTGTGCACAACTGACTAGATACATATGCAGAATAAAAACAAAATAATATAAAAATGTACTGTCTAAATTAATAATTGGAAGACGTTAAAGATTTAATTAAAAATAGTATAAGAAACCAAAATTCACCTTATACAATTTCACCTTATAACCTTATAACCTTTCACCTTATAACAATTTCACCTTATACATATAATCTTTGTCTTAATTTTTGTATTATGATCCTTATTGTTCATGCACAAAACAAACTTCGCCGTGTTGTTCGATTTAACAGGTTAAGAAAATATCTCAATCATCATGCATTTATCTTGTGTGCAAAAATTGGTACCGTAATTTTATTTCACTAAAAAACGATAATTTATCATATTTTAATAATAAAATTTTAATCAAAATCATTTTTAATTCAGAACGAAGCTCCCCGTTCAAACTATATATCCTTATTGAAAAATAAATGCAAATCAATACTTAGGTTTCGTCCACAAAAAAAAAAAAATTTGCATATTAGTCTTCCATGTCAATTTTTAAGGGCTAAAACTTTTTCTGCTTTTATTTGTATTGAAGGGTATGTCATATATAGTTGAATTTAATTTTTTCCCGTTTACTTCCATTTTATTTTTGTGTAGAATCAAGGATTTAAATTAATTGGAAATTTTAATATCATTTAATGCAAGCCTTTTTGCCGAGTGACTTCACTTTTATGATAAAAATGTTTTTATCGAAACGGAACAGTATTGGGGTTAGGCGTTTAATTCTTATTTAATAAATTAATAAATTTCCTGATTCGAAAATATAAATATTGAAAATAATTATCAGAAACACTAACCCACACAGCGCCAGAATAAATAGTTCTAGTGATTCTAAAAAGTTTTGAGTGACTTTAGACAATATTTATAGTCCTATTGCTTTTTATAGGCCCTATAGGCCTTTTATAGGATCTATATTGGTCAATTGGGAATATTGGATGCGAAAGTTCCATGAATATGTATTTCTAATTTCCGCTTCTAATATTCCTAAATTACTTGAGAATATTAACAAAAAAAATTCAAATCGTTTTTAATGTTGTAATTGACCGAAATTGTATGTATTCTCTGAAAATTAGAAATACATTTTCAGGGAACTTTCACGTCCAATATTTCCTCTAGGCGAACATAAGTTACAATATTTGGGAAATGTCGATCAATATTCAGGAAAATTTTAGCAAATATTTTATGCTGTGTGGGAACTGAGATTAAAAAAAATTGTCATGGTTCCTGGTCTTTCTCACTTTTATAAGACGTGACGCTCTTTTTACTTATTAATCTTATTATCTTTTTTCTTCTGTTTTTTTAAGTCTATTTTATTTATTTTCTCTCTAACAGTACTAAGTTGTATTCCAGGTCATTCTCACTTTATCTTGTATAAATCGTGACGCTCTTTTTGATTTATAAATTTATGAGCTTTAATTTTCTGTTTTTATTTAAATTTATTTTCTCTCTTAAAGCACTGTGTTATTTTTCTCATAATAATAAAAAAGGATCAATAACTAACTTTGAATTCTTATTTATATGGGAATAAAATCGATCATTGACTTATTTAGATTATAAAAAACACTGGTTTATTATAACCAGTAACTAATAAAATTATACAAAGAGAATATTTATCAAAAAATATTTTAAATGGACAACTGCTCTTCTTCTATGCAGCTAAGAGTACGGCCAATTCAATTCACAAAAAATTCGCAATATTCAATTCAATATAATTCCAATCACATTAATTCAAAGTTAAAGTTAAACACGTCGCCAGATCACAAGTTGTCGGAAATTTTCTAAGAACGTTAGACACCACCCAGCGGACAACTGTTCGTCGACTTAGCATCTGATCAACTACTAATCAACTGAAATGCAAAATAAGTCACAACCGACGCTGAGCCCGGCCGGTCACCGTTGCTAGGCGAGGCTCATCAGCCAATCAAAGAGCTCGCTGTGGTTATGCGTCATTGCCGAATCAAAAGATCCGGAAGGTATTGGTCGTTAGGAAATTCTTGGAAATTGAACAGTGAGCGACGTTGACGAATTTCTAGAATACACTATCGGCCAAAATTGTGGGACCATTTACAAAAATTGTATTAAAAAGATGAAGGAATTTAAATGTTGATAACTCTGTTAGAAATTAGCAAAATTACATTTTTTACAGATCATTGGAAAGCTTTTAAAATTTGCCGTCAAACAGTCCTAGCTTGAAGCTTTTTTGATTAATAGAAACGGAGATTTGATGTGATAAAGACAAGTGAATTTGTCGTTTGCAGTGAATTTTCATTGCTCAAGTTTGGGGAGCTGCATTTTCTAGAAAAGTAATAGGAAATGTTTAAAATTAAGCTAAATAAAACCTTGAACTTTCAAGTTTAAAATAAGCGAAAAAAAACTTAATTATCTTGATTGGTTTGAAAGTTATAATTAAATGATGTTAACCGTGCATAAAATTTTTTTAACGCATCGACTCTACTATTTGTCCCTCTCTGCATGTATTTAGCACACATCACGCAGCCGAGAGTCGATCTTACGTTTTTTCGTATTATATATTTACTTATAACTTTTGAACCAGTTAAGCTATTTAAGTTTAATTTGGCTTATTTTGAAGTCGAAAGTTTAAGCTTCTATGTAGCTTAATTTCAAAAATTTCATTGCTTATTTCTAACAGAGTTATCAATATTTTGACAGTAGCGATATTGAGTGAATCTGCTCACCGTTACCAACAAAATTTTAGTCTACTGCGCAGACGCGACGCCGCGAGCTATAGGTCATACCAGTCATATACGTCTGTTTGTTTACATCATTTACATATTTTCGGTAAAGTAAAGCAGAGGTAAAAGTGAGTGCCGCGATAAAAAAAATTAATATGAATTTATATTATTAGTTGACACGTTTGGTGTGGCATCTTGTTTTAATTTTTTCGTGGCATGGTTTTCTGAAATCGTTGAGAGTGAAAATCAGAGCCGTAACTTTGGTTTTTCGCGCCCGGTGCGAGACAAATATTTTGGCACCCCCCCTCCTATATTCCTTAAAAAAATAGAAGTTCAGAAATATGTTTAATCAGGGGCAGAGATTTGTAAATTTTTGTCATCCACACACTTAATATTGACCGGTGGAGGTAGGGGGAAAAAAAAGAAAAACAATATTAAATTACAGAGTTTCTTAATTATACGAATTATTGTAACGCAAAAGTTAACAATTAATTTTATTTCGAGTACATTTTCGGAATTAATAAACAAATAATCAAAATAATATAAAATTTTCGAAAATCATAAGAAATTAAAAAAAAAATTAAAAATTGACGAACTTGATTGAAATTTGAGAAAAATAATTAAAAAATGATTAAAACATTGAAAAGTGGATACAATAACTTAGATTTGACATAATAAAGGAAATTTTATGATATAAATTAAAAAAAAATTGATATATCTACTTAAAAGGTGGCCAAAATAAATGCAAAGAGATAAAAAATAATTAAAATTGAAAAAACTAATTGAAAAATCGGATAAATAATTGAAAATTTAGGAATTCAATTGAAGAATGAAATTTTAGAATAACTAAAATTTAAAGAAATTGATTGCAAATGATAACAATAATAATTGAAAATTGAAGAAAATTATTGAAATTTGGAGAACAATATTTTAAAATCAAGGAAATTAATTGAAGAACAATGTAAGTAATAAAAACTGCGAGAAAATATTTGCAAAGTAATAAAAATAATGAAAAAATTGAAGACAATAATTTTAGTTTGTTAAAAATAATTGAAAAAATTACAACATATAGTTGTAATAAAAGAAAATTATTGATGAATAATAAAAATAAATGTGAATTAAAAAAATAGGTAGCTGAGATTAGAGATAAATAATAAAAAAAAGTTAGAGAATTTTTTAAAAAAATAATTGAAAATAGCAAAAACTAATTTAAAAATGATAAAAATTATTAAAAATTGAAGAATTTAATAAAAATTTGTGAAAAAATAATTGTAAAAATTACAGAATATATTTGAGATAAACATGACTATACTTGAAAAAGGATAAAAATAATTTGAGAAAATTACAAAGTTTATTTCATGTAAAAGAAAGTGATTCAAAATCCAAGAACATCATTGAAATGCTTGAAAAATTCAAAAAACATAACTCATATTTTGTAAAAATAATTTATAAATGACAAAAGAAATTAAAAGTTAGTTAATAAATAATAAAACAAATTTGATATTGAAGGAAATAATTTAAACTGAAAAAGTTTTATTTGAAAAAGTTAAAGAAAATAATTGAAACTTGCAGAAATTTGGAATTTAAAAATTAGGGGAAAAATTGAAAAATAATGAGAATTATTGAAGAGAATTTTTAAAAAAAGATAAAATGAGTTGAAATTTGTAGATATTAATTGCAATCATAAATTTTTTTGTTTAAAATACAAAATATTTGTAAAGTAAAAGTATTACAAGACGATTTCAAAAATTTTAAATTCAGGAAAATAATTACAATATTATAGAAATAATCGAAAATTTATTTAAAAAAATGTAAATTTCAGATATATTATTGAAATTTTCGAAATTAATTAACAAAGATTCAAAATAATACAAAAATTGTGAAAATAATTCAAATGAAAAAAAAAAAATTTTAAATTTCAAATAATTTGAAATTTAAGAAATAAAATTGAAGAATGATTAAGACATTATAAAGTGGATGTAATAACTTAAAATTAAGATACTAAGTGAAAATTTAGGAAATTTATTGAAAAATAATTGATATATCTAATTAAAAGGTGGAGGAAACAATTGCAAAAATATAAAAGACAAGAAAAATTGAAAAAAATAATTGAAAAATGAGATAAATAACTTAATCTTTAGGAATTTAATTGAGGAATGAAATTCGAGAAAAACTAAAATTTTAAGAAGTTGATTGCAAATTGATAACAATAATAATTCTAAATTCAAGAAAATTATTAAAATTTGAGAAAAATATTTTCAAATCTAAAAAATTAATTAAAGAATAATGAAAGTAATAAAAAATTCGAGAAAATATTTGCAAAGTTATAAAAATAATGAAAAAATGAAGACAATAATTTTAGTTTTTTAAAAAAAATTAAAAAAATTACAACATATGGTTATAAATAAAAAAAGAAAATAATTGCAGAATAATAAAAATAAATGTTATAGGTATATTATATTTCTTCGAACTTCAATTAATTTGAAATTTCATTGATTAAAAATGTAATTAATCCTCGCTTCGAGAATAATAAATTTAAAATTATTGAAAAATTTCTTCAATTTTTAACAATCCTTTTCTATTATGATTTCAATTATTTGATACAATTTTCAGCTATTTTTATCATTATTTAAAATTTTTCTTTCAATTCTTATTATTTTTATTATTTTTTAATTTTTCCCCTAAATTATAAATTCAATTTTCGCAAGTTTCAAATATTTTCTTTAATTTTTTCAAATAAATTGATTCATGAAATTTTTACTTAAAAACTAAATTTTATTAAATAAACCAATTATTTCCTGCCTATTATTTTGGGTTTATAATTTTTTTATTCAAAATATTAATATATTTATTTATTTTCTTTTATATTTTTCTAAAAAAAATGTTGCGTCCCTCCAAGTTTGCGCCCCCTCGAGGACTGCGCCAGGTGCCACGGCACCGACGGCACCACCCTAGTTACGGCACTTGGCTGAAAATCTAACCTCAAATATTGTTTTGACATTTATTATCTTTTGAGTTGGTTTTTTTTGTTTCCCCCCTTTACGCCTTTTGCTACTTTACCGTATTTCTGGAAACAATTTTTAGTTTCTCAGTTTTTTTTCATTCTGGAATACATGCTCATTGTTAATAGTGCTATGTAAGTTTTTACTATTTTTAGGGTTCCGTACACAAAGTGTCCAAACGGAACCCTTATGTTTTCACTCGTTTGTCCGTCGCCCAAAACCATTACCCCCCCCCCCCCCTAGCGGCCAAACTATTTGAGATAGAGAGTTGAAATTTGGTACATTTATGTATTTTCACGTGTAGATTACAGGAAAAATATAGCGAACATGATTGAACGTGATGTTCATAGCGTTGTCAAGGAAATAACAAGATTTTTTTCAAAAAATGCATTAAAATGCCTATTTACCCCCCCCCCCCCCTTATCTCCTAAACTATTTGACCTAGAGTATTGAAATTTGGTACACAT